>CAWUFW010005933.1:0-1240269 GCA_963921515.1 Calotriton arnoldi
CAGCCACACACACGCCTCCGGGAAACCCATGTACGAGATTGCACGAACTGTGAATGTCAGACGACAAATACATACTTCGCCAGGTGCAACACAATAACAAATCTCATTCTCTCCACAGGTGACGAACTGCTGGATGCTGGGGATGGAGACAGCAGCCAGCACAGCCAGCCTACAAGCCCCCAACGAGGACACACGGATGTGGAGGATCTGTCCACCTCTTCGGTCACGGACCACCAAGCAGGCCCATCTGGTGTGGCAGGGCCCAGCCGCTCCCCAGGACCCCTCCTACCCACCAACCCATCATCCAGGGCTGCTGAACATTCCCAGCCCCCTGCTGCCACTGTCGTTGCGGCCACACCCACGGTCATTGCGGCCACACCCACGGTCATTGCGGCCACACCCACGGTCATTGCGGCCACTACCACTGCCGCAACCGCCACCATCGCCGCACCGACCACCACCGCCGCCACCACCACCACGTCTTCGCTGGCACCAGCCCCAGCGCAGGTGGTGGCCCGGCCGACTGGATCCACCCTGGGAGCCACAGCGAGGACCGTGGTGAGCAATGTGGCTAGTGGGCAGGGCCGGTGGCAGCAGGACTGGTAGGAGGAGCAGGGTCAGGGAAACGCCAGCCTCCCCTGGGAGCCATGCCCTGCCTCAAATGGCCAGAGTCCTTGGGGCCTATGAAGAGGCCCAAGGACAATGGGCCAGGTCAGCTACAGACACGCGTGAGGTGCTGGGGGTGCTGAGGTCCATGGACGCCCGTATGGGCCAACTCGTGGACCTCATGGGCCAGCTGGTGGTGGCGGTGAGGTCACAGCCAGGGACAGCAGCTCCCCTCCGCCACCACCTGCCGGGGCGCAGGGTCGAGCAGCAGTGTCCAGTTCCCCTGCGTCCACAGCCAGTGAGCACACCTCAACCACCAGCATGTCGCAAGCAGGCACCCCCCTCGCAAACGTGGAAGGGGCCGTCCGAAGTGGAAACAGATCTCCCGGGAGGACTTCGCACGCTCCAGACGCAAGTGAGGCAGCCAGCCAGCCTTCCTTGACCACCCACTGCATTGACTTGGACTACGATCCCACTCCACACAGCCATCTGGATGGCATGTGTGTGTTGGACTATGGACATAGAACCAGTGGGTACACCCTGAGCATCACGCAGCCATGACCGACAGCTCATTGTCACTGCACGCACCACTTTTGTCATCACCTTACACACAATCACATGTCACAGTTTGAAATAAATGCACCTCTTACACAAACTGCTGTTTGTGCCCTGTGTTTTATTTGTACGGAATACAACGGCCACCTTGGGCGGAAAGGCACCTGATGCGTGGCATGGCAATGGAACCGGAGGGCCTGTAGGGACCTAGGGGTGGGAGACAGAACAGGAGCACATTCAATGAGTGTGTCACACACCCATCACACAGTACATGTCAACAACTACAAGCAATGTACACACATCGCACAGAGCAATAGGGCACAATGCCACAGCCACCAACAGTGGCATACAACCCTGGCCATGGAGCGTTGACACACAGCACGCAGTGAACAAACGGCCACCCTGACACAGCACACACACACCTGCACAGATACAGCCACATCAGCCGTCGTACATGGACACTCACCGTCAAGTGAAGTAGTGGGCGATGAGCTGCTGCCGCACATTACCAGCTTCCTCCTCTCTGCTGTCCTCCTCACTCGAGCTGTCCTGGTCTGCGGGCTGGGGCCCTGGTTGATCTCCGTCATCCACGATGAGGGGGATCTGCTTCCGAATGGCCAGATTGTGCAGCATGCAGCACGCCACCACTATCTGGCACACCTTCTGTGGGGAGTACGCCAGCGCACCCCGGTGCGGTCCAGGCACCTGAACCTGGACTTGAGGAGGCCAAAGGTACGCTCGACCACACGTCTGGTCCTCCCATGTGCCTCATTGTAGCGATCGTCTGCTGGGGTGCGAGGATTCCTCAATGGACTGAGCAGCCATGCCCCATTCGGGTACGCAGAGTCACCTGGGTGTGAGGGACACAGAGAACCGTTGCTATTCCAACTGGACAGGGGACAGCATCGCACAACCAGCACGCTACACCACTCCACATACTCACCGACAATACAGCCACGATCCTGTTGCAGATTGGACATCAGTCGTGGCAAGATGCTGTTGCGCATTATGTGTGCGTCATGGGCCGAGCCTGGGAACTTTGCACACACGTGGGTGATCACCATGTCCGCAAGGCACACTACTTGCACATTCAGGGAGTGCGTGTGCTTCCTGTTGCGGTACAGGTGCTCAGTGGCCTGTGGTGGAACAAGGCCAACATGTGTGCAGTCAATGGCTCCAATGACGTGTGGGATTCTGCCAAGGGCATAGAATGCACCCTTCACTGCCGCCAATTCACGAGTCCTGGGGAAGCGGATGTACCTGTTTCGGTACAGCATCATGGCTGCCAGTACATCCCTCAGCACCTTGCTGAACATGGGCTGGGACATCCCTCCTCCACTGCCCACTGTGTGCTGGAATGACCCAGTGGCGAAGAAATGCATGGCGGCCATCACCTTAGCCGTGGGGGTGACAGCTGTCGGATACACCCTGCGGGGACGGAGATGGGGTTCCAACATGGCACACAGTCGATGCAGGGTTGGCCTGTCCAGCCGAAACTTCCTAATGACCTCTGTATCGTCCATGTCCGCCAGCAATTGGTATGGGCGGTCAATGTTCGGTCTCCGCCTAGGGAAATTGGCAGTGGACACATGTCAAAGCAACACAACACATAGCAATTTCGCATACACATCACTGACATGACTGAGCAAGCACATGAGCCACAGCCCAGCTGTCAAGCTGGGACGGCACGGCCACAATACACTTACACAGGTCTCCCAACAATGGCAATGGCTAGTGATACAAACCACTGCCATGTGCATGCACATGGGGATCTAGGCCCCAATGACTTGCGGGGCGTGCTGATGGGGACTGACTGCATATTCGTCAAGCGGCAACGCCATGGCAACATGAATGTCTGCTGAGTATGGAACTGCTTCCGAGGCTGGATGAGTATGGCACACGACGACGACGATGTGGGCACAGGCTGAGCGGCCAAAACAAGTGGGACCTGTGGCACGAGGGGATATGAGACAGTAGTAGGTGTCAGCACTGCACCCTATGTACAGCACTGTACGGATCACACCTCCCGAAACATTGACAGGTGTCCACATTGACAGCCCCATGCCAAGACGGCTGTGTGCTTGCAGTCACACGTCACAGGTGAGAGGTTACATTGCACGTGCCAGGTGGCAGACGTACATAGTGGGAGCTGGCATGTGTGTGCATGTGTCTCCTGTTCAGGATCCACCAGATGGGCGCTGACTCTGTACTGACCATTGGACACAGCATGTTCCGTGGAAGGCTTGTGTGTGTGGGATGGTGGCACTGGATGTGCCTCCGTTGGGTGGGGGGCCATGCACAGGGCGGGTACGTCGATGATTGCGCATTGTTGGTCACGGTGGGTGCACCCACTAAGATGTGTTGCCCTGTGTTCAATTCCTATGTCCGCATGATGATGGACTGTAGATGTGGGCAGACTACACATTGGTCGATGTGCTGTCTATATGCATGTGCCTTCACACCAGGCACAGCTGCCCCTGCACATGTGACCCCTGCTGGACTCGCTGCTGGGTCTGTGGAGCTGATGCACCTTCTGTGCGTGGGGCGGACAGCTCTCCTCACTTCCCTCATTGCGCATGTCATGACTTTGCCGCAGGTGACATGGATCATGGAGGGCCCACATGTACGCGTGGGTAGGCTACACATGATTGTTCACTGGTCGCCACCCCCAGTCAGTGTTTCGAATGGGAAGGTTGTCGTGCTGGTGGTATGTTCGATGTGGCGGATGGGCGGGCCTAGGTGCGGGCTTACATTCCGGACATGGGGGGATAGTTGGATTGGCGACTAGTTGCAGTACACACGGGACACGTCTCTTCCTTTCCACATCTGGGTCATCCCTTGTACTCACTGACAGTGATACAGTCATCTTCGCCCCAGCCCTCATGTCCTCCCCTCGCTCCCCCAATATGCATGTGCACCTGCGAGGCTAGCGCTTGCACAGGCAGCCCCAAGCTCGCACCAGAGAGGGCAAGGAGTGTATGTGTGGGTCCAGTTGCACGAGTGGGCTGTCTCAGGGTATGATGTGTTGCGGGACGCCGTCCACCTGCGTGGTGCCCCAAATGGAGACCCGGCCTGCATGGACTATGCATCACAGTCTTCGCCTTCCGGATCCGCCACCTGCGACACCCAGTGGCTGTGGCTGCCCTTGCGGCCAGGCCGCGTCCGTCTGTGACTGATGGCCCACACATTCACTCTTTGGCCTCTCTGGGGAGGGCTCGGGGGTGGTGGCGCACGCGCTTGCACTTAGTCGCAATGGCATGTGGCGTGGTTGGTATGATGGGCAATGGATGGGATGGTGCGAGCCACCTCCCGTGACGTCAGTGCTGCTCGTGCTGTGGTGCGTCCCCCTACACTTCCATCTGACTTGTGCCATGCTAGACGTTGAGGTTCTATTGCCTGCGTGATATGACCAGGAGGAGCGCGAGGAGACCTCTCACACAGCATGCTCCACTGCCATCCCGTGCCCTGTATCGCCTGTGCGGATTGACTATGTTGGGGTTACACCTGGTCGACTGGGGCTGTGTGTGCCTTGTCAAGGGGCATGGCGGGCGCACAACAGGATCCAGCTTGTCCACAGAGGGTGGGCTGAGGTGCGCCTGGTACCGCTTTGTACGTGTGCCCGGCTGCTGTGCACACACGTGTTCACTCCCCCCGACAGGTGTCCTCTCACAATGCCCAGGGAAGCGGTGGTGTACTGTTCATGACCCCTCCCAACACGGCGTGCTCCAACTTGGCATGTGCGCATCTACCCGTCACACCCACCCACCTGAGCACTGCGTCCATACGACTTCACACGACACATGTGTGTCTTCCACAGTTGTGCTACTCATTTGCGTTGACATCCAATACCAGTGGACTACATGGTCATGTCACGACTGCCGTGTACTTCACATACTCTCATCCTCTCTCATTCGTACTTGTGAAATGAGTCAGCGGAGACAGTTTTGGTTTCAAACATTATATTGAGTCTTCTGTCCTCTGTGATGCAGTATAGTGGACACTACTGGCAGCGGAATACATGTTGAGGATATACTGAGCATGATTGCAAATGGGATAGGGTGTGGGGTTACATGTGATTGGCTGTTGCATGTGGGATGTGGGCTTCAGAGTTACATCTGCTTGGCCAAGGCTGTGCTAATGTACATTTACGTATAGCTGCGGAGCTGCGGACTTTGACACAGACGGTATACATGTAGCCTACCAGACCGCTTGGCATCATGGGCACAGTCCATCTCAGTTCCATGTGACAGGTTTGCTGCGGTTGTTCCTCATGCACGCGTGCATGTGAGATGACATCAGGGCATGTGCTTGCGTGCATGCAGCGGCGTGCCACTTGTTGTTGCACTGTGGTGGTTACTGGACATGTCACAGTCACTGGGGTCGTGTTGTTGTTGTATGCACTTGTCGTCCATGCAAAGGTCCTGGTATGGGATTCCCGGGGCGGGGGTGGGAGGGGTGCAGCACCCACAGACTCAGGCGACCTATTCATGTCCACTGAGCGGTGTGTGTGTCCATGGGCGCTGGATCCATGTCGTGTCCTGGTTGTTCGTGCAGTTCCGTCCATGTGGGTGCGATACACAGACCCCATGCCACTGCCTCCCACGATGCATGCGGTGTTCCTGGATGTGATGGGGAACAGTGTGCATGTCCCGGTCATATCCGATGTCATGGCGATGTCGTTGATGGTGTGGTTACAGTTGCCGGTCGTTTGGTATGGCTGTTGTGGTGGTGACTGGCCAGTCCGTGCGGAAGCTAAGCATGGGTGCGGGGTTGGACATCATAGGTCAATCGGGGAACCTGCGTTGTGGTCCGACGAATTTACAGGTTGTCAGGTATGCGATGCCGTCCAGCAGGGCTTCCATGTCATTGGTGGTGTACATGTTTGCCAGCCAATGTAGCGGATGGTGGCTGTCAAGGTGTTGTTCGTAAGTTGTCCCTTGGAGGACCATGATGGGGCATGCTGGGTGACATTCGATGTAGCTGTTCTCGATGATCCGTCGTGTGGAGGCACAGTGGTCCCATTTCAGTGCGGGTGCGATGTTGGCCACATACGCCATGCCCCCATAGGCAGAGCAGGCCCTGTCGTGTGCGTCCAGAGGGAGGAGTAGTGGTAGCAGGTCCGCCTTTAGACATGCCGGGTTGGAGAGGCATATCTCCACGGGATGCTGGTAGGGACACCTCCGACAGTAGAAGACGGGCATGACGCAGCTGAACAATGTGATGCGGTAAGTCAGTCGGTAACTTACGTTCAGCAGGGACAGGAGATCGCATCCCAATATATGTAACAGGTTGGTTTTGTACAGCTTGAGCTGTCCGGCGTAGTTGGGTAGGTGTGTTGCGGTTGCCATTTCGCAGCGGTGCGTTGTGGTGGCGTGCTCCGGCTGTGTGTGCAGTCTGCAATGTGCACGCTCCGAGGTTGCTGTGAGCTCTGTGTAGTCATAGGGAGACAGGACTTGTGTTCTGTTGGCTTGTTTGGAGGACACGGGCCCTCATCCCACATGCTTCTCAGACAGTTCAAGGTCAGTGATGTGTGACTCCTTCCAATTAACTTGCATGTGGCCGACATGGGGGAGTGTTTTCTTCTTTCTTCCCCGTCCGTTGTGTGCTTCTGTGATATGCGCTATCTGCCCTGTGGTCGGTCTCCTCGGCATGCCTGTGTTGGTCTATTCTTGGACAATAGCTGTATTCACCGGCTTCTGTCGTAGGGCTGTGGTTTCGGAGTTGGAATGGAAGGTCATTCAGTGCTGTCTGCTCTCCCTTGTGTGGGCGGCAGGCTGCCTTTCCGCTCTGCGTTGGGCCTTGTGTGTGAATGTTATTCTTGGGCCACCTGTTGTCGGTCCCCGGGCTCTTTGGTGTTCCGTTTTATATGTCTTGTTCATATGTGCAGGGTGGTATGGGTGTTTCAGTGTGGTACTGGCGTTCCTCTTCCCGAAGGGGCCCTGCTTCTCCTAGTTGGTGTTGCCGCCGCTGTGTGCTACGCCATGTTTGTTACACTGGGGTGTGTCCTGCTGTTGCGTGACTTCACTGACATGTGTGCGTCGGTTGTGTGGCGTTGGGTGTTGTCCGTGAATTGGGCGTTGGGGACATGTCTGTGGCAGGCCTGTCACGTGTCATGTGCGTTCGGGGTGGGGCTGATGTGTGTGCTGCTTGGTTGTGTCCCTGTGTCTGTGTGCGACGCATGCATGGCGCTGCGGTTGGCCTCTGCGTTGTGCGCATGTGTGGCGGCGTCATCGCCGCTTTGGGGCCGTGACGGGGTCGTTGGTTCCTAGTCCCAGGTGGTGTGTACACATGTGTTACGCGATGTTACGATTTGGCCTGTGTGTCATATGTGGATGCAATGGTGGATGTGTAGTGTACACGCGCTGGTGGGGGGTTGTCCGCTTTTTCCGCCCTTGCACTGTGTGCGCTGTTTGCGTGCACTTGTTGTGTGTGTGCCTACCTGCGTCTCCGCGGTACGTTGCGTCCTTGGTGGTGCATCAGCAGGAGCATGGGGAGGGCCTGCAGTGCTGGATTCATGCTTGGGGAGCCGCTTCTTCGTTGTCCGTGCTCGGCGTCCGTGTTACCGCTTCGGTTTGTCGTACGGTATCTCTTGGCCGTGGGAGCCGTTTGTTTGCGGCATCGTAATTTATACGCCGGGCGGGACGTGTTTCGTCGGACGGTGTGTGTCAATTAGGCTGCGCCGCTACGTGTACGGGCGCACTTTGATGGCGGACGGTGTTGCTGGCTTGCCGGCGGTGTTTGGCCTACTTTTCGCATCGTAATTGGGCGGGCGTGTGGACTGCTGCGTGCCGGCGGTAACTGGTGGTTTTTGCATCCGCCAGCACGGCGGTTGTGCTTCCGCCCGCCATCGTAATGACCCCCTTAGTATGAATTTTAAAAGTATGTGAACAATTTTTTTGTATAGGTATTGCTTTTGTTTTTTAATATATGTGTTACATTTTTAGTAGTTATTAATTTTATTTTAATTAGATTTTGCACTTTTTAGTTCTGTAGCGGGTTGTGGGTTTATTGGGGAATGGGGTGGGAAGTAATTTAATTATAATAAATTAATTATTATTTTTTGTTTATTAGTATTTATTTAATTTAGATTTTATAGTGTTAATTGTGGGAATTAATTTATTAATAATTATTTATTATTTGCTTGTTAATTATTATTAATTAATTATTTGGTAATTATGTTAATTGTGTCCATTTTTTAGTAGTGGGTTGTGGGTTTATAGGGGAATAGGGTGGGAAGTAATTTAATTATAATACATTTATTAATATTTATTTATTTATTAATATTTATTTAATTTATATTTTATAGTGTTAATTGGGGGAATTAATATATTATTAATTATTTATTAATTGCTTGTTAATTATTATTAATTAATTAATTGGTAATTAATTATGGTAATTGTGTTATTTTATTTAGGAGCTGGTGGTGGTGTTTATAGTGGAATAGGGTGGGAAGTAATTTATTTCAAATTAATTAATAATTATTTGTTAATTAATGCTAATTAATTAATTAAAATTTAAATATGGCAATTGTGTAATTAATTTAAGATGTGAGTTGTGGGGTTTATAGTGGTAAAGGGTGGGAAGTAAATTCTTTTAAATTAATAAGTTGTTTTTAATTGATATTCATTTATTAATGTCAAATTAGTTATGGAAATTGTGTAATAATTTTTAGGTGTGGGTTGTGGTGTTTATTGGGGTAGAGGGTGGAAAGTAATTTATGTTTAATTAGTTAATAATTAGTTGATCATTAATATTAATTGATCAATTCATAAATATTTATGGTAATTGTTTATTTTTATTTTGTGTGTGGGTTTTGGTTTTATAGGGGTAACGTTTGGGGATTAAATTAATTTTTATCTGTTTTAATTTGTTTTTTAATAAATAATATTTCTTTAATTGATAATTATGTTCAATATGGAGGTTCCTTTTTTTTTAATTTAGATGTGTGTATTGAATTGTGTGGTGTTATAGGGTAGGAAATAAAAAAGATTACATTTATGTAATAATTAATGTTTTTGATTATAAATAATGTATTAAAAATAGTTATTTGTTTGTAAATTATTTTTAAATTAAAAAAAAAATCTTTCTAGGTATTTGTTAGATCTTTTTAACATTATAATATGTTTATATCTTTTGTAAATTTTTTATATTTTTATACGTTTTCTTTTTTTGTTTTTTAAAATCTTTTGTGTTATAGTTGATATTTTGTTTGTTTTTAATTTTGAACTGACTCCAATGGGAATATTAATTTTTATCCCTCTGCTATCCAACACTTTCCCTACTGTTGCACTCACTGGAGTGGGAATATTACGTTTACCCCTCCGCTATCCAACACTTTCCCTACTGTTGCACTCACTGGAGTGCAAATAGTAATTTTTACCCATCCGCTATCCAACATTTTCCCTACTGTTGCACTCACTGGAGTGGGAATATTAAGTTTTACCCCTCCGCTATCCAACACTTTCCCTACTGTTGCACTCACTGGAGTTGGAATAGTATTTTTTACCCCTTCGCTATCCAACATTTTCCCTACTGTTGCACTCACTGGAGTGGGAATAGTAATTTTTACCCCTCCGCTATCCAACATTTTCCCTACCGTTGCACTCACTGGAGTGGGAATAGTAATTTTTACCCCTCCGCTATCCAACATTTTCCCTACTGTTGCACTCACTGGAGTGGGAATATTAAGTTTTACCCCTCCGCTATCCAACACTTTCCCTACTGTTGTACTCACTGGAGTGGGAATAGTAATTTTTACCCCTCCGCTATCCAACACGTTCCCTACTGTTGCACTCACTGGAGTGGGAATAGTAACTTTTACCCCTCTGCTATCCAACACTTTCCCTATTGTTGCACTCACTGGAGTGAAAATAGTAATTTTTACCCCTCCGCTATCCAACACTTTCCCTACTGTTGCACTCACTGGAGTGGGAATAGTATTTTTTACCCCTTCGTTATACAACACTTTCCCTAATGTTGCACTCACTTGAGTGGGAATAGTAATTTTTACCCCTCCACTATCCAACACTTTCCCTACTGTTGCACTCAATGGAGTGCAAAATTTAAGTTTAGAGACTATTAAATATTTTAATGTTTTAATTTATAATATAATGTTATTTTTTATTAGATTTTATTTTATAGGTGTATGTATATATATATATATTTATTTGTACATTTTTATATATTTTAAAATTGATAAATAAATTAAAATTAATAGTTTATTAATTGTTTTAAAGTAAATATATACATATATATTACATTTTATAAATGTATATTTACATTTTTTAAATAAAATGTATTTCTTATATTTGTTAAAATGTATATTAAATCCAAATAATTTTTTAAAAATTTATTTTATTATTTAATATATTTAACATTATTTTTTATATATATAAAAAATCGATATTTTGTACATCTATATTTTTTACATCGATATTTGTTTTTTGATATTTTTATACTTACCATTATAAATATAGGATGTCGATATTTTTGACATCGATATTCATGACTCGATATTTGTGTATGGGGATATTTTGGGCGTCGATATTCTATCAGTGAACCGTTTCGTGTGCAGGATAGTATTACTGCATCATCTGCAAACAGGAAGATAACTTTTTTTTTGTTGCCCAGCTTTGGTACATCTGTGTCCCCCTTGAGTAAAAATTCATCAGAGTCGTTCAAGAGAAGGGAGAACAGTAGTGGGGCGAGGACACATCCCTGAAGCACCCCCAAACAGATGCCAAATTAGGGAGTGCATTCTCCTCTAGTTCTGTAGCGAACCAAGTATACGTGTCTTTAGGAAACAGTTTTATGGCTTGCAAAAGATGATTTTCAACTCCTTATTCTTTGAGCGTTTCCCATAATTTTGTTCTATTTACCAAGTCGAAGGCCAATTTAAGGTGGGTAAAGAACAAATAGAGTGGGTGCTTGAGCATCTTTGTGTATTTGACACATACCATAAGTAATTTTATGGCTTGGTCAATGGTACTAATACCCGTTACAAAACCCCACCTGACGATCTATGAGGACAGTATTCTTGTCCAGTCAGGCCTGAATTCTGTTGAGAAGGACACTCCTGAATATGTTTCCGGTAATCTCCAAAAGCAATAGTGGCCTGCAGTTACATGGTTGCAACTTGTTTAGTTTTTTATGCATGGGGCTGTGATGGCAGATCACCAAGAGCGTGGGACGTTGTTTGATCTCAGGACCGCTTTAAATATCTTAGTCAGGACCACAGACCAAGCCTTATAGCAGGGGTCTTCAATCTGTGGGGCGCGACCCCCAGGGGGGCCCTGGAGTCAAAGATAGGGGGTCGCGCATTCCCGGTTGCACTTCTGCCTGGAATTGGAATCCAAAACACTCCTTTATTTTCACGCCCGCCCTTTCCCCACGGCTGTCTTTGAAATTCCTCTGCTCTGCCCTCGCTGTAATCTGTTGCCGAACTCTGACCTCCGTTTTAGCTTGGGGAAAAGCCACATAGGCTATCCTGGGCTCTGGGGTAGGGTGGAGTTGGAGGGGGAGGGGAGGAAGGGGGGAGGCAGTCAGACTCCCACCTGCGCCACCGGAAAGACCAATCTTTTGAAACAAAAGGGTTTTTCGAAGACAAAATTAGCTATTTTTAACAAAAGCTAAGGACCAGACCCCAGAGGTAAATGCACTATGTGCAAATGGAAATCCCTGTGTAGGTCACACTTCTCTGTGTACTTGCTTCCCTGGTAGTGTGCATGCAGGGCCAGAGGCGCAACTAGAGTCAAGTTTCAGGGGGGCTAATAAAACCTTCGAGGGGGTAATTCTTTTAGCAATTGGCAGATTGAAGATGCAGGTGCTCTAAGAAGGGGTGAAAGAACAACAAAGCCTCGTTAACATGTAAATGGTCTTTTAAAGACCTGTGAAGTACTCGGGTGAGGCTGCACTGAGACAGATGCCAGACCACAACAGCTCAAAAACTGTCTGTGTGTGTGCCCGGGAAGCTGTCGCAGCCCGGGCTGACACACACGAGGAGGGGTGGAGGGGGGAGCTGAAGCCCTTTGAGCCAAATGGGCGTTGTGCACCTGTGCAGGGCACATCAATCAGCTCAGTTCCCCCGACAACTGCCTACGCACCTTAAAACCCCACTGTGCACTGTCCCACTGGCATCTACCAAGCCAGTTACATTTGGTAAATAGCACGAGTTTCACTTACTGATATCTGTTATTCGACTTTTATTGCAATGTTATCCCACATGCTTTTCAATCTGACACTTCCATCTGTGCTTTATAGTTCCCAAGGTAGGCAGTCACACTCCCACCTGCGCCACCAGAAAGAACAATCTTTTCAAACAAAAAAGGTTTTTTGAACACAAAACTAGCCATTCTTAAGAAAACTCAATCATGTGTTATCATTGAGTATTCAACATATGAAAATAAGGAGAATCCAACCAGAGGCGTCACATGTTGTGTGCTAGGGGTGTGCCTTTTACTTTCTTCCCGAGGCAGGGTTGGGCCTGTGCTGCTGTGGGGAAGGCTGCAGGTGCTCTTCCCCCTTTAGAAATGGCACTGCCATCATGCAGCTGGCAGAAGGGCAGTGTGCTTGGTTGGGCCAGAGGAGGGTTTTGAAGGGGGGATAACACTGTAGGGATGAAGGGGAGGAGCCTGGACCGACAAGGCACTGTCTGTGTGTGATTATTAGGTATTGAAAGACAGGGCCAGACATACTTTAACTGACAGGAGATGGGGGTATGCGAGGCCGATTGGGAGTCAAGGAGAGAGGTGTGGAGCTAGCGGTGAGAGGCGGGATGCAGGTGTGGGAGGGGACTGGAGAGAAGGGGTGGATGATGTGAGAGAAGTGAGGAGAGGCAAGGTGAGAGACGTGTGAGGGGTGAGAGGAGACGGGATGGGAGAAGACAGATGAGAGAAGACAGAGGAGAGAAGTGAGGAGGGCAGCAAGGGAGTCAGAGAATTCAATTTGAGAGGTCAGGGATGAAGAGAAATGTGAAGTGGCGAAGGAAGTGCGGAAACACAAGAGGAGAGGTGAGTGTGAGAGAAAGGTGAAGGCAGAGAGGAGAGCTACCATTAAAGGGTGAGAGAAGATAGCTGAGAGGTGATCCATGAGGTATAAAGAGAATTTGTTGCGACGTGGGTGAGGGAGAGCAGCGAAAGGGGAATAGAGGGAGTACTGGGTTGGGTGCTGAGGTAACAGGAGAGAGGAACGTTAGTTCAAGAAGGTGTGGAAGAACAAAGGAGAGATGGGAACGATGAATGGCGGGACTGGAGAAGTGTAAGATACAAATAGATAAGACAGAAATTTGAAGGGAGAGACTTGAGGTGAATGAGAAGTGATGAGGGTTGAGAGAGGAGACGGGGCCAGGGAGGCCATGACATAAATAGGAGATACTGTTAGAGATGAGGGTATTGAAAAAACAGAACAGCGAGAGATGATTAAAGGTGCAGTGAGAGGTTGAATGGGGAGAGTTCAGAAGTTGTAAAAAGGGGTGAAAGAAAATGGCCTGCAAAGGGAGAGAGGGATAAAGGGGACAGGGTGGGAGGAAAGAGGTGTGTGTGAACTGCTTAACTCTGCACAAGACCGCCAGGGTTTTAAGGGACCCGTGCTGCTCCCGGCCAGGGCCAGGTGAGCTTCTAATGTGGCGACACTGCAGAGTGGAAGGCCCTTCACAAATGATGACTGGACATCTTTCTGTTGTTTATTGCTGTATTTTGGTTATAAACTGGTACTGATGAGGTGAAATCTTTGCTTAGTGTTACCCTGTTTAAAAAATGTCAAAATAATGAAGCAATACTATCCCAAAATATGCATCACATAGCATTATTTACATTTTCTTACCACACAACTCAATCAACCCTCCTGCATAATTTGGCCCTCCCCTGCCTCATAATTCCAGTAGCCCTGCCTTTAGGGCAGGCATGCAGTGCCCAAAGGGATGGCCAATCAGGTCAGTGTGTGGGCATTTTTATTTTTTTGCTACTTGCTCGCCTGTTGTATGGTCTGGTGGACTGTTTTTACTGTTAATTTCTGTGCTATGACCACAAATATGGTCTGCAGCAAGCACAAATGCATGCAGTTTCCCATTCCTTGCAAAACACTTATACAGCTCAGCCTTTACAAGTTTAAAACTGCCACATAATTTGGTCCTCCCTTGCCTCATAATTCCAGAAGCCCTGCCTACAGGACAGTCTGGCAGTGCCCAAAGGGGTGGCCAGGCAGGTCAGTGTGTTGGCTTTTGTGGCTGCTTGCTGGCCTGTTTTGTGGTCTGGTGGACTGTTTTTACTGTTGATTTGTCACCCACAAACCTTTGACTTGCTAAACACTGTTAAATAATATTTCCCCACTGTAAAAATGATTTTCTGTGGGAACTGGGGGCGTGTATGGTTATTGATAATGAGGAGTATCAAGTTCTAGAAATGTTTGTCAGGAGGGGGTCCTTACGTTTCAAAATGTTGACAGGGGGGTCTCGGCATCCAAAAGTTTGAAGACCTCTGCCTTATAGTCAAGGCAAAACATGTCAACTGGCACACATTCTGGGTCGGGTGCTTTATTGGCCTTCTGGTCCAGGATAGCTCTTTCTACTTCTGGGCGCAGAACGCTTAACTGCTCCGTTGGTGCAGGGTGGGAGGGGTATACAATTGACCAGGACTGGTGTACGCTCGCCACTGCAATATATGATCTTGTTATATTCTACCCAGGTCTGTGCTGGAATATGGTTCTCCTGGGTTCTTGGACCTTCTCTAAATATTCTGGTGATTTTCCTCCTAAAGGATTTTCTATCCTTTTCTTCTGCTGCTATGATCAGGTCTTGCAACACTTCTCGCTGGTAGGTCAGTCTCCTGCCCCTGAGTAGGGCGTTGTATTCTTTCCTTATGGCCCTAAAAGATTGCTCTTCTCCTTGGGAGGCATGCCAATCATCGTACGTCCATTTCAGCTTATTCTTGGCTGCTTTGCACTCTTTAGCGTATCAACTTTTATTTGGTTTCTTGCTTTTACGCCTTGGTACCCATGTTGCAGACCAGTGGCGTGCAAGTTCCCTTGAGAGTTTGTTAGTATTGCCTTGTGCTCGTTGCTATCCATGGTGCTGGTCCAAAAATGCGCCTGGCTCCCCGTTAATGAAGTCGTGGTGTTCGAATAGTTCTCTCTGTTCCATTTTACTGCTCGTCTACTGTTTGGGGCAATGCTGGCGGCAAAGTGTTTAACCTTTTTCCGTCAGTCAGAACTGCACACTTAAAGCATGGACGGTTGTGGTCACTCTCAGGTCTTTGGATTACTTCCATGTCGAACACCAAATCCCAGCATTCATTTGGAAAGAGAATGTAGTCGATCAGGCTAGATCTTCTACAATTCCAAAATGTGGGTGCTGCAGGGCTGTCTAATATCGTTTAACCATTTGGTAAGGTTAGCTGTGATTCGGTAAGAAAATCGCTAAATAATTTCCCTTTCTTCTGTCTGCTTAGGGGAAGAAAACTACCCAATTCTGATTACCCAATGCATCAACTGTTCTCCTCCACACTTTTTGTGTTCTCCCATATATCTTCCGGGGGGTAATGCTTGCCATTGCTGGGGACCTTGTTCTTTATGCCACAGACAATTGTTTTTAAGGCTGCAAGTTGATCCTCAAACGTATTGCATTTGCAAGAATTTAAGTACATATGTAGGATGTCCAGCATAATGCTGCATTTCCTCTGCTCTTTGGCCAATCTGACTTTCAGCATGTACAGTGGGGATGCAATTGAGGAAATTCTAATTGCTGCACAGTTTAGTTTCATTGAAATCCAGGTAGTTAGGCCCCCTATTGCTCTCCCTCTGCTTAGTTTGCTGCCCTCAATGGTAAAACTCATAAAGTCCGGGGGTGCTTGTAAGGAAGTAAGAATATTTGCTGCCCACATCTTCTGGAAGCAACATATCTCCTTTGTGCTCACAAATTCTATCCAATCGATATCCTCGAGTTTAAAAAAAAAAACGCCTGATACAGGGCCAGCAGTAAAGTTAAAAAGTATCTCTATAATACACATTGCCTTGCTACATAGTGAGCCACACAGGCTGGCCCCCGATCAGGGCTAAACAAAAAGTATTAAACATAAAGCATTGCCCCATGGAATCAATCGAAGGTGACCCCCCAGGGATGTGCCTCCTCCTCTAAAGACCACAGTTGAGTTGGACATGGCTCCAGGTGTATCCCTCTGTGTCCGACCCAGTCTTTCCAAACTTTGTAATGTTTCTGTGGGCACCCCCTGGCCAAGTATATCAAACGTTTCATGGTCATGCAATGATCCATACCAGTGGCCCATCTAGCTACGGGGAGGGGCTGCAGCATCTTTTCACGCCTGTGCCATGTCATGCTTGGCTATCAGTAGGCTCACCCACAGCAGCCCTCTCTTGTATCTATCACCCCCTGTATCCTCAGTGATATGTAGGAGGACCAGCTTCGGGTCCCTAGATATCGTCCAGCCCAGCATTGTCTTCAAGGTTCCCAGTACCCCCCTCCCAAGAGTGTGATAGGACCGGGCAGTGCCAAAATGTGTGTAACAAATCCCCCTTGGGGTCGCTACAGCACAAACAATTTCCCGAGCCAACCAATCTCATTTTGAGCAGATGTGTTTTCGCAAGGTATGTGCTATGCAACACATTGAGCTGGATCAGATGAAACTGAGAAGCTTTCACCATCTCTCTAGAGGCAGCCCCCACCTCAACCCAGTCCTCATCTTCCAGCAGCCTCAAATGTCGTGTACACTCCTCCCTCACCCAGACCATTGGGTACGGCTGATTGCACAGCAACATCTGATATAGGACGGACAGTTTGTGTTCCTTGATGTTAGTAGGATTTCCACCTCCATTGGAGAGTATTCGGGAATGACCACATTGAGTCACAAGTATGGCATGAGTGCGTGCCAGAGCTGGAAGTAGTGGTAAAACTGGCTGCAGTGCATGTGGTACTCTGCCTGCAGCTCCTGAAAGGACTTCAGTGCCCCATTGTGGATCACATTGCCCAGGGTCGATATGCCCCATAGGAAATCCCTTATCAGAGCATTGGCTTTGGCAAAGAAAGATTCATCCAACCGGGAGGGGATGGTTCTGGAGCTGGAACAGGAGCCGTGGGAGGGAGACCATCTTAAATATGGCACAGTGTCCAAGAAAGCACAACAGGAGGGAGGACCAGAATTTCGTGACCCTCGCCAAGCCCTCCAGCTGAGACTGCAAGCTGACCTCATAAGCCCAAGCCTTGTCTTCAGTAACAAATACCCCCAGGTATTTAAACCTGCAGCTCTGGCACTCATGGCATGTCCGTCTGACCGGAGTAGGTCCTGAAAATATGGAGGATTTGAAGGGCTCAGTGCCCTGTCACCTTGGGATCATCCAGAAATAATAAAACATCATCTGCGTAGAGGGATATTCTGTCACTGACCTTCAGGGACCACTGGAAGCCACGAAACAAACCTTCCACCCTCAAGTAGGCTGCTAAGAGCTTAATTGCCAATACAAAATGTAGGGGGAGAGGGGACAATCCTGGCGAGTGCCTCTCTCTATATTGAACCAGTGAGAGACAGCCCCACCAACTCGCACCCTCGCTTGGAGGCCCATATATAGCAGTTACACCAATTGCTGCGGGTGATGTTTGAAAGTGATGGGGCTGTGGCGTAAAAGTCATCTTCAACTTTCCCCAAATGGAATGGGCCTTATGTGTGCAATGCGTCAAACACAGCAGGTCGCACAAGTGGTCTTCCAATGGTTTTAAGCCATTGTTTTGTACATAAAGGAAATAGTTGCACCCGGGCTAGTGGAAACCGGTATAAACACATTTGTAAACTGTACACACTGCTGGAGTAAATATGCTTGTAAAGAATAAAAAATTGAATTTAAGACAGCTTAAACCCTCCCGTTATTCAATGTTGTACTTGTAGATTTCAAAAGCATTTCTCAAGCTACCCATTTATTGCTGTGTATTGTGACTAAGGGGTCCATTATGATGTCAGGTGGATCGCCACCGCCCAACCGGCGGTGGCGATCCGCCCGACATCTTTCCCCGCCCGCACGCCATTTACCCCCGCCCTATTACGATGGTGGGGGGCCCAGCGGTGGATGGAAAGACTGTCCGCCGCTTTACCGCAGGCAGGCAATCGTTACGATTGCCTGCCATGCGGTCCTGGGCAATAATATGGTGGCGGTGCCTAGCAGGCACTGCCCACCATATTAAGATGTCAGCGGAGTTTGGCCTTTCCATGGCGGCGATGCCGCCATGGAAAGGCATGCGGTGTTTGCCTTTGGGGGCCTGTTGCGGGCCCCCGTGGTGTTGGGGGGGTGGGGGATGCACTTGGGGGGTACCTATGGTACCCCCTACATTGGCATGCACAAGGTGGCAGGCACCGCGCGGTGCCTGTCACGTTGTGCATGCCAATGCACAACATGCATATTTGGCATTGTGGCGGGTGCTGCGCAAAGCACTGCCCGCCACAATGTTAAATATGCGGGATGCGACCGCCAGGGTGGCGGTCGCATCCTAATGGCCACAGCGGGACTGCCGCACCTCTGGCGGTCAGTCCCGTTCACCATTACGGTGGCGGGCGGCGTAATAGACCCCTAAGTTCGTAGCTAATTACAATCCAGGATCTATCTCAGTTTTATGTTTTTTGAATAATAAATACTAGAGCCACAGGTTCCTTACTTGTCTGCAGCTTCGGGGATAAATGGCACACAGTTCAGCTGACATCACAGACTCCTGTATGTTCGTGATTGCGCTCAGTGCCTGAAGGAAGGGAGCCCTGACAGAAGATAAAGTAAAAAAGAACATGCCCAATTATTGTGCACTTTAAAATAAATCTGCACTATAATTGGCCATGTTCTATGCTCTTCTCACCCTCGCTCTGCACTGGCTCTCCTGTACACGAGCCTGGAGGTTGCTTTTTGCCTAAGAGCCAATGCTGACGAAGCTCTTATAATATTTATTATACTAAAATTAGGCCTGGTCGGTGAACTCTGCTCAATTCGCAGAGTTTTCTGCACTCCACGGAGCATGCAGAATTCCGAACCACGGAGCGGAGTTTTTTCATCGCTCACGCTCGCCGATATTATGTTGTCAAGCGCGAGTGAGGAAAAGCCAACGCTAGTCCACCTCCAAGCGAGATTTCTCAACGCGGGCCGTCGTGGGTAGTCACGACCGCTCGTGTTGAGAAACCTTCTGTTCGCATTGAGGAAGCTGCCGCTCGTGTAGAACAACTACTCGAGTGGCAGAAAGAAGCAGTGCCCTCTTGCACATGATGCAGTTTGTGCTGATTTTCCATTGCAGTACAAACTCCAGGTGCTAAAAATCAGCACGAATGGCATGACCTAACGCACTCCGCTGCTTGCGGAACTCCGCGTAGCTTGACAGAGTTTTTTGGTCACTTCGCGGAGTTCGGTGTATGCCCAGGCCTAACTAAAATAGCATGAGAGCTGTACAGGTATTGGATGGACAAGGCAACACAGCACACCAAGAACACAGAGGGATGCATTGGCTGGTCCAGCCCCTGCACTGAAGGAAAAGTGGATTTGGACTTCGAAGCCTGAAGTATGCATGCCAGGCTGCCTGAGTACAGAGGCCGGCCAGACTGTCATGCACCCTTTAATTACACATTACCCCAAGCTCTCCATGACAACATCCACGCCCCCACCCTCCCCCTGGGCATGTGACATCAATGAAACCAAATGCATCCCAGCCCAGGTACGGAACAGAGCCTTATCAAATATGAGTTTAAACAAGTAACAGAAAATAAAACAAAAAATTGAAACAGCTTTATTTTCGAGGGGTGGTGGTGTCACAGAGTAATGTGGCAACTCTCTTCTGCCCCTATAGAGGAGCTGCTGCTGAGTCATAGTTAGCTGATAAATTCTGGCCTGAAGTCAAGATGGGCCAACAAGGCAAACAAGTAATCCCAGTCCACTGAGTCGAACACCTTCTGGAAGTCCACCAGTCACAGAGCTTGGTGACCTGACAATATGGTGCTCATCTCAATATCCTTGTTGACCCTCTGTATGGTCTGTTTGGTGACCTGGTGAGGCATAAACCTTGATAGATTGGGGTGGACAAGGCCAACGATCACACCCCATAGCCGATTAGCTAACATCTTGGCCCACATTTTGACCTCTGTGTTCAGCAGAGATATAGGACTACACTCCTCACAATGGGTGCCACGGAGGCCTGGCTTCGGGATCACTACTATAACCGTTGCTCTGAGGTCTCTGTGCTGCTCACCCCTCGTCAGGGCTTCACTAAAGGTCTACAACAGCAGCTTACTTGCCTGTGGCCATATTAGTCGCCAAAACTGCACCCGGAAGCCATTAGGTCCCGTCGCCTTACCCGTCTGAAGCTGTGTGAGGGCTTGCCTCAACTCCTAGTTGGTCATCTCCACCTCCAAGGAATCGCGATCCACTGGGGACAAGTGCATCACTGGCAAGTTCACCACAAACTGGTGGAGATTGGTTTGGTGGCATGCAGGATCGCGACCATAGAGCTTCTGGTACTATGCAGCAAAGGCTTCCGCTACGGCCTCACTGTCGGTTCATGTGAGGCCCTGTTTGACTTGATATAAGCAATAGGAGTGCCAGAGGTACCGGGAGTGCATAACCAATGCAGCGTTTTGCTTGCTTTGTCTCCCTATTGGTAGATGTGGCTATGTGCAGCGATCCACGCCTCATGAGCCTCCTGCATGAGTTCCTGCTTGAGCAATGATTTAGTATGCAGGGAGTCACGCAGGATCAAGTCCTCTGCTGTAGTTACGTAGTGCTGTTCGAGCTTGAGGTCCCGAGATTCCAGGTCTGCCACCTTGTGTTGGGCCCGACCCCGCTGCCCCTTATTGTAGCTAATAACTTCGCTACACAGAGCGACCTGGAGGGTCTCCCAAAGAACCTGGGGAGTCTACCGACCCACAGTTTTCTTTCAGGAAATGCTAACTCATGTGCTGACAAGCCCTGTGGAACTTCTGTCTTTGGAGGCTGCAGCAGCTCATTCTCCACAACGCCGCAGATCAACCAGGCCCCCAAGCCAAGTCCAGCAGCATCGTTGAGTGGTCCGACAGGCCCTTTGCCAATATCCAGGCGACAAGTATGTAGTGGCTATCCCGCTTGGAGAGGAGAAAATAGTTGAGGCAATAAAAAGATCTGTGCACACCTAAATAAAAAGTGCAGAATTGTTCTGTGGGATGGTGCACCCTCCACTCGTCGGTGAGGGGCATATTGTGTAGGAAAGTGGAAAGGAGTGCCATGATAGAGGTTGAGGAGCGATCCAAGAAAGGGTCGCTGACCCCATTGAGGTCCCCTCCCAAGATCAATGGGGCAGCGGGGACCTCCATGAGGAGACTGCTCAGTGTCCCCACAAATTCAGAAGTGAGGGGCGTAGGATCATAGCCCAAACGAGAGAGCAGGGACCCCTGAAGAGTGGCAGTCACCTCCATGTAGCGGCCTTTGATGTCATGCCACTCCCTGGACACCACCCGGGGGATGTGCCGGCAGATCACAAGGCCCACCCCCCTTGAGCCCCGGTGAAACCCCGAGCAAAACACCTGCGAATACCCCCAATGAGCCAAGAAGGGGCAGTGATTATCCATGAGGTGCGCCTCTTGGAGCATTAATATTTCGGGGTTAGATGTGCCAGCTGCTTTGAAAACGTCCCCTCTCCTAACCTTGTCTAACATGCCGTTAACATTCCACAAGAGGACACTTAATGCCTAAGTACAATGTCGTGCAGACTTAAGTCCGCCTGACATCGTTTTGGTCTTGGGACCACCCGACCGACCAATTAGGATGCGACCGAACAGTGTTCAGTTGCACTCCTATTCTTTACTATGGGAGCATGCATTCCGACTGGAATGCATGCTCTCATTGTAAAATGAAGAGGTGCAGTTCATCCCTGCATCCCATGGCAGACCCCTTAAGGTGCCTTCCACGGGGTGCAGGGATCAACAGGGGGGCACGGCCACCAAACTGAGTCCATGCACTCATGGGGGCCCTGCTGGGAGCCCCCAAAGTCAATTTCCGACAGCATTTCTGTGTTGGAAAGGCCGGCACAGAAAGGCTGTCGGAATCCGACATTGTAATCCCTCAGGCGGAAAGAGCCGCCCTTGGGATTACTGAAGTCATTCCGACTGTGGGACGGGCTCTCCGAGCCCGTCGTATGGCAGTCACAATGACCTGTCAGATTCCTTTGCAACCAACACCATCCAAATGGATCGGTCGGAAAGGAATCCAACCAGCAGATTATGATGCGGTAGGAATGGCTCCGACAGACGGTCAGAGCCGTATCCTACTGCATCTTAATCGGCTCCTACGTCTCCCTAGGAGACCGTGCTGCTATGAGTCAGTCAATTGTCCAAGGCAGTGACATCTCGTGACGATGTGTGTGTTAAGTCAAAACAAACCCCACTGACCCTCCTTCCACCTCATCAACTCCGACCCCATACTTTGCAATCTAGAAGTACCTGTTGTGATGCAGCCAGGGATAGTAGCCAACTGGGCTAACCTGAGATGTGTGTCTCCTCTGTTGTGCAACCCCCCTAACCCAAGCCACCCCTCAAAGTCCCCTACCCCAATCCCAACCAACACAAACCTATAAAATAAAACTGCTCGAGGCTTAGATTACCAGCCACTCAATGCCTTTTCAACAACCTGTGTAGGCACCTGCCAAGTCCATGTATAATCAATTATGTCATGGGGTCTTGCGAGGGCAACAGCGAATCAGATTCCACTGCCTTCTGCAAGGGTCCCATGGCTGCTGCCCCGGCCGCCTGTCATACAGGAGTACTCTCTGGCTCCAGGGATCGGACCCTGCGCTCGCGATAGTGAGGTCTACGCTGGGGAGCTGTGCCCCACTCACTCAAAGGCCCCCCTTCTCCTCTCCTACCCACAAGCCCTCCCCCACTCAGAGAGATAGTCACTACTGCGCAAGTTGGGACGCTCCTCTACCCGGTCCCAGGCTGCTTCTGACATGTTGAAAAACAAAGTCTTGTCCTGAAATATGACTTCCAAGGGAGCCGGGAGGAGGAACATACATTGAATGATCATGGCTCTAAGTTTTTGTTTCATCTTTTGAAAGGATCGTCTCTGCTGTTGAACTTTTAGGGTGTAGTCCGGGAAAATCATTAACGGGGAGGATTGAAACACCAAAGATCCAGTCTTGCGCATCTCTCATCGGATGGCATCTCGGTCAGCACAGTTAAGAACCCGAGCAATGAAGGGGTGAGGCGGAGAGCCCACGGAGGTTTAGCGGCCAGTGCTCTGTGTACCTTTTCAACAATAAAGCAGGCTGAAACCTCCGAGGCCGCCACCCAATCTTATAGCCAGTTGAAGATGAATGAGGTCGGCGTGGTCCTCTCCGCTCCCTCTAGGATGCCAACAATGCACACATTGTTGCACCGCGATCTTCCTTCAGCATCCTCCACTTCGGGCTCCAGGTGCCCGACCAGGCACTGCAGGGACAAGAGGCGGGACTCTTTGGTTTCAGAGACTCTGCCCTCCACCTTTGTGAACCTGTTCACTGTGTTCCGTAGATCTTGCCGGATCAGGTACAGGTCCACTTTCAGTTCCCCCATTTTGCCCTCCATGGTTGCTTTAAGGTCTTGGCTCACTTGCAGAATGGAGGATATTTGTAACCCCTCGGAGTGCTGGTCTCCACTGCCGGCCGCACCGACATCCTCTGTCAGTGCTGCCTGCTTGGTGTATTTGTCAATTTTCTGTTGACTTGTGGAGCCAGAGAGCTTGTCCCTTGTTATGTTGTGAATGGTGGCAAAAGGGAAGGGGGGGCAGAAGTCCAGGACCAGGGACAAGAGCAGCAAACTGCGCCCGTGCTGCCGGGACTGTGGCCGCTCAGACGAGACTCAGCGGGGGACTCCCCAGGAAACAGCAGGTCTCCCCACGTTACCGATTCTTCGCTTCTCAGTGTCCCCTCCTATTCCCATCCACCCGGGGCCCTCCTCCACTGCCAGGACCACTACGGGGGCAGCCACATCAGGACCAGCCACTGATCTCACCTCCTTCTAGGTAGGTCCAGTCGGACCACTATGTTGCCGTCAGCTCCTGCTGGGCAGGCCCCCTTGGAGTGGATGACCACGAGGGCCGAGCAGTGAGTACCATGTGGCTCGATAATGCAGCAGAGTATGGCTGGCTCTGCAGGGGAAGTGTGCTCTCTGTAGCGCCGCCGAAGTGGGGAGTATCCACTGTGCAAAGGTATGCCTTCAGACCCGAGACCATCACCCAGGCACGGCTCCAGGATCGTTGTATTGGCTCCTGGGAGCGCAGCATAAAAGGGGAAAATACCTGCATAAAGTCTGTCACCCAGCCGGGCATCCGGGGGTCTTACCTTGTCTCCCTATCAGTAGCACAGATGGGTGGGACATGCCGTGGCCGAATCTGTTTTCCCACTCCTCAATGTACGGGGATCAGCAATAGGGACCGGATTATTGGCATGGTGCTGCGGAGCTCTCTTACAGAGCGTCTGCCATTGTCGGCTCCTAAGTCATGCCCTCGATATCCTCAAGTTTTGATTGCAGTCCAGCTACTTTCCATGACAGGATAGCTATCCATTTGTCCCACCTTGGGCGTTATCACTGTCCATGGTCCTGCAGACGTAACCAGGAGAAGGGGCTTTTTTACTATTATAGGCATATAGTCTAATTTGTGCCAGGTCTTGGCCAGATCTTCTCGGAGCTGTTAATAGCTGTTGGCAACCATTTCCAGTTGACTTCATTTATTCAAAGTGCGGGCCTTTATTCTGTCTGATTGCGACTGTCCTAACTGCAGTAGATCTCCACTTGCCACTGTCAAGGTGTTTGCTTTGCTTAACGTGCCTGACGGGAGTCTATAACTGCCTTCAGGCCTTTTTGGAGGACCCTGTGACTCTTGTTGCCCGCTTCATACCACGCACAATTCCTTTTGATAATCGTATACTATACCAGCTTGTTTTGCCCTTCTTCTTTATAGGAGCATGTCCAGGCCAATCACATGGAAGCAATCTATATTATTGCTGATCAACTTGGGGGTGACAGGTGTACGAAAGTCTACTTTGCTGTACGCACCCTCGCGCATTTCCTCAAATGTTGCGGTGTTCCGGCTTCCCAGATTTACTAGTTTTGCATCCTGCAATGATATTGTAGAAAGTGCAGTGATAGCCCAGAACACCTCCAGCAGGCGTGCACAGTTCAGTGAGGCTGGACACTCAGGGTCTGGGAAGAGGTCGATGAAGGTAAATTATGTTGCTACATGGACGGTGTCTGTAAAGATGGAAGCAGATGGTCCTTGAGGTGTTAATTCATAGACTCCATATGATTGTACGCAAGATGGAGAGAACATTTTTGCATGAGGATTTAATGACACAGGGCCCAAAACAGGGGGATCCCTGAGTTCCTCCACAGTGAGGCCTTCCGTTCCTTGATCCATCATGCTTGAGAGGAGTGTTACTTGCACAGCAATGTTGCTTGGGATCACACCTGATAGAGGACACATAGTTTCACAACACCTCTTCCCTTTTAAAGATGAATGAAAAGTTAATATTCAGTATTATGGGTCTAAAAATGGGATATCTCAAATTCTTTAGAATTTTAGGGAGCATGTAGATAATAGGATTCTTGGAATTAATTTGTGTTTCAGCAGTGTTTTACTAGTAATCTTTTTTGTCTTGTGCTTCAGTCAATACTAAATTAATGCAGAGCATTCATTCATCTTTATCTGCTCTTTTTATTGTAATGTTGGTGTTGATCCTCAATTATGGTAATGCGGATTATTCCTCGTTAAGCTGCATTTAATTTTTTTTTTCTTAAATCTTTTTTGTTGAATAAAACAAAAACAAGAGCAGCAAAGAAAAAAAAAAAAAAAAAAGTAGTGCAGTCTCATTAATTTCCAACATCCCCAGTGCATTAGTGCAACACAGCCATTACGGTACACAGGACCAATAACTCAGTCTCGTGTCTTGATGAATCCATTGTGATCTGCATTTAGTCGTCCGTGTGGTCCACCAATAGTGGGGAGGTGTCCTTAAATGGTGTACATATCATCCCTCTACTTTCGTTCCACGCACCCCAGATTTTGGTCCATTTTTGTGAAGCTGCATTTAATTTTTGTTCCCCCAAAAGGCAGTTTGATAAGTGTTTATCAATTAGTGACTAAAAATCTTGCCCCATGATGTGAAAGCTAATTTTGTTTGAAATTTTTTACTTATAAATGCCTAAATACTTTTAATTAATTGAAAACATTTTAAAGAATTAACTAATACTTTTGATCACATTTTACAAAGAAAATATAATAGCCACTTTTGTGTCAAACAACGTCGATGACAAAGATGGTGCAAATATAATGTCTTTTCGAATACCTTTTCTTCCAATTTGTATTACTTTGTCTTACCTTGATTGTCTTATTTCCCCTGATTCATTGCCTTGCTTTTCTTTGGCTTTGTCGTTGTTTGTCCTTCCTCTCTGTTGCTGCATTTGGCATTTGGCATATAGGCTGAACTCCTGTGGTTCTGACTAACCATAAGGTCTTGAATACCATAGCACAAAAAACCAGTAATAGGAAGGCAGGTGGATCTTTAAACTTTCCTCAGTTTGTTTTCATCATACTTGGAAATCCTGTGGCAATGCATAACATGCATTGGCAAAGCCAATAGTTTTGACATTTGTATGGCCTATGGAAGCTGTACAAACATTAGGTCTACTGGCTTTGCCAGTCCTTGTTTGTATATTGGTGAGAAAGCACAGACCAAAGCATGTGATCAACTGATGCTATCCAAAGAAGCTTTCGTTTTTTCCACAGCTCTATTTTTCAGATACATTTGTTAATTCATACTCTTTGTGTTGTGTTTTGTCAGTGCTCACATGTCAACCAATTATAAGTGTGGTAGCCATCTTGGAATGGTTATATAATAATGAGGCATGCAGACTGCAATTCTAAGATGGCACAATGTTTAGAATTAGTCAGCGTGTTGTGTGGCAGCACTGTAGTGCTGATAAAAGCATCTGAAAAATGGATGATTCTGAGAGTAAAGCGATTCTATTTTTCTGTAGCATTCATTTTTCAGACATGTTTAGTAGTGCTGTCTTCCCAGTGCTACTGGGCCACTTGCCAATTGATTTCAGATGTAAAACAGTCAAGAGAAAAATGGTGGCACTAAAATACTTGTGTTCTGAACCAACATGTGATTGACAAGGTCTCAAGCCAATGACTGAAGGGTCCTGAGCCAAAGAAGCCAATAGCTGAAGGATGCTACCCAAAGTCTGTAACAGTAAGTAAAGAATACAATAAACCATTCATGGTGAATACAATATGTTCGCCATAAATGATCTAAGCGCTATACACTTTAATCCAGACCCTGCAATGGTCAAAAAATGGGTTGTCCAAGATTCTATTTTCTTCCCTATCATCTTGATCCCTTATGTAAACCCTCTAGCTCCCACTTTCAATCACTATTACATTTCATTTACCTTTTATGAAGATGACACCCAGCTGTATCTGAACATTTACTGTTCTGATTATGTTTATTCCATTGTCAAAGATCTTGAGTTCAACCAGACCTGTATTTCACACCTCGATGTAAGGTTAATTGGACTAAAACAGATTTCCCCCTGTTATCCCTCATGTAAGAGCCCTGTGCAAAAAAATGTTTTGGGACAAAAACCTCAATTTTCAAGCAATGATAAATGGGGCACAATTTCAACTTAGACTCCACTCTGGATACAAATATTTTGTACCAGATCAAGATTTGAAGCTTGTGATCCAATCACTCACACTGAGAAGATAGGACTAAGGAAACTTACTACACATAGGAATTTCCAGACTGCATTTAGCTCTTCTCAAAGTTGGACTCCATACAGCTGCCAGGATGGCTACAAACAAGAAAGTTTATCTCACCTATCTGCCCTCTGTGGACTGACTCCTTCTAAGAGCAACTTTCATCTTCAAATTGACTGGTATCATGCATAAAGTCTTGTTTTTGGGAACCCCCAACTACCTGGTCCAGAAACGGAATATTTCTAGTGGAGAATGCGTCTTTATGAGCAGGGACAACATGCTCCTTGAAACACCAGGATTTTGGGAAGGCAAAAACTCTAAGCAATGCATATTGGAAAGTGCACCTAGGATGTAAAATGCCTTCACATCGACCTTGGGCAATTCTGTCCTATGAGGCCTATTGCAACACTGCTTCCAGCTGTGAAAACCCTTTGCTCGTTGCTGCCATTGTCAGAATGGTTACCAATATTTGACAATGTTTTGATCCCACTGCTACTCCAGTGGTGCTGGTGAGCTCTGAAAATGGTGGGGCATAATTCTTGCCTGTAATTCCCATAAGCAAACATATGAAACAACCCTTACTTCATCTAATAGGGTTTAAGTGGGTGCTACCTCCTGAGCAATGTTTGAAAAAAATGGACCAAATAGAAAGTATTAATGCATTATTTACACATAAATATGTTAAGAAGTCATAGGCTCCATAAAACACTTATCATTGGTGGCTCATGAACAAGGGCATTTGAACAGTGCCCCACCACCTACGAATTACCACATAATGGCCCTGGCCTATGCCCACACTGCTATTTATATTTTTAAGTGTTCATGAAAGCACAATGCTCGTGTTTCCATGAGCACTGAGTGTGCTTGGGCCTCTCTGGGTTCCTGATGACAGAAGCAGAATGCTGTACACAAGTTCACACCATTTTGTTCAGCAATTGCCATAGGCATCTCCCATATGTTGTGAACTATATGCAGTGTGCCAATGGCAGCATCTTGGCATGAGTACCCCATTATGCCAAGAATTTCATAGATATGCAAATGGTCAAATTTTGCTATTGATGCTGCCCATATTCCCGGGATGACCCATGTGTCAAAAATGACATCCAGTATGTCAGAGCCAGTATTTTCTCATGGATTATTTCCCCCAGCCCGACAATATAGCTTTCTGAGGCCAAGAGTTATTGCCAATATTCTGGCACCAACATTTTGCCATTGGTGCCCTTATACCTAGAATTAGTTCCAGTATATCTGCAAAAGCCAGTTACCTCTAGTGCCCACATAAACGAAGAAGCATGGCACATGCTAACAAACACACTCTTATTCACTCACACTGTCACACTCACTCCCTCCCTCATTCACACTCTCCCCACACTCATTCACTCTTCACTTGTTCACTCACACTGCCTCACACAGTCTTACTTGGTCTGAGTCAGACTCATAATCACTGTCACATACAAACATGAACGCTCACACTCCCTGACTCTCTCACTCACAACTGCTGGTGTACAGGGAGTCACCTTGAACGTCTGGTGTACAGGCACTCTGGTATAATAGTTAGGTTTTAGTAGGCCCCTCAGTACTCTGGAACCTGATGTAACACTACTGCCACACCATTGATAACTACGCCCCCCACTCAATCATTCTTACTCAAACTCCTCCACCAACTTCCTCACACTTACCTTCTCATATTCTTATTAACTCTCTCTCTCATCTCAATCACTTTCACTCCTATTCTCACTCAAAAGTACATACTAGTTCTCTTTGACCCTCACTGAATGCAATTTACGCTCAGTGAATGTAATTCTCTCTTCTGGATTTGTTTACTTTTCTTTCTTCCTTCTCTGGAAGCTTCTCCTTTCCAGCAGCATGGCAGGAATCCAGAGCTGGGCTTCAGAATCTACAAGGCATGGTTCCCAAAGAGGAGCCAGACAGAGCAGCAGGGCCAGGATTAACAAGCATTGGCATAGCCAATAGGTCTCGCTTTTGGGACCTTATAAGTATTTAGATATGCAACACAATATCCTTGGTGCAACAACATCAACTGTTGCATAAGTAAACACTTATAAGGTCCCAAAGGCGAGACCTATTGGCTATGCCAATGCTTTTTCACATTACTTCGGGTAACCCTTCCCAATGCATTGAGATGATGATGACTCATAGTCTTGCGTAAGGTGACCACTGATGTATTCTTGTCTTATGTGGTTACTATTATGTGGTTACTATTAAAACTAGATAAGGTTAGTAGCTGGTGATGGGTTTTGTTGAATATAAGTAGCTCTTCTTACACAAAAGGTTGGAGACCCCCAAACTTTTATTGATCTGCAGAGAGCTTTAAATGATCCACATGCTTACAAACTTGACAACAAACGGGAAGTAAACCAGAATAAATCCAAGGTTATGATCTTTGGAAGGCATATTGAAATAAATCTAAAATAAACACAAAAAAAAAAAAAAGGTGCATTGGCCCATCTTCCCAGGAAAATATGTCTCACCTGTAATAATCTGGGAATATGGCTCTGGAAATCTTTTAAACGCCCTTCCTCCCCATAAGCCTGACATCAGCAAATCTCAACTTTAGTCCCCTTTTCCATAAAATTGTTGATTTGATAATTGTCAGCATTGTTTTACTTTAATCTGTGAAAGTTACTTCTTTACAACTGAAGCGACCATCTACATAAAAGGCATTTTATAACTCAAAATATCGTTGTGGTGCCCCCCCACCCCCAAGAGTGGTGCTAAGCAAGTTTAGTGAACACCACCTTCTTACACAGCCCTTAAAAGAGGGAGGCCTAAAAGAGAGGAGCAGCCCCTGCTGCAGGTGCATTTGCTGGCTATGCAGCCTTCTAATCTAGTGAGAGAAAACACGCGGACTTCCTCCCCCTCCCTTGGCCGGTCCCATATCTGTGAAATCTGACTCTACCAGTCAACGGCGGCTGAAGGGCAGGGCAGGGCCGAGTACGCACTCATTTTTCCAGGCAGCTCAAACTATTTCGACACTGCTTATTTTTTCCCTCCTCGGGAGTGGTTCCCGAGGGCGTGAATATGAGTAATCCGCTCATAATCCTGTACTTTGAGTAACCCATCATTTCGGAAAGCGCGTGCAACGGATTGAAAAGTGAACAAAGACGCAGCAAACCAAGGAGGCACCGACATCACTTGAACTGTTGTTCACATTTGTAGGTGTGCCGCGTCGCGCTGCCTGTCCTGGTCCCGGGGCAGTCGCGGCTTCCTTCCCTCGGCTCGGTGCCGGCTGTTGGGCTGAATGTCTGCTGCGGACGGGGCTGGGATGGCCAGGCCGCCGCTGCGGAGCTTCGTCTCCGTCGGGTCCGGGGAATTGCGCACGCTCACCACCTGCAACTGCGAGCTGGCCCTGCTGCCCCTCAAGCAGCTGCTCGCAATGCAGCCCGAGTACCTGCAGCTGCAGCCCGACAGTCTGGTGAGCTGCCACCTGGGCGGCGGGGGCTACAACCTGTTCTCCAACGGAGGCTTCCGCATGGAGGGTCACGAGCTCCGGGTCGTCAACTACATCAGCAGGTGGGTCACTGTAGCGCGTCTCGATTCCGTGATGCGCCGGCACTATGACGCAATGTGTTCTTCCTTAAGTTGTGCCCAATGGAATGTTTCCAGTTACCGTCAGCGCACCCCTTTAAATTAACAAGAGAGGAGCGGGGACGAGAGGAGCGGGGGCGAGGGCGAGCGAGCGCGGCAGCCTGCTCAGCTGCCCAGACGCTCGTGCGTCATGGCCTTTTGCCGGCATGTGTTTACAATTATCGCGCACGCGTCTGGGCACGATAATTGGAAACACATGTCTGCCGCGCGTAACCATCTGAAAAAGGCCAGCCACGACGCACGAGCGTTTGGACTGCTTCTGAAACCCCCTTACTTAAAGTCTTCGCCTAGCAGCGCTTGCGCGCTACTCGAGGCTCGACCTAAAAAGGAGACAACCAACCTCAACCCCTCTCCAAGCTTCTTCATAGAACTGGAAGCACAGCTCTTTCAGAAGCAGGGACAGTGCTTGGGATCCTGCCTCTGCTGCTGTGGTTCGATCCTCATTGGCCTCATGGACGCACTGATGTGTGTGCCCTGACAGCCTCATTTTAGCAGATAGACTGTGTTGCCTGAGATATATGCAGCATATCAGATAAATAATTTACATTGTGGGTTGTGTGAGCTGACATAGCTAAAGTATGCTCTCACACATGTACAATCCAGTAATTCACCTATAGACTGCCATGTTCTTGAACAGGATTCTATAGATGGGTTGTGCCTCAGCCCCCTCATCCCCCTCTTCCTCCTGTCATCGGGAGCCTGGAGAGGCCAAGAGGGCTGATCTGTGCACCGGCAATGTGCAATAAAACACAAAAGTTGTGTTTTCATGCATATTGCTAAATTATTAAATCAGCAGTGTGGCAGAGGCTCAGGGCATTATTTGGCAGCTCTCAGGTGCGCCGTGACACCTCTATTGACCATCTGCCACTATGCTATTCGCCCTACATTTCCTATTCAATCCACATAAGTATGTGATATTCTTTTCTATTCTATTCTATTTATTCTATTCTATCCTATTTTATTTGTTAGATCTGTCCCCCAAACTTTTTCTCCTTTCCCCTCCCGTTTTGCTGAATTTGTTTTTGTTGGTCTGAGGATCTCTGTGTATTTTACCACTGCTAACCAGTGCTAAAGTGCTTGAGCTCATTCCCTTAAAACATGGTAAAATTGTCTTACACCTGATTGGCATAATTATTTTACATATTAGTCCCTAGTAAAACGGTATACAGGGATTTAGCTCCGGGGGTGTTTGGGGTGTCACACCCACCCCCAAAAAATGTATTCTGTAGTAAATAGTATGGTACAAATGCTTTCAGTCGGGTAATGCAAAGTGTCAGTGAGATTTCACCTGTGATTTTTACATGCCCACACCAACAAAAGCACATACACTTTCTCTCGTCTATGTATTGAAAGCCTTAAAAAATGTTGATCAGTTTTAAAAATATTGCATTTTAAGTACCCCTAACAATTTGCACTCTTCTCTCTTTCCACTGCCCCTTAAGCCCCCCTCATATCTGGCTTCTCATATAATGTATTTTAACAAGATGTTCCAGCATTATTGTTGGGAAATCTGAAGCTCACGCCCACCCCAATCATACTGACAAAGCTATGCCCTTGGTGGTATACCATATACCCAGGGCCAGTAAATTAAATGCTACTAGTGGGCCTGCAGCACTTACTGTGCCACCCGCTTAAGTAGCCCCTTAAAACATGTCTTCGGCCTGCCACAAAATCAACCTTTTGCTAAACTTTTTTGCCTATATACATATAAGTTGTCCCTACGATAGGCCCTAAACAGCCCACAGGGCAAGGTGCATTGTATTTAAAAAGTTAGTCTTGTACTGTAAGTTTTACATGTCCTGGTAGTGAAAAACTCATAAGTTCAAGGCATAACATTACCTTATTACATTTAACAAGTGATAACATATTTTTGGGGGCATGTATAAATGTTATGTTTGGTGTCCAAGGAATTGTAATTTAAAATACTCTTTGATGGTAAAGTTGAATTCTAAGACACAATTCTGAAAATGAGACTGTTAGAAAATTGGCATTTTATTGTCCTAAGTATTTTGTATCTGCAGCATGTTTCCTGGGTGGGTATGACTAGGTGTAATGGGCAGTTGTCCTTTGTGTATTTTTCCCAGACAGCCACACAATAGGGGGACTGAGGATGGGCCATCATAGCAGGGTGGGGGGGCAGAGCTGGGCACTGCCCCTCTTGCAGTTCAAAGCAGCTGACTCAGTACACACACAAAGAAATTCAAACTTGCCTTTTGTGCCTCCAGACCCAGTAAAGCCTGGGCAGTGAGACAGAAAATTCCAACACCATCGGTGGAGGGAACACTTTAGAAGTTTCTTCCACTTCTAAGCTGGCACCAGGCATACAATTAGGAACCTCAAACTGACTCTTCTGTTCAATTCTGGACCTGTGGAGGACTCTCAGAGCCCTGCCATGCTGGCTGTGGCCTGCTGTGTACTTCAGAGGCCTGCCCTACTGTACCAAGAGGATTGCACTGTTGCGTGAAGCCTGCCCTGTGCCATCAGAAGCCTCCCTGCTGCTTGAGACCTGCTTTTCAGCCAGAACCCAGGACTTCCAGAGTGACTCCAATGGCTAGGTGTCTGGCCTCCTGATCAGAGCTTCAGGGACATAAAAGACTGCAACCATCTTGAACCCACTACACCTGGACCCATCCTTAGGGAGTTGGGAACCTCCAAGGACTGCCCCTCCTGTCCTGGACTCTGGGAAGTGGTGCTAAAGATGCCAAGATAGCCCAAATCCAAAACTTGGGACTTAAAACATTTTTGGCCAAAAGGGGCCCTGAGTACCTCAAGGAGATGAGAACCAACCTGCTCACCGATCTGCCGAAGATGCATTGCATTTCAGCCTGACTTTGCTGTGCCTCCCACTGTGTTTTTCTTCTCGGCAGCAAATCATGTTTAGCGGCTCCTCACAGAAGGAGTAACCAGCCTAGTGGAGACCTCGTTGGCTACAGCCGGCAGCTTTACCCTGCTGTAGATTTTCAACTTCTAAAAAAAAGTCTAAGTTCGAACATTGAAACATTCACTGCGACTTTGTCCAGCGGCTCCCTGACGATGACGCCTCCTCCTCAGACACTGCCAGCTGTCTTGTTCCATTGAAATTTACCTTCTCAAGAAATTTTTTCTCAAAATGTTTTCCAAGTCTGAAGGTAAGCAGAAACCAGGCCTCATCCACCTCATGTATCCAAACCACGCTCCATCGCAGTCGGCCATAACTTTCGACTTTGCCCCAGCCTCGCGCAACTAAATGTTGTGCTTTAATCTTATAGGCGCTAGATTTTACAAAAAACTTTCAAACTTCATACCCAGTTCTACTGATTAGGCTTTTGTTGTCTTGGTGTCAAATTTTTCTTGTGTTGTGTTTTCACTTTACTACTGTTTAAGTGCTGCATAAATACTCACACCCCGTAAACCAACAACCCAATTTCTCCCAATATTATATTATATTATATTATATTATATTATATTATAATATATTCTGTTATATTATATTATATTATATTATATTTTGTACTGTTTGAAGAAGCTCCTATGTAAAGCACTATGCCACCCATTTGGCTTGTGCACGCTTTATAAAACTGCAAAAAAATAAATAAATAAACGTAGGGCCTCATTACGATGTGGTTTGGACCGCAACCGACGGCTTGTCGGTTGCAGTCCGAACCGCATCTACTGCTGTGGTCTGACCAACGCGTTAGGATGCGTGTGGTCGGAGGCACCAGTCGGAGTGACCGACCGACTCTATCTGACACATGGAGCCCGTCGGTCAGTCGGAAACTCCTCATAATCCCTTAAGGTCGGCGTTTCCGCCATCCGTATTATGATGTCGGTTTCCAACAGCCTTTCCATGTTGGCCTTTCCCGAGCAGGGCCCCCTTCCCTCCTGGCCCTCTAAATCTGGGCCTCGGGGGCATCTATGGTGCCACCCTGAACATCCCTGCACCATGAGGTGCCTGCCATACGGTGAAGGGATATTCACAACCTCCCATTTTTCAAGGGTAGCTTGTGCAGCGGGTGGTTTCCAATTCGGTGTTCAAAACAGGCCAGATCCGCCGACCTCTGGTCGGGCGGTTCCTCCACCAAAACGGTGTCGGTCTGAGGCAACTCCGACCGACATCAAAATCATGCCCTAAGTAGCAAGGGCGGCTGGCATTAATGGTGGAAATGGAAGTTGCCCTCCCACCTTTTGGGAGAAAGAAGAAAAGGATGAAAAATAACACTGGACAACTGAAAATAAAATTGATGTTTGAAAACTGTTTGATTCTTTGTTTTTCTGATGGCTGGTAGGAGCTGAACAAATTGCCTGTGATGATCCTACACTTGGCCGGGCAAGGCCTTGCTCGCCCTGCAAGCATAAGCTTGGCATGTGATGACAATAGTGGTGAGAGTGGTGATTGTTCATTTCAAGATGCAGAATTATTTTTGGGCATTCTTTGCAATGGCCCAGGGCGTGTCTGGAGCAGTGCCATTGAAGTAAATGGCCAGGGGTGGGGTAGGTCTGTGGAGCTAATGAAAGATTGGGAGTGTCACTGATCTCTGCAACTGCTGTTGGTTATTGTTATTGGCTGGCTGTGGCCTACTGAAGGAGCAACCACGTCAGAGGAGCGTGGACTGTGCTTTTACTTGTGTGTTTGGAATCGAAGAAAAGAATCCAGCAGCAGCATTTTACTGATGGCCCAGAACAATAAGCAAGTTGCCTCCCCTTGAATCAAGCATTTGCATTGCTGCCCGGGCCTGCCATGCTCTCTGTCCTGCCAGCCTCCATCTGAAGTGCTGGCCGCACTGCCACTGCAGCTACCACAGATCACAGAGTAACAGACCCTACGAGTTCAAACAAGACGAGCCAGTGCAGCTAAAACACACCTCTAGCTGACCCCTCCAACTTATCCTAAAAACAAAAGTAGGTTTTATTACAGTTACGTTTATTGTGCTACATAATAGTTTTGAAATAAAGGAGTGTTCAGAGATTGACTAAATGAAGGTTCTGAATGTGCATATTATTTGCAGAACTGTCCGAGCTCGACTAGGACAGTCACAGTTCTAAAAATAACATGCACAGAGATTTTCAAGAGAAACTTAAAAATGCTAACACAGTGCAATTTGGCACACTTTCAAGCCAACACGCATAAATACAATACGTATGATGGGTTTCAAGACTCTGTGCCTGAACGATTCACACCAGTAATGATCAGGCAGAGTGGCATACTGCAATGTGATTGTTGCGGCACTGGCAAGTGAAACCCTAAAATGAATAACCATTGCAGTTTGTGGATGGTTAATTGTGATAATGTGCTTAAATGAATTTAGGGTGGATTGTGACATCCATGAAGCTTTTCCGATGCTCGTGTTTAAACATCAATTACACCTATTACTTGCTGTGCCAGCAATAGTCACATGAATTACAAATGGGCTTCACAGCAGGGCCAGCTCACACACTGCCATCTCATGAAGAGATTAATGTTTAAGTTTCAATTCAGAGACTCGTCTTTATAAACAAATATTAGTCACCCTGCAAAAAAATGCCTGGCAGTGAGAGAGGATGTTTTTGTCCTGTCTGTCCTGCTTTGAATTATTCAGAGACTGGATCTTACTACCACGTTCCTCCCATAGCCCTTGTCAAGTGTTCTTTCTGTGTTACATTTCCCTGCCCAAAGGGAGCACCCAGAGACGCAGAAACAAAATAATAAGAATCAGAGGTAAATATAATGAGTTCAAGGGTGACTGCTGTCATAGAATAGCAGTTAACTATGATTTTGGCCTGTTGGGTGACTATAATTATATGTTGTGGCTGTAGCCGCTGTTGTGGGTACACTAACTTCACTGTCATTGTGTTGATGAACTTCGTTAGACTGTACTTGGCTGGCAAATGGCAATATATGACTATTGTAGAAATTGTGACATTTGGTCATTTTATTTGTGGTAGGTATGTGCTTAACTACTGTGTTGTCTTCTTGTTTGTGTGACATCGCTGAAGCTTCTTGAAAACGCTGTGTTCAATGTACACCAGGACAGATGTACACATATTAAATGTGTAGGTGCCTCTGCCACACTTGCTGTCATGTGATCCCTATATGGGTTTCTGTGCCTCCTTCACTGAATCCACTTTCCTACCCACCCTCTCTCTCCCAACACCCCACCTCCCCTGACACATTTTTAAGTTTGAGCTCATTTGCTGCTTTTGCATGTGAATATACTTGGGTATAACATTTCTGCGTCACCACGTTTAAAATCCACCAGCCACCACTGCTTAGTCGCACATCTGGTTGCCCACATCCAAATTCCCTAGCAAGTGATTAAACCTGTTCACAAGCTTATCTTCGTGTGTAAACCAAGAGAAATATATATGAAAGGCACGATACTCACAGAATTTAATGAGAGCTTAGAAGCAATGTAACAGTTGTCCCCTCAACAAAATTGCATTTTAGCTTACGTTTATAATTAAAAAAATAGCACACCAAAAATGACATATGGGTAAGTTGCCACCTTTTGATACATAGTCACATGTTTAAAATTGGCACTAATGTCTTAGCATGGCTGGTAGGTCCAGGGCTAATGTTTGTATTTGCAAAATAATACAAGGACAGTGAGGAAATTGTCAGACACAAATCTTGTAAATTCATACATTTTAAAAATCCCTCTATCTTTTGGCATATGTCTTACAGACAGCTTTGGTACTTTTTAATAAATGAGGGCCTCCTTTAAAACTAGGCTTTTCCATTATTGTGATAGAGAGGAGAAGTTGCCAGATTATGCACATGGCTAAACCACATGGCTAAACCACTGACTAAAGTCAGGGATAATTCATGGATTACTTACCAGTAAACTTCATTGCTCTGAGTCATAGTCTTTCTTGTCACAGTCTTCACAGTTTGAGCGTTTGCTTCTTGCGCACAGAATCTCACCAACAGTAAAAACCTAATGTTATTGGCTCCTTCCCCCCTTGTCATGATCACATGAATCATAAAGGAGAAGCCGAAACCAAGTACTTCCTGAACATATAAAGCAACATAAAACCTTTAGACACTGACATGTGTGTTTCTTACCACTCTCCAACAAACCTCAAGGGAGCGGAGGGTGGGAAGGAAGACTCGGAGTAATGAAAATTATCGTAAGAACGCCAAGCATCACTTTACTCACCCGTCTTCCTTGTCACAGTCCTCAGAGTATGAGCATATGCCCAAGCTCAGTAACAAAAATTGATAACACACACAGGAATAAGCTTAATGAAGACCTTTATTAATTGTGAATAACTAAAGTTACTGAGCTGCAGACAGAACTGCGGAACCAAAAGAAGAAGAAACACCATCCCCCATTCCCAATTTGTAGTGAGATATGAAAGTGTTTGGGGAAGCCCAAGTTGCTGCTGCACAGATATCTTTCAAGGAAGCCACCTTAAGAGCTGCCCATGAAGAAGACATGCTCCTAGTGGGAAACAGCGTTTACAACGCTGTCATTACATCGCTGTACCATTACAACGTGGTCGTTACAACGACCGCGTTGTTAGTACGCGATGCATTTACATCGCAAGTCATTACAACGACTTGCACTAGGGGACGCTGAGATATTGGAAATGAATTCCAACACCTTTCCTACTGTTGCGCAAACTGGAGTAGGAATAGTAATTAGTGCAAGTTGTTGTAATGACTTGCGATGTAAATGCATCGCGTACTAACAGCGCAGTCGTTGTAACGACCGTGTTGTAAAAGCACGCGATGTAATACATTGGGTTGCGATGTACCATATTCCTCCTAGTTGATCGACACTGAATTAAAAAACAGATTGGGACATTAGCCTTCTTATAAGCAAGAGAAATTGTCCTTCTGATCCATCTCCTTAGGGTAGATGTAGTAGGATGATGCCCTTTGCTGCCCAAACCAAAATTGACAAAAAGACAGTCAACAGTACGGACTGAGCCAGTCTTCTGAAGATAAATGGAAAGAGCAGTATGTACATCTAGACAATGGTAAAAAGATTCTTGGTCATTGGAAGAGAAAAGAAAGAAAACAGGCAAAACCAAATATTTAGATAAATGAAAGAAAGATGTGACTTTAGGAAGAAAGGAAGGGTCTGGCCCAAGTACTACCTTGTTCTCAAAAAAACACAAAAAAAGGTTTGATGGCCAGAAAGAAACCCAAGCCCCCCCAATCTCCAATATGAAGCAATTGCAAAAAGAAAGAAAACCTTAAGAGTTAGAAATTTGAGGGATACTGATTCTAGAAGGTCAAAGGGAGGAAATTGAAGTGCTGGTCTTTGAAGGAAAAAACATCTAAGCAGCCAAACTGCCAGCATATACAAATCACTTAAGACAGTGCCCCTAATACCCTTAATTCCTGCCCATTGGCAATGCAAAGTGGAAATAGATAAGCCCAAAAGAAATCCATCTCTCAAAAAATCTAGAATAAGGGAACCTTGACAAGAAGCAGCCTCAAAACCTTTAAAAATGCACCAAAACTAACAATGTCTGCAATGTCTTCTGTAAGGCATCAAAGTACTCAATGTCCTAGAATTTTGAATTGACAGAACCACCTCTGCAGAACAACCAAAAAACACTCTAACCTCTGCCTTTCAAATACCAGCCCACAAGAGAGAGGGATCTCAGAGACTTCTGAGGGAGCTCAGGTAAACTGAGAGGAGATGGAAATGTCAGAAGAATCCATGGCAGTTCTACTACTTTGGGATAACTGGGGAAACCAATGTGGAGACACCAGGAGAACCTCTGCTCAATCCTCCCTGACCTTGAGAAGGACCTTGGTCAACAACGGGAAAGGGGGAAAAGCAAACAGAAGCCCTTCTCGATACCTTAAACTCATGTCAACCACACCCCAAACCAGAGGATGTGGAAAGAGAGACCACAATCTCAGAAGGGGTTCATTGTGAGGGGAAGCAAATAGGCTTTCTCATCATGTAACAGATTTTTTGAAAAATCTGGGGAGTAAAGTACATTGTCACTGAAGATGGTAATTGGCAAGTTAACCTGTCTGCCTGGACGTTCTCCTTCCCTGGCAGATAAATTCCAGAGGGAGGGCTAATATTTGGTTTGGACTAGATGCCCATGAGCTCTGGTAGATGAGCTAACTGAGAAACCCTTGAGGTTCCCAGGTGGTTCACATATGGTCTTGCCATCTGATTGGCTGTACAAATCCTAACCATTAGGCCCTTGAGTAAAGGAGCTAAGGATAACAGGTTTTGAAAAAAGTGCTGTCAGTTCCTTACAGTTGGAAGACTGGCACTACTTTTTCCTTGACCAAACACCCTGGACTGAATGAGAATGCATGGTTGCCCCCAAACCAAACTGTTGGCGTCCGTAGTTACTGTTAGTGGAAGGGGAGGATCTAAAGAAACCCCATGGTTCAAGTTGGAGGGAACCAACCGCCATCAAAGCTAGGCCCATATTTCCTTAGAAATGGGAACAGTCAGATCATAGCTCTGTGATAGAGAACACCTGTGACTCAGAAGATGATTGACAAGAGGATACAGATGAAGACAAAACATGATAGCCAGAGATAGAGCAGCAGCCATGTCTCCCTGAACCCCTAACCACAGTCTTATTGGAGCTTAACATGTGACTGAGAAGTTGAGTCAGTTGGTTTGTCAGTTTCTCCTGTCTCGCAGAAGGAAGAAAGAGCCTTTCAGCACCTGACAAGAAAAGGGCTCCAATAAATTGAAATCTCTGTGCAGGTTTCAGATGAGGCTTGACTTTTGTTCAAAAGGAACCATAGGGATGACAGGACACAGCAGATTAGCTGAACTGCTTCTTGTGCCTTCAGAAGAGAAGAAACATAAAATAGACAGTCATCAAGGTAGAGAAAAACAAAATGACCAAGAGCATGACGATTACTCACCAGGGTAGGGACCTCCTCAGCCACATCCCCTGCCCCATAAGGACAGGAGCTGGAAGTTTCCAGTCCTCTGCTGACTTCTTGATGAGCTTGTCCAGCTGGAAGCCAAATAATTTGCTATCAGTAAACAAGAGGTGACTGAACAGAGACTTTCTGCTTTCTTTGACCTCATCCAGATTTGTTGTCTTGTGCTACTGCTAAACCTGAAGCAGAAGCTGCTGCACACAGGGAATAGAAGGAAATGTCTGATAAAAATTGAACCTGCTGATCCATCAGTGCCAGGCGTGCAGTGGAGTCCTTTCCTTATTGAAGTTCCTCTGCCAAGGTGTGAAAGTCTTGTAAGAGCAACTGAATAGTAAATGTCACATAAGCCCCAGCCTGAATGACAAAGTTGGCGGCTGAAAAAGCCCTCTTAAAACCCCTCTCTACCTTCTTGTCAGTGGGATCAGAAGGAGATTCTTCTGAAATAATGGATCCAATGGGTGCCAAGCCTGCCATGATTGAGTCAACCTTAAAATTTGAAGGAAACTCCTGAAACATATCCAAAGCACAGTGCTTAGAAAGAAAACATGAAAGCTTGACTTCTCCACATCTGACCAACAGTCCTATTATCACCTTGTGAATAGGGAGTCCCTCAGGATCATTATGGTGATATTGTGAAAAGAAAACATCTTCCTCTTCCTGGGAGGTAGATGGTAAAGAAAGATTGTCTCTTTAATGGTCCCCAACTCCTTGAGCTCTGAGCCTTGAATATATCTGCTCCAGTGCTCTGCCCCCTCTTCATCTGAAACATGTTTTCCACAAACAACTTCACTCTTTTTGGGGCAGAAGAGGCATCTCTGACCTCAAAAGCAGCAGCAACTGCTTTATTAATCATGTCCTGCAACAACTCACTGACCTGAGGTAGCTCTTCTGCAGAAGAAGACTCAACATTCTTCCTCTTAGAGGTATGCTTCTTAGCAGGCTCCATCATGCACAAAAACAGAACTGCCAAAAACCGTTTTAGCAGAACACCTCTCCATTGCAGTCCCTGAAGACAACGGACACAAAGCAGGTACCGTGTTAAATATCTCCAGCGTTCCTGTTGCCTAGCAACTGGAGCGTGGGAGAATGCGGAAGAGATTTCTCGAAGGTTTCTCCAGAAAGCTTCCCCCTTGCCCAGAAACCGGAGCCATAGCTGAAAACCCTCAAAAATCAATAGCAGGCATAATTAACACATATCTTCCCTACTCGTTAAAGCAAGGAAATGACAAGAAACTCACCCGCACAATCAACTCATTGTGCTCATAATCACTCCGTGGAGGAGTGCGACTGAGATTTGGACATGTAGCGGAAACCTGTAAAGGACCGCTTTATATTTAAAACTTACATTCTGGTGAGATTCGCTTGGCGACCACAGAAAAAAGAAGTGCTTGGGTTCGGCCCTTTACTGGCCCCTCGTGATGATAACAAGGGGTATGGAGGGACCACTAACATTAGGTTTTACTATTGGTGAGATTATGGTGTGCATGGAGCAGACACTCATACTATGAGTTCTAGGATGAGGAAGACGGGCGAGGAAGGTAATGTTGAGACAAGTTAAACAATCTTGGTTTTCAGGAGAGGACAGACGCAGCTCTGAGTTCCTTAATCTGTTAATTTATTTTGATCTCTAATTTAGACAATATTGGCCAACAGTCATGATCAACAAAATATGGATTGCCTCTAACCTGCCATAAAACACATTTACCTCTACTTATGGCAGACACAATAGGACTGAGCTGGAAGTGTTTTACAAACAGGTGAATATCTGCTGGAATAATTATGTGCCAGATATTGGGTAGTTAGCCACACACCTAGGTCACATCAGTCTGAAAGCATCCTCGATAGAGAAGGCATCATACTTTTGTCACCTACTGACAGCACTCTAAAGTGACTGTTTTGAAAAGTGTGAGACCAGGTGATAATTTAAACTCTGAAACAACAGCTTAAAATACGAGTAAGGCAGCATAAAGACAACATAAAGAGCGTCTTTCACAAGCCTCAATATGTGCTTCCTCTGTGTCTTACTCTTCAATCACCTTTTTCTGCTAACATGGAAGTGATTCAACCTTTGCTGTTCTACTGTTTTTTTAGAGACTGCTCCTTTGGTGAGCCTTACACTGTTTTTCCAGGTGCTCTTTAGATTTCTCACCAAAACATTTCTTTCATAGTACTTCTGGCCTGGGATTCACTGACATCCTTGGATACAGGGGCCTTGATTACAAGCGATAATTCTAGTTGGCATTCCGCCACTCACAATTCCGATTAGCCCAGAGTCTATGGGTCCGCCAATTCTGGACCCCATAACCCAGGCCCACAAACTACTGACTCCAGACCTGGGAGCTGCAGGAGATGTGCACCTGGGGAAACCACCTCAGTGAGCAGGTCAGGGACTGTGAGCTGGAGCACAGTATTTCCCTCCCCTGGCAGTACCATGGGGGGAGTGTACTGTGCTTCCTCTGGCCAAGACCATGACCCTCTCCTTCCTCCCCACTTCCCCCTGAGCAGCAGGGCCAAGTGCATGGTTACACCTGGCCCTATATAGAGCCCTGGGCCAAAGGCTCTGATCTGAGGCAAACAGGGCCCCAACCAACCTTCCCACCCAATGCATCCTGCTCCCTGCAGATCAGATACAGCCTTGTGTTGAGAGTAAGGCCCAGGGCTGCATGCCGCTCTTCCCCCACCAAGGAGATTGTTATAATCATTGTCTTTTTACCTTTGGTAGGTTACACAACTTAATCATGTAGACTGATGCAACAAATATAGAAAGCATGCTGCTTTAATGTTACCTTTCTTTGCAGCTGATAACCAAGTCTGCTTGAATATGTTCACAGTAATTAATTTGAAGCTGCATTCTCTGTTCTAAAATAATTGGTATTGAGTCTGGAAAAAAGTTGAGAACAAAGTTATATGGAAGCTAATAATTTCACTTCTCATTTCTTATTATAAATCAAAGAGCATGGTTTTGTAGAAAGAAAAAAAGTGAAAGGGCAAAAAAACTGTTTCTGCTAATTGTTCATTCTTAAAGATTCAACAATCACCAGATAAATGTATATGAATTAGGAACAAGGGCCTTATTACGACGCCGGTCTGACCGACTTCCGCGGTCCTGTTGGAGGCAGCCTGACCGACGCAGTCTCATCAGAAGCGTTCATTCCAACTGCCGGATTACGAAGCATGCCTCCTGTACTTTGAGTACCGCTGAAAGACCGCCCACTTTGCCAACCTTTCTTCGACCGCCGAGATGGTGGTCGGAGAAGAACAGCATCGATAGGGCAGAACAGGGATCTCTGAATGCCGTTCGGATTACGATCTGGGTTTCCGACGACCTAACCTTGGCGGTCTGACATTCTACCTCGAGTAGTCAGAAACTATGGATTTAGGGTGCATACTCGCCCAAATCAGCTTCTTCCCGACAGTCTCCAGCGTGGATCCCTTCCTCCAGGTCTCCTCTACACTGCAATCACAAAAAATGACCTGCTCTAATATGGGACAATCTTCGTGAGCATACCCAAAGCCATATCTTGGCTCTGATATTTTAGTACCAGCTTATATAATGCTGTCCAATCTAGGTGCTCCTATCCCTAGTTTAAAAGTTGTTTAGTGTCATTTCCCAGTATACAACTAAACATATATATTTCACAACAAAAGTCAATGTGCATATCACAACAAAGAAAAATATGTGAAAGTTTTGAAGGTACCTCTACACTGCGGCAGCTGAACCCCGACGACAGGATGCAGGTAAGTCCATAGGTGGGATGTATCCCCTTTGACTGGACTGTGCACAGATTGTTACACTCCAGCAATGGGGTACATGGTGCACAAGGCATATCCCCATATATGTCATGCATGTGTGGACAATTCACATGTTTCCTGTGAGATTGCATGCACTTGCAGCAACATATTCAGGGGGATATGCACCACTGTAGATGAGACCTCCACAGTAGCAGTGTTTGCATTGTAATACGGCGGGGGGAACTTTCCTTGCCTTGGCGATCGGAATCAGATCACGGCCACGGCAGTGGTATTGTCGGTCCCACCGACATCATATTCAGGTCCATAGTGTTGAGTGTTAGAGAGGACTTCATGCCAAGAGACCGAGGCAAGACTGGCCATGCAGAAACGCTTTGCTTACTTTCGCTGAAGTCTAATTGGAGGTGCATTTAACCTTCACTTGTTGGGTGATCACTGACATAATATTGCTGCATACAATTTTGAAACACATAAATATCGGAAATTAAATAGCGATAATAAAAATATTGACTTCCTATACATAACTAGTAAAACCACAAATATCGGAAAACAAATATTGCTGTTAAAAATATGGATTTTTACCTATATCGAAAACCGAAATATCAGAAACAAAAATATTGCTAACTTTCAATAAACAAATAATAGAGTAAAAATATCAATTCACACAATAGTGACTACAATATTATCGTCAATATAATTAAATAATCATTAATAAATATTAAAAAATCACTTTTTATATAAAACAATAATTGGAAATACACCTAAACCCTTTTATACACATGTTTACATATAAATACATTACATCAACAAAATCTTACCGTTCACCCCAATAAATTATATACCTAAAATCATAACAATACAATAAAAATTTACCATTAAGTAGAAACATTTAGACAACAGCCTACATAATTATATATGACTACATTTATATATTCAAAACTATAAAACTGTATGTCATTCATTAAAAATAAAACCTAAATTAGCGTTTATTGTAGAAGGACATAACAAATAAAAGAATTCCAACTAAAACTAAACCAACCAATAAAATAAAATTTTAACCAATAAAATCAGACAAACAATTAAATCAACAGCATAAAAGGCACACTAATTTAAACAACTAAATACTTCAAAAACAATACTGCAAGATGAGGAAACTCTGCCAGATTCTCTCACCAGACCATTAAAGAAAAACAATATACATCTCTACAACTACCTAACCACGTAAGGAAAACTTATATATAAACGAGAGCATACTTGTTAATAAACTTAAACATAAAATATCAAATAATGAATAAAAAACTCTCAAACTTTTATCTCTTTCCATAGATTTTGTAAAAGACAAATCTACGACTTGCAAAAGCAATAAACTGCCAGAAAAAATGACTACCACAAACCAGCAAAAAGATATAAGAAAGTAAGTATACATAAATTATTTAAAAACTGTAAACACACCAAAATAGCAAGTAAAGACCTCAACCTCTACAAACTGCCACCAAATTAGCATTTAAAATGAAACCAACCTTTTTTTTTATCCAACAGAAAAGAAGGCACCTGCTCCACATTAGAACACCCTTAATGGAAAAGCTGCAAAACCATGTGAAACATAGAAACAGAACATAAATGCAAGTATGTAAAATAGATGTAGTTGCATAATTTTACATGTAAATGACAAACATACAAACTTTAAAATATTGTATACATTTATACTATTACACTTCTTTCAGATGCAATGACAGAGGCAGCAAAGTACATAACTTCTCAGAAAGCAAAGCAGTTACTAAATCACATGGGCTACACCTACAGCAAAGAAAGTGCATCAACAGAAAATATAAATCGGAAAAGTACCAAGTATTCTAATGCATGCTATGGGAGGGCAACTACAAAAGATGATGTAATTCATGTAAGAGAGCCCAACCACCCCCAAATGTGACAGCAATAGAAGTAAGGGAGATATTGCAGGATATAAGAGAGGCAAGCACTACTTACCAGGAACCAGGAACCCACAACCAAAATCCTGAAAGATATACTGCCTGAAGTCCTTGTCACATCATAGGCCAACTACCACTTATCCCCTCTTTAAAACATTTAATTGAAAAAAATTGAAAAAAGCCACCAGCGATACACTCCTCCTGCCCTTAAAAGATACCAAGAAATACAAATGCCGGAAAATTTAACAATGACACATAATGAAGAACCTTTTCTTTTACATGACAACTTAAATAATAAAAAAATTATCCTAATATTCTCTTCAGCAAATAATTAACTAAAACATAGTCAAATGTGGTTGATGGATGGGACCTTCAAAATGTGTCCCAAACCATTCACTCAGGTACACATCATAAATCGTGAATATAAACATACAAATACCCACTTTATATATGTTCTGCTACCAAATAAACAGAGCAACACTTGGTATGACTTCTTAAGCCACATTAAATGTAAAGCAAGTTATTACTACCCAAAAAGAAATCATAGACTTTGAGCAAGCCATGATTTAAACCATTTTTAAAATGTACTCCCACACGGCCATACAAGGCTGTTACTATCATTACAACCGAAGCATATGGAGACACCTTCAAAAATCTGTTGTAAGTGTAGAAAATTCTACACACAGCTAATTTGCATTTGAAATTAAAAACAAATGAGAGCACTAGCCTATGTCCCTGTCACAATTACTACAGTTTACTAATAGAAAACCCCTTCTACCAACAAAAAATGAAGACAAACTACGCTCCCTAATGGATTATTTCAAAGACACCTGGGTTGGCAGACTGCATCACTCCGGACACAGACGCAAGCCCAAATTCCAAATACCATCGTGGAATGTCTATGACAGCACCTTGGCACAGGAAGCCAAAACAAACAACGCACTAAAAGGATGCCACAATGCCTTCCAATCCACACTAGGCAGAACCCAACCTACACTCTATAAGTTTATGGAAGCATTACAAAAAGAGCAAAGCTACCGACAACTATGAATGGCGCAATTTGTTAGCCAGACTAAACTTAGCAAACAAACCAAAAGAATGTACGACATGCTAAAGTTTAAAGTCAAACTCTTCATAAATAAGAAAGGAGTTGATTCCTTTGAAATAACAGCCCAAACATACTATTAAATAAATATTCCAAAACCTTAAAAAATTAGTACAAAATCTGAACCAATATAACAAATCATTTTTTCAATAAATAATTAATATATTCTTTTATTACATCAGTCAAAAAGTAAATATAATTCTAAATATTATTGAAGACTGAGATAATAAAATATTATATAACAAATTTTAATAAAAAATGTAACCATCACCAACCAAGAAACTAAAAACAAACTCAATCCATCACATAAATTAATTCAAACGCATAAACCACACAATTCGAAATAAGAATCACATAATATTTACCCAAAAAATATCACAATTCCCACCCACAAGAAATGAAATAAATAAAACCTATTGTTTTGTGGCTGCATGTCTTCCTCTGTATCCAGGTAGTAAAAGACAGTAATTCACCAAAAATCTTAAAAATATTGTCCAAAAAGCCCCAAAAATATGCAAAAAGAAAACAAATCCAATAAAGGTCCCTCAAAGCAAACCAAAGTATCTAGGAACCATAAAAAACCCAAAAAAGGTGTTTAAAAAAAAATGCTTTAGGAAACCGCGAACAAAAGAAATCAAAGTAAAAAGCAATGGCTTATTATAAACTAAAATTGATTAGCTTAAAACAAAAACAGAAACTCCCAATGGCCATAGGACATGTTTGTAGACAATAACCTGCAAAATAAAGTAGAAAAACCCACCTGCAAAATACATTACATTCCTAAAAATACATATATAACACCCTTAAACATAAAAATATAAATAACATAACACAATTTTTAGGGCCTCATTACGATGTCAGGTGGAAAGCCTCTGCCCGACAGTCGGACTCTCCTAGATCGCGTCGGGACCCTTCCGACCGACTCAGTCGGATTACAATCCACCGACCGATTGCGATGTTCACGGTCAGAAAGGAATTCGCACGGTTATTCCGAATCGGTTCCGAATCGCTCACGAAGTATTCATGTCGGTCGGAACTGCATCGTGCACCTCTACGGACAGCGTTTCCGACTGACCGATTACGATGTCGATTTCCAACAGCCTTTCCGAGTCGGCCTGTCCAACACAAAAAGGCTGTCGGAAAGTGACTTTAGGGGCCCCTAGCAGGGCCGCCTTCATCCTGAGGGCTCTGGTTGGGGGCCAAGGCGGTACCTAAGGGACTCCCCTGTAAAACCCTGCACTGTGTGGTAGGCATAATGGGGTGCCCGCGACATGGTGCAGGGTTTTACACACACACACCCCATTTCTCCTTAGGAGCCTGTGTTGTCGGGCAGAACACAGGCTCCCATAGGGATCAATGGGACTCCGACCGAACAGTGTTCGGTCGCATCGTAATCGGTCGGGCGGAACCGCCGCCCGCAAGTCGGTCGGTTCCAGAATCTGAGACGGTGTCGGGACATCGTAATGAGGCCCTTAATATAACATAGCATAATGGTACATTACTAAAATAGAGAACAAAAACCCCAAACTACTAACTAGTAAAAACACTACTTTTAATACATCAAAATAAATCAACACTATAACTAACTTGTAGACCTCTCCCTAAAGTCCCCTCCCTCAAAACCCTAAATAATCCTTAAAAAGGACTTACCTCTTCCGATGAACAGCAGCACCTTACCGTGACCTGGTTCTGAGAAAATAGACTAAAAATAACACAAATAGATTACAAAATAGAAGCTAGCGGTAAAACAAATAAGGCCGCTAAATTTAACTAAAAAAGACTTCCCATAGAAATGAATAAGAAATAATGTAAAAATATTGAATAAATGTATGTAAAAATTAAAAAAAGTATTAAACTTGTGAAACATATCGAAAAAGTTTATTAAAAAGTTGCAATTAAATAATATTATACACGCTTATTTAAAATATACTGAAAAAAACATGTTACAATGATGTTGAAAACATGTATATAAAACAATGTAAGAAATTTTAACTAACTTAAAAAATAAAAATAAAAGTGGAAAATGTACAACATGCAATAATAATGAAATACATTTTACTTTTTTTTTAAAACAAAAGATCATGTAAAAAGTATTTATTTACTTAACTTTATATAATTTTATAAGTTTATATGTTTAAAAATGTAAAATTATACAATAAATAAACTTTGAAAACATAAATAAATTGTGAAAAAAAGTGTTACATGTCTTTATTCTATAAAAAATGTAATTAATAATCTTATTGCCTACATATATATAACTATTTTTAATTATATTTCTAAACATTAACAATACTAATAAAATAATGCAAACTATTTCTACTACATACAAATACAATTAAAATAAAGGATTTCAGACTAAAATATAAGATTAAATGATCACACTCCAACATAATACATTTTTAAAACTGTGCTAGACACTAAAAGGGTGACATTTACTATTCCCACTCCAATATAAATCAATTTGGAGAAGGTGTTGGACACTAAAAGCATAACATTTACTATTCCCACTCCAAACTAACCATACTGGGGGGAAATGTTGAACACTATGGGGCCGATTCCGATCTCGGCCGGTAGGGCTCCGAATCGGATTCGGCTTAACCGGATCCGATTCGGAGCCCTATTTCCCGACCAATCCGTACGCGCGTCCGGGCGAGCGAGTACGATGCGTATTCGCCGACCGACTCGTCCGGGCGTCCCGACCACTCCGACCGACTCGATCCCGGGTCGAACCGCACCGACCGACTCGCACGGACACGACTCGCACCGCGCAATGGAGACGTTCCCCGGCCGGGTAAGTACGATGCGCGCCACGAGCAGTCCGACTGAGCCGCGCACTCCGGCTCGAAAGAGCTGTCGGAGCCGTACTTTGGGGGTCCGTGTCGGACCCCCCTGTACGTGTAGCCGCGCGAGTCGCACACAGGGGGGACCCATGGGTCCCTCCTACCTGTGCGTGTACGGCGCGAATCGCTTCGCCGCGTACACGCTGTAGGGGGCGCACTTGTCCGCATCGCACCCATTGAGTCAATGGGAGCCCGCGTACGCGTTGTACGACAGGCTCCCATTGACTCAATGGGAGTCCGACCGACTCGAGTCCGATGGCATACGTGCGCATCATACTCGTTCGGTCGGACTGCACGGGTCCGATTCGGTCGGAAATCTCTCCGGGTCCGGCTCGGTCGGAGAGATTTCCGGCCCGAATCGGAATCGGCCCCTAAATGGGTGACATATACTACTCCCACTCCAATCTAACCATATTGGTGGAAAGTTTTAGACTCTACAGAAGTGACATTTATTTTTCCAACTCCAATCTAACCATAATGGGGGAAGGTGTTGGACACTAAAGAAGTGACATTTTGTTTTCCCACTCTGTCTAACTATATTAGGGCAGGGTGTTGGACACTAATAGCCCTATTACGATGTCATGCTGACGAAGGTTCGCCCAACACTGTTGCGGAAAGAAACCGCCTGACCTCAGGTCGGCAGTTCCGACTGCAGTATTTTGATGTGACCGCCTATGGTGCGGTTGCAAACCTCCATTTCTCAATGGAAGCTTGTGCGGTGGGCGGAAAAGACCCGCAGCACAAGCTTCCATTGAAAAATTGAGGTTTTGAAACATCCCTGTACCGTGTGGCAGGCACTATTGTGCCTGCCACACTGTGAAGGGATTTTCAGCGGGGCACAATAGGTGCCCCCCAGGTCCCATTGCAGAGGGCCAGGAGGGAAGGGGGCCCTGCTAGGGGCCCCCAATGTCGCTTTCCAACAGCCTTTCCATGTCAGAAAGGCCAACATGGAATGGTTGTTGGAAACCGATATCATAATCTCGACAGCGGAACCACCGTCATTAAGGGATTATGCGGTCTGTCTGACAGACCGACGGGCTCCTTGAGCCGTTGGAACCACGTCAGAATCCCCCCGCAGGTTTACCTCCGACTGCCATCAGCCTAATACGGCAGTCGGACTGTAAACCTACCATGTCGGCCGGAAAGCCTACGACCGCTGGTCGAAGGCTTTCCACCCGACATCGGAATGAGGCCCTAAATGTGTGACATTTACTATTCCCACTCCAATCTAACCATATTGGTGAAAGGATTTGGACACCAAAGAGGTGGCATTTTCTATTCACCCTCCAATTTAACTTTATTGGGGAAGATATTGGAAACTAAAGAGGTAACATATTCTGAACATTTTAATTTATTAAAATACATTTTTGCATACATTTATGTTTACATTATTTGAATAATTTACACTTTTATAAATATTTGAATTTATTTGTTTTACATTTAATACCATTAATATATATTTATTTATTGTTACATTTATATATTTATTAAAAATACTAAAGAAATAAATACATTTAAAATATTTGTATAAGTAAAACATATTTCCCAAAATGTTTTTAAAATTTGAAATGTCTATATAAAAATAATTTCTAATTATCCAGTAGGTGTAACCAGGCGCTTTATAAGTGATAATATTATTATTATTTTTTACTTTAAATATTTTCATTTCGTTAATTTTTTAATACATTTTTTACATTTTTTTAAAAAGTGTAATTAAATACCATAAATATATATTTTCATGATTATTAAATTAAAAAATATTTTAAAGATTAAAGTTATAAACAACATTTTTAAATTATAAGATTTTATTTTGCATATTATTAAAATTATTACCATGAATTTTACTTTAAAATATACACTTTTTGAAAATCTCCCCACTGTTATCCCCTAAATACCCAATATTCTGCTACCAAAAAAAGTATATAACCATTATTTATATACATTAATACAACGAAAAATGCAAATTTCAACGACTTCATAACTAATAAATTATCCTACTAAGAACACAAATAAAAAAGTGCTTAACATACAACCAAACACACTACAATAAATTACATACTAATTAACACAAATTTTGTTACATCAATATTTTTGACAACAGTATTGAAAAACACACTAAAAACAATATTATTACCTACGATATTCTTGTCGACACTATTTCTGAAATCCTGATATTTATGAGACAACATTTTTGTTTCACAAAATTTTTGTTCCTCTATATTGTCCAAACACCCTTACTTGGGGCTTATCAGCCTTCCCCCAAGCACAGATGAAAATAGCAGACTATGATATTATATTGCACACTAACTTTGTTGTTCAAAAAAGATATGAGAGTGTGAACCCCCTTTGAGAGACTTCACTGGCACAGTCAGCAGTTCAGGAGACCGCTCTTTCTTGTGGTTGCAGTGCGGCAAAAATCTGAGAAGCAGACAGAGAGCCGGCACCACAGGGGGATTTCAAACAGAAGCCTTCTGGTTCTTTAGCTGCATCGTGGTCAGATTTGCAGTGACCTTAGTCAGACAGTGTGAGGAAAGCAGTGAATTATATGGTGTTTTTGTGAGACCCCATTGTGTAAAACACCCATAATACCAGACGGGCCCAGTCGTGCTCGTTTGTAAAACCTTTAGCACAACCTTTGGTGTCTGGGGCTTTGCTCAGTTAGGCATAAACAAAGGAACAAATGTAAAGCGTTTAGAAGTACCAAAGCAACGAAATAAGAGGGCCACACAACACGAAAAAAACTCTTACACACCAAAATAAACAAAATTCAGTGGAGAGTTCCAGAGATATGCTAAGTAAATCGTAAATCACTGTTTTTCACTCAAAAAATCAACAAGCATTTGCAACTACTACAGATAGTTGAAACTATGGAAAACTTGTATAAAGTTATGTTCGCCTACTCTGGCCCGATTTGGGCAACCCACTGCAGCAGGGAGGAGGTCAATGGAGCTTGTAAGTATTTTTAGGCAGTTCACTTGTCACCAAAGCAGTTTCAAGTCCAGTTCCAGGCTTTATTGAACCGCCATAGCCAAAAATGGAGTGGTCCTGTTTCAATGGATACAGGCTGCTGAAGATGCTGTGTGATGCTAAGGATGCTGTGCAGTCGACTAGGGGCTGCTTGAGGCTACTCCTTGGTTCACAGTCCTGGTGGGGCAACTTTGGCCACGGGGGTTGATGTCCCTCAAAGTCGTGTTGTGTCCACCAAAAGTCCACTAGACTACTGGTCTCCGTTCACAGCGAAACCAGAGGTTCCCTTTGATGAAGGTTAGTGTCCATCTTGGGAGACCAAACTGCACTTTGACACCTCTCTCAGGTCCAGCAGAGATGGATGAAACTTTTGAGTGTTGGGACTTGGTCTCCCCAGCTGCACATCGATTGAGCGACTGTGGCTACTGATTAGGCAGGATGGGTTTCTTCAGTTTCTGTGGCCCTGAAGCTGTAACAGGAAGTCAGCCAACTGACTCTTAGAGTTCACTTTTTTTGTCTGGGGTCGGGAGTGTCTTTCCTTGAGTCAAATACCTGAGGCACAATCCTCTCTTTGCTAGCCCAAGGATCTGCAGGTGAAGTTTAGCAGTTGGTGCATCCTTGCTCTCCAGGTTCAGGGAACAGTAGGGCAGTGTTTTTTTGGTCTTCTCTCCAGTCCAGATGTAATATGAGGTCTGGGTGCAAGGGGTGCCGTATTTATGCCCAGAAGGTGCCTTTGGGGATGTAGCAGTCACTAGCCAATGGGCTACCAGGTCCCTTCTTGCCTGATTACAACTTCCTACAATGTGTGGCATCTAGCTATCCCAGAGTGCATTATTCGTTCCACTCCCAAGATGTCTGACCCCCTCTCTCGGTGTGAGGAGGTTGGTAGCCCACCCTGAGGGCTGCATCCCAGTGGGAAAAGTGGTTTGGCAACTGGTTTCCCCTCTTTGTCCTTGATGCCAGTCCATCTACTTGAACAAAAGAGCAGTCCCTCTTGTGTGTACCCAAAGTTTACTCCTCATAGGTGCCTTCCCCTTTCAAGCTTGCCTTTTTGGTTCACACCGTTTGACTTCCTGCCAGGCAAAGGTAACACCTCTTTCAATGTCAGGCCTTTATTTTTCCCTTTCCTGGGAGTCGTTCACACTTCTTTCCAGGAGGGCAGATTGCTGTCTTGGGTCAGCATCTGCGAATGGTCACTGGAAAACTTAGGCAACAGAGTGGCAACTTTCTAAAAGTTGCAGCTATTTAAAAGTTAGATTAAATTCAACTTCGACATCAAGTCAGGTTTAAAGTGATTATTATTTGGATACCTTGAAGTACAAACTTTAGTAGCCCCATTCAGAAGTTAGCACACCTGAGTTGTCAGCATGTATTCCTGCATTCACCAATAGGGCTACTAGCCCGTCCAAAATAAAGACGACAATTTGCGATTGTTAATGTTAGGACATATAAGAATATATGTCATGCTTTTTAATACACAGCAACTTGCCTTAGGACTCGGGGGCGCTAGAGAGCGCGACGCAAGATGGCCGCACTTTAGTGCAGCTCCGTCGGCCAGGCATCAACGATCTGTAAAATATCCATCCATCCACCACCCTCATGTCCAAAAGTTGATCTGCTGCCACGCCACGGAATGTTGATCCTGTAGTACGGGCTGAAAGAAATTACAGTCATCGCTGTGTGGAGCTGGCGGCGCAACGGCGTGACTCGGGCCGAGGCGGGACTCAACTGCCACGTCCACTGCTGAGCTGAGCGCTGAAAGCACAGCGCGTTGCAAACCACCGGCCCCCCTGTGACGTACTGGAAGAGCGGCGGGCCGGCGGGTGCTACATCGTGGACTATCTGCTGCCCGTGTGCGCACCAAAGACTGTATTGGGTGACTGGGGCCTGCGGAACGGTTTCGCAACATGCGGCCTGGGGCACCTGGGCCTTGCATCGCGTCGGCTGAGGACCGCTAAGGAAGTGCGGCTGAGGTGGGCGCGTCAGCGCGGCCGCCACTAATAAGTGAACTTCGATGCGGATGAGGTGGATCAGGAAGACATTGTGGCTGGCCTGAATAACGATGCGTCACAACACCGGCTCAGAGGTAGGCCCGGGACTGGTGTGGCAGGCGCGTACGGCAGTGACTGCTGCTCGCTCTCCTCCTCCTCCCTCTCACGCAGACAATTAACAGGGTCTCACAGTGGCACAGACCTGAGGCGGGGAGACAGCGTTGGTGAGTGCATGAACAAAGCTGGGCCCACCGGGTGACCTGTGGGACACTACAGGCGTGATGCGTACTGCACTTCTACCCTGCTATCCAGGCAACTAACATAATACTGTCAGTGAAAGGCCGGGCCCGGGACTGTGTGCGGCTACTGAGAGGGGTCCCATATGCATCTCTAAATGAACAGCGCTGCAGAGGCGGAGGCACTAGGCAACGTCGCATCTGCTCTAAACATAAATGCACCACAAAGCAGAATCGAGGGCGGCCCCTGGCCCAGGGTGGTGGTCGCACACAAAGTCACTCGCTGCGTTCCTCCCCCCTCTCACAAGGCGGCCAACGTAAAATACAGGGTTGTGCACAGGTGCAGACCTGAGTCTGTGGTGGGGAGCGCACCTACGACTGTCGGAGAGAAAACATGGACAGTGCTGCGTGACACAGTCGGCCCGCGGGGTGGACTTGTGGCCCGGTGCCTACGATACCCCCACCCTACTCTCAGGGTGTCCAATACAGCGCTGCCGGGGGGTCCCGGATCTGAGACCGTGCACGGCTGTCCATCGGGGCCCCACACACAAAAAACGACTGCTACCACTGCTTGCTGCGTAAGTGCCCTCAGTGGACAACATGTGCAAGCCGGACAAAGGGCAGCCAAAACTCACATTTGAATCCAAGAAAACACCGCGTCCCTCACAAAGCGACCAGGCAGACTCTGGTCAGAACCCCGAGGACATGGGAACACCACAGCTGGCAGCGACTCTGCAGGCCATGCAACAGAGTTTACTATCCATTGACGCCAAAATAGATACCCTAAATCAACGTATGGACTTTATGTCAGCCAAACTGGACAAACATGCCTCCAGGCTTACGGAGGCTGAACACCGACTGTCCACGGTTGAGGATGATATGCAGACCACTACGAACAGGTGCTCAGAAATGGAAAAGCTCCTCAGTATCATCCAAGTCAAGAATGAAGACTTAGAGGTGCGTTCTCGATGCAGCAAAGTGCGCATAGTGGGCATACCAGAGTCAACAAATACAGGCAAAATGGAGCTATACGTGGAACAATGCTAATTGAGATTTTTGGCCGGGAAAGCTACTCATCTGTTCTGGTGGTTGAACGCGCTCACAGAACATTAGTGGCGAGGCCGCCCCCGGGCGCTCCTTCGTGTCCGGTCAGCGCCAAAATATTAAACTACCTCGACCGAGATGCAATACTTAGGATGGCCCGTGAGAAGAAGGAGCTGCAACATCAAGGCTTCCCGGTTGCGATCTATCCGGATTTCACGGCTACGGTGCAAGCGGCAAGAAGAGAATACCAGGTGGTCAAAAAACAACTACAGAAGGCGAACATAACCTACACGATGCTGTACCCAACCAGGCTGCGGGTTGAATAAGAGGGTCAACTCAAGATATTCACGTCCCTGAAGGCAGTACAGGAATTTCTGTAAAAAGCTTCAGAAAATGAAACGCAATCATCGTGTGCAAGCAGCTGAAGACTCTGACTAACAACGATCATGCATGCCGAGATGCCCACCAGGGCTTTGGCAAGCGGTGTCAAGGCACAAAAAGACCGGCCCTCAGCATGGTCATATAATTGTAGCGGCTGTGGGTGGTTGGGGCTTACCACGTCTGGCCACCTCCTGTCCAGAAGGGTGTTCGAGCTCCTACCGTCCCTCCAGTGGGTGATCCCCAGCTAAACTGATAAGTACTTTTCTACTGTTTGGGGTTTGGAATAGTTGGGGATTTTGTGTTCAGCATAATTGGGATGCTGCTGTGGGTGGGTTGTGTAGGGGGGGGGGGGGGGGGGTACTATGGGACTGTTTTATGTGGCCTGCTGGAACTCACGGACTCAATTGCTGTACTACATTTTGCTCTCACTCCTGATTGTACTATGTGTCTCACCAATTAGCTGGTATGAATCTGGGTAATAGCATATCAATTTCCTGCATGACATGGAACGTTCGTGGGCTGAACTCCCCCAAAAAAATTAGACAAGTACTGGCCTACTTGGACAGACACAATATTAATATTGCTCTCCTTTAGGAAACGCACCTGACTAGACAAACTGACACCAGGGTGGGCTTGCATTGGGCGGGATATCGGTTGGCTTCCTCGTACTCATCGTACACAAGGGGGGTAGTCACACTCATAAAGGGCTCCCGTTCACAATGATTAAATCCAGCATAGACCACGGCGGACGATACGCCATAGTTCACGGTAAGCTAGCAGGATCCCTTATAACTTTGGTGAATGTATACCGGCCAAATGCCGATGACCCAAATTTCTTTGCAAGTATCCTAAATGTGCTACGGGACTGGCCGGAAGCTGAGATTATATGGGGCGGCAACCTGAACACACACCTAGACCCCAGTAAAGACAAATCAAGTGGACAGGGCGGGCAATCACCCAAGGCAGCTCATATTATCAAAGACGGAATGGCTGAGTTTGGTCTAGTAGATACGTGGAGGCTTCGCCATGTAGATAAGTTAGAGGGTACACACGCATCCACTGCACAGGGGAGATGGTCGCGACTGGATTACTGGCTGCTGAGTGGGGGTGCAAATGCATGGGTTTCTGACGTAGACGCATTACCCAGAACTCTGTCTGACCACAACCCCATTCGTCTTACACTACACATCCCGGTGTGCGTTCCCCGCCAATTCACCTGGAGGTTTAGATCAGAGGCACTGCTTGACCTGCTATATACTGCCACGATTAGGGAGGCTATAACACAATACTTCCGTATAAGCAAGGGGTCAGTGAGCGAGGCTTCCACTCTCTGGGAGGCTTTCAAGGCCACTATCAGGGACACATGCATCAGCACAACGGCGAGCATAATCAAAGACATTCGGGGTCAGCTATCTAGGGCCGAGACGGTGCTAAAACAGCTTGAGCGGGACTATGAGGTGCTTCCCTGTGCGAACACATTAGCTCAGATCAAAGGCCTAATCCTAGAATACAATGAGCTGGCGACAGGAGAGGTGCGCTACCTATCTAAGAGACATGTGGCTCGCGCATACGGGGGGGGCAGACCGGGACACAACCTAGCTTCCAAGATAAAGTTAAGAATGGACAATCACGCAATAAAGATTACAGACGAATCCGGTAGGGATCACTACTCTCCGCAGGCTATAGTCGCGCAATTTCGAGATTGTTATGCGGATCTGTATACCTCAAGAGGTGGAACCGATCCTACTGAACTGGATAAATATCTAGAGGACATTGCAATAGCCTGGCTGTCAAGAGGGCAACAGGAATATCTATGCCAGCCGATTGAAGCTGCTGACATCCGGGAAGCAATTAGATCTCTCCCAAACAAGAAAGCACCGGGGCCGGATGGCCTTACATGCAAATTTTACAAGGAGTTCGCGGATGAGCTGATACCGCATTTGCTAGACATGTATGAGGAAGCTTATGAGACGGGTAGGGTGCCACCAACGCTCAGAGAGGCCCTGATAATCACATTGATAAAAAAAGACAAGACTCCATCCCGCTGCGAATCGTACTGTCCACTGTCACTTATTAATATATATGCGAAAATTCAGGGAAAAATCCTGGCCACTAGACTCCAACCTTTAATGCCGAAGCTGGTCCTGTCGGATCAATCTGGATTTATTACGGATAGGTCCACGTCGCATAATCTACGCACGATGTTTGCTATGTTCCACATCTTTGACCCCAATCTCCAAGCCGTAGCAGTTATCCTGGATGCGGCCAAAGCATTCGATTCCATTGAGTGGAGCTACATGTTTCACATTCTGCAACGTATGGGGTTCCAAGAATTTTTCTGCAGATGGGTGCGATTGCTATATGTTGACCCATCAGCACATGTCCGGATAGACGGACTCACATCTGATCCAATTCGGATTTGTAGAGGGACCTGACAGGGCTGTCCTCTCTCGCCGCCCCTTTTTTCATTGATGCTGGAGCCATTGACCTGCATCATTAGGCAGCGTCACAGAGAGGCAGCTTTGCGCTTTGCACATCGGCCTGTTAGCATATCGCTATATGCTGATGACATGGTGTTGTTCGTAAGGGAGCCACAGACATATCTTGCACCAATTCTACGTGAATACATCAGATTTGGACGCTTCTCGGGGATTAGCATCAATTGGAACAAATCATTTGTGGTGTCGCTGACAGAGCGTACTGTCCCTCATGCTTTGGAGTTTCCTCTCGTGTGGTCAGCTGACCCTGTCAAGTACCTGGGTATATGGGTCCATCGTGACCTGGAGACAGTTGTGAAGGAAAACTACGGTAAAGCATACATCAAGCTGGAACATCAGGTAGCTAGGTAGACGGCAATGCCGTTATCTTTGGCCGACCGAATAGCAGTTATCAAGATGATCGTCCTACCTAGATTCTTGTACTTGTTTAGTAACATACCTATAAAATTGACATGCCAATTTTTTTAAAATGTACGTTCGTTATTGGTGAAGCTGATATGGGGTGGGAAGCAACCCCGTGTGGGTTGAGATACACTTGTTCTTGACTACAATAAAGGTGGTTTTAACGTACCAGACATGCACTTATACTGCCTGTGTGAGCAAGCGCAATACGCACATTATTGGCTCAGCCCTCATCAGTTCATTCCTCACATGGCGGTAGAGGATGGCGATGCCCACCCAGTCCCTCTACGCTGCGTACTGTCACACACCCAAAGAGGAACTCCCAGAGCGTAAATTAACACTATAGACACCATAGTTGCAGCCTGGCAGGCCATTGGTCGCTCGGCAGCGAAGCTTCCACTGTACGCCCCACTACTTCCTCTGGCACACCATGTTACCGATATAACACGCGAGGTGGGAGCTATGCAAACCTTGAGACTAGCTGGTATAGAAAAAATGCAGGATTTATACCCGAACGGCAGATTTCTCACGACTGAGGAGCTCAAATACATACATAACAAGTCGCCGCTATTTCTCTTCACAATTCACAGGCTCAAGATGGCGGTGCAAACGCACTACCGCACCTTTCCTGACGAACCACCAACACTACAAACACTGCAGACCCTATAAGTCAGTCCCACACGGCATAAACTATTTACCAAACTATACAGAGCAGCTAGGGATGAAAGGGATGCTGTTGAGGCCCGAAGCCTTGCCCGAAAGAACGAAAGGCTTCAACCTCAAATCACGCAGAAGGAATTGGAGGGTTGCTGTGAACTTACGGGCGCTTTTACTTCAAACGGCAACCTGCGCATTATTCACTTCAAATACCTCCACCAGGTATACCACACACCAGCCAGACAGCACAAATATGGCCTCAGGGAAAACGATGCATGTGAGAGATGTGGGGTACAGGGAGCAGACTTTATACATCTGGCTTGGGAGTGCGGGCAGGTGCACGGGTTCTGGGTGGAGGTGGTGCATTGCCTGCAGATTATGGCTGCTGCACCCCTGCAGTGCAGCCCACACGTTTGTCTCCTGTGTCTCACGGCACATTTGAAGGGCGCAATTGGTAAATTTGTTAAAATTGCGCTGCTATTAGCAAAAAGGAGGGTGGCAATGAACTGGGAGAGCAGGACAGCTCCACTGCCCGAACACTGGTTACAAGACTTGGTGTATTGCAGGGAGAATTTGGAACTCTATGCAGAGGAGCTGCCTGCCCCCTCTACGCCCAAGAACATTTGGGAACCACTTATGCAATATTTGAGAACAAGGGATCACGCTAAGCCAGCTGGGAATAAGGATGTCTAAAGCATTATATGTAAAACTGTAACTGTGCAAAATGTAAACATCAACGTGATTGCCACTTAGGCTACATGTGTGGTAGGAACAGCGTGCCACATGTTGTTCATTTTATTTCTTCTTGTATGTGATGCTACTTTTATACTGAATAAATACCAATACATTTTTTTTAAATCTTGCCTTAGGACTCAATAGGCCTGCGGTTGGGGTGACATATACATATTAAAAAGGGAGGTTTGGACTTTGTCATTACTTTAAATGGCAAAGTCGAGTTATCAGTTTAAAATAGCTCTACCCATCTGTAGTGGGAGGCAAATTCTACTTGTCATAGTCAGGGTGGCACAATAAGTGCTGCAGTCCCAAAGGGACATTTTAACATACAGGCCCTGGGTACCCTTGGTACCATATTCTAGGGACTTATAAGTAAGTAAGTTAACTTAGACAATTGGGTATAAACCAATCAAACATATACTTTTAGGGGTCAAAGCACTGGCACTGAGGACAACCAGCAGTGTCAGTCCAAAACTTAGAAGGTGATCCTACAGCAAGAGGCATTTCCTTCTGCTATTAAGCAGGATTTTTTAACTTGTTTTAGACAGCATCTGTGTTTATTACTTTCACTGCACTCATGATGGTGCTATGAGTGATTGGGAGTTGTATGAAAGTACATAATTAATATCTGAATCACCTAATAGTATGGATTGAGCCAGACACTGTTTGATGCATAGGAAGATACGTTGTTGTCACATGCCCTTTGAGAACTAGTAACCGAGGAGTTCTTCATTTCACTGGCTGCCTTGAAGAACAGCAGTCACCCGCGAAACACATTGGCTGCTAGTATTGAAAGTGGATGTTGACATCAGAATTGGCTGTTAATAAGAAACTTGAAGTCTGCTTTATGTGTCTGTCCACATAAATGCCATCAATCAGTTGACAATATGAACTTTTTGTTGTGTCTGTGTAAATATTCTACGTGGGATATAAATTGCTGTTTTTGAATTTTCACGTTATATTGCACAAAGTAAATAGGTATGGAAAAATAAATTACCTTTTACGATATATTGATTTTTAGAAGGTCTTCATGATTAATTTGGTGTTTTCACAATTGAATCCTCATGAAACCTTTGTAGTTTAACCTTTGAAACTCAAATTAGGGTTTCTGCTAGTACTGAGTTTAGCTTAGTAAGCCAAAGACATGATGTGGGATTTAAAATTAAACAGCCAAAATGTTGGAATATTGTCTGCTGCCACATTAATGGTAAATGTTGCAGCTACTATTCTGTTTTTTTATTATTGTTGTGTGCACTAGGATAGAATTTACATTTTCAATTAAATCTTTACAATGTATCCATTGTTTCCCAGTGTTCTTGAATGTGCCTTTGTATCATGAAAGAGGGTTTGGGTTCCCCTCATCATCCCTATGATATTTCACAAGATTGATTGTTATCTGAAACGAATTTCACTCAAGCACTGCTCAGTGGGTTGTAATTCAACTGGCTTACTGTGTTGGGTTGGCATATTGACAAAGCCAAGGGGTCTAGAATGCCTATTTCCAAAACTGTGTTATAGAGAATCGGGAAAATATATCCAAATCACTGACATCCCAAGACAGTGCCTGGCTCAGTGACACTACTGCCCCTTCCCTCAACTGTTAGAGCATGCAGTGCTTCTTCCCCATCAAGTCCAGGACCCACCCCCACCAAAAGACAGGACAGCAAGGGCATTGTAGAAGCCCAGGAGATTGTGCACCATTCTTTGCCTCCTCCACTCACAGGAAGATGTCACAAGGAAGCAGACAATGCTCTGCTTTTAGGCTGCCCTGCAGAAATGAATGGGAGATTGTAGTGTGAATGTGTTTGTGTGCGGTTTTAAGTAGTGAGTGAGTGTAGATTTGGGTAGATGTACAGTTTATGTTGTGATGTAATATTTGTATTCTTCAGTGTATAACTTGAGCTCTTGTATATTATTGATCAAATTGTGAAATTTTGCACCTATGTTTTGATGGATAAAACAAATAATATTGAAAAATGAGTTATGAAAAAATGAGTACAAATCAAGATAAAAATACGTCGATTTTATATTGAAGTGGTTGATGGTCATGACTATTAGGCACTGAGAGCTAAGTTTGGAAGGTATATAGTGGGAATCTTTGCATATTAGTCTCCGTGTCCCTACCGCTGCTCATCCACTGCTGCCCCACCCCCACCAGCACTGCTTTCCTGCTTCTCGCTTTTACCACCTCCCAGCTGCCCGGCCCTCCCCCTCACACTATTTATTGGTGGATGCTGCGCGGCAGCGCCACTGTAAAGGCAAGCCCGTCTGCACCCGATCATGCCATGACCACGCCCAGCACCACGGACCCTGGTCCTGGGACCATCAACCACTACGACGCCAGCACCTTCCATGCCCTCAACCCCAGATGCCACTCCGCCTGCCACCTCACATCGCCAAAGAACACCCAAGGCCCATTCACCTGCCGCACCTGCAACTGCACCTTTGCCCACCTCTATGCACCAGACCCACCAGCTGCACGACCCTCAAGAACCGGACCTGACCACCTCAGATGCATCTTACTCAACACCCGTGCCCTCAAAAGACACGCCACAGAGATCTGAGACCTGTTTGACTCCATCTCCCCTGACGTTGCCTTCTTCACAGAAACCTGGATGAACTCCAGCGCAGCCCTGGACATTGCAACCACCATCCCTGATGGCTACAAAATCATCCACAAAGACCGTGTCAACCGGCCGGGAGGAGGCATCGCAATTGTACACAAAGACACCCTCTGCCTGACAACCAGCTCCGATGACCACTCACCCGCCATGGAGCACGTTCACTTCCAGATACAGATCAACCCGAACGCCACCCTCCGAGGACACCCTCGTCTACAGACCTCCTGGACCCCACCCCCCCTTCAGCAAAGACATAACCGAATTCAACGCTCACCACTCTCTCAACTCAATGGACTACATCCTCCTGGGCAACCTCAATTTCCACCTGGACAACCTTGAATACCACAACATCTCATTCCTACTGGAGAACCTTGCCATCAGACTCAAACAACTGGTCACAATGACAACTCACTCAGCAGGACACACGCTCAACCCCATCTTCTCTGCAAGCAACAACATCACCGTCAGCAACACCTCCGAGCCACACTGGACCGACCACCACTGCATCCAATTCTCTTTCACAAAACCCTCTGTACGCCATCATGCCCACCGCAATCCTCGCAGATGATGGAACAAGGTCACTGAAGACCAGCTCACCACCTCCCTCAGCAAGACCCCACCACGGACATCCACTGATGCCAACACCTCAGCACGCAATCTCCACTACTGGATCTCCAACTGCGCCAACATACTGGCCCCCCTCAGAAAACCTCAGGCAAGCAGCCCCCCCAAGAAAGTCAGCTGGTTCTCCCCTGCCCTCTAAGAGTTCAGGCGCACCTGCAGACAGCTCAATATAAGATGGAGGAGCAGCAAGATCACGACAGAACACACAGCCTTCAAACTGGCCATCACCGCACCCCACCACCTCATCAGAACAACAAAGAAAGCAGCCATCGAGGAACGCATCAACGCCAATGCACACAACAGCAAAGAACTCTTCGCCATGGTTAAAGAATTTGTTAAACCCAGCACAGAGACAGCAGGAATCCCCCCATCTCATGACCTCTGCGACAACCTCACCACCTTCTTCCACCTCAAGATCCAGAAGATCTATGACAGCTTCACAATCCAAGACTCACCCACCCCACCCACAACAACCGCACCCAAAGACTCCAGCCCCCAGCAGACCGTGACCAACTGTACTACCTTCACCTCTGACGACACCCTCAGGATCATGAAGAGCATCCACTCCAGAGCCCCCTCGGATCCCTGCCCTCACCACATCTTCAACAGTGCCAGCACATCCATTGCACCTGAACTTAGCTACAACATCAAGTTCTCCATCGAGTCCACAACCTTCCCAGAAGACTGGAAGCATGCAGAGATCAACCCCCTGCTGAAGGATCCTTCTGCTGACCCAATGGACCTCAAGAACTACAGACCCATTTCTCTGCTCCCAATCCCAGCCAAAGTCATCGAGAAAGCCATCAACGCCCAACATCCTGGACCTCTCCCAATCGGACTTCAGAAGCAACCACAGCACCGAGACCACTTTCCTCGCCTCTACAGACATCATCCGCACCCTCCTATACTGAGGCGGGACTGCTGTCCTCATCCTCCTGGTCCTCTCAGCTACCTTCGACACCGTCTCCCACCACACCCTCTGCGCAAGACTCCACGACGCTGGCTTCCGCGACAAAGCCCTAGAATGGATCCGCTCCTTCCTCACCGGCTGAACGCAGAGAGTCAGACTTCCACTGTTCAACTCAGAACCCACAGAGTTCAGCTGCGGAGTGCCTCAGGGGTCCTCTCTGAGCCCCACCCTCTTCAACATCTACATGGCCCCGCTTGCAGCCATTGTCAGAGGCCACGGACTCAACATCTTCTCCTACGCAGACGACACCCAGGTGATTCTCTCACTTACAAACAAACCCACAGCTGCCAAGAGCAACTTCCACAATGGGATGAAGGCAGTTGCCACCTGGATGATGGACGCTGCCTCAAGCTTAACTCGGACAAGACTGAAGTTCTCATCCTGGGCTCCTCTGCCTGGGATGACTCTTGATGGCCCAAAGCGCTCGAAATCCCCCTCACACCCACGGACCACGCACGAAAACTCAGCATCATCCTGGACTCCTCGCTCTCCATGAACTGCAAAATCAAGACTGTTTCATCCTCCTGCTTCCACGCGCTCTGCCTCCTTCGTAAGATCTTCAAATAGATCCCCACCGAGTCCAGGAAAATGGTCACCCATGCACTTGTCAGCAGCAGACTTGAATACGGCAACCCACTATACACCAGCACCACCCAGAAACTACAAAAGAAACTGCCGACCATCCAGAACGCCTCTGCCAGACTCATTCTGAACATCCCATGACGCAACCACATCACCAGCCACCTGAGAGGCCTTCACTGGCTACCTGTCAACAAATCACTTTCAAGCTTCACACACACGCCTACAAGGCCCTCCACAACACCGGACCTGCAAACCTCAACCACCGCCTCGCCTTCTACACTCCCACCAGACATCTCCGCTCTGTCCAACTGGAGCTGGCCACCATCCCACCGATCCGCAAGACCACGGCTGGAGGAAGATCCTTTTCCTACCTCGCTGCAAAGACCTAGAACTCCCTGCCTCTGGACCTCGGGCAATACCCATTCCTTCCGCAATTCAGGAAGGACCTCAAGACCTGGCTCTTTGACTGAACCGAAGACCCCCCTCCACCCCACCACCCACTCAGCACCGTGAGACCCTCACGGGTGAGTAGTCGCGCTTTACAAATTACTGATTGATTGAAATAAGTGGGATGTAATGTAAATGTAAATTTTAATTCCAATAATTGATCATTTGAGTATTTGCGTAAAACATGATGCATGATCAAACAGTAAGGTATGGCCCCCAATTAACCCCTTCAGATGAAAAGTGTTCAACATTTAAATTTCAAAGACACCACAGTCCGTGTGTAATTTTACAATCATTGAGATACTTGGGGGTTGCAACTTTAGGGATCTAAGAAGCTAATAGTATGGATGATGCCTTAAGGATCCACAAGGAAGAAACAGCTCTATTCAGTTCTTGAGAATCAAAGTATTCCAGTGTTTTTTAGGTTTATTTACAGCAGTAGCCTGCGGCATGTAGGCTTTTTGAGATTGTGCGCTGCTGGAGCAGGGACCTCTGTTTGTCAATGGCTGGACGTCAATAGATGCCTTTCAGCCACAGAGGAATGATTTATATGCTGCTCACTCCATGAAAGATAGGGCCTGAGTTACGAAATTTGTATCAGCAAAAAGTGGTTGCAAATTGTGCACCTACTTATTTGCGGGTGGAAAATAATTTTGCGATCCGACCTACTAATAGGTGGGCTCACACAATTCCTTGATGTAGAGAGTTGCAATGTGATATACCTCATCAGTATTCATGAGGTAGGTTGCAAATTGTGAGTCTCTACGACTGGAAGTCAGTCACCGGGATGGTGGCCTGCTGAGTTCAGCAGACCACCATGTCTGTGATTGCATTTTAATAAAGTCTTTTTTTTTAATGCAGCCCTTTTCCCTTTAAGGAAACAGGGATGCATTTAAAAACAAAAGTTTTGAACCAGTGCCTACTCCCCAATAAACTTTTTTTTACATTTACATTTTGTGCATGGGTTACCACCCCAGCTTGGAAGTCAGTAACTTTTCAATGTTTTGGGACTGGATTACGGTTGCAGAACATTGATACATACCATAGTGAATCGGTATTTGGAAGCGATGCTCTAAACACAGCACTTCCAAATAGCGATTCGGAATATGTTACTGAATCGCAAAATGTGTTTAGTAGATTTAAAAATGCCATTTTGAAGTCACAAACCCTTTAATTTTGCAATTGCAGACTATGCAACCACAAAATGGCTTTGCACATAAGGCCCATCGAGCTTACAGCACAGTTGTTAGACAGTACTGTTATTTAGTAGTATCCAGTTTTTATGTCGCTGCAAGTTACGTCTTCTTTGCAAAGTGTGTGACTTATGTAGTCAATATGACTACCGAATTCTAGAGACTGTTTTTAAATTTTGCATTATTCAGTGGCGTGGTGCTTTTGACAGTGTTAATCACAGATTATTACATGCTTCATGTTTAATTTTAAATGCAGAACAATAGTAGCATGAATTCTGGGTTACAGGTCCTGAAAGATCATTTCCTGTGAGGTTTTGTGAGGTCTATGTTAACGTTCATGCCCTATATAATGGGTGCATTTGGCATCAAAAATGTGAAATCCATAGTTGGAAAATAATGTAATGACTGCACTGGCAGAATGAGCAATTCACGGCCTAGAGTTGTTTGACATTCAGTCGCACTGGGCCTGCTCTACCGTCCATGAGCGAGTTCTTTCCGCGAGGGAAGCTAAGGGGCATATTATCAAGCGGCAGCGATAATTATCGCTGGCCGCTCTTAGCGTGAGGATTTTTATCGCCGGCTATCGCTGGAAATTATCGCCATGCTAGCGCTGTATTAACAACGCATAGCGCAATGGCGATAATTATTCCAGTGATAACGGTGTTTTCCATGGAACATCGCTGGTTTTCCAGCGATGTTCCATGGAAAACTGCGATATCCTTGATCATAGGGCCTGTGGTCTTAGCCACACAATTCACCCCCCATGTTAGGTGTGCCTTAGTCAGGAATTTACGTTAAATTCCTGCGTTAAGGCATACTTAACGCGATTTCAAATATCGCTACCCCTCCTTGATAATATCGCGAAGCTGCCTTCGCGATATTATCCCATGTTGTTTTCACAGCCACGCCTCCTTTGCATCTCATTATCGATGCGAGGCGTGTGAAAAACGGGCCCTAACTCAAGGAATCACGCACTAGCGTGTCCTTGATGATAATGCGATAAAATTATCGCCGCTTTTCGCCCGAAAACGGAAGCTAAAGCGGCGATAATTTTATCGCGACCCCTTGATAATATGCCCCTAAACTCGTTACAACGTAGATCTGTTTTTCTCTGAAAGTGGCTCTAATTTAAACATTGCGGCAAAACGTCGTTTTGAGATTCCCCACTGTATAATAAAAATAATGTAGCAGGGCCTCTTCTGTTTTAAGATCAGGCTTTAGAAAAGACCTTTTGATTTCAGTAAAATTATACGTATAATATACTTACTTTTAGGAGCTATCAGCAAGTACCAAGCAATAGAATTCCAATGTACATATTTTCCAGATGGAAATATTTAGTGCAAATTCTCGCCACCAAAAATTCAACCCACCTCTAAAACTAATATCGTCTCGAATCTAGCAGTATAAATGTGGGTAATGTGGCACATCTATCCTATGGCCCATTATTGCGTCATTCACATTTTTCTTCTGCCCGCTGCAGCATACAGCATGGGCTAGTGGGTCCGCACACTTCATCTATGCGCTAACTTCACTGTGAGTGAGTGCATTCTTCCTTTTCACAAGGAGCACATACACAAACATAGGAGTTGCCTTAAGTGTCTGGGGCTAATATGGCAATGTGCGTTATAAATTTTTTCTTTTAGAGTTTTATGTAGCGTGAACTAGACTCAAAGATATCAGGTATCTGAGCGCTTTACGTGAGCACCAGTATCGTTACAGATGGACACATTCATTTTTGTTAGGCACGGGGAGATTAAGTGATTTGCCCAAAATCACTGGATGTTGAGCATCGATGCCGAGACTCGAACCCGGTTCCCCAGCTTCGAGGTTGACCGATCTAGCTGTAAGGCTATAACATATCTTTGCTTTAAGACAATTTTTTTTTTAGTTTTTAAATGAAATGAAATGAAATAAGGGATTTATAAAGCGCACGGATACTCACATAGAGTGTCCCGGCGCTAATCTCTAAAACCAACAGGAAAGACCCCGCCCCACCTACCATCGTGTTATTGTTGGAACAGCCATGTTTTAAGTTGTCTCCTAAAGGACAGCAAGTGCTGAGTCAATCTGAGATGTAGAGGCAAGTCGTTCCATAGGCGAGCCGCTTGAACCTGAAAGGAACGACCTCCAATCCGAGATCGAGTGAATTTGGGAATCACCATCAGGGATTGTCCCGAGGACCTTAAGACTCGTTGAGGCTGATAGCGTTGGATCCTACTTCTCAGGTAAACCGCACCCGTATCGTAGAAGGCTCGATAGGCAAGCACCAAAGCCTTAAACTGAATCCTCTTTCTCACCGGGAGCCAGTGCAGTGCTTTCAGGTGGAGCGACATGCGCGTTCTGGGGTTTACCATAAGAATAGCTCTGGCTGCGGCGTTCTGGACAACCTGCAGCCGATTGAGCAGATATTCAGGAAGCCCCAGATACAAGATATTTACGTAATCCAACCTGGATGTAATTAGGGCTTGCACTACGATCTTCCGGGATTCAGCCGGGAGTAGAGGAAGAAAGTTTTTACCATTCTAATCAGTCCGATACAGGTGCCAGCAACAGTTTGGATATGGGACTTCATCGATAGACTAGTGTCCAGCTTAACTCCCAAGTTTTTTACTGTGCTGACTGGAGCCGCAGGAGGGGACATGTCGCACGGCCACCATAAGCTCCAGTCGACACATGGGGGACATCCAAAAAACATAATTTCAGATTTTTCTGGATTACACTTAAGTTGATTAAGTTGCATCCAGGAAAAAACCTCCGTTAGGCATCTGTTTATCTCCATTCCATGAAAACTCGCCCCTTTGTCACACGTGAACAGTAGTTGAGTGTCATCAGCGTAAGAAATAATCTTTGCTCCGTGTGACTCAGCCAGGCGTGCAAGTGGGGCCATATAGATATTAAAAAGTGTAGGACTCAAAATAGCGCCCTGCGGGACACCCACTTGCATTGGAGGAATGGCCGCTGTAAAGGGCGGAGACCAGATTTCCTGCTGCCGCTCAGACAGAAAGAGGCAAACCAATTGTACACCGCGCCGCCAATGCCGCACTCCGCTAACCTGCACAAGAGCCGGTCATGGGGCACGGTGTCAAAGGCTGCGGATAAATCCAGCAGTATCAGCACCGCACTGCCCCCTTTGTCCACCTGTGTTTTAATAGTTTCCGAAACCTCCAGAAGGGCTGTCTCAGTGCTAAGAGAGGGTCTAAAGCCTGACTGACTGTCATGAAGTACATGGTTTCCTTCTATATAATCTGTTAGCACGGAGTTAACATACTTCTCAAGGACTTTGGAGAAAAAAGGCAACAGTGAAATTGGCCTATAGTTAGAAGCGACCTCAGGGTCCGCTGTGGGTTTCTTTAGGAGGGGAACAATTTTTGCCTTTTTCCAACAGCTGGGTACCATTCCCTGACCAAGCGAAGAATTAAGAACTGAATTAACCGCAGAATTTATAGGTTCCGCGATATTCTTCAGGATCTTTGCTGGACAGGGATCAGAAGGAGAACCCGACTTCAGTGTTACCATGATGTCAAGAGACTTTTCTAAGGAAATAGGAGGAAATTGGGTAAGAGAATAACTAACCCCCGAAGGCAGGGCATACGCATTCCACATATCACCAGTTTCAGCTGTGCCCCTAGAGGCAAATGACTGTTGAATCAGATAGATTTTGTCATGGAAAAAACTAGCCATCTGGTGAACCCAACTGGAGGTGGGGATAAATGCCTTGCTCACGGCGCTGGGGGATGAAAAGTCCTTAACAATCTTAAAAATGTCTTTGCTTTTATTGGCAGCATCTTGTATTTTTAAGGTAAAGTAATTTTTCTTCTCAGTGCGCACATCATTATAATAAGCTTTTAAAGCTAGCTTATAGATGGCTTTATCCTTAGAATCAAACTTGGTTCGCCACGTTCTCTCTAGTCGTTTGCAGGCACTCCTGCTTTTCCTAAGGGTTTCAGTAAACCATGGCGCTGAGGTGCGACCAATTTTGGCTTTCCGAGTCGAGGAGGGCGCCAACTCCGCAACCCGTTCTTCAAGCCACTTCTCCAAGCTAAGGGCATCAGTCTCAGGGTTTCCACTAAAGGGAATCGAGTGCTTGCTCATAGCTGTTACCAGTCTATCAGACGTAACCTGACTAAAGGATCTAAAAATACATGGACGAGGCTCAACCCTATGTTGAGCATGAGATAGAGACCTAGGGATTTTAAAGCTCAGGAGATAGTGGTCCGACCATACCAATGATTGTGGAGCATCAGTTATCATACTAACGTTAGAGAATACTTGGTCTAACGTATGACCCTTTACATGGGTGGGGAGATGAATATAAGGGGACAGTCCAAAAATCGCTAAAGATTCCAACAGCCGAACAGCTTCAGAGTCACAAGACTCATCCATGTGGATATTAAAATCTCCTAATACGAGGCAGTGTCTATATTTAATAGAAATAGGAGAAATAGCTTGAGTAAGTGACTCAATAAACTTGCCGCTTTGACCAGGTGGTCTATAAACAAGAATGCCCGCAATGAATTGATGATTAGAAACAGTGAGCAAAAAACTGAGGCTCTCGGCATCCTCAGTATCTTGCGCGGGTAGAATAGAGCATACCAATGCCTTTTATAAATTATGCCAATACCGCCCCCTCTTCCCGCAGGCCGATCCTTCCTTATAATCTGATAGCCAGGCGGGAGAGCCCCTGCTATCGTTGGATTCGAGCCATCATTCAACCAAGTTTCAGTTACAAACATGACATCAGGGTCAGACTCATATAATAAGTCATACAGTTGGGCTTCATGTTTTTTAATAGAGCGGGTATTCAGGAGAAGGATCTTCAGAGGGCTGTTATCCCGTGAGTCGCTGTCCAAAACTGTACACATGCTATCCTTAATTGCACTTCCCCCTCTCCATTTACTGGTCTGAGGGTCAGCTACCCAGTTACACAAGTGACAAGAGAGCGGGGTCTCAATTATGCCAATCATACCTTTATGTCAGCAATGTGGTGACTGATACCCAATCTCAAGGAGCTCTAATTTACTGTAAACTAAAGAGTTCCTATATAAAGGTGCATAACTGGCAGCATTTCCGGCTCCGGACTCCTCCGGGACACTGACGGGTGCAGACGGGCTTGCCTTAGGCGTGCCTTCGGCGCGCCAGCGGCGCGCCCGCTGCGCGCGTCCGCTACGCGGTCGCACAGCGTCTCGTTTTATAGTCGCCAGTTCAGACAACTAGACCGCGCTGAGAGTAAATAATGGCGGACTCGATCAGGTCAGGAGATCGGACTAATGCTACAGTTCCCCCGACCACAGTAGGTTAAAAATTATTCCACATTCAATTCCCACAGTTCCCCCAACAATAAAAAGAGCCTAAAACGATTTGCATAAAAGTTTTAAAATTTACACGCACAGGCTAGTTGCAACAAAGTAGCAGCAGAGCAAAGTGAGGTCTGACAATTACGAATTTAAGAGATCAAGCGCGCTCGCGCAGCGTCTCGGTTTATAGTCGCCAGTTCAGACGACTAGACCGCGCTGATAGTAAAAAATGGCGGACTCGATCAGGTCAGGAGATCGGACTAATGCTACAGTTCCCCCGACCACAGTAGGTTAAAAATTATTCCACATTCAATTCCCACAGTTCCCCCAACAATAAAAAGAGCCTAAAACGATTTGCATAAAAGTTTTAAAATTTACACGCACAGGCTAGTTGCAACAAAGTAGCAGCAGAGCAAAGTGAGGTCTGACAATTACGAATTTAAGAGATCAAGCGCGCTCGCGCAGTGTCTCGTTTTAGATTAATAAGGGCCCTGCAGCTTCCCTAGCAATAAAGATCTGCAAACAGCATGACACAACAAAACAAGCATTGACAAAGCCAAAAAACTGGCGGTGGACACCAGACTTATTACTTTGACAATGCTTGCTTAAGGATTGCATTTTGGAAACAATGCACATTCTGTAATGACCTAGTAATAATCATAAATGGGATAATTAGGTTTTGTTATATTTTATGCAACTACATTCATCTTTAAAGTAGTTGCTTAAAAGGGTGAATTTCATTCGATCTATTCAGCGACTCCACAAAATGCAGTACTAACTGTATGCTACAGTAAACAGGGAAAGAACTGTCAAATAACTGCTTAAACTAGCAACGATTGCTCCTTGTGTATTCTGAAGCTCCTCTTTTAGGCCATTTCTGGCACTCAAATTTTCTGCCTTTTCTCTCTTTTGGCACTTTGAGCAGCTGGAAGGAACGTATGGGGAATGTGACCAAGGTGGGAACGTGACAAAGAGGGAGTGGTTGATGCCAAGAGTGAATCTACAGACTACAGAGATGTACAGTGGCAACTGCTAAGGAACAGGGGTGGTGGGGCGGAGGGGGTTGAAAAAAAAATCACTTACCTGTTTGGTTTTGGCTGCTCAGAAAGAGCCTGGGAGCTTTGGGGCAGTTCTCCACCCGGCTGTGCAACACAGCCTGGTCGAGAAATGCTAAGTGCGCATGCCGGTTTGGCCATCCCAAGACAACCGGCCAAACCATCATGCACCCTTAGTAGTGCCCGTACCACTTCTCCTCCTGTGAACCAGCCCAGCCCCGCCCCACCCGCCCCAACCTGGCTCCGTGCAGAAAAATAAAATGATAATAACAATGTGTTATTAAAATTTTATTTTTCCTTGTTGCACTGCTCCGAGAACAGTGGTGCGACGCTCCTCTGCCTTAGTGGAGAAGCCACCGATGAAGATATAAGAAGTGGTGGGGTGATAATAGCATTTGTGTTTTCCCTAAGCCTTTGCAGACTCTTGTCTCCATCGTTGATGTGAGCTATCGCTCACTGTGAATGGCAATGAGCTTCATTCATCTGGACAGGCAAATGACCGGCTTGTATGCCTGGTTCTCTATCATAGGCTATATTTCTGCTCTTCACAGAAAGTTGGCAATGGAAATATAGCTTCCAGATCAACTTCCACTTCACTGCGGCCCGTGTGCTAGTAAACTTTCTTCTAACACAGGTACCGTCTGTTTGACTTTTGTGTCCATTTCAGTTCAGAAAATAATCCCTAGTGAATGTGACAGAAATCTGCACCAGAATGGTGTCAGTGATACATTTCCTGTGTTGTGGGTGACTTGATCTAGATAATGTCAGCAGTGTCTCCTCCATTCCTTGCTTGCTGGACTATTGACACCATGTTCTAATTTTTCACTGGGTTTTGGTGAAACAGGTAGGGATATGTGAGACAGGGTCCTGAGCAGGGCACACCCATTAAATGAAGGGCTGGCTGATGTAGCACAACCAACTTGACTACGTGAGTATAGGAGAGGTGTGCTTATCTTGTTGAAGGGAGGCAAAACTAATTAGGCAAAACCATTTTGAGGGTGAGGTAGTTCGAAGAGTAGACCCCAGGAGTGCCACTGTTATAGTAGAAGAGTGGCCAGGGGATACCTAAACCGATTTGGGGGTAAAAGGTTTCAAGAGAACTAAACTAGGAATTCTCTCAAGCCCTCCCACAAACCTTCTCAACTATGATTAACCCAGATAAGTTTGTTAGCCTATTGCATTCTTTAGCAAACCAGAGCATCTTCGGAAAAGGAATTGCTCTCATACTGTTGCCATTTTTGCTCTCTAAACTGCATATTATTCCATATTTTAACTCACCAAAAAATCTTACTTCCAAAGTGTGATAAGTTCCCTTTCTCCTCTTCTTCAATATACATTTGCTATCTTTCACAAGCTCGCCAACTGTCCCTCCCTTGGTCACTCCTCTCTTCCTTCCATCTCTGAATCTGCTACTTATTTTAAAGTTGAACTCGCTTGCTCTGATTTTCCCTTCTCTGAAAAATCTCATACTAGTGCTCAGCCTTTATCTTGTCTTTTCAGTTCTCTAATTCTAAGATCCTTCCTTTCCACAAACAGAAGCCCCACAGCTGACCCTTCAGTTAATGTGCCTATACCTATAATATCCAACTATAGCCCATTCACCTCTTCTTTCTGACTGTTCAACCTTTCTTACTCCACGGGTACCTTTCAAAGCTAATTTAAGTTGCACTCCCCCACTTAAACACCCTTCTTCAGATCTCTTCTTCCGGATCCCTTCATTTCCTTTAAGTAGACTGTTTCATTCTGATTCTTACATCCCTTAATTAAAAAAGCTCCTCATACATGCAGTTCATTATCAACTCTTAGCATTACTAGATGCCTGCTATTGCGTTGTGAGCTCCAGTCTGGTTTTTCTTTGTCCATTCTACTGAAATTGCTCTTCTTGCAGTTACAAAATATCACTGTCCTTCTGATCATACATAATATCTCCTGAGTCATGGTACTCATGTGGTTTTTATTCGTTCATTGAAACTGAATTTATTTTGCCATTTGAGCTAACCATTTCTCCTGTCCGTTTCCCAGAGAGTATGAAGTTCCCCAGGGTTGAGCCTCAGACTCCTGACTTTTTTCAAGTTATACCTCTTCTGTTGCTACTTTATACTCCTCATTTATTTGTATAAGCAAGATGCTGTGGTATTCCAGAACATTATTTATATTATTTCTCCACCATCTTCTATCATATATAAATGCTTCTGTCTCTCCTTGCATCCAACAACCCCTAAAACTGAAAACATGTTATTTCACTGTCCTCATCATTCTTCCACCTTTGCCTGGAGAATACAATTTTCTACCAGCCAGCCTTCCTCTATGTCTATCTTCTAGAAACCCTAGATTTGTCTTTGGCTCTACCCTTTATTTCATGAAACATGTTTCTTTGGGTTCTTGCGTCTGTCGTTTTACAGCTGTACTGTATTCAGAAAATCAACTCAGTCGTCACTATTAATGCTACTAAGGTTCTTATTCTTGTTTGAATCTTCTCCTGCCTGGAAGATTGCTCCTCCTTACACATAGCATTCCATGTCTCCTACCTCACCACTACCCATGTAACTGTTTACTATGTAATCTTCTTTCTCTTTGTAACTTCACTTCTCATTATCTTTACTTCGGTTTCACCTATTTCTTGCTAAAATTCATAACCCTCTCATATCTGCTTTCACTTATTTATCTATTTACTTCTCCCTGGTTTCTTCGTTCTGTCCCTACAGTTCATCTTGTATGCCACACCATTGGTTATCTTTTTATATTACTTTCATTGCTAGCTCTCAGACTGGGAAACTCACTTCCATTGGAAATGTATTTCTCCTCTAGGTTTTCGAGTTTTGTTTAAAAAGCATTTGATATTTGGCTGTTTCCCACATCCCTAAATGTCACCGTACTGTGTTGCAGTCATATTTAAACTTGTATTTGCAATTGTTCTTCTGTACCACATTCCTTATGACAATTTCAAAACCACAGTCTCGAAACAGCCAAAACTAAATTTAAAAGGCCTCTTACAAAGTGCAGTCTGTCACTTTGAAATTTTATCAAATATCCTGCAAGAAGCTCATTGTTTCCCTTACTATAAATGATAAGCCCTGGAGTATTGCTTTCCTTCAACTTCTGTTTGGTACATTATTAGTGACTTGTGGTTTAACTTCTAATCCAAGATCCCCGAATCAATATAGCCTATTTAGGGATGTCAACCAAATGGTTAAATTTTCATAATCACCAGTCAACACTTAGGAAGTGATTTAAACCCAGGTCGGCTGCCCTCCAGCCTTCCAGGTCAGCAAAGGCGCCATCGCTCCCTGTTGAGGAACCTGCTGAATCGTGAAATCCCTCCCTGTTGGGAAAATGATTGCCTTCTCTGCATCTGCTGGTGTGGTAGTTGCACAAATAGCAGAGTAGTTTCTAAGCACACAACACGCAGTTATAGTCCTGTTTGGCAAACACATTTTAGTTTTTAAGAAACAAACTACCAGTGTGGGATTTTGTGTCTGATGTGCTTGGTGTTTTCTCCCAGTGCATGGGGGGTCATTTGGGTTTTTTCCTGTATGGAAACCACGGGAAAAATATGATTTGCCCTGAAGTACATTGACTGATGGCCTGAAGCCAGCAGACGGGTTGATGGTCAAAGGATTCCACCAACAGAAGAGGCTTCACTTTCAAAAACACTGCACTTCCCCTGTCTCTAAATTGAGTGGGGGAACCGCAACTTTGTCAGAAAAGTATGATGTAAGTCGAACTCTAAACATATTTTTTTCTTTTGGTGATGGTGCAAAAATACATAATAATGGCCTTCTTTTCACAACAGAAGAGATTAGAGACGTATCTTCTGATCATTATTCCAGCTTCCACTTCGTGTCCGTACAAAGATTACTCAAATTAGTTGACACAGATGCTTGGAGGGAAAGGGGAGTCAGGGGTCTGGTATGGTCACCAGTTATTTTTCCAAGCAATCGCAGCACCAAGAAGTCTTTTCCCATTCCCCGGTCGTCCCACTGCTTTTGCCTGGAGAAAGAAACAGGGGTAGTCAGGACTTCGGTATGGTCTCCAGTCATTCTCCACTGGGGGCTGAGGCTAGCTGGCTTTTATAGGGAGAACCAGTACCTGCCCCATTTCTGCCTACCTAATTTTGTAACAGGATTAATTCTCTGGTCAAGAAGTTCTGCCAAGCCTTGGCCAGTAATGCTCTGATTTGGAGGATACCACTCATTACACTTCCCTTATGTATAGCCCACTCTGTTTCCACATGACTCCCCAAAAGGGGGGGGGACCTGACCTTGTCTCTCCTGTCCATGAGAAGGATGATCTCATCATGATACCAGTGGACTCCACCACTCAAATCCAAAAGTCGCTCCACCAATTTGGGACCTAATAGGCCTCCTGTCACTTAAGGGCAATGATGAGCGTCTCTGGGTATGTGTGGCATCACTGAAGAGTTCCTCACCTGAATATTGGTACCCTATTAAGTAAGATGGTTGGGGCTGGCATCCTGCCCTACCGAGAAACTGAGAAGAGCCACCTTAATGTCCACAGAGGCCATTTTGGGAAGAAAAGACAGGCACTTCCCAGCTCTCCCAGCTGCTAGCTACACGAGCCTCCTGCTCGATACCTTCGTCTCATGGTACCTTTCATATCATCTTCATTCACACTCAAACCAACCTGCTGTTAAACCGTTTTTTTCCCTATAACTTTGCCTCTCTCCCCTTGAGTCCCAATTAACTGCCTTCTTCTTCCCAAAACCGCCTTGTGTTATTCCTCTTTTCTCCTCTGAACTGCCTTCTTTTTCCCAAAACCGCTTTGTGTGAATCCTCTTTTCTCCTCTTGAATGCTTCTTTTTCCCAAAACCACCTTGTGTTAATCCTTCTTTCTCCTCTTAACTGCCTTCTTTTTTCCAAAACCACTTTGTGTTAATCCTCTTTTCTCCTCTTCATCAACTAAGAATTCTCCAACCCCATAGCCACCAAGAATTCCATCACACCCTCCCAAAGACCTCTTCGACTCTCTTGCAGAATTCTGCCACAGCAAAATTGCCACAATTTATGAACACTTTACCCTCAACCACCCCTGGCCAACATCGATGGACTCCCCACCATCATTGACCACAACCTAGACACAAATACTGCGTGGGAGCCTTTCTCCACACAGACTACTGTCACCATCATGAGCACCCAGAGATCCCTGCCCCACCATATGTTCAACCTAGGGAACAACTGTAGCAAAGAACTCACCACAATCCTCAACACTTTCATCACCTCCAGCGGGTTGGAAGCACACAGAGGTCAAACTGCTCCTAAAAAAAACTCTGCAGACCCGGCAGATCTCAAAAACTACCAGCCAATCTCTCTGCTCCCCTTTCCAGCAAAAGCAATTAGCATCCAACTCTCCAATCACCTGGAAACCAACAAACTCCTGGACCCCTCCCAATCAGGATTCCGCACAAATCACAGCACGGAAACTGCTCTGATCGCAGCCACCATTGACATTAGGGTTCTCCTAGACAAGGGAGAGACCCCAGCCTTGTTCGTCCTCGACCCCTCCGCAGCATTCGACACTGTGTCCCACTACACCCTCCTACAGGGTCTCCACCAGATAGGAATCCAAGGGAAAGTACTTAAATCAGGGGTCTCCAACCTGTTTAGTAATGAGAGCTATTTATGTTCAATGAAAACCATCTCGAGCAACTAATATTATTAGTGTTGTACACATCAGACAAGACTACGTTAGTGGTTACCCTAAGCAAGGTTACCAGCTGTGATCACTTCAGTACAGGATTACCAGCAGTAATGTAAACAGTAGCGGCCCGTGGTGGGCGTCCTGCCGGGCGGTGACGCGGGGTGGGGGAGGGGCAGGATGGAAGGTAGTAAACTACGGAATACGGCGCACACAGGTAAGTACACATTTTGCGATGCAGCGCGCGCAACGAAATTCGTTTTATTTCTTTGATTGTGTACTTACCTGTGTGCGCCGTATTCCGTAGTTTACTACCTCCCACCCTGCCCCTCCCCCGTCCCGCGTAACCGCCCGGCAGGACGCCCACCACAGGCCGCTACTGAATGTAAACAACGCTTTGTCATTTGAAATGCCTCTACAAGTTATAAGGGTAATACATAACATCAAAAGCAAAAAGAACAGATGATGAGCGGAATGCTGAACAATGCAAATATTCACCGCCAGTCACAGATCTGAGTTTAATCCATCGTTTTTTTGCTCATCACACCACCCCAGTTCGGAACCAGCCATATGCAAATAAGTCTTGACCCTGCTCTTCATGGAAACAGTTTAGCCTGAACTGCCAAGCCAGGTCCTCCCTGGACCGGAAACAAGCATCCTGGGACCAATTTCAGGGTATCACTCCATATCATATATAGCATCCACAGCTGCAATACCTCTGGCACCAAGGTAATATTATTAGTAATAAGTGTCCCAGTGATGCATGATTTATCATTCAAATATCCGCTTTAAATATATTTTGTATATTATGGGTTTATTGGGGAGAGGATGTAGCCTTCCGGCTAGAGCGGTCGACCTCGGACCTGGGGAACCCGGTTCGAGTCTAGGCAACGATGCTCAGCATCCTGTGATTCTGGGCAAGTCACTTAATCTCCCCTTGCCTAAAAAAAAAAAAAAATGAATGTGTTCATCTGTAACGAAACTGGTGCTCATGTAAAGCGCTCTGATACTCGATGTCTTGGGTCTAGTTCGCGCTATATAAAACTCTTAAAATAAAAAAAAATGGGTTCTGAATATACACACATTTTCGTCTTGAATATGAACTTTCAATTTTGGTAAACATATATACTAATTCAACAAAGCAAAAGCTTCTAATTTAGTAGTCTGGGCTACACACAGGAGAGCTACTAACAGGTAGCTGGATAGCTACCAGTAGCTTCGGAGCTACTCGCTGGAGAAGCCTGCCTTAAATAGAATGTGTTCTTTCTCACCGGTAGAACCCAGAGCATCCGCCTCCTGCCTTTCTTCTCGGGCCCATAGGACATAATCTGCGGCATCCCACAAGGGTCATCTCTCAGCCTCACCCTTTTCAACACATACATGGCCCCATCAGAGCCCATGAGATGAACATTATCTCCTATACGGAAGACACTCAGCTCATCCTATCCCTGGCCTCATACCCCACCACCACCAAATCAAACTTTCAAAGGTGCATGACCAGCGTCGCCAGCTGGATGTAGATCAATTGCCTCAAACTCAACACCAATAAAACGGAGGTACTTATCTTTGGGAACAATATCTCCCCTTGGAAGACTCCTGGTGGCCAACCCAACTTGGTCCCCCACCCACACCCACAGAACATGCACGGAACCTATTTGAATATAATAAAAAGGACCCCCTGCAACAATTAGATTCCTAGGGCAGGGCAATATACAATTGACTTGAAAAACCCTAGGCAAACTCAAGGTCAGTACATGTTAACAGACCATTGGAATCATAAACATGATATAGGACTCAGAGTACGTTCAAGATCATTTAAAAATTCATTTCTTTAATACAAATTTCATTAAAAGCATTCGGAAAGACATGATATCCATCTGTTAATTACAAATATGGGTCGATATTTTCAACATAATTTTTCAAAGACATACAGTGAAATAAACAAACATAAATAATCAATAAAGCATAATAACATACACTATGTAGGGAGACAAAAAATACAACAGAGATGTGTGAACAAGTAGCTTTAAGTGGCTATTTAGTTGATCTTCTCTACGCGCGTTTCGGCGTGTAGTACGCCTTCATCAGGAAAGCCACAATACTTCCTAAATTAAAAAATTAAAAATAAGTACACTGAGTCCAATGATAAACAGTAAAATTAGGTAGTGACTGTCTCTACCTCTTAATGAACCGCCATCTTCCAAGTGTTTGAGGAGTAGATCGAAACAGATGAGTGAACCAAGAGGAAGAACCATCACCTAAAGTGTTGAGATCTTCATGCAAACGTTAGAACATCGCGTCTGTTCTTGAAGGGAAGTGTAGATAGGAATACGAGAAGTACATGATTAACATTCTATTTTCTTGAACACATACTTTGCATGCAATTGTTAGGATAGATAGATAGGTGTATCACACCTTAACCTTTTATGGTTGAGCATATCATACCTTAACCTTTTATATATATGGTGATAGAGACTGACTACGTTTCTGTAATTCAAGGCTTACCGGGCGCAATAGTCTAGGCAGGTCACCAATGAAATAATCTTATTAGAGTCGAATACAACAAGGATGGGTATTCTGAAAGTCAGGAACAAACTGGATGAATATCTGATAATTAGGCAATATTCTTTTTTATTTAAAGCTATTTCTTATAGTTGAGGCGGTTATTTTACCATGAACTGGAGGATTCACTGCCTACGCCCATAAATTGATCATCATCATAGTGAAATCCAATAGATGTACACTAATAAAATCTAAATGAAAAAATCAGAAAAAAGAAAGCATGAGAGAAGAGGACATTTCTCGTATTGGGGTACATAGCAATATGTATTTAAATAGGTACCTGAATATGTAGAGTATGGGAGGAACCTCGTGATCATAATACGGGGTTGACATCAATGGCTAGCTTTCAGGACTTCGCCTTAAAGAAGAATTCTGTTTTTCATAAATGTTTAAGGGGGAATCACAAAGTTGTCTAAAGTCAAAAATGGAAATTAATCAAAACAAAATTAATAGTGCCTTCGTATGTTATTTAGTCTGCGAGATCTTGAATACCGTCTACAGACTGTGTTAGATAAAAATTACAATAATCGCTGACATGAAGTTCCTTTACTATCTTATTAAATATCTTTTATTTATTAAAGGAACCGAAAACTTTCTGGGGCAGTAAATTCTAAGTGCATACTAAAGATAAAACTTGAATTAACAACAGTAATGTCAGAAGCAGAAGGGCATTCGAACGGCATAGTATTATCGTGGCACAAAGTCTAGATTTTACTGTTTATAGATACGGAAAGTCGGATACCTAATAGGCATAAGAAAAATAATGTTTTTTTGCATGAGGGAGGAGGGGAAACTTGCCTGGTCCTGTAAGATGTGTAGCGTATCCACTGATGGCCGTCCTCTTTGGAAGTGATCAGTAAGGGGTGCATGATTCTACGGTCATTTAAAGCCCGATCTGTGTCAAAACGTGACGTGACCACATGATGTGTAGTACGTGGTGCGTGAGGAAACCACTAGACCGCATATCTCTACGGATTGATGGCTCTAATAATGGAGGTCAGAAGACTCGAATACGACTTTACTAACCTAGCTCACACTACGTGAGTTTCCTAAAGAAAAGATGGCAGACTATATAGATGTTCAATTAGAAGATGTGGTTGTATTTTCCTAATGCTACCGTTTGCTTTCGCTCAATGAGTGTGAATGTATGCAAACGATATTACAGGCCCTATGAACAAAATAAGGTGGAGAATATTAGATGACCTTACACTATAAACAGACAAATAAAAATAGGTCAAACAAAATAATTAGTTGTAAAAGAGACTCCAAATAATCAAGAATGGCTCTAAATTCTCAAATAGTATTTATAGATTAAGAAGTGTATATTTGTGGGTTTATAGAAGTCAGGCGCTGCAGCTCAAACTTTGTAAAGATAATTTAATGATGGGAATTACATTTTTTTGCGTTTTCCCAAGGTATTTCACTATTGAGCAAAACACACAAGATGATGGACGGAATGTTGCACATTGGCAAACATTCACCCCCAGTCACAGATCTGGGTTTAATCCATCGTTATTTTGCTTCACCACGCCACCCCAGTTCAGACATAGCCATATGCAAATCAGTCTTGACCCGGTGCCTCATGGGAACAGTCCAGACCGAACTGCCAAGCCATGTCTTCCCTGGACCGGAATCAAGCATCCTAGGACCGGTTTCGGGCTTTCAGCCCTCATCAGCCAGGATAGCTTGACTCCAGTGGCGTAGTGAGCACGGGACCCACGTCTGGGCATACCATTCCCACTTAGGGTGAAATGCAAAACACACAAGATGATGGACGGAATGTTGCACATTGGCAAACATTCACCCCCAGTCACAGATCTGGGTTTAATCCATCGTTATTTTGCTTCACCACGCCACCCCAGTTCAGACATAGCCATATGCAAACCAGTCTTGACCCTGTGCCTCATGGGAACAGTCCAGACCGAACTGCCAAGCCATGTCTTCCCTGGACCGGAATCAAGCATCCTAGGATCGGTCTCGGGCTTTCAGCCCTCATCAGCCAGGATAGCTTGACTCCAGTGGCGTAGTGAGCACGGGACCCACGTCTGGGCATACCCTTCCCACTTAGGGCGAAATGCAAAACACACAAGATGATGGACGGAATGTTGCACATTGGCAAACATTCACCCCCAGTCACAGATCTGGGTTTAATCCATCGTTATTTTGCTTCACCACGCCACCCCAGTTCAGACATAGCCATATGCAAATCAGTCTTGACCCTGTGCCTCATGAGAACAGTCCAGACCGAACTGCCAAGCCATGTCTTCCCTGGACCGGAATCAAGCATCCTAGGACCGGTTTCGGGCTTTCAGCCCTCATCAGCCAGGATAGCTTGACTCCAGTGGCGTAGTGAGCACGGGACCCACGTCTGGGCATACCCTTCCCACTTAGGGCGAAATGCAAAACACACAAGATGATGGACGCAATGTTGCACATTGGCAAACATTCACCCCCAGTCACAGATCTGGGTTTAATCCATCGTTATTTTGCTTCACCACGCCACCCCAGTTCAGACATAGCCATATGCAAATCAGTCTTGACCCTGTGCCTCATGGGAACAGTCCAGACCGAACTGCCAAGCCATGTCTTCCCTGGACCGGAATCAAGCATCCTAGGACCGGTTTCAGGCTTTCAGCCCTCATCAGCCAGGATAGCTTGACTCCAGTGGCGTAGTGAGCACGGGACCCACGTCTGGGCATACCCTTCCCACTTAGGGCGGAATGCAAAACACACAAGATGATTGACGGAATGTTGCACATTGGCAAACATTCACCCCCAGTCACAGATCTGGGTTTAATCCATCGTTATTTTGCTTCACCACGCCAACCCAGTTCAGACATAGCCATATGCAAATCAGTCTTGACCCTGTGCCTCATGGGAACAGTCCAGACCGAACTGCCAAGCCATGTCTTCCCTGGACCGGAATCAAGCATCCTAGGACCGGTTTCGGGCTTTCAGCCCTCATCAGCCCGGATAGCTTGACTCCAGTGGTGTAGTGAGCACGGGACCCACGTCTGGGCATACCCTTCCCACTTAGGGCGAAATGCAAAACACACAAGATGATGGACGGAATGTTGCACATTGGCAAACATTCACCCCCAGTCACAGATCTGGGTTTAATCCATCGTTATTTTGCTTCACCACGCCACCCCAGTTCAGACATAGCCATATGCAAATCAGTCTTGACCCTGTGCCTCATGGGAACAGTCCAGACCGAACTGCCAAGCCATGTCTTCCCTGGACCGGAATCAAGCATCCTAGGACCGGTTTCGGGCTTTCAGCCCTGATCAGCCAGGATAGCTTGACTCCAGTGGCGTAGTGAGCACGGGACCCACGTCTGGGCATACCCTTCCCACTTAGGGCGAAATGCAAAACACACAAGATGATGGACGGAATGTTGCACATTGGCAAACATTCACCCCCAGTCACAGATCTGGGTTTAATCCATCGTTATTTTGCTTCACCACGCCACCCCAGTTCAGACATAGCCATATGCAAATCAGTCTTGACCCTGTGCCTCATGTGAACAGTCCAGACCGAACTGCCAAGCCATGTCTTCCCTGGACCGGAATCAAGCATCCTAGGACCGGTTTCGGGCTTTCAGCCCTCATCAGCCAGGATAGCTTGACTCCAGTGGCGTAGTGAGCACGGGACCCACGTCTGGGCATACCCTTCCCACTTAGGGCGAAATGCAAAACACACAAGATGATGGACGGAATGTTGCACATTGGCAAACATTCACCCCCAGTCACAGATCTGGGTTTAATCCATCGTTATTTTGCTTCACCACGCCACCCCAGTTCAGACATAGCCATATGCAAATCAGTCTTGACCCTGTGCCTCATGGGAACAGTCCAGACCGAACTGCCAAGCCATGTCTTCCTGGACCGGAATCAAGCATCCTAGGACCGGTTTCGGGCTTTCAGCCCTCATCAGCCAGGATAGCTTGACTCCAGTGGCGTAGTGAGCACGGGACCCACGTCTGGGCATACCCTTCCCACTTAGGGCGAAATGCAAAACACACAAGATGATGGACGGAATGTTGCACATTGGCAAACATTCACCCCCAGTCACAGATCTGGGTTTAATCCATCGTTATTTTGCTTCAACACGCCACCCCAGTTCAGACATAGCCATATGCAAATCAGTCTTGACCCTGTGCCTCATGGGAACAGTCCAGACCGAACTGCCAAGCCATGTCTTCCCTGGACCGGAATCAAGCATCCTAGGACCGGTTTCGGGCTTTCAGCCCTCATCAGCCAGCATAGCTTGACTCCAGTGGCGTAGTGAGCACGGGACCCACGTCTGGGCATACCCTTCCCACTTAGGGCGGAATGCAAAACACACAAGATGATGGACGGAATGTTGCACATTGGCAAACATTCACCCCCAGTCACAGATCTGGGTTTAATCCATCGTTATTTTGCTTCACCACGCCACCCCAGTTCAGACATAGCCATATGCAAATCAGTCTTGACCCTGTGCCTCATGGGAACAGTCCAGACCGAACTGCCAAGCCATGTCTTCCCTGGACCAGAATCAAGCATCCTAGGACCGGTTTCGGGCTTTCAGCCCTCATCAGCCCGGATAGCTTGACTCCAGTGGCGTAGTGAGCACGGGACCCACGTCTGGGCATACCCTTCCCACTTAGGGCGAAATGCAAAACACACAAGATGATGGACGGAATGTTGCACATTGGCAAACATTCACCCCCAGTCACAGATCTGGGTTTAATCCATTGTTATTTTGCTTCACCACGCCACCCCAGTTCAGACATAGCCATATGCAAATCAGTCTTGACCCTGTGCCTCATGGGAACAGTCCAGACCGAACTGCCAAGCCATGTCTTCCCTGGACCGGAATCAAGCATCCTAGGACCGGTTTCGGGCTTTCAGCCCTCATCAGCCAGGATAGCTTGACTCCAGTGGCGTAGTGAGCACGGGACCCACGTCTGGACATACCCTTCCCACTTAGGGCGAAATGAAAAACACACAAGATGATGGACGGAATGTTGCACATTGGCAAACATTCACCCCCAGTCACAGATCTGGGTTTAATCCATCGTTATTTTGCTTCACCACGCCACCCCAGTTCAGACATAGCCATATGCAAATCAGTCTTGACCCTGTGCCTCATGGGAACAGTCCAGACCGAACTGCCAAGCCATGTCTTCCCTGGACCGGAATCAAGCATCCTAGGACCGGTTTCGGGCTTTCAGCCCTCATCAGCCAGGATAGCTTGACTCCAGTGGCGTAGTGAGCACGGGACCCACGTCTGGGCATACCCTTCCCACTTAGGGCGAAATGAAAAACACACAAGATGATGGACGGAATGTTGCACATTGGCAAACATTCACCCCCAGTCACAGATCTGGGTTTAATCCATCGTTATTTTGCTTCACCACGCCACCCCAGTTCAGACATAGCCATATGCAAATCAGTCTTGACCCTGTGCCTCATGGGAACAGTCCAGACCGAACTGCCAAGCCATGTCTTCCCTGGACCGGAATCAAGCATCCTAGGACCGGTTTCGGGCTTTCAGCCCTCATCAGCCAGGATAGCTTGACTCCAGTGGCGTAGTGAGCACGGGACCCACGTCTGGGCATACCCTTCCCACTTAGGGCGGAATGCAAAACACACAAGATGATGGACGGAATGTTGCACATTGGCAAACATTCACCCCCAGTCACAGATCTGGGTTTAATCCATCGTTATTTTGCTTCACCACGCCACCCCAGTTCAGACATAGCCATATGCAAATCAGTCTTGACCCTGTGCCTCATGGGAACAGTCCAGACCGAACTGCCAAGCCATGTCTTCCCTGGACCAGAATCAAGCATCCTAGGACCGGTTTCGGGCTTTCAGCCCTCATCAGCCCGGATAGCTTGACTCCAGTGGCGTAGTGAGCACGGGACCCACGTCTGGGCATACCCTTCCCACTTAGGGCGAAATGCAAAACACACAAGATGATGGACGGAATGTTGCACATTGGCAAACATTCACCCCCAGTCACAGATCTGGGTTTAATCCATTGTTATTTTGCTTCACCACGCCACCCCAGTTCAGACATAGCCATATGCAAATCAGTCTTGACCCTGTGCCTCATGGGAACAGTCCAGACCGAACTGCCAAGCCATGTCTTCCCTGGACCGGGATCAAGCATCCTAGGACCGGTTTCGGGCTTTCAGCCCTCATCAGCCAGGATAGCTTGACTCCAGTGGCGTAGTGAGCACGGGACCCACGTCTGGACATACCCTTCCCACTTAGGGCGAAATGAAAAACACACAAGATGATGGACGGAATGTTGCACATTGGCAAACATTCACCCCCAGTCACAGATCTGGGTTTAATCCATCGTTATTTTGCTTCACCACGCCACCCCAGTTCAGACATAGCCATATGCAAATCAGTCTTGACCCTGTGCCTCATGGGAACAGTCCAGACCGAACTGCCAAGCCATGTCTTCCCTGGACCGGAATCAAGCATCCTAGGACCGGTTTCGGGCTTTCAGCCCTGATCAGCCAGGATAGCTTGACTCCAGTGGCGTAGTGAGCACGGGACCCACGTCTGGGCATACCCTTCCCACTTAGGGCGAAATGCAAAACACACAAGATGATGGACGGAATGTTGCACATTGGCAAACATTCACCCCCAGTCACAGATCTGGGTTTAATCCATCGTTATTTTGCTTCACCACGCCACCCCAGTTCAGACATAGCCATATGCAAATCAGTCTTGACCCTGTGCCTCATGTGAACAGTCCAGACCGAACTGCCAAGCCATGTCTTCCCTGGACCGGAATCAAGCATCCTAGGACCGGTTTCGGGCTTTCAGCCCTCATCAGCCAGGATAGCTTGACTCCAGTGGCGTAGTGAGCACGGGACCCACGTCTGGGCATACCCTTCCCACTTAGGGCGAAATGCAAAACACACAAGATGATGGACGGAATGTTGCACATTGGCAAACATTCACCCCCAGTCACAGATCTGGGTTTAATCCATCGTTATTTTGCTTCACCACGCCACCCCAGTTCAGACATAGCCATATGCAAATCAGTCTTGACCCTGTGCCTCATGGGAACAGTCCAGACCGAACTGCCAAGCCATGTCTTCCTGGACCGGAATCAAGCATCCTAGGACCGGTTTCGGGCTTTCAGCCCTCATCAGCCAGGATAGCTTGACTCCAGTGGCGTAGTGAGCACGGGACCCACGTCTGGGCATACCCTTCCCACTTAGGGCGAAATGCAAAACACACAAGATGATGGACGGAATGTTGCACATTGGGAAACATTCACCCCCAGTCACAGATCTGGGTTTAATCCATCGTTATTTTGCTTCACCACGCCACCCCAGTTCAGACATAGCCATATGCAAATCAGTCTTGACCCTGTGCCTCATGGGAACAGTCCAGACCGAACTGCCAAGCCATGTCTTCCCTGGACCGGAATCAAGCATCCTAGGACCGGTTTCGGGCTTTCAGCCCTCATCAGCCAGGATAGCTTGACTCCAGTGGCGTAGTGAGCACGGGACCCACGTCTGGGCATACCCTTCCCACTTAGGGCGGAATGCAAAACACACAAGATGATGGACGGAATGTTGCACATTGGCAAACATTCACCCCCAGTCACAGATCTGGGTTTAATCCATCGTTATTTTGCTTCACCACGCCACCCCAGTTCAGACATAGCCATATGCAAATCAGTCTTGACCCTGTGCCTCATGGGAACAGTCCAGACCGAACTGCCAAGCCATGTCTTCCCTGGACTGGAATCAAGCATCCTAGGACCGGTTTCGGGCTTTCAGCCCTCATCAGCCAGGATAGCTTGACTCCAGTGGCGTAGTGAGCACGGGACCCACGTCTGGGCATACCCTTCCCACTTAGGGCGAAATGAAAAACACACAAGATGATGGACGGAATGTTGCACATTGGCAAACATTCACCCCCAGTCACAGATCTGGGTTTAATCCATCGTTATTTTGCTTCACCACGCCACCCCAGTTCAGACATTGCCATATGCAAATCAGTCTTGACCCTGTGCCTCATGGGAACAGTCCAGACCGAACTGCCAAGCCATGTCTTCCCTGGACCGGAATCAAGCATCCTAGGACCGGTTTCGGGCTTTCAGCCCTCATCAGCCAGGATAGCTTGACTCCAGTGGCGTAGTGAGCACGGGACCCACGTCTGGGCATACCCTTCCCACTTAGGGCGAAATGCAAAACACACAAGATGATGGACGGAATGTTGCACATTGGCAAACATTCACCCCCAGTCACAGATCTGGGTTTAATCCATCGTTATTTTGCTTCACCACGCCACCCCAGTTCAGACATAGCCATATGCAAATCAGTCTTGACCCTGTGCCTCATGGGAACAGTCCAGACCGAACTGCCAAGCCATGTCTTCCCTGGACCGGAATCAAGCATCCTAGGACCGGTTTCGGGCTTTCAGCCCTCATCAGCCAGGATAGCTTGACTCCAGTGGCGTAGTGAGCACGGGACCCACGTCTGGGCATACCCTTCCCACTTAGGGCGGAATGCAAAACACACAAGATGATGGACGGAATGTTGCACATTGGCAAACATTCACCCCCAGTCACAGATCTGGGTTTAATCCATCGTTATTTTGCTTCACCACGCCACCCCAGTTCAGACATAGCCATATGCAAATCAGTCTTGACCCTGTGCCTCATGGGAACAGTCCAGACCGAACTGCCAAGCCATGTCTTCCCTGGACCAGAATCAAGCATCCTAGGACCGGTTTCGGGCTTTCAGCCCTCATCAGCCCGGATAGCTTGACTCCAGTGGCGTAGTGAGCACGGGACCCACGTCTGGGCATACCCTTCCCACTTAGGGCGAAATGCAAAACACACAAGATGATGGACGGAATGTTGCACATTGGCAAACATTCACCCCCAGTCACAGATCTGGGTTTAATCCATTGTTATTTTGCTTCACCACGCCACCCCAGTTCAGACATAGCCATATGCAAATCAGTCTTGACCCTGTGCCTCATGGGAACAGTCCAGACCGAACTGCCAAGCCATGTCTTCCCTGGACCGGAATCAAGCATCCTAGGACCGGTTTCGGGCTTTCAGCCCTCATCAGCCAGGATAGCTTGACTCCAGTGGCGTAGTGAGCACGGGACCCACGTCTGGGCATACCCTTCCCACTTAGGGCGAAATGCAAAACACACAAGATGATGGACGGAATGTTGCACATTGGCAAACATTCACCCCCAGTCACAGATCTGGGTTTAATCCATCGTTATTTTGCTTCACCACGCCACCCCAGTTCAGACATAGCCATATGCAAATCAGTCTTGACCCTGTGCCTCATGTGAACAGTCCAGACCGAACTGCCAAGCCATGTCTTCCCTGGACCGGAATCAAGCATCCTAGGACCGGTTTCGGGCTTTCAGCCCTCATCAGCCAGGATAGCTTGACTCCAGTGGCGTAGTGAGCACGGGACCCACGTCTGGGCATACCCTTCCCACTTAGGGCGAAATGTAAAACACACAAGATGATGGACGGAATGTTGCACATTGGCAAACATTCACCCCCAGTCACAGATCTGGGTTTAATCCATCGTTATTTTGCTTCACCACGCCACCCCAGTTCAGACATAGCCATATGCAAATCAGTCTTGACCCTGTGCCTCATGGGAACAGTCCAGACCGAACTGCCAAGCCATGTCTTCCCTGGACCGGAATCAAGCATCCTAGGACCGGTTTCGGGCTTTCAGCCCTCATCAGCCAGGATAGCTTCACTCCAGTGGCGTAGTGAGCACGGGACCCACGTCTGGGCATACCCTTCCCACTTAGAGCAAAATGCAAAACACACAAGATGATGGACGGAATGTTGCACATTGGCAAACATTCACCCCCAGTCACAGATCTGGGTTTAATCCATCGTTATTTTGCTTCACCACGCCACCCCAGTTCAGACATAGCCATATGCAAATCAGTCTTGACCCTGTGCCTCATGGGAACAGTCCAGACCGAACTGCCAAGCCATGTCTTCCCTGGACCGGAATCAAGCATCCTAGGACCGGTTTCGGGCTTTCAGCCCTCATCAGCCAGGATAGCTTGACTCCAGTGGGGTAGTGAGCACGGGACCCACGTCTGGGCATACCCTTCCCACTTAGGGCGAAATGCAAAACACACAAGATGATGGACGGAATGTTGCACATTGGCAAACATTCACCCCCAGTCACAGATCTGGGTTTAATCCATCGTTATTTTGCTTCACCACGCCACCCCAGTTCAGACATAGCCATATGCAAATCAGTCTTGACCCTGTGCCTCATGGGAACAGTCCAGACCGAACTGCCAAGCCATGTCTTCCCTGGACCGGAATCAAGCATCCTAGGACCGGTTTCGGGCTTTCAGCCCTCATCAGCCAGGATAGCTTGACTCCAGTGGCGTAGTGAGCACGGGACCCACGTCTGTGCATACCCTTCCCACTTAGGGCGAAATGCAAAACACACAAGATGATGGACGGAATGTTGCACATTGGCAAACATTCACCCCCAGTCACAGATCTGGGTTTAATCCATCGTTATTTTGCTTCTCCACGCCACCCCAGTTCAGACATAGCCATATGCAAATCAGTCTTGACCCTGTGCCTCATGGGAACAGTCCAGACCGAACTGCCAAGCCATGTCTTCCTGGACCGGAATCAAGCATCCTAGGACCGGTTTCGGGCTTTCAGCCCTCATCAGCCAGGATAGCTTGACTCCAGTGGCGTAGTGAGCACGGGACCCACGTCTGGGCATACCCGTCCCACTTAGGGCGAAATGCAAAACACACAAGATGATGGACGGAATGTTGCACATTGGCAAACATTCACCCCCAGTCACAGATCTGGGTTTAATCCATCGTTATTTTGCTTCACCACGCCACCCCAGTTCAGACATAGCCATATGCAAATCAGTCTTGACCCTGTGCCTCATGGGAACAGTCCAGACCGAACTGCCAAGCCATGTCTTCCCTGGACCGGAATCAAGCATCCTAGGACCGGTTTCGGGCTTTCAGCCCTCATCAGCCAGGATAGCTTGACTCCAGTGGCGTAGTGAGCACGGGACCCACGTCTGGGCATACCCTTCCCACTTAGGGCGGAATGCAAAACACACAAGATGATGGACGGAATGTTGCACATTGGCAAACATTCACCCCCAGTCACAGATCTGGGTTTAATCCATCGTTATTTTGCTTCACCACGCCACCCCAGTTCAGACGTAGCCATATGCAAATCAGTCTTGACCCTGTGCCTCATGGGAACAGTCCAGACCGAACTGCCAAGCCATGTCTTCCCTGGACCGGAATCAAGCATCCTAGGACCGGTTTCGGGCTTTCAGCCCTCATCAGCCCGGATAGCTTGACTCCAGTGGCGTAGTGAGCACGGGACCCACGTCTGTGCATACCCTTCCCACTTAGGGCGAAATGCAAAACACACAAGATGATGGACGGAATGTTGCACATTGGCAAACATTCACTCCCAGTCACAGATCTGGGTTTAATCCATCGTTATTTTGCTTCACCACGCCACCCCAGTTCAGACATAGCCATATGCAAATCAGTCTTGACCCTGTGCCTCATGGGAACAGTCCAGACCGAACTGCCAAGCCATGTCTTCCCTGGACCGGAATCAAGCATCCTAGGACCGGTTTCGGGCTTTCAGCCTCATCAGCCAGGATAGCTTGACTCCAGTGGCGTAGTGAGCACGGGACCCACGTCTGGGCATACCCTTCCCACTTAGGGCGAAATGCAAAACACACAAGATGATGGACGGAATGTTGCACATTGGCAAACATTCACCCCAGTCACAGATCTGGGTTTAATCCATCGTTATTTTGCTTCACCACGCCACCCCAGGTCAGACATAGCCATATGCAAATCAGTCTTGACCCTGTGCCTCATGGGAACAGTCCAGACCGAACTGCCAAGCCATGTCTTCCCTGGACCGGAATCAAGCATCCTAGGACCGGTTTCGGGCTTTCAGCCCTCATCAGCCAGGATAGCTTGACTACAGTGGCGTAGCCTGAAACCGGTCCTAGGATGCTTGATTCCGGTCCAGGGAAGACATGGCTTGGCAGTTCGGTCTGGACTGTTCCCATGAGGCACAGGGTCAAGACTGATTTGCATATGGCTATGTCTGAACTGGGGTGGCGTGGTGAAGCAAAATAACGATGGATTAAACCCAGATCTGTGACTGGGGGTGAATGTTTGCCAATGTGCAGCATTCCGTCCATCATCTTGTGTGTTTTGCATTTCGCCGTAAGTGGTAAGAGTATGCCCAGACGTGGGTCCCGTGCTCACTACGCCACTGGAGTCAAGCTATCCTGGCTGATGAAGGCTGATAGCCTGAAACCGGTCCTAGGATGCTTGATTCCGGTCCAGGGAAGACATGGCTTGGCAGTTCGGTCTGGACTGTTCCCATAAGGCACAGGGTCAAGACTGATTTGCATATGGCTATGTCTAAACTGGGGTGGCGTGGTGAAGCAAAATAACGATGGATTAAACCCAGATCTGTGACTGGGGGTGAATGTTTGCCAATGTGCAGCATTCCGTCTATCATCTTGTGTGTTTTGCATTTCACTATTGAGCCCATGTTTATATGTATTCAAGGAAAAAATCCAGAAGGCTTCTCTTCTTTTACGGATTTCATTGTTACTGATATCATCTGAGGCTTCTATTTTTTCTAGAATGCACCATTTAATATCGTCCGCAGTGTGACTCTGGTCAAGATAATGTTTGACTAGGGGTGCTGTGGATTTTCCTGTCCGAATGGCTGAGCGGTGTTCAGTAATGCGGGTGGCAATTGAACGGGAAGTTTCGCCTACATAGCACAAATTACATGGGCATAAAATCAGATATACGACATTTTTTGTCTTACAGTTCCAAAGTTTTCTTGCGCGAACGGTGTATCCATTATGTACAAGGACATCGCCCTCCAGGACAGTATCACATGACTTACAAGAAGAGCATTTAAAGGTACCTTTCACTGGTGCAGTTCCATCAATAGTTTTCTGGATAAAAGTAGGACCTTTTGTAAATCGCGAATGGACAACAATGTCCTTAATGTTTCTGTTACGGCGATGAGCAAATAGGGGTTTTGCAAGTTTGTGTTTTTGGTCTGGGTCACTATTAAGAATGTGCCAATTGGAATTAACAATTTGCCGAATGGTTTCATTCATAGTGGAGTGTTTAGTGACGCAGACTAATTGTGACATTGAAGGGCATTTTTTTGATTTAAGTAGATGATCTCTGTCATAAAATCTAGCTCTCTTGCAAGATTCTCTAATAAAGCGATGGGGGTAGCCTCTGGTTATAAATTTAGCTTTCATTGCCACAGCTTGAGTATCAAAATCGGATAAATTAGTGCAATTGCATCGCAATCTCAGGAATTGTCAGAATGGGATGCTCTGTTTTTGTGCTTGTGGGTGGTAACTGTCAAAATGTAAAAGTGTATTTCTCGGGGTGGGTTTGACAAAGAGGTCAACTTCGAGAATACCTGAGTCCTATATCATGTTTATGATTCCAATGGTCTGTTAACATGTATTGACCTTGCCTAGGGTTTTTCAAGTCAATTGCATGCACGGAACCTATGCATCATACTCGGCAGCAAGCTCACTATGAGGAAGCAGATAAACACCATCTTGTCATCATGTTTCCTCATCCAAGGCATGTTGAAGAAAATATTCAAATGGCTCCCCACCTACACCAGACGCACCATCACCCAGGCACTCATTACCAGCCGCCTGGACTATAGCAACGCTCTCTACATGGTGATCACTGCACAACTTCTAAACAGACTCCAGGCCTTTCAGAATGCAGCAGCAAGGCTCATCCTCAACCTCCCAAGGTGAACCAACATCATCCCTCATCTCAAAGCACCACACTAGCTCCCCATCAGCAAACAGTGCCAGTTCAAAATACTCACCCATGCCTACAAGGCCCTCCACAACAAGGGTCCGGCCCACCTCAACCACAGAGTCAACTTCCACCAGACCGTCAGACAGCTGTGCTTCGCATATCTCTCCCTGGCTCACACACCACGCATCCACAGAAGCAGGAGCGGCGGCCTTGCTTTCTCCCACCTAGCCACAAAGTCCTGGAACAACCTCCCACTCCAACTCCGAACAGCTTCGACCCTGCAGGAGTTTAGGAAGGGCCTGAAGACCGTGTTATTCGACTGATAGCCATCAGCAGCAGCTCTTCCCCCCCCCCCCTCAGTGTCTGGATAACCTCATAGGTGTTAAGCAGCGCTCTATAAATCCTGATTGATTGAACATCCTTTGGCAGCTCTGAATTTATCCGAGTAACAGAGAGGGTGCAGGACCACAAAGTCATTTAGTAACAATTTTCTTTATCACTGGCACTTAGTTTACTAGCAATTACTGCTCTCAGAGACAGTTCTGGCATTGATTGATAGGTAGCAAGTTTTCACATAAGCTTGTAGCAGATGCACCAACCAAGCCCACTTGTAGGCATATGGTCTGAATAGAAAATCTGTATGCAACTTTAAAAAAAAAGATTTTCTTCTATTCTTTTGAAATCCATTTTTTATGTAGTATACATTCCACTGTGTCTATCAGCGTGGCTGGCACCTGGGCCCTGCAAACATTCTTAAGAGAAGTGAGATGTCTTCTGCCTTCACATCCTGACTTTATTTTTGCTTTGGTGTGATGCACAGCTAATGGTGTGGTCTGCTTTTATTTTTTATCATTGCTAGGGGCATAAATCTGACCCGGCGATCGATCATCATGGGAGAGGCAGCGCTTGAAAGATGACAATGTCTCTCCCTAGTGGGTCTCTGCTTGGGACCTTCGTATGGTTCTTAGTATGATCTGTTCCTGCGAGGAGTGCTAAGCACAGCCACACAAGTGGGGTACTGTTTTTTATTGTGAGAAGTGTGGAAATGCTGGTTGGCTGGAATTCTCTGGACTCCCACAGATTACGGAAGATTCCCTGATAAAAATGTGAAGCAATTGAGTGATTTCAGCCTAAGTTTGAGGGTTGCAGATCACTGGGAGTAAGAGCATATAGTGGGAGCCAGGTATGCCATGCCACTCTGGACAACACTGATTGTCTAGTTTTCACAAATGTCTGGCTTTAGTAAGTTTCCCTGGCTGGTGGCGAAGCCTGGGCCCGAACTCTGCAGATACACACATTGCCAAAAAAGGTTGTTTTTATGCCAAAATGGGTTGTTTTTCACACAAAAATTGTAATATCTCCACATTGCGTTTTGGGGCCTTTCTTCTCGTGGGTGTTAGGCCCAGCCACATAGGTTATGGCCAAGCCTGGGCCCAAAATCTACAGTTACCCACATTGCCAAAGATTTTATGTCATGTTGCATTTTGAAGCCTTTCCTGTCGTGGGCCATAGGCCTGACCACTCAAGCAGGGTGCCATTTTTATCAGGAGAAGTATGGGAACACAGCCTATTAAAACATTTGTTATTTTTATGAAGTGGATTTCTCTCCATTATTGGTTTCCAAATACGAGGATGTTTGTTATAAAGAACACATTTTACAACTTTTCTTCTGAATCACATGATACAATGGGTAACCCCAAATTCACAGGTGTACAAATAATCACTATTCCTACTCTTAGTATACTGTGGACATTTAAAAAAAATACAAAGGTTTCCATCATCGTCAGGGAACAAGCAGAGTTGTAAATATTAACTTCCTCAAAGGGTTTAATGTGCCGTTTGTGGTCTAATGAGACCACAAAGAGCCATTTAGGTTCCCTCCTTTCTCTGAAAGCTTGTCAGCCCATTACCGGTGTAAATCAAAGGTTTTTGCATATTGGAGTCCATGAGGATGGGAAGAGCATGTGACCTTTTGTCGCTGCTAATTTAGCCCATACACTACATAATTGGCAAGTAGATCAATTCACAGCTGCACAGGATGTTTCATAGATCTCTGCCTACGATAAGGTGATCCACAAAGCAGCACTCTGTCTCTGTGTCTTGCTTCCCTCACTCCAACAGGTAGTGCAGTTGAGCTGTTTAAAAGTCATAAATTAAGTTTGAGAGCAATAGTTCGCCCCAGGTGGCTGTTTGATATAAGAACCTGCTGGCTACTTTTGTATTTGTTCCCCCTCCCCATATATGGTCATTATTAGCTCATTAGAATTGCTTAATTATTTGTGATAATAGTGGCAGTAGATTTGTTGGGAAGAGGTAAAGTATCTTGGACAGCACAGTAATTTTTATTATTGTCACTCTGCTTATTCAGGAGAAATGGCTTTTGTGCCATTTTGGGTGGTCTAATTTTAAATCTCTTGATGGAAAAAGCATGAAATATTTTATTGTGACCATATGTGTAGTTGATACAGTGATTTGGATCCTTAAGCATTTTATTGAGCTGGACACCCAGGGCAAGAGTGCTCATAGAGTCTCTTTTTAATGGGGGTTAAGAACAAGTGCTTCAGATTTGGTGATATTAATTTTTAAGTTAAACATTTTATGGAAGCTATCAAGTGTGCTTAGCAGGCTTAGCACAGACTGCATTTGGTTGCACAGTGAGACTAAGATGATGTCCTCAAACATGGTTAATTGTAGGCATCTCTCCAAATCCATACCCCATGTCCACTATCACCTTTCTTCCGAACACTATTAGCGAAGGGCTCCAGAGTGAGCACAAATGCTAGCCTTGATAAAAGGAAGTCCTGACATGTGCCTCTGCTAACCTTGACATGCTGGAACAGTGTGCTGTTTAATTTGATACATGCCTTCCAGTGTTGACAGCAAGCTAATAATAATTTAATGAAACATGATGCAAATCCCAGTGAGTGTATCAGATGTTGCATATCAATCAATCAATCAATCAATCATGGCATTTATAGAGCGCGCTACTCACCCGGGAGGGTCTCAAGGCGCTGGGGGAGGGGGTAAGTTACTGCTCGAACAGCCAGGTCTTGAGCTGCTTCCTGAAGGAGAGATGGTCCTGGGTTCGCCGAAGGTGAGTGGGGAGGGAGTTCCAGGTCTTGGCTGCCAGGTAGGAGAAGGATCTTCCTCCGGCGGTGGTTCTGCGGATGCGTGGTACGGTGGCGAGGGCGTGGCTGGTTGATCGTAGCTGGCGTGTGGGCGTGTAGAAGGTCATGCGGTCGTTGAGGTACTTTGGGCCCAGGTCGTGGAGGGCCTTGTGTGCGTGGGTGAGGAGTCTGAACGTGATTCTCTTGCTGACGGGGAGCCAGTGCAGGTCTTTCAGGTGCACGGTGATGTGGCTGTGTCGGGGGATGTCCAGGATGAGTCGTGCGGAGGCGTTCTGGATGCGCTGGAGTCTCTTTTGAAGTTTGGCTGTGGTTCCGGCGTAGAGGGTGTTCCCATAGTCCAGTCGGCTGGTGACGAGTGCCTGGGTGACGGTCTTCCTGGTTTCAGTGGGGATCCATCTGAAGATCTTGCGGAGCATGCGCAGGGTGTTGAAGCATGAAGATGAGACGGCGTTGACTTGTCTGGTCATCGACAGGGAGGAGTCCAGGATGAAGCCCAGGTTGCGTGCGTGGTCCGTTGGCTTGGGCGCGGTGCCCAGGGCCGGGGGCCACCAGGAGTCGTCCCAGGCGGAGGGTGATGAGCCCAGGATGAGGACTTCCGTCTTATCTGAGTTCAGTTTAAGGCGGCTGTTCCTCATCCAGTCGGCGACGTCTCTCATCCCGTCGTGTAGGTTGGCTCTGGCGGTGGTGGGGTCGTTGGTGAGGGAGAGGATCAGCTGGGTGTCGTCGGCGTAGGAGATGATGTTGAGGTTGTGTCGGCGTGCGATGGCTGCGAGGGGGCTCATGTAGACGTTGAAGAGGGTTGGGCTGAGTGAGGATCCTTGTGGAACGCCGCAGATGACTTCGGTGGCTTCGGATCTGAACGGGGGAGGCGGACTCTCTGGGTTCTTCCGGCGAGGAACGAGATGATCCATTCCAGTGCTTTCTCTCGGATTCCGATGTTGCTGAGGCGCTTCACTAGGGTGCGGTGGCAGACGGTGTCGAACGCCGCAGAGAGGTCCAAGAGGATGAGGGCAGCTGTTTCCCCGTTGTCGGTTAGGGTTCTGATGTCGTCGGTGGCTGCGATAAGGGCGGTCTCGGTGCTGTGGTTGGCCCGAAACCCGGACTGCGAGGGGTCGAGGGATCCATTCGTCTCGAGGAAGGCGGCAAGCTGTCTGTTGACGGTCTTCTCGATGACTTTGGCCGGAAACGGAAGGAGCGAGATGGGACGGTAGTTCTTGAGGTCGGTGGGGTCCGCCGTTGGTTTCTTCAGGAGGGCGGTAAGCTCGGCGTGCTTCCAGCTCTCCGGGAAGGTGGCGGTGTGGAAGGAGGAGTTGATGATGTCCCGGAGATGGGGTGCGATGGTGGCGTCGGCTTTGTTGAAGACGTGGTGTGGGCAGGGGTCGGTTGGTGATCCGGAGTGGATGGAGTTCATCGTGCGGGTGGTGTCTTCGGTGCTGATCGGGGTCCAGTTGCAGAGGGTGGTGGTGGCGGGCGTTGGTTCGGCGGTAGGGTGCGTTGTTTGTGCGTCGAAGCTGTTGTGTATGTCGGTGATCTTGCGGTGGAAGAACGCGGAGAGTGAGTTGCAGAGGTCTTGCGAGGGGGTGATGTCGTTGTTTCCGGCGCTGGGGTTGGAGAACTCTTTGACGATGCTGAAAAGTTCCTTGCTGTCATGGGCGTTGTTGTCCAGTCGTTCTTTGAGTGCCGACTTCTTGGTGGCACGGATCAGCTGGTGGTGTTTGCGGGTGGCGTGCTTGAGGGCGGTCCTGTTGTCTGTGGTCTGGTCGAGTCGCCAGGTTTTCTCGAGAGTGCGGCAGTTCTTCTTGGATTCCTTGAGTTCGTTGGTGAACCAAGGGGTTTTCTTGCTTCCGGGTCTGCTGGGAGGGTTTTTAGTGGTGCGAGGTCGTCGGCGCAGGCGGTCAGCCACTTGGCGAGGTTGCTGGCTGCTTCGTTTGGGTCCGTTGTGTTGGTGGGTGTGTTCTGGCTGAGGGAGGCGGTGAGCTGCTCGGCGGTGATCTTGCTCCAGCTCCGGCGGGGAGCCTGTTGCGGGTGGTGGTGGGTCGCAGTCTTTCTGAAGCTGAAGTGGACGCAGCTGTGGTCGGTCCAGTGGAGTCCGGTGGCGTGGCTGAAGGAGATGTGCTTGCTGGACGAGAAGACGGGGTCAAGCGTGTGGCCGGCGTAGTGGGTGGGCGTGTTCACCAGTTGCTTGAGTCCGAGGTTGGCGAGGTTGTCCAGCAGGGCGGTGGTGTTTCTGTCGTTGTTGTTCTCCAGGTGGAAGTTGAGGTCCCCTAGGAGGATGTAGTCGGCTGAGGGCATGGCGTGCGGGCTGATGAAGTCTGCGATGTCTTCGCTGAATAGTGTGCGTGGTCCCGGGGGTCTGTAGATGAGGGTGCCTCGGAGGGTGGTCTTGGGGTCAGTGTGTATCTGGAAGTGTAGGTGTTCGGCGGCGGAGAAGGTCTCGTCGGAGTTAGTCGAGATGCGGATGGTGTTCTTGTGTACGATGGCGATGCCTCCTCCCGTCTGGTTGACGCGGTCCTTCCGGGTGATCTTGTATCCATCCGGGATGGCTATGGCGATGTCGGGCGCTGAGGAGGCGTTCATCCAGGTCTCGGTGAGGAAGGCGATGTCCGGTGCTGTTGCGTCGAGCAGGTCCCAGAGTTCCACGGCGTGCCTGTGGACGGAGCGGGTGTTCAGCAGGATGCATTTCAGGTGGTTGCTGCTGTTGCTCGACTTGGCGGAGGTGGTGCACGTCCGGGGGCAGGTGAATCGGCAGGCTTGGCAGGCGAAGGGTCCGTGGGTGCGTCTCGGTGAGGCTCGGTAGCAGGCAGGGTTCCGGCCGGCATTGAGTGCGGTGAGTGTGGCGGCGTCGTAGGTCCGTCGAGTAGTGTTGCGTTGGTGGGTTCCAGGGGTTCTGGCGCTGGGCGCGGTCCAGTCGCGGACGGGCGCAGACGGGCTTGCCTTAGGCGCGCCTTCGGCGCGCCAGCGGCGCGCCCGCTGCGCACGTGGACAATTCACTATGTTAAATGTCTTTTCTGTATCCACTGACAGAGGTAATGCTTTCCTACATGTCCTTTGCATATTTTCCACTATATGGTGTATCTTTTTAGTATTGTTGCTGCATTAGCAGGTCAAGACAACACCAGATTGAGCTGGATCAACCAGCTCCAGAACTAATTGTCCTAGATACATGGTTAGTACCTCTGTAAATAATTTATCATTAAGATTCAAGAGGGAAATGGGTCTGTAAGAATTGCATAAGGTGCGGCCTATGTCCAGATTTGGTAATGAATGAAATGAGTGCAGCTTTCATGGAATACTCCAGTTTTCCTGTCTCGCAGAAGTCCTTGAATATCCCAAAGCAGCAATGTTCTTTTAAAAGTTCTGTAAATCAAGGCAGTATACCCTTCAGGTTCTTTCCCACCGTGAGCTTCTATATACCCATGATCATCAGGGCCGGACTGGCCGTAGTGGGCACCGGGCGTTTTCCCGGTCGGCCGCCATGGTGGGGGCCGGTATTGAGCCCCTGGGGGGCCGTTTTTGTTACCGGGGGCCGGCAATATCGGCCCCCTGTAACAAAATCGGCCGAAACCGGCCCAAACAAACACCTCGGCCGCACTCCCCCCCCTCCACCTTAGGGGGGTCGGCCGAGCAGTTTGCCAGGGCCGATTTCGGTTCCCAGTCCGGCCCTGATGATCATCTCCATAGTGGTGAAGGGTGCCTCTAATGCCACCTCCTGAGTTCCTGTAATCTTTCTTTTCAGGTATTTATAGGCATAGGATTGTACCCCTATGTGATCTCCTGGTTCTTCACCTGGGTGGAAGTTTCGGAAGATCACTTCTGTGTCCCGTTTTGCAGTCAACACTTTCCCATTTTCATCTTTAATAGCCTTTACCCTTTAAGAGACCTATCCTTTGGCATACTTGTCCTGCTAATAGGTTATTTTCTGTAGAAAGGTACTTATGTTTAGTGTGTATCAGTGTGTATCCTGCTTTATCTATGTCTAAAGCTTGCATATGAGCTCTCAGTGCTAATATGCTGTGCAAAACCTTTGTAGATGGTGCACCTTTTTATTATGTTTAAAATTCTGTCAGTTGAGATTCTAAGTGAGCCCTTTAAGCTGTCCGTCTTTTCTTGCCCTGTAATTGTACTTATAGGATGTGACACAGAAGAGGAAAAGGCACTCCTTAGTCATTCTTGTATAAAAAAATTCTACTGCTGCTTCAGTTTCATTTTTGGAACTCGGGCTATGTTAAGTTTCTAGATTTGCGCAGTCTAAGGTGTATATTGCTACGCCATGGCAACAGAAATTAGCGCATTATCTCAGGTTGTTATTTTGCCCATGGTGGCTTCAGTTACACGTGGCGCTCCTCCACAGGTAATTAAGAGGTGAATTAAGTGAGTATATGTCCCATGAACTGCAGAACAGATTGGAATTTAGTTCCCTGTTGTGACATGCCCTCTATATGTCTGAAAAGCCCACTTACTGTACCCCTGATTATGATTTGGAGCATACACAGAAACTGAAACTATAGTTAAAGTGCCTAACTCTGTTTTTGTAGCATATCTGCCTGATTCATTGGTGGTAGGAAGATGTGGAACCCTCTAGAGCATAAGATTCCACTACCCAATTTTTTGTGTGGTCCTGATGCTAGATATTGCACCGTAAATCATTTTGGCTGCAGCTTCAACCTATCTCACTTGAGAAGTTGAGTCTCTTAGAGGAGGCAGACATTCCCCTTAAATGCCTGGAGCATGTTGGAGCTAATCTCTTCATTGCTGCATTAATGGTGATGTTATTTGGCTGTAACATGCTGTTGCAATTTCCTTTGTTTCCAGTTGACTGTACCAAGTTGTTACAATTTGTGCCTGGGTTACCTTTTTTCAGTATGTGCCTGCCCCCATTAGCCTCCTCTGGAGCCTGTGTCATCCCCTCTCCCCAATCCTCATTTCCTCAACTCATAAGCCCCATGTCCCCCCGTCACCATGGAATCCAACCTCAGGTATCTTTGAATTGTTTCACACTGTCTTAGAGCAGACAGGTACATGATTGTCAAAGCTTTGTGGTCACTCCCACTCTATCCTGCCTCCCTGGCTATCACATGACCTGTTCAAAGTGAAGAAAAATATACAAACATGTCTCATCGTCATGCTTTTGATCCCGTTACATGTTGTCTGTTAGCAGTCTGCAGATTCTTTTAACCTAGAGGTATGCTTCTGCCTTGGCTCTGTCTTTTTCTTTTGTGGACAACTGTCTTACTCTCTGATGATGATTTGCAGTTTGCCAAAACAGGTCTCAGTTCTCTTACCATGTTGTCATTCAGTGCTGAATGGTTATCCTAAACTGCCTTCACATGAATATGTGATATGACTAGCAGCTTAACTGGATGACCCCCTGTTGAAAATTGGGTTACCGGTTGAGTGGGTGAAACTCTGCTCAAGCAGCAACTACAATCCCTGTTAGGCCAGCCGAACAAAGTACCTTACATCCTGGTTGTGGAGCTTTGCGAGATCCCACACTGAGGATACGTCGTGCAGCTGTATTTCCAAGGAAGTTGCGGGTCTTCATTGCGAGGTCCTGCATCATCATCGTGGATGCTGTTGATCAAGGCTTGCAATGCGAAATCCTGTGTTTGAGATGTGTCACACAGGGGCGGTTCCGATTAAGCTGTCGATGGGGCTTGTGATGCAAGGTCCTGCATCATTGCTGAGGCTGCCGTTCGATGCGAAGTCCTGCATCTGGGATGCATTGCCCAGCTGCAGTTCTGATGCATGGCTGTGAGGAAATGCATCGTGCTGCGTCAGTTCTGCCCAAAGGTCCACAGCTGGGCTGGCAGAGCACCTTCAGGCCCACTTCCAAGTGTCCTGGACTGGGATGGCACCACTTGGGGGGCAAGTCTCACGACAGGCAGAGGCCAGGTGCTGGATCAAAGTGACTCCAGCCTTTTCTGTCCCTAAGGCTCTGATCAGGAGGCCAGCCCTACTAGCCCTTGGAGTCACTCTGGTGGGCCTGGGTTGAAGATGCTGGTTCAGTCATTCTCACTCAGGCAGCAAGGCAGCAGCATGGCAACAGGGCAGCAGAGGAGCAGTTCTTCTTGTAGCAGAGGAGCAGCACAGCAGTCCTAGTGAACTACAGAGTTGGGTCTTGGGGCCCAACATTTATACTTGGTGCCAGCTTTTAAGTAGGAAAAGGTTCTGGTGGTTTCCACTCCCAGAGGTGTTTAGAATTTCCTGCCTCCCTGATCTGGCCCCAGATTGTCTGGGGGCACAAAAGACTAGTGTGAAACCTTTTGGGAGTGTGCTGAGGGAGAGTCTTTGTGACGTGGAAGTGTGGTACGTGACAGCTCCGCACCCCTAACAAGTCAGAGATGGCCCATCCTGCCAGTACCTGTTCCCCCTTTGTCCAGTGGTGGCCGATACGGAATGGGGGTCGCAGGTCAGTGAGGGGTAGGGAGGAGGGGGAAAAAATAAGGAAAAATTAAAATTCACTTACCTCAGCATGCCATCTTTCCCACGTTGTCTCTCTCCGTCCTCTCTTTCCTCTTCCTGGCTTCGGTGCTGACAGGAAGCAGGAAGCACCCAGACTCCCCTAAGCCAATCACAACGATGCAATGCAGCATTGTGATTGGTCTGAGCACCGTGGTTCAGCACTCAGACGGGCACAGGGAGCCTGTGCATGTTCCCCACCAGGCTGTGCATTGCAGCCTGGTGGGGAACATGCAAAGTGCGCATGACTGTTTGGCCGGGCCAAGACGGCATGCCAAACCGCCATGCTCTCTTTAGAGTGCAGCAACCACTCCTCCTCCCCGACTTCATGGGCGCCCCTCCCTAACCTGGCTGATACTAAAAATAAAATGATAATAACGTCTGTTATTATCATTCACTTTTTCCTTTTACACTGCTCCGAGATAAGTGGGGTGACGCTCCTCCGCCTTAGCGGAGGATCCGCCACTGCCTTTCTCTCACTGTCTGGGAACAATACACAAAGACCAACTGCCAGCTACACCTAGTCATATGACTTAGGATACAGGCTGCTGGCACCCAATGGTTGGGACAGAAAAATGCCAACTTTCTAAAAGTAGCATTTTCAGACTTGTGATTTAAAATCTGACTTTATCATTAAAGAAGGTTTTAAATTACAATTCTTTAGACACCAAACTCGACATTCCTCCTTGCTCCCAATTGAAAGTTAGTGCTTATTAAATGTAATAGGATAACCTAATATTATCTTATAGGAGATGTAGGCCTTGCGGTAATGAAAAACAAATTTAAGAGTTTTTCACTACCGGGACATATAAAAGTTAAAAGTACATGCCCCACTCTATAAATACACTGCACCCTGCAGTATTGGAAGTTCAGGGCCTGCCCAAGGGATGAATATATGTATTAAAAAGGAAGGTTTTGGCCTGGCAGAAGGTTTCTTTTGCCAGGTTGAAATGGCGGTTTAAAACTTCACATACAGACTGCAAACACAGGCCTGAACAGGCTACTTAAGTGGGTGGCACAATAAGTGTTACAGGCACACTAGTTGGATTTAATTAACAGGCCCTGGGTACAGGTAGTACTGCTTTACTAGAAAATTATAAAAAAACTTAAATGTGCCAATTGGGTTTAAGCCAGTGTTACCATGTTTTAGGGAGTGAGCACATGCACTGGTGAAGTGCACAGAGTCCTAATGCCAATAAAAGCAAGATCAGCAAAAATGGAGGCGAAATGCAAAAAGTTTGGGGGATGTCCACCCTAAGGCTGAAAGGTCTAACAGCCCCACTGATATACCAGGTCATGTACACATATAGGTAGTCTCTTTTTCGTTTGAAGCCTCTCAATGTTTTAAGAGTGGTAGTTCATAGTAGATAGGATTGGCTCCTGTGGCAGTGAAAGGTGATTGAATCATTGGATCTGGCAATGGTCATGAGTTCCTCCTTTTTCTCAAAGAAGTACACCATTGTTAATACATCTAGATGGGCTTGCTTCCATGATCCTATTTCGGTTGTACTCTGTGTGCTGATTGGAGGGTCCTCTAGCCTGCGTCTCAGCAAGTGGCGGACTGGGTACGTAGGACTGGGTGTCTGATCATTCTTTGCCCTTAGGAATATCCCTATTACATATGTTGTTATGCTGGGTTTTATACTGCATGACCACCTTCTTCAGCTGGAGTTTTTCATACCGTTCCTCCAGGTAGATCACCCTATTGCCTAGTTGTTTTTCTGTCCACTCATCTTCAGCCTTTCTAGTTTGTCTACTCTAGTCTATGTCTTTCAGGAGCTCTAGGACGGAAGTCTTCAAGTTCGCTCCAATTGTGCCCACCTCTGATGCTATTTAGGGTAGGAGTTGTTCCAAGTAGGCCTGATTATTTGTCTTCTGCATGGTTGTTTCTGTGTTTTCTTCAGACGAGCCTCCATATATATATATATATATTTATATATTTAGAAATTTATAAAGCGCCTGAGTCACCCCCGAAGGGGTATCTCCGGGCTGTTGGCAGTAGAGGAACAAGCCAGCAGAGGATTTAGTTGCCAAAAAGTTCGGTTTTAAGGAGTCTCTTAAAGAGCGAGAGATCCATACACCTCCGAAGTTTAGGGGGTAGATGATTCCATAACAGGGGGACCAGATAAAAGAAGGCTTTACCTCCATGCAAGATCATATGCTTTTCCTGATTGGTTGCCTTGGCAGGCTTTAGCAAGCAGTATTTATTTGACCTCGAGGTTGATCCAATCTTGCTGCTAGCTATGGTCAGCCTCACAGTTGGCACCACAAATGAGTCAGGCTGACCACCCTTATGTATTCTCGAAAGTAGTGGTTGCTCCATGTTGCCTCTATGAAAAGCTGTACCATCAACCAATTCCAGGTTTGTTCTACCAGGAGAGTACGTCACACCCACCCATCTTGCCTTTAAGTGTATGCTGAGGACACCAGCCTCCTAGCAGCAACAGATGACATCCACTCAATCATGGACAGAAGAGAAATGGCTGCAGTCATCGTGCTCAACAACTCAGCGGAGTTCAACACCATTTCCCACAGCACCCTCATCATCAGACATCAGAAATTAGAAGTCCAAAGACACACCCTAAGTTGGATTGCCTCCTTCTTCTCTAACAGGACACAATGGGTTAGAGTCTCCACTTTGACCTCTAATCCATTGAAGCTCATCTGCGGAGTTCTCCAGGGATCCTCCCTCAGCCCAACCCTGTTCAACTTTTGCACAGTACCTCTCATCCGCATCCATAAGAACCCATAACAGCAACATCATTTCCCATGCTGATGACACCCAGCTCATCCTCTCCCTCACTGACACCAACAACACCACCAGGAACAAATTCACCGCCTGCATGTCCATCATAGTAACTGGATGCGAGAGAACTGTCTCAAGCTCATCACGGAAAAAAACTGAAGTCCATGGTCTTCAGAAATAACAACTGGGACTACTCCTGGTGGCCACCCGACCTGGGTTCTACAACCACCCCCACATCCACACCAGAAACATCAGCATCATCCTTGATGACAAGCTCTTGATGGACAAACTGCTGAACACTGTGATCTAATCCTGCTGCCATATCCTCAGAATGCTACCCAAAATTTTCAAATGGCTCCCCATGCACACTAGACACATGGTCACCCAGCCCCTCATCACCAGCAGACTTAACTATGGCAATGAACTTTACGTCAGCATCTCCAGCCAGCTCACTCAAAAACTCCAAACCATCGAGATTCTAGATCCACCTCTAGACTCTAGATCCTAGACCGCCCCAGAAGTGCACACATCACACCCTACCTCGCAGAACTGCACTAGCTACCCATCCAGAAATGCTTCAGATTTAAGCTTCCCATCCATGCCTACTAAGCCCTCCACAATGCAGGACCAGCCTACCTCAACGACAGACTCCAACTCTACCAACCACCCAGACATCTGTGCTCCACTTCTCTCTGCCTTGCAAGAGTGCCCTGCAACCACAGAAACAAGACAAGAGGTTGCGTTTTCTCTTTCATCGCAGCCAAAAACAGGAACAAACTCCCTTTACACATCAGAACCGCCACTCCACTCCTCGACTTCCGCAAGGAGCTAAAGAACTGGATGTTCAACTAGGAGCACTTCCAGGCCTATATCCTGTTCTGATGCCTGAATACCCTCATGGGTAATAAACTGCATCATTCAAATCTGCATAACATAACATAACACTGAACTGTAAGACACATGACCCCCTTATGCCCCTTCCACACATATTCACCAAGGGAAGGCAAAACAAATCACTACCATACCAGTTCATCAAATGCCAATATTGATGGACAGCAGTCTTCACAACAGAATTTCTTTCATTATGATCTACCACTGCTGTTGGAATCCTTTTTAGTAAAATTGTCTTTCTACCTAATGGAATTGTTTTGTGGTTGACAAACTGGATGTTTGAATGGAACTTCTCATCCATTTTCTTTTATTTAAGCAATCAGAGATTAACATATTTGGCTGATAAATGGGGGTCAGGTATCTCTGAGGATTTCCTTAGTCAAACTAGCTTTTGAGGATGTCCAAATTGCTGCCCTTAAAAACAGTTTGTGGAAGACTATGCCCACAGTCAAATTTGTTCTCAATGTAACCTGTGATATCCCAATATCCCTCCTTGTCTTTTCATTGTCTCTTACTAGCGGCTGTGGCAACAGTTTAGAATGGTCTGAACACTTTTGGGGTTCTGAGAACTAGCAGAGGGCCACAACCAGTGTAGGTGGGGCCTTTTACCACTCTTGTCCTTTGCCCAGATCTACAATGCCACTAAAAATTGAGCACCAAGTGTAATCTTTCAGCACTTGACCTTCAGGATAGTGAGGTGAGTAGCCCAATGGATGTATTATGGGAGCAAAGACTCAGCACTCAACAGCCATTGAATAGAGCAAGATACAGAACGTCGAATACAGTGATTTCCTTTATGAAAAAGAGGACTCCTTTATTATCCTCTACATAGTACTACACAAGATAAAATAAAAATGGCATAATGGTCTAATGAGGTTCTATAGGGAAAATGCACTAGTGTATTTAGAAAGGCAAAATCACAAGTGCTGGCTTACAGTAAAAGTGCAAGCAGATTGCAGTGTATATTGTTTGTAGTCAGAATCTAGGGCACTCAATTGAAGTTCAATTAGCAGTTAGGCCCTGGTCTCAGTTATATGCCCTCGTGTCAGCTTAGGCCCACTTCAGTTTAGGTTTACATGCTCTTTTGTACTGCAGATGGGTGGCCAGTGTCTCTTTTCAGATGGTGCCAGAGAAGCTAACGTTGCTATGTCCGGTCTGCCAGTGCAACAGCAAGCTTCAGAGGCACAAGGAGGCCTAGTGCAATCTCCCAGGCCTACACTGCCAAGAGCCCACCCGTGAGTTCTTGGCGAGTGTTAGACCTGGCATCCTTGGCATGGGTCTCCCTTCCATTTTTTTTCACAATACCTCCACTGTTGTCGATATGTTTTTGCTGGACTAGATGCTCATGGGCACTTTGCCACTGCTAATCAGTGCCAAAGTGCAAGTGCTCCCTATTGTAAATTGTGATGTGAATTAGTGACTCCATGTTTGGCTTATTTGAATTACTGTCAGACCCTAGTACAGTGCACTGAGTGTGCCCAGGGCTTGTAAATCAAATGCTGCTGGTGGGCTTGCAGCACTGGTTGTGCCACCCACAGAAGTAGCTTGTAAAGTGTGTCTCAGGCCTGCCATTGCAGAGCCTGTGTGCAGTCTGTGACTGCCATGTCGACTTGGTAAGTGCACCTACCTACCAGTCCCCAAACCTTCCCTTTTCTTCATATCAGACACCCCTATGGTAGGCCTACGGGCAGGGTGCATTGTAAGGATAAGGTGGGACATGCCTGGTGTGTGTGGCATGTCCTAATAGTGAATTACAGCCATTTTCGTTTTTCACTATTGCAAGGCTACCTGTTCCCCATAGGCCAGAATGGGCAGTTTGATTAGAACATCTTATAATCCTAAACTGACTCAGGGAACTAGGTAGAAATTCGAGTTTAGTATGCCTGAACTCAGAATGATAAAATACATCTTTTAGTGAAGTTGGTTTTAACATTCTGTGTTTGAAAATACCACTTTTAGAAAGTGGGTATTTTCTTGCCTAACTATCCAGCCTGCCTCTGCCAGCTTGTGTATTGTGTGTCTGGTTTGTGCGTGACAGGGGCTGGGGGTGGCCACAGGAGACAGGGTGAGGCAGCCCAGGGCTGAATAGAGAGATCTGCATCCAGAGTGGAGGGAGAAGTTGCATCTGGGTCTGAATAGGGCTGTGCCTGCATGCCACAATGCTGGCTCCACCCCCTGCCGGGCGTCTGAGTACCCTGCCACACATTCTGAAAGGAAAGAAAGAGTCATGTACACAGAGTGCTCCAAAGCTGCACAGAACTGGTTTAATCTAGGCAAAGGCCTCTCTGCCTCCAGAGAACAAAGAGAATCAGGGTATAAGAGGGGCACCCAGACCCCAGGAAATTTAGATCACTTTTGGGAACAAGAAGAAACCTTTGCTGAGGAGCGGAACCAAGAAGAAACTGAGGAGAGACTATCCCTAAGCTGAAGTGCTGCTTGGGGGATTGGCCTGCAGTGGTTTGCCTGACTGCCAAAGAAAGGAGAAAGGAACTTTTGCTTTGCTGTGACTTTCATCAACTTGTGAAGGATCTCCAAGGGCTTGGAAGAAAGCTTGCCCCCTGATCGAAGTCCCAGGACCATTGGACTTCACCCCCTTTGTGAATTGCTGCTGGAAACTCTGTTTCAGTGGCTACAGAGGTAGGGAGCTGTGACCGACTCTCCCGACCGGCTCGGTGTCCTGTTGGCACCGCATCGAGCAACGCCTGCATCTTGCAACGCACGGCCTTGGTCTCACCGACTCCGTCAACGAGCCGCTGCCTGCACCGTAACCTGTGAGCACCGCACCTTGCAACGCCTCGCTACACCGAATCCATCTGATCCGACCGACACGGTCACGGCCGCTGAGTTCGAGTCCTGTGACCGCACCGGAGTTGGGCACCGCTTGCACGTTTCGTGACGCACCGCCCGACTCGCACCGCTGTCCAGACTGATTGACGCCAGCTCCCGAATCCGGCTCCGTCGCCGCACCGCAACCTGCCAGCACCGCATCGAAGCACCGTCTCGCCCTGCAACGCACGGCCCTGGTCTCACCGACTCCGTCTCGACGACGTCAACGAGCCGCTGCCTGCTCCGCATCGAGGGACAACGCGTCCTGCAACGCTTCCATTTTTGCATCGCGACCGCGACGAACAGCCATCCGGCTCACACGCCCGTGCCTGCCGCTTCAAGTAAAAGGTACTGTGACCGAGTCTGTCTACGCTGTGTTGGCCCGTCTCGACGCGGTCAGCTGGATTTGTTAGACTCTGTTTGTTCTTGACATCGCCGTAGCCGGAGGAGGCTACCGACTCGCACAGAACCTTGAATTAAGCATTTTTGATCAGAACTAAGCATTTTTGACAGTACTGTGGATTATTTTTGTCGTTTATGGTCTTGTGATAAATCTATATAAAAGATACTTATTTTTATAAATATACAACCTGTGTGGTGTCCATTTGTAGTGTTGTCACTTGATTACTGTATGTGTTCACAAATGCTTTACACACTGCCTCTGAACTAAGCCTGTCTGCTCGTGCCAAGCTACCAAGAGGGTGAGCAGGGGTTATTTCAGGAGTGTACCTACTTTCCCTGACTAGACTCAAGGGTCCCTATTTGGACAAAGGTATCTACCTCTGCCAACTAGAGACCCCCAAATCTAACATTGGTGGGCAGCGGTGAGGATTTTGGACTTGCATTTGTGACTCATGTACAGTAATTGGTGAACACTACCTAGTGAGTGCAGACCAAAACGCAACCACATACTCTTTGATAGCATTTTTTCTGGGATTTTCTATTTTTGCAACTGCCAAGTTTAATCACCATGGAGAAACCAGCATCAGTAGCCTCTGTTGAGTGTGATTGGGAAGAGGAGAGGCTAGAATGCTACACCCTCAAGCAGCTCAAGCATTTCTGCAAAAAGTTTAAAGTGTCCATGACCGGGCTCTCCAGGAAGGAGGACCTCCAAAAGGCGCTGAGGGCCTGGGTCGAATCAAGGAGTGCCCCTGTGGAGGGGGCTGAGAATGCAGAAGGGCAGCTGGAGGGGCTATTGGGTCTAGGGGCTGGAAGACCACCTTCCCCAGTAGGTAGCAGTGTTTCTGCCAGAGGTCTGTCTCCAGAAGAGTTGGAGGACAGGAAAGAGAGTAGGATGCACGAAATGGAGCTGACCAAGCTCAAGCTGAATGGGCAGTTAGAATTTGAAATGCAAACTAGGAAATTAGCCCTAGAAGAAAAGAAAATGCAGTTTGAACATGAGAAGGTTTTGAGGGAGTTGGAATTGAAGGCCAACAGCTTAGAGATTACTCCCTCTGGTGGCAGTGTACCGCCTGTGCCTGTTGAAACTAGGGTGTATATTCCCAAAGATGTGGTGAAGGAGTTTTTTAAAAATGATGACATTGGGCAGTGGTTCAAAGCCTATGAGGTAGCCATGTCTTCCCACCGGGTCCCTGAGAAGGATTGGGGAGCGGGGTTGTGGGGGCGGTTCCTGAGTGAAGGGCGGGATACCTTGTTGGATTTGCCCTCTGAAGTCTATAATTCATACAGCCACATGAAGGATGCTTTAATGACTAGGTATGGTTTGACCCCTGAGCTTTATAGGCAGAGGTTCAGGAACTGTAAGAAGATTGAAGGCAGTACCTGGGTTGAATATGTGACCTTTTTTTGCAGAGCCTTGGATGGTTGGGTAAAGGGTAGCAAAGCGACTGATTTTCAGGCGCTCTTTGATTTGATTGCATGGGAGCACTTGTCCAGTAATTGTTTTCCTGAGCTACGCCAGCACCTGATTGATAGTAAGCTGACTAACCCTAGGCAGCTTGCTGACGAGGCGGACCGCTGGGTGAGTACCCGGGTCCACAAGGGTCACGTGGGAGACTCCGCCAAGGGTGGGCAGGGTCCCCAGCAGAAGAGTGGGGGAGACAAGGGTAAACAGAGGGAGTTCCATAAAGGGCCACAAAGTAAACCCCTAGGGAACCAAGGGAAAGGTTCACAGCCTCCCCCTGAGAAGAAGCCAGTGGCCCTGACAGGCCCCCCTGTTCACCAGGGACCACTGGTGTGTTACAAGTGTGGCGCCCCTGGCCACAAGGCCAACAATCCTCGTTGCCCTTTGCATGGAAAACCAGCACCCCCTGGTGCAGTCCCCCGGCAGTTGGCTAGTGTAGCCCTGGGGGAGGAGTGGGGTGCCCAAGGTGGGGGGGGATCCCACAGTGTTTTCCCTTGTCTCATTAGGAGACTCTGAGATGGTCCCTAGGACCCAGCTGCCTGATAACACTAAAAAATACAGGCAGTGGGTGACCATCAATGGCCATAGGGTGGAGGCTCTGAGAGACACAGGAGCCAGTGTGACAGCTGTCAAGTGTCACCTGGTGTCTAAAGAGCAGGTTGTCCCTGATGCATTCTATCCGGTTGTTGCCGCTGACAACACAGGGAGTCACTGCAAGGTGGCTCAGGTTCCCTTTGAGTGGGGGGGGTCTCGGGTACTCTTCAAGTAGCTGTGAGGCCAGCCAAGCCTGTTGACTGTTTGTTAGGGAACGATTTGGAGAGCTCACCTTGGGCTAAGGTGGAGCGGAGTGCGCATTTAGAAATGTTGGGCTTGCCTGATTGGGCATGTGTGACCACCCGGTCAATGGCAGCTAAAGGTGTTCAAGAGGACCTGGAGCCTGAGAGGGAGGCCCAGGTGCCTGCCGGAGAGAGAGGAGGCAGGGGCGCGGAAACCGGCCCCCGAAGTTCCCACAGTCCAGGAGGAGGCAGACCCTGAGGGGGATGCCCTGGAGCCTACAGGGGAACAGGTAGCTGAACTGGGGGACCTACCTGAGCTGACCCATTGGCAGCAAGAAGGAGGACCCTCCAGGGAAGAGTTCTGCGAGGAGCAGAACACATGCCCTTCTCTCGTGGGTCTGAGGCAACAGGCCGCAGACCAGGCAGCAGGTGATCAGTCTGGATCACATTGGATTTACTGGGAGAATGGTCTCCTGTATTCAGAGCCTAAGGTTGCTGAGCCTGGGTCAGCCCGTGTGCTGGTGGTACCCCAGCGCTTCAGAGCCTTCCTACTGGGGTTGGCTCATGATGTACCGTTAGCAGGACATCTGGGGCAGGACAAGACCTTTGAAAGGCTTGTCACCCATTTCTATTGGCCCCAGATGCGCAGGAGTGCCGCCACTCACTGCAGGACATGTCAGACTTGCCAGGCAAGTGGAAAGAGTGGGAGGAAGCACAAGGCTCCTCTCCAGCCATTCCCTGTGGTCAGCACCCCCTTTGAACGGGTGGGTATTGACATTGGGGGGCCACTGGACCCCAAGACAGCCATGGGCAACAGGTTTATCCTGGTCTTGGTGGACCATGCCACCCGGTACCCTGAAGCCATCCCTCTGAGGACAGTGACGGCCCCCGTGGTGGGACGGGCACTGATGGGAATTTTCTCACGTGTAGGATTCCCTCAAGAGGTGGTGTCTGACAGAGGTACCAACTTCGTGTCCAAGTACATGAAGTCCCTGTTGCAGGAGTGCGGTGTAACTTACAAGTTCACCACTCCTTACCACCCTCAAGGAAATGGGCTGGTTGAGAGATTCAACTGGACCCTAAAGGGCATGATTCTGGGTCTGGAAGAACCCATGAGGTGTAAATGGGACGTCCTCTTACCATGCCTATTGTTTGCATACCGGGAGGTGCCACAGAAGTCTCTAGGGTTCAGCCCCTTTGAGCTCCTCTATGGACACCCGGTGCGAGGACCTCTGAGTTTGGTCAAGGAAGGCTGGGAGCAATCTCCCAGGAAACCTCCCCAGGATGTATACAGTTACATGCTGGCCTTCCGGAACCAGACTAGGCGTTTCAGAGAGCTTGCTGAGGCAAATCTGGAAGCCAGCCAGGAGGAGATGAAGCGGTGGTACGACCAGAATGCCACTCTGGTCGAGCTTCAGCCTGGTCAGAAAGTGTGGGTCATGGCCCCTGTGGAGCCTTGTGCGCTCCAGGACAGGTGGACCGGCCCTTTCACAGTGGTGGAGCGCAAGAGTCCAGTTACCTACTTGGTGGACTTGCAGTCTCCCAGGAACCCCTTGCGGGTCCTGCATGTGAACCGCCTAAAGCCCCACTTGGAGAGGTCCCAAGTGGGCATGCTCTTAGCTACAGATGATGGGATGGAGGAGGAGACCGAGCCTCTTCCTGACCTCCTGTCAGCCCGAGAGCAAGATGGATCAGTGGAGGGAGTAAACCTCTCTACCTCCCTCACACCTGAGCAGCAGGGTGACTGTCGCCAGCTGTTGGGACAGTTCCCTGACCTGTTCTCCCTGGTTCCCAGTGTCACTCATTGGTGCGTCCATGATGTGGACACTGGGGACAGTCTTCCTGTGAAGCACAAGGCTTACAGGGTGACTGACAGGGTCAGAGCCTGCATCAAGGAGGAGGTCTCCAAGATGTTTGCGCTAGGGGTGATTGAGTCCTCTAACAGCCCTTGGGCCAGCCCAGTGGTCTTGGTTCCAAAGGCTGCCGCACCTGGTGCCACACCAGAACTCAGGTTCTGTGTGGACTACAGGGGACTCAATTCCGTCACCAGGACTGACGCCCACCCCATCCCCAGAGCTGATGAGCTCATAGATCGGTTAGGGGCTGCGCGGTACCTCAGCACGTTTGACTTAACGTCTGGGTACTGGCAGATCGCCTTGACTGATGGGGAAAAAGAGAGGTCAGCATTCTCCACACCAGATGGGCACTACCAGTTCCGGGTTATGCCCTTTGGGATGAAGAATGCTCCTGCCACCTTTCAGAGGTTGGTCAACCAGGTGTTGGTTGGACTGGAGGATTTCAGTGCCGCCTACCTGGATGACATCGCAGTGTTCAGTGCCAGTTGGGAAGAACATCTGCGCCACCTCTGGGAAGTGTTGATGGCGCTGCGGAGGGCAGGCCTCACAATCAAGGCAAGTAAGTGCCAGATTGGGCAGGGTTCTGTGGTGTACTTGGGACACCAGGTTGGGAGCGGCCAGGTGGCACCCCTCCAACCGAAAATTGATACCATTCTGGCTTGTGAGCCCCCCAAGACCCAGACAGAGGTGAGAGCCTTCCTAGGACTCACCGGGTATTACAGGAGATTTGTCAAGGGGTATGGCAGCATTGTTGCCCCCTTGACAGAGCTGACTTCCAAGAAGCAGCCCAGGAAAGTGATTTGGACTGACGCCTGTCAAAAAGCTTTTGACACCTTGAAGACTGCCATGTGCACGGCGCCTGTGCTCCAGGCACCCAACTTCTCCAATGAGTTCATTGTTCAGACGGACGCTTCAGAGCATGGTGTAGGGACTGTTCTATCACAGATCAATGAGGAGGGCCTAGACCAACCTGTAGCCTTCATCAGTAGGAGGTTACTTCCCCGGGAACAGAGATGGAGTGCTATTTAGCGTGAGGCATTTGCTGTGGTCTGGGCACTGAAGAAGCTGAGACCATACCTGTTTGGGACTCACTTCCGGGTTCAGACAGACCACAGGCCCCTCAGATGGTTAATGCAGATGAGGGGTGAGAATCCAAAGCTGTTGAGGTGGTCCATTTCCCTACAGGGGATGGACTTTACGGTGGAACACCGCCCTGGTACAGAACATGCCAATGCTGATGGTCTGTCCAGATTTTTCCGCCTTAGTGATGAGAACTCCCTAGGGGTAGGATAGTTCTCCCCACATTTCAGCTGGAGGGGACACGTGTTAGACCTGGCATCCTTGGCATGGGTCTCCCTTCCATTTTTTTTCATAATACCTCCACTGTTGTCGATATGTTTTTGCTGGACTAGATGCTCATGGGCACTTTGCCACTGCTAATCAGTGCCAAAGTGCAAGTGCTCCCTATTGTAAATTGTGATGTGAATTAGTGACTCCATGTTTGGCTTATTTGAATTACTGTCAGACCCTAGTACAGTGCACTGAGTGTGCCCAGGGCTTGTAAATCAAATGCTGCTGGTGGGCTTGCAGCACTGGTTGTGCCACCCACAGAAGTAGCTTGTAAAGTGTGTCTCAGGCCTGCCATTGCAGAGCCTGTGTGCAGTCTGTGACTGCCATGTCGACTTGGTAAGTGCACCCACCTACCAGTCCCCAAACCTTCCCTTTTCTTCTTATCAGACACCCCTATGGTAGGCCTACGGGCAGGGTGCATTGTAAGGATAAGGTGGGACATGCCTGGTGTGTGTGGCATGTCCTAATAGTGAATTACAGCCATTTTCGTTTTTCACTATTGCAAGGCTACCTGTTCCCCATAGGCCAGAATGGGCAGTTTGATGAGAACATTTTATAATCCTAAACTGACTCAGGGAACTAGGTAGAAATTCGAGTTTAGTATGCCTGAACTCAGAATGATAAAATACATCTTTTAGTGAAGTTAGTTTTAACTTTCTGTGTTTGAAAATACCACTTTTAGAAAGTGGGTATTTTCTTGCCTAACTATCCAGCCTGCCTCTGCCAGCTTGTGTATTGTGTGTCTGGTTTGTGCGTGACAGGGGCTGGGGGTGGCCACAGGAGACAAGGTGAGGCAGCCCAGGGCTGAATAGAGAGATCTGCATCCAGAGTGGAGGGAGGAGTTGCATCTGGGTCTGAATAGGGCTGTGCCTGCCTGCCACAATGCTGGCTCCACCCCCTGCCGGGCATTTGAGTACCCTGCCACACATTCTGAAAGGAAAGAAGGAGTCATGAACACAGAGTGCTCCAAAGCTGCACAGAACTGGTTTAATCTAGGCAAAGGCCTCTCTGCCTCCAGAGAACAAAGAGAATCAGGGTATAAGAGGGGCACCCAGACCCCAGGAAAATTAGATCACTTTTGGGAACAAGAAGAAACCTTTGCTGAGGAGCGGAACCAAGAAGAAACTGAGGGAGACTATCCCTAAGCTGAAGTGCTGCTTGGGGGATTGGCCTGCAGTGGTTTGCCTGACTGCCAAAGAAAGGAGAAAGGAACTTTTGCTTTGCTGTGACTTTCATCAACTTGTGAAGGATCTCCAAGGGCTTGGAAGAGAGCTTGCCCCCTGATCGAAGTCCCAGGACCATTGGACTTCACCCCCTTTGTGAATTGCTGCTGGAAACTCTGTTTCAGTGGCTACAGAGGTAGGGAGCTGTGACCGACTCTCCCGACCGGCTCGGTGTCCTGTTGGCACCGCATCGAGCAACGCCTGCATCTTGCAACGCACGGCCTTGGTCTTACCGACTCCGTCAACGAGCCGCTGCCTGCACCGTAACCTGTGAGCACCGCACCTTGCAACGCCTCGCTACACCGAATCCATCTGGTCCGACCGACACGGTCACGGCCACTGAGTTCGAGTCCTGTGACCGCACCGGAGTTGGGCACCGCTTGCACGTTTCGCGATGCACCGCCCGACTCGCACCGCTGTCCGGACTGATCGACGCCAGCTCCCGAATCCGGCTCCGTCGCCGCACCGCAACCTGCCAGCACCGCATCGAAGCACCGTCTCGCCCTGCAACGCACGGCCCTGGTCTCACCGACTCCGTCTCGACGACGTCAACGAGCCGCTGCCTGCTCCGCATCGAGGGACAACGCGTCCTGCAACGCTTTCATTTTGCATCGCGACCGCGACGAACAGCCATCCGGCTCGCACGCCCGTGCCTGCCGCTTCAAGTAAAAGGTACTGTGACCGAGTCTGTCTACGCTGTGTTGGCCCGTCTCGACGCGGTCAGCTGGATTTGTTAGACTCTGTTTGTTCTTGACATCGCCGGAGGAGGCTACCGACTCGCACAGAATCTTGAATTAAGCCTTTTTGATCAGAACTAAGCACTCTTGACAGTACTGTGGATTATTTTTGTCGTTTATGGTCTTGTGATAAATCTATATAAAAGATACTTATTTTTATAAATATACAACCTGTGTGGTGTCCATTTGTAGTGTTGTCACTTGATTACTGTATGTGTTCACAAATGCTTTACACACTGCCTCTGAACTAAGCCTGTCTGCTCGTGCCAAGCTACCAAGAGGGTGAGCAGGGGTTATTTCAGGAGTGTACCTACTTTCCCTGACTAGACTCAAGGGTCCCTATTTGGACAAAGGTACCTACCTCTGCCAACTAGAGACCCCCAAATCTAACAGCGAGGATGTCAGTTCTGGGTTGTTTAAACGGGCAGTGTCAGTACCAGTTGCCAGTCATCAGGCACAGCAAGAGCACGGGCTGTGTTCAAGTTCGTCTTTGTCTGTGCAGCAATGCAAGCCGGTCTGTGATGGGACAGAGGGAGCCCACTTCAGCACTCAGGGCAGGGAGTGCAACATACAACCTGTCTTGGGTTCACACAGACATTGGTCACATTCTCATTGGTGCAGAGTACCACATGTGATTGCAGGGATACAGAGAGACTCATTCCAGCACTCAAATCAGGTCCTGTCATGCCCCCCTTGTTTGTCCAAACTCTTGGGCAGTTCTGTCCTTCTGGGAATCTCAGATGGGCTGCTCCTCTATGTAGTCTTCCTCCAGCAGAGGTGCCTTCCACTTCCCTTTTTCAGCAGGCCAGGTAGGCTTTTGTTAGAACTGGGGTTTCTGGTTGTCAGAGTATGCACCCTGTACAAGCAGGAACCCCCACTCTAGTCAGGGTAAGCTAGATTCACACTAAAAGATAATCTGTGCTCACTAACTGGTAGCTTAGCACAGAGCAGTCAAGCCTATCTAAAGAGGCAATGTGTAAAGTATTTGTGCAACATACACACATAGTAACACAATGAAAACACCCAAAAAATAAATACTCAACACAGGGTTAGAAAAATAGATTATATTTTATGAGTAAAACAAGACTAAAAGCACAACAATCCAAAAAGTAGAACTGGAGTTATGAATTTTTAAAGAATTAATCAATAAGTTGTGCTTATAAGCAAAAGGGGATACTTGAGGTTGCGCTGCACTGGGGCAAATCCAAAGTTCAGGCCAATCGCAATAGAGGGCAGGCTGGCTACAGTACTCAAGCAGGTCCAGCTGAAAAGTACCTTGGATGGAGCAAGCATCAATGTCGAAGACTCGATGCGTTGGTTCCGATCTGAGCAGGCGATGAAGGCTTCATCAACAAACCCCTTTACGATGCAGGCAGTGCGTCGTTGTCGAGCTGCGGTGCCTGTCGTCGCCGAGCCGCACAGTCCGTCGAAGTGATGTTGTCGATCGGCTCCTGAGTCAGAATCGAGGGGCAATGCGGCAGTTCTGATCGGCATACAGTCATCACTGCCTCAATATTGATCGTTCTGTTCAGCAGAAGTCACCTTTCAAGGGCCCAGGACTGGATTGGCACCATTTGGCAGGGCAGGACTCACAGATGGCAGTCTAGGTGCTGTTGCAGGGTTGAAGGAAGTCTTTGATGGCCCTAAGACTTCAGAACAGGAGGCAAGCCAGCAAGCCCTTGGAGTCACTCTGGGTTCAAGTGAGATGGGCCCAGTCCTTGTCCTAAGGAGGGCATAGATTAGCAGGCAGCTGGGCAGCACAGCAAAGCAGAAAAGCAGTTCTTCCAGTACAGCAGTCAAGCAAAGTAACAATCCATGTAGCACATCAGTCTTTAGTCCTGTCCGAGTTCTTCACAGGTACAGTAGTGTACTGTCTTGGTAAGGTCAGAGCCCCAGTTATGCCTTTGAAGTGGAGGTGACCTCAAAGAAGCGCCTTAAAAGCGCATGCTGGTCCTTTCTTCCCAGCCCTGGTTCCAGACTATTGATAGGGGGTATTAAGCTCTTTGTGTGGGAAACATGACACTGCCTATTCAGGTGTAAGTGTCAGCCCCTCTCTCTGATCCTGCCCTAAAGTGGCATTTCTAAAATAGTAATGTTAAATCCAACTTTACCAGTAAAGAGGATTTATCATTACCATTTCAGAGATATGAACCATGGTGCAGCTACTCCTTTCTAATCAGGAATTACAGATTAAAAGTATATTAAGGAATTCCCAAAGCTAGCATATGAGAGGAGTAGGCCTTGCAGTAGTGAAAAAACAAATTTTTCTGTTGGTCACTACCGAGACATGAAAAACTGAATAGTACATGCCCTACCTTTTACTTACACAGCACCCTGCCCTTAGGGCTACCTAGGGCCTACCTTAGTGGTGACTTATGTGTAATAAAAAAATGGAGTTTAAGGTTTGGTAAGGAGTTTTAAATGCTAAGTTAAAGTGGCAGTAAACTACACTCACAGGCCTTGCAATGGCAAGACAAGCATGAAAGGCTACTTGTGTGGGTGGCACAATCAGTGCTGCAAGCTCCCTTGTAGCATTTAGGTTACAGACCATGGGTATATGGTATACCACTTTACAAGGGACTTAAAAGTAAAGTAGATATGCCAATTAGATATACACCAATGACACCATGCTTAGGGGAGAAACACATGCACTTTAGCACTGGTTAGTAGTAGTAAAGTGCTCAGAGTCCTAAGACCAACAAAAGAAGATATAGCAAAAAGAGGAGGTCAGCAGGCAAAACGTTTGGGGAATACGACAATAAGGATGACAGGTCTGACAGGTTTATACCAAGGTAGACCTCCAGCTGTCCTCCAACGGTCGATGCAGACTTCCAGGTGATGTCCCCTCACCTCTGTGGCACTGGCTGTCAGTGACACCAGCCCTGGAACACATGAATTCCCTGAAACACGACAGAATGCCACCTCTACAGTTAAAGAGAATTTCTGGAACACCTTCGGAAGTCCTCAGTCCCTCTTTTATGCCAGTTTTCAGATAGGGAATGTCACTATTGCTGCTCTGGAACCTGTTTAAGGCTGTCCTCTCAGACTGTGTATTCTTACTTTTCAGATCAACCACAGTCTTTCTTACAAAATGATAATTCTACATCAGGGTTGGAGTCTCTAAAAAGAGCACCCAAAACAAGCACAATCAGGAGGGAAGACCATGCACGTGACAGTGGTTCCACCATCTGGAAGTAGTACAAAAAAGACAGGTCCTCACAGAATGGATTTCTCTACACCACAAAGGAGATCGTTGTCCCCTCCTCCCAATCCCACACAATCTCGAGCACTCAATCAAATCTAATGGGAATGGGCAAAACGTAGTAATCAGGCAGACTACTTCAGAAAGGGCACTGTGCCTTTTCAAAAGACAGCCGTTTCCATCCTCTCACACCCAAATATCTAGAAAATCTAAAAAGCCTCACAAATGCTAGAAATACACTATACCTTGCTAGTCTAGGAGGCTGTGGCCCAGCATCCGTCTTGTGTCATTCTTTACTATAATGGATGACCATTGGTCTCATACCACTCGCTCATCTCCCATACAGCTCCATGTTACCAGTCACCTTATCTTCTCATCACTCACATATAACAAACATGGGATGTCGGCACGAAGACCAGGTTATAGCACTTCAACAGAACTTTACAGAGCAAGGCCAGTAGGCTACATGCTTGCTACCAGGAGCAGGGAAAAGGCCCTGCATGGGACTATTGATTCAAAAAAGGTAAGCGGCCACTATTACAGAGTGAATAAAAACTGTTAAATGGATGGGAGTCCCATGTAGTAAGGAGTGCGTGTTGTGTGTGCTCCTCTGTTCCACAAAGCCCTGCTTTGGGTCTCAATGCCTTTATACCTGCCAGGTGCGCCGGACTGTGGTATATGCTGGCAAACCCTCACAGGAAACATTTTAGCCTCTACAGATATCCTCACATATCATTGCTATAATATGCTACTGAGGCTACCTTTCTTTCAAAGGTTAATATTGCAGCTATAGTGGCTACTTCTCCATAAAAATGTTAAAACGTCAGTTTTGAAGTTGTTTGTAGTATGCAAGTAGCAATTTTGTTGATGTGATGCATTTAAGCTAGAGGATCAATGAATCTTCTGGTTACATAATCAGAAAATGTGTGAGGGTATTTACCATGAAAGAGAAGGATTCTTATCTTAAATTAATCATGTGTAGCTCATGATCTTGAACGTGTGTGTCTGTTGACTATTCCGAGGTTAAAGACTCTGGATGGCATAAGTCACCAATACAAATAAAAGTACTATGTCTTGCCAGCATACATATGTCTCTGCCAATTATTATTTTACATTGAAGGCACTGATATAAATGATATATACTGGGGGGGCGTGGCTTGACGCACGACCAAGATGGCCGCGTCTTTCTAAGCTCCATTAGACCTCCGGTGCGATCGCTCCTTCGAGCATGCTGCGGGGGTGATTTTCGTTCACCACGCAGCGGAATTGAGCGGCGGAACACCTGGGGACTTGGGAGAACGATTTTCGTGCCATTTTTAGCTGCCTTTTCAACGTTTTTTCTTCACGAAGATATTCTCCTCAGCTCGAGCATCAAAATGGTGGCAGAATTGAAGGTCCTTGCTGATTCAAGAGATGATTAGCAGGGTGCTGACCTGCATGTTGGGACTAAGTGCACATTTCCTTCAGAAATGAGGTATTGTGTGGATCTCTTTAATACCTCTCTATGTTATGTGCTGCCTTTTTCTTGAGGGATCATCATTCTGAGGAGATAAGCTCCTGTACAAAATGGCGGCCGCTGAGTGAATTTATGAGCGCATTACTCAAGGCCTTCCATTGTTGAGGGTCACGACTGCCACTGATTTATTCCCTGCTGACTGAGAGTGCGAGGGGAGCGATCTAAACTCGAGCAAGTAGACTGCAGCCAACCTGTGACTTCACTGTTCTGCTGTTGAGAGCATGCGCAATAAAAGCACGTTCAGCACTGCCGTAAACCCAGCCTAAGCTGTGATTTTCATTTGAATGTGTCACAGCGGTAGATAGGGGGCATTTCCTTTTTTTTTTTTTACTTTCATTTTTGAGCGTATCTCTAAGTGCCTTATTTGTGGACTGATATCCAGTTGGCTTTACTTCAGTGAGGTTGATTAATCACATGTGCAACAGATAGCTTATATTCTTGGAATCTCTGAAGTGCATATTGATTCTGTCTGGGCAGGCAGTATCTAGTCAGCATTTTAATCTGTAGTACAATAACATCCACATTCCTAAGGTGCCTTGTGTCAGTTTGAAATCTCTATACAGCATATTAATTCTGTCTGGGTAGACAGTTTCTAGTCTACATTTTAGTTTGCATCACAAAATATCTACGTGCCTAAGCTGTTCTGTGCGATTCCTTCCTTGTTCCTCATTTCTATGGCGGAAGGCATGGGGGTCTCCCCCAAAGATAGAGATTCGAAGGGGAATCTGAAGAGGTCTAAACAGAATTCCCCCACTCCAGATATGTCAGCGAAGGGCAATATGGACTCTGCTGCAACGTTAGATACTATTCTACTGAAACTTAATACAGGACATGACATAGCACAATCTACTAAAACAAACACTGATTTACTGCAAGTTGAGGTGGCGTCAATTCGAAATGACCTCAAACATCTTTCATTCCGCGTATCCAATGCTGAGACACGTATAAGCTCTGTTGAGGATTTTACGAATAAGCAAGCTAAACATCTTCAAAGCATGGAGCGCTCCTTGACCTCTTTGAGAAGAGACCTGACTGAACAGGAAGACAGAAATCGTAGAAGCAACCTTAGAATTTTTGGCCTTCCGGAGGATTGTGAGAAAACTGCTCCTTCAATGTTGAATTTTTTGCTTATCTGGATACCTTCTGTTCTGAATATTACATTTGAAAAGGACTTTGAAATAGAACGTGCGCATAGAGTTCCCACCTTTAAGCCTAAAACGCTATCTTTTCCAAGACCGGTGATTTTTAAACCTCTGCGCCATCAACATTCTGAACAAATCCTAGCGCAGATGAGGAGGATTAAGACTTTACAGTGGGAAGGGCACAGAATATCAATATCGCAGGACTTTGCTAGAGATACTGTCATTCTCCGTAAAGGTTTCTTGAACTTACGCAGAAGGCTTATAGATATGAACATACCATTTTCCTTTGCAGGTCCTTCGCGTTTCAGAATCACCTTTAGAGGTCGTCCACAGATTTTTATGAACCTGTAGAACTTTCTACCTTTTTGGATAATCAGTCTGAATCACAGATGGAACAGGTGGTTTCTGAATCTCTTCCTAGCACGTCCCTCTCTTGAAATATCTCAGAGGCTGACAATTTAGTACCATACTTCCTGTGTCCTTGCCATTTTTTGTAGCATTTTTTCTGCCTTTGTGCTCTTTGTTGATATGATAGGTTACAGTTGTATCGTTGATATTTTATTATGATTACTCCCTCTTGATTGATTTTTCCTTTCCAGGATATTTGGTCTAGCTCATCGCCATCCGTCTCATTGTTGGACTCCGAGTATCTTCCTGGCACCTCTCATCTTTAAGGCTCTGCCTTTATTGATGGTTTGTTTTATACCCTTGATGCCTTATTTGCTCTATGTGTGAATAATAGTGCCTCTCCGCTTCCCTTTTTGTAAATAATTATCCACTGCAATTGTTGTCGTTTTATATTGACTGTTCTCTTTTAACTGCTCTTTTCTTTTTAGGTCTTAAGGCTGCTCATATTTACATACATGTGATTTAAGAATTATATCTGTCTCGTTAGTATTGTTTCAATATTGTCTTGTCTCCGATTGAATGTCTTTATATTTATATTTCCTTTTTCCTTAACTTTTTTATCATCTCTTTTCATTTCTGTCCTATTCCAGTTGTGTATATGCATGTCTATGTCTTTCATCTTCCTCTTGTGAATTTTTTGTTTCGTTATTTTCTGTGATGAATGGTGGTCGGTTTGTAACTCTAATTAGTTGCTCTTCTTTGGACTTTTTTTCTCTCCATCCTTATGTTACTTGTTATATGTTCTTTTTTCTTTTCTTTTCTTCATGTTCTCTGTATGCTCTTTATGCGTTTGGATGGAACTTGTTCTCTTCTTCTTTGCCTGATTCTGTACTGATGTATAATCTTTGTTTTATCTACGTATTTAAGTTATGAATTATATTTTATATTGATGTTGAGATCTACTTCTTATATACTTATATATTTATTTTTGTTTCCTAAATGAAGATATGCTGGATACCAATTTGACATTATAGGCTTTATTGATTGTGATTTATTTATTACTACTGATTGAATATTTTTCTTTTTTATATATATTTTAGTATTTTATGTTACAGATTCTATCAATTTCTATAGTGTTGGGCACAATAGTGGTCTATGAGTTATAATGTTTTCTATTGCGGTCTCCAATGCCTCATTTACTTATTTATTACAGAACTTATGAATATTTATCATGCCTTACACTGGTAGTTATTATATCTATTATTGTTATGTAGGTCGCCTTAATTTAATATTGCCTTAGGCTGTTATTTATAGTATCTATTATTGTTATGTAGGATGCCTCAATTTAATATTGCCTTAGGCTGTTACTTATTATATCTATTATTGCTATTTATGTTGCCTTAATTTTATATTACCCTAGACCGTTATTTATAATGCCTATGTTTGTTATTGATGATGCCTTAATTTAATATTGCCTTAGACTGTTATTTATAATATTTATTATCGCTATTTATGATGTCTTAGTTTAATATTGCCTTAGGCTGCTATTTATAATCTCTATTATTGCCATTTATGATACCTTAATATAATATTGCCTATGCAGCTACTTAGAATATTTATTATCGTTATTTATGATGCCTTAATTTAGGATTGCCTTAGGCTGTTTAGTATAATATTTATTGTTATTATTTATGATCTATATCTGATTGTGACATTTCTCCTTTCTAGTTCGGGTACGATAATAGCTTGGTCCCTTTTACATTAGGTGGTTTCTAGAATTTTATTCTCTGATCCTATAGATGGTTTGTTGCTATGAGAGTACACATTTGCATTATTGTTCTGTCGCGCAATGATATATGTATTTATTTCTGAGCGGTCTGCACTGTCAGTGCTGGCGTCTGTGGTTGCTCCTCCACGTTTTTTCTCCCCATGCAAACTGTCTGTTATAGTCATCCCCTGGTGGGGTTCTTCTTTTTACATGCTCCTTTTTTCTTTGGAGCTTCTCTTCTCTCTCTTTTCTTTTTTCTAGTCTTTACTTCTCCTATTTCTCTTTTCTCTTCCTTGGGGACCCCTGCTGCAACTCATTTGCGGTGTTTTTCCGTTTGTTCTTTTATTCATTTACCTGCTCCCTTGCTGTATAGTCTTCCCTTTTTCTTTTATCAGACGTTCTTATTTGCTTGGTGCCATGCTTACTTATGTCTGGTTTAAATGTAATCTCTCTTAATGTTCGTGGTCGGAATCATCCCGTCAAGAGGGCCAAGATCCTAGACTACTGCAAAAGCTTATCTGGGGACATTGTTCTTCTTCAGGAGATTAAGATAGCCTTTAAAGAAGCTTTGCTCCTGCGGAAGGAGTGGGTTCTTGATGTTGCTTGTTCTGAAGCCGCTGGTAAGAAGAACGGGGTTATAACCTTGATTTCTAAAAACTCTGGCCTATCCATTATCACTGCTGAACATGATTTGGATGGCAGATGGTTGCTTTCTCGTTGGTCCAATGGCTCAGACGAGTTATATGTGATGAACGTTTATGCTCCTAACATTGATGATCAACTCTTTTGGCGTTCAATAAATAAAAAACTCTCGGACATACCCCAAAATGCTAGCCTAATTGTCGGAGGTGATTTTAATTTACCTTTGGATCCTTTTTTGGATAGACATTCTGCTTATAAATTTCGTTCTCCCAGATCACATAAACAAATGCTCAATATGTGCTCTTCTCATCAGCTTTCTGACGTATGGAGATTACATAACCCTACGGGTAGCGATTTCACGTTTTTCTCCTCGCCTCATTCTAGTTTTTCGCGTATTGATTATCTTCTAGTTGACGCTGTTCTTCTAAACCACACTAGTAACGCTATAATTCACCCAATTGTGGTTTCTGATCATGCAGCTGTCTCATTTACTCTTCTTAATTTGGCGGATAAACAAGGTCCTCGTACTTGGGGGGGCCTAAACACAGAGATTTTGGATGATAAAGAGGAAGTTAAAGAGTTAGCTGTGGAAATTGACAATTTCTTCAATGATAATGAGTCTTCGGTGAACTCCCCAATTGTTTTATGGGATGCATTTAAATGCACTATTAGGGGCCATATTATTAAAAAAATGTCAAAAGGAATAAAGATATCAGAAGTTCCCTACAGTCGTTAGGAGATGAGATTAAACGTAAAGAAATATTATATAGAAGCTCTAATGATAAGTCTCTCTTGCAAGATATCAAAAATTTGAAATACTCCTTTAACTCCATTGTCACTAAGAGAGCTTATATTGGCGTACATGATCAAAAGTCCAGACGATTGCTGCTACAAAATAGAGCAGGTAAGATGTTGGCTGCCACTTTAAAATTTCAAAATACGAATGTCAAAACTGCTCAGATTTCCTATATCAATGACACTAATGGTTCTAAGAAATTACATACTCAAGAAATTCTACAAGTCTTTCGCGATTTTTATGAAAAACTTTACACTCCCAAAGATCAATGTGATTTATCTGTGTGTCAACAATTCTTGTCCTCGATTCCTACACACACTATTTCGCAGACGGAGATGACTGTTATGGGGCAACCGATTAATTCTGACGAGATAAGTCAAGCTATTAGGGCGACTCGGTCGGGGAAGGCTCCAGGGCCTGATGGTTACCCTATTGCTTTCTACAAGACTTTTTCATCCTCAATAATGAAATATCTCAAGAACGTTTTTGATAACTTTGTAATGTCTGGTAAAGTCTCTGGTTCAGCAGCTGAGGCTACTATTGTCGTGATCCCGAAAGAAGGGAAAGATCACTCTGACCCTAAGAATTTCCACCCAATCTCGCTACTAAATATGGAAGCTAAGATTTTTGCCAAAATCCTGGCTAAACGTTTAGAAGGCCATATCCCTAGTCTTATCCATGGGTCTCAAACTGGCTTTGTAAAAGGGAGACTTGCTAGGGATAATATCCGAACCTTTTGTCATATATTGGAGAAAGCGAAACTCTCGGCCTTACCATCGGCTGCGATTGCTCTTGATGCCGAGAAGGCTTTTGATAAAGTTTCTTGGACTTTTTTACAAGCAGTTCTCCAATCTCATAACTTAGGGGATTCTTTTATCAACATGGTAATGTCCCTCTATGCGCAACCTAAAGCTAACATCAGAGTCAATGGGGCTACGTCTTCCTTCTTTAATCTACGTCAAGGCACTAGACAAGGGTGCCCGTTATCACCCCTTCTTTTTCTATTGGCTATAGACCCTCTCCTTCGGTTACTCAACTTAAATGATAATATCAAAGGCTTTCAATTTGGTTCACACACAATTAAAACGGCTGCGTACGCAGACGATGTTCTCATCTTCTCGGAAGACATTGCTACTGCCATTCCTGCCATTTCTAATACCATTAAAGAGTTTTCAGTCGTTTCAGGGTATACTCTGAACAGAGATAAGACGGAAATGTTCCCTCTTAATGCGTTGTGCTTCCCTTCTCACATGGGGGAGGCCGGATTTAAATGGCAATCGACTCGAATTAAATATTTAGGAATTTGGTTTTGTAATAATCTGTTAGATACTATCTCTTATAATGAATCTCACATACTAGCTAAGGTTAAAGATCTTTTGTCCTGCTGGTCCCCGAAATATATCTCTTGGTGGGGAAGACTTCAAACTCTTAAGATGATGATAACTCCGATTATTAATGTTTTCTCCGCCATGTTGCCTGTGAGGTTGTCTTCATCCTTTTTCAGTGAGATTGATTTACTTACCTCAAAATTTTTATGGAGTGATAAACATGCTAGAATTGCATATAAACATCTTAGGAAGCCATCTGTTATGGGTGGATGTAACCTTCCAGATTGGAACTTATATCAAATTGCTTTTTTATCGTCTCAGGGTGCTCTCTGGTTTTTATCGAATTCCCAACATACCCCTCCGTGGATTTATATTGAACGAGAACTATGTTCTCCTCTTTCTACCCCTTCCTTTCTCACTGCTTCTAAGCTTGTGTTACCTCATTCAAGCCATATTATTTCAGACACAATTAATGCTCTAAAATATATAGATAAAAAGGTTTCCAACCCTATTCATAAGTCCAGATGGTCCTCATTATGGTATAATCCTAAAATTGCTACTGATATTGATTCTGTTACGATATCTTCCTGGGCTAATAGTGGTCTTACGTTGGTCAAACATTTGTATGACTCCAATCATGATCCTCTTCCATTTACTTCTTTGGCCAGGGAATATAATCTTAGTAATATGGATTTCTATTCCTTTTTGAAACTGAAGGTTGCCCTTTCTAAAGTGACCCTATGTACAGACTCGGTTACTATTTCACTTCTGTGTATGTGGTCTTGTTCAGGTCATACTGCCTCGAAAATATATAAATTTTTATCTGTGCCACGGCCTCCACAGACTACTATTACACAGGATAAATGGTTGCATCATTTTGATAGTGAGATTTTCAAACATATTTCACAAGAGTCTTGGCAGTTTATTGGGAATGTTTCATTACGGAATAAGATTGCTCCGTCTCTTATGCAATCGAAATTCTTCACTATGAATCTTCTACATTGGACCCCTGCTAGCTTATTCAAGCTGAAACTGAGGGATAATGATCGTTGTTGGAATCGCAATTTGGTCTCCGGCACTCACCAACATATGTTTTTTGAATGTTCTTTATTACAATCCTTTTGGGATTTAGTTCAGAAACATCTATCACTAATCTTTGATATTCCGTTGGAGCTCTCATTACCTATGATCTTATTGGGACCGTGGGCTGCTTGTACTCCTCTTCCCTTGGATGATACTGATATGCAGCTATTAGACCTCCTTATATCAATTGCTGTTAAGATTATTTTAACTGAATGGAAATCCTTTAATCTCCTGTCCTATCATACTTGGTGGGCTTGCGTATCATTTCTTCGTGGGGCTCATACTTCTGTTGAGGAGAAGCATTGTACTCCTTCCATCTCTAATACTATTTAGAGGTCACTGGATAAATATATAAAATTGTCCTCTCAGGGGTTGGTAGCCCAATACCCTTTTGTCTCTATGTCTTAATTTACTCTTTCCACTGCAGCAGGTTTCCCTCTCGCTTTATCTATATCTAGATATCTATCTATTTATCTATCTATCGTTCTCTCTTTCTTCCTTTCTTTCCCTGTTTCTTCTTCTCTCTTCCTCTTTCTTTTATTTCTTTTTCTCTTTTTCCTCCTTTCACTCTGATATTTTGTGGTGTCTATGCAATACAATTAATTTGCTGTTAACAATCTAATATAGACATTCCTTCAATATTTGATATTGTTTTTGTATTACTTGTGATTTCATTATTTTTTATGTCATGAATTCTATCTTTTATGTCTACATTCCCTTGAATTTGTTTCCTTTTTTACTTATTTATTGATCACTTTGCTTTATTGTATTGCATTCTATTATAAATGTATGAACTCCTTCCTTTTAAAATAATAAAGATATTGAACAAAAAAAAAAAATGATATATACTAAGAAGGCCAGTTCATTCAACCTTTACCTCGTGGCAAAGTGTTACTTTCAATCCCAGGCTTACTTATTAGGTACCACAACATCTCTCGGTTTATAGAATCAAAAGCATATACGATGATTGGAAATGACCTGATCTAATGTTTGGTGGATGGAGTACAGTATGTAATGATGGCAGAGGACATTACTTCTCTCTCTCTGATTCCACTCCATCATCTACCTTTTCTTTTTCTCTCATTCACTCTTCTCTTTCTCTCTTCCTTTCGATCTCTTTCTCTCTGCTGCTCTCTAGCTCTCTAGCTCCCTCTCCCCATCTCTCTATCTCTCTCTCCCTTTCATTGCTGATGCCTCCATTGTGCCAGTTGGAGGAAGTATCAAAGGCATCAGCGGCTGAGTACCTTCAAAAACACGACTCCCAAGGCCCAACCGCTCCTCAAACCCCTGGGAAATGCCCAAAGAGATAAATTGCTAGTCTGACCCTGACCCCTAGGCAAAAGACACAGAGCCTGTCTCTTCAGTTCGGTCACTAAAGAATAATAATACATTTCCAAACACTCTGTGCAATTTAATCATGGAAAGAAATGGAGTGGTACGGTGTTACATTGGACTTCCCCTATCCATATTTGGAAAACAGGGATTTCACAGCCAAACATTACCACAGTAATTTGCAGTTGCACTGCTACATGTATCACCAGTAAAATCGGAACATAAACTTCTATTAAACTTTCAAAGCCGCCCCCTTGACAATGAAAGGGCAGCTAATAATAATACAATTATTACTCATTACTTGAGTACATATTCTCCAAGGAGATTGTTGGTAAGTGTTAGCCTTGGCATCCTTTGGAGTGTTTCCCCTGTCTTTTTGCTTTCTGACCTCCCGTTTTTGACTCTGTTTTTTGCTGGTTTAGTGTCTCTGTGCACTTTCTCACTGCCGTTCTGTGTTGAAGTGCAAGTGCTCCTGTTGTAAATTGTTATTATGGATTGGTGTTTCCATGATTGGCATATTTGATTTACTGGTAAGCCCCTAGTAAAGTGCACTGAGTGTGCCAGGGCCTGTAAATCAAATGCTACTAGTGGGCCTTCAGCACCCACATGAGTAGCCCTGAAAAGCTATCTCAGAGCTGCCACTGCAGGGTCTGCGCGCAGTTTGTAACTGTCATGTCGACCTGGCAAGTGCACCCACTTGCCAGGCCCTAATCTTCCCTTTTCTCACATATAAGTCACCCCTAAGGTAGGCCCAAGGTACCCCTGTGGGTAGGGGGCTGTGTATGTTAAAGGTAGGACATGTACTGATGTGTGTGGCATGTCCTGGAAGTGAATTAAAGTGCATTTCGTTTTTCACTATGGAAAGGCTATCTGACCCATAGGGTAGAATGGGAGTTTTACTTATAACATCTTATAAGCATAACTTCCCATTGGGACAAGATAGGGAAATGGAGTTTAGTATACCTGGACTCAGAATGTAAAAATGCATCTTTTGGTAAAGATGATTTTTATGTTCTATGTTTGAAAATACTACTTTTAGAAAGTAGGTATTTTCTTGCTTAGCCATCCTGTGTGCCTCTGCTGGGTTTGTGTATTGACTGTCAGGCTTTGGAGTGACAGGGGCTGGGGATGTGCATTCTCTCAGAAAGCCACCGGGGGGAGGGGGGTTGATGTTTGTCCTGCCTTTCCTGTATGAGTCAGGGCTGGGCTGAAGAGACCTGGGCTGCATTCAGAGTAGTGGGAGGAGTTTTCACTAGCACCTGAATAGGCCTGGTCTGCAATCAGAGTAGTTGGAGGAGTTTTCACTAGCACCTGAATAGGCCTGGTCTGCATTTAGATTGGGGGAGAAGATTTCCCTTGCACCTGAATGGGCCATGTCTGCCTTGGACATTGCTGTCTCCACCTCCTGCTGGGAAGTTGGGCAAGAGAGGACCAAACTGGTTTGGACTAAGCACAGACACTCTCTGCCTGAGAGAACAAAGGAATTTTGAGTATAAATATTAGGGCCCAGACCCCAGAACTTTAGAACTCGCTGGAATCAAGAAACCTGCCAAGAAGAAGAGCTGGAAGAGCTGCCAGGAGGAGTACTGCCCCTTTGCTGTGTTGTTGATTGTTGGGTTGGCCTGCAGTTGCTGCTTCTGCCTTGGGCAGTGAAAGGACTGGACTGAACTTTCTTTACTTGTGTTGAGTATTTCCAAGGGCTTGAAGTAGAGCTTGCCTCCTGTTCTGAAGTCTCAGGGACTGCAAAGACTTCACCAACCTCTGGGTATCGCTTCTAGAACTGTTGTTTCAGTTGCCACAGAGAAGGGAAAAGCAGCCAACTCCGTCGCTGGCTCTGTGTCCTGACGGCACTGCAGAGGGCACCGTCCACATCTTGCACCGCAACCCTGGTCTCACCGACAACGACGACCGCCGGCGCCGCCACCGAACAACTGCTTGCACCGTGACCTGTGGGCACCGCACTCCGCACCGCCTCGCTTCACTTTGCCATCCTGGTCTTACCGACGCCGTCACTGCACGCTGACCGCGACTTCCATGACTGCATCAAGGATTGGGGGCATCGCTCGTAAGTCTCACGACGCACCACCCTGTCCCCCACCACAGTCCAGACAGACCGATGCCAGCTTCCCGCAACCGGCTCTGTCACCTGCACCATGATCTGTCAGAACCGCAACGAGCACCGCCTTAACTCCGCACCGCAGCCCTGGTCTCACCGACGCCGCTGGACGACCGTCACCGAGCCACAGCCTGCACCGTGACTTGAGGGCACTGCACGCCTCACCGCTACGTTTCGCATCGCAACCGCGATGATTGCCACGTCCGGCCCGCACCAACGTGTCGGCTGCAACACAAAAGGTACTGTTTACGAGTCTGTCGACGCCCTCTGACCAGCGCGGTCAGACGGAACTGTTGGATTCTGTTGTTTACAGCACCCCGGTAGCCCCAAACAGAGCTACTGACTTGGAAAAACTGTTTTCAAGTTATTTTTGCAAACCTGAAGTATTCTTGCAAAGTGCATATTTTTAAGCAACTGTATGTTGGATATTTAACGTTTTGGTCTTGTTTTGGATATATAAAAATATTGGATATTTTTCTAAACTGGTGTGGTGTCCTTTTGTAGTGTTTTTACTGTATTACTGTTGGTTATGTGCAAATGCTTTACATGCTGCCTCTGAGATAAGCCTGACTGCTCGTACCAAGCTACCAATGGGGTGAACAGGGGTTATTTTAGGAGTGTAACTCTCTTACCCTGACTATGAAGAAGGGTCCCTACTTGGAAAAAGGTACCTACCTCTGCCAACTAGAGACCCCCATTTCTAACAGTAAGAATTAACGTATTCATATTATTCACTAAGTACAAGTAGTTCATTGTAAAATGCAGGCCATGTGCCAAAACTCCTCTAGCCCTTTCCTGTGGAAGAAATCCAATGGTTGAAATTTCAGTTCTTGATTTTTTGAATGGCACAAAAATGTCAAAAATATTTTCCCTGTCTATCGATTTTTAAATGTTTGTGTTTTTATATATTTTAGGACTGAAAGGAGGAGCTGGAGGATCTGATGGGCCAGGTGGTAGCTTCCAGTACACTTTTCATGGCGATCCACATGCCACATTTGCAGCTTTTTTTGGAGGAGCTAATCCCTTTGAGATGTTCTTTGGGCGCAGGATGCCAAGTCGCCGAGATGATGAGGATATGGAAGTGGATGGAGATCCCTTTGGTGCCTTCAGTAGTTTCAGCATGAATGGATTTCCTAGAGAAAGAAATCAAGTGGGCGGTCAACTCCGACGCAAGCAAGACCCTCCCATTGTTCATGAACTAAGAGTATCATTGGAGGAGATATACAATGGCGGTACTAAACGCATGAAGATTTCCAGGAAGAGGATAAACCCAGATGGACGAACGATCCGAACAGAGGACAAAATTCTCACAATTGAAATAAGAAAAGGATGGAAGGAAGGTACCAAGATAACGTTCCCCAATGAAGGCGATGAGTTACCCAACACCATCCCAGCAGATATTGTTTTTGTCATTAAAGATAAGCCACATGCACACTTTAAGAGAGATGGCTCAAACATTATCTACCACATGCAAATAAGTCTCAGGGAGGTAAGTTGATAATATTTAAATTGATAATATTGGGTACAAATGGAAAAGTACTTTAGTAAAATTAATTAAGCATTATTGTCCTTGGCTGAGGGCGTTAATCTTTGTGGTTGCTTGTCCTAAACATGAAACACAAGTGACTCGGGAACAGATTGTACAGTATTTTAGTTATAATGTCTTTGTTCTTAAATTAAACAAGTTATTCTTATGTCTCGCTTTTTCCTTTGTCAACTGTAGGACATCTTAACACACAGTGGTGGGACCAAGAGCTGCTATCACAGTTTTCTAGGGCATACGGCCATGAGATACACTGTCTATATCCTCACCCCACCCCCAATTTTCTCTTGCCTGGCTCATTCACTCGTTCTTTCTTTTGACTCAAAACTGTGCTACATCCTTCTGGTGGGCAGTGTCAGTTGTGAAGGGCAAATCTCTGGGATTTTAAAGCACGAGATTTATTTCTTAATTTAAGCATTTGTTAATCAGTAGGTCTGAAGTTCGGTTTATGCTTCAAAACGAATGTAAGCATTGTTGGAACTCTGGATGGCTGTTTCCAGTTGATACATTTTGCCAGGCTGTCCTCTGAGTGCTCAAACGTCAGACCACTCTCTGGACATTTAATTTCAAACGATGACAGCTTGCTTTAGAAGTGTGCTAATCGAAACACTAGCTTCAAAGAGACCATTAGCATACAGACATGAAAGAGTGCATCTCCCCATTTGAATGAGAAATCCTGATGAACTGAATCAGGATTTGCAGGCAGAAATCTTGCCAAAAGTCTGCCAAATTGACGTGCCTTCCTGTTTTTACATGGTTTAGATATGGGTGGGAACAGAAAAAGATAGGCATGTGACAGATGATATCACCAGGCAGACTTTTTGTAAAATTCCGAAAAAATCAAGCCTTTGTAAGATTCACAACATATTTGCAGATAGTTTGCCACCATACAAACACTTTTAAGTATTTACAAACAATATTTTGGCGAAAGTGTGTTTTCAAGTTGGGAAAGAGGAAGGTATCATCCCAAACTGCATGAACTTGAAGAGGGAGTGGTTTGACCGTATGGAAAATAACTTTCACTGTGTAGAGAAAACCTTTGGCTTATTACTAATGACTAGTTTTACCATTTTCTTTGGAAGTATTCTATACATTTTGTGAGTGTGTTTTTGTGTGTGTACGTGCATGTGTATGTGTGTTATATATTATTTTCGGAGCAGGAGGTGTTATTTGACTGGAGGAAAATGAACCTTGAAACACTGGTAATTATCATAGCCACTGAAAAAAACCATATTAGAGTCTCTGCATGTAAATATAACCAGGGCCTTGGATCGGTTGTATGTGATTTCATAGAAAATGATTTCATGGAATACTATTAAAGAGAAACCATTAAATCTAAACTGTTTAATGGACATTTTTAGAATGAATGGCATTTGCCTTTTCATAGAAACCAATTCATAAAATGTCTTTTTGGTCAAAATTGGTTTGAATGCTACTTTTTTAAGTGCAAATGCAGTCGTTGCAGGTCTTACCCTCAGAAACAATTTTATCAGAATATTTATTTCAATGATTTACTTCAGGGGACATTATTTCATATTGATATCTTTTACATTGTCAAACAATTACTTCTGATGCTTTTAATTCGTTGACACATCACCACTCGTAAACACCCTGCACTGCTGACCACTCCCAACCCCTAATCACCATCAATCCCTGCCCCCTAAAGTCCCTCACCACACCTAAACTTAACTCATCTCTGAAGCCTAAAAGCCATTTCTATCCAAAAAATCCACCATCCCTGAACCATAAAATCACTCACAATACCGAACTCCACCCATCCCTGAACTCTAAAACCCCTTTTTATGCCTAAATCCCACCCATCCCATACACCTTAAAACACCTCAGAACAGCCACACTCTACCCCTCCCTGAACCCTAAAAAACGCTCATCGTCCTTAAACACCAGCAATTAGTGCCCCTTAAGATCTCCTCATCACCCGAAACTACTCATCCCTGAACACTTAAAAACCCTTTCTACATCTAAACTCTATCCATCCCTGAATCCTTAAAGCTTCTCACCACCCTAAACCCCAACCCCCCTTATCATGAAAACTCTTCCCCACCCCAGCTGCTACCCATAATTGAACCCTAAAAACTCTCACCAGCCCTATACTCCGCCCATCCATGGACTCTAAAACCCCTCAACAACCTTATACTCCACCCATCCCTGAAACCTAAAAACACCTCACACACCTAAACACCACTCATTCGTGAACCCTAGAAGACCTCACCACCCCTACGGTCCACTCATCTCTGGACCCTAAATACCCCTTTCTATGTCTGCACTCCAATTATTCCTGACCCCTAAAATCCTCATCACCCTAAACATTACTCATCCCTGAGCTCCAAAACTCCACAGTAGTCCTAAACAAGTTTAATGTAATTTTGATTTTTTCCTAAAATTATCTTTCCTTGCAAATGTTTTCTTTAATTGATGATTTTCTTAAATTGTCATTCCTTACACTTGGTTTTCCATGGTTTGGTTTCCTCCAATGTGGCTTCTTAGTTTTCCTTTTCCATTAATTCCATTGATTCACACACATCACCTTGGATCAAATGCTCCTAGCACTACAGTGAAACAAACCATTAATATCTAAAAGTTCAAAGAACCCTTGGTTCTCTAACAAACCAGTCTAGCGCAAGGTAGAGGTCTGTGAGGCAGCCACAAAATGGAGAAATACTATCTTCTAGAGAGTAAAGTCCTCCACTCTCTCTAGAGGCCACATATAAACACTGGAATGGGCAAGCTATGTCTCATAATTTCTATGAGAGAATCCTGTACACCCCAACCTGGCGAAGTAGCTGTTTTTCATATAACTACCAACTTACTGTCTCCCAAAGTATGTCAAGTTACCGTTATGCCATTCCTCCAGATCTGAGACAACATCTCCTATTTCTTTGAAAAAAATCACTAAAACTCATCCAGAAGTTGAACAAGAGTCTATAGCCTTGCCTATACTCGCATGTTTGCTAAAGGACTTTTAATTGCTGACATCCAGCTCTCCAAGTGACTTCTGTCTGGCCCTCATTATAAACATGCTTTGTCCTTTTCAGGAGCAACAGTGGGTAAAATTATTTAACAGCTCATTTGCCTTCACCATAGTACCAAAAGCCTGGTAACAGGCTTCGGTAAAACATATTCTGAAAATACTATCAGCCACACTGGATGATGTAAAGGGCTACTACCCAATATGCTTCCCACCATCTTTGGGTAGATTGTCCGAAAAGGTAGTACTGATTCAACTGAAATCCCTTTTCACTGAAAAATTCCTTTTAAACCTGTTCCAGGCCAGCTTTCGAGCAGGGCACAATAGAGAATTCATTATATAATCTGTGATGGATGACTTATGGTCATTTGTGGTTGAAGGTGGGGTCAGGGCTCTGGTTTTTCAGATTTCTAACATACTATCCTGTTAAACAGACTGAGAGAAATGGCGATTGCTGGAACAGTGTTAGATTAGTTAAAATCATGCCGTGAAGATCTATTCCTATTAATCGTAATGCCCCATTTATTTACGAACTCCATTAACTCAGCTACTGTGTCCCACAAGGATCAATCCTTTCTCATTTTCCTCTTATACAGGTGTCAACTAACTAAACTTCTTTACTATAAAGGGATAACAATATATAAATATATATGTCAATGAAGGTGTTATTCATAAACATCGACTGGAGGAAAGGATAGACGCTAAGGAATGACAACTTAGCTGACTGTATGTCTTTGATTTGGTGGTGAATGGCCACAAACACTCTAAAGTTAAATCCTACTGAACTCCTAACTAGTAAGGATTTTGACACCTAGAATAAGGTAGTCTGTCCTCAGATGATGGGCTTTTCCCCCCAACACCAGCAAAGCCTGTATAGTACTTAGGAATCCATCTAGGTGCTGAATTGACCCTGGAAATCGGGTATCCAAAGTGGTAAAACCCTGTATCTCCCAGATTATAGCAATTCTGCTGTGCATCAGCCCTGCCAGAGCTTTTTTTCTGAACAAGTAGTGGACATCCAGTACTGGTCTTTCTGGCAGCTGCTCATGTAGGCTAAGGAATAGGCACTACATTGTAATGTCTTTCTGATCACAGTCCATCCTGTGGGAGTGAAGGCTGTGGCGATTGCTTTAGAACACATTCTCATGCTTACACTGACATGAATTGTATACTGTCATGTGTCTGTAGGTTTCATAAATCCACCTTTGCGCCCCATGTACCGAGGGTGGTGGGGCAGTTGACAAACAAAATACATAAAATAGACTGACTTTCCTCCACGATGCGACGTCCCCCTCCTTCAGTCTTTGATGGCAGGCTCGAACGCGGGACCCAGCCAACTCCCCTAACCAATTCCTGGCACTGCTCTCACCAGCATGAGAGCAGCGCCAGAATTGGAGGGAGCAGCCTCACTCAGCGCTCTCAAGAGCACTGGAAGCCTGCTTTCGGTAACCCAGCTGTATAAGACAGCTAGATTAGAGAAGTTTAAAGTGTGCATGTCTGGCTGGCTGTCACAAGACGGCCAGCCAAAGAGACATGCACATTTTAAACTTAAACCCACAGCTCTCTGCTGCCACTCGACAGCACTGGCCCACCCCGTCCTGACACTCAGTTTGGGACGGGTTGGTTGCTGAAAAATAAAATGGAAATAACTAAACTTTATTACCATTTTATATTTCAGCTCTGGGGCTGGTGTTGATTGGCCGTTTCGCTGCTGATTGCAAAAGTTGTACATAACCTGCCTTGAGGAACACCTTTAAAGACCGAAGGATTTCAACTCTGACCATCAAGGGCCATGTGGTAATTTAGGACCTGAACACTGAGGGAAACAAGGGGTCCCTAGCAGTTTGAACTTGTTATCATTCAGTGGTTTCTGTCTGACACTATCTCACAAAGACCACTACATGTGAATATATAAGTTGGACACTTGAATATGTCTACTTCTGTCTGTGATGTTCATGTAAATGTACTCCTGTGCATTGTGTGTATTGTCTCACACCGTACATTTGATTCATGGTGAGTTCTGAAGTAAAGATACCCTAAGAAAGAAGCACGAATAACTATTACATTTGTGTGTTTGGGTTATATACATGTCTTTTTTCTTAAACATGCAGGGTTATGAGTAATTGTTTAATGTTACAGGTGCGTAAGGGTAAGCAGGTAAAAGTACATGAAATAATAAGCAGTCATCACGGACGAATGAGACACAGATTAATAACACAGTTTCTTATACCGTAAAGGACAATACATTTTTGGTGTGGGGGTATACATATTTTTAGCACATAAGTCTGATCCTAGCCACCTATTACCGCAACTGGATCACTCACTGTCACGACCAACACTTTTAGAAAGTTGACATTTTCTTGTCCTAACCATTTGGTGCCTGTAGCCTGTTCCTGGGTCACATGATCAGGTGTAGTTGGCAGTTGCCCTTTGTGTATTCCTCCCAGACAGCATCACAATACAGTTTCTGGGTGTTGGCAGAATGCGCCATACTGTCTTGATGGGGGGGGGGTGGTAGCGCTGTCACCTACTACACTCGTACTTCAAAGGCACTGGCCCAGCCCACACACAAAGGATTTCACACTAGCCTATTGTGACCCCAGGTAGACTGGGACCAGGACAGTGAGGCAGGGAATTGCAGACACTTCTGTAGGGGGTAGACTCCAGAAGTTTCTTCCACTTCAAAGTGTGCACCTGGTATAAAATTGGAACTCTCAGACCCACTCTTCAGTACACTCCTGAACCTTTGGATACTACAGAAGAAGGATGCCCTGCTGCCCTGCTCCTTGAGGCCTGTCCTACTTGCTGAGAAGGAAGACTAGACCTGCTCCCTTCATCCCAATCTGAGTGACTCCACCAAGGGTCAGATGACTGACTGCCTGTTCTGAGCTACCCGGACATAACAAGCTCCAGAGGCCTCCCTGACTCTGCCCAGCTGACCTGCAATGTGATCTACAACTGGAACAGCCTGAGCCCTGCTGGCCTCTGCAAGAGTGTGTCCATGATCCCCAAGAGGTTCCTCTCCTGGTCCTGGTCCCTTGGCTGGCATCACAGTGCACTCCTCTGACTCAAAAAGGTGAAATCCTGAAGATTTGGGCTCTTTGTGAATACGAACAGGCCAGTTCATGCCAAGATCTTGCCGCCCACGCTGTCTGCCAACGCGAACTACATTGACCCTGACTCTTCGCACACTACAGTGATCGCCAGCGACGACCTGCAGAGCAAGATCTGCACTTTGCGCTATATTATCGACAGCCCGCAGAGACCACAAACATGAATATCCAGCAGCGACCATCCGCGATGTCTGACAGGATCTTCATGCTACAGCAATGACCGTCTGCGACAACTGGCCTGCCGACCGGCAAAGCAAGATCTGCACTTCGCGCTACAGGATCGACAGTCCTGTAGTGACCACCAACGTGATTCTCCAGCAACGACCATCCACAATGTCCAGCAGGATCTTTGCACTACAGCAATGACCGTCCACGACAACCAGCCTGCTCTTCATGCTTCAGTGACATGAATCTGTGACGCTCTCCATGCTCCTTGTGGCCTTCTCCACCGCAAGCGGAGCTCTTTCCTGCGGCCCTTTAGAAGGTAACTTTTTCAGCAGGACTAACCTAGTCCCTGTATCTGACCCGCACTCCATCGCGGTCGGCCTGAACTTGTGATTTTCACCCAGTCTCACACGACCAGATAACTGAGAGTGTCACTTTGTGCTTTTAGGTGCTATACTTATATTAAATCTTTGAAATTGCATATCTCCGGTTCTGTTAATTGGATTTTTGTTGTTTTGGTGTCAGATAATTTGTTAAAGTTGACTCAATTTTTTAAAATGGGGTGAGATTTTTCTTGTGTTATGTTTTCATTTCATTACTGTTTGTGTGCTGCATAAATACTTTCCACATTGCCTCTAAGTTAAGCCTGACTGCTTTTTTGCACCAATCTATCAGAAGTTTGGGCACAGGTTAATTTAGTGACTTTTGTGGTTCACCCTGACAAGGATTGTGGCTGTTGCTTGAGAAGAGCTCACACCCCTCTCAGCCAAAAACCCAATATCTCACTGTGAAGCACTATATCTATGTACAGTGCTTTACAGGTCACAACTAGATTTGCCCAGTACTATAGAAAAAAACAATACATGCACTGCATTTTGCCATTTGTTTCAAATAAACAACCTTCATCATTTCTGCTGGGATGGACTCATTCTGAGTTTTTCCCTGTTGATCTGGGTAGCTTGTTTGTTGCTGTTTTTATTTAGCATTCTGTTATTTGTAATCCACCAAAACAAAATACATGAACCAGGATTCAATGATAACCATGACTTATTGGGTTACTTGCCTGTTGTGGGGAAATTTGTGAGCTCTAATTTGTTTAATCGTAATTTATATCTAGCCACACCTCTGCCAGAACCAGGCCTACCACCACGCATCAATGAATGGTTTAATGGGAGGCACACAAGTAGCATAGTGCTGCCCTGGCCTAGCATGGGTCTAATCATCCAATGGGAGGTGAGGTGGGATTATCCCTACTTGATGCATGTTTCAGTGTCTCGAAGATGCCTTGTGAAAATGGAGCATCTGTCCCTTTGATGTAGTAGTATTTACATTCTTGTATCTCTCACAATTATCAATGTTACTGGAGCAGCAACAGTTCTTTCATACAGACTATGCAACTATCTGGCCACCGCAAATTTAGTGCAACAATGAATGTGAATATCTCAATTAATCTGTGGTCCTCTAAAATGAGCTATGGTGCGCGGGCTGTCAGACACCTGTTCCAATTAAACGCTGGTTCAAGGTGAATACTGTTACTGAATTGTTGTCAGGGGCATAGCTGTCAAGAGTGCAGAAGATGTAGGGACAATGGGACCAAAGGCCCTGAGGGGCTTAGTGAACTCCAATTCTGGCTATATTTTCCTACCCAACTAACAAACAGGGGCCCCCTTTGCCCCCTAGCTATGCTGCTATGTGCAGTGCTTCTAACAGGACCTATAGACAAAGGGTTTAACAGAGGAAGGGCTGCGAGGTACCATGTTTAGACTTCAGGACTACAGAGGGAAGTTTAACTAGTGCTCTCTGCTCAGTTGACTGCAGCAGACTTGGCCACAGTATGCAGCAGTGCATGGATTATGACTGGCAGGCTACAGGAGATTGATATGAGCCGGGACTGAATCCCACACTGGGTAAAGAGGAGGACCCACAAGGGTAATCCAGGTTTTTATTTGATTATATTTTCACTCACCTTCGGTAGCTTGGTCTGAGCTGCACGGAAGACCTCCAAAGAAATTTGTTATGTGTAACTTAATAAACCCCAATTGTTTTTAAACAATGTAAAACACTTAGCAGTCCAAACCAAGTTTACTTAAGAAAATCTGTAGTTTCAATGTAAATCAATGGAAGTGGTAGAAATATATTTTTATTTTTTTCATTAGAAAATGGGATTACAGATGAACAATATCATCTGTACTCTCTGACCAAAATGGAGAAGACACATGTCAAAATAAATTACCCTCCTGAGAGAGATATATTCATAAATCGTAAAGTACAGTCTAAAAAATCTTCTACCACGTTGAGCCCTCATCAACACATGCCCAATACATCCAAGATCTTAAATTAGGTCTTAAAAAATCCATCAAATAACACATGTTCCCACCTCCGAGACATCGTCCTCCTGGCCTTCCCCCCTAAAATGACTGTTCAAAATTTTCATATCATCTCCTAAAAGAGGTGCCTGACCCGACTAACCTCCCTGACCTCTATAAAAAGTGCTTGTGCATACCCTCTTCCCTTCTATGCCTGTGCCTTCTCTCCACTCCCCTATGCCTTACTAGCCCAGCATCTACAATTTCTATGGCATGTAACATACCTATTCATCCTGGCATGGAACCAGGCTTCTCAATGACAAACTTTCTTCATATTCGTTACCCATTGCTCAAAGCTGGGCCCAGCAGGAGGCTTTGAGTGGGTAGTGCTTAGTGACTATGCAGTCATCATTGCAGTAAAAATAAAATGCCTGACCTTGAGAGTTTTTTTAAAGTGCTAGTCCACCAGACCCAGGAGGGCTACTCTCGAGAAAGGGGCAAACATTCTCTGGATGGTCAAGCTTACTGCCCTGAATACCCCTTACCCAAATAAATTAAGGGAATTACAGGACCAGAACATGTGTAGCCAGACTCTCTCAGAGCTACATTTTGGGCAATTCCCAGGTACTGAAGGGAGCATTTATTCAAAACCCATGGCGTTAGATAGATCATCCACTCATTTAAAAAAGCCATACACTGGAAGTTCTCACCCCTAAAAAGGGTGAAGCTCAAGCCGATATTCCTCTCCCATTGACAGTCACTTATATCAATCCCTGCATGCTGCATTCATTTACTTCTTACCACTTCTACTAAACGCGTAGGGTCTGGGCTCAGTGCCTGATACCAAAATCTAAAAAAACCGATTGACTCCTTCTCCCTTGGACGAATCCTTTAGTATCTCATTGGATGACTTGATGTTGGTCCCGTTAATATTACCTAGGATCGCTGTTATTTGGTCGTACATAAAAAAGTGATTCTGACTGTGAAGCGGTTTACACAAAAACAGCATCCATGAAGACATACCACTGCGACCCACGAAAAAGTACCCAATCTTCATTATATTTAGATCTGTCCATTTATGTGTAATTTCTTTAGATAAACCGGGCGACAGGAAACTGCAAAAGCCTAACAGCGTTTCAGCTTCAACCCAGGGGATACTTTGACTTAAGAAAATCCTCTGCCTGAGTGTCACAAATTGGGATGGCATTTTGCATCTCACTTCTTTCGGAGTTTTGGGGGTTTTCACACACCAGGATACATCATTGATATTCAGGGCTTTCAACATCTGGAGAAGAACTGAATAATCAAAACTAGAAGACTCCACTGGCAGACGGCGTAGCTGTTATGCTAAGGACACCAGATAATAACGCCATAAATCTGGGAGTACCAGTCCACCCTTACTCTTAGGCAACTGTAAAATGCTTAATTCAACTCAGGGGTATTTCTTGGTTCGCACAAACAAACGATACATCTGATCAAATTTAACGAAAAAGGGATTTTCTAATCTATATGCGTCAGCCAAAAAGAGAAGTAAAAACAAAGGAAGAATTAACATCCTAATAAGAGCGATTTTACCAATTATCGAAAGTGGAGGCTGCCTCCAATTTTCCAAAAGATTATCCACCTTCCCTAGAAATTGGCTACATATTCTCCTTCTTTGCATACCTCGCCCTGAAAAGTCTGCTTATTTATTAACTCCTTTTGGAGCTAGAAATGTCTGATCCTCTCCATTATTTCCTGCCATCTATCTTTCAGCAGACTATTGGAATCATCAGAGAGTGCAACTTGATATGCTCTGTCAGCTTCTTTCTGCAGATAGCAAATTGTTTCCCTGTCCCTTTTAGCTCTAAATGTTGTTAGGGAGATAAAGACCTCTCTAATAGTTCACTTGAATGCCTCCCAGACCATTGATGCTTCTGCCGAAAAATAATTTACTAGAAAACAAATTTGAATCTCTATGTTTATCTGATTCAGACACTGAGGTTCTAAGAGCATGGTCCTGTTCATGATCCATCTAGACACATTTGTCTGTAGAGGAACTATACAGCTATATACTTCTGTTGAATAGTCTGAAAGGCCAACAACATGGTGGGATATGTCTATCGTGGACAAGGAAAATGGTGTTAAAAACAGATCACTATTAGAAGCGGAGGGGACATGTTTAGAATAGCAGGTAAAATATTTTAACCCTGCATTTTTTGATCTGCATGTATCACATAACCCCAAATGAAGACACAGACTTTACAAATTCTCTGTATATCTTTTATGCTGGGTGTGTAATAAGTTGGAGGAGTCCAGAACTGGATCTGGTAAAAAATTCAAATCCACCCCACCATGCCCCCAGGATGAACTCCCCGGGTAGGGCCATAAGGACCATGCCAATGATGCCAGTTACTGAAGATGGCTAGGATTATCACTGGCTGGGCCATAAAACATCCAACATTGATCTTACCTATCCCCAACCCTTTTGGGAGAATGGCCCAATGCCCCTCCTGGTCCTTAGCTACCTGATGATATTTTGCCTGTAGGTCTTTCCTTAGCAAGGTAGCAAACCCCCTCTGTCTCATCCTGGCTGAAGAAAAAATGCATTCCATGCACCTAGATGTCTCACTATCTCGTTCTCCCTTCCCAATACCCATTGTGTCTCCTGTAATAAAATTAAGCTGGGCTTGAATTCTTTCAGCCACACCAACGTGACTGTCCTCCTAATCTGGTTATTGAGACCATTAGCATTAAAGCTAAACAATGCTAAATTAGCTATGGACTAAACAAGCCTCTCAGTATTTTGTAGGACCCATAACAAATGCCCTACCACCCCAGACAACCAAACCCCAGCCACAATCCTTAGAATGAGCCTACAGAGCCAAAAGAGAAGCCATTCCCATACCTTGTGATCTTCCTCCTCGCATCCCCTCCACTCTGATGCCTCAGAATTACCTTTCTATTTTTCTTCTGCTCCACCATCCACCCACCTGCTCCCTTCCCAGCCACTCTTCTCCAGCCCCTGAGCCCACCTGATTGTGAAGCAGACCTTCCCCTCCCTAGCAACATAAATGTGTTGTTGTGCATCTTTATCCAACCATGGGTGGTGCCTCTTTCTTCCCCTTCCCCTCCGGTCCCCACCTTCAAAAAATGAAACTGGAAAACCCCCTAAAGAAAACAGATTACGAAACCATAGCTGGTTTACTAAGACATCACATCTTGACTGCCCAGCACATTCTACGAACACTGTGCAACCCAACCCCAATACTCCCTGAGAGAAACCCCAGAAACAGAGGGATACCTTAAACACCCCTGTGGGCACAGTATTCTGGACCGCTCTGCTCCTCCCCACCCACTTCAAGGCCCCCCCCTCCCAACCAGAGAGGTCTTGCAAGTGGAGAGGAAATTTCGAGCCCCATTTAGATCTGTAAAGTCCTGAACGTGCCCTCTCCAGTTAATCCTTAGATTTGCTCTGCAAATGGATGCAGAGATGGCCAAGGCCTTGAATTCTGGAAGCAAGGCCCTGAACTCTTTTTGCTTCCTGGCCGTCTCCTCTTTGATCTGGCAGCACTCAAATTTGACTCCTTAATCCGATTGTCCCACAATAGGCAATGATAGTCCTCGATCTTGTGCCTGCTTTAGGAGTTCCTACTGGAACCCAATGGGCCCTTGCTATCAAAAGCTCTTGCTCAGGCAACTCTGCAATTTTCCTGCCCAATTACTCCTTAGTCATTGAGCAAGTCATTTTTCCATATCTGGCTGCAATGACTCTGAGCCCTCAGGAACTCCTACTATCGGTATATTGGTCTGTTGAGACTGGTTCTCCAAGTCCTCACACTTTCTTGACAGGGACTTGATTTGTTGGTCCATTCTACTAATATTAGATTTTGATTGTTCCTGCAAAAGCGTCAGGCGATTTTCCATCTCTTGCTGATTGATCATGAAGGTCGTCATTTCTTCATCTAAGGCGACCACCTTTTCAGTTAATTTCTCCAGGTGTGGAGCTTGTTCGGTTTGTGTTTTCTTAACAATCCTGATCTCCATCAGGATACACTTAAGGATCTGTCTGGAGGACCGACCTGAAGAGAGCGAGGCAATTGAACTGTCTCAATCGACTTGGTTCTCTAAGTTCAGGCTCCCTCATCCTGAAACCGATCGAACCCTTTCACTTGCATCTAACCTCTCTCCCACTTGAGCAGCTGCGCCTCTCAGACCTGATCCTGTGCTGGCTTCTGCGGGCTCTGTCAGGATGGAGAATCTATTGGCTGTAAGAGTTTGTATCTATTAGAGGCCAGCAACCTCGCAAAACTTTCAAGTATGCTTTGAGTAATCCAACTGCCTCTCCGTACTGGGTTCTGCTTTGTTTTCCGATTGGAGGGTGCTATTAGACCCCCTAAGACATCCTTATTAGCCTGAAAATGGAGGGGACATGTTTGTCAACAACAGTCGAGTTAAAGCAGACAGGCCTGTCAGGTCTCAGCTCTTGTGAGCTCCCCATCTTTCGCAAGCTCTCCTTACTTGTAGACTGCATCCTTTCATCTGCCAAAACTGTGTCAGGCCCTGATGTCTTCAGGGTGCACACCCCACTGCCGCCCAGCTTGGCTGTCATTACCTGTACCTGTGGTTTCAAAGGTTTCAAAGATTTCAATGGTTTCAATGATATTAGCAGATGTTTCTGTGGCTGGGAGGAACCCCCTTTCTCCACTCAAACATGATCCCTGAAAAAGTAGAACTCCGATCCCTTGGTATCAAAATTGGTGGCTCTATCTGAGTTCTCCTTCTTCCAATAGAACCTGTGTCCATTATAAGTCCTGCTCTCACAGTCCCCTTAAGATCCTTTAGCCACCATCCTCCTACATACCACCGCGCCTTTACTTATGCCATAAAGTTAGCGGGAAACAAAAGTCCCCCCTTTAAGGAGAAAATATATCACCATCTTATATATGAGGGCACCACCTCCAGGCCCGTGGATTTTTTTTTTTTTTTTTAAAAGGAGGGAGTAACAGGGAGAAAAAAATGTAAAGCACTGACCGAGTTGGAGCTCCTCTTATACCTGCAGTGTCTCACAATACTTTGCTGCCATGGGCCAAAGCTGCTCACCAGAGACAAAGAAATGAGCAGGTTGCCACAGGGGGCTGCCAAGAACGGTGGAGAGAGGGTAGGAAATATAGTGGAGCAGGCAACCGTATATAATTAAGTTGTCTCATATGGAAACTTAAAGATCTCCATTTCATCTTGGGGTGAATTACAAGTGATGACGTAGTGAATTACAGACGTCCATTTTCAGAAAAGTCTCAGAAGCTTCACCCCCCAAACCAGGGGCCGGGATATCTCTCCCCTTCACTCTCTTCCATCACGCCACCCTGCCACCAGATAACGTCTGCAGTAGACCACTGCCAAGGCTACACACTGCACCTGTAGCTAGCAAGGAAGGTACGGCCAAAGGAATGGTTGCAGCTGCAGCATTACAGCATAGTACAGCTTTGCGCCGACCACGCTCTCCTCCTTGATCCGGCTTTCATCTGAACCTCGTTGCAGCCCCAGGCAGTCCTTCATTCTGTCTAGGGTGCAGCCCCGTGAATCGCCCATGGAGAGAGAAAGAGACTTCCTCTCCCTGCACAGGGGTCTGCAGTGCCGGGGAAAGGAGTGTCAAAATACAGATGCAGGTATGTGCAGAGAGTGGCAGGCAGCGCCCAGAGCTCTGAGCTAGCTGCCCTGCAAAATAGCTCCATCCACCATGTTGGACCCCAAGAAATCTTGAAAAATTGTAAAATCCCTTCCTAGAAAGTTTAGCAGGGCATATGGACAGACCAAGGTCAAAAAGCGAATGAATACAGTCAGACAGATGTTAGTGCTTAGGCAGAAGAAATTGTTTATCTTTGTGCTTCTTCTTAGGAAATTGATTCAGTCCAGCATGCCTGTCATGGAGGCTGTATCTGGCAAAGTTGTGTTGAAGTCTAATACCAACAAATACAAGCCTCGGTCCTTTGCTTTTGTGGGGATGATCATCTCCCCGACACTAGGCTGAAGGTCTACCTAAGGAGCTTCTGCCATTCTCGGGTCAGCGCAGCGTGGTCCCTTATTTACAGAAACCTGTGAAGGTGGATCTTTTTTCCCCCATAAAGTTAGTTTCCCACAGGATAGGGAAATGGGTGATCTCCAGTCAACACTATGCCGCTAGGTATGTTAAACCCCATATGAGCGATCCCATTGTTGCATTTTACCAAATTCCCACGTTCCACTGCATTATGGTCATTGTAATCCGTGGTGCGGCAATACATTTTATCACCTCCTGCTTCCATGTAGCTCATCATTGGAGAGTATCTATACTTTTTTGTAATCAGTGAAATATTCATGCAGCATAATTCTTCAGTACCTATTCAAATACCACAGCCTGTGCTGCAAGGGAACATTTTCCCTGTTCCACCAAAGAACCCATAGGAAGCAAAAAAAAATACATCCATAGTTTGTGATGTGTCCACACTCAAACAAGCCAGCATCAGTGTCTCTCAGATGCATAAGGAACTAAAACGTTATGATGTATGAATATTTAACCCCATACAAAATGACGTTTGGGAAAGATATTGTTTGGCTAGCACAAAAAGAAGTGTAGAAAAGGGCATTCTTCTTTGTTGTCCTTTTTTGATGCAATATCACGTGCAATTTGTTCACTGAAACTAGGTACTCCAAAACCAATTGAAGGCACCATTGCGCAGACGTGCTCCTAGATGGGAAGCTAAAGGCCCAAGTAATATCAATTGTGATCAAAGGCGAATCGGCGTGACTCTTCGTTCCTGTATAATACCCAAGAAACTCTGCGTGTACAATTTGAGGTTGAAGTCCTGGTATAAATTCACTTTGACCTTGGTTTATAAAAGAGTTTGTCTACCTCTCATACATAAAAATCAGGGACCGAGTTTCCAGCTGTACATTTGTTCGAATATAAAAACTTCACCCCAAGCCAGGGATTTACATTTGCTGCTTCGCCAGTCTGTCTGCTTTATTTCAGGCAATCCTACCTTAAAGTCCGGAGGGACCAACTCATCCCTCATTCTTCAAGGTTTGACAAAACGAGTGCCATTGAATTCGGCAAAAACAAATGCAGGGCTGGGTGAGGAAAGGATGTACACCCATGAGTTGGCATTTTTAAAAAGAACCTCCATCAGGATTTGCAAGGGGGAAGTAAATGGATAATAGCGCCTCGAGAAAAGAGACAGATAATTCTGCTTTCCAGAGAGAGGCTGGGGAAGGAGTTGTTTCTCCTAAAAAGTTATGTAAAAACTAGAGGAGAGCTAAATTGAAGGACTATTTCCCATTAGAGAAGGCATACCAAACTACTCGTAAGTCATGGTAGCTGTTCCTTTCACTGAACTTCTCATGTCCTGGGTAAAAGAACAATATAATACAGGTTGGAAGTATGATTTTCTGAACCATAAGATTTAGACTCTTTCTGTTAGGGTTTTCCAGTCACCACCCTGTGAAACTATACAGGAATACGCACGTTTCATGTATGCTATGCAAACAATGACTGAGATAGCAAGCAGTACAGAAAGAACTAGTCTTGCTCATACAGTAGAAATACCCTGTGCTGGATTATAAGCCACCTACAAGCACAGTATGTGTAGTATGCATACATACTACCGCCCTCATTACAAGTTAAGGGCTAAATTCTAATCCCTGTGCAAACAAGAGTTTACACAGGGGTTGGAATTATGGGTTGTGTGATAATTACTACACCCTTGCAGTTTTTCCTGATAAATCTGGCAAGTCAAACCTGCCGAAATGTACCGAGGTTAAATATCCTAAAATAGGCAAAACTTGCATAGTTTGGTGTGTTAAATACCTATTTCACGTTAGGTCTCATTTTAAAGGTGAAAACTCGGATAGGGAGTTATTTACAGCTTGTGTTAAATGCCTCATCCTGAGGTGAGGGTATTTACCACTTGTGGTAAATACCCTTCTATATATTCCCCCCAACTTGTAATGAGGGTCTGAGCAGGGTATCCACTTTTAGCCAAACTGAACTACCCTCTGGGACGGCGCTGGCGAAGATAGCATATGCCCAGTGGCGTAATGAAACTTGAGGGGGCCCCCTGCAAGGAAAATGGAGGGGCTCCCCTCCGGACTCAGCCAGGAGCTCTCAGGCCAGACTACTGTGCTGAGAGGGCCCCCTGCAGCTCGCCCCCCTCACCCCCGCACCGCAGGGGCTGCAAGGGGGCCTTTGTTAAGCCTCTACATATGCCATACATTAATGTTATCAGTCGATTCTTGGCACATCCCTGATTGGCCTGGGTAATGATATTGTTGGGTGGAAAAAAATCAATTAACAGCCTGAGTGCAATGTTGGGATTTGTCCAACCAGCCATAATGCTCCCTTTACAGCCTATATTTAACTTTACACAGGGCCGTTTCTACCACTAGGCAGGACTAGGCGGCCGTCTAGGGCAGCAAAAGGGGGAGGGCGGCCGGCGGCCGTGGCAAAAAACATGAGTTCTGCTGTTTGATGGCCGGGAATCCGAAAATCCGTCGACCTAGGCTCGAAACGAAAGCGCGCATTGATTGGGTAGCGGTAGCGTAGCGCCTTCAATTCGACCGACGTAACGTCACGTGACATCACGTTCGGCGCCACGGGCGGGGGCCGTGCGCGCGCGGCCGGCAAGAGGCAGAGAGTTTTTGCTGCGGCCTGCAGGCCCATCAGGTACCGGGGGAGGCCGGGGTGGGATCCGGGTCGGCTGCGGCAGGTAGATATAAATAAAAATATAGGGGGCTAAAGGCCTGGTCAGTTAATTATAACCTGGCTAAGTAAGCAGTAAGTTGAGCGGTCGTGTCTGGAGCCAAGGGGGGTTTGAAGTGCGTGCAGGCAGGGCCGGCTCATTCCAGGTCAACTAAAACATACTCAATCTGAATTTTCCTAACAGAAACCATTATAAACCACCACATGAAACTCACTCTTTACAAGGAATTCCGAGGAAGGTCACGTCTCTCGCTGACTTCCCATGCCTCGTTGGCAAGCGGTCTCAAGTGGACGGCAGTCTCCTTCCGCGGATAGGCATTTCAATCACTGGTAGTATGTTCAACTTAGAGGGAGAAAATCCTATTAAAGAACGTCACACTGCTTAAAAGGACTACTACTGCTCAACACATCTCATTCAATGGAAGGTCTTCTTCTTTAATAGAAGCCTATTTTAATAATGTGTGGTCCATCTCACTCACTTGAAGGTTGTCTCTTTCAAAGGGAGGCCATCTAAATCACTAGAAGGCCATCTCTGGCATCTCACTCACCAAAAGGCTTTCTCACTCACTTGAAGACCATCTCTTTCAATGGGATCACATGTGAACTAGTTGCAAGGAAAGCGGGAGTTACGTGGGTTTTGTTGTCCGTCATGGTGTTCTCTGAGTAATGTTGGCAACAGTGAGGCCTAAAATTGCAACGAGACGCCCTGCCATTCATTGAAGCTCTTAGCTAGCCTGCAGTTTACGAGGCAGAGGTCACGCTAATCAAATACACCTGACCTAGAGCGAGCAAGCGCACCTGACTTAGAGCGAGCAAAAGTGTTGCTGGAATGAATTATTGAGGTGCATCCTATAGAGGAATTGATGGTTGAATGTTCTATACCTGCTGTGTTTTGTGTTGTACTGATATTTCATTTTCATGCGAGTGGTGTGTTATTTCGTGTTTCTATTATTATATAGCAAGGTTTTCCCCCCGGAGATTTATATAGCGCGATATCAGAGCGTTTTACATGAGCACCAGTTACGTTATACAAGGACACTTCCATTTTTCGCTGGGCAGTGGGCACGGGGGCATTAAGTGATTTGCCCAGGATCACAGGATGTTGAGCGTCATTGCCGAGACTGGAACCCGGCTCCCCAGATTTGAGATCGACCGCCCTAGCCCGTTAGGCCACATCCTCTCCCAATATTACGTCATGTTTGTGTCTCCTGTGCTCCGTTCGGCTGGATTTCCTGCTCGGATCAGCCGGAAAGCAGAAAAGCAAAAGTGAAGTTGAGCCGTGATGACAGGGGGAGAGAGTGATGGTAGTAAAAGGGAGGGGGCGGCATTTTTCAATTCTCGCCTAGGGTGGCAAAACACCTAGAAACGGCCCTGACTTTACAGACCCCAAAAACGGGAGCACTCTGTGGCTGACCGGCTGCCAACATCCCTCCAGTCTTCTGTATGCAGATAGGGAGTGTTGTGGGACTATGAGCGCCAATTCTCTGAATATGTTGGTGAAAAATATGTCTCCATCCTCCTGCTGTGCTGTCTCGGCCTCTTAATTAGTAGCAGCCGTTTAACACACTGCTGTCTGGGCGCCTTCTGGTTCCCTAACTTACCCTGCAGCTCCTGTTGAGTCTGATTATTGTCAACAGGCATTACAGTCACCTTTGTAAAGGCAGACAAGTACATGTTAATAATTGGAGTAGGGCCAACCCCTGCGAGATGTCACGGTGGGTTACATTTTCCCCCCTCGCTAAGCTAATTAAGCACCATTAACATGAATTGACTCCCATACAGGTTCGCAGATACTTCATAGAGGCCCTGTGTTGTGCTTAAGTTTTCCGCTAACATTAGGAAAAACGTTGTCATTGCGTTGTCATTATATGTCTACTTACCTCTATACGGCCGTATTCCGTACTTTACTACCCACCACCCTGCCCCTCCCCCGCCCCACGTCACCGCCCGGCAGCACTCCCACCACGGGCCGCTACTGCTTCCTAAATGGAAACGTATAGAGCTGTAGAAATAATTAAATAAACTAATTTTTAGGGAGGGCTTCAATGATATAACTGAAATGCTACACAGGGTTTTAGGTAAGTATTGAGGAGGAAAGAATGGAAGAGATAAATTTGAATCAGGAATCATTACGATATCAGATAAACATCAGGGAAGCATACATAAGGACGAACAGAATCAAATGGGTTGGTTTGCAGAATTATTACCTAACTAATAAAATCATTGAATAAAAATAACATATATTCACAAACGTATCCCTAAAATTACAAACTGCTAATACCATTTATATAATAAAATACAAATCATCTGTCTGAAAAGGCAAGCAAACATAGGGCCAGATATACAAAGATCTTTGCACTCGTAAACACTCCGATTTGGTACTAAACAGGGTTTAGAACTGCAAAACCCTTTTACTGATGTGAAAAACCCATTGTGCAATTTGGAAAAGTGTCTCTGAATGGCAAAACAGGCTTTGAAATGATTCCTAAATCAGAATTTAGAAGGGGCGTGGAGTGTAAGGGGCATACCTTACAAACTGCAATTTAGTAAGGTGTGTATCAATGGTTTGCATCTAAATTCTGGTCGCAAACATTGATCAGTTACAAACTCCCAAGTTAAGGTGGTAAATGATTTGGGGGGAGTAGTCAATGCTCCACAGACCCACTGACAAATCTTGCTGAAGTTTTCCAAAATGCAGAACTTTTTTTTTTTTTTTTAAGAAGCCCTTCGTCCTCTAAAGAAATTGAATTGCTTTAAAAAAATTGTTTCCATTCTGTAATGCAGTGACAAACATGGTGGTCTGCTGTCTCTTGCAGACCACCAACCATGTCACTGCAGCCTATCACGAGGTTGCAAGTTACTCCCTTCGATTCCCTATTTTATGAACTGACCTATTGGTACATAGGTCAATTTGCCAAATAAAATACTGATCGCAAAATGTTGGTGCGCAATTTGCAACTGCTTTTTTCCCCCAGAATGGCCCATAGTTTTTTTTATAATGCATATTTAAACGTTAACCGAAATGTGTTCAAACTTACAATATTTTCCCTAATATTCAGGTATGATGCACACTCCCATAGAACGTGATCTAGTGTTTTTATTGCACACATATAGCACAGAAACAGAAGTTCACTACATCCCAATCCCAAAACATGCTCTTTTTTAATCACAGTTTGATTAAAAAGAATTTGGCACAGGGTGCTCCTTCGATTCGCTCTAGTGACTGGAACCAGCTAGCTGGACCTTTCAAAGTTCAATTACTTAAGGCAGCAACGTCAGAGATCGATAGTTGCAATCTTGTTCATCCTCATTTTAATATGGTATTAATTAAAGCCAGTTTTAAGTTCTAATTAAATAAGGGAAGAGGCACGAAGTTTGTCTTAGGAGTCTGCTCCCGGAGCTGCAGAACACTGAGGTTGTCGTTTGTTGGGGTTGCTGGTTACAAGGCAGCCTATTCCTAATCTCGTCATGGCCCTTCTCGCACCATTATACAGTTCCCATATCTTGATCTTACTTTTGAAAAAATGATGATGGAAAATAAGTTGCAGTTCTCAAAACAAAATCCCACCACCTGCAAACACCAGCACAAATTAAGCACTGTTTACATCTTACATATCACCACTCTTCAAAAAGACACCATCTACAGGTGAAGCAAGACATGTAATGATCATGTTCTGCACCTCTGTAAAAGCAAAGAATAGAGCTGCACTCTCTTCCCATGAAGAAAAGGTATAGTCCAGTGAAAATGTACTGTCCTAGTATCTCCACGAGCTGGACATGCGCTGCAGACAGCACCGCTTAGAAAAATGAATTATTCTTTGCTGCTCCATCTTTAGGAGAAGCGGTGCCTGGAGCTCATTTGCTAATTCACAGTTCTGCAGTTCTTCTCTGTGCACAGGCACACAAGGGTATCATGGTATGGCCACTGAGTGAGCCTTTTACCAAGTAATATCAACCTTTTCTTTATTGTAATGTCTTAAAAATAAATTAAAATAATATTTTTACACTGATTAAGGCTGTGTATGACACATTCCCTTTTGGAAGGATTACTGTATTTATTAGAGATTATTTTGCATGCACACACTCTTATTTTGTGGTTTTTATTATTTTGAAATCGTTATTTGGGGTTCTTGTAAAGCAATACCAAATAAGGTGTTCCAGGGGATGTTTTGGGTGCCTGTGGGAAGAAAAATGAGTTTCAATGTAGTACATTGACATGAACCCAATGGTGGCAAACAATTGATCATCCAGCAGGGATAGAAAGTACCTGGAGGTTCCCACAGTGTTGCCCAAGCCTTGAAGAAGAGTATAAGTCCTGAGAGCGTGGGGGAAGGAGATGGAATTGAGCAGTCATAGGAGTCTGACAGGGCATAATTTAGGGATCCAACTGGTGAGGGTTTTTGGAAAGAGCATTGGATTATTCAGATGTCATGGTGAAGAAGTGGATCTTTAGCAGTCTTCTGAGTATGAGGTGTTCGGTTTCCAATCTCAGATGTTGGGGTTGGGAATTCCACAGGGAGGTGCCTTGGACATAGAGATAGGCACTGCTAAATCCCTTGTATCTAAACTGCCAGTTCAAAGATAGGCATCCTGTTGGTGGTCTAAAGATATCCTGTATGTAAGTACGGGATGAACAGTTTTGCAATATAGTTTGGTCAGCACCAATAGTCCACTTTATGAATGAGGCAAAGCACATTAAATGTCACACTTTGTTTTTACTGGAAGCCAATGTGAGGATTACAGGGTAGGTGTGATATGACCTTATTGTTTCAAACAGAAGAACAGACAAGCTGCAAAAACTTGATGTCTCTGAAGTTTTCATTGAGATATACCTGAGAGAACAATACACAGACTGTTGCAATAATCCAAGAAAGACATTACCGCATTGATGATTTAGGTGATTGTTTTGAGAGCAGTGGAACAGTAGCAGTACACATTTTGGAACACAATGATGACAGGATGCTGTTTTGGAGACCACATTTATTTGGAGGATAAATGACAGGTCACTATCAAAGAGCACAGCCATGATGTGTGCTTGATCCACTGGCACTGGGGAATGTCCAATTAACCTGGCCAAGGAAGATAGAAAGGAGCAGGGTTAACTTCACCTAGGTGAAGGAATTCAGTTTTGACACCATTTAGGCAGATCATTATTCTGCATCCACAGAGGAACCTGAGAAAGGCAGTGAGACAAGGGGGGACGTTTACTGGACTTACTTTCAAACATGAGATGGAACACTGTATTATCCTCAAACAATTCATATCCAATCTTGAAGGAATCTAAGTTGCGAGCCTGGGCCATATAACTGATGAAAATCATTGGTGACAATTAAGAGTCATGAGGCACACCACATTTAATCTCAGCGAATTTGAAATGGAATGGGCCCAATTTGACTTGCTGAATGTAGTTTTGCAGGAATGAAATGAACAATGACAGAGCTGCTTTGCGTATTCTGGCTGATGTAAACAGCCTTTCAGTTAGTACCTGGTGTTGAACGGTGTCAAAGAAAGCAAGAGATCTTGTAGTACAAATCCATTTGGGTAGCCCTGGTCCCTGGAGTGATCTCTGTGCCTGCGCAGGATTGAAGCCTGACTAAAGGTCTTTTGGGAGGCTGTTGGACTAACAGTGGGACAATAGCAGACGAGTGATGACTGTTTCAATTATATTTACAACATAGGGATGGACAGAGATGGGTCTGAAGGTGTATAGAGTATTGGGTCTGGAGGCAGGTTCTTTATGATCGGTATGATGATTGCATACATAAGGGCCTGAGGGAGATTGGGATTAGGCTGGTATTCATTGACATAAGTGCTGTGAGGTATGAGTTAATTACTTTCACTTTACCGATGTCCCAAGGAGAATATGATTCTTTCAAAAAGACCAGAATATCACTTATGTCAGATTCAGAGACAGACACAATCTCTCAGAAATGGCTAGCACAAGAAGACTTAGGGGAGCAAGAGCACAGAACAGTGGCTGTGGAGTGGGGGCGGCAATGCATTCCCTTGCAGTGTCAATTTTCTTGGTTAGCAATGACAGAAGATTGTCACAGAGGTCAGATGAGGGAGCCAGGAAGGTAGATGATGAGCAAGGAGGTATCATCTTCTTGTAGATGCAGAACAGTTCTCTGGATGACTTCAGTGATCTAAAAGAGTGAGCATAGAAGTGGTCTTTGCTCTGGCACATGCAGATTTATAGACTCTTAAATGGGCATGGCATGCCGTTCAATGAGAGGGCAATTAGATTTTTTGTTGTGGTGCATTTCCAGTGCTCTGCCCTGACGTTTCTGTGTACATTTCATAGTCTTCTAGGTACTCAGTTTCCAAGTGGTGTTGGGAGACAGAGAATTCAAAGCTTTATTTAGTTTGAATTCTAGCTGAGCTAAAAACACTGTAGGAGGTTCTACGGGAGGATCGGGCATTTCAAGGAGCAGTTCGATGAAGACTTCTGGTTGTATTTTGTTCAGGTTTGTCCATTTGGAGAGCTGGCCAATACAAATGACATTCTCAGATCTTCTGTCTAACCCATTTTTGATTTATGATTTCAATAAATAATTGTCAGTCTAGGAAAGCTGTTGGAACTCTAGGAGCTGGAGCACAGGCAAAAGGGAGAATAGATCAAGATTATTGTCATCCCATGAGCTGGTTTGTCGACCATTTGGGTACAGGCAAGGGAGTTCATGTAATTAATAATGTTCTAAATGAACTCGTTGAATGGCTCATCTTCCCAGATATTAAGACTGACCCAAATGAAAGCATGTTCAGAGATGGGTAAAATATGTGGATTGAAATCAAGGAGACCAGACAGGAAGGTAGCATGACATTTCTTGGATGGATGGTAGATAGCCACACTCACAAAATATGGTGTTGGACTTGTGATCTCTTACATTAGAAGGAACTCAAATGAGCCCTATGATAGGGCATGCAGCTCTTTAAGAGATAACAATAGAAAATGGACCATACCAACCTTACCTCCTCTACTCTGATCTTTTTCTCAGGATGTTACAGTTCAGTGGAAGGATATTGGGTTTGTCAGGCACTGAATAGTTGTTGAACTAAGTCTTGATGGCAGCCTGGAAGTGGAAGCCATTGTTTAGGATGAGGTCATGAGTGTTACTGGCATTTCTAACTGTGGGTCTTGCATTGATGAGAACACCAAGTAAGATGGGAAAGTTGAAGGATATTAAAAACATCAGAGTACGTGATGGGGAAAGATTGATGAAGGATGAAGCATGGACTTCAAAGTAGGAGGTAGAGAAGTAGTTGAAGGAAGATGAGCTGCAACGGAGACATGTGAGCTAAAGACTGAATCCACCAGAGTATTTGTCACTTGTAAGTACTTTAGCTTGTTCAAGCTCATGTCAAAGGTATGAAGAAATTCAAAGAATTGTGTGCATTAGAGTGGCATATGAGCTTCCACTTGCCAAGTATTATTGAACTTGAGGAAGATGAGTATTGTTGAGTGGAAGTCCCTTTCCAAGCAGATATGGCCAGATTGTAGATAACAGGCCGGTTTGAGTGTTGTTTTTCAATAGGTTGAGGTAGACATCAGCAATTAGAGTCTCAGGCGGTGAGGACGTTTGAGTTAAATTTCTTTATGGTGGTTTTTGAGGTAGAGGTTTGCTCTGTTTTGGGTTTCTGCACCTAAATAGAAGCTTGACAATTTGAAGTCAAGTACTGGCTGAAGGATGTTTAGGAAATGCCCTTTTTGTAGGTTCACAGTCACTTTTTGCCCACACTTTTTGCTAGATTTAGTGCTGGTGTACTGACTTTGAACAATGGAGAGCTGACGTCCAGCTCCCTGTGTATGTGCTCTGACCCCTAAAGTATACGTGCAGTTGGCTAATACCTGATTGGCATATTTAACTTACCTTTAAGCATGGACACTAGAATTATGCAATTGTGTGGCTGTGGTGTTTTTCACATAATTATAGATTTGCCACATAATTCATTATATGCAGATTTTAACGAAACAAATTGTTTGCAGCTCAAACGGTTCAGAAGTTACTAAGTAGGCAGTGACGCATGTTGTCACGCAGTGGAAGGCCCTTTGCAAAGATTGAGTGATCACCTTTCTGTTGCTTTATTGCTATATTTTAGTGTTAAACTGGCACTAATGAGGTACAACCAATGCCCAGACAGTGTTAATAAGGGTAAAAATAGCAAATTAATAAAGTAATACTATCACAAAATATGCTGCATTATGCCGCATAATTTGTCTTTTTGCAGCATAATTTACTCAACCTGGCTGCATAATTTGGGCCTCCCTGTCGCATAATTCCAGTGGCTCTGCCTATAAGTCCCTAGCATATAGTGCTCTGTGTACTTAGGGCCTGTAACTTAAATGACACTAATGGACTGCAGCACTGATTGTGCCACCACTAAAGTGACAAAGTGAAAGCACGACTCTAGGTCTGCCATATCAGTTTAGCATGGCAATTTTAAAACTGCAAATTAAACCTGACTAAATACACCTTTTCCAGCCCTAAACCTTCTAAGTCTGGTACGTCACCCCTAGGGTAAGCCCTAAGTGCCCATAAGGCAGGGTGCATGGTATTTAAAAAATTGGATATGTGTTCTAAGTTTTACATGTTCCGGCAGTGTAGAATCTCCATAGCCCTTTTTAGGTCGAGCCTCGAGTAGCGCGCAAGCGCTGCTTAGAGGCGAAGACTTTTAGTAAGCGAGTTTCAAAAGGAGTCCCAAAAACGCTCGTGCGTCGTGGCTGGCCTTTTTGAGATGGGTACGCGCGGCAAACATGTGTTTCCAATTATCGTGCGCGATAATTGTAAACACATGCCGGCAAAAGGCCATGACGCACGAGCGTCTGGTCAGCTGAGCAGGCTGCGCGCTCCCTCCTCCCCCCCCCTCCGCTCCCTCTGTGGTGCGCGCGCACCACTGTTTATTTTTTTTTTAAACCGCGCGGCCGCCATTTCTTTTTCATTTTGCAGCCTGGTTAAAGTAAATGTGATTAGTGCTTGGAAAAAAAAATACGTTCACAGGATATTCCCTCAGTCATGAATGAAATGTGAACACAGCTCTGCAGTCGCATAACAAGTATGTGTTCGTGAGTCGACTGTTGCTGCAGACGAGCGGGGGCGGTGCGGATGAATTGACGGGTTTGGGGGCGCGCGGAGGCTGGTCTCGAGCGCAGCTTTTTTTTCCATCCTGTTACATAACTGCGAAGAAAAACATAACATTTCCTGTGGGGGAAAAACAAATGTTACGTTGCTGTTGCCTTCCAGAATTGCGGCTTGCCATGCAGCCTTTTAAAATGTTACCGGTTGCGGATGAGTGGAAGTCTCCATGAGCTCAAGTTACAAGGCCACGGTACACGTAGCACAATTCTAAGAAGCCCGGGAGTTACGTGCGCAGTAAGGTAGTGCACGCCGCATTCACATCAGCTCGAGATTACAGCTTGACAAAAAATTCCCGTATCAAACGTTAGCAGCATTTTACTTCATGAATTGCCAAGGAAAAGTTGCTTTGTCTAAGTACTGTTAACACGCGTTTCCTCCAAATATAAATTCTCCTTCAAACCACTTGGCGGCGGGGAGGCCTTGGGGACAAACAGGAGGCAGGAAAAAAAGACTTGGAGATATGAGGTGAGACATAGCGATTTTCTATTTGCCATTTGCCATACTGAATACATTTCAAATATTCACCAATGTACTCCAACATATGGTGGTTCATATTTATTTCAGTGGTATTCTACAGAGCCAAACATGTCACTGCATGCTCACTCTAGGTCACTTCCACTTGAATTGTTTCACAATAAGAATGGACTATGGCAAATCACATTCCTAGCTCAGGTTTTTCATCCAAGCGCATAAATATTGCAGAATCAACAACGAGAAATCTATGTCAATGCAAATTAGAGACTTTACAAAATAAACCTTTGGGGCCTCATGAACTGTTTACTAGTGGGTCGGAATTCAGCCCATCTCATGTCTATTAATGAGGTAGGCCACAAATTGTGACCCACTTCGAGTTCGCTGCCATCACAGAGATGGTGGCCTGCTGGGGTCAACCGACCACCATGTCTGTGATGATAAACCAATCTTTGTTTTTTTTTTTATTGCAGCTCATTTTCCTTAAAGGAAAATGGGTGTGATAAAACAAAAAGTGTTGAAAACTTTTTTAAAGAGTAGGCACTACACACTCAAAAAAAATGTTTTGCCCACTCACAAAGGGGAAGAGGTCCCTTTGCAGTTTGCGAATGGGTTCCACAACCTTTTAGTAGTCTTTCAGTAATCAGTAATATTTTAATGTTTTGTGACCGGATTTCGGTTGCAAAAAAACATTAATAAATATCATAAGGAGTTGGCATTTGGAAGGGACTTCCTAAACACACTCCTTTCAAATAAAAATTCAGTGTAGTTTCCTAAACCTATTTAGCAAATCAGTAACCTGTTGGCGAATCATTAAATGGGTTTAGAACATTTGAAAAACATATTTACTGGTCGTAAACCCTGCAATTTACCGAATCACAGGGCTTGCGACCAGCAAACCCGCTCGTACATGTGTCACTTTATTATTTACATCGAGCAAAGTATCTGCGAGTCAAATTAAAAATGAGAGCAATGCTGCTGGTTTAACATCAGTCTCCAAATGGTGGAAATCAGGTGTACAGTGCCAATGCGGTTTCATGCCACAGCAAGACTTTAGGAGACCACGGTAGTGGCAGCTCTAACAAGTGTTCACTTTATTTTGATATCACTGGAAAAGAAGATTTTTTTTCTTACCTTAATAATTCTGGTCATCTGCCTTTTTATGATCTAGTGCGGTGACCAAGGTCAGAAGTTATAAGTAGACCGGGTTTGACTACTGTGTAGTGAAGCTGTGCCTATCTGAACAGAGATGTGGACTGTAAAGTTCACTTGGTGTTCCACTACTATCCGGAAGGTGAGGATGTTTCAACCACCTGTCATAGCACGGAAGACAAGCATTGGCATAGCCAATAGGTCTCGCCTTTGGGACCTTCTAAGTGTTTAGCCATGCAACAGTTGTTTTTGCACCAAGGATATTGTGCTGCATAACTAAATACTTATAAGGTCCCAAAAGCGAGACCTATTGGCTATGCCAATGCTTGTTTACTGTGGCAAGGCTGGCTGTCCTATAGAAAAGCACTGGATTACATTATAACAACTTACAATGTATAACTTCGGCTTGGGAATAGCTAGATCCATGATTCAAAGATCCAAATTATTAGGAATTTAAAATACAATCTGATTTTAAAGTCAGATTTTAAATCACTATTTTGAAAATGGCACTTTTAGAAAATTCACATTTTCTTCATAAAGCCTCTAGTAGCCCTTTCTACGATGATCCTCAACAGTCACCTAACAGCCTGCTGGGAGGTGTGAATTGCTCTCAGAAAGGAAACAAAATGGCCTTGGCTGGGAGGAGGTGTGAACTCCTCCTGAGAGGATGGCCTGGGAGAATGTGGCCACCAACTGCACAAGCTTCAATGGGGCAGCCCTGTCACAGGCAGATGTAACCCACACTTAGGCCTGTCACTGCCATTGTCTAAGTAGTCAGAGTGTCCCCAGTGTGGGGAAAACCTGGTTAGGGAGCCACCCCCACACACACTCTAATGCCAAGCATAAAAGTGGCACCCTGGATACTTTCTTCAGAACACTTAAAGAACAGAAGAAGGACTGCACATTTTGAACCTGTGGACTGCAGAAAGAAAGGTTGCACCAAGAAGGACTGCACCTGCTGAACCAGAGACAGAACCTCAAAAAGAGAGAGCTCCTCCTGCTGCTAAAGTCATGGAGAGAGACCCTAAGGGCTTGGCCTGCTTCCACTTGTGCCAAGGACCAGGAAGTGGACTCCAAGGGTGTTAGACCTGGCATCCTTGGTGCGGGTTCCCCTGACTTCTTGCCCTATGACCTCCTGCTTTGCTGACTTCATTTTTGCTGCCCTTAGGATTCTAGGCACTTTACTACTGCTAACCGTGGCTAAAGTGTATATGTTCTGCACAACAGAACATGGTAACATTTGCCTTTCCACAATTGCCACATTATTTTTACTTGTAAGTCCCTAGTAAAGTGCACTATATGTGCCCAGGGCCTGTTAATTAAATGCTTCTAGTGGTCCTGCAGCATTGATTGTGCACCCACTTCAGTAGCCCTTAAACATGGCTCAGGCTTGCCACTAAAGAGCTTGTGTTTGCAGTTTTAAATTGCCATTTTGACCTGGCAAGATAACCTACTTCCCAGGCCCAACTATTCCCTTTTATTACATATAAGACACTCCTAAGATAGGCCCTAGGCAGCCCTATGTGCAGGGTGCAGTGTATTTAAAAGGTAGGACATGTACTTTGGAATTTTACATGTCCGGGTAGTGAAAAACTGCAACATTCGTTTTTCACTACTGCAAGGTCTATCTCTCCCATAGTTTAACATTGGAGTTGCCTTAAAACATCTTTTAAGTGTAATTTCCAATTGGGAAAAGATATAAATTTGGAGTTTGGTGTCTCTGAACTCACAATTTAAAATCATGACTTATGGTGAAGCCATACTTTAAATTGTTAGTCTGAAAATGCTCATGATCTCTTCCAAGACTTTGTTGTGCAGATGGACGCCTCAGAGCATGGCATAGGTTGCCATGCTCTCACAACTAAATGAAGAGGGCCTGGATAAACCTGTAGCCTTCATCAGTAGGAGGCTACTTCCCAGGGAACAGAGGTGGAGCACAATTGAAAGGAAAGTCTTTTGCTGTGGTCTGAGCGCTGATGAAGTTAAGGCCATGCCTGTTTGGCACTTACTTCTGGGTTCAGACAGACCACATGCCCCTCAGTTGGTTAATGCAGATGAGGGGTGAGAATCCCAAACTGTTGAGATTGCCCACCTCCCTACAGGGAATAGATTTTACAGTGGAACACCATCCTGGCACAGACCACGCCAATGCTGATCTTCTCTCTAGGTTCTTCTGCCTTAGTGAAGAGAACTCCCAAGGAGTTGGGTAGCTCTCCCCACCTTCAGGTGGGGGGGGGCACATGTTAGACCTGACATGGTTTTGCCTAACTTTGTGTCCTCTGACATGTTTTGCTGACTTCATTTTTGCTGGTTTAGGATTCTGGACACTTTGCCACTGCTAACCAGTGCTAAAGTGCATATGCTCTGTACTCAAAACATGGCAACATTGGCATTTCCACAATTGCCATATTTAATTTATTTCTAAGTCCCTATTAAATTGCACTATATTTGCCTTGGGCCTGCAGCACTGATTGTGCCACCCACTTCAGTAGCCCTTAATCATGGCTCAGGCCTGCCACTTCAGAGCCTGTGTGTGCAGTTTTAAACTGCCACTTCAACTTGGCAAGTTAACCTACTTGCCAGGCCCAGACCTTCCCGTTTATTACATATAAGTCACCCCTAAGGTAGGCCCTATGCAGCCCTATGGGCAGGTCGTAGTATATTTAAAAGGTAGGATATGCACTTTTGAGTTTTATATAAGCTGGTAGCGAAAAACTACTACATTCGTTTTTCACTACTGCAAATCCTATCTATATCATTTTTTAAGTGAAATTTCTTTCCAATTGAGAAAAGATAGAGATTTGGAGTTCGGTGTCACTGGACTCACAATTTAAAATCACAACTCATGGTGAGAAATGCCACTTTTTCTTTAACCATGTTGTGCCTCTGCCTGTCTCAGAATACACGTCTGGGCTTTGTGAATTCCATCTAGACAGTCACACAAAGCGAGCTGGTGTGTGATATTTGCATCCTGATGGCCCATCGCCAGGCTGAAGGGCCTTCCTGAGGTAGCTTGGGAGGGAGGAGCTGACACTTGCACCTGAATAGGGCTGTGCCTGTCCCCACACAAAGAGCTGGATACACCCCTGTATTGAGTCTGGAACCAGGGCAGGAAAGGCAGGGCCTTCTGATCTTCAAAGGCCTCTTTGAAGTCTCCCCCGCTTCAAAGGCACATTTGGGTATAAGTACTGGACCCCTGACACTACCAAATCAGAACTTTGCTGGAACCAAGGACATTCTGCCTGGAAAAAGAGCTGTTGTGCTGCAGGAGGGACGGCCACTTTTTTTTCCAAAGCAAATTTTTATTATGTTTCCATGGCACAGGGTGGGCAGTGCCAAAAACTTACATTGTAAATACAGTTCGATGTAGAAAGTACCACATTTTTGGGAAACACATCATCAAACTAGCCTGCAAAACAGCTGGCCCAACAGCTGAAATGTAACACAGATTATTACATAGTTCACTTAAACGCAATATGTCTAGATCTATATGTATTGACTACAGAATTGCTCATCTTAGATATTTTAGCAATTAAGGTAGATGTACCGAATGAATTTATGGAGGGTCGGTTTGTGGCAAGGGGGGCAAGTCTATGCCCGGATACGTCGCCCAATGGGACCAAATCTTCCTGTGCTTCTGCGGACAGCCCCTTGCCTGATAGACTGCGATCTCGGCCCCCATGCATCTGTCTGTGGCCGTCTTCCACCCACCCACTGTTGGCGGGGAGGTCGCTTTCCACGCTTGGGCAATGTCCCGTTTGGCAAGTGTGAGGCCCAGAAACAGTAAGTGTTGTTTGTAGCGATTCCTGCCACTCCCCTCTGTGCTATTAAGCAAGAACAGGGACTGCCACTTTGCTACCTGCATTGCTGTGTTGGCCTACTGCCTGCTGATTGCTGTGCTGTAGGAGGGACTGCCACTTTGCTACCTGCTTTGCTGTGTTGGCCTATTGCCTGTGTCTTCTTGCCTGGGAGTGAGAAGGACTGGACCCGTTCTCTACATCCTTGAACCCAAGTTTCTACAAGGGCTTGTTGGCTTGCCTCCTGTACTCTGAAGTCTCAGGGTCACAAAAGATTTCTTACAACTCTGCTGGTTCTGCTGGACTCTGCTATCTGTGAGTTCTACCCTTGCCTGAGGCGGTGCCCCCTCCAGTCCTGGGCCTCACACGTGGGTTCTACAGCTGTTTCTGCAAAAATCTACACATCATCACCACTGCGCTGATCAGAAACGATGCAGTACCCTCTGACGCAGTGCTGATCTGAAGTCATCCCTGTGCAGCTCAACAATGACGCATTGACCTGACTGCGAGGTTTGATGACGACGCAGCATCGATCCGAAGACACTGCTGCGAGGCTTGAGTTTGACGCATTGACTCGACTGCGTGAATCGGAACCGACGCATCGAGTCTCCGACGTCGACTTTTGCTACATAGAAAGGTAAATTTTCAGTGGGCCATGCATGGGTCCTGCAGCCGGCCTTCCCTCCATCTCGGTTGGCCTGAACTTTGGATTTACCCAGGTCTAGTGCAACCTTAAGTAATCTTTTAGCGCTATTGACTTCTAAACACTGTTTTTGAATCTTATGTTTAAAAATTCATATCTCATCTTCTGCTTATTGGATCTTTGTTGTTTTGGTCTTGTTTTACTCAGATAAATATTTTATATATTCTTCTAAACTGGTGTGGAGTCTTTTGTGTTATTTTCACTGTGTTACTGTAATTAAAGTGTGCACAAATACTTTACACATTGCCTAAGTTAAGCCTGACTGCTCTGTGCCAAGCTACCAGAGGGTGAGCACAGGTTAATTTAGGGTGTGTCACTGACTTACCCTGACTAGGATTGTGGCTCCTGCTTGGAAAGGGTGTATACTCTGCCAACCAGAAACCTCAATTTCTAACCTGGGGCTATTTGACTAGCCTCCTGTTAAGCTGCAGGAACACAAAAGCTAAAGAAGGCATGCATCTGCAATGTGCCAATTTGACCAGTCGCAACTGGGTTTGCCCTGGACCCTACTGGTGCAGCCCTGGACATTTACAAAGAACCAGTTGCTACTGCACTACTACAACTCAACTCCCCATCATCATCGAAGCCTCGCTGGTCTGCTGACTTCAGATTAGACCCACTGAAAAATGTTGCTGGTTTGTGGATAGCCTCAAACTCCAGTCGAGGACCAAGCCTCATATAGGAACGCTGGACTTTGCCTGTCTGCTGACTTATCGTCCAACATCGAATCCAAACTACAGAGGACCCTGCCAAAAAAAAACCATCATCTTGGGTTGGGGGTGACTGCCTATGATATCACGCTTAGCAATTTTCTTGCACAGAAGGTCGTTAATGTCTAGCGAATCAAGGACCACCATGTTGCATGTATTAATGATTTGCATTATACGTCTCACCGCTTATACATCATGAAGTTGCAACAAGACGAGAAATATTTTCGGTGTGGTGCTGGCGGTGCTAATGCGGGCCGTACCTTTGCAGCATGCTGCTCTATACAAACTTATTGGTACCGTATTTTGGGGAAACTCGATAGGATATTTAGACATTTCCTTGGAGCACAAAGTTAATCATATTGGGGACTCATCTGCAATCCCACACAACATCTTAGGGTTTTACTTTTTTGGAATTTCACTGGCTAGACTGGTTCAGGCGGGATATTACCTATTGAGAATGGCTCCCAGACTCCTGGTCTGGTGGCATAAATTCCTTAACACTGGCTCCCTTAAAATAGCCATTTTAGATCACGATGAACATAGAACCCGGAGGTTGGATATGGGATCCATTAAGGGTATGGATGTGCTGGACTTTGGCTGGTCAAGATATGATGTCCTCAGAGCGTTTCTTCTTTTGCCTTATATGATTTGCTCTGTCTGACACTCCCTGAACTTTAGCTTTATCCTCTAACTGTCCCCCTTTAACGATATTAATTGTTTTTTGCTTTTTTGTTCTTCTGTTTTGCCTTATGTTATGTATCTCTCTATTCTGATGCAAGTTTTCTCAAATAAAAATAATAGAAAAGTTTCTAAATGAGAAGGTAAAAGTTTAACCGGGACCAATCCGGCCCCTGCATTCGACTGCGATGCCATAAAGCAGTGATGTATAAAACGGTGCAGAGAAAGAATATTGAGGTAAAAATATCGAATTGCACAAATATCATGGTAAAAATATCGTGGGTCAGGAATATCGACAGTAAAATCCTCGTGGTAAAGAATATCGATTTTAGGTAAGTAATATCGATTTAAAAATATCGAAGTGTTTAATATCGTTTGTAAAAATATAGTTGGTAAAAATATCGATTTTTTTATTAATGTTATGTATTTTAGTATATATTTTATATGTGTGTGAAGTTTGTTTTTTTGTATAAGAATTGTTTGCATTTTTGTTATATGTCTTAAAATTTTAGTAGTTAATAATTTTTTTAATTGAATTTTGCGTTTTTAGTTCCGTAGCGGGTTGTGGGTTTCATAGGGGAATAGGGTGGGAAGTAATTTAGGGGCCCATTACGATACCCGGCGTAAAAAAATCCGCCAGGCATGGAAGCGGCAAAAATCCGCCCGCACACACCGTCTGAACACCGACCACGCCATTACGATGACACAAACCGAAAACCGCCATCGGCGGAAAAATCACACAAGATACCGCCCGCCATCGTCCGAGTCGGAGTCAAACCGCCCGCCACGGACGGAAACACGCACGACAACACAAAACCGCCCGCCCTCACGGCCAACACACCGCACGTGAGATTACGATCGCACCGCCATGAGCGCGGAAAACTACAAATATACCGCCCGCCTGCGCAAACAACGCCGATGAGAATCGACACGGCAGAAGCCATGGCGCCCACGTCCCTGCACAGAAACCATCCGCTGACAAAAACAATCGCACACAACATGGCCAACAAGTCCACACAACAAGGCACGCACAAATACACAAGCACAGTACACATCCCGAAAACACCCCCTGGACAAACAAAAACTACAAAGGCCAGAACACCAGACACAACACACCTGAAAACAACAGACCATGAGGACACACCCACATAGGTAAGTACAAAAGCAGCACTCCCACAGACCACATCCCCTTGCAACATTGCAAACTAGAGAGGAGAGGAGAGGACACAGTGACACAGCAAGGACAGCAGCACACCACAGAAACGCACACATCACAACCACCACCACCAAACACCGGCACCACAAACCCCCTGCACATTACACAACACACACCGCACCAGCACCACAAACACCATGGCACCACAAAGAATGCCCAAGTTCACGCCCATTGAGCTGACGGTCATGGTCGACGAGATCATCAAGGTGCACCCACAAATCTATGGGAACCTGGTCCAGCACACACCACTAGCCACCAGAAAGAGAATGTGGAACCGGATCGTAGACCAGGTCAATGCAGTCGGGACCCTGCCCAGGAACAGAGTTGAAATCAACAAACGGTGGAATGACGTCAAGAGCCTGGTCAAGAAGAAGGAGAGCAAGAACAGAGAGCTGGCAGCCGTCACTGGCGGAGGGAATCCCGCGCTCTTCAAGACCTTCAAAGCGTGGGAGGAGAAGGTGCGAGTCATTATACATCCGGAGATCCTCGCCGGATTAGCAGGGGGAGTGGAGGCTGGTAAGTACAAACTAATGTATACCAGCACACCGCTATGTACTCACATGCACTACCACCATGCCACAGCTCCCAGGGACAAACACCCCCATGTCCAGCACACAATACACAACACATCACACACACATGCAACAGACACCACCACACACAGCCCAAACCGAACAACTGTAAGATACATGGGGACATGTGTACACTCAGCCAGCCACGTAACCACCAACAGGTCCCCGAGTATGCCAGAAGCGCCACAACGAGCACCCACCACACCCATGTGTCCGCCATAGCTGCACTAACCGACAAGTAACAGGTAAGTGGCAGGAACACAAAGTGCAGTGGGTGGGAGGGTGGACAGCCCAAGTACAACACACACCAGGCCCCTAGTCCCACAGCACAGCAAGGAGGAGCATCCCCCACCCCCACAGCCACGTGTCAGCCACCGCAGTGCACACCGACAGCCGAAAGGTAGACATCACGATCCACAACAATCGGTGTCAGTGGGTGTCCAGCCACCACCACGACCCACAACACCCCCCACCCCCACAGACCTGCAACATGGAGCACCCCCGCTTAGAACCATGTGGCATCCAGTACAGTGCACGCCCGAACAACCTGCAGGTGGGAAACTGGACAGGGCTGGATTACTGGAGGCATGAGGACCGTAACACGACCAACACATGGGACATGTCACGTAGCAGACGAACACGCAGCACCGCCCACCGTCACGAACAAGTGAACAATGTGCACACGGACATGAACCACAGACTCACACCTCACATGACCCATCACAGACACAGCAACACCCAAGGAGCCACGTCTGCATGCACAAGCCACACTGAATATAGTACCACACGGCAGCCACTGTGCAACTCATCACACACAACCGAAACACCATTGAAGTCCTGTCCATGTAGCCCCTACTGCCTGTCAACCACACACCCCACAACTACGCCTATGTAAGACAAACAACACTAGACGTAACAGAGCAGAACAACATAAATGCACACGAACACCACTGAACCCATCAAACACACAGACACACCATGCACATACAACATACCATCCATCCCATCCGTCAGCCCCAGTCTCATGAAAGGCATGTCATCCGCACAGCTGCCACACATACAGCAGTCACGCTAAGATACATGCCCATGACCAACCATGTGCCAGAAGTCAATGAAGCGCACGCCACACTGTGAGCAACAACACACAACATGGGCCACACCCCCCACGAGCACTGCAGTGATGCACATGGCACAGGGCAGCAGGCACACCAAGGAGATGGGACAACTGCAATACGTTGGCTGGCACACAACCATCACTCACTCATAACGATGCGTCCAATGCCATGTCCAGTAATCACAACAGACAGCAAATATGCAGGCCATGTCAGGCATGCACACACCTCAGACCATGCACTGTCATGCTGCCACAACACATGTCACGTTCGGCACCCATGGCTCACAGCATGTACCCCAAAAGCATATTCCCTCCCAAATGCGAATCTGGGGCATGGCCCCCATGTTGCCATATGCGTTCCTAAGCGTCCCATTTGAACACCAAAAGCAAAGTACAAACCAGACCCAGGATGGGCCAGGAGCCCGCATACACCAGAGTCACAATAAGTAGGGGCACAGCAACACACCCATCGGCATGGCCAATCCGTCCCATGCCACATGTGCACAGCACACAGTCCCATTGCCAAGCACACACAACTACAAATGGTACAGCCACACACACGCCTCCGGGAAACCCATGTACGAGATTGCACGAACTGTTAATGTCAGACGACAAATACATACTTCGCCAGGTGCAACACAATAACAAATCTCATTCTCTCCACAGGTGACGAACTGCTGGATGCTGGGGATGGAGACAGCAGCCAGCACAGCCAGCCTACAAGCCCCCAACGAGGACACACGGATGTGGTGATCTGTCCTCCTCTTCGGACACGGACCACCAAGCAGGCCCATCTGGTGTGGCAGGGCCCAGCCGCTCCCCAGGACCCCTCCTACCCACCAACTCATCATCCAGGGCTGCTGAACATTCCCAGCCCCCTGCTGCCACTGTCGTTGCGGCCACACCCACGGACATTGCGGCCACACCCACGGTCATTGCGGCCACACCCACGGTCATTGCGGCACACCCACGGTCATTGCGGCCACTACCACTGCCGCAACCGCCACCATCGCCGCACCGACCACCACCGCCGCCACCACCACCACGTCTTCGCTGGCACCAGCCCCAGCGCAGGTGGTGGCCCGGCCGACTGGATCCACCCTGGGAGCCACAGCGAGGACCGTGGTGAGCAATGTGGCTAGTGGGCAGGCCGGTGGCAGCAGTACTGGTAGGAGGAGCAGGGTCAGGGAAACGCAAGTCTCCCCTGGGAGCCATGCCCTGCCTCAAATGGCCAGAGTCCTTGGGGCCTATGAAGAGGCCCAAGGACAATGGGCCAGGTCCGCTTCAGACACGCGGGAGGTGCTGGGGGTGCTGAGGTCCATGGACGCCCGTATGGGCCAACTCGTGGACCTCATGGGCCAGCTGGTGGTGAGGTCACAGCCAGGGACAGCAGCTCCACCACCGCCATCACCTGCCGGGGCGCAGGGTCGAGCAGCAGTGTCCAGTACCCCTGCGTCCACAGCCAGTGAGCACACCTCACCCCCACCAGCAGGTCGCCACCACACACCCCCCTCCCAAACGTGGAAGGGGCCGTCCGAAGTACAAACAGATCTCCCGGGAGGACTACGCACGCTCCAGACGCAAGTGAGGCAGCCAGCCAGCCTTCCTTGACCACCCACTGCATTGACTTGGACTACGATCCCACTCCACACAGCCATCTGGATGGCATGTGTCTGTTGGACCATGGACATGGAACAAGTGGGTACACCCTGAGCATCACGCAGCCGTGACCGACAGCTCATTGTCACTGCACGCACCACTTTTGTCATCACCTCGCACACAATCACATGTCACAGTTTGAAATAAATGCACCTCTTACACAAACTGCTGTTTGTGCCCTGTGTTTTATTTGTACGGAATACAACGGCCACCTTGGGCGGAAAGGCACCTGATGCGTGGCATGGCAATGGAACCGGAGGGCCTGTAGGGACCTAGGGGTGGGAGACAGAACAGGAGCACATTCAATGAGTGTGTCACACACCCATCACACAGTACATGTCAACAACTACAAGCAATGTACACACATCGCACAGAGCAATAGGGCACAATGCCACAGCCATTAAACAGTGGCATACTACCCTGGCCATGGAGCTTTGACACACAGCACGCAGTGAACAAACGGCCACCCTGACACAGCACACACACACCTGCACAGATACAGCCACATCAGCCGTCGTACATGGACACTCACCGTCAAGTGAAGTAGTGGGCGATGAGCTGCTGCCGCACATTACCAGCTTCCTCCTCTCCGCTGTCCTCCTCACTCGAGCTGTCCTGGTCTGCGGGCTGGGGCCCTGGTTGATCTCCGTCATCCACAATGAGGGGGATCTGCTTCCGAATGGCCAGATTGTGCAGCATGCAGCACGCCACCACTATCTGGCACACCTTCTGTGGGGAGTACGCCAGCGCACCCTCGGTGCGGTCCAGGCACCTGAACCTGGACTTGAGGAGGCCAAAGGTACGCTCGACCACACGTCTGGTCCTCCCATGTGCCTCATTGTAGCGATCGTCTGCTGGGGTGCGAGGATTCCTCAATGGACTGAGCAGCCATGCCCCATTCGGGTACGCAGAGTCACCTGGGTGTGAGGGACACAGAGAACCGTTGCTATTCCAACTGGACAGGGGACAGCATCGCACAACCAGCACGCTACACCACTCCACATACTCACCGACAATACAGCCACGATCCTGTTGCAGATTGGACATCAGTCGTGGCAAGATGCTGTTGCGCATTATGTGTGCGTCATGGGCCGAGCCTGGGAACTTTGCACACACGTTGGTGATCACCATGTCCGCAAGGCACACCACTTGCACATTCAGGGAGTGCGTGTGCTTCCTGTTGCGGTACAGGTGCTCAGTGGCCTGTGGTGGAACAAGGCCAACATGTGTGCAGTCAATGGCTCCAACGACGTGTGGGATTCTGCCAAGGGCATAGAATGCACCCTTCACTGCCGCCAATTCACGAGCCCTGGGGAAGCGGATGTACCTGTTTCGGCACAGCATCATGGCTGCCAGTACATCCCTCAGCACCTTGCTGAACATGGGCTGGGACATCCCTCCTCCACTGCCCACTGTGTGCTGGAATGACCCAGTGGCAAAGAAATGCATGGCGGCCATCACCTTAGCCGTGGGGGTGACAGCTGTCGGATACACCCTGCGGGGACGGAGATGGGGTTCCAACATGGCACACAGTCGATGCAGGGTTGGCCTGTCCAGCCGAAACTTCCTAATGACCTCTGTATCGTCCATGTCCGCCAGCAATTGGTATGGGCGGTCAATGTTCGGTCTCCGCCTAGGGAAAATGGCAGTGGACACATGTCAAAGCAACACAACACATAGCAATTTCGCATACACCTCACTGACATGACTGAGCAAGCACATGAGCCACAGCCCAGCTGTCAAGCTGGGACGGCACGGCCACAATACACTTACACAGGTCTCCCAACAATGGCAATGGCTAGTGATACAAACCACTGCCATGTGCATGCACATGGGGATCTAGGCCCCAATGACTTGCGGGGCGTGCTGATGGGGACTGACTGCATATTCGTCAAGCGGCAACGCCACGGCAACATGAATGTCTGCTGAGCATGGAACTGCTTCCGAGGCTGGATGAGTATGGCACACGACGACGACGATGTGGGCACAGGCTGAGCGGCCAAAACAAGTGGGACCTGTGGCACGAGGGGATATGAGACAGTAGTAGGTGTCAGCACTGCACCCTATGTACAGCACTGTACGGATCACACCTCCCGAAACATTGACAGGTGTCCACATTGACAGCCCCATGCCAAGACGGCTGTGTGCTTGCAGTCACACGTCACAGGTGAGAGGTTACATTGCACGTGCCAGGTGGCAGACGTACATAGTGGGAGCTGGCATGTGTGTGCATGTGTCTCCTGTTCAGGATCCACCAGATGGGCGCTGACTCTGTACTGACCATTGGACACAGCATGTTCCGTGGAAGGCTTGTGTGTGTGGGATGGTGGCACTGGATGTGCCTCCGTTGGGTGGGGGCCATGCACAGGGCGGGTACGTCGATGATTGCGCATTGTTGGTCACGGTGGGTGCACCCACTAAGATGTGTTGCCCTGTGTTCAATTCCTATGTCCGCATGATGATGGACTGTAGATGTGGGCAGACTACACATTGGTCGATGTGCTGTCTATATGCATGTGCCTTCACACCAGGCACAGCTGCCCCTGCACATGTGACCCCTGCTGGACTCGCTGCTGGGTCTGTGGAGCTGATGCACCTTCTGTGCGTGGGGCGGACAGCTCTCCTCACTTCCCTCATTGCGCATGTCATGACTTTGCCGCAGGTGACATGGATCATGGAGGGCCCACATGTACGCGTGGGTAGGCTACACATGATTGTTCACTGGTCGCCACCCCCAGTCAGTGTTTCGAATGGGAAGGTTGTCGTGCTGGTGGTATATTCGATGTGGCGGATGGGCGGGCCTAGGTGCGGGCTTACATTCCGGACATGGGGGTAGTTGGATTGGCGACTAGTTGCAGTACACACGGGACACGTCTCTTCCTTTCCACATCTGGGTCATCCCTTGTACTCACTGACAGTGATACAGTCATCTTCGCCCCAGCCCTCATGTCCTCCCCTCGCTCCCCCAATATGCATGTGCACCTGCGAGGCTAGCGCTTGCACAGGCAGCCCCAAGCTCGCACCAGAGAGGGCAAGGAGTGTATGTGCGGGTCCAGTTGCACGAGTGGGCTGTCTCAGGGTATGATGTGTTGCGGGACGCCGTCCACCTGCGTGGTGCCCCAAATGGAGACCCGGCCTGCATGGACTATGCATCACAGTCTTCGCCTTCCGGATCCGCCACCTGCGACACCCAGTGGCTGTGGCTGCCCTTGCGGCCAGGCCGCGTCCGTCTGTGACTGATGGCCCACACATTCACTCTTTGGCCTCTCTGGGGAGGGCTCGGGGTGGTGGCGCACGCGCTTGCACTTAGTCGCAATGGCATGTGGCGTGGTTGGTATAATGGGCAATGGATGGGATGGTGCGAGCCACCTCCCGTGACGTCAGTGCTGCTCGTGCTGTGGTGCGTCCCCCTACACTTCCATTTGACTTGTGCCATGCTAGACGTTGAGGTTCTATTGCCTGCGTAATATGACCAGGAGGAGCGCGAGGAGACATCTCACACACCATGCTCCACTGCCATCCCGTGCCCTGTATCGCCTGTGCGGATTGACTATGTTGGGGTTACACCTGGTCGACTGGGGCTGTGTGTGCCTTGTCAAGGGGCATGGCGGGCGCATAACAGGATCCAGCTTGTCCACAGAGGGTGGGCTGAGGTGCGCCTGGTACCGCTTTGTACGTGTGCCCGGCTGCTGTGCACATACGTGTTCACTCCCCCGACAGGTGTCCTCTCACAATGCCCAGGGAAGCGGTGGTGTACTGTTCATGACCCCTCCCAACACGGCGTGCTCCAACTTGGCATGTGCGCATCTACCCGTCACACCCACCCACCTGAGCACTGCGTCCATACGACTTCACACGACACATGTGTGTCTTCCACAGTTGTGCTACTCATTTGCGTTGACATCCAATACCAGTGGACTACATGGTCATGTCACGACTGCCGTGTACTTCACATACTCTCATCCTCTCTCATTCGTACTTGTGAAATGAGTCAGCGGAGACAGTTTTGGTTTCAAACATTATATTGAGTCTTCTGTCCTCTGTGATGCAGTATAGTGGACACTACTGGCAGCGGAATACATGTTGAGGATATACTGAGCATGATTGCAAATGGGATAGGGTGTGGGTTACATGTGATTGGCTGTTGCATGTGGGATGTGGGCTTCAGAGTTACATCTGCTTGGCCAAGGCTGTGCTAATGTACATTTACGTATAGCTGCGGAGCTGCGGACTTTGACACAGACGGTATACATGTAGCCTACCAGACCGCTTGGCATCATGGGCACAGTCCATCTCAGTTCCATGTGACAGGTTTGCTGCGGTTGTTCCTCATGCACGCGTGCATGTGAGATGACATCAGGGCATGTGCTTGCGTGCATGCAGCGGCGTGCCACTTGTTGTTGCAATGTGGTGGTTACTGGACATGTCACAGTCACTGGGGTCGTGTTGTTGTTGTATGCACTTGTCGTCCATGCAAGGGTCCTGGTATGGGATTCCCGGGGCGGGGGTGGAGGGGTGCAGCACCCACAGACTCCAGGCGACCTATTCATGTCCACTGAGCGGTGTGTGTGTCCATGGGCGCTGGATCCATGTCGTGTCCTGGTTGTTCATGCAGTTCCGTCCATGTGGGTGCGATACACAGACCCCATGCCACTGCCTCCCACGATGCATGCGGTGTTCCTGGATGTGATGGGGAACAGTGTGCATGTCCCGGTCATATCCGATGTCATGGCGATGTCGTTGATGGTGTGGTTACAGTTGCCGGTCGTTTGGTATGGCTGTTGTGGTGGTGACTGGCCAGTCCGTGCGGAAGCTAAGCATGGGTGCGGGGTTGGACATCATAGGTCAATCGGGGAACCTGCGTTGTGGTCCGACGAATTTACAGGTTGTCAGGTATGCGATGCCGTCCAGCATGGCTTCCATGTCATTGGTGGTGTACATGTTTGCCAGCCAATGTAGCGGATGGTGGCTGTCAAGGTGTTGTTCGTAAGTTGTCCCTTGGAGGACCATGATGGGGCATGCTGGGTGACATTCGATGTAGCTGTTCTCGATGATCCATCGTGTGGAGGCACAGTGGTCCCATTTCAGTGCGGGTGCGATGTTGGCCACATACGCCATGCCCCCATAGGCAGAGCAGGCCCTGTCGTGTGCGTCCAGAGGGAGGAGTAGTGGTAGCAGGTCCGCCTTTAGACATGCCGGGTTGGAGAGGCATATCTCCATGGGATGATGGTAGGGACACCTCCGACAGTAGAAGACGGGCATGACGCAGCTGAACAATGTGATGCGGTAAGTCAGTCGGTAACTTACGTTCAGCAGGGACAGGAGATCGCATCCCAATATATGTATCAGGTTGGTTTTGTACAGCTTGAGCTGTCCGGCGTAGTTGGGTAGGTGTGTTGCGGTTGCCATTTCGCAGCGGTGCGTTGTGGTGGCGTGCTCCGGCTGTGTGTGCAGTCTGCAATGTGCACGCTCCGAGGTTGCTGTGAGCTCTGTGTAGTCGTAGGGAGACAGGACTTGTGTTCTGTTGGCTTGTGCGGAGGACATGGGCCCTCATCCCACATGCTTCTCAGACAGTTCAAGGTCAGTGATGTGTGACTCCTTCCAATTAACTTGCATGTGGCCGACATGGGGGAGTGTTATTTTTTTTCCTGCCCGTCCGTTGTGTGCTTCTGTGATATGCGCTATCTGCCCTGTGGTCGGTCTCCTCGGCATGCCTGTGTTGGTCTCTTCTTGGACAATGGCTGTATTCACCGGCTTCTGTCGTAGGGCTGTGGTTTCGGAGTTGGAATGGAAGGTCATTCAGTGCTGTCTGCTCTCCCTTGTGTGGGCGGCAGGCTGCCTTTCCGCTCTGCGTTGGGCCTTGTGTGTGAATGTTATTCTTGGGCCACCTGTTGTCGGTCCCCGGGCTCTTTGGTGTTCCGTTTTATATGTCTTGTTCATATGTGCAGGGTGGTATGGGTGTTTCAGTGTGGTACTGGCGTTCCTCTTCCCGAAGGGGCCCTGCTTCTCCTAGTTGGTGTTGCCGCCGCTGTGTGCTACGCCATGTTTGTTACACTGGGGTGTGTCCTGTTGTTGCGTGACTTCACTGACATGTGTGCGTCGGTTGTGTGGCGTTGGGTGTTGTCCGTGAATTGGGCGTTGGGGACATGTCTGTGGCAGGCCTGTCACGTGTCATGTGCGTTCGGGGTGGGGCTGATGTGTGTGCTGCTTGGTTGTGTCCCTGTGTCTGTGTGCGACGCATGCATGGCGCTGCGGTTGGCCTCTGCGTTGTGCGCATGTGTGGCGGCGTCATCGCCGCTTTGGGGCCGTGACGGGGTGGTTGGTTCCTAGTCCCAGGTGGTGTGTACACATGTGTTACGCGATGTTACGATTTGGCCTGTGTGTCATATGTGGATGCAATGGTGGATGTGTAGTGTACACGCACTGGTGGGGGTTGTCCGCTTTTTCCGCCCTTGCACTGTGTGCGCTGTTTGCGTGCACTTGTTGTGTGTGTGCCTACCTGCGTCTCCGCGGTACGTTGCGTCCTTGGTGGTGCATCAGCAAGAGCATGGGGAGGGCCTGCAGTGCTGGATTCATGCTCGGGGGAGCCGCTTCTTCGTTGTCCGTGCTCGGCATCCGTGTTACCGCTTCGGTTTGTCATACGGTATCTCTTAGCCGTGGGAGCCGTTTGTTTGCGGCATCGTAATTTATACGCCGGGCGGGACGTGATTTCGTCGGACGGTGTGTGTCAATTGTGCTGCGCCGCTACGTGTACGGACGCACTTTGATGGCGGACGGTGTTGCTGGCTTGCCGGCGGTGTTTGGCCTACTTTTCGCATCGTAATTGGGCGGGTGTGTGGACTGCTGCGTGCCGGCGGTAACTGGTGGTTTTTGCATCCGCCAGCACGGCGGTTGTGCTTCCGCCCGCCATCGTAATGACCCCCTAAATTATATAAATTTTATTGATTATTTATAGTAGTTATTAAAAAACATTTAATTGAATTTTGCGTTTTTAGTTCTGTAGCGGGTTGTGGGTTTTTAGGGGAATAGGGTGGGAAGTAATTTAATTATATAAATTTTATTGATTTCTTATAGTAGTTATTAATGTTTTTTATTTGAAATTTGTGTTTTTAGTTCCGTAGCGAGTTGTGGGTTTAAAGGGGAATAGGGTGGGAAGTAATTTAATTATATAAAATTTATTGAATCATTTTTATTTATTAATATTTGTTTAATTGTGATGTTATAGTGTTGAATGTGTAAATTAATTTATTAATAATTGTTTAATAATTAGTTGTTAATTTAAATTAATTAATTAGTAATTAATTATGGTAATTTTGTAATTAATTTTAGGTGTGTTTTGTGGTGTTTATAGGTGTAAATGGTGTGAAGGGTGGGAAGTAATTTATTTTTTATTGATGAATTATTGTTAATTATTTTAAATTAGTTAATTAGTAATTAATTATGGTAATTGTGTAATTAATTTTGGATGTGTGTTGTGGTGTTTATAGGTGTAAATGGTGGGAAGTAATTTATTTTTTATTGATGAATTATTAATTATTTGTTAATTTAAATTAATTAATTAGTAAATAATAATCGTAATTGTGTAATTAATTTTAGGTGTGTGTTGTGGCTATTATAGTGTTAAATAATGTGTATTCAATGAATGTTTATTATCTTTTTTATTAATAACATATTTTAAATTCATTATTAATATTGTTAATTATGGAAATACATTTCAATAAAAATGTTGGTCTTTTTTTATTGGTGTAGTGTTATAGGGTAGGAAATAAAATAAATACATTTATGTTTTAAATAATTTGTTTGTTTGTGAATATTTGTTCCTTTTAAATAAATATTGTTTATAAATGTATTTTTTTATATCATATTTGTAGGTTTTTCTTATATGTAATTAACATTATAATATGTGTTCTTTTTATATGTTTAATATATTTAATTGTATATTTTTAAAATATTGTTTTTTTATTTTTAAGATTATTATTTTTTTTTAAATTGTTTAAGTGTTATTAGTAATTTTTGTTTTTCTGCTATCCAATACTTTCCCTACTGTTGCACTCACTGGATTGGGAATAGTAATTTTTACCCCTCCGCTATCCAGCACTTTCCCTACTGTTGCACTAACTGGAGTGGGAATAGTAATTTTACCCCTTTGCTATCCAGTACTTTCCCTACTGTTGCACTAACTGGAGTGGGAATAGTAATATTTACCCCTCCGCTATTCAGTACTTTCTCTACTGTTGCACTAACTGGAGTGGGAATAGTAATTTTTACCCCTCCGCTATCCAATACTTTCCCTACTGTTGCACTAACTGGAGTGGCAATAGTAATTTTTACTCCTTCGCTATCCAGCACTTTACCTACTGTTGCACTCACTGGAGTGGGAATAGTAATTTTTACCCCTCCGCTATCCAACATTTTCCCTACTGTTTCAATCATTGGAGTTGGAATAGTAAATTTAATTCTTCTACTATCCAACATTTACCCTACTTTTGTAGTCAATGGAGTGGGAAAAGCAAATTTTACCCCTCCGCTATCCAACACTTTCCCTACTGTTGCACTTATTACAGTTGGAATAGCAAATTTAATTGTTTCGCTAGCCAACATTTTCCCTACTGTTGTATTTATTGTGTTGCGAAATGTAATTTTGTTTTAATAGTTTAATGTTTTAATTAGATATAGAATGTTTTTTTAAATTTTAAATTATTGATATATGTATATATTTTATTTTTATATAATTTAAAAGTTAAAAAATTAAATAAAGATAATAGTTAATAAATTATTTTGAAGTAAATATATGTATATGTATAAATTATTATATTTGTGTGTTTATATTTTTTTAATTAAATTTAATTTTTATATTTAGTTCAAATGTATTTTGAATTTAATTTATTTTGTTAAAGATAATATTAATATTTTATATTTTTAATATATATCATTTTATTTTATTTATATTTTTAAATCGATATTTTTTACATCTATATTTTTAACTTCGATATTTTTGATTCAATATTTTTGTACTTACCTGTTTAAGTATAGGTACTCGATATTTTTACTATCTATATTTTTTTTCCGATATTTTTACCATCAATGTTTTTACCATCGATATTCTATCAGTGAACCGTATAAGACATTTTGGGGCATATTCTCAAGGACTTATCGCCGATTTATCGGCACTTTAGCGCCGCAAAAGTGGCGATAGATTTATCGCCCTATTCTCAAGCTGGTGCAAACTGCCGAAATCGCCAGTTTTCCAGCGAAAGCTGCTGCAAAAAATATCGCCGCGGATGAGAGCGACAACTAACGCTAATGATATGCAGAGTAGCAAAAACACACGAAAACACCACTTCGCGATATTCTCAACGACCAGCCAGATCGGCGAAGTGAGCCAAAAACAGGCGATAAGGCGCGTCAGCAGCAGGGATTTAACACCTGCCTATTACTGGTGCTAAGCAGGACGACAACCTGCAGTAGAAAGGGAGCCCAGCCCAGAGCCACAACTGAGGACCAACAGATGCCATGGAGTCCATGATCATGCAGCTTGGAGACCCAAGACGGCCACAACACCCACCGCCACCACCCCCATGACCCCCCCTCTCCTGGACTACCACCTGGGCAGCGCTGAAGAAGACAGCGGACGTTCCTAAAACGCACCAGCCTTAGACACCCAACGCCAGAGGATGCCATTGCCCACTACAGGCTCAAAAGGACAACCAACCTCCGCATCCTGACCCACATTGCCCACAGGCTGACATTACCAACACAGCGGAGAATCAACATCCCTCCGCAGACAAAGCTGCTGGCTGTGCTGCACCTGGTGGCCCCTGGTACCTTCCAACCAACAACTGCCAGAGTCGGAGGAGTCTCACAGCCAGCCCTATCAAAGTTCCTCACACCTGTCTTGGATGCATGTCCACAAAAGCAACGGCGGGCCCCTGTATCCGCACCACACGCTAGTTCCAATTCGTAGTGTTCCTGCGCAACCAACCCTCAACGCCAGCCGTTGCTTGACGCCTCTGTGCCCCAGATCCAAGATTGTAGTCACTGAAATGGGGGTGCGCCAGGTCATGAAGTCCAGTAGTCAACAGTAGTGTAAAAACAGTTCTTTATTACAAATACAGAAATCAACAATACGAAAAGCTCAGCCAACGCGTTCCATTCCCAACGGGGAACTTCATCAGGGCAACATGTGGATTCAATCAACTGCATAGGCTGCGGGAACTCCCCAATACAATTCCATATTCCGAAAGTCAGTATTCAGAAACCTGTTGGATAAATGGTGACAATGGTCAAGCGTCCGCATAGTCACAAACGTAATCTGGCACTGTGCATTGCACTTGGACAAACCGGAATGCTGACAGGCATGATAAATCCTGCACAAAAAGACTGTAACAGAAGTTCGTGTTGTTGTAACCTTCATAGGAAAGAAAAGGAAGGTTACGACCACAAGAACTTCTGTTATGGTCTTATCATGCAGGATTAATCGTACCTGTAAGCATCACGGTTCGTATCAGCTTGATACCCCTGCACCTTCACTTCCCCCACACTGCGCAGGAACAGCTGGAGACCAAGCAAGGGAACTACGCCATAGCTGGCTTCCCGCATGTGTTGGGGGCAATTTACTGCACACATGTACTACTTGTGCCCCCTGCCGACACTGCACACAATAACCGTAACAGAAACCACACGCATTCCATCAATGTGCAGGCAAAGGTGGACCACCGGGGCCTGTCCACGAATGTTGTCGCTAACTTCCCAGACAGTGTGGAAGACCTTGGACATGTAGCTTTGTCCCCCCCCCCTGTAAGCGTAAGCGGAGTGGCCTTGGCCAGCGTATGTTGTGAATAAATAGCCCGGGGCTCTGGGCGTGGTACAGTTCCGGGATGACCACCAAAGTAACTACTCCGTGTGTCTCTGTGTCCACCATATCCTGTCCATAGGCCTACACACACGTGGCCGACCACCCTCAATGCCCAGATTTACACTGGAGACGAGGTGGCTACGTCCCAAGCCAACCCGCGCACATCTCGTCATTGCATGCAGGGTCGTGTCTGCCAGTGCGGTGCCCCCACCCAGCCACAAGGCTGCCGCAATGACCGGTGGTGCCTGTGCGATCCTGTGTGCCTGATGCACCCCAGCCCTGGTCCCCAGACCGGTCCGCCGCCCAGCGATGACTGGCCGCCCCTGCGCACCCAGGCCTCAATACTCACCTGCCGCCACTGGCGTGTCTCCAAGAGGGCCCACCACATGCTGGTGCAACCTCCTCAGCCGATCGCTGGATTCTGCACCACAGGCCCCCAGTGCACCCTGCGGCACCGCACCGCGGAGTCATGTGTGTGCTGACTGCTGCCTTTGGCGTACACTGCGGTCCAGCAGGGCTCTCAATTCAAATCGAATCTTGATTGGCAGGACGGCGTATCGAGGTCGACGCATCATCGCAGGCTGCACACCCGCTCAGCTCTTCAGGTGCCCCTACCTCAGTGCACCGCAAGTCACCGTCCCGTGGCGGGAGGCCCATGCAGGCCGCAGTGCATCGGGTGCCACCAACTCTGTGCACCGCAAGTCACCGTCCCGTGGCGGGAGGCCCGTGCAGGCCGCAGTGCATCAGGTGCCACCAACTCTGTGCACCGCAAGTCACCGTCCCGTGGCCGGAGGCCCGTGCAGGCCACAGTGCATCGGGTGCCACCAACTCTGTGCACCGCAAGTCACCGTCCCGCGGCGGGAGGCCCGTGCAGGCCGCAGTGCATCGGGTGCCACCAACTCTGTGCACCGCAAGTCATGGCCCCTTCATGATTGAGTCTCGTGGTGCGGACGCCATCATGTCACCTCCGGCAGTGGGGAATGTGATGTGGTAGGCCCCTTTTATTGGCAGGGTCACATGTCCTGTGACGCCTGTGTTGGATGGGTGTGGTGTGGGTGTAAACCAGCCCTCAGGGAGTGGCTGTGGCATGCTGACAACTAGACCAGTGATCAGCAGATCACTACAGGGAAGCCCTAGGACATGTAGCTTTGTTGCCCCCCCTGTAAGTTTAAGCAGAGTGGGCTGGGCTGGCGTATGCCGGTCCAGCGTAGGGGTGTGAACGATGAGCCCGGGGCTCTGGGCGTGGTTCAGTTCTGGGCTGGACAAGAAAGTAACTAATGCATGTGTCTCTGTCGTAGTGTCGGCGCCACCCGGACCGCAATAGGCAATGTTGCACCCTGTGACTCGAGTCCCACAACATGAGCAACATGGACTTAAGGGGGAATCACTGAACCTACATTCATCCATGCTTTCATACTTGAATGATCATAGACATGACACATCTTTGTGAATTTTAATGTTTTATTCACATTCAGTGGAGTGTTGAAGCTGGAGCAGTACAGGGCCATGCAAACCCCACTTTACATTGTTGCCCCGTGGAGGGACAGCCAGAGTCCTTCAGGGAATGACAAGTTCATCGGAAGAGGAAGAGTTCAGTCCGCAGTCTGATTGCTGTGTCATTGGTAACCAAACAGAATATGGCAGTCCATGTCGAGGTCCAAGGTGAGTGTCGCAGAGTGTATCGGGGGACAGTGGAAGGTGATGATGCAGAGGGCAGAACCAAGCATAAACAGGCCATATGGCGGAGATGAATGCTACCGCTTCCTCCTTACCACTAAGGCAGAATCATCCGCATCTTCGTCCTCTGATGTTACATGTGCCTCACATGTGGGTGGTGGTGTTCTGCCTGCATCACTGTTTGGTGATAAAAACTCAGGGGTGTTTTTCTAAGTGGGGTATTGGCGCCTCCAGAGTGTGCGCTGTTTTATTATCTCGAAATGTTAGTACGGTGCAAAGGCGAGGGAAACTAACACCCTAAACCCTCAGTCGGGGACCCAAGGGAGGTCCACTCAGACATAAACTTCAATCCTATGCACACGCTGTTAAATTACTAAAACATGACCATGTTCGGCCAAATTTATGTTAAATCATAATCATATATCACACATATATATTCGAATATTTTCTTGGTTCTTTTATTCAATTCGAACGCCCAGCCTTTTTATCACCCTCAATTCCCGAGAGAAGGATGAGTCCCCCAGTCTACGGTCCCCTATTAGATTCTCCGCTTCGCTATCACTTGTGAGTGGGGCATTAAGAGATGTTGTGCTCGAAGAGACTGAGATGGTTTGTGAGTTAGTTCTGACCATACCTTGTTTCTCATTATGTGTTACATGATCATATTTTCTAGCGAATGTAAAAATTCTACCATCTCTATAATCTATTTCATCCCTGCGTAATTTTCTTGTCTTTCTCTGTTTGATGTCCTCCTGGTGTTTATCCAGGACATCTTTTAAAATAGCGTAGTTTTTGTTTGTTGCCTCTTCTAATCACTGTTTGGCACTGACACATCAGGGGCCGGAGGTGGAATCTCTGCCGCACTGTGTGGCAGTGACACATCAGGGGCCGGAGGTGGATTGTCTGCCGCACTGTGAGGTACTGACACATCAGGGGGCGGAGATGTGGATGTAGAAGCAGCAGCAGCATTCATCGGCGCCAGGCCTTGTGGCAGCAATGCCATGATGAGGGTCTGCAGGGCATGGAAGATCCCAGCTACATCTCGCTGGTGTGCAGCCGTGGCAGCCATTCTTTCCGCCTGCATCTGCTCCCTGTTCTCCATGATCCTCCGCATGTGTTCCAACTCCCGGCTGACATCGCTGGAGCCACTCTGACTAGACAGTTGTTCTTGTCTCTGAGTCAGGACTGAAGCGATGTCAGCCATGGATCATTGGAGAGCATGGAGCGGACTGTGGGTGTCCGTTAGGGACTGTAAGTGGTCCCTGATGGGACTTAGACACCCACGTATGGCATCTAGTTTGGCTGCCATGAGGTCGAACCCCACCCGCACCTGTTCAGCCATCTTCTCCTGGCCCCCTAACACACGGCGTTGGAAGGCCATGTGTTGTTCGTGGGGGTCCTGGGAGACGGCTGGGGTGGTGGGTGCTTCCTGCTGTGTGGTCTGTGCAGGGGGTGGGGTCTCCTCAATGCAGCTGGGCTGCCCTGCTTCTGGAGGTGAGGTGCCGAAGCTGTCCATGAGCACTTGGAGGGCGTCGGTGTCGAAGGTGGGGAGGTCCTCTTCGTCATCAGTGTAGAGATGTCCGGTCTGCTCTGCAGGAGGTGTTGATTCTCCCTCTGCAATGTGAAGGGGAGATGCAGTTTAACATTGTGTTCACATGTATGTTGACGCATTGTACAAGTTTACATACAGACTGCATGACAATGTACATTGTGACTGTTTGGGAGGAGCTGCCTATTTGATGCGGGACAGTGGACATTTCGACAACATCACGGATGTGTGTTTGTATTTGTACATTATCATCTCCCATTTCCCTGCTACGCCAAATGTGATTGGCCAGTTTCTACACACAGGCGGCACCAGTTGTGTCCTCTGTTCTGTTGTGAACGTGTTGCAGTTTGTACCACATTGTTGTCACAGTTGATGTGCTCTGAATGTTATGTGTGTGTGCTGCATTTTGGGAGGGTCACCCCTGCAGCTCTGATTTTGCTGCCCCTTATCCCTTTCAGGCGGTGTGCCTTTGACTTCTGTGCTTATACAGTGCTGAGATGTTGCATACTTGGGTAAATTGGGCTCTTGGTGGGAGTTGGGACTCTGGGGCATGGTTTGTCCGCAGATGTGTTGTTGACGTCAGGGCTTGTTTGTGCACGTGGATGTGTCAGGGTGTGACCTGCTCCTTTACGGATGTGGTCCACACTTAGCCACCTCAGTGTCGTGGCGTGCAACATGTCATGATATATTGACTGCAGCCATGCTATTCGTCATTCAGTGTCACTTGCATTGTCAGTGTGGCTCACAGACACGCCGCTTTGCTGGGGTTGGCACATGTGCATGGGTTGGTTGTGAGATTGGTGATGTGTGGGAAGGGCCCCCTCTGGGCACATAGTCGACGGGGGCCTACTTGCTGTTCCTAGGTGTGCTGCAGTGTGCCAAGGGGACCAGAGACATGATCCAGAGTCATTGTGGGTGTTCACTGTGCTATACTTAATTGTGCATGTGTGCCATTGTGCCCATCTCCCCCTGTCCCCCCAGTCCCTGGTCGTTACTCACCCTCTTGCTGTTGTGTCAGGTCATGTTGAGCAGTGTCCGGTCCCCCAACTCCTGCCACGGTCTCCACACTGATGACTGTGGACACCATTTCCTCCATCTCATCCAGCTCCTCCTGTGGCGCTGGACTCCCACCTCCAGTCTGCATTGCTGCCTTCTAGTTGTTGCCGAGTATCTGCTTGGTTTTGCGCTTCACATCATTCCAGTGCCTCTTGAGCTCTTCCATTGTCCTCCTCAGCACTCCGACTGCATTCACCTTGTCCACGATGGACTGCCATATTGCATTTTTTGTTGCCAATGACACAGTGGAGGTGACGAACAGTTGTTGATGGTGTTCTATCACCTCCGTTATCAGGATCCTGTTTTCCTGCGGACTGAACCGCGTCTTCCTCTTCTTCTCCTCCTTGCCCTTCCCTGACCCCGAGGTCCCAGGCTGGTCCTCCGTGGGGCTTGTGGGGTTCTGGTTGTCCTCTGTACTTGCTCCGGCTGCCTCCATTGTTCTTCGCTGTTGTTTTGGTTTTGTTTGTGGTTTTTTTTTCTGCTTTTATGGTGATTTTTCCCGCCTGACGTGTGTGAATTGCAGGCCTGGCGCAGCTTATCGCTGATTTTCTTATCGCGGTTGGGCCCATCGCAACTTTTTTCACGTTCGGCCTGAGATTTTTATCGCCGTCCCGGTGATTTTATCGCGGACATTTGACGCGTTATCGGGAAACTATCGCATGTTACCGCTGTGTTGAGAATGTGATGTTGACACGGCGTTATTTTCCCGCGATAGACGGCGATATGAAGAATTGCGTTAACCTATTTTGGCGATGATTATCGCACGTTCTTGTGAATATCCCCCTCAGAGTGAATTGCAGTGATTTATGAAAACATTTGAAAAATCATACCTTCAGTTCCCTTCATCAGATTTTTGTTGTTTTGGTGTCTGTTTAAAGATAATAATATATACTATTTTCATAAGTTATAGTGTGGTTTGTATTGTGTTGTATTTCTTACTTATTAGCTATTTATGGTACTGATAAATATTTTATTCTTATTTTCCTTTGAGTTAAGCCTGACTGCTCTGTGCCACAGATGCCAGGACAGTGCTAAGGTTTAAAACAAAGTTAAGCAAAGTAACCTAACTGGATCTGATACAGAATGATGACATTATTACTTGATTATTTCTCACAACCACCCCAACTAATCCACCTTCTTACAAGGATCAACATAACAACATGAAATATATTTTTCTATGACATTTGGATGCACTGAAAGAAACTGGGAAATAAATATATTAGTGCAGAAAAGCTTAAGCACATTTTTAAACTTTCTTTGCTCCCTGAGACATTTACAAGAACAGCGCTCCCTTAAGGTTTGTTTAATTATTTCCTCCACAAGCATATTTTAAGCTGTGAAATAACGATGTGCTTGCAGAAGTTTTATCTCAGGTTGACAATAAACCAGATCGTTTCTCAAGAGTAATGCTGTCCTCAATTCCCTGTACATGGTGCAGGAATAGATACATTTAGAATACAAAAATGCACTTCATCAAGGTCTCATGGTGATTTTCCTCTCAGATAAATCCAAGCGAATTTAGGTCTTCAAGACAGATTTTTAGTTAAAGAGAGAACCTTCCAGCATACACTGATTCCATTGTAGAAGGTTTGGATAGGGAGGAAACAGGATAGCCCAAGTTACATCTGAGTATACAAATTACACTGTAAATTAGACTTTAAGACCACACCAGCGAATTGATGCAACATGACTGTGTTTCAGAAAACAACTGGAAAGGGATATTTATCTGCTTTGATTTTACTCACTCAGTGTTTGTACAGTGTTTTCTATGACTGGCCATACAGTTCTGGCCACTCATCCAGCAACAGATGTGAATTGCAACACTCCTGGCAAAACAGATTTTTTTCACATGGAGCTCTCCTGATACACTGATAGAAACATGTATGGACCTTTTTCACTAGTTATAACTAAGTGACCTTCTAAAGCTGCCGCCTTAGCTGGCATTAAAGAAACACTGTCCCTGCATCCTTGATGTCATCCAACCTCTTCTCTAGAGCAGAGGGCAGCAAATGAAACCTTGGGAATTTCAAACCACAAATGACCTCAGTTTCAGTATCAGGACTTGACCTCCTTTTCAAAACAGGTCGGGCTTTAGCAGGTAGGCCTTTGTGAACGATTCATTTCAATGTGGGCCTGAACCTGGAGCGAGTGGAATAATGTTCAAATGTTGACAATACAGTCTCAACAATATGGTGAGTATAAAACACTAAGGGGATGAATTAGAGTTTGGTAGGATAGGAAAACCACTAGGATAATTACAGAGTTCTCCAGTCCCATCAATCTTGCATTTGCCATAGAAAACACAGGGTTTCCCATGTCAGACCTCCGCCAGCTCCAATGACACAGCAGTCTCCACCCTTAGAAAGCCTTCATGGCAGCCCATCTGCAACAGGACCACTGGCTTTCGAGCGTCATCAAGAGGTCTGCGCTATTTAGGGATGAATTTTTGGTGTTGCATAAATAAAACACCACTTTGGTGTCTTTTAAGCAACACTAAAATACATGTTTGTGTGTGCCCTGATATGGCAGCCACCCGTAATTACTGCAGCCGAATCGAGAGTGCAAGAAGTACCCAGAAGCGTTTTGCTACAAACTAAAAAAAAAAAAAGCCATGAAAGGATGGTCTTCGTTTCTAAATTTTCCGCCCGCCATCCTAATCAGCCCCTAAGTTTGGAAAGTATGAGCAAACTATGACATGATTGCAGAGAGTATCCGTAATAAAACAATTTACTTTATGGTTGTAATGAGCAGTGTACTGTATATAAAAAGCAAGAATTGTATTGTTACAGTTTTAGAAAAAATGTAGCAAAGTGTTTGCACCCTCAGCAGTGCGGGTAGGGGCAAGTGCACCTTTACACTTGTATGTATGCATAGTTTGATTTTGAGGCAGGCCACCTCATTCCCACCCAGCACGCTTAACTTAAAAAAAATATAGCTTACATTTGATGAATCTGTTTTACGCACCAATAGGAGTGCGCAACATTTCGTGAAAATTCATTAGCCACCCGGCATTAACAGTTTCTTCCTCATCAGCGTTCCTGTTAATTATGCTACCTGTTTTCAGTGCAAGATACCCTAGTGGGGTTAAAGTTGTGCTCAACAAAAACACTAACATAACATAATTACCATACCCTGTGGTATTTACCAGGTGCACAATTGGGATTGTGGACCCTTTATAATGATGTCTTAAGTTTCTATAGGCACTCATCATAACCTTGCTCCTGTAAGCTGTTCGGTTAGAGTGAGGCACAACCTGAACTCTTCTCCCTCTTATATGTCCTTTCACCCAAACAAAATGTATGGACTAGTAGTTGTCATCCTCATCTCCTTCTACAAGTTGTAAGTGAGATAGGGCAAGACATTCAGCTGCTTCTCTACCGTGGAAGCATTGAGGAAGCCGGGATCAGCACATGCCCACCTCTCAGGCCACTGTGCCCCGGTCTGGGGAACTCTTGGGCACCTAAGCAGTCCTTGTCACGAGTATTGCTGCTGTTCCGAGAGCTGGGAGCAACAGGAGCCAGATATTAATGAGAGCTCAGTGATTTGACAAGTGCCTCCATTTAAGGCTTTGACTTTAGGGCCTATCTAGGGCAAACAGTAAAGGGTTAATCTTGAAGGCTGTTTTTTTGGATAGATATTTAGTCTCAGTCAACACATGGTGTACTTACACAAATTATAATGTGCATTCTGGCATTGTTATTTCTTTTGTTAAAATGAGACCATTCTTTGTTTATGTTAAAAAAAATGGTTAATAACTATGGTAGTTGAGATTACATTATAATCAGCTTCGATATTGGGCCTTTACGTATTCCTTATTTTTACTTATTTTTAAATCTACCCCATTTCATTGGATAGGCCTACAACACTATGTGCTGGATGAATAGAAAGAGCCAAAGCACACAATCTGTAGTTACAGAAGCACAAATGTTCACAGTTCAGTGTTACATCTCCTTGTACAAGTGAAAGAACAAGGTCTGCAGATGTTCCGGATATGATACAGATTGTTTTGGTGGAACAGTCTCTTTCTCTGGTTGCTGGTGGTGCACTTTGGGTGATATATATCTATCTATATATATATATATATATATATATATATATATATATATATATATATATATATATATATATATATATATATATATATATATATAAAATACTCCTGGGGAGGACAAAGGCTGCAGCATTAGGTGACAAGTTAGTAATCTGAGTGAGTCATTGTTCTGCCAGCCAAATCACAGCCTGGAAATGGTGCTATTGAGTAGTCCTGGATTGGGAGGCTCCCTCACCCTTGCAGGATGCAGGGGGATGGATAGGCATCCCATCTCCTTTGTGTAGGTCAATAGCAATGACAATGTTCATGGACCTGTCCTTTGTGCACCTGTTAAGTCATAGATGGACCTTCTGGATCCGGCTTCAGCCAGGAATGGCGGACATGAAGAAACTTCCCTGCTCTTTTGAAAGTTATATGAATACAAACCAGACCGTTACATTTGGATTTACAGTAGTTGCATGTTGGGTTCTGCTTTATCATTGTAAATGCACATGCCACCATGACGACGGATTCTACATTGGAATGGTGGCATGTGGAATGGTCAAGAGTGGCAGTTGGTTCCTGTGCCTGCTCTGACCGGTCCTGTACCTTCGTACTCAATAAAGAAGAAGTATCTTATCTGCAGAGTCCTCCTCGTCTTATTTTCACTGGCGACGAGCGTATCTGGACCGTGGACCGGCGGAGTAGAGGATTCTTTTAACCCACTGTACAGGTGGCTCGACTTGGGCGGGGCGGACATAAACCAGCTGTGGCAGGCAAGTCTGACAGCAGACCTTTTCTGGGACAGTGAGTGCAAGACCAAGCTCCTGCATTTGAGGATTAAGGGTTTGCACCTCCAGCACCAACAAATACTGCTGCGGTATACCTCTCGCACCAGCCCATGTAGCCACTGGCCCCGCTGCGAGTAGAGGAATTTGGCGGCCGCAGGGCTCCAGCGGTGCTTGTAGGCCAGCGTCAGGTTGGCCAGTACGCAGCAGAGGAGTTCGGGTGTCAGCCGGAGAAAGGGTTCATGACAGTGTGCCAGGTTTTTAGAGGACACAGGCCCCCCGTGCGGCCCTGGTCCACCAGAAAGACACGGAGCAGATCTGGGCCAGGGGGGCAGTGCTCATCGGTGTTCCTACCACACCTCATTCCCGTATTGTCTTGGCAACCATTGGGCACGATTCCTCCATGATTTTGGGTTTTTTCCTGGTACGGTGACGCCACCTCCCGTGTGACCATCGTGTTTGAACCAAGCCAGTTTTGTTGCCTAGCAACCAGCGCCCGGACTGTTACTGCTGCGTCACCACATTTGCTTTGGCGTGGTAGCCTAGCAACCATCTCCAGCCACGAGTGCTACTTCCTGGCACCAGCTTCTTCACCTCTAGTCACCCAGCTTCCTAACGCGCTCCAGATGTCTCCGCTCACACTTTGGTAACTTTAACTTCCTGCTGCGACCAGGACTCTCCATCTTTGATTCCACCTTTGCCTGTTCTGCGTATTGATGATACACACACCCTCATCGTTGTCTCTGATTCCTTCATTGGATTCTCACATCTGCTGCACTTTCGTACACAGTGTGTGTCAGTGACACGCACACCATATTTATCCTGTTCTCTGCGCATCTAGCTGGGATCATACTACATGCATGTTGGTGATGTGCACACCATGTACTGCAATTGCCATATATTTATGTCACAAATTTTCTGGTGACAACCCTCTATTATAATAAACCAAGATTTTGCGTGCACCTTCAGTGACACGCACACTGCATAGATTTGTATGTTATACACATTTTTGCAGATCATTACATCACTGTATTCTATACATAATTGTGACTTTTATGTGTTGCTGCGTCCATTCATTCTAATTTTTAAAGTTCACAGGTTTTACCTCTCTGTGTTTCCTAGTAACCTGTCAAAATGCAAAAATCTGTCTTACCTCCTTCTCCATTTCTATCGACCCCAGGAAATCCCCCTGTGGAGTGGGAATTATGGTTAGAAGGTTTTGAGGCTTAACTTGAAGCCATTGAAACAGAGGTTTTCACACAGAAGAAAAAACTAGCTTTATTGCGCCACTCTTTGGGCACGGAAGGGAGGAAAATTTTAAAGCACTTACCTCCAGCTGTAGCTATGGGTGAGGGCGATGCAGTGGATGAATACACCTCAGCCATAAAAATGATGGATGCCAGGTTTAAAAAGAAATGCAACATCATTATGGAAAGGCACAGGTTCTATATGAGAAAGCAGTTGCCAGGCTTGAAGGGTTTTTGCAGCAACATGTGACTATAGAACTTTTAAGGATGAAATGTTGAGGGACCAATTAGTTGAGAAAACTAATAGCAAAAAGATTCAACAGAAACTTTTAACGACGGAGAATTTAACTCTGGACAAAGCATTAGAAATAGCTAAGAATGTAGAAACTACAGCTATGTACATGGATCAAATGGCCTTAGAAACTGAGGTGCATGCAGTTACGGTAGAGAAGGTTGTCAGCAAGAGAGAAAGGAAGAGTGATAAACAGAGAACATTAGAATGTTACAGATGTGGCAGCAGGAGTCATTTGGGAAATGCTTCTTTCTGTTCCACATCTGATAAGCATTGCACGAAATGTAAAAATAAAGGTCATTTTGCAAAGGTGTGCAAATCCAGACCAGCACATGTCAAACCTACAACTAAAAAGGTCCTTTCAGTTGATTGCATATCAGAGGCGGATTCTGATCCTGACAGTGAGGAAGGAAATCTGGTTATGATGGTGCCAGAGGCTTGTGAATCAAGTGTTGGGGGGAAATTGAATGTTTTGTTATTCTTGCAAAACCACTGATTCCATAAAAAATGTAGATGATACAGAAGTGTTAAAGTTAAAGCTTGACTGTACTAGTGTCAGGTGACCATTTTGTCAAATTGGTGTAGATGGTAAAAATATATCCATGATGGCTGACTCCGGTTCCTTTTTCACCCTCATTGGTCCTGAGAAGTGGAGTAGGTTAGTCAACATTCCTGTTAGAAATGGGGGTCTCTAGTTGGCAGAGGTCGGTACCTTTGTCCAAATAGGAACCCTTGCTTCTAGTCAGGGTAAAGGGGATACTCTTCTAAAATAACCCCTGCTCACCCCCTTGGTAGCTTGGCATGAGCAGACAGGCTTATCTCAGAGGCAGTTTGTAAAGCATTTGTGAACACATACAGTAATACAGTGAACATACTACAAATGGACACCACACCAGTTTAGAAAAATAAGTAATCTTTATCTAAACCAAACAAGATCAAACAACAAAAATCCACAATACAGTACTGAAAATATGATTCTTAAAAGGTAGAAACAGTTCAGTTCCAAGCAAATTGCAGACGCAACACTTTTCACATAAAGTACCTTGGATGCATCACACACACAAACAAAAAGGGTTGCATGCAGGGAAGGTGATGCGTCGGCTCCTTACACTCAGGGAAGGTGATGCATCGGTTCCTTGCTCCAGGGGAGGTGATGCGTCGGTTCCTTACTGCTGCGTATGGGAGGTGATGCATCGGTTCCTTACCGCAGAGGAGGTGATGCGTCGGTTTCTTACTGCGTGGGGAGGTGACACGTCGGTTTCTTACTGCGTCCCCCAACGATGCAACAGACTTGACGTCTCGATGCGATGCAACGATCCGTGACGATACGTGGGTTCTTGCAGCCGCACAGCAGGCCTTGCGTCTGAACCTGTGCGGTGATCTCGGACTTCGGAGATTGGTGCACTCAATACGGCGTGCGGCGATTTCTCGAGCCGTGGGCAGGCACTGCGACGATTTCTTCGGCGATGCGTCGGAAACAGGTGCAGATGTGTCGCACTTCTTGAAGTTGCGTTATTTTTCCCAGCTCCCAGCAGCAAACAGCCTCCAGAGGTCCAAAACAACAGTAGGCACCTCTTAGCAGGTCAGAACTCCCAGCAAGGAAGTTCAGGGGAGCTGGTGGTGAAGTCTTTGTGTCCCTGAGACTTCAGAACAGGAGGCAAGCTCTTCTTCAAGCCCTTGGAGATCTTCCTCAAGCAGGGGACACAGCAAACAGCAAAGTCCTTTTCCCTTTCCTCGGCAGAAAGTAGCCACTGCAGGCCAACCCCAGACAGCAAACAGCACAGGGGCAGTACTCCTCCTCAGTTTCTCCAGCTCTTCTCCTTGGCAAAGGTTTGTCTTGATTTCCCAGAAGTGATCTTTGAAGTCTTTTCTATCCCTGAGACTTCCAACAGGAGGCAAGCTCTACTTCAAGCCCTTGGAGAAAACTCAAACAGCAGGATGATGAAAGAACAGTCCAGTCATTTCCCTGCCCAAGACAGAAGCAACCACTGCAGGCCAACCCCAACAGCACACAGCACAAGGGCAGTACTCCTCCTCCAGCTTTCCCGGTTCTTCTTCCTGGCAGGTTCCTTAGTTCAGCAGTAATCTAAAATACTGGGGTCTGGGCCCCACTATTTATACAGCAAATTCCTTTGTTCTCTTGATGCAGAGAGGCTCTGTGCTCAGCCAAAACCAGTTCTGTCCTCTCTGGTGCAGCTTCCTGGCAGGAGGTGGAGACAGCGTTGTATAAGGCAGACAGGGCCTATTCAGGTGCAAGGGAAATCTCCTCCCACCACTCTAAATGCAGACCAGGCCTATTCAGGTGCTAGTGAGAACTCCTCCCCCTACTCTGAATGCAGCCCAGGTCTATTCAGCCCAGCCCTGACTTGTTCAGGAAAGGCAGGACATACATCAAACCCCCCCGGTGGCTGTCTGAGAGAATGCACCTCCTCAGTCACTCCAAAACCATACAGTCAATACACAAACCAGCAGAGGCACACAGGATGGCTAAGCAAGAAAATACCCACTTTCTAAAAGTGGTATTTTCAAACACACAATATAAAAATCATCTATACTAAAAGATGCATTTTTATATTCTGAGTTCAGGCATACTAAACTCCATCTTTCTATCTTGTCCCAATGCGAAGTTATATTTATTGGGACAGATAGCCTTTTAATAGTGAAAAACGAAATTGGCAGTATTTCACTATCAGGACATGTCACACACATCAGGGCAGGTCCTACCTTTCACATACACTGCACCTTACCCACAGGGGTACCTTGGGCCTACCTTAGAGGTGACTCACATGTAAGAAAAGGAAAGGTTAGGGCCTGGCATGTGGGTGCCCTTGCCAGGTCGACATGGCAGTACCAAACTGCGCACAGACACTGCGGTGGCTGGTCTGAGTTACATTTACAGGCTGCTCATATGGGTGGCACAATCAGTGCTGCAGGCCCACTAGCAGCATTGGATTTACAGGCCCTGGGCACACCCAGTGCACTGTACTAGGGACTTACCAGTAAATCAAATCAGCCAATTATGGAAACACCAATCCATACATACAATTTACAGAGAGAGCATAGGCACTTTAGCACTGATCAGCAGTGGTAAAGTGCCCAGAGTCATAAAATCAACAAAAACAGGTCAGAAACAGAAGGCCACAAAACAAAAAATCTGGGGATAAACCTGCTGTAAAAGCCAGGTCTAACACTTCCCTTGAAGAAATCCCTGGTTAAGCCTGTAGCTTAAAGGGGTAAACCCGTTCAGGTGTTGGGGGTTTTGACTGTGTACTAACCTTTAAAGGACATTCTACTCCAGCCACCGTGTATGTGGCAAAAGACGGGTCTTCTCTTCTGGGATGGTTGGAGCAGAAAAATCTGGACATCATTTTAGACCCAAACAGTCCAGAGCAGGTTCTACTCAAAGATGATATCAAATCCGTCTTGGCTGTGGGAGCACAGGATTGAAAAGTGTCTTTTCCAGAAGTCTTTAGTAAAAATCTTTGCAAAATTACGGTATTTTCACATTGCATAATCTTGAAGCAGGGAGCTCAACCTGTCGTGCACAAGGCCAGACGGGTACCTGTTGCCATGAGGAAGGAGTTGTCCCTAGAATTGGAATCTCTTTGTCAGCAGGGTATCATTGAGCCCATTGAGAGCTCTGAATGGTTATCCACTGTGGTTTTGGCCAGAAAAGGGAATGGTGCCCTTAGGATGGGCATTGACTTGAGGGATCTAAATGAGAGGATATGGGTGGACAGACATCCCCTACCTAACATCACGGAGATGATGGGTTCATTAAAGGGAGCAAAACTTTTCACCACTTTGGATATGTCCTCCGCATACCACCCGATCACGCTAAAGACAGAAAGTCGACATCTGACATCCTTTGTGACCCATTCCGGTGCTTATAGATTCAAAAGAATGCCTTTTGGTCTTGCATCGGCTTCAGCGACATTTCAAAGGGTCATGGAGGCAATGTTTTCTGGTGTTCCCAATGTCAAATGTTTTCAAGATGACATTTTGGTCTCTGGCAGGAATGTGGATCGTCATGACAAGACCTTGGCTATGGTGTTATCTATCGTAACTGAGAGGGGTGTCACTTTAAAGGCAGAGAAATGTAAGTTTGCAGTAGACGAGGTGGATTACCTGGGATATAAATTGTCTGCTAGGGGGGTGGAACAGAAGGAGGATTTAGTAAAGGCTATAAAGGGTTTCCCCACTCCACAAAACAAGGACCAGCTCCAGTCATTTTTTGGTATGTTGGAATTCTTTGCCAGGTTTATTCCCAGTGCAGTGATAAAACACATAACATGAGGATGCTTATGAAGAAAAACCAGCAATTTGTGTGGTCTTCCGACCTAGAGCGTAAGTTCCAACAAATACAATTAGAATTGAGTGGTGCCATTCCTCTGCAACCTTTTGATACACATGATCCTTCTTTGGAGTCACGGATGCCAGTCGGTATGAGTTGGGTGCCGTGCTACTCCAAAAAAGAGAGGGAAAGGAAGAAGTGGTGGCTTTTGCGTCTCGCACTTTAAGAGGTGCGGAGTGCACTTACTCCGTAATAGAGCTTGAGGCCCTGGCTTGTTGGTGGGGTGTGGATCATTTTAGGCAATACTTATGGGGTTCGGAGTTCATCATCCGTATGGATCACAAGCCTTTAAAAAATGTGTTCACCACTTAGGGAGCCAACAATGCCACTCCCCTTATTGCTAAGTGGCACTATAGGTTGATGGAGTTCCATTTTCAATTGGAATATATTCCTGGTGCTAAGAATATTTTTGCGGATTGTTTGTCCAGGTTGCCTCACTCCAATGTGCAGGCAGGAGAGCAAGTGGAAGAAGCTTTTTGCATCGTGGCCTCATTGGGGGAATCGGGTTTTGGTTGCATATCAGAGGAAGAGTGGAAAGTTGCAGTGCAAGAGGATGAAACTATTCAAGTGGTGGTTGGTATGTTAAGCAAGGGTTGGGTGCCTAAAGACTGGGAATACAGTTCGTTTAAACACGTTTTTCCAGAGCTAAGTATGCACATGGGTGTTTTGAGAAGAATGGATTTGTTGGTAGTGCCAGTGACATTGCAAAATAAGATTTTGGCTTTGGCCCATGAGGGTCACGTGGGCCTGAGAGCCATGAAGAGGAGAATTAGAGAAATCTTTTGGTGGCCGGGCATGGATCGGGGAGTTGAACATTTTATGAGAGAGTGTGTAGCATGTGCAGTTAGTGACAAAATCAAGTCACGTTTCCCAGTCCAATTGAAGCAGTGCCAGTTCCTGACAAACCATGGTTCAAGCTAGGTTTGGACATCATTGGACCCATGTATGTTTTGGATGAATGGAACAGGTATGGCTTAGTCGCGGTGGACTATGGCTCTGGGTGGCCGGAAGCGAAATTTGTGAAGTCCGCTAACACTGAGGAGGTGTTAGAGTTTCTCTAGTCCTTATTTTTGAGAGAGGTTGCCCCTGCTGAACTGGTCACTGACAATGGAGTGCAATTTATGGCCAAGGAGTTCCAAGGGTTCATGAGTCATTGGGGCATCAAGCACATCACCACTTCGCTGAGCAGAGAATGCATACCACCACGCAAAGCGAGCCTAGTTTGAATGGCTCAGGAAGAGAAAGGAGACCTCCTGTTTGGTTCAAGGAGTACGTGAGATTTTAATGTATGCTTTTATTTTGGTTTCTGATGTGTTTCCTTATTATGCTTTGTTCCGAATTTTATGGTGAACGCCCTTTGCCAGTGTTGTGTTATAAGTTTCGTTCAACCTTCTTTTTCCTTTCTTTTCCTTTATTGTGAGGGAAGAGATGTGTTGGGTTCTGCTTTATCATTGTAAATGCACATGCCACCATGACAACGAGTTCTACGTTGGAATGGTGGCATGTGGAATGGTCAAGAGTGACAGTTGGTTCCTGTGCCTGCTCTGACCGGTCCTATACCTCCATGCTCAATAAAGAAGAAGTATCTTAACTGCAGAGTCCTTCGCGTCTTCTTTTCATTGCATCTGGAACAGACAAAGAGAACAGCACATTTGGACATTCATGGACAGGAGGCAGCAGCTCTGACCACCTGTGCAACCTTTGGAGCATTTCACAACCTCCTGTATCACATATATACTGGGGCACTCCAACTGGGAGTACATCATCCCACAGGTTTCAAAGCACTACTTTCCACACATCTTTCACACTCAGGGGAAGTTTGGGGACACTGTCATTGCAAAATATATGCATTAACCTAGGGATATGAGTTGACAGTCTCCCCACCGGAGTGCACATAAAAAGGCCTCTCCACCTAGGCCTGTACATCAGTTGCCACCAACTATTTGTCAAGTGATGGCATTGTAATGGGAATGATAATTACCTATGCAGCAGACTCTATTGGGTCAGTCTGAATGAGGAAATAAGGATGCGCATGGCACACAGCTACTACGAAAGGGACTTTCGACCCTACAACCCTTTATTTTTCTTTTCTCTTAATGTTATTTTCAGATCAGTAAATTTGTTCTTCAAACTAATTATAATAATAAATCAAGATATTAACTGCTTTACATATTTTGATTTTACTGACATGATCATTTGCAGAGCATTGCTGAATTTAGAAATGTCTACCTTATTCAGGGGTGCATTGCAGATTTTAGAAATTGCTAGCTTGTTCACTGAGATAATGGATTCTAAAGTCACAGGAGTCTAGAGAAAATGCACCATATTTTTGCATTGTAAGATCATTGTGTTGCTAAAAATCTCAGTTGAAACCCCAAGAAGAGCTGGCTGTATATAATTAAATCAGTTAGACAGCAGTGCAATTCAGGCACCATGGATTTTTTTGGATGAAGGAACTGCATCTAAAAAGTGATTCAACCTACCTAAAACATTCCGAAAATACTTCCCACATCCAAAACCAAACCAATTTCAGAAAAGTCTTTACCACCCAAAGCAGCCAGGGGAGTGCCACAATGCAGACTGTACATTGAAGTCTTTTATGCGGCACAGATGAGTTGCTGCAGAAATTAAATGAAAAACAGCACAAATTAGTTATGCAGCTACTGGACTGCAAATTATGGTCCAGGGAAGAATCCAGCACACTCTAGCACCTTCCATCAAACACAGTAACCATCCAGACTTCTCCACTTACCCCTTTAAATGCCTGCATCTCAGATAACGTTTCCAGGCACTCTGCCAACCATGACTAACAACACAAACAGTAGTCCGAGGGGGGCTATGATCTGCAGTTCGAGTCCAACCTGCTTTATTTAAGAAAACATTTTATCTGCTCTTAGCATGGGGTGGGCGGTAAACTCCGCTCTGCCAGCAGAGTTTGTGGTGTTTGCCCACTTCGCACTCCATTTGGAGTGTGGAGTTCTGGACAAACTCCATGAACTGCTGTGTGGTGGATTTTTCTCGTAGGTTGCTCGCCAACATTAAGTTGGTGAGTACGAGCAAAAACAATTTGAGCGTTAGGACGAGTCCCGGTGCGATTTCTCAATGCGGCGGTCACGGTAGGTTACCACCATTCACGTTGAGAATGTTGCTGCTCGAGTAGAAAATCTACTCAAGTGGCAGAACGAAGCAGTGGCCTCTGGCGCGGCACGTGGTGCAGCTTGTGCTGATTTTACATTACAGAACAAGCTCCCAGAACTAAAAATCAGCATGAGCTGCGTGATGTGCTGAAATTCCGCTGCTCGTGGACCCCGTGGAATTTCGCTGAATTTTTATGTAACTCTCCAGAATTTCGCCCACCCCTACTCTTATCAGTGTCCTTTTCTCCATCTCATATTTCTATCTCTGGCAGCTCACATGTTCTGGTGTTTGATTTTTGATATGTTGTATTGTCCTTTTCTCCATCTTGAATATCTATCTCAGGTTCCTCACATGCCCTAGTGTTTAATTGTTGATGTGTTGTGTTGTCATTTTCTCCATCTTTTATATCTATCTCAGGCTCCTCACATGCGCTAGTGTTTAACTAATGATCTTTTGATGTGTTTTGTTTTTTGTGTCGTCATTTTTTATTGGGTACCAAAACACACAGTAGTGTGCTGAATGCACAGTATGATAGAAAATGGAAATTACAACATAGTCAATCAATCAATCAATCAATCAGGGAATTGTAAGTGCGCTACTCACCCGTGAGGGTCTCAAGGCGCTGAGGGGGGTCCGCAGATCTGTTTAGCCGAAGAGCCAGGTCTTGAGGGTCTTCCTGAAGGTGTTCAGGGAGGGGGCACGTCTGATGTCTGCCGGTAGCTCGTTCCAGGTCTTGGCTGCAATGTGAGAGAAGGATCTTCCGCCTGCTCTGGCTCTGTGGATGCGCTGGGTTTTGGCCAGTGCGAGGTTGGAAATCCGAGGTTTCTTTTGGGTATGTGGAAGTTGATTCTGTCGTTGAGGTATTTGGGTCCGTTGTTGTGTAGGCATTTGTAGGCGTGAGTGAGGATTTTGAAAGTGACTCTTTTCTCCACGGGGAGCCAGTGGAGACTTCGTAGGTGTTGGCTGATGTGTTCGTGTCGGGGGATGCCGAGGACGAGTCTGGTGGCGGTGTTTTGTACTGTCTGGAGTTTGCGGAGTAGGGACTTGTTGATGCCGGCGTAGAGTGCGTTTCCATAGTCCAGTCTGCTAGTGATGAGTGGGTGGGTGACTGTCTTCCTTGACTCAGGGGGGATCCACTTGAAGGTCTTGCGGAGGATGCGGACGGTGTTGAAGCAGCTGGAGGTGACGGCGTTGACCTGTCGGTTCATGGAGAGTGATGAGTCGAGTACGATGCCGAGGTTCTTGGCGTGGTCTGAGGGGGTAGGTGGGCTTCCGAGGGCGGTCGGCCACCAGGTGCTGTCCCATGCAGAAGGGGTGGTACCGAGGACGAGGACTTCTGTCTTCTCGGCGTTGAGCTTCAGGCAGCTGTTGGTCATCCAGACTGCGACGTCTTGCTTTCCTTTCTGGAAGTTGAGTTTGGCAGTGGTGGGGTCTTTGGTGAGGGAGAGGATGAGCTGGGTGTCGTCGGCGTAGGATACGATGTTGAGGCCGTGTTGTCGGACGATGGCTGCGAGGGGGCCATGTAAATGTTGAAGAGGGTGGGGCTCAGTGATGAACCCTGTGGGACTCCGCAGGTGATTTTCGTGGGGTTGGAGAGGAAGGGTGGGAGTCTGATCCTTTGGCTTCTTCCGGTGAGGAATGATCGGATCCAGTCCAGGGCTGTTCCTTGTATGCCTGCGTCGTGTAGTCTGACGACTAGTGTGCGATGGGAGACGGTGTCGAAGGCCGCTGATAGGTCGAGTAGGATGAGGGCTGCGGAGTGGCCTTGGTCCAGGAGGGTGCGGATGTCGTCTGTGGCGGCGAGTAGGGCGGTCTCTGTGCTGTGGTTGCTTCGGAATCCGGATTGGGATGGGTCGAGGACGGCGTTCTCTTCAATGAATCGTGTCAGTTTCCTGTTGACTGTTTTCTCTGCAACTTTGGCTGCGAAGGGGAGGAGCGAGATGGGCCGATAGTTCTTGAGGTCGGTGGGGTCAGCTGTGGGCTTTTTGAGCAGGGGTCTGACTTCTGTGCGCTTCCAGTCGTCTGGGAAGGTGCCTGTTTTGAAGGTGGTGTTGATGGTGCATTGTAGTTTGGGTGCGATGGCGGCCACGGCTCTGTGGTAGATGTGAGGGGGCAGGGGTTGGTGGGGGCCCCCCGAGTGGATGCTTTTCATGGTCGAGGCGGTGTCTTCGGCCGTGATCGGTGTCCAGTTGGAGATGGTGGGCTTGCTGGTGTTTCTGGGAGGCGGGGGGCCATCTGTGGCGCCTGGTGGATGGTCGATGAAGTTGTCGTAGAGGTTTTGATCTTGAGGTGGAAATAGGTTCCAAGCTTGTCGCAGAGGTCTTGGGATGGGGTGATGTCTGTAGCTTCGCTGCGTGGGTTGGTGAATTCTTGAATGACACTGAAAAGTTGGCCAGGATTTTGTTGTGGATGAAGTTCCTTTTGGTGGCTCTGATCTGGTTGTGGTAGTCCGTTCCATGTAGGTGGTGTAGTTTTCGGTTGTCTTGGTGTTTCTCCAGTTCTTCTCCAGGCGTCTGCAGGTGCGTCTGGCTTCTTGGAGAGCGGTTGTGAACCAGGCGGCTTTCCTGGGGCGTTGTCTGTCGGGGTTGCATAGCGGGGCGAGCTCATCTGCGTAGTTGGAGATCCAGGTGTGGAGTTCTCTGGCTGCGTCGTTTGCGCTGTTTGCGTCGGGTGCCCAGGTGTGGTTGTCTCAGGTGAGGGTGGAGTTAAGTTGCTCGTCGGCAACCTTGCTCCAGTTCCTTCGTGGTGGGTGTGGGGCTGGTTTGGGTGCATAGTCGATACATCAATGGGGGGGAACCTGGGGAGGGGACAGGAGGGGTAGTGAAGAGGGAGGGAGGGGAGAGGGAAAGGGGGAGTATAACAATGAAGAGCGACATATCATCAACATAAACAGTGCAGCAAATCGAACAGATTGATGTAGGGCACTGGACCCAGTACAATGGGCGTCAGATAGAGTGCAGCTATGATTCCCCCTGCCAACAGCGAAGGTGGTGGCCGCGAGTCGTGGATGCTTTGGGTGGGGGGGAAGGGTCATGAGTCTGAGAGAACCTCTGCTCGGAGGAGGAAGTGAGAGGGAGAGAGGGAGGGTGGGGGAGGATGTGGAGGGTCCCTCTGTCAGGTCTGGGTGGGAGGAGCATCATGAATCTCAAACATCAACAATATGCTTAGAGGGGGGAGGCAGGGTGCGCTGTGGTTGGAGTGGTGATTCTGTGGGTCGGTATGGGGGAATGTCAGGTGCCACTGAAGAAACGGCATGGGCAGTGTCCCTTGGGGGGAGATCATTGCGCAGGACTGTGAATGTGCGGTGGCGGCTGCCCATGCCGGGTAGGGAGAGCGGGCGTCTGCTTACATTTCCAATGGGGGAGGGTGCTGGAAGGAAGGGTGGTGGGTGGGAAGGGGGAGAGAACAGCATTCGGGGGTGAGAGAGGTGATGGGGCGAGGGGGGTATGGTGTGGAGTGTGGAGGGTTGAGAGGGGAGAGGTTGAAGGGAGAACAGGGGGAGGTGGGAAAGTGTGTAGGAAGAGGGGGTAGAAAAAAGGGGGAGAAGGGGGAGGGGGAGGGTGGGTGAAGGTGAACGGGAATTCTGCAGGGGGTGAAGAGCTGTGGGGAGAAGGGAGGCCTATATGACCGGCATCTGCCGCAATCGGGGCAAGTGGGCAGATGACAACTGGGGAGGAGGTTAGTGTGGGGCCTCCCACAGAATGGGAGCCTATGTCCGTGCAAACACCTCCACCTGATCCTGCATGCCATAAATAATGCATTCATGGAACGCTGTTTGAATCATCGGCACCCTCCAGTCCTCTTGCGAGGGGGGAGTGGGCGATCTCCATTGCCGAAGGATGCAAAGCTTGGCTGTGGATAGCGCCGTGTGTACGAGGCAGCGTTGTGGGCGAGTGATGTCTGGGGAATCTCTAATTGATGTGCTTTGTTGTCCATTTCTCTATCTTGTATGTCTGTCTCAGGCTCCTCACATGCAGTAGTGTTTGATTATTGATGTGCTGATAAGTTGTGTTGTTATTTTCTCCATCTAGTATGTCTCTCTAAGACTCCCCCATGTCCTAGTGTTTGATTAATGATGCGTTGTCCTTTTCTCCAGCTTGCAAATCTGCATCAGACTCCTTACATGCCCTAGTGATTGTTAAATAATCTGTTGATGTGTTTGTTGTTTTTGTAGGCGTTATGTGGCTGCTCTATAAATGTACCAAGTTTGGAAGAAAGAAGTATTCCTATGACGATAAATGAAGTGGTGAAACCAGGAATGAGACGGCGAGTTATAGGCTACGGTCTGCCATTTCCCAAAAATCCAGACCAACGAGGAGACCTGCTCATTGAATTTTCTGTGTCTTTCCCAGACAGTATACCTTCAGCATCAAAAGAAATTCTGAAAAAACATCTTCCAGCCTGATAAAAAAGGTGACTTTATTGTTATAAAATATTTGTCCTGCAAAGTGAGGCTACAGAGTACTTGGAGTTGTTTGTTTCATCTCCTTTTCTTTTTAAGTCACAAGTTGTATAATTCAGTAGCCTAAGGCTGACAGAGGGTTCTTTGTATCTGCATCTAGGGAAAGAATTTCAGAAGACAGGTAATAAGCATATTAACATTGTTATTTGTTACAAATTCCCTTTGTAATGTATGGGGGGAAATCAAGAACCAACGCTTCATCTTTGAGGTATTTCTTTTGTACCAGGGGAGCAGAACTATGTCATTTTAGCTTGTGTCAACCACTACCGAAGGTGAGCAAGTGTAGGCAAACATTGTCTACTTATGCTTAACAAGCATTTGCAATGCAATAGGTCTTGCATTTATGAGAGTTTAAGCTATTGGCATTGTAAATGACAATGCCTTTTATTTATGTTTTAAAAACCAAAACATAAATAAAAGGCTTTGTCATTTACAATGCCAATAGCTCAAACTCGTGTAAATGCGAGACCTATTACATTGCAAATGCTTGTTATAAGTGGTTAGGTTTTTCTGGCCGATGACAGAGCTGTGCCAAAGTGCTCCTGGCACTCCTCAATGACAAACAAGGAAGCAGGCCTTCCTCCTTCCACCTATAGCCAGACACTGGAGGGAGTACGTGCTGAGCTAACAGATTGAAAGAGGGCAGGGACAGAGTTAGGGTGGAACATCCTCTTTCACCAGGCATGAAGATCTTCTTAAAGAGGTCTAGCTCTATGACCACTTCTGCTCTGAACAACGCCCAACCTCCATGATGCATGAGAGCTCCACTTGATATTGCTATATGAGCTGGGCCAATAGGGACATATATATATTACAACTGACTTACTCCTGACGATTCACAACAATACAGCTGCCAAAGCCATAAAAGTAACAGTTCAGAATATTTGTGCCCACACATATGACCGGGGCTCCAAAAACACCATCCACAAAGCGGAAAATGAAGACACGAAAGGACAGATCAGAAAGGTGCCTTAAACACAAGGGGGCATATTCTCAAGGACACATCGCGTAGTTAGCGGCACTTTATCGCAGCCAAAGTGGCGATAAATTCATCACACCATTCACAAGCTGGTTTTAACAGCCCATAACACCATTTTACCCGCGATAGCAGCCGCAAAAAACATCGCCACAGATGATCCCCTCAACTATCGCTAATGAGATGCAGAGTAGGCGTTCCCGAGCAAATTTCCGCGACAACACCACACCTCAACATTCTCAACGACCAGCCCGATCAGCGATAAGACCACAAAACAGGCGAGATGAGGCGCGTTAGCAGCAGGAATCTATCACCTGCTCTGACCTGGTGTAAAGTCGGAAGACAACCTGCACCATCAAAGGGACACCAGTCCACAGCCACACATGAAGAACAATAGATGCCATGGAGCTACTCACCATGCATCACGGAGCCCCGAGAGGGCAACAACACCCTCCGCCACCACCCTCAGGGCCCCAGCACCCCCCCCCCCTGGACCACCACAGAGGCAGTGCAGACAAAGACAGCGGACCTTCAGGAAACGCACCAGCCCCACAAACCTAACACCAGACAATGTCAATGCCCACTACAGGCTCAAAAGGACAACCATCCACCGCATCCGGATCATCATTGCCCACAGGCTGATGGTACCACACAGCGGACAACCAACATCCCTCCGCAGACAAAGCTGCTGGCTGTGCTGCACATGTTGGCCTCCCGTATCCCCCAAACAACATCCGCCAGAGTCGGAGAAGACACACAGCCAGCCCCATCCAAGTTCCCGACACCTGTCCTGGATGCCATCACCAGCCAGGTACCCCAGTACCTAAACATCCCCCACAATGTGCAGTAACAGCTGGAGACCAAGCAAGGACTACACGCCATAGCAGGAGTCCCACACCTGTTGGGGGCAATCTACTGCACACATGTGCAACTTGTGCCCCCTGCCGAAAAAACACACAATTAATGCAACAGAAAGCACACGCATCCCATCAATGTGCAGGCAATAGTGGACCAGCGGGGACCCTACACCAATGTTGCAGCCAACTACCCAGCCAGTGTGCATGATTCCATCATCCCCCGACAGTCCATCATCAACCAGCGTTACCAGGATGGCACCCATGGAAATGCACTGCATGTAGGTAAGTACCAAATAAAAACACCACGCACCTCAACTCCACAATCATGCAACTCACAACACTGGCAATGCGCACATCACAAAATCACATAAACATGCCAGACAACATGCCCACCCACCAGACACGACAGCACAACTCACTGTGGCAACCTTGCTCAGCCATGTACACGAACCATCAACGGCATGGCACTGCAGCCACACAATAGTTGAATGTGGGGAGAGGTGGGAACCAGGTATGTGCGAAGGAGGCAAGTGACCCATGAATGAGAATGTACACAATGCCAACTGTGGCAGAGATGTCCTGGACAGATATCAGTATGCAGACCACAGACATATCCATGCCCACATGCACTGCTGATGTGTGGAGTGCAGTGGACAGTGGACGCAACCATGTCACCACAGCCAGTGGGGAAGAACACGGAAATGTAGCTTGTGACGTCCCCCCCTGCAAGCGTGTGCGGAGTGGCCTGGCCCGGCGTACGCAAGGCCAGCGTAGGGGTGTGGATGATTATCCCGTGGCTCTGGGTGTGGTCAGTCCTGGAAATGTGCAGATGCGGGTGTCTCTGTCGCAGTGTGGGTCTCCTTTGGGGAGTGTAGGTGGTCCATGATGGGACTTAGACACCCACGTATGTGATCTAGTTCGGCTTCCATGAGGTGGGACCCCACCCGCACCTGTTCGGACACCCCCTTCTGGCAGTCTGACACCTGGCCTTGGAATGCGATGTGTGCTTGGGTGTGCTGCTGGGAGCCAGCTGTGGTGGTGCGTGCGTCCAGCTGTGTTGTCTGTGCATGGGGTGGGGTATCCTCGATGCAGCTGGGCTGCCCTGATCCTGGGGGTCGATTGCCCGAAGATGTCCATGAACTGTTGTAGGGCGCCGGTGTCGGAAGTGTGGAGGTCCTCTTCAGAATCACTGTGGAGTTGTCTGGTCTGCTCTGCTGGAGGTGTTGTTTGTCCCTCTGCATTGTGAAGGGGAGATGCTTGTTGACATTGTGTTGGCATGTATGTTTACGCATTATTCAGGTTTACATACAGACTGCATGACAATGTACATTGTGACTGTTTGGGAGGGGCGGACTATTTGATGCGGGACAGTGGACATTTGGACTACATGACGTAGGTGAGGTTGTACACGTACATTTGCATCTCACAGTTCCCTGCTATGTCAGATGTGATTAGCCATTTCCTACGCACAGGCGGACCCAGTTGTGTCCTCTGTTCTGCAGTGTAAGTGTTGCACTGTGTACCACATTGTCGTCGATGTGGATGTGCTGGCATTGCTATGTGTGTGTGCTGCATTTTGGGAGGGTCGCACCTGCAGCTGTGATTTTGCTGCCCCTTATCCCTTGGAGGCGGTGTGCCTTTGACTTTTGTGCTTTTAAGGTGCTGTGATGTTGGCGACTTGGGTCATTTGTGCTCTTGGACGGTTTTTGTACTCTTGTGCATTGTTTGTCTGCAGATGTATTGTTGCCGTCAGTGGTTGTTTGTGCACGTGGATGTGTCAGAGTGTGACCTGCTCCTTTCCGGATGTGGTCCACACTCAGCCACCTCAGTCTCGTGGCGTGCACAATGTCATGGTGATTGTACTCCAGCCATGCTGCTCATCATGTGGTGTCACTTGCATTGTCAGTGTGGCTCTCACATACGCATCTTTGCTGTGTTTCGCACGGGTGCATGTGTGTGTCGTGGACTTGGTGATGTGTGGGGTGTGACCCCTTTGGGCACATGGTGGACGGGAGCCTACTTGATGTTTGTATGTGTGCTGCAGTGTACCACAGGGATCAGGGACATGACCCAGGGTCGTTGTGGGTGTGCGGTGTGCTACACGTCGTTGTGCATGTGTGCCATTGTGCCCGTCCCCCCAGTCCCTGTACGTTACTCACCCTGTTGATGTTGTGTCCGGTCATGTCGAGCTGTATCAGGACTCCCGACTCCTTGCACCGTCTCCGCACTGATGACTGTGGACGCCATTTGCTTCAGCTCCTCCTGTGGTGCTGGACTCCCACCTCCATTCGCCGTTGCTGCCTTCCTGTTGGCAGCGGGTTTCTTCTTGGTTTGGCTTTTCACATCGTGCCAGCGCATCTTGGCCTCATCGACACTCCGACTGCATTCACGATGGAATGCCATTTGTCCGTCTGTGTTGCCAATGACACGGTGGAGGTTACGGACAGTTGTTGTTCGTGCTCTGTCAGCTCCGTGAGGACGATCAGGTTGTCATGCAGACTGTATCCCGTCTTCCTCTTCCTCTTCTCCTTGGCCTTCCCCGACCCCGAGGTTCCTTGCTGGTGGTCTGTGGGGCTTGTGGGGTTCGCGTTGACCTGGGCACTGGTTCGGGGTGCATCCATGTTGCTACGCAGTTTATTTTGTTTTTGTTGTTTTTTCTTCTTGTTCTGCTTTTATTGTGCATTTTCCCTCATGACGTGTGGGAATTGCAGGCCTGTCGCTGGTTATCGCTGATTTTTGTATCGCGGTTGGCCTCATCGCGACTTTATTTGCGTTAGTGTTTCGCATTTTTGCGGCGTTGCGTTGATTTTAACGCAGACATTTGACGCGTTATCGTGGGACTATCGCATGGTGCCGCTAGGTTGAGAATACTACGTTAACACGGCGTTGTTTTCCCGCGATGGACTGCGATATGCAAAGTTGCGTTAAGCTAAATTTGCGGTGGTTATCACTCGTTCTTGGGAATATGCCCCCAGATGTCATGAATGGACTGACTCCACACGAGGCTCGACACGATCTGCTTGTCATTCAATATGTTGTCAGTCAGCGCCCAAGAGACAGGACTTTGCTCCTGCACAACTTACATTAGTGCAGAATCAACACTTGACTGCACACAAGGCATTCCGAGTGCTAGGCCAGAGAAAAGGGTACCAACATTGAAAACTCGTGCATACTTACATTAAAAAACAGCAATAAGTGGTGCAAATATATATTCTCTTGAGCCACTGCATAAAGTGGCAACAGACAGCAATTTTCGGATGCTTCAGTTACCAAGCGACATTTACAGCAGATCAGGCTGCAGTGAAGTCAGAGAACCTGAGAAAGTAGCTCTCGCAATGAGCTAGACATCAGCACCACAATTCGTACATCTTAAGACTATCCTCAGCCCCCGAGATGGTTTCCACAGAAGACCAATTGTCTGCAGAGTTGCAGCAGGCCTTACTAGACACAAAATCAACCCTGGCAAAAAAGTTCAATCCAACCCCACACTGCAAGAGGCTGTGACCAGACTAGGGCAGTGGGCGTATGGTTTGGCCATGTCAGCTCAACCTGCTCAGAAAGCAGCAGTCAGCCTTCAACCTACGTGTGAAATACCAGCCACTCCAGCCTTGGTCTATCATCCAAGGCAGTCTAAATAAACTCTCAGGTAGGTCTGTCACTCACGAGATCTGCCCTGATCTTACTTACACAGCAGCACCTCGCGGACAGGCTATGTAACTCGAGCTCTAATGGCAACTTAATGTGGTTCACATTTTATAAAAACAAATAAAAAACCTCCTTTCAGTCAGGGATTATTAACTATCATACTTGTTAGTCAAGTTCTGGGCAAACACATAGTTATGATTACACGTGAGAACCTCAAATGCTACCACCCCTTTTTGCTGAGTTCTTTCTACCCCCTACATGCAATATTAGTAATTTAAGGATCTGGCCTGTAACAAACAGGCATTAGCACACAAAAAGTGGAAAATACCATAGCACGTCCAGATTCTTAGATGGTGTTGGATGTTAACTTAATCAAAGACCATGAATACGTTTATCCGAAAATGATGTACGCAAAGCACCCAAGAGTTTCATTAGTCGAGCAGTAGGGGGTTTGGATGGCAGGACGGTGATCTGTGAGCACGGGCTACAGTAATCTGATCCTGGGTTGTGTGACACAGTATTCTCAGTGCGGGCTCACCTCAAGGGACGTGGAGCTGTGATGTCTGAGCCTGGTTACTAGCAGAGGGTGGTATCGTAGAAGGGGGCCATGGCCGAGGGTGTCTGGGCAGAGGCTGAAGCTGGACACTAGGAGGGTGTCTGTTCTGGTGCAACAGCAGTCAGCTAGGAACGAGGGTGCGCGTGGAAAAGTTTTTACTCACCGAACCCCAGGAAACACATGAATCCAAGCACGATGAGCCTGTGTCCGAAGGTACTGGGGTTGCAGAAACCCAGCATCTTTCTCTGGCCTCCCACATTGCCAATCTTTCTAGGAGCTCCATCCAGCAGAGACCCCCGAACCTCTTCTTCTGCCAATCCTGAGGATCGACCCAGGCTGAATGGACAGAACGAATTTAGTCACATGAATGCAAGAGTACGAAGAAGTTTAGCAACAGGAAGCACTTAGGGGAGGTGGCTTCTGCGGTGGAAGCCATATTGGACAACCTCGTTTTGATTCATTTTAGAAAACTGAAATAGGGTAACGATTGGCGTCTTCCGAATGAAGGAAATAGAAAAGAATGATCAAACTGGTATTTTATTTGAGCTATGTAGAGTTTATTTTTATGATTGTGAAGAGAATTAACTTTATATAAAATATGATAAATATTAGCTGCACATTTCTAGCTTGGTTGTCAATAAGAAATCTGTAATTACAAGTCTAGGACTAAGCTTTGATTTTCAGTTTTTCTCATTCCATACTAAACGAAAAATGTAAAGGATAATACATTTAACATAGTAAACAGCTTGAATAAGTATGGACGGGTTGTTTCCTATTAGAAAGGGTTATATGGGAGTCCTCCTACTATGTCTAAGACGTGGGAGATTATGCTTTGACAAGAAGATGTTGCAAACTTGCGATCCGCAGTTTACTGTCTGATAAAGTCTTAGCAATGTATGCCGCCTGCCTAAAGGAAACTCAGAAATAATCCCTAATTCATTATATGAGAGACTTTGAAGCTGGGGAACCATGTTCGAGTCTGGCGGGAGGCTAAAAAAACATCCTGTGATTCTGGGCAAATCACTTACTCTCCCCGTGCCTAAAAATATTTGCAATGCAATAGGTCTCACATTTAAATGCGAGACCTATTGCATTTCAAAGGAGTGGCCGCCATTGTCCCAGCTGCTTCAAAAGAGAAAGCGGGCATGGCGCGCTGAACGTAAAGCACGTCGTGCCTGCAGCAATAGAGACTCAATAAAGAAAATAGTGCTTACACACTTAAGAACACGTACCTGTAACAACCGAAGTAAAGGGGCCAGTCACCATGGGAGGTTACAGATGAAAGCAAGGCGGTAGTAAGGAGGGACTAAGAAGCCTTGTTACAAATCAGACGCCAGCATTTAGGAAGGACACTGACACAAGCCAATGAAAAACATGGACAGAGAGTGGGCGGAGCTTCTCCTCCATCCTCCACTACAGCAGTCTCGCTGAGCAACGCATGCACGCTGACTCAGGCTCGACCTAAAAAGAGTAGCCTAGGCTAAGCAAACCCAGGCTAGCAAGTGGATTGTTCTGTTTCATTGGTGGTGTGGCTAGTTAAATGTTTCAGGTAGCATTTGACCCATACTGATTCTCTTAGGACAGGAAGTACTGATATGCACATATGTTTGCCCTGTTCTTTATGACAAAGTGTAAATGTATTTGTAGTCAATGATGGCCAGATATGCACAACATACAGATTATTTTGCTTTTATTGTATGAGTATTTCCAGATGTATTCTTGGATTTCTGACCTTCACAGATATTAGCACATAGCTGCCCTCTGGTACGGGAAGAAACATAAGTAAAAGAAAGGGTATAGTATCTTTTAGCAAAAGTTCCAGTTATGACTAGCTTTTATTCACTTAGAGAGCCCATGAACAATAAGTGCTGCGAAACAATGCATCATTTCGGAGATTCCAATTATAGTGGCCAGACTCCAGAAGAGGAGGGAAGGAACTGGTTGTGAGAATCCCACCAGGGTTGGCTGCATCTTCCAGCCTCTGATTACGAATACCCTTTTTCTTTAGCTGCTGGTGGTTTGCTGGGTTGAGGATTGTCCATTCAGAGGCGTCTTGTGATACCTCCCTTTAGGAATGGGAGGAGCCTCTGGGCCAGGCTGTGCCTCCCTTAAAATGTGATCCTCCATCACCTCCACTCAGTTTCCAACATAGTTGCTTCAACAGTTGGCCCACTCACACTATATAATAGTTCTGAGACATTTCAGGCCAGAAAATTAGTGTGTGAAAACAGGATGGGTTGGCTCCTTGTCAGCCCATTGTACATCTTCACACCAGATGTGTGTTCTGACCAAGTCCATGCTGAGGAATGTAATGCAGTAACCTGGCTACAGTGTGGGTACCAGCGCAATGGCAGCATGTTTTATCCAAGCAGAATTAGCCATGGGGTAGACCCAGAGTAGGTACCAGTGCTCACTTGTTACACAAAGATGGTTTGCCAGCCTAAATACATGTCCTTTTATAATTTAGAGGCATTTGCTTAAGTATTAACATCACACCTTTATATTTTTTTTACATTTTGTGGGGAGAGATGTGTCAAAGATGCGGACCCTTAGATTTCTGTTCCCAGGGATCAGCTTGCTAATGACTTCCAGTGATTCAGAAAAAGATCTACTTCCTTGCTATCTGATGCAGGTTGGGAATGACAAACTTATTTCACACAGGAATCAGCTTTTTAGGGCCGTGCTGGACATGTTTGTATATTGCTAATCGTCATCTTGATGCCACAGTTTAGATAAATGCGTTGGAATGCTTCTCTGAGGATATACTCAGTGATCATAAGCTCTCTTGAGCATTTCTATCACATCCTTAGTAATTGGCATACTCCAACAGAGAATATTTGTTAACAATGGATTTGCAAAAATGCTTTACCAAGAGCAATCTCCAAGAGATTATGGTGGTGAGTGTGTGTGTATTTATTGGGAGTGATCTTGTATTTGTTAATCAAAAGTTATAATTAACACATGAATATTTTAGCAGAGGAAGGGGATGCATAGTGATACATGGAACAAATGTGATTGCAAAGTCTGTCAACTGAGTCCTTGATCAATTATTGCTTTGAGTTTACAGATATTTATGATCTCTTGACCAAACTCCGGAGACTTCAGTCTCAATATTAGCAAATCCAATCAAACATGGCTTGGCCAAAATGTTATTTATTTTCTGTTAATTAGCAATATCAATGTAACCTCAAAGCAGAAATAGTGAAGTCTGATAGAAAAAGGAATTAAAGGAAGCCCTGGACTAAGAAAGCAGGCATGAAGTTGAGGTCAAAGATGATCTCCAAAAACACACATTTGTTCAAGATTGGTGGGTGTTCTAGTCTTTATATGCTGCAGGGTGTTTTTCCAATGACCAGCAGGAGAGGCCTAGGAGAAAATTAAATTCTTCTCAAACAAGAACCCACACTTAACCCCTTAAGGAAATAGTGTTAAGCCCTTTTCTGTTATTTTGGGGCAGTTTGTGCTTCAGCCTTCATGGCTTTTTTGCCTGAAATGAAATACTGGTCACATTTGTGTACCTCTTTTCCCCACATGTTGGGGATTCTAAAAATGTCTAGTGTTTGTAAATTTCCCATCAGGAAATAGGGAAACTAGTCCAAATTTAGCAAAATGTTATCATTTTTTAACAATGGGAGAAAGGTGCAGTGCAAGAAAGTGGGTTTTGTTTCTAAAAATGACATTGACAAAAGGATTGCTGGACTATGATTGCCATCTTCCTAGTAACCAGGAGCAGGCAGAGTTGTAAAAAACTATTTTTTCACCACAGTTCTTGAAATGTTTTTAGTGGTGGTCAATATTTCTTATATCTACATTTTTTACCTATTTGTAGTTTGTTAAGCAAAGAGATGTGAACCTAGAAAATGATACATTTCTGAAAAGTAGACAAAATTCTGAATTCAGCAAGTGGTTGTTGTATAGATTGCTCTAGCTTTTCTCAAATAATTGTTGAACTCAAACATAGTGAAAGTAAGTAGAAAAATAGAGGTACGTGACACTATTGCCATGTGTACTTTTTTGCACTGATGGCTGATCTACAAAAGCAATATACTGTTATGTCCATTAGACTCTTCTGGTCACACATATAGTGCTTGCTGGATGTCCCAAAACATGAGATACCCAGAGCCACCAACCAAGCTGTGGTCTATAATGATTTTTCATTGTGTTTCGACAATGCATCAATTCATAAGGAAATCTCTAATGAATAGAAAATGGGCATGAAGGAAAGCTCTGCATTTTGGAAATGTACCTTTGAATTTGAGTGTAGAAATAGGAGTTATTTGCACCAGTCTGAATTTGGGGTTACCCATAATATCAGGTGATTAAGAATGAGTTTTACAAAATGTGTTGTTTGTTCCACACTGACTCACATTTAGGAGCCACAAAAATGTAGATAAATTCAATAGATAAGAACAAATGTGCCTACTATTCTGCATTCCCACACTTTTGAGAAAATTATAATCTTTCTTTTGTGGTTGGGCCTTTAGGCTGCAACAAGAAAGACCCAAAAATGCATTGTGGACACATCAAGATTTTTCCTTTAAAATTAAATCATTTTGGTAATGTGGTCAGCTGCGGTGTTTGGGACTGGGTTCAGTGTATACCAAGAGAAACCTACAAAACCTGTGCAGCTCTACAAACTAGACATCCAAGCAAGTCTAGGATGATGTGGCTCATGTTGATCCGTCTACATGTTCCTCCCCCAGATGCCATTTAAATTTCAAACTTTGGCTAAAATCATAGTTTTCCCTCACATTTCTGTGAGGGAAAGTTTGGGATTCTCTGTGGGGAGCAACAAAAGTCCTCCCACCCAGCTTTCTCACCCTTTTCCCCAATAAAAATGGTATTACACATGTGTGGGTGGGCCTCTCACCTGCAACACTGAAGGTTCTAAAATGCTGGAAACATCAACATTTTCCCTTTAAAATGCAAAGATTTTGTGAATGTGGGTAGCTGCAGTGTTTGCACCTGTGGTCAGCTCGAGTCCTGGAAACCTACTAACCCCAGACATTTCTGAAAACTAGACACCTGAGTGAGTTCAGGGTGGCATGGCTTGCATGGATCCAACTAATGTTTTTTACTTAGAATGCACTGCAATATCAAATTCTGACTAAAATCATGGATTTGCCTCACATTTCTGTGAGAGAAAGTTACAGAATCTGTGGGGATCGACAAATGTCCTACCGCTTAGTGTTTCCACACTTCTCCCAGTAAAAACAATACCTGAGTTATGTCCATGGGCCTATCATATGCAGAAGGAAAGACCCCAAAATGTAATGTGGAAGTATTACGTTTTTTCCCTTTGAATTTGAGTCATTGTTGTGTGTAGCTGTGGAGTTTCGACTGGTGTCAACCTGTCCTCAGGGAAATAACCAACCCCAGATATTTCTGAAAACTAGGTATGCAGACGAGTCTGGAGTGGTGTGGCTTGCTTGTAACCAACTGTTTTTTCTTACACAGAATGCCCTGCAAACATCTAACTTTGGCTAAAATCACAGATTGTTTTCATGTTTCTGTGAAGGAAAATTCCAGAATCTGTGGTGATTGACAAACGGCCTACCTCTTAGGGGCCGATTCCGATTCGGGCCGGAATTCTCTCCGACCGAGCCGGACCCGGAGAGAATTCCGACCGAATCGGACCCTAGCAGTCCGACCGAACGAGTACGATGCGCACGCATGCAATCGGACTCGAGTCGGTCGGACTCCCATTGAAGTCAATGGGAGCCTATCGTACGATGCGTACGCGGGCTCCCATTGACTCAATGGGTGCGAGGCGGACAAGGGCGCCCCCAACAGCGTGTACGCGTCCATGCGCATCGCGGCGCACATGCACAGGTAGGGGGACCCATGGGTCCCCCTGTGTGCGACTCGCGCGCCTACGCGTACAGGGGGTCCGACGCGGACCCCCAAAGTCCGGCTCCGACAGCTTTTTCGAGCCGGACGGCGCGAGTCGATCGGACTGATCGCGGCGCGCATCGTACTTACCCGGCCGGGAAACGTCTCCATAGCGCGGTGCGAGTCGTGTCCATGCGAGTCGGTCGGAGCGTGTTGAAGCCGCGTTCGAGTCGGTCGGAGATTTCGCGGGTGCCTGCATCGTACTCGCTCGGCCGGACCCGCGTACGATTCGGTCGGGAAACAGGGCTCTGAATCGGATCCGGTAAATCCGAATCCGATTCGGAGCACTACCGGCCGAGATCGGAATCGGCCCCTTAGTGTTTCCACACTTCTCGCAGAAAAAACATTACCTGAGTTGTGTCCATAGGCCTATCACATGCAGAAGGAAAGACCCCAAAATGTAACGTGGAAGTATTAAGATTCTTTCTTTGAATTTGAGTTGTTGTTGTGTGTAGCTGTGGAGTTTGGACTGGTGTCAACCTGTCCTCAGGGAAACAACCAACCCCAGATTTTCTGAAAACTAGGTATGCAGACGAGTCTGGGGTGGTGTGGCTTGCTTGTAACCAACTGTTTTTTCTTAGCCAGAATGCCCTGCAAACATCTAACTTTGGTGAAAATCACAGATTTTCCTCATATTTCTGTGAACCAAAGTTCCAGAATTTGTGGGGATAAGCAAACGTCCTACACCCAGTGTTCCCATACTCTTACCAATAAAAATAGGACCTCATTTTTGTGGGAGGCTTTATCTCCTGCAACCAGGAAGGCTCCAAAATGCAACATGGAAACATCAGTATTTTCCCCCAAAATGTAATCATTCTCTGGATTGTGGTGGTTGTGGTATTTGGGCTTGAGTTTTGGCAGTAATCAGAGATACCCCCCATCCCCACACAGTTCTGGAAACTAGACACCAGAGCAAGTCTGGGGTTATGTGTCTTGCTTGGATCTCACTAATTTTTCTTACAAAAAATGCCCAGCAAACATAAAACCTTGCCTGAAATAATGGATTTCCCTCACATTTCTATGAGGGAAGGTTCTGGACTCTGTGGGGAACTAACAAAAGACCTACCACCTAGTGATAAAAATGTTACCCCACTTGCATGGCTGGGGCCTATCTCTTACAACAAAAAGGCTCCAACATGTGGATTGTATTCCTTTCAAATTCAGTCATTCTTGTGAAGTGGGCAGCTGTGGTAGTTGGTCTGGGGTTGGCCAACAGTCAGGGAAACCTACTAACCGCAGACATTTTTGTAAACTATACCCCAGAGTGAGTCTGGACTGTTGTGGTTTGCTTGGATTCCATTACTATTTCTTACCCAGATTTCCAAATGTCAAACTGTGGCTAAAATCATGGATTTTCCTCACATTTCTAAGAGGGAAAGTTCAGGAATCTGTTGGGACCAACAAAGTTCTACCGCCCAGTGTTCCCACACTTTTCAAGCTCAAACTATATCCTGCTTGTGTGGATGGTGTATTGTCGGATAGGAAAGACCCCAAGATACAATGTGGTAACATCAAGATTTTACCTTTGAAATTCACTCATTCTGGGGATGAGGGAAGCTGTGGTATTTTTGTCTGGAGATTACTGTCACACAAGGAAAAATAGAAACTCCAGACATTTCTAAAACTAGATACCAGAGGAGGTCAAGGAAGATGTGCTTGTGTGGATCCCATTATGTTGTTCTACTCATAATACCTTGCAAACATCATAACTATATAGAAAAACACAAAAATTCCTCAGGCCATTAGGACATGCATGGGATTGGCTGCATTCCTGCATTTTCCTGCATTCCCCTACTTTTGAAAATGAAAAAGATACCCCATTTTTGTGGGCGGGAGTATTATACCAGACAGGAACCGGTGAAAACATGGATCATGTGAAGTAAATTTAATGTCAATGTGTCTTAGTATGTTACAATTTTGGTCTGCTTCTGTCATGTGTGTTAGGCCCACCCACACAATTTGGGTACTCTTTTTCTCTGGAGACATCTGAGAATGCAAGATGGTAAGACTTTTGTGATCGGCTGAAAGGGCCCGAGATTTCTGTGACATTGAGAAGTTTGTGTTTTTGTGACCCATACTTTGAGGCATTCTGAGTAAAAAAGTGTGCTGCAATCCACACAAGCCACACCACCCTTTATTCTCAAAGTATCTAGTTTTCAGAAATGGCAGGTTCTGTTGGGTTCTCAGTGAACTGGTTGACCCTGGGCCCAAATGTTGTAGTCACCCCCATGGCAAATAGAGAGGTGACTGGTTGCTTTAAGCATAGTTTTGATGTTTGAAAGGAATTCTGGGTAAGAACTATGCAGATTTTTTACAGGAGCCTTACTGCTGTGCATTCCATTGGATCTCTAGATTTAAAAAATGCTCAGTGTTGGCAGGGCTCCCTGAGTGCCAGCTGACAAGGTGCCTCAATACTGGAGAGATCCTCCATGGCTAATGAGAGAAAATTGTGTCTCTAGGCATAATTTTGATCACTATGATCAGAAAACATGCTGGGATCCATCCATGCTACATCACCACGAATTTCCCTGGTTTCCAGTTTTTAAAAATGTCCAGTGTTGGTATGATTTCCTGAGTGGTGGCTGACCCAGAGCCTGAACAATGCATCCATCCCCAAAGGCACGTGCAAGGAAGTTGGAATTTCTTTGACAGTAGTTTTGACATGTGGACTGGCAGAGAGGGGGTAAATGCCCCATCTGACTAAACCTAGAGCAGAAAGACTATCTGATGCCCAGGGTTGGGCTCAATGCCAAGATGGGTCAGCAACCCACATTATTGCTTTTTAGACACCAATCCAGTCTCTTTGCCAGCCCATATATCAAAACTTAAGAAATCAAAATTTCCTCTCACTTTCTATGGGGGGACAGCTGCCGTATTTAGGCTCTGGCCTTCCCTTGGGTAGAAAGACTGTCTAAGATACAGCAGCCTGAGTCCAAATGGGTCGGTCCCACCCTATTTTTGTTAACATTTCCCCAATATCTACTGGACTTTCTGCCCCTTGGGATAGATTGAAGTTAAACTCCACAATTTGTACGCAAGGGGGTGCAACAAGACTGTCTAGTGGTCAAGGGCTGTAGGTGGAACTTTATGACAGGATGGGTTGGTCCCCAACCAATTCCTTTAAACAAATGGTTTTCCCTGGTGTCTAGTAGGGTTTCTGTTCATCCTACAGGGACAAAAGACTTTCAAGGCACCAGGGTGAGTGTGACAGCTGATGCCAGGCTGGGCCTGGCCCCCACACATTCTTTTATAATTTGTATATAGTTCCTGGAGTCTAGTGCGCTTACAACCCCCCCCCCCACCCCCTAGGGTTTGCGGAATGCAGGTAACTGTCCTAGTTTGCCCCCAAAGGGGAGCAGAACGTATCTCTATGGCCAGGGGGTAAGTGGCATGCCAATGCCAGTCAGGCCAGCTCACACCCCCAATATTTTTGTTCTTTTTTTTAAACATTTCTCTGGTGTCAAGTATACTTTATACCCCCCTGGTGCAGTTAGATTGGGGGCAAATCTCTCAATCTGGGCTCCCAGGAGGACAGAAAGACTGTCAAGGGGTCAAGGAGTGTGAGGACAGTCCAATATCAGATAGTCCAACCCCAATCCCATTCCTTTATTTATACATACCTGTGGTGTTCAGTGGGCTTTCTGAGGGGAAATCCCTGAACAGGAATGCACTACGAAGCGGTACCACTGAAAAGGTGTAAGTCTCCCCTTCTCATGGTACCTCTAGCGTTGAAATAGGAGCTCGGGATTGCTGAACTGTGTCCCTAGTACCGAGCAGAAAAATCTGAATGGTTCCTTCAGCAGTGAGGACTTCAGCATGCATGGCTGGCTTAATGTCATTTTCAACAAAACACAAAAGCCTCAGGCGCAGCCGGGAGTGAGGGTCATAAAAAGGAATCCCTCTGGTGCGAAGGCCACCCTTAGTGGTTGTGCCATTCATGTTCTCCGCTTTATAGAGATAGTGCAGATGTTATGAATGTTATGTTCAGTGCACTAAAGTGGTTAAACTAGGATGGTGATTGTTAGACCTGGCACCATTGGCGTGGGTCTCCCTTCCATTTTTTGCTGTTGTCTCCTCTGTTTTACTGGTGTTAGATGCTCTGGGCGGTGTGCCACTGCCATTCAGTGTCACAGCGCGAATGCTCCCTGTGTAAATATGTCTATGTGAATTGGTATACCCCTGATTGGCTTATTTGGTTTACCTGTTAGTCCCTAGTAGTGTGGCCTATGTGTGCCCAGGGCTGGTAAACCAAATGCTGCTGGTGGGCCTGCAGCACTGATGTGTGCCACCCACAGAAGCAGCTTGTAAAGTGTGTCTCAGACCTGCCACTGCAGTGTCTGTGTGCAGTCCAGAACTGCCATCTTGGCTGTGAAGTGCACTCACTTCCCAGCCCCTGAACCTTCCCTTGGCATCCTGTAAGTCACCCCTATGGTATGGTGCCTTGTATGTGTAAGGCAGGACATGCCTTGGTGTGTGTAGCATGTCCTGGTAGTGAATTATGCCCCATTTCGTTTTTCACTACTGTAAGGCTACCTGTTCCTCATAGGCTAGAATGGGCAGTTTGACTATTACATTCTATAGTCCTAACTGACCCCAGGAACATGGTAGAAAAACGAATTTAGTATGCCTGAGCTCAGAATATTAAAATATATCTTTTAGTGAAGTTTATTTTTATATTCTGTGTTTGAAAATACCACTTTTAGAAAGTAGGTATTTTCTTGCCTGAGCCTTCCAGTGTGCTCTGCCGTTATGTGTATTGGCTGTCTGGGTTTAGAGGGACAGGACAGGCTGAGTCAGACCTGGGTTGAATAGAGAGATCTGCATTTAGAGTGTGGGGAGGGGTGGCTCCTTGACCTGAAAAGGGCTGTGCCTGGCAAGGTGAATGCTGGCTCCACCTCCCACTGTGTGTCTGCTAGCAGACCCCCTCTTTCTGAAAGGAAGGATGCAGCCTGGTAAACAAAGTGCTCCAGGCCTGAGCAGAACTGGTTCTGGCTAGGTTCAGTGACTGGTAGCTTCAAGGATCAAAGGCTTTTGGGGTATAAATATCTGTGCTCAAGCCCCTACATTTTGTATTGCTTTTGGATCTGGAGAGGAAACTCTGTCCGTGCCACTGGAGGAATCTGCAGGAAGTGACTGTCCCTGTGCTGTGTGTTGTCTCTTGCACTGGCCTGCAGCAGTGACCACTGGACCTTGAAGAAGAGGAAAAGGAACTCTTGAGAGAACTTTTATTTTTGTACAGCAATCACCCAAGGGCTAGGAAAAGAGCTAGCCTCCTGCTGGAGTCTCAGGCACATCAGACTCCACCACCAACCTCCTGCTTCCTCCCTGCGAGGAATGCTATCTGCTGAGGAGGCTCCTGTGAGTTCCAGGGCCTCTAGTCTGCATCAGAGAAAAGAGGGTAAGAAATCGACGCTAACGCATCTTTGCGGGCCGCTACAGTCGAGAGCGCTGGGAAAATCATCGCGCTACTGCCGCCGAGGGCCCGCAACCCGAAACCATCGCTGACGCCCCTTTGCGAGCCGCTGCAGCCGAGACGCGCTGGAAAGATCATCGTGCTGCTGTCGCCGCGCACTCGCAACCCTGAAAGAAATCATCGCTTCGAGACATCGCAGTGCGGACGCCGTGCGTTCGCCACTTTGATCGCATCGCACCGAATTTCATCGCTCCCTCGCGGAGCGTCTTGTCTTCGCATCGCAACACGATCGCACAGCGCAACAGGATCACCGCATCGACTTCTCCCACGCGGCAAGAAAGTCATCGCATCGGCAGTCCAGCGTGCAGAAGTTTGTCGCATCGTCTCCGCACAAATCCCGCAGATCGGCGCATCATCCTCCCTTGCGGCAAGGATTTCAACGCATCGCCGGCCTCGCGTGCCGAGAATCATCGCTACAGCTTATTTGCGACACTTTGTTGGTTTTGCTACTAAACCCAGGTACTTTGTGAAAAAAAGGGTCGCAGAGACCACTGCTTTGAACTTGAACCTTATTTTTGCAACCTTTGAACTATTTTTTGACAGCCCTTCAACAGCTATCCTATTTTTGACAGTATTGTGGCTTTTACAGTTATTGGTCTTGTGATAAATCTGCCTTTATATAAAGATACTTATTTTTTATAATAACTACTTGTGTGGTGTCCCTTTGTAGTGTTCCTCACTGTGTTACTGTGTATGATCATAAATGCTTCACACCCTGCCTCTGAGATAAGCCTACCTGCTCGTGCTACGTTACCACAGGGTTGAGCAGGGGTATTAAAGAGGGTAGCCCTCTCACTCTGACTTAGGAAGAAGGGTCCCTACTTGGACAGTGGCCAGCCATTGCCAACTAGAGACCCCCATTTCTAACATTGGTGGTCAGCGGTGAGGATCTGGACTTGCATTTATGATCGCATACAGTAATTATAGTGTACACTACTAGTGAGTGCAGACCATAACGTACCGCATACATTTTTTTTTGAGAATTTTTTTGCTCCTATATTGTGATTGATATTGCCGGTGATTTTTCACCCGCGCACATTTTCTGAGAGTTTTTGGGATCCTATATTGTGATTGATATTGCCGGTGATTTTTCACCCGCGCCCATTTATTGAAAGTTTTTTGATCCCCTATTGTGATTGATATTGCTGGTGATTTTTCACCCACGCACATTTCTGAGAGTTTTTGGGATCCTATATTGTGATTGATATTGCCGGTGATTTTTCACCCGCGCCCATTTATTGAAAGTTTTTGATCCCCTATTGTGATTGATATTGCTGGTGATTTTTCACCCACGCACATTTCTGAGAGTTTTTAGGATCCTATATTGTGATTGATATTGCCGGTGATTTTTCACCCGCTTACATTTTTTGAGAAGTTTTCTTCTGTCCTTTATTGATATTGCCAGTTATTTCTACAATGGGCAAGCCCAGATCCAATGCCTCAGAAGATCTCTCCTGGGAAGAAGAGAAAATAGAAACCTACAATGCCAAGCAGCTCAAATATTTTTGCAAGCAATTCACAGTCCCTATCACAGGTCTCACTAGAAGGGAGGAGTATTACAAGGCGCTGAAGGCCTGGCTAGAAGCCAGGGATGCCCCTAAGGATCTAGGAGAGCTTGTGGAGGGAGGAGAGCAGCAGGGCGATGTAGTAGACTTAGTAGGAGATCCAGCCCTTTCCAACCCGGGCTCTAGTGTGTCCGCTTAAGGGTCTGTCCCCAGAAGAGCTGGAGGACAGGGAGAGAGATAGGCGGCATAATATGGAGATGGCTAAGCTTAAAATGGATGGTCACCGGGACCTAGAGAACAAGAAGTTAGAAATTGAGATTATGAGGATGAAGCTTGAGCATGAGAGAGTATTGAGGGAGTTGGAGATTAAAGCTAAGAGCATGGAAATCTCCCCTCTGGTGGCAGCGTACCTGTAGTGCACCCTGAGAGTAGGGTGTACATACCCAAGGAGGTTATTAAAGATTTCCACAAAAGTGAAGATATTGGGCAATGGTTTGCCGCTTATGAATTAGCCATGGTGTCCCACCGGGTCCCTGAGAAGGATTGGGGAGCGGGGTTGTGGGGACGCTTTGTGAGTGAGGGGAGGGATACCTTGTTGGACCTGCCCCCAGAAAGTAGGATGGTTTATGCCCACGTGAAGGAAGCGTTGATGACCCGCTATGGTTTGACCCCTGAGATGTATAGACAGAGGTTTAGGGTCTGTAAGAAGCTAGAGGGTACCACGTGGGTTGAATATGTGTCCTTTTTTTGCAGAGCCATGGAACGCTGGGTAAAAGGTAGCAAAGTAGAAACTTTTGCACAGTTTTATGATTTGATTGCATGGGAGCATTTATCTAGTAATTGTTTTCCTGAGCTACGCCAGCACCTAATTGATTGCAAGCTGACTAACCCTAGAAAGCTTGCTGAGGAGGCGGACCGCTGGGTGAGCACCCGGGTCCGCAAGGGTCCAGTGGGAGACGTCGCCAAAGGTGGGCAGGGTCCCCAGCAGAGGAGTGGGGGGGACAAGGGTCAACAGAGGGAGTTCCACCGAGGGCCCCAAAGTAATCCCCCAGGGAACCAAGCAGTGGTGTCCCAGCCCCCCAAGAAAGGAGGACCGGGCCCCCAACAGGTAGGCCTGTTCCCAGGGGGCCCCCCACGTGTTACAACTGTGGTCAAGTGGGCCACAGATATTTTGATCCCCAGTGCCCCCAAAGGGGGGCCAGTGCACCCCCCCGTGCACCACCCCACCAGATTGCTAGTGTAGCCCTGGGAGAGGAGGAGATGGGTGCCCAAGAGGGGTGGGATCCCGTAGAATTGACCCTTGTCTCATTAGGGGACTTTGAGATGGTCCCCAAGCCTGCACTGCCTGCTAACACTAAAAAATACAGGCAGTGGGTGACCATCAATGGCCATAGGGTGGAGGCTCTAAGAGACACAGGGGCCAGTGTAACTGCTGTCAGCTCCCGGTTGGTGTCCAAAGAGCAGGTTGTCCCCCATGCATTCTACCCAGTAGTGTCCGCAGACAACTCAGAGAGCCAATGTGAGGTGGCTCAGGTTCCCTTTGAGTGGGGGGGTCTCAGGAACTCTTCAGGTAGCTGTGAGGCCCGCCATGCCTGTAGACTGTCTGCTGTGCAATGATTTAGAGGACTCCCCGTGGGCTACGGTGGAGAGGAAGGCTCACTTAGAGATGTTGGGTCTGCCTGAGTGGGCGTGTGCTACCACTCGGTCCATGGCAGCCAAGGAGGGTGTTGAAAAGGATCTGGAGCCTGAGAGTAGGGCCCAGATCCCTGCCTTAGAGAGAAGGGGCAGGGGCGCGGGAAGCCGGCCCCCTTGGTTCCCACGGCCCAGGAAGGAGCAGACCCTGAGGGGATGCCCTGGAGCCTACCGGGGAGCAGATCACCGAACTGGGGGACCTGCCTGAGCTGACCCATTGGCAGCAGGAAGAGGGACCCACCAGGGAGGAATTTTGTGAGCAGCAGAGAGTTTGCCCCTCTCTTGAGGGTATGCGGCGACAGGCTGCAGCCCAGGCAGAAGGTGACATGTCTGGTTCACATCTGATTTATTGGGAGAACAGTCTCCTGTATAGTGAGCCTAAGGTTGCTGAGCCAGGGTCAGCCCGTGTGCTGGTGGTACCCGAGTGCTTCAGAACCTTCCTACTGGGGTTGGCTCATGACATTCCCTTGGCAGGACATCTGGGGCAGACCAAGACCTTTGAGAGGCTGGCCGCCCACTTTTATTGGCCCCAGATGCACAAGAGTTCAGACTCTCATTGCAGGACCTCTGAGACTTGCCAGGCAAGTGGGAAGAGTGGGGGAAGATCAAGGCCCCACTCCAGCCCTTTCCAGTTGTGAGTACCCCATTCGAGCGAGTGGGCATTGACATTGTGGGGCCTCTGGACCCCAAGACAGCCATGGGCAACAGGTTCATCCTGGTCTTGGTGGACCATGCCACCCGGTACCCTGAAGCCATCCCGCTCAGGACAGTGACGGCCCCGTGGTGGGACGTGCACTGATGGGGATTTTCTCCCGTGTGGGATTCCCCAGAGAGGTGGTGTCTGACAGGGGGACCAACTTCATCTCCCAGTACATGAAGTCTCTGTGGAAGGAGTGTGGGGTAACGTATAAGTTCACCACTCCTTACCACCCCCAAGGTAATGGTCTTGTTGAAAGGTTCAACCGGACCTTGAAGGGCATGATCATGGGCCTAGAAGAGCCCCTGAGGCGTAAGTGGGACGTCCTCTTGCCATGCCTGTTGTTTGCCTACCGTGAGGTGCCACAGAAGTCCTTAGGGTTCAGTCCCTTTGAACTCCTCTATGGCCACCCGGTTAGAGGACCTCTGAGTCTGGTCAAGGAAGGCTGGGAGCAATCTCCCAGGAAACCTCCCCAAGATGTATTTAGCTACATGTTGGCCTTCAGGAACCAGACTCGGCATTTCAGAAAAGTTGCTGAGGCAAATCTGGAAGCCAGCCAAGAAGAAATGAAACGTTGACACGACCAGAATGCCACTCTGGTCGAATTTCAACCTGGTCAGAAGGTTTGGGTACTGGCCCCAGTGGAGCCTTGTGCGCTCCAAGATAAGTGGACCGGTCCCTTTGAGGTGGTGGAGCGCAAAAGTCCAGTTACCTACTTGGTGGACTTTCAGTCTCCCAGGAACCCCTTGCGGGTCCTGCATGTGAACCGCCTAAAGCCCCACTTTGAGAGGTCTGAAGTGGGCATGCTTCTTGCCACAGATGATGGGGTTGAGGAGGAGAGTGAGCCTCTCCCTGACCTCCTGTGTGCAGAAGAGAAGGATGGGTCAGTGGAGGGTGTGATCCTCTCCACCACACTGACCCCTGAGCAGCAGAGAGATTGTCACCACCTGTTGGGGCAATTTTCTGATTTGTTCTCCCTGGTACCTGGTGTCACTGATTGGTGCGTCCATGAGGTGGATACCGGGGACAGTTCTCCTGTCAAGCACAAGGCTTACAGGGTAACTGACAGGGTCAGGGCTTGCATTAAGGAGGAGGTCTCCAAAATGTTCGCCCTAGCAGCCCCTGGTCCAGCCCCGTGGTCTTGGTACCAAAAGCTGCGACGCCTGGTGCCACTCCTGAACTTAGGTTCTGTGTGGACTACCGAGGTCTCAATTCGGTCACCAAGACCGACGCGCACCCCATCCCCAGAGCTGATGAGCTCATAGACCGGTTAGGGGCTGCCCGGTACCTCAGCACGTTTGATCTGACGTCTGGGTACTGGCAGATCGCCTTAACTGATGGGGCAAAGGAGAGGTCAGCATTCTCCACACCAGATGGGCACTACCAGTTCCGTGTGATGCCCTTTGGGATGAAGAATGCCCCTGCCACCTTCCAGAGATTGGTCAACCAGGTGTTGGTTGGGCTGGAGGCTTTCAGTGCCGCCTACCTGGATGACATTGCAGTGTTTAGTTCCTCCTGGGAGGACCACTTGCGCCACCTCTGGGAAGTGTTGATGGCGCTGCGCAGAGCAGGCCTCACAATCAAGGCCAGTAAGTGCCAGATTGGGCAGGGTTCTGTGGTGTACTTGGGACACCAGGTGGGGAGCGGCCAGGTGGCGCCCCTGCAGCCCAAGATTGAAACCATCCTGGCTTGGGAGCCCCCAAGGACCCAGACCCAGGTGAGGGCCTTCTTAGGACTCACGGGTTATTACAGGAGGTTTGTCAAGGGGTATGGCAACATTGTTGCACCCTTGACTGAGCTGACTTCCAAGAAGCGGCCAAAGATTGTGAACTGGACTGACACCTGTCAGAAAGCCTTTGATGCCCTCAAAACTGCTATGTGTACAGCACCCGTACTCCAGGCGCCCAATTTTGCTAAGGAATTTGTTGTCCAGACAGACGCTTCAGAGCATGGGGTGGGGGCCGTTCTGTCACAGATAAATGAGGAGGAACTAGACCAACCTGTAGCCTTCATCAGTAGGAGGTTACTTCCACGGGAACAGAGGTGGAGTGCAATTGAGCGTGAGGCATTTGCTGTGGTCTGGGCACTGAAGAAGCTGAGACCATACCTGTTTGGGACTCACTTCCGGGTTCAGACAGACCACAGGCCCCTCAGATGGCTGATGCAGATGAGGGGTGAGAATCCCAAGTTGTTGAGGTGGTCCATTTCCCTACAGGGTATGGACTTCACGGTGGAACACCGCCCTGGTACAGAACACGCCAATGCTGATGGTCTGTCCAGATTTTTCCGCCTTAGCGATGAGAACTTCCAAGGGGATGGGTAGTTCTCCCCACATTTCAGCTGGAGGGGACGTGTGTTAGACCTGGCACCATTGGCGTGGGTCTCCCTTCCATTTTTCGCTGTTGTCTCCTCTGTTTTACTGGTGTTAGATGCTCTGGGCGCTGTGCCACTGCCATTCAGTGTCACAGCGCGAATGCTCCCTGTGTAAATATGTCTATGTGAATTGGTATACCCCTGATTGGCTTATTTGGTTTACCTGTTAGTCCCTAGTAGTGTGGCCTATGTGTGCCCAGGGCTGGTAAACCAAATGCTGCTGGTGGGCCTGCAGCACTGATGTGTGCCACCCACAGAAGCAGCTTGTAAAGTGTGTCTCAGACCTGCCACTGCAGTGTCTGTGTGCAGTCCAGAACTGCCATCTTGGCTGTGAAGTGCACTCACTTCCCAGCCCCTGAACCTTCCCTTGGCATCCTGTAAGTCACCCCTATGGTATGGTGCCTTGTATGTGTAAGGCAGGACATGCCTTGGTGTGTGTAGCATGTCCTGGTAGTGAATTATGCCCCATTTCGTTTTTCACTACTGTAAGGCTACCTGTTCCTCATAGGCTAGAATGGGCAGTTTGACTATTACATTCTATAGTCCTAACTGACCCCAGGAACATGGTAGAAAAACGAATTTAGTATGCCTGAGCTCAGAATATTAAAATACATCTTTTAGTGAAGTTTATTTTTATATTCTGTGTTTGAAAATACCACTTTTAGAAAGTAGGTATTTTCTTGCCTAAGCCTTCCAGTGTGCTCTGCCGTTATGTGTATTGGCTGTCTGGGTTTAGAGGGACAGGACAGGCTGAGTCAGACCTGGATTGAATAGAGAGATCTGCATTTAGAGTGTGGGGAGGGGTGGCTCCTTGACCTGAATAGGGCTGTGCCTGGCAAGGTGAATGCTGGCTCCACCTCCCACTGTGTGTCTGCTAGCAGACCCCCTCTTTCTGAAAGGAAGGATGCAGCCTGGTAAACAAAGTGCTCCAGGCCTGAGCAGAACTGGTTCTGGCTAGGTTCAGTGACTGGTAGCTTCAAGGATCAAAGGCTTTTGGGGTATAAATATCTGTGCTCACGCCCCTACATTTTGTATTGCTTTTGGATCTGGAGAGGAAACTCTGTCCGTGCCACTGGAGGAATCTGCAGGAAGTGACTGTCCCTGTGCTGTGTGTTGTCTCTTGCACTGGCCTGCAGCAGTGACCACTGGACCTTGAAGAAGAGGAAAAGGAACTCTTGAGAGAACTTTTATTTTGTACAGCAATCACCCAAGGGCTAGGAAAAGAGCTAGCCTCCTGCTGGAGTCTCAGGCACATCAGACTCCACCACCAACCTCCTGCTTCCTCCCTGCGAGGACTGCTATCTGCTGAGGAGGCTCCTGTGAGTTCCAGGGCCTCTAGTCTGCATCAGAGAAAAGAGGGTAAGAAATCGACGCTCACGCATCTTTGCGGGCCGCTGCAGTCGAGAGCGCTGGGAAAATCATCGCGCTACTGCCGCCGAGGGCCCGCAACCCGAAACCATCGCTGACGCCCCTTTGCGAGCCGCTGCAGCCGAGACGCGCTGGAAAGATCATCGCGCTGCTGTCGCCGTGCACTCGCAACCCTGAAAGAAATCATCGCTTCGAGACATCGCAGTGCGGACGCCGTGCGTTCGCCACTTTGATCGCATCGCACCGAATTTCGTCGCTCCCTCGGGGAGCGTCTTGTCTTCGCATCGCAACACGATCGCACAGCGCAACAGGATCACCGCATCGACTTCTCCCACGTGGCAAGAAAGTCATCGCATCGGCGGTCCAGCGTGCAGAAGTTTGTCGCATCGTCTCCGCACGCATCCCGCAGATCGGCGCATCATCCTCCCTTGCGGCAAGGATTTCAACGCATCGCCGGCCTCGTGTGCCGAGAATCATCGCTACAGCTTATTTGCGACACTTTGTTGGTTTTGCTACTAAACCCAGGTACTTTGTGAAAGAAAGGGTCGCAGAGACCACTGCTTTGAACTTGAACCTTATTTTTGCAACCTTTGAACTATTTTTTGACAGCCCTTCAACAGCTATCCTATTTTTGACAGTATTGTGGCTTTTACAGTTATTGGTCTTGTGATAAATCTGCCTTTATATAAAGATACTTATTTTTTATAATAACTACTTGTGTGGTGTCCCTTTGTAGTGTTCCTCACTGTGTTACTGTGTATGATCATAAATCCTTCACACCCTGCCTCTGAGATAAGCCTACCTGCTCGTGCTACGTTACCACAGGGTTGAGCAGGGGTATTAAAGAGGGTAGCCCTCTCACTCTGACTTAGGAAGAAGGGTCCCTACTTGGACAGTGGCCAGCCATTGCCAACTAGAGACCCCCATTTCTAACAGTGATAGTCCAAAAAACACCCAAACAAGGAAGTCTTAAAGTCGCCACACTGATAAGTTGCTTTTGTAGAATGAATGCAAGCCTTCCTTTGAAAGTAATGGTGATTGATAACAAGTTTAGACACAGTTTAGAAACAATAATATTGACTACCATACTAAAATCTATTTAAAAAATAATGTTTTAATTACAGTTCTTGTAAGTGAACTGTGACTCAGCTTCCATAAAGCCAGAACAATCAGACTCCTATGTAAAATAGTTTCTGTGAGGAATACTAGGATCCCCCACCTGGCTCTGTGGCAAAGCACTGAGGTCAATTTACAGATCGTACATGTGCAGCAACACAACGCAAACATTGCAGTTAATAACCAACTTAAAAGTTAGATTTACTAAAAAGTTAATTAAAAAGAGAAAAATATGGGTAAAATGAAATAAAAATTTGGGGAAACTGAAGTATGGATTCGAAGTGATTGCATTTGATAAAACACCTATGGGGCACTCTTTGTGGCCTACTCTTGATGGAGCATGGTCAGGTCAAAGGTGGTGGTTCATCCAAGTCAAAAAGGTTACCTTTTTCACTGTTTCCACAGTGGCCTTATTTCTATAATCCAAAGCTAAGCCAGGGGCAAACGACAAAATGTAGCTGGAAAGGTTGTGTCTCTTCCCGGTAAGCTTGAGGCTTGACCCTGTTCTTCAGAGGTTTCTAACTTTCAGAAATAATTAAGTAACTTCGGGGCATATCAGCAAGGCGGCGCTATGAAATTATCGCCGCTTTTGCGCCCGTTTTCGGGCGAAAAGCGGCGATAATTTCATCGCCTTATCAGCAAAGACACGCTATCGCGTGTTTTGCTGATTTAGCGCCCCTTACAACAACGCCCAGCTTTGCATCTCTAATGAGATGCAAAGTGGGCGTTCCGTGCCAAAATAACTGGAGAAATGTCGCTAACCGACATTTCTCCAATTATCAAGCTGCACGCAAACAAGCAGAGCGATAAGAAAAGTAGCGATAACCACAGTTATCGCTACTTTCCTCACGCCTGCTTGTAATCTGATTTAGCCATGTAATCCAATGGGAGGTGGATTACATGGCTAAAACCACCCTGCCCTATCAGCAAGGTATCGCTGGTCGCAGTGCGATTATCGCTGGATTTCCAGCGATAATCACACTGTTTTCCAGCTAACGCATGGATTCCTATCGCTTGGGAGATAAGCGTTGCTGATAGCACACTATCTCCACGATAGAATCCAGCGTTAGCCTGCGATAATTATCCTCGCGCTAAAAGCGCTGAGCGATAATTATCGCAGGCCCTTGCTGATATGCCCCTTCTTTTTTTGTACTCTGAAAGTCACAGGTTCAAGCCGCAGAAAAGCTCCACACGACTCCTGTGGTAATTGAGAGCAAAATGTTAATTTACATCTGATTACTGATTCTTCTGCGTAAGCTCCAACTCCCTGGGTCCACGCGGCTGTCGTCCTTTCTCAGACACAGATGAGAAGCTTCACACGGTGACACTAAAGTAGTGCGCAGATATAACACACCTTTCCACCCTCCAGCTTCAGGAGTAGGCAACAGATTTCCTTGTTTGATCTTGACCCATTTACCCTTGTTTATCGTCACGAAACTGTTTCTTCTAGATTTAGAAAAAAGTTTGGATCCGAGAGATTCAACTTGCGAGCTGGAGACAAATCTCTCCAATACTCAAGCATGTAGACAATAACCCGTCAGAACAGCATGCAGGAAAGTCTTCTTAAACAAACGAAACGTTGCTAATCTGCAGAATGTGTCAAATGTTTTTCACAAATGTCGTCAAGCTGCACAAATATCTCTTACCTTTCTGTCCACTAAATGTTCTACAACTTCTACTTGCCACAGTGGCTGTTACAATACAGGAGTTGTTTAATGATTATGTAATTATTATTTGGATAAATGTGTTAACACATTTTATTGTTGACCTTAACTTTTACAATACTCTAGCCAGTGGGGCCGATCATGAAAGCTTCATAAAGTCGTAACATGCACAAGCATGAATTACAAATTATTCAGTAGAGTGCAGAGATGTGAGTAGTATCTTTTTAGTATGTAAACACATGTAGCAATGTCCTTGTCACGCTTATCTGAGCACCGAGCGTGTACCTAATTGCATCATTTGCAAATGATGCAGAAAGTATGAGAAAGTGTCCAACCAACCCAATGTTTGCGCTAGAAGCACCGGAAAGATGCTGTGTGGTGTATATCACAAATTATTTCAAATCAAGGAATCAGAGGTCAAAATGCAATTGCCCATTTGTTAACATTTTGAGGTAAATGATATGCTTTAACAATGTTCATCATTGATAAAGTTATAAAAAAATTATTCGACTGTTATACACGCATACATGTATATATACACATCCATTTAGACTGCACTCAACGCTGACGCTCAATGGTATGTGCATGGATACCAAGAAGAAGAAAACTGTTCTCTGACCTCCCATACCCGTGACTCGTGCTTTCCGCTGTTCACAATTGAGGCTCTGTACCGTTGTGAAAATTTCAGTTATTGACCTCGTTGTCATGAAACGTAGCTTCCGTGTTTGTGTGGCAACACTTGAATGCTTTAGGGGGTGGCATAATGACACCCAAATCCAGATTTGCAAAAAAATTGTTATTTAGAGATCTCTATTTAGGCAGGTGCTGCTTGCTATCTTAGATCAATTTATTATGTAACCTGCGTGCACGTGTTGAATTAAAACTCTCATAAAATGGACTCCTGTCTAAAGTGAAGGGGAGAATAACTGATTTAGCTGTTGTATATTTTGAGCTTCTGACCCGTTTTAAGCCAGTTTCTAAGTGTCAGTTGTGTCAGATATGCGAACTGAAGCACATGCAGATGGTTTGATTTTCCCAGGGTCACACTTGAAAGTGATCTTACAACTGCATCCGCCAAAATTCGAATCTCGTTTTTCATTTTCGACAAATTGAGCAATTTGTTGCTTCCCTAACATAAAGAAACATGTTTTGATTTGTTCTATGCTAGAATATCTAACATACACAGCATCTGCCAGCAGTTTTATCCTCAAATCTTTGGGAACACTGCCCTCTTGTGTACACCTTCTAAAATGAATTCAAAAATACCATTAACATTTGTGCACTAGAACTCGCGTCAACGGCGCCAACTAACATACATAGGGAAGCGCCTTGGGACCCTGCTGCCATTGGTCGCTTTGTTGTTTTTTTTTCACTCTCAGCCCTTGCTTGTTGGAGTGTATATAATATTTTGAACAGCCCATACAAATATTGCTCAGTTTTACATTTTTGCTGTGGTGGTGGTGAGTTGTAAAACTATTTTGTGCATGGGGCAGCTTTCAACAGCAGCCTGCAGTACCTGCGACTCCGAGGGCTGCCGGCTGTCAGCAGCCAGAGAACAGAAAGAGCGACAGCTTCTCTGGCCAGTGCTAGTCACTGTGGGTATCCTGTCCCGTCACTGGGGCAACCTCGGCTCCCACTAGCAGAGCTGTTGCTGAAATGACGTTGACACAATGGTAGCCATCTTAGAAAAGCAATTTCTCCCTCACAGTCTAATGGAGTTCTATTGTAATCTGAGCAGAATTCTTTCTTGAAACACATGTAGCTGCAGTGAGAGAACGAGATGACATGGCCTCCATCTCAAATGAGGGGATTCCCCTCACAATGCTACCACTGAGCCTGTTGCACCAACACTATGCGCTGGAGTCGTGGCCAAGGCCGGAGGAGGGCATGTATGGTGGCTTTTCCCTCTTCACCTAAACACCGTGGGGCTTATTTACAAGCCCCTTGCGCCACTTTTGCGTCACTTTTCCCATGTTAAAAGTGACGCAAAAGTGGCGCAAGGGGCTTGTAAATCTGCCCCACTGTTTCAGCATAGAAGACCAGGGCACTGTGCTTCCCCACTGCCTAGACCTCAACATGATGAGCAGCAGCTTTGGCAGGCAGACGACGGACGGGAGCTGGGCATTAAGGGGCTCTGGCACTCATTTATTCTGGAGGTAGGGTGTTACAGGCAGTCTATGCTGGCATGTAAGTGAATACATTACAAGAGAGTGACCTTCATCTCCTATATTAAAATTGATGGCTCGCCATTTCTTGTAGACGGATATTGTGTCTCGGTATACCGCATGTTGAGATAGTGACTGCTCTTACATTTTTGTTATAGTTGATGGCAGCCACTGCTGGCAGTGCTCAAGGGGCCACACAGAAAAACTGCAGAGCTTTCTCAGTAAGACTACGACCCAAGAACAGTTCCATGGGTCGGAATGACAACTGAAGTCTAGGGTCTCGTTACCTCCCTCTACCTCTAATTACATCTTACATCTTGAACTGGGACTCCCTTACCTGTGTGATTCTATCAGGTTAGCACCTATCCTTTTGTGGATTTCAATCTGGCGTAGGGATACCGTTGATTTAACGCAACGTATAATTAGGGACTGTGTGAGGCTTGAGGCTTACAGCAGAATTGGTTGGCTTAGTTATGTTCAGGCTGAACTAAAAGCAATTGGGCAGGGAGAATTATTTAGGAACCCCTCATTATGTGCCAAGGTATCTAAACGAGAAATAACTGATCTATTTATACAAAAGGCCTCTGCTGAACGTTGGGAAAAGAACAGGTGTTCACAGTCGTTTATAGTTTATAATTTATAATGGACTCTCGCCCAGACCGGGGGAAGGTTATTTTTATCTTAACCATGTCACAGTGGCTCAGCATAGGTTTATCTTGTTGCGATTGAACCTAATCCCACTAATGTTGGGGTTTCCAGAAAAAAGGTTCAAGCTTTCAGAATTAGGCCCGTGCCCATGTGACAATCATTCCCCCCAGTCTGATTTACACTTGTTGTTCTTTTGCCCATTTTATTGTATTGAAAGGGAAAAGTTCCTTCTCCCAATTTTAAGGCGCCAAAATTTCTCTCAATGTAAAGTTGCACTGTATTTTTAAAAGCCTTGCCTAACCCTTACGTTTGTTTTGTGGTAGCATCCTTTTTATGGACTTGTTTGAGAAATAGAAGGGTAAGAAGCTTGTCGCAATGAATTTCTAAGGATGGATCAATTATGGTTTTAATCTGATTTTAATTGTTTTTAAAAAACTATTTTAAATGTTTCGGTATTTATGCAAATGGTTTTATCATAAAATCTGTGATGAGATTGTACTTTTATGATCTGTTTATTACTGGATCGAATAAAGATTTAAAAAAAAAGAAAGACAACTGAAGTCAGACCCCACATCTCATCTCTCACACAGCACTTTAGCTTCCAAATGGCCGGCTGTACTTTGCCAGTGGATAGCAACGTAGTGCATGCTGCGGTACAGTGCACCCCGGGTAGAGAACTTAGTGAACCCTTTTTTTTTTTAACGAAACCTCACGTTTCCACATAAATGCAAAAAGCAAAAACAGTCTGGGCGGAGTCATACATTATCAGGAATTAAAGGGGGAAGAATCATCGTTAATAACGGCATGCTCATAAGAATCAACACACATGTATGACTTCTCATATTGCACCCTAAGCCTATGATACTATCTGTCGATCATTTCGCTGATTTGCAATACAGAATGTATCCTTCCGCCCAGACAAGGATGCCAAAGCAACCTTTAGTTAAGGTAAGGAGTAGTGTTGTGTGACTGTTTCCCTTTCCCCACAGGGAGCACGTGTACAGTGTCTGCTTGTCGTGCAGTTTCACAGTGTCATAAGCAATTTGCAACAACCTGTGCTGCTGATAATTCACAGTGCATGTTTATAATACACAATTACACAATCAAGCACAATGAGCATATATAATATTGGGCCTTCGTATGTTAGGTGTATTCACACTCAGTGTGGCGGTAAGAAATTAATTTTTCCATGAGTGAATGCTTTAAGGCAAGCGCTGGAAGTAGGGATCCATTTAACCTGATGAAAGCCCTTGACCAATAATTGGCACTTGAATGGGCAAAAACATGTTGGCACCATTGAAGATGAATGGGCCATCACACACAATTCTCATCCACTTCAACAGTTCCTCTTAATCATACTTGAGGAATACACTCTTATACGGATTGCCTCTGGGTTAATCTCAAGGTATTTTTATCATAATCTGGATCATTCCATTATCCAGAATATCTTTTATCAAGAGCTCCCTCGCACTGAGGTCAAGATTGCCCTTATAGTATCCTCTTATCAGTGCAGGATGAGTTCTCCTAAATGAATCATGCCAGTTAGACCTGTCATACATAGGGTGGTTTACCCCCAAACGTTTTGCCTGCTTACCTCCTCTTCTTGCTGTATCTTTTTGTTGGCCTTAGGACTCTGAGCACTGTACCACTGCTGACAAGTGCTAAAGTGCATGTGCTTCTCCCCTAAACATGGTAACATTGTTGTCTACTCAGTTGGCATATTTAGTTAGCTTATAAGTCCCTTGTAAAGTGGTATACCATATACCCAGGGCCTGTAAAGTAAACCCTAGTAGTGGGTCTGCGGCACGGATTGTGCTAGCCACATAAGTAGCCTTTCAAACCTGTCTAAAGCCTGCCACTGTAAGGCCTGTGTGTGCAATTTACTGCCACTTCGACTTGGCATTTAAAATCCTTTGCAAAGCCTTAAATTCCCCTTTTATTACACATAAGACACACCTAAGGTAGGCCCCAGGTATCCCATAGGGCTTGGTGCTGTGTAAGTAAAAGGTAGAGTACTTTTTAAGTTTTTCATGTCCTGGTAGTGACACCCACATTTGTTTTTCACTACTGTGAGGCCTACTCCTCTCATAGGTTAACATTGGGAATTCCTTAATACACTTTTAAGCTGTAATTTCTGATTGGAAATGAGTAGCTGTGTCATGTTTTATATGATTGGAATGGTAATGATAAATCCTCTTTACTATAAAAGTTGGATTTAACATTACTATTCTAGAAATGCCACTTTAAGAAAGTGGGCTTTACTCTGCTCTTACTGCTCTGTGTGCCTGCAGCCTGTCTCCAATACACGTCTGGGGTGGGTGACAGCTACACTTTGTGCATTCCCTCTAGATATCAACAAACACAGGAAGGTTCGGTGAGTCAAAGCACTCATCTGCATTCTGATGGGCCTTCCTAGACAGGAAGGGAGGGAGGAGCTGACACTTGCAATTGAATAGGCAGTGTTCTGTCCCCGCCTAAAGGGCTAATTACCACCTACTGATAGTCTGGAGCCAGGGCTGGAAAGAAAGGACCTCTATGGAATTCAAAGACCCTTCTTTGAAGTCACCCCCACTTCCAAGGCACAACTGGTTATAAGTACTGGGGCTCTGACCACAGCAAATGAGTACACTACTGGACCTGTGAAGAACTCTGTCAGGAAGAAGGACTGCTGTGCTGCTACAAGGACTGCCGTTCTGCTGGACGGCTGCTCTGGAAGAACAGCTGTGCTGCATGTTGCCTGTTGCTTGCTACCCTCTGCCCTGCTGAGGAAAGGACCGGACCCATCTCATTCCTACCCAGAATGACTCCCAGGGCTTGCTGGCCTGTCCCCTGTTCTGAAGTCTCAGGGCCATCACAGACTTCTTACAACCCTGCAACAGCACCTGGACTCTTCCATATGTGAGTCCTGCCTTACCAAGCAGTGCCAATCCAGTCCTGGGCTCCTGGGCCCTTGGAAGTGACTTTCTCTGTGCTGAGCCAGCAGAATCCACACATCGATGACTTTGCACTGAGCAGAACCGACGCATCTCCTTCAATGCTGACACAGTTGCTGCTCGACAACATCGCTTCGACAGACTGCGCGGCCTGACGACAACGCATCACCTTCATCGCAAAGGGGTTCATCGGTAAAGTTGTCGCTAACTGCATGAAAATGAACCAACGCATCACCTCCATCCACGGGATCAACGAAGATGCATTGCCTCCTCTGCTTTTCGCATCAGGTCTTCGACGTCGACGCTTCTTCCATCCAAAGTACTCTTTCAGCAGAATCTGCGTGGGTCCTGGAGCTCTACCTGGTTACAACTTCCAGCTTTGCCCAAGTCATGAAATTTGAGAACCAAAAAAGAGACTAAAGGGCTGATTTAGAGTTTTTAGCGGAGAGGGTACTCTTTCGCAATGGTGACAGAGTAATTCTCCCCCAAATTCGGTCCTCCTGCCCAATTCAGAAGTGGGCGGACCCCCAGCTTTACGCAACCAGAATAAAATTTACTCAGTGAGTGCAAACCTTCCTACAATGGCCCGAGGGAATAGGAACATTGGAGATAAGCCATCTGACAGTCCACCCGATTTAGAGTGGGTGGTCCGATGGCTTGTAATTTGGTGTTTGTCACCACCAGGTATATCCTGGCAATAAGGTACAGTAAAAAAGAAAATGACCTTCACATCATGGGAGGAAACTCACAGGGTGTGGGCACTTTGGGGTTTGACGGCTGGCTGTCATGTTTGACGGAGTCGTCTGCCAAACTTTTCCTACATTACAGAAACTGCCATGATGGTGGTTCCTGCCAATGCAAAGAGATGTCAGTGGGGACAGTGAACATCTAAAAATGTTACAGATGGAGTAGAGGTAGGGTGGTCGGTGTAGGCCTGTCTGCCTTTATTCCCTCTGCCAAACCATAAACCATACCCTAAATGTAAAGTTAAAACCCTTCATCAGGATGATTCAGCAAATATGTGCCAGAAGAAAAGCAATCTTGATGACTAGGAAATTTAGGTTTCTTCCGTTTAGACCTTTTGCCACCAAAATCAACAGCTTGGCATAGCTAACTTCCTCTCCATCACATAAAGCATAAAATTACATCCAGGTCCCGGTCAAACCTCAAACCGATATATATTATTGACACTTTACATTTTCTTAGTGTCTTTTTGCCTTAACACTGTAAAATGCATACCTTTGGTTCCACTTATGCTGGTTTTGGTACCTTTTTGTTCATTCATGGTTTTCTATTTTGCTAGAGTTTTTTTGTGCTGTTTTCTTGATTTGATTTTAAAGCATTTGGTACTGCATGAATGTAACTTGCATTCCTCCGGAGAACTACTTGAAGCTTATGCTACACCCACTGGGGATTAGCAGAGATTCTATAAGATCTGTGCTAACCTAACAGATTGGAAGAGGCATCCCTTCCCACTTAAATAATCTAATTTATGACAGAGGCTCACAGTCGAGCCCTGTCAAAAAACAAAATATTAATAAAAGGATGTTGCAGTAGAAACATTTAAAAATTCCCTTGATTTGTGTAATGAGTAAACGCATGAGGTAAAAACTTGAATGTATGAACATTGTGTATACTATGAAGATGTAAAATAGTTTCTCATGCATTGCAGTGAAAGGATACATCTAAACAGGCAAGAGTGCGACTTGAGAGAGTGATACTCTTCTGGGACAGAAACAAAGCCCATTTATATGATAATATATTGGTGACAACATGTCAGTCAGCCACCTAAAGCTGCCAGTAGTCAGATCTAAAAAGAATATAAACAGTGACACATTCTGACAGCAAGAGGTCATAAGTTTGAAGTCTTCATATTTAGGTAATTTTGGCACTGGGCCCCACTTTCCCAAATATGCCTCAGCTCTGTTTTATCCATTCACCAACTTGGAGAGATTACCATCTTTCTTTTCCCTTCAATGAAATGTAATTTATCTTTTTGTCTTTTTCTTTTCCAGGTTAGTCGTTATTACAGACACCAGACTTCAAGATCTGTCAAGTAAGAAAATGGCGCTTCCCTATTGCTGACCTCACTTCAACTGCCTTCACATTCCAGACTCAAGCACACTACATTCAAATCTACATGCTTTTCTGGGACATGATGAACTTCTGAAGAGTTGAAGGTGTCAGAAACTCATTGTTGGGCCATGCACAAGTCAGCAGTGCCTACAAAGTCCAAACAAATGTAATATTGTTCCTGTATTGCAGCAGGCATCGTGCAGTGGGTTATGTCAAATAGATAATAGCCAGCCTCACTGTTTCACCTATACACTGAGGGGCATATTTACAAGCCCTCTGCACCACCGAATAGTCACTTTTTGTGACATTCCGGTGGCACAAAGCGCTTAGCCATATCTACATGGCAACGTAAAGCCACCCTGCGTGGCTTTTCATGGCATTGTAGATATGGAGTAAGGCAAAGCAGCACAAGTCGCTGCCGTGCCTTACTCTGCGTCATAGAGGCATTCCATGGGTGTTGCTGTGTGTGTTCCCACGCAATACCCAGGTACTTTGATGCTGCCCCTGATTTACAATATCTCTTAAATCTGGGGCAGTGCCAAAACCTTGCGCCTCCCTAGAGCTGGCGTAACAAGGAGAAATGCTTACATTTCTCCTAAGTTTTTCCTCTTTATAAGTGTGCTACATTCTGCATCACACATGGAATGAAGAAACAGCCTCTCGTGATTGTTTTTGTGAAAGAAGGTAACACTTCCTGCAGAAAAGCAATACTGCCAACAACACAGACATCTTTGCACCATGGTGAAAGGGCACCTGCGTTGGCGCATGGCTGCTAATTGTGTGCTGGTGCTTGCTGAAAAGAAAGGAACGCACTGTATCTTGCAAATATGGTGTATTTCTGCCCTTTCAAATTGGCGTAGGGCAGCGCACCAAAATGACTTGCGGTGCTGCCCTACGCCAATTCGTTGTAAATATGCCCCACAGTATGTAGTTTTTATGTCAGTATAGCCAGTCATTACAACCTCCTTGTTGGAATGTAGCCTATACCATAGAGATGCAATTCCTTCTTCTTTCACTAATGATGAGCTCTCTGGACCTTCTGGTCCGCCGAGGGCAGCACGACTTTTGGGGGCGGCCGCCTCCCCCCGCTTTTACATGAGTTTGCCGCGGGGGCGGCAAACGCACAAATCATCATCTTCAGCGCGGCGTCGCGGGGCGGCAAAGACACGCACCGCCACAGGCAGCATAGTGCCTAGCTACGCCACTGCGTGATCCTCACGAGAACGCTTGCTATCACAATTGAGAAGGAATCTATTTTATCTCAGCAAGTACCGCAGAAAGCGGCAGGCTCCCCTTTATTCATTGATGCAAAGGAACTTCAAAAGTAGAATATTACCCTTTACAACAAACGTTTGCTCTTGCCATGCCATCATCCTTCAGTTTAATCTTGTGATTAAGGGACATAGCTTTATTCAGCTATCATTCTGCCCTTTATTAGTGCACAATTCCCTTATTCTACTAAATAAGTTGTTTCACATACACACACATACACAGGCACACACACACGCACACATTTTCTTTAGATAAATCCTTTATTGTAACATCCAAATAAGATCTTTAAAAGCAGCCAACGCGTTTCTTTCTATTGAGGCAGCACGCCTCGAGAACTTCTTCAGGGCTCTTGAGTCAGACCAAAGACACTTTTTAGTCTTAATCTGTAGTCCGTTCACAGAGAAAATAAATATCCCAGAATTGGTATGTGCTTCGAACTCCCTCCGACCACCGATCGACATCGAAGTAAGTAATACTTACTTACTTCGATGTCGATCGGTGGTCGGTGAGGACCGCGTATTACAGCGGCTTGCTTAGTTATTTTGGACTCCTTGTATTTACCAGGAGAACTCCCTCTAATCATGACTCTGGTGTGATTGGCTGTCCGTATTATTGGATGGGGAGTTCGAAGCACAGACCAATTCTGGGATATTTATTTTCTCTTTGAACGGACTACAGATTAAGACTAAAAAGTGTCTTTGGTCTGACTCAAGAGCCCTGAAGAAGTTCTCGAGGCCTGTTGCCTCTATAGAACGAAACGCGTTGGCTGCTTTTAAAGATCTTATTTGGATGTTACAATAAAGGATTTATCTAAAGAAAATACGTAAAGACTGAAATGTGTTTTGTTCAGTGCACTGCTCCATGTCAAATTTACCATAAGAATCTGTGAACAGTGGCACCAAAGGGTGACAGGTGCCGAGAAGTGTGCACGAACAGTAGCTCTAATAAGACAGCAGTGAAAGTGTGAGGTGCTGAAATATAAGTCCGTTGCCCTTCGTTTTGGAATTACACACACACACATGTTCTAATAACCCATTACCTGTGTCCTTGCTGGATTGATGTTACATATATCCTAATTCTAATCTTCTGCATTTTCTGGGGACGATATTCAATTGTAAAAGGATGCTATCCTTCTTGCACTTCTGATCCATCTGTTATTCAGAGTCCTTGCACTGAGTTTAACCCTTATGTGATGGAATTCTCATAGAGTTCACTGATATTCAGATTCCCGATAAGGTAGGAAAATGTAGTTCTGATTGTAGTATCAGATGTGGTTCCTTGTTATGTGTGTATAGTGCCTTATACAATTCTTCTACAGGTCTTTTTTAGATGGCTTCTTAAGACCTAGAACGTTTGTCAGGCTTTTTCTTCCTACACTGATGATGCCGCCTCCTTACTTCATGTGCTTATCTTCTGTAGAGTGAGGAGACCTATGGTTTTTGTGTGCTCTAAAATTTAAACTGGCATAACATAGCATAGCATAATATTACATTAAATAACACGTATGCCCCATTTCCCTTCCTTATTTAATTATGTAATAAGCTGAATTCCCAAACGATTTACAGGATTTTAACAATATATATTTTTTTAACCTCGTTATTTTTGGATTTTTCCACTGGAGCTGCTTAACACAGCAGTCCATATCAAAAACAAAAGAAGAAAACACAACTCAAGCACTTAGGTCCCTTCATGTTACATGGCCACATTTACATTTTTCTTTGTGCACTCCTGTCCTAGAACCCCGCCATGGTGCAGTCCCCCATTTTAACAATATTCCATATAGTGTACTGTGGTAAGGTATGGGCAAACCACTGAGTGTTATTGTTACCTCATCAGGCAGAAATATAATATAAGAATTTCAATGGATTCACAGTTAGGAAGGCAGAATATTTGGGCCCATGTTAGAGGTCTGAAGCATAGCCAGTGTCTGCAAGTCTGCTCTGTGATTGCCTTCTCTGAAGCATGGCAACTTTACAATTATGTAGCAATAAACTTGAGCCTTTTCAACTCATGATCCTAATAAAGACTGAAATCTTGTTCCGAATGTTAATGCTGTTGAATGTGCAGGTTCTGCAATAAACACAAACAAATATATTCTAAGGTGGGCAAGGGTTTAGTAGTGAAGAAATCTTCGTCTGGGCCCTGGACATTTTTTGTTTTTATTCTGCAGACATTGTATGATGTACTGATTCTTCAGCAAGCATTGGCTCTGCAGGCAATTGTGTTGGTGCACCCCCCCAAAATGAAGAAAAACAAGTTTTTGGCAACTAATAAACAAACTGAACATGAAGGAGGAGCGCACATGTGCAATTAATGGGTTTTAGCATACTTTGTCGCAGTCCATGTGAATTGCACTGCCCCAGTGAATGCTTCATATAATGGACCTCTGCTGCCATGCTTAACTCCAATTAAGTGTCCTCAGAACACATTTTCGTTTGAGCAAGGGGAGACACTCCATGCAAGACACAGTGGCGTAACGAAACTTGAGGGGGCCCCCCTGCAAACTACATGGAGGGGGCCCTCCTCCCATTCTCCGCGCCAGTCAAGAGCTCTCAGGCCAGCGACCCGCCATACCGCAGGGGCTGCGGGGCTATTGTTACGCCACTGTCACCAATACAGCCGTTATAAGTAACAATAGATGGTGGAGTTAATGGTTGGGCTTAGTCTGCCAGCAGTCTATCATAGGTGGTGGTCTATTCACTACTGGGTCCCTGCCATCAGTACGCCGGGGAAGTTTGCCCTATTTTAGGTGGGTTTCCTGATGCAGACTCCTGTCATGATATACAACATCGGGCCCACTCATCATTCAGTTTTGACAAAAGTGCATCCACTGCTCCTTCTCGTTTCCGTTTCAAAACATTAGACAATGTGACAATGCTGTATTTCAAAAGCAGATGTAACTACAAAGAGCAAATTTTGATAATGCATTTTTATTAGCAGACAATAGCAATCTTAAGAGGCATTGCATAGCTTCAAACACACTTTGACCCCAATTCCATCACAGTCTCTTTCTCTCTCTGTCAGTCAGTCTCTCTCTTTGAGTCAGTCAGTCTCTCTCTCTCTCTCTCTCTCTCTCTCTGTCAGTCAGTCAGTCAGTCAGTCTCTCTCTCTCTCTGTCAGTCTCTCTCAGTCAGTCAGTCAGTCAGTCAGTCTCTCTCTCAGTCAGTCTCTCTCTGTTTTTCAGTCTCTCTCTCTCTCTCTCTCTCTCTCTCTCTCAGTTAGTCAGTCTCTCTCAGTCAGTCAGTCTCTCTCTCAGTCAGTCTCTCTCTTTCTGTCAGTCAGTCTCTCAGTCACTCTCTCTCAGTCAGTCTCTCTCTCAGTTTTTCAGTCTCTCTCTCTGTCAGTCAGTCTCTCTCTCAGTCAGTCTCTCTCTTTCTGTCAGTCAGTCTCTCAGACAGTCTCTCTCTCTCTCTCTGTCAGTCTCTCTCTCAGTCAGTCTCTCTCTCAGTTAGTCAGTCTCTCTCACAGTCAGTCAGTCTCTCTCAGTCAGTCTCTCTCTCTGTCAGTCAGTCTCTCTCTGTCAGTCTCTCTCTCTCTCTTAGTCTCTCTCTCTGTCAGTCTCTCTCTCTCTCTGTCAGTCAGTCTCTCTCTGTCAGTCTCTCCGTCAGTCTCTCTCTCTCTGTCAGTCTCCCTCTCTCAGTCAGTCAGTCTCTCTCTCAGTCAGTCTCTCTCTCAGTTTTTCAGTTTTTCTCTCTCTCAGTCAGTCAGTCAGTCTCTCTCACTCAGTCAGTCTCTCTCAGTCAGTCTCTCTCTTTCTGTCAGTCAGTCTCTCTCTCTCTCTGTCAGTCAGTCTCTCTGTCAGTCTCTCTCTCTCTCTTAGTCTCTCTCTCTAAGTCAGTCTCTCGCTCTCTCTGTCAGTCTCTCTCTCTCTCTGTCAGTCAGTCTCTCTCTGTCAGTCTCTCTCTCTGTCAGTCTCTCTCTCAGTCAGTCAGTCTCTCTCGCAGTCAATCAGTCTCTCTCTCTCTCTCAGTCAGTCTCTCTCTTTGTCAGTCTCTCTCTCAGTCAGTCAGTCTCTCTTGCAGTCAATCAGTCTCTCTCTCTCTGTCAGTCTCTCTCTGTCAGTCAGTCTCTCTCTCTCTCTGTCAGTCTCTCTCTCTCTCTGTCAGTCTCTCAGTCAGTCAGTCTCTCTCTCTCCGTCAGTCTCTCTCTGTCAGTCATTCTCTCTGTCAGTCAGTCTCTCTCTCTCTGTCAGTCTCCCTCTCAGTCAGTCAGTCTCTCTCTGTCAGTCTCTCTCTCTGTCAGTCTCTCTCTGTCTCTCTCTCTCTCAGTCAGTCAGTCTCTCTCTCTCAGTCAGTCAGTGTCAGTCAGTCAGTCTCTCTCTCTCTCTCTCTCTCTGTCAGTCAGTCTCTCTCGCAGTCAATCACTCTCTCTCTGTCAGTCTCTCAGTCAGTCAGTCTCTCTCTCTGTCTCTCTCAGTCAGTCTTTCTCTCTGTCAGTCAGTCTCTCTCTACCTCAGTCAGTCACTCTCTCTCAATCAGTCTCTCTCTCTGTCAGCCAACCAGTCTCTCTCTCAGCCAGTCAGTCTCTCTCTCAGTCAGTCAGTCTCTCAGTCAGTCAGTATCTCAGTCTCTGAGTCAGTCTCTCTCTCTACTCTCTCTCCACTCTCTCTCTCCACTCTCTCTCCACTGTCTCTCTCCACTCTCTCTCTCCACTCTCTCTCTCTCCACTGTCTCTCTCTCTCCACTCTCTCTCCACTCTCTCTCCACTCTCTCTCTCTCTCTCTCTCTCCACTGTCTCTCTCTCCACTGTCTCTCTCTCCTCTCTCTCCCCACTCTCTCTCTCTCCCCACGCTCTCTCTCTCCACTGTCTCTCTCCCTCCACTCTCTCTCCCTCCACTCTCTCTCTCTCTCCTCTCTCTCCACTCTCTCTCTCCACTCTCTCTCTCCACTCTCTCTCCACTTTCTGTCTCTCCTCTCTCCCTCTACTCTCTCTCCACTCTCTCTCTCTCCACTTTCTCTCTCTCACTACTCTCTCTCTCTCTCTGTCTCTGGGGGGCCATGGGTACATTACCTGCAAGGTCCGCAGGCCATTATGTTGCACCCTCGTTCTGGTTAATTATACTGTTTAGAGGAACAACAGTTGTTGCGTAAATATGATATTTTTAGGACTTCAATCACATTGACATAAATCATTGCTTGCTAAAATGAGATAATAGATATTTCTCTATATATATGTCATTCAGGCATGTGATTCATTTTTGAACACTCACTTTTTGTAAAACCCTTTATAAATATAACTATCAAAAGCAATGTTGAGTAACAGTGACTAAAAAGGCAGCATTGTTCTTGTATAAATAACTTTTTGAAAGCACACTGTCGTCTGGGAACATTTTAAATTTGTAAGCACAGTACAATACGTCAGTCCAAATATCTATGTATTTTAAGATGGAAAATCCCTGATAGTGCTACTGAAAAATAGGCAACCTACTGCCCAAGTTGGGAGGGGGTGGGGGCGGAGGGATGCCCTCGCCAGGGTCGGACCCCTGACTCAAATCAACTCCGATGCCTGCGGTGCCGGTGCGAGGCTGCCTTCCTCGTCGAGGGGAGTAAACAACCGACTGTACGTGTACACTTTCTCTGCCAGCGGGTGCCCTCCCCTCCGGTCTGCCTTGCCAGTACAATTCTGCCTCGTTTGCCATGTACTGCCAGATTTAGCCAGAGCCAGGCTATTCCCGGAACACAACACACTTCTCTGCGGGGGAAACCGGCTGTTTGACTGTTCTTAAGGGAAGCACGCAGAGAAAGCGTTTGTAATGTAAATACTGCATTAGCGGCCACGTTGTGTTTTTTAAATGTAACAGCTTCCCCATGATAACTCCGGTACAGAACTGATTTTAAAATGGGCGCGAAGCTTAAGTTAAACGTTGAGCCTCGAAGAACATTTCTAGCTTTGATTTTCGTTAGAGCACAACATGCTGGTGCGGTTCACACCCCACCTTTCCCCCTAGTCAGTGCTTTCACTATTCCGAGCTGTCGTACTTGGCCCCTGGCCCTCCAGGCTGTGCTTCGGAGGGGTGCGTTGGCCTCGCTGAACCCCTTTCTTCTGCCATCTCAGTGCCCGGTTGCCAGGCGTCGCTGCGAAAGGCATGTATGTGCCACTGGCAATCCTGGGCGCCGCCGCGCCGGCCTCCGGCTCATCACCCTTTTGGCCACGGCACCGCCCTAGGACTTGCACCAGGCAACTAAGATTTCCAGCCTAGCTGACTGGAAGTATAGACACACGTCACACCATGGATGCGTGCCGTACCGCCTATGCGATTATGAGAAGGTGGGAACAAGCGCCCGAGCCCAGACCCCAGGCATCCAGAACAGCCACCTTCGCACTACAATGCCCCCGCCTCTCCGTCTGCAACCAGAGAAATACAAACACAACTTGGCACACTGAGCTCAATTATTAAACACGCCTGAGGGCAGACACAAAGTAGTGTGCGTTCAAACAAGAGTGCTTACCTGAGAGCACCATTTTGCTGCCTCGTCCCTTCTCAGAGGAGTAGTGCCCTATGGAGAATGCTCTCTCTGGGGGCCCCCACCCCCATCCTTTTTCCGGGCCTGGCTCTGACTGAAGAGAAACAATGTAAGTTGTTACTTTGTTTCTCTTCAGTCCTGGGTCAGCGCGAGGAGCCCAGAGCAGGCTGCACCTGCAGCTGCTTTAGAGGAAGACACACAGCTCTGCTCAGATGAGCTGAGCTGAGGGGGCCCCCCTTCACGTACTGAAAACTGGGGGCCCCCCCGCACCGCGGGGGCTGCGGGGGTGTTTGTTATGCCCCTGGCAAGACAGATGTCCACTGGCAGGATTGGGAGTGTGGCCATGTGACCTTTAACCTATCTTCTCCTTTCCTTCATGTGTAAATATATTTCAAATAACAAATCTCCTGTTACAGATGCACACTTCAAGCTCTACATTCGGATGGTGATGTGTCGGACAAAGGTCTCCGTCCCTTTGGCATGGGCAGGAAATATGTTCTTCCTTGTGCTCCCTAATTACTTTCATACAGGAAAGAAGCTCACAATGCCATCAATTGATCATTGAAAATAGCAGCAGGGTTCATACTACTATAGTTCCAGACACCTTGACATTAAGAAAAGATTTGAACAGAATTTGGAACATGACCCTACTTTTCATTCCTCCTTGTAAAGGGTATTGATTTTGCCCTTTTTTGATCCTTGTCTTGAACTCCTTTCACAGAGGAGTAGCAGCATTACAGAGGAGTAGCAGCAGTCTTCCCATCTGTGGCCAAACCTCATGCTCATGCTAGCCTTCACTGTTGCTGTAAAAAAAACAAAAAACAGTAGAGTTGAAAGTATTAGAAAGCAATGCCTAGATCTCTTACCACTCTTAGCCTAGTGCTCCTTGCCCTCGCACAAGCTTCACTTGTGAGGAGGACTCCTTCTGCAAGACAGGGTCTTCTTTTGCCTCATTCTGAAAATGCTAGCACTGCTCACCCTTCATGGGTTCTACAAAAAGGGGCAGACATTCAGGCAAGTACCCCAAGAATACACGAATCATCACTGGGACAACGATCATTGTTGTAGTTGGTGTGTGGATATGTTTTAGGACTGAGGTGGGAACAATAGGAAACATATTCATGGGGATAATCTAGGTCTTACATCCAAATCACTCTTCCACGTCTGACTCCTGTCATTATTTTGCATTTCAAACGAGAACACTGGCATATTTCTACCAGCAGTAAATCATCCACAGACGCTGGGACCTTATTCATCAGCAAGTCCCCCTTCCGCCTCCTTGCAATTTTCAAAATATGAAGACATATTTTGCACATGATTCATGAAGCACTTTGACTCCAATGTAATTCTTGTTAGATTGGCCCATGGAACAAAGGAATTCTGGACCTTTTTATTGGATAACATTCAGAATAATATGCATTGAAACAATTGTCCATGTTGCTGCTGCTTGGCCTGCACTCAGCTTTCAGAAAATGCAGGCCTAAGGCAATATTGGAGAACATGGAGTTGGTGGTGCCTTTTTCCAAACCATAGTATGGCTTCGCAGCTCTGTGAAAGAAAACACTCAAGATTTCAAACTTAATGCCATCTCATTCTAATCCATTGCGGAAAATTGATGGAATACAGTTAGCCTTTTCTATTACCTTTCCTCTTTAAAATGTGCACACTCCCACTCCTGAACACCATCCATGCTCTTGTTCTCTTGATTTACACCTGTACACAGCTATACTGCCTAACAGTCCCCACAGCAGATCTGCTATTTTAAGTATCCACCTAAAGCTCATGGAAAGATGGATGGCTTCAAGATGGTTACGTTACGTTTACTGTAATCAAGACTAGGCTACTGTTATCCCCCTGCGATGTTCTCCATGCTCCACTATTATATAATTAAATGCCACTATAATAAACATATAGTGTACTCCACAACAAGGTTGAGGAAGTCATAATAGTTTGAGTTAATAAGGATCTCTTCTTACTGCTGCTTGTAAACTGCCACTGCCCATTTCTACCCAAAGCTCAGACTCGGCCCCAGCGCCTCCTCTTTATTATCACTCGGGAAGTATACTCAGTGGGATCTAATTTTATGAGGTCTGTGAAAACATGTCTATGAAAATTCAATGTATCTTGGCTTCCTGGATAACATATGAAGAAGTAAAAAAAACAACTCCATCATGACTCTGTTTAACCAATACACCTTTGATCAAATCCCTTCCACCGAATTACCAATCCTACTGATAACTATACAAGCAAAAGTGACACATCTCAGCTATCTATGCCAAGAAATGTATTGCCTGCTAGAACCAAAAGGACAGATGTAAAAACACTTTGATTTCCACAGATACCTACAACCCATATCACAGGTACTCATCACAATGTTCCAAATGCGATGATATGTACGAATAACGGTGTTTTTGGTTTGTTTGCTTGTCAGGTTTTTCATACGTTCATAGATTCAGTGATGCCTGATTCAAAGGTATTTTTTATTTTCTCCATGCCATGTTGCCACTAGGAATGCATGTGTGCCATTATAAATTGTTACCTATTGCACATATACAGAAGTGGAAAAGTAACTATTGTGGTATTATGTTGAAACAAATTAGCATTTGTTTCCCAAAAGATACTTATTTATGATATAAAATATTCCAGTTTTATTATATATCATGTTGTATTACATTTATGTAGATTTAAATAAAAATCAAATACAATTTAACATTTTACTTAAGCATTGCCTTGTCTCATTTGGAGCATACATGTTTCACAGAACTGAAAAGAATGTGAGTATTTTAATTTTTGTGACTTCAGCGTTAAGATTGCACATGGTGACAATGTTCTGCATGTTTGTAGAACTACTGATGACCCTTCTGCCACAAATGCTGCTTCAACGGATTTAACAAGTCTGCCATGAGATATAAGCAATTATTTAGTTTTAAAGCTGCTGCTTGCTAGACATACCACTGCAGATAATGTCCCTATTCCTTACCAATAATCTTCCTTATGCTTAGTCCTACTCCACTCGCACAGTTCTTTCTTATCTATCAGCTGGGCTGTGATGAGGAAAAGGGACATTGTGGTAATTCCATCACCTAACAAAATAGTGGTTCTGATTCAGAAACGTAACTTACATGTGTGAGTAATTTACACTTTTGAAACTGTTTGCTACTTTTTGGTTATTCACAAAATCTGAGTGTAAAGTTACTCAAAAGGTGTGACTGACATGTCTCCACTCCCTGAAAAGTTGGTGGAGCCAAAGGTATGAACATAAGTTACTACTGGCAAAGTAGCAGTAAGTACTGAGCCACACACACATATCCAACCACTGGTACTGCAACATCATTCCATTGAAAATAATGGAGGCAGGAACTTTAAATAAAATCCCATAGAATATAATATTAAATTAAATTATTTTAATTGTTTTAAATAGTTAAAATATAAATACATTTAATATAATGTTAAAAATATGTGTATAAAATAGCACATATTTATAAGTTAATTTCAAAATATTTTAACAGCCAGTTTTGAATGTACAAAATAATATAAAAACGTTTTAACAAATAAATACTTAGCAATTATATTTAGTGCTATACATCCCTTTTCATAGTTATTAATATTAAAGCATATTGAAAATATATTTTGCTCTTTATGGGGAATTAATTTTTTAACTTACATTTCTGAAACATGATTTTATTTTAATATATCTAAATTAGTTAGAGTAATAAAAAGTAATAGTGCTGTAGCATTTTTTCTTTTGTTTTACAATTAAATAAGTATCTACACTTAATTTACAGTAATATTTAACATAAAAATCTGTCACATTCTCTACCACCCCGTTCAAACCTCTAGCCTGGAATATCTGATCAGACATCTTGCTGCCCATTGTATCACACATCTCAGCTCACCCAGACCCATCAACCAACCTACTTTTACCACCCAGTACTCTACCATGTCACATTGTTCCCCTCCTATCATCGTGCCCTGTTGCACATCACCCAGTCAACTCTAAATCTTTAACTTGACTAGTCACTCAGCCCACCCTTTCGTTTGTCGCACCTAGAAGGTGTACATTGTGGTTATCTTTTTCTTGGCTGGAGTTGAAATATGAATGTTGTGTGTGGTTTCAGTGAGAGGAATAGCTAAAAGCTGCAGAATTTCTGTGATAACGTCATGGGGAGTTGAGGCTACAATTGACCAAACCATGGGACAGTTGGTTTAAGAAAGTCAAATGTAGTTGAATACTGAAAGGATCTTTGCATCAGGCGTCATGAAGATCCATTGGTGGTGTTCACTTTCGAAACCTACTGAGGACCTTTGTCATGTTAAATTATGATAGTGCTGCAAAGTCTCCCAAAGCCTTTTCTGAATTTAGAACCAAAACCTTGTCCAAGTGAGCGGTGCATCCAGTGGTCAATAGGATTACACTAGGATCACATATAGAGTGCCGTTCATAGACTGTATTTTCTTAGGACTTTGACACTAGTTAAGAATGAGTAAATGCATGGAGGAAGCAGTGTTAGCTACGTGTCCCTTTGAGAAACCAAAGTCCTTAGTACTCAAGTTTTAGGATTGATAGGAGGCATTCAGTTAACAATTGTGACACAGGAATGGGGATGTTAAAGTAAAGAGTACAGGTCACACAAATTAAAAAGTTCAGATTTTAATTAAGGTTTGACATTTATTTGGTTTCCTCGTGATTGTGGCTATTGAATATTGTTGGATTCTTATGTCACGTCTTGCTCCTGTACCCTGGGGAGTACCCGCTAGTCCTTCCACATTTCCATAGTGTTAGTTGTTTGAGACACCATCAGGTTGGAGATCGTCAGTTAACAACATCAGGGCTGGGCATTTCAGCTCCAGGGTGCAGGGCATTGCCAAATGTATCAGCTGCCCAGCCAGATGGTGTGGCAAATGGACGAGCTCAGTCCTCCTGTGGTGTCTCTGTTCTGTTCACACCAGTACCTGCCGACAGCAAGATCATGTGCACACATGCCTCCATTTCGTAGGCTCTAAGTCAGAACGTAGGCCGCACCTCCTTTAGTAAATACACTCTGTTAGAAATGGGGGTCTCTAGTTGGCAGAGGTAGGTACCTTTGACCAAATAGGGACCTTTGCTTCTAATCAGGGTAAGGGGGTACACACTATTGATAACCCCTGCTCACCCCCTTGGTAGCTTGGCACGAGCAGACAGGCTTATCCCCAAGGCAATGTGTAAAGTATTTGCACCAACACTCACAGTAACACAGCGAAACACCACAAATGTACACCACACAGGTTGTTATAAAAATATAAATATCTTTATCTAATTTAGGCAAGATCAAAACGACATATATCCAACATACATAGACAATCTTTTCTTAGGAAGGTTCTTGATAAGCTTCTTAGCAAGAATAAACTTGTAAGTTCTCTTGAATGCCAAAGTTCACTGTATTAATGCTCTCTTATCAAAGCAGTCTCTTGCAGCACTGTTCTTTGTCTTTATGCAAACGTTTCAATTCTTTAGCAAAGAAAAACAAAAGATGTTGCTCTTTTTCCACAGTTCACCCTGGCCCTGTACGCGTGTTGTAACAATAGCGGAGCTGTAATTTGGCCGATAACGCTGTCCCCAACGTGTGGAAAAATCACCGTACTGACCAGAGGTACGTGCTCCTCTCAGCACAGCCAATCACCCCTCCTCACGATGCGAGCGCGCGCCACCCAATACAGCCGGCAACACTCCAGGCGCGCTCACTCCTTGCAGCCTTAAGCGCCAGCTCCGGACAGGAATGCGAGTGATTTTACCTGGAGTCCGGGCGGGGCTGGGCAGTCCTCCTGTTTATTCCGGCGAGGCAGCCTTCCGTTCGGTGTCGCTCCTCGCAGTTCACCACACGCAGCGCAGCTCCACTGGGACAAGACCTTGGTTGCCAGGTAACGCCTAGTGCGGCCGCCAATTCCAGCGCGGCTACACTTGGGCGAGCCCCCTCCTGGCTGAATGACGCTCGATGCGGCCCCCAATCCCAGCGCAGCGAAACAATGACGTCAGCGGACTCCGGCTCCGCGGCGGTGATCACAAAACGCCCGCTGCTTTCAGGAATCGGCAAAGCGGGTGAGGCGGGCAAAACAGGCGAAACGGGCCGGTGGCGGTGATTACAGGCTGCCCACACTTCAGGAGATTGACAGTGCAAGCAACACGGGGGCCGGTGGAGCAAAGGTACCGGCTTTCCCTATCTTACGCTGGGCACCACAATTACCATGTACGTCAGGCAGGCGGCACAAAGAATTCCCGAGTTCACAGCCCAGGCACAGGGACACGCACCCAGTGCTAGCAGGATAGCTTTCTTCTGGAAACTGTTATAACCCTGTGTTTCATAACAGGAGGCCAGCTCTTCTCGGGTACTTGGAGACTCTTGGGACACAGCACACAGCAAAGTCCTTTTTCTTCAGAGAGGGGGGGACACAGCACACAGTAAAGTCCTTCAGCCTCATCCTCAGCAAAATCAGCAACTGCAGGCCAACCCCAGAACACACAGCAAGGGCAGTACTTCTCCTCAGTTCTTCAGATGATCTTCTTGGGCAGAGGTTCCTCTTGATTGTAGAAGTAGTCTTGGGTAAACTTTTGTGTTCCTGAGTTTTAACAGGAGGCCAGCTCTTCTCAGGTCCTTGGAGACTCTTAGGACACAGCACACAGCAAAGTCCTTCAAGCAGGTGGGGGGAACACAGCACACAGCAAAGTCCCCTGTCCCCTTCCTCAGTAGTAACAGCAAACTGTAGGTCAGCCCCAGAACACACAGCAAGGGCAGTCTTCCTTTCCAGTCTCTTCAGCTGATCTTCTTTGGCAGGGATTCCTCTTGTTGGCAAAAAGTAGTCTAATTTGCAGGGGTTTCAGGTCCTACCTTTATACCCCAAAAGTCTTTGTTCTTCATGTGTGAGGGGTCCTGGACCCAGTCCAAATCAGTTCTAGGTGCACTCTGCCAGTGCATGTCTTCTTTCTTTGTGAGGGGAGGCCAGGGCCATCAGACGCACCGCAGGAGGTGGAGCCAGCATTGTGGAAGGCAGGCACAGCTCTATTCAGACCCAGGTGCGACTCCTCCCACCACTCAATGTCCAGATAGGTCTATTCAGCCTAGTGCTAACTCACCCCCTCTCCTGGAGCCACCCCCAGCCCCTGTCACTCACAAACCAGACAGGCAATCCACAAACAGGCAGAGGCACACAGAAAGGTTGAACAAGAAAATAGCCACTTTCTAAAAGTGCTATTTCCAAACTCAGAATTTAAAAACCACCTTCACTAAAAGATGTGTAATTAAATTCTGAGTTCAGGGGTACCAGATTCCAAATTTCTATCTTGCCGCTATGGGAAGATATGCAGGTAAACATGTTACAAAGCATTCCCCATGTTAACCTATGGGCAAGATAGCCTTTCAATAGTGAAAAACGAAATTGGCAGTATTTCACTATCAGGACATGTCACCCACACTAGTACATGTCCTACCTTTCACATACACTGCACCCTGCCCAGGGGGGTCCCTTGGGCCTACCATAGGGGTGTCCAATGTGTAAGAAAAGGGAAGGGTTAGGCCTGGCAAGTGTGTACACGGGCCAGGACAACATGGCAGTAAACAGACTGCGCACAGGCACTGCGGTGGCAGGCCTGTGACACCATTTTAGGGCTACTCAGGTGGGTGGCACAATCAGTACTGCAGGCCCTCTAGTAGCATTTGAATCACCAGCCCTGGCACACTCAGTGCACTTTACTAGGGACCTACTGGTAAGACAAATAAGCCAATCATGGATAACCAATCATAATAACAATTTACAGAGAGAGCATATGCACTGTAGCACTGATCAGCAGTGGGAAAGTGCCCAGAGTTCTATAGCCAACAACCACAGGTCAGGAAAAACAAGGGAGGAAGAAGCAATAGGTTTTGGGATAACCCTGCAAAAAGGGCCATTTCCAACACACTCCCAGTGTTGATAGGGTTATTTTGGCAATTCAGTGTTAATATGTCTGTTCTTTTATTTTCAATCTAGTGTCCTACATATAAGCATATCAGAGAGGTTGTGGCCAGTCATATGGTTGGAGACGGCCCGATTTATCTGTTGGAGGAAAGGGGAAACCCTTCCCGCCAACATAAGGGTCTGCCCACCAGATTTTAAAGTGGGCAGACCTTTGGTGTAACCACGGTGGAGACTACTCCATCTCTGCCATGGTTAGACCCATCCGATGGCCCGACGGAGTAAGGGCCGTCAGAGGTTGACCTGTATGTCCACCCACCTAATTTAGATGGGTGACATGCAGGTCAGTATTCACTGCCCATTACTGCCAGGAAAGTTGTGGCAGTAAGGGGCAGAAAAAAAACTACAAAATGCACCCCTTGCCTTGGGAGATTTTTTCCCCCCCCAAAAACAAAACCCCACTTTGGGCTTTTGTTTTTGAAAATATATATTTTTTTACTTTGCTGTATGGCCCCGTCAGGTTTGATGGAGCCGCATGGCAAAGTTGCAATATATTGATAGGAACTGCCTAAATGCCAGCCGGCCCAATGGACATTTATAAGTTTGGCAGTCGGGACCTCCACCTGGGCGACGGAGGATGGCCTGACTGCAAGTACATTTATTGGGTCCAGTTTTTTGACACCTTCCCTTTCTATTCACTTATGCATTCTGTACTTCAGGATGTGCCTGGCCTTGGCATGATGGGTTATTCATTCATTAGGTAGCTGTCTTTCTGGAACACTTATCTATTGTGGCCAAGCATGAAAGATTGTGGGGCCAACATGTTCTAATACCAGTATGGATCCCATGCAGACCCTGTTGCAATCCTTTCAATTTATGAAAGCAAAAGGTAGCAGCAACTTTTGTTCATCCTTCCAGGCAAATAAATCAGTTGTGGACTTAGGTGATTCCCCTCCCCAATACTTAGGGTGCTGCCTCATCTAGAATAGGCAGTCCCTCTCCTGCAGTCAACACTGATTCAGTAGTTCTTCCTGCCTCTGTGGTTATGACTTTGCATCTCCATTTAGATTCATCTGAGAAGTTTTCTGTAAACCCTCAGATATTGAGGACCTTCCTAAGCCAATGCATGTGGCATTTTCTTTGTAGACCATCCACGCTTCCCAGTGCATCTGCAAGAGGAGTGTTTGCTCTATCATATTTAGCAGGTGATGCAGCTGTGTGGGTAAATTTTTTACTTGAAGCAGATACTACTTTTTTGTATGATTTCACTGCCCTTATGACATGACTGCTATGGCATCTATTTTTGATACCCCCCCATCAAGCCTGCGTATATAATTTGTAGATTTAAGAAATGAAATATGAGAAAAAGGAGTTATCCTGTATGGCCCACTTTAACTGGTTAACTGTCCAAACACAGTGGTCTGCATAGAAAAAGACATAGGGGCCGATTGCGATGTCATTCGGAAAGTGTTCCGAATGAATCGGTCTCGGAATCGTTTCCGAACTAATCGGGTCCTGCGAGTCCGAATGACCAATTACGATGCGTCCCAACATCGTTCGGTCGGACTCGCATTGACTTCAATGGGAGCCTGTGTTCCGAACAAGAACACAGGCTCCCATTGAAAAAAGGGGTGGTTGGGGAAAACCTTGCAACCACATTGTGCATGCTTGGGAAGCGGGGTCCCCTGGGTACCCCCAGAGGCCCTATTCGGACGTATCCGGGTGAAGGGGGGCCCACAACAGGCCCCCAAAGACAGATTCAAACAGCCGTTTTGTGTCGGGCAGACCGAATCGGAACGGCTGTCTGAATCGGTCATCGTAATCGCTCGTTCAGAAACCGTGTCCGATAGAGCTGTACGATTCGGCTCCGAAAGACTCTGGCTGTCCGAATGCCTTCCGGAACCAATTCAGACTGCCCCAACGGTTTCCGGGCATCGTAAACGGTCGTTGGGAAATGTGTACGATTAGTTCGGAAACAAGGGTTCCGAATCTGATTCTGCAATACCGAATCCCATTCGGAGCCTTTCTGAACGACATCTTAATCAGCCCCTTAGAGTGGTTACTTATTGAGCAGGGCCAGCTCTAGGGCGGTGTGATCGGTGCCACCGCACTGGGCGCTGACTTGGGGTGGGGGCACCATGTTTATTGTTTTAAAAGCACAAGATGCCAAGTTCCTTGTCCCAGCAATTTTCAAGCATCAATAAAAATGTCACGATAACTCCGGTGATTAACGTTCTTCCTGGAGAGAGGCCGGAGCTTTGTCTGGTAGAGGAAGGTTTGACTCATAATATCACAGAAGGTTAATTTGCCTGCTGCAAAGAACATGTCCCATTCACATCACAAAGTGCATACACTTTAAATAGGTCAATGAGTTATCACTTTTGTCAGAGACATCCTTTTGTTACTTGCAGTTTAAAAGTTAAAATCCTCTAGAGAAGTGAGGTCTTAAATGTAGTCAAAGAGCTGCATGCAAACTGCAAGGAATATGTTACAGCTACATGTTTTTTTGCCCAGTCTTTCCTTATCCTAATATTGCAGAAAGAGTTCATTTGGGTAGAAATCAATTCTTATTATTAAAGAAAACCCCTAAGAATGGTGTTACATTTTAAATTCTGAATTTGTGCTTTTCCAGACCAAGGACTCTTAAATTATACTACCTACCAGAATGGATGACATGGGACTCCTACACCTTGTAGGCCTCTGTCTTATGTAACATTTCCTACACACTCATTTACACACTTATGATTGTCTCCGTGCCAAAGTATGTGTGATGTTAGTGCTCTGACACCTTAAACTAGTATGAGTGGCGCTATAAAACTAAATGAATCTAAGAGACAGTGGTTATGGAGACTTGGGGGGCATTGTCAAAAGGTGGTAGTGAGGGAATCCGTGGCGAGTTGGTCATGGAGGGTGGCGCCAACAAACATTGTCGCACAGGGCGCCAACAGTACTAAAGCCGGCCATGTTATTGAGGCCGTTACAACTGATTCACGGGAAGGCAACATCAGGAAATAGCGGACTCTTAGGGAATGCTGATGGATAGACTGACTCCAAATAATCAAAGAAGGACTTAATTAATGATTTCAATTCACCAATGTAACTTTTCAGTATTTTGTTATCAAAACTCTTTTATCCAGTTACATAAAGCTCTATCTCTGTATCATCAACTCTAATACTTTCTCCGTGTAACAATGTTTGCAGTTGTCTTGGATCTCATGCTCTGTTTATCTTGTACACCATAAACGACAATCTGTTTCATTGATAATTACCCATAATGTGGAGTATTATACTTCACCATTATCAGGGTTAAACCAAGATGTCCTTTTTCTTGAACTCTGCTACACCGTCATTTTTGGTATGCAAGTTAGTTTTGATGGTCTAGTTTTTCTGCCACAACCATGTTGGATGGCCGTTTTATGCCATATTATGCTTTACAAGGGCTGAGTATTCATTGCGCCTGTCAGCCAAGGAGCAAACAGACAGAAAAGAAACTCCTGCCTTTTCTTTGAGGGATTGTGCATTCCTTGCCAGTAACATGTAGGGACCTAACGATGTCCATCTCTGTATCTATTTCTCTTCTATAATACATGGATTAATTCAATCCTTCCTTTTTCTCTAGATCCAATCTACTAGTAGAATGCTTCTACTACCCGACTGACCTTGTATCTTAAGTGGTAAGATCACATTTGCAATGCCAGCTTGGATGTATATAGCTTCCCGTACAACCTCAGTAACAGGTTTACATTTTTGATCTTTCTAGATTTTTTTTACATATATACCATGACTTGTGAGTACTATATGCATTTTTTATATCACTCTCTATTCCAAAATCTTATCCAGGATCCAGCCTTTTTGATAAATATATATATATATTTTAATCGGATATAGTCTAATATGCTTTGTGACAAGGAGACCTGTAGACTATTGCACAAAGGTTGAAAACATCAACCTGGAGCAGAGATTTAGGTGTCCGCCTTGGGATGTGAAGCTTCAGCCCTGCAGTGCAGTTCAACGCTGTTGAATCTCTTTCTACCCTCCCTGGTCTACCTGATGGTAACAGGTGTGAATCCCAGCAGGGTAGAGATCAGGGGAATACTATTTCAGCCTTCTAAGGTCGATTAAATGAATGAGCTAATTCATATTAACAAGGTGTTAAACATCACACCTGCAGTGTCATGCAATATGTAACACACTTTGGTAATAATATGTTTATTACTCGTATTATTATCTTCAGTGTATGGCATATGTTATGGTTCCATAGAGTTTGGAGTTTCAGAATGTATTGCATATTTCAGTGTTATATAAAAATGTGACGCGGAACAGCTGTAGAGAATCTCGCAGGTAAGAGGCCACCAAAGGTAAGGCCTCCCCTAAAGAAAAATATTGTTTGCAATCGCGTGCATAACAGAAACTAAAAATGGGGATTTCAGTAGATTTCAGTAGATTTCAGTAGATTATTTTATGGATAAATTATTATAGTGAGCCACGGATGCTTTAAAAATGTTGCACGCTAGGTGTGGATTAAAAATTTGGAGTGGGCAGCATTGACATTTTAGGAAAAAGAAAATTACACTAGAAGCGAAAATTGGTAAATGGCTGCAAATTGAAATTAAGGCAGCACTATTTATTAACAGCAATGTGTCTGCATCCCTCAAGCTAAGAGTTGTAGAGCAGGATTTCTTGTAATGAAAAAACCAGGCTTTATTCAAAAGAGACCCAGCTCATGACAAACTCAGGCCCGAGTTTGGATGCAGATATCGCTAGGCATGGAAAATAGGATGCGTGGCTGGCTGTGCTAACAGGAGGTGTCACCTGAAAGCCAATGCGTCCACTGGGCAGACGTAGCCGTCAGGTAAACGCGGCTGGCAGTATTGAAAGCAGAAGGCGTGGTTTCCTCCAGAATAGGGAATTATTTGCAAGGTGAAGGGTTGGGCTGGGGGACTGGGTCTAGTAGAGCAGAAACAGGAAGCGCTTCTCCGTCACCTGGTGGACATGCAGTAGAACAGAAGCAATGACTCAGTGACATCAGGGAACAAAGTCGACCCTGAAACTGAGGAAGGAACGTCAGGTGATACTCGGGCAGAAAGAGACGGAGGTAAAAAAACACAGTGTTACATGAGGGACGAGGAAGTAACCTACTCAGCCACGAATTATTTATTTGCTAACCTACAAAATGCCTCTGGGGATAAGGGGGAAGAAGAAAGCCAAGTCAAAGGAGAGGTCGAAGCTTGTGGACAGCGATGAGGTCGGCGGCCGAGCGGGTGCCCCCGGGACGAGTGCCGCCAAACAAGTTGCCAACGGAGCTGCGGGCCTGCCGCCTCCCCCCGCCACCCTGCGCCCCAAGCTGGTCTTCCACACGCAGCTGGCGCACGGGAGCCCTACGGGCCGGATCGAGGGCTTCACCAGCGTCAAAGAATTATATTTAAAAATCGCCGAAGCTTTTCAGATATCTTCAGCAGAGGTAAGGGCACACGTGCATTATGCCACTGAAATGACCGTGGCACGGCGAGGGGCGGGCAAACTGGCACTCGGTTTGACAGGCGTATTTGGTAAATGGGTTTGCAGCGCTGATAGCTAACTGAGCGGCGTAGGTCGTTTTAAGTCTGCGGTACTGTATTACCACAGTCTTCATCTTTAAAGACAGAAACACGAACACACGCCAGGTTTCCTGCTTTAGTTGGTGTTACTTTGAGAGGCAAACTCGTTCTTGGTGTTTGGCGGTGCTCATTGGAGCAAGGCTAGAGTCAAGTAAAATGATACTCGAGTGTTTAGCAAACCTGCACAGTAAAAATAGATGTAACGTGGCCATGCACGAGAAACAGTGGGCAAAGCCTTATTAATCTTTCAAAACTCTTAAACGAGTACACAAAAGCCGCAGCGGCCATTAGGCTTAATATTATGAAATACACATGGCTCACAATTGAAAGGCACATGGCACATGCCTGGAGCAAACATGTCATCAAATTCAATTTGTTTACTTCAAACCTGCAGAGAAAATAATGGTGTAGTGTGGATGGACTGTCTAGCAAGTCGCCTTGGGGCCACGTCTGTGCAGTTTGTTAAATAGGCGGGCATCCATTTCAACATTATTAAAAATGCTGTGATCAGGTTTACTTCGCATTAGATGGTGAGCATATGTAAAGATATGTAAAGGATCACGAAAGGAGGCGCTATGTGACTGATTCATGGCTGTTGATTGACAGTAGAGTTATGTAGGTGAGTCTAAAAGGATGTAAGAATACAAATGCCATGCTTACAGAACCACAGCAAAATGGCTTATGATGCTACATTATCTTTTGGGGAGTTAAAAAAGGAAAAGGGAGCCCTTCAAAATATGGAGTAAAATGTACGTTTTTTTTGTAGTTTGGAAGGGATGAACTTGGAAAATCTACAAACTATATAGAAAGAAATACAGTAACAAGTAGAATGAGATTAAATATTTTGAGATGTGGATAATGCAGAAAATGAAGGGTCTACCGTATTGTTTTCAGGTCGCAGGCCAGCCGTTGTGCGAAACAACAACTCTTCTGTGACATGAGAATATTTGTTCATTGCGACAGATGTACAAATTCATCACAACTCAAAAATGGCACTTCGCAGAATCCTTTTCTATGAAGATTAATGAGAAAGGATTCTGTTTGTGGATGCTACTGAAAAAGCCGGGGAATGCAGGATGGAGGCATGCAAGTGATATCAGCACTCCATTCCTGCATTTCAAATAGCAAAATGCTGGCTTAATTTTTTGATGGCAGCCCAAAATAGGTCTGGCTTTAAATGAATTTAGTATGATAACGTGAGGTATGGGAATGGATATCTATTTGTGGGGAAGCAAAGAACTGTAGAAAAATATTGGTGTGCGTTAAAAGGTACGGTGATAGTTATGCTGTAAAGCCAGATGTCAGCATCTATGTAGGTTAATGACCACCCTCGTGCTATCTGTGCTGCTGCCAAGGAAAAAAACATACATTATCTAGTTATCTAAGACAGTTTAATAGCATTACAATGTCATGTGTGCCCGTGAAAATTCAAGCTCAGGAAGCTGGATAAATAAACAAAACGATCACAATTGTGTGAGGGGCAAGCACTTTTTTTGTGGAAGCACACAACATCTGCCAAATCAAAACGTGTACTCCTGGCCCCCAACATGTGGGTGGAGCCAAAGCCCCTGTCAAGTGATGCTGACATAATTGTCTGGCCACACTGCACTGTCAAGCCAGACCATAAAAATGGCATTAGGCGAAGAGCATTGCAGAAGCGTGTTCTGGTCCTGTGGCCTGCTGCATGCTCCCCACAGTGCTTAAACCTACATTCAGAAAGTGGAAGCTGTCCATTATGAAGAGCGGCCTCTTTGTGAATCCTATAGCACCATCTTTGAGGAGTCAGTATAGTATCAATGGTTTGCAACCACAGCTGCAGAGACAAAGACTTTATACATGTCATTGCAATTCATAAGGAGGGGGACATCCCTTTCATGCTGGGCTCCTCCGTCTGAATTGCAAGGAGTCACTATCTGTACATTGTGACTTTCAAAGGCATGTGAAACTCTCAATGTTACTTTTGTACATTGGAGCTTAGGATGATGCTGGTGAAGCTTGCAAGTTTGTGAATCACAGGATTGTTATTGCACAGTCCTTTAATACATTATGTGCTAAAAGCATTAAATGAAACACATTTTAAATGTACCTGATTTTCTGGGTTAGTAAAGTCATGAAAGGAATTCTTCCCTTTTTCAACATCAATGTCATAAAGAGGTAATGATTTAAATGATAGTCTTTTTTCACCAATATTTGCTGAAAATATCTTTTTTATTAACACAAATATACATATGGCACATTCCATATGTGTGTGTCTGTTTATCTATCTACACTCATGCAGAAAAGAGAGCACAAGATCCAAGAAGGTATGACTTCTTTTTATTTTATTTCAATATCCATTCAGTAATCACCAAATTGCAAGTGACGGAAAAGACCGCCGACACGTTTTGGCGTTTCTGCCTTCTGCTAGACCACAGAGTCCTAGCGTGAAAGGCATATGTGTGAGAAGTTGGCCTGGTATATGCTGTCCACCAGTTATAGTGGGCACCTTGCACCAGTCCAAACGACCTTTATTGATGATAGGTTTAAAGACAACCTTTATTGAAAGCTATCCTAGTGGTAGCTATGGAGAGCAGCCTTCAGGCTAAGTCTTGAAGGAGTGTTAAGCTGTTTGTTTTACCAGTTATAATCTCGTGAATGACCAAATGAAAGGAGAACCACACCAGGTATATATATAAAATATATGTATTTATTACTAAACACAACCCAATAGTCTCTTTATGAGGCTAGAGGTCAAAGTACACAAGTTACAAGTCAAATAGCACAGTAAATTAGCACAATATAGGATTAGCCCTAGGGGCGTACCGAACCATATATTAAGAAAGTGGTATAAGAACCACAACTTAAGTAGACACAAGGCCTAGAGCCTGTAGAATCGCTGGGACCCCAAGGAACAACCCAAGGTGTGACACAGGGGACCCACGGGGGCTGTGTGCAGTGTGTGAACACAGCCGAGTGCTCCGTTATCGTCTATGGGAAAGTCGCGGTTAGAGTTTTAGAGTTTAAGGACACTTAGAAATGGACTAGGACCAAACCCTCTTGGACTTCGACAGTTCTAGGATCAACACCCACGGGAGCACCGGAGTACTCGAGTTACCTCACCCAGGGAAGCCGGGTGCCTAGGTGTCGAATGGTGTCGGGTCGCATCGTCGATTTCAATGGCAGCCTGCCAGGAAGTGCTGCTGCCGGGAAGATGCGAAGTGTCCGAAGAGATCCAAGCCTGGATCGGAGATGAGAAGAACCTGAAAGCAGAGGGGACAGAGTCTGGGTCACTTGCCAGTGACCAGGGGCACGATAGTCGAATGCCCACCGATGTCGGGTGCTTCAGGTGAAAGAGGTGAAGCTTGACTCTTCAGCCACGAGGACCAGGAGACATCGACGACAACCAGGAGCTGTATTTGAGCTATCCCACAAAGGATGTCGAGTGCTGCAGCATTGGTGTCCAGATTGAACACAACAAGCCTTGACAACAGCAACCCACGCAGAAAGGAGAAAGATGCTTCTGTGCAGACCAGCAAGGTCTGAGGGACTCACCACTCGGTGGGGAGTCAGGGCACGTCTGGAGCAACCAGGGAAGTCCAAAGAAAATCAGAGTTGCCTTCACAGGGACCCACCAGTTGATGGACCAGGAATCGCAAAGGAGCCTCAAGCGGAAATGCAAGAAGCGGGCCCACGGAACACTCGTGGAGTGTAGGCTCACAATCTTTGGTGCAGTTGGTGCTCGGGGCCTGGGCTACAAGGAACCCAAAGCAGGACTTCAAGAGACGTCGAGAAGTTGATGCACTAGCAAATGTGCATGGTGTCCAGGGGTTCCGATTCCACGTCACTCGTGAGGGCTGCAGGTCTCAGCTTTGCTGGGGACTCGGGTCGGCCTCTGAGAAATCTGGAAATCCTCTTACTGGGCTGCAGTTACTTCGGAGTCCGGCGGGAGCTTCGGAGATGCAGACCGGCAAATGCTTTGTTGGTGCCTGCCAAGCAGGGGAGTCACTCCTTGACCCCAAGGGAGATTTCTTCAGTCCTCTAGTCTTTAGTAGAGCGTCGAAGTTCCAGGATTCAGTTGCAGAGTTTCGTCCAGGGATATCTAAAGTCCTGTTGCCAGGGGTTCCTTACTTATACCTAAGAAAGGGGATGGACTAACTCTGTGGACCCACCTATGGGAGGGTTTGGAAAGAAGGGTGGCTACACCCATTTCCTTTGTCCAGTTTCGTGCCAGAGCAGGGGCTGGCAGCCCCTGCAACCGGTTTGAACTGGGGTATGCACGAGGACACCAAATGTGCCCCCAGTGCAGGACTTCAAAGCACTCTTGGAGTGCACCCACACAGCCCCAATCCACTAAGGCCTGTCTGGGAGGTGGTAACACCTCCCTGTGACAGGAAACCTATTGTCCAGGCCTCCCCTGCCGGAGTTTCGGTCAGCAGCAGGAGGCCAGACTCGTGTCTGTGGCTGCAGCATCCATTTTGTGATGCCAGGGCTCTGTTTAGTTGGTACCGGGTATACCGGTGCTGTCATGTCTCTCCCTCTAGAAGGGTGGGATCATACTCCCACACCAGTTACTGGTGTGGGGGTATGATTCCAAGGTGTTTGACACCAAACACGACATGTTTCCGTGCAGCCATCCCAAAGTTAGCATTTACCGCGAGGATATAATGCACTTAAGAGTATATGGTCAGGCTGCACCACAGACAACCCCGGAGAGGAGATTCCGAAGGCTGCAGAGGGGCTCTGCTCATGCATGGGCACCCTCTCACATAAAACCAAGCACCCTGCCTTCAGGATTGATAAGGCCTGCCATAGGGGTGACTGATAGGTTTCTATGTGCAGTGTTAGGTGAGATATAGTGAACCTATATCTCTGTAAGGGGTGCATGCACCACCTTACTCAGGCTGCTGTAGCAGTCCTGTGGTGTCATTTTGGAGGGCCTTCCAGGGGTGGCACAATACATGCTTGAGCCCCTGGTAGGCCTCTGGGGTACCTATGCCCTGGGTACATAGTATACCATATACTAGGGACTTATAAGTGCACCCCAGAATCCAATCTGAAGTGTACTTAAGGTACATGGAATCAATTTAGAGAGGAAGCAGCTAGGCTGGGGTCCTGGATAGCAGGGCCCCAGCCAGACTAAAGTCGAAAAACAGTGATACATCAGCAAAAAGTGGGGGTAACCATAAGAGGCAGATCCTACTCTCCTACACAACCCCCCAAACGCAGGGACATTAAACTAACCTTGACCAGTTGAGTCTTCATGTTCTAAGTGGAAATATCTGGAGAGTCCATCTGCATTGGCATGGTTACTCCCAGGTCTATGTTCCACTGTATAGTCCATCCCCTGTAGGGAAATGGACCACCTCAAAAGTTTGGGGTTTTCACCCTTCATCTGTTTTAGCCATAAGAGGGGCTTATGGTCTGTCTGTACAATGAAGTGAGTGCCAAACAAGTATGGCCTCAGCTTCTTCAGAGCCCAGACCACAGCAAAGGCCTCCCTCTCAATGGCTGACCAACGTTTCTCTCTGGGGGTCAGCCTTCTGCTAATAAAAGCTACTGGCTGATCCTGACCTTCATCATTCAACTGTGATAGTACAGCCCCTACCCCCAACTCAGATACATCTGTTTGCACAATGAACTTTTTGAAGTAATCAGGACTCTGCAGAATGGGAGCAGTGCACATGGCCTGCCTCAGGTCATCAAATGCCTTTTGACAGCTAGCTGTCCACTGAACCTTTTTGGGCATTTAATTAGAGGTTAAGTCATTCAGGGGTGTCACTATTGATCCATACCCCTTGACAAATCTTCTGTAATACCCAGTCAGGCCTAAGAAGGCTCTCACCTGAGTCTGGGTAGTTGGAGCAACCCAGTCCATGATGGTCTGGATTTTGCTCTGCAACGGTTGACCTGGCCTCCACCCACAAGGTGGCCCAGGTACACAACCTGACTCTGCCCTATCTGGCACTTTGTGGCCTTGATAGTTAGGCCTGCCTTCTGCAGGGCCTCCAAAAAATTTCTGAGGTGGACCAGGTGATCCTCCCAGGTGGAGCTAAAGACAGCAATATCATCTAGATATGCTGCACTATAGGCTTCCAGACCTGTAAGGACTGTGTTCACCAACCTCTGAAAAGTGGCAGGTGCATTCTTCAAACCAAAGGGCATCACCACAAATTGGTAAAGCCCACCAGGGGTAGAAAATGCAGTTTTTGGCTTTGCATCATCAGCTAGTCTGATCTGCCAGTAGCCAGCTGTCAGGTCAAATGTGCTTAGATACTTGGCTGAGGCCAAAGTGTCTATTAGCTCATCTGCCCTGGGGATTGGATGGGCATCAGTCCTAGTGACTGCATTGAGGCCTCTGTAGTCCACACAAAACCTCATCTCTCTCTTGCCATCTTTGGTGTGAGGTTTAGGCACCAGGACTACTGGACTAGCCCAAGGGCTATCTGAAGGCTCAATGACACCTAGTTCCAACATTTTCTGGACTTCTGTCCTGATACAGTCCCTGACCTGGTAAGGTTGCCTGTAAATCTTACTTTTAACAGGCAGACTGTCCCCAGTGTCCACTTCATGAGTGCACCAGGTGGTCTGACTTGGAGTCAGAGAGAACATGTGTCTGAACTGATTGAGCACCTGTCTACAATCAGTTTGCTGCTGGGCAGTGAGGCTGCCTGCCAAGGCTACACCATCTACTGACCCATCATCAGGGTTCTGTGAGAGCAGGTCAGGGAGTGGGTCACTCTCTTCCTCCTGTCCCTCATCAGTTGCCATGAGCAAGCCCATGTCAGCCCTGTCCACATATGGCTTCAGCCTGTTGACATGGAGCACCCTGTGGGGGCTCCTGGGAGTTCCCAGGTCTACCAGATAGGTAACCTCTCCCTTCTGCTCAACAATTGTATGGGGGCCACTCCACTTGTCTTGGAGGGCTGCTGGGGCCACTGGCTCCAACACCCACACCTTCTGCCCTGGCTGGTAAACAGTCAGCACAGACTTTTGGTCATGCCAGGCTTTCTGTAATTCCTGGCTAGACTCAAGGTTTTTGGTTGCCTTTTTCATATACTCAGCCATCCGGGAGCGGAGACCAAGTACATAGTCCACTATGTCCTGTTTAGGGGGTTTGAGAGGTAACTCCCAACCTTCCTTCACCAGACACAATGGACCCCTGACAGGATGGCCAAACAAAAGTTCAAAAGGGCTGTAGCCAACCCCCTTTTGAGGCACCTCCCTGTATGCAAATAAAAGGCAGGGCAAGAGTATGTCCCATCTTCGCCTAAGCTTTTCTGGGAGCCCTTTAATCATGCCCTTCAAGGTTTTGTTGAACCTCTCAACTAAACCATTGCATTGTGGGTGATAGGGTGTGGTGAATTTGTAAGTCACTCCACACTCCTTCCACATTGCAGTCAAGTAACTGGACATAAAGTTTGCATCTCTGTCAGATACTACCTCCTTAGGAAAGCCCACTCTTGAGAAAATTCCCAGGAGGGCCCTAGCCACCACAGGTGCTGTAGTGGTCCTAAGGGGAATGGCTTCTGGGTACCTGGTGGCATGGTCCACCACCACCAGGATAAACCTGTGCCCAGATGCTGTTTGGGGATCCATGGGACCAACTATGTCAATCCCCACCCTCTCAAAGGGAACTCCCACCACAGGTAGTGGTATCAGGGGGGCCTTTGTGGTGCCACCTGCCTTCCCACTGGCTTGGCAGGTTACACAGGAGCGACAAAACTCCTTGGTGTCTTCAGACATGTGGGGCCAGTGAAAGTGAGGGACAATTCTGTCCCAAGTCTTGTTCTGGCCCAGGTGACCTGCTAAGGGAATATCATGGGCTAGTGTCAATAGGAAGCCCCTGAACTTCAGAGGTATAACCAACCTCCTGGCTGCTCCAGGCTTGGGGTCTCTACTCTCTGAGTACAGGAGTCCATCATCCCAATATATCTTATGGGTGCCACTAGCATTCCCAGCAGCCTAAGCAGCAGCTTGCTGTCTGAGGGGTTCAAGAGAGGGGCAGTTCAGCTGCTCCTGGCTCAGATCTGCCCTGGAAGGGCACCATGTCCCCAAGAACTCAACCTGATCAGGTTCAAGCTCCTCTGGGACAGTTCCTTCTTCAGGCCTGAGATCATCTTCCTCAAAAGACTGATCTGCTTCCTGAGCCAAGGGGGAAGGCACTGCCTTAACCCTACTGCTCCTTCTCTTGGGAGGCACCTGGTCCTTTGTTCCAGAATCCAGGGCCTGTTCAGCTTTTGACATTTTGGCCTGTGACCTAGTCACAGCAAAGACATGTGCAGGGATCCCTAGCATTTCTGCATTTTTCCTGAGCTCCACCTCTGACCAAGCTGAGGTTTCAAGATCATTGCCAAGCAAGCATTCGACTGGTAGGTCTGCACTCACCACAACCTTCTTAAGGCCAGTTACCCCTCCCCAGGAGAAGTTAACAACTGCCAGAGAATGGTCTGTTCTGACATTGCTAGCATTGGTCACTTGGTACATTTCACCAAGTATAATCTGCCCAGGATCCACAAGATCTTTTGTCACCATGGTGACACTTGCTCCTGTGTCCCTGTATGCCAAAGCCTCTCTTCCATTAATTAAAGGCTGCTGTCTGTATTTGCCCAAATTATTGGGACTCACTAAGGGGGATATATCCATGCCCCCATCACAGACTAGGGCAACCTGAGTTGGCACTCTGACTAGGCCAGAGCCCATCTCAGTACCCAGGGTCAACCCTACTAAACCCTTATTCTGAGTACCTCCACCACCACTTGTAGCTGGACTAGGGGGAACAGTTGCCTTAGGGGCAATGGTGGCTGGATTAGAGTCTTTGGACTTGGTGCAGTCACTGGTCCAGTGAGTTTTCTGCTTACAGATTTTGCACCATGGTTTCTTTTGGCCTTTTCCTTTGGTAGATTGGGATTCCCCACCAGATGCAGATTTTTGGGGACCTTGAGAAGACTTCTGGTCTTTACCCTTTTCCCCACCCTTGTCAGAGTTTTTGGAATCTTGCTTCTTCTGGTCACCACCTTGGTTATGTACCTTCTGCTTCACCCTGGTTCTGACCCATTTGTCTGCCTTCTTTCCCAATTCTTGGGGAGAGGTCAGATCAGAGTCAACCAGGTACTGATGTAGCAACTGATTCTGACAGTTATTAAGAATCTGCTCCCTCATGATTAAATTATACAATCATTTGAAGTCACACACCTTACTGCCAAGTAACCAGCCTTCCAGAGCCTTAGTAGCACAATCTACAAAGTCCACCCAGTCCTGTGTCTGTGCCTTTTGGGTATATCTGAACTTTAACCTGTATTGCTCAGTGGTTAGGCCAAACCCATCTATCAGGGCACTCTTCAGGACTTGGTAATCATCAGCATCCTCTTCTCTTACAGTGAGGAGCTTGTCTCTACCTTTGTCTGCAAAGGAGAGCCACAAGATTGCTGCCCACTGCTCCTGGGGGACCCTCTGAACTTTACAGGCCCTTTCCAGTGCAGTAATCAATTTGTGGATGTCATCCCCACTCTGGTAGGGAGGGACAATCTTGCTCAGGTTTCTATTGTCATAAGACCTTTCCCTATCCCTAGGGAAGTTGCTGCCACCATGGGACTCTAGTCCCAACTTTCTTCTTTGTCTATGAAGCTCTAGGGACTCCTGTCTATAGCCAGCTGCTCTTTTCTGATTCTCAACTGAGCTTCCTCATACTTGAGCAGTCTCTCTTTCCTTTCATGAGAGGATTCCCTCCTATGAGAGGAAACAGAGGTCCCTACTGAGGTGTCAGAATGGTTAGATTCCTCAGAAGGAGATCTTGACCTTCTAGGCACACTCACAACTCTTCCTGGTGGGACAAAGGGGAGGCCATTCTGGTCCTCCTCCTCATCTGCAGGAGGAGCTGGATTTTCCAGGGCAAGATCATTGTCATCTTCCTGGCCAGTTTCAGAGGTCAGGTCCTGGGTTTCTCCACCCCTGGTCCCTTCCTCATCTTCTGCCCCACCCTCTCTGCCTACCCCTTCAGACCCTCTGGGTCTTCTGAGATCATTCAACAGAAGCACCTCTATGAGGCGTTGGGTGTTGGCACTTTTGCCTGTCTTCAGCTTCCTAGTACTGCACAATGCTCTCAATTCCAAGAATGGGAGGTTGTCATACTTGGAGGGTAGAAGCCCATTGGCTTCTGGCAGGGACCCACTGGTTCCTGGCCTTGAAGACATCACTAGTGAGGTGTGGTGTATGCACTACCTACTCTAGTGTGGCCTACTAAACTCTCTTGAGTTGTAGAAAGGGTGTGCTAAGCCCTTGACACACAACTCTAAGTTCAGTAGAACTTACTGTATTTCTAAGCTTGAATTTATATGTACCTGAGGTACCTTTAGTGGTTTTCAGTTAGTCACACACTTGATATTATCTGGTAAAACAAGGGCAAGCTTGAATCCAACCGCTGCACACCAATGTGAGAAGTTGGCCTGGTATATGCTGTCCACCAGTTATAGTGGGCACCTTGCACCAGTCCAAACGACCTTTATTGATGATAGGTTTAAAGACAACCTTTATTGAAAGCTATCCTAGTGTAGCTATGGAGAGCAGCCTTCAGGCTAAGTCTTGAAGGAGTGTTAAGCTGTTTGTTTTACCAGTTATAATCTCGTGAATGACCAAATGAAAGGAGAACCACACCAGGTATATATATAAAATATATGTATTTATTACTAAACACAACCCAATAGTCTCTTTATGAGGCTAGAGGTCAAAGTACACAAGTTACAAGTCAAATAGCACAGTAAATTAGCACAATATACGATTAGCCCTAGGGGCGTACCAAACCATATATTAAGAAAGTGGTATAAGAACCACGACTTAAGTAGACACAAGGCCTAGAGCCTGTAGAATCGCTGGGACCCCAAGGAACCACCCAAGGTAGGGACACAGGGGACCCACGGGGGCTGTGTGCAGTGTGTGAACACAGCCGCGTGCTCCTTTATCGTCTATGGGAAAGTCGCGGTTAGAGTTTTAGAGTTTAAGGACACTTAGAAATGGCCTAGGACCAAACCCTCTTGGACTTAGACAGTTCTAGGGTCAACACCCACGGGAGCACTGGAGTACTTGAGTTACCTCACCCAGGGAAGCCGGGTGCATAGGTGTCGAATGGTGTCGGGTCGCGTCTTCGATTTCAATGGCAGCCTGCCAGGAAGTGCTGCTGCCGGGAAGATGCGAAGTGTCCGAAGAGATCCAAGCCTGGATCAGAGAATAGAAGAACCTGGAAGCAGAGGGGACAGAGTCTGGGTCACTTGCCAGTGACCAGGGGCACGATAGTCGAATGCCCACCGATGTCGGGTGCTTCAGGTGAAAGAGGTGAAGCTTGACTCTTCAGCCACGAGGACCAGGAGGCGTCGACGACAACCAGGAGCTGGATTCGAGCTGTCCCATGAAGGATGTCGAGTGCTGCAGCATTGGTGTCCGGATTGAACACAACAAGCCTTGGCAACATCAACCCACGCAGAAAAAAGAAAGATGCTTCTGTGCAGACCATCAAGGTCTGAGGGACTCACCACTCAGTAGGGAGTTGGGGCCCGTCTGGAGCAACCAGGGAAGCCCAAAGAAAATCAGAGTTACCTTCACAGGGACCCACCAGTTGACAGACCAGGGATCGCGAAGGAGCCTCGAGCGGAAATGCAAGAAGCGGGCCCACGGAACACTCATGGAGTGTAGGCTCACAATCTTTGGTGCAGTTGGTGCTCGGGGCCTGGGCTACAAGTAACCCAAAGCAGGACTTCAAGAAACGTCGAAAAGTTGATGCACTAGCAAATGTGCACGCTGTCCAGGGGTTCTGGTTCCACGTCACTCGTGAGGGCTGCGGGTCTCAGCTTTGCTGGGGACTTGGGTCAGCCTCTGGGAAGTCTGGAAATCCTCTTCCTGGGCTGCAGTTACTTTGGAGTCCGGCGGGAGCTTCGGAGATGCAGACCGGCAAATGCTTCGTTGGTGCCTGCCAAGCAGGGGAGTCACTCCTTGACCCCAAGGGAGATTTCTTCAGTCCTCTAGTCTTTAGTAGAGCGTCGAGGTTCCAGGATTCAGTTGCAGAGTTTCGTCCAGGGATATCTAAAGTCCTGTTGCCAGGGGTTCCTTACTTATACCTAAGAAAGGGGATGGACTAACTCTGTGGACCCACCTATGGGAGGGTTTGGAAAGAGGGGTGGCTATATCCATTTCCTTTGTCCAGTTTCGCGCCAGAGCAGGGGCTGGCAGCCCCTGCAACCGGTTTGAACTGGGGTATGCACGAGGACACCAAATGTGCCCCCAGTGCAGGACTTCAAAGCACTCTTGGAGTGCACCCACCCAGCCCCAATCCACTAAGGCCTGTCTGGGAGGTGGTAACACCTCCCTGTGACAGGAAACCTATTGTCCAGGCCTCCCCTGCCGGAGTTTTGGTCAGCAGCAGGAGGCCAGACTCGTGTCTGTGGCTGCAGCATCCATTTTGTGATGCCAGGGCTCTGTTTAGTTGGTACCGGGTATACCGGTGCTGTCATGTCTCTCCCTCTAGAAGGGTGGGATTATACTCCCACACCAGTTACTGGTGTGGGGGTATGATTCCAAGGTGTTTGACACCAAACACAACTTGTTTCCGTGCAGCCATCCCAAAGTTAGCATTTACTGCGAGGATATAATGCACTTAAGAGTATATGGTCAGGCTGCACCACAGACAACCCCGGAGAGGAGATTATGAAGGCTGCAGAGGGGCTCTGCTCATGCATGGGCACCCTCTCACATAAAACCAAGCACCCTGCCTTCAGGATTGATAAGGCCTGCCATAGGGGTGACTGATAGGTTTCTATGTGCAGTGTTAGGTGAGATATAGTGAACCTACATCTCTGTAAGGGGTGCATACACCACCTTACTCAGGCTGCTGTAGCAGTCCTGTGGTGTCATTTTGGAGGGCCTTCCAGGGGTGGCACAATACATGCTTCAGCCCCTGGTAGGCCTCTGGGGTACCTATGCCCTGGGTACATAGTATACCATATACTAAGGACTTATAAGGGCACCCCAGAATCCAATCTGAAGTGTACTTAAGGTACATGGAATCAATTTAGAGAGGAAGTAGCTAGGCTGGGGTCCTGGACAGCAGGGCCCCAGCCAGACTAAAGTCGAAAAACACTGATACATCAGCAAAAAGTGGGGGTAACGATAAGAGGCAGATCCTACTCTCCTACAATATGTATTAGTCCACCCTTAATTTCAGTTAAAAAAACAACTAGAGCGATCACATTTCAATTGTATAGCCACAAACATGCAGTCATTTTTTGCCATAGAATCACATAGAATCCTAAGCAGTTGTTTTTAAGGGACACCAATATAAGTTACATTGATTCATGTGCCTTTTACTGTAAAGTACATTTATAGTATCTATATTTATGAGTCATCGTAATCGTATGGTATGGTGTTAGACAATAAGGAACCAATCTCACATATATGTACACAGATGGTATAACAGAACGGGGGGAAGAAAGCGTAAAACCTGGAAGCACTACTGTGTTAAGACAAAAACCCTCACTCACCCTAGGGTGATATGCTTCATCGTTGGGTCCCCTCTTCACACTGGGACCGCAAGGTACCCAGTGTGGGCTGCAACTCCCCCATAGGAGAGGAGCGGGAGGTGTTTTTTGTCATCCAAGCCAAGGTTTGTGAGGGGCAGAGTGCAAAACAAAATATGTGAGTTAAAACTATCTCTTGGTGGGTGAAAACAATCTTTATTCTGGTACCCCCCAATGGATAGGCTAAAACCAAGCTAAGTGAAATAGGGATATAGATGGTCCCCTATGTTATGATCTGGTCAACATGTTTCTGCCTATGAAGACCAAAAGGTTCTCAGCATTCATCAGGACCAAAGCTTTATGTCACTCTGCTCAAAGTGTGTTTGAAAAAGTAATAAAAACCATACTTTTACTGGTATGGAGTATGTATGTGGTACCGACATCTAGTAAGGTCCACATGATGTATTTTAAAACTGCTAATTATGCATCACCTTCATCAGTCCCTTCATGGCAGGCATCAGGACTCTTGCCGGTCTCAACCGCCGCGTTTACGAAATATCCTGAACATTTAATTCGCTTGTATTTTGAAGTCAAAGGTTTCTGAACAGTTTCTCCTTGCTCTTAGCATTTCTCCAAAACGGGACACTCCACTCTGAGGTTTTGGGTTGTCCACTACTAGCGTGGAGTATACCATTACTGGCAGTTGCTTTTCAATAGATTTTGGTACATATTTTGCCCTCTTTGATGTATACTCCGATTTTCCAATAAGTTTATCTGGTTTGCACTAACTGTGTATGTGAACTTGGGATTACATGTCTTTTGGATCAATGATGAAATAAAGTCTTCCAAACTCTTACTGTCTCCTCAGATTAGGAACAAATCATCAATGAACCTTGTCCACAATATAACATATTACAGCTTTTCTCTATTTTCTACTGTCCAAATGGCCTCAGCTTCCCAGTGGCCCATGAGTAAATTGGCATACATTGGTGCAAAGGATGTCCCCATGGCCATTCCCTAATTTTGTAGGTAGAACTCTCCGTTCAAATATGAACACATTGTTGGTTAAACAGTATTCCAATATTTCTAAAATCATGTTTGAGTGCCATATAAGTCACTGATCAAGCTCTTAGGAAATATTTGCAAGCTTTTACTCTATCACAGTGGCAAATCAAGGTGTATAGTGATGATACATCTATAGTTTCTAATAGATAGTTATCCTTCCATGGAATGCCCTGAATTTTGTTGAGAAAATCACCAGAGTCTCTCAAATAAGATGGTAGTGCTGTAACATACTGAAACAAAAAGGTGCCAACAAATCTTGAAGTGTTCTCTAGTAGGGATCCAATAGAGCTGACGATAGGACGTCCTGGTGGGTTTTCTACATCTTTATGTATTTTTGGGAGAAAATAGATCATTGATGTGGTTGGATTCTCTATTCTCAAGTATAACTGTGAGTATACATTCTTAAATATGTATGTACATATACATTTACTTAAAAAAAAAAACATAGAAATTCCCTGAAAAAAACAGAGGGTACAGGGACGTTATAGTTAGGTTGGTGTTTTACCCACACAAAACCATAGAAATTCAGCAGTTATACTTATAATTATGGTTTTCTGAAGAAACTATAACTCGTGCCATTAAGTAACCTTAGACCACAAGGTATGGCTTCCCAACATAAGTATAAATACAACTGCTAAATTTCTATGGTTTTGTGCGGGTAAAATTTCAACCTAACTATAACATCCCTGTAACCTTTGGCGAACACACACACACGAACACACACACACACACACACACCCCCCCCCCCCTATTTGCCTGTGATGTCCTTGACCTCCAAGCACTCTTTTCCATTTCAACTCTTTTGCCTTCTAGGGATTAAAAGTCTGGAATGCCTTGCCAATTTCTGTGAGAATCTCCCCCACTCAGACTATGTTTAGAAAATGACTGAAGGATCATCTGTTGATTTTTGGCTTTAGTAGCTCCATATCCCAGTTCCTTGCCCACAAATCAATGAAAACTTAGTGGCTCCAAGAATGTTTTTTGTCACTTTATGTCAATACATGCTCCAAAGGCACATTTAAATGTATAGATATATATTCTATCCAATATATACTGAGATTTAATTTTCCCAAAGCAACTCAAAGCGTCTCATCTATTGAGCTAGTTCAGTGTTGGGGAACCCTAAAGTTAAACTTTCTCCAAGATTCTACATTTTGGTCCCTAACTCAGAATTATAGCCAAAGTTTCATTCTAATATTGTTTTATCTCTTTTGGATAAGACTTGTTTTAAGCCTTAGAGTTCCTGGGATTGAATGATTTTTACATGTTTTCTTAGAAGCTGTTCCACTTTACAGGCAAGCTATTGAAATCTATTGTCTTTCTTTCTTCAAATATTAAACAGGAGTAGGGAAAACAGAACTCTAAGATGATGTGCTTCATTGTTGCTCCAGAAAGGCTCTACTCTACAGCATCAGATGGGTGCTAAAGTAGTAGCCATGTGATTTGGATGGTCACAGATCAGCTCCATTTTGAATGGAGAAGGCAGTCTCTAGAAAGTGTTATAAGGTGTTATACGGATAAGTGTTATAAGGAGATAGCATGTCCAGTGGATCCAGCATAAAGCATGAAATGCAGAGTCAGGGTTGTCTTGTGGTAGATCTCAACTGACAGCATTGTGTAAAGTCACAAAGACCCATTAAAATAGGACGAATCTTGGAGTCCATGCTGATTCTTTTACAGAGCAAGCAGATATTATTAAAGTAACAGGCATGGATTATGATATCGGTGTGTAGCAATGTCTGGAAGGACCCACAAAGTCTTTTGCTGGAGGCCTTATGCGCTGCAACGTGGAGCATGTAACTGGTGGAGATTTCAAGGATAACAATCCATGCAAGACTCCTCGTTATTCATCTCATGGAAAATAAATAGAATCCTGGCATCTCATTCCAGGAAGCTAAGACTTATTCTGAGGCTCCCAAGAAAAATTGACCTATCCAGGAATTCTGTAAGGAAGAAATGTGGGCTAACTACTCTGAACATTAACTCATGCAATTTACAGAGAGGTAGATATATTTAGCCACACTGTCTTCCCAGTCTGATAGCTTGAATCTAGGCTTTGCTTTTAAAACACCAATAGAGACTTTAATACTGAGGATTGTTTTTATCACACACTCTCATTTGGCCTGTGCTGAGCCAAAAGATGCCTAACTGTTGGAGGAGAAGTAGTCCTTCTCAGTGCTTCCTTTGTGAAAGTAAGAGTGCCGTTGCCCAAAGCTCTGATCAAAAGCCGGCGGTAGGTGCAATTAAGTTTGGAGTGCCAAAGCTGGTAGTCTTCAATCCTCTACCAGACCCTCTTTGATCCTTTTAATCACTTTGCAGGTGCCCTATTTGTCATTCTCTGTCTTTCTGATCTGTGTGTTTTTCCCTCTCCTGCACTCAGTAAATATCTGATGCGGAAAAATAAGTGCTGGTCCCCAAAAATAACTATTGGTGGCCCCCATCGGCAACCACCTGCTCAAATCAAGCACTGGTCATTCATTATAATATTGAAAAAACAGCTAACTAAATCTGAGGATATCTTCTCTGGCTGACATCGGCTACATGAAGTCCTTCCTTGCCATTCTTGACGCATTTTTCCTTCTCCTTAAAACTTAACTAGACCCAGATGGACTTCTCACTCCTCCATTCTGGAAACCAAAATGAGGGCATAAATATGGACTTGGATTACCAAGTCTCCCTGGATTGTTCAGTAATTACAATATTGAGCTAAATCTTAAGGATTTGTGTTCAGTAAAAGATGAAATCTATGAAAAAACATTGTAAAACAGTGAAGGCCTCTCCTAAATGTCCATCTACTAACTCCATCTGCTCAGGAAAATCAGGGTTTCTTCGTCACCAGAGGATTTCTGCTGAACTGTCCATACCTTGTTTCTTTTGCCCTAAGATGATGGAAATGCCATCCTTGCTGGTTTGATTAAAACTTACCTTGTACCACTTGAAGATGTTCAGTGTCCTCTCTGGTTAAAAGGCTAAGACATGAAATCTCATCAAGTCACGACCAATTAATTTAATCTTCAGGGACTTCTCTTCAAAAAGAGAATGCGTTGCAAATCTTGCGGCCTTACATACGCAGCCAGCTGAAACTGCCAGTCTAGTTACATGATGGACGGGTGACGTTAGACAATGAACTGTCTCTTGCTGGCGCAATGCATCCGAAGAAATTACCATGTTCTCAAAATACCCCTGGTCACTAAAAATCTCACATATAGTGTACTCCCATTTTGTTCCTATGCTGTGGGCCTCACTTTCAGAATATATCAGACCTTCTTTCTTACTTTTTCATTATGAGCAAGGTGCGAAAACGCATCTGTTCAAATCTTTCTATCTGGAAGGAACTGAAACCTTTAAAAAGAAGCCTACCCTGTTAATGAATAAATAAGTAATAAGCTTGCTACCTGGCCACATTGTTCGAGGTGAGGAAGAGGCAGCACAGTGCATGCATTGTGAAAAAAGGGCGGGGCTGAGGTCACGTGGGAAAGATGTAAAAAAATACTTTCCCCATTGGCTTGCCAACATTTGTAAAGCCGAGTATGCTCTGTCATGGACCGTGGTTATCCTGCTAAAGGTTATGAAAGACTGGAACTGTGAAACTCGCTATTGAAGTGAAGCCATCATTTGGCAGTTTTTCGTACTAAACACAACCAACTGTTCAGGCCATAAAAACTACAAATCCGCCCTGGAAACAACTGGGAAGACTTTGTCCTTTCAGGTTATTCGGTTACATATACCACAGATTTATTGCACCGTGCTTGTAAATGATGCACAGGTACAAAAAAGTAGCTACATTCATATAACAGTTTAACACAACATTCAGTTTTACTAGGTAAACAAGGCAGGGACATCCTGCTTACAGGTTGATGACGTAGTCTCCCTTCCTTGTTCCCCCGGTGAAAGTGTATTTGAACAAACTGAAAGGTTTCTAGATGCATATTTAAAGTGAGTTTGTTTTGGCAACTGTTTTAGTAAACAGAGATTCAATCACTCTTACTACATATTGGCAAATCCGTTGGCAAGTGCAGCAAAGCTCAACAGGGATGGGAAACAAAGTAATGTTACCTTCAATTTGAGAGGTGAATCATTCGCAAGGGTTTTGACTAGAGGTAGGCAAGTCAATAAAATAACAAAGAGAGTCGAGCCAAAGCTGAGCCAAGGGTCGGCTCTGGCTCTAAGAGCCCGTGCAGAGCCGAAGCTTGAAAATATTTAACATCGGCCAACCAAGCCTTGTCTGAAGACCCTACACTGGCTGCCCATCCTGGAGAGGATTACATTTAAATCCCTCTGCATAGCCCATAAGACTCTTATGGGAAGAGGCCCTTCCATTAACAGGTCCCTTATCACCCCAGAAAGCCCCTCCACTCTGCGAGCCTGAGTTTAGCCGTCATTCCTAAAATCCAAAGGACGCGAAGTGGGGGTGGCTCTTTCTCTTACAGTATAGCCAAGTTTTGGAAAGCCCTTCCCCTACTTCGGCGCTCAGAGAATCACCATCTCATCTTCCGAAAGCGTCTTAAAACCTGGCTGTTCCAGAACACTAACCTGTGAGCCACCTTCCCTCCCCTGATTTGCCGCTAGCGCTGGGATGCCTCAGGGTAGCTATGCGTTCAAGAAGTGTTAATTAATAATAATAATAGTGTAAATTGTGCAGCAAAGATCATGTTCCAATATGATATGTTGTCTTCAAAATTCAAAAAAGTGTACTTCTTTGACATGCCGAAGCATTTCACCGTAGAACATCAGATTATATCCCTACATTGAGGAGGATTTATAGTGAGTGTTTTTAAACTTGGTCTGAGAAAAATTCCTGCCCCCGCCCTGATGACATTGCTATTAGGAACTAAATGGCAAGTTAGGGGTCATGTGTGCCTTATATGTGGGACAAGTTTTTATTATAGTTAAAGCAGGCTATTAAATCGAACACAAGAGTTTTTTGTACAGCACGCTTCCTGAACTTACTGTTGGAAGGTGCGGTGATATCTGATAATGAACAAAAAGGAAGCTTGGTGCGATAAAGTATTTACCTAAGATAATGCAATGTGGTCAAACTGGGAAACCTGGATTGATACAAGATTTTCCAGTTTCACACTGTGCAATTCAGCCACTAGATGTGCATCTCTCTCTGACATCAAATAGTTATGCTTTGTCCTTCACTCTTGGAGGATGGAATTAGACCGTGGCCGAGAGGAAGAATTTACATTATAATTTTGGCTGGTCACATACCGCGAACCCTGCTCAAGGACAGAAGAACGCTTCACAACAGACTTAGGCTACGGATTCACAGATTGCTGAGCCAAGGCCGGGATTTCAATCTGGTTCCTCATGTTTAGGCTTTCCTGTTTTCAGTTTCTATTTTTGGTAAATTCTGGTAGTGTATTTTTTTCAGTGTTTTCCAGTGATTTTAATTCCTTAAAAAACAGTGGGTTATCAGTGGTTACACATTTGTGCTCCATTGAATACAACAGAAACAGTGTTTTTCTGGTTTTTATGGAACATTTTGCATTTAATATTGCTTTCTGCACTGATAGTGCATGGGATATAGACAATGTATGTACAGTGTATATGAGGCCCAAATACATTTTTACAAATTAAACTTATTGTAGTACACTATACAATACTTCGTCAGTGAGTCTTTGGTCTTGCGCGCTCGCTATTTCCTTCCCATGTAAACTTTTATCTGTGAAAAGGCCGTCTCAACATTGGCACTTGAGACAAGGAACGACAAAACAGCCAGTACACAATTTGCTTACTCTGGCCACTGACATAGCTTTCCATTCCAATACTAGTGCACCTGAAGATTGCGATTCTCTGGGACAGGTTCTGCAACATATGTGTTGAACTGGGTGCATATGCCCTCAGAGTTATGAAGCGGTGAAAAATGAAGCAGTACTTTTCAAAGTCCGGAGAAAATTTCCCTTTACGGAAGGGATCTAGAACTTGTGCAGAACACCACAGTGAGGCTTCATTGACTTCAAATGTCATGGTTGGTGAATGGACATTTCTATGCATCATTGCAAGCCATTTCACATGCATTGTAAAATGAAATTTCCTGAATTGCTCCTTAGCATTTTTTTGCTTAACAAGTGGCAAGCATTCTAACATGGAACATGTTGCAGTCCCAAAGTCACTAAAAGTGTTCCCAGTCTACTCTCAAGGAGATGTTTCACATCTACACCAATTACGTTGAACACTTGGTAGACAAGGGTGTGTTCCGACTCTAGTTTTTTGATTATGCCCACTACTGCAGTCATGTTTTCGTGTCTCTAAGAATGCAGTAGAGTGTACCGTTCTTCACATCACTATCAATATGCGACCAAAGGTTCTCACATTGCTTTCCTTTGGCATGATCACTAAGCAAAAATTCTGTAAGCAGTCGCCACATGGATAATATAGCATTCATGGCCTCTAGAACTGAGAACCACCGGCTGAATGACACAGTTGGGATGACTCTTTCTTTGATGCCACACAAAGCACAAAATGAGAAATATTTGCATTTTAGTTCCCGCGCATAATGAAACAGTGCACCAGAATGGACTACAAAGTCAATAGCATTCTTCATTAACTCTGAAGATTGTAAAGATGCTTTCAGCATACCATCTAAAAAGTGGCAAGGATCCCTTAGAGGGAAGCACTTCAGCTTAGGTATCGATTTTGACAGGTCCTCACACAACTTTTTCATATACGTAGCTGAATCACTGCAAATACAAACAATATCACTCCAATCTTTGTTGAACTTGGTAAGAACTGTTTGCAGCAGCATTCCAAGTGACACTGTGTTCCATGTTTTTCAAAAGTCTGGTTTCATGTTTTCACCACTATCTCAGATGCTTGGTGACAGTACTCTTTTCACATATACCTGTCACTACACCTCCTTGCACTGAATGTTTAAAATCTAGGGTGTTTGGCAATTCACCTACTATAAATACTGACTTGCTAGAAAAGGGACTGATGACCCATTCTCTGTCTGTGGGGGAATATGATGGTACATATTGGGAAAGATTCTTATGAAACCAGCCATTTTACTTATCAATGAAAGAATCAAACGTAGCCAAAATATCAAATATGATTTTGATATTTCCTGATTCTCTACAGTTTATAAAATAAGTAAATAATACCTAAAACATGCTTCTAAACCCTGCATCTTTAGACCAAAGACCACAAAACTGAAAAAAGCAAGAGGAAGAAACAATATTTTAGTGACATCCCTAAGCAACAAAACTCAAGCAGAATAATGTTATCCCAGACTTTCTTGCTGCTACCTTGTTTAGCAAAGTTACATTGTATTGGCCCCTTCAGGAAGAAATAAAAATGACCCTTTCAATCTCCTTTTCCTTTCTTTGAATGGCATTTAGTTCGTGGTCGTACGGGTGTTCATCAGTGTTTATATGTTTACACTGGTGAGGGCTATTTCCCTTTCGGTGAGGTTTTATCAGTTATTATACATTTAAACCTCAAACAGGATAGCCTACTCATGTTGCATGGCCGGCAGGTGTAGCCAAGAGGTGTCACATTGCCACACTCCCTCCTGTGAAAGCTCGGCTCATATTCAGTTCGAGGTTCAAAGAGGACCTTGAGCTGAGCCAAATCCAGGCATGTGGCTCTAGCCTGGCTTGAGTGTTCAGTGACTAGCCCACCTCTAGTTTTGATGCACATTAATAGAGTAGTAAAGCATGCGCAGCAGACAAATGTGCTGCCATTGTTTTACAAATAAAAAAATAACCCAGTTCATAGTACCATCTATTTAATACTTTCAAAATGCTGGAGTATAAAACCTGTGGTGGATGATGAGCTTTGGTTCACTCATGTTAATTACTCAATGAAAAGATCACACAGTCTAACCCTGTCCAAAAGCAGCAGCATGACGCGAACAGTTTGTTTGGCGAATGGGTTAGTCCTTCACAAACGTGACGGATATCCTGCCCACTTATTAGAAGTGCATTACATCCACTGGCACTTGTAATAAGGCAGACAAGATATCTGTCACATTTGTGACAAAGTAACCTATCCGCACAACTCTAAATCATGCCTTTAGTTTCTACCCTTCTGCACAACATAGCAAGCTCCTCAGGCATAATTCAGCCTTGATGGGGTAGGCCTCTTCAGCTAGAGAATTGTCCAATAATTGTTATGTAGTTATATAAGATTTGAAATGATCATACTAATTTCACAATTTACAATTCTCCAACATATATACGCTTGACGCTTCAGAGATATTAAGAGTAAGTTCAATCGAGACTCAAGCTAAGTTAATCCACATGTGTGGCAGGAAGTTAGGAGTTTGTATCCTAACAGGGCTACACCTGCCTTTTATTATTGTGAGGTCAATAAACCGAGTAACATTTATAAGGTTAGTAATAGCACCTCTTGTTGGTGAGAGATGATGCTGATACTGACAGCGAAGATGAGAGTTCTGCTTCCGGCTTTGTCCGGCGACCAAACACTTTTTGACTTTTGGAAAATGTCACCATCTCCCTGCTTCTGAAATTGTAAAGATATGTAATGGTATTTAACAATTTGTCAATATTTGTAAGGTAAATTATGTTTGTTCCATTCATCATCTTTCTCCTCCACCTCTAATCTAGGTAATCACTCCTAACAGCGTTTCTGGCAAAAGTGCTTCAAATCCAATTTGATACATTGATTTACAGCGCTCAGAAATGGCATTAGAAAAATCAATCAATCTGTTAAATTCACTTAAAAAGTTCGTGCCATCATGTCTAGATATTTCCTCAGATCAAAATGGATAGGAATTTATTTCCTCAAGAATTTTAGTTTGTACTTTCTTGGTAAGTAATTGAGTCCTAAAACACCTTGGCATTGTAGTAAGAAATCTTGATATGCCGGTAGGAAAAACACTATTTTGAGATCATAAGTGTTTGACATAAAAGCATTAGTCTAATTTTTATTCTCTAAATACTGAAGTCTGAACTAGGTAAAGGGTTTCTGAAATTCCAAAATGGCGGCCACTTTTCCACGTGCGAGAACATCTTTTCTGCCTTATTGGATCTTGTTAGATTTGGGGGTCTCTAGTTGGCAGAGGTAGGTACCTTTGACCAAATAGGGACCCTTGCGTCTAGTCAGGGTAAGGGGCTACACTCCTACAATAACCCCTGCTCACCCCCTTGGTAGCTTGGCACGAGCAGGCAGGCTTATCTCAGAGGCAGTGTGTAAAGCATTTGTGAACACATACAGTAATATAGTGAAAACACTACAGATGGACACCACACAGGTTTTTATAAAAATAACTATTCTTTATATAGACTTAACACAAGACCAAAACGACAAAAATCCACAATACTGTAATCAGAAATAATACTTCAAGATGGTAGAAATTGCTTAAAAATAGGTTATTCACTTTAAACGCAGTCTTTAGCAACGGATAACCCCAACTGGAGTTATCATGACGTCAAGGTCAAAGAAATCCCAAAGTACGGCGCCGACCGCGAGGTGCGCGGCGTCGGGCCCGGAGTCAAAACAGACCCACAAAGAACAGTACCTTGGAAAAGCGAAAACAAAGACAGCTCACGGCGTCGGGGAGATGCGGCGTCGTTGGCGCTGTGCAGCGTCGGTTCCTTGCTGCGGGGGAGGCGATGCGTCGGGTCCTCGATGCTTGCGCAAAGCAGGGGATGCGTCTGTTCCTTACCGGAGAGGAGGTGACATTGCGATGGCGCCGAAACCACGGTTCCGTACGAGGTCACGATGTCGATGGATTCTTGACCACCCACGTCGAGGATCGGCTCCGCGATGATGTCGGATTCGGAGTCGATGCGGCACAGCAGCAGGCGTCGGGCCTACGTCGCAAGTCAGAGCAGCGCTCACGGCTTATGTCAGCTTACGATGTCGCTCGCTGGCGTCGATGTGGCACGGCGGCTGGCGTCGGGTCTACGTTGTAAGCCGGAGCAGCGCTCACGGCTTCGATGCAGATTACGGCGTCGTTCGCCGGCGTCGGTGTTGCAATTTCCTTCTGCAGCAGCTAGAACAGCAAGTTCCAGATGCAGGCAAGCAGAAGGGGTGAAGTCTTTGTATCCCTGAGACTTCAGACAGGAGGCAAGCTCAAATTCAAGCCCTTGGAGATCTTCTTCAAGATGATGAAAGCACACTCAGTCCTTTTCTCCTTTCTTTGGCAATGAAGCAACCACTGCAGGCCAACCCCCAAACAGCACAGAGCACAGGGGTAGTCTCCTCCTTCAGTTTCCTGGTTCTTCTCCTCAGCAAAGGTTCGTCTTGATTCCCAGAAGTGATCTAAAGTTCTGGGGTCTGGGCCCCAATATTTATACTGCAAAATCCTTTGTCTCTCAAGGCAGAGTGTGTCTGTACCTAGTCCAAACCAGTACTGGGTGCATTCTGCCAGTGCACAACTTCTTCCTTTGTCAGTGTGGGCCAGGGTCATCAGACTCACCACAGGAGGTGGAGCCAGCATTGTGGAAGGCAGGCACAGCCCTATTCAAGCCCAGGTGCTACTCCTCCCACCACTCCTCATGCAGATAGGTCTATTCAGCCTTGTGCTGACTCACCCTGTCTCCTGGAGCCACCCCAGCCCCTGTCACTCACAAACCAGACATGCAATACACAACCTAGCAGAGGCAGGCTGGATGGTTAGGTAAGAAAATACCTACTTTCTAAAAGTGGTATTTTCAAACACAGAATATAAAAATCACCCACACTAAAAGATGTATTTTAACATTCTGAGCTCAGGCATACTAAACTCGAATTTCTACCTGGTTCCCTGGGTCAGTTAGGATTATAAGGTGTTATAATCAAACTGCCCATTCTGGCCTATGGGAGCAGGTAGCCTTGCAATAGTGAAAACACGAAAAGGGCTGTAATTCACTATCAGGACATGCCACACACATCAGGGCATGTCCTACCTTTCACATACAATGCACCCTGCCCTTGGGCCTACCTGAGGGGTGGCTAACATGTAGAAAAGGGAAGGTTTGGGGACTGGCAAGTGTGTGCACTTGCCAAGTCGACATGGCAGTCCCAGACTGCACACAGGCTCTGCAATGGCAGGCCTGAGCCATAGTTTACAAGCTGCTCCGGTGGGTGGCACAACCAGTGCTGCAAACCCACCAGCAGCATTTGATTTACAGGCCCTGGGCACACACGGTGCACTGTACTAGGGTCTGACAAGTAAATCAAATAATCCAATCATGGAATCACTAATCCATACAACAATTTACCATAGGGAGCACTTGCACTTTGGCACTGAATAGCAGTGTCAAAGTGCCCAAAGCATCTAGACCAGCAAAAACATAGCAAAACACAGGAGGCAGCAGAAAAAAAAAATGGAAGGGAGACCCACGCCAATGGTGCCAGGTCTAACAGATCTCATTTGAAAGATTAAGCTGCATACCAAGCCCATGCACTGAATTAAAATGTCTAGGTGCAGCCCCACACTGAAATGGAGCAAACATTGCTTGCAATCCCCAATACAGAGACAGCCATGCATCTAAATACCAAAATTCCAACCAAACTATAATTTCACTTAATCAAAGAACAAAGCTGTTACAGCACACCGTTTGTAATTTATAATACTCCAAATATAGTATTGGATAAGTTCTAGACACAGTCCAAATTCTAATGCAAATATCGACAACAGTTCATACGGACAATCTAATGAGACATCCGGCATACAGCAAGTAGTCCAAAGAGGTCATCTGTCAATTTTCGATTTCTTTTTATTAATTTTCTCAAAAAGTTTTCCCAGCACACGATCTTGCCGACACGTGTTTCGTCTAATCCTAGACTTTTTCAAGGCGATATAGGAAAGTAGTCGCAATGCGGTCTGATGCGAATGATACTTAGGCCATAATCCGTTGGCGAACTCGAAGAACCAATGTTATGAAGTGAACAGGATAGTCAAAATCATGTTACGGACTTGGCGAGTCACGATAGCTCTTCAGAGATTCCCCGTAGTCGCATATAACCTGATGAGTAAGCGACCCTAAGTGATGTCCTGTTACAAGCAATCCACGGTAGCGTCTCGTATCTGTGTAGGGACTATAAGTGTTGGTCCACTTGTGTGTAAAAACCACCCAAACAGTGAGCTCAGTACGGCAGCAAATCCATGATAAGCTTGCAGCCTTGCAGGAGCAATAATCCTGAGGACGGGTAGCTGCAACACGCGTTGCTACGTTTGGGGATAAGAATGACCCCCAACTTGGTCTGGGTGAAATGAAGATGGCCCAATAGCCAAAGCAACACCTGCCCCCCAGCGAGGGCTATTCTGTGACTCACTCACTCCCCGCCCACCATAGCCTCTGTGCGATGGACTAGCAGGGGAGAAATGAAGCGGAGGCCCTAAACAAACCAGACCACAGGTCACTGTTGGGAAAATCAACACGAAGCAGAAGCCATTATATATTAAAGAAGAGTCTTTAAAAAGACGGTCACGACCACTCCAACAGGTCATCCAGCTACAAATACAAACAAAACGTCCGTCACCAGAACGCTGCATTGGAATGACCAAGCTAAAGTTCCACAACAGGTTCCAAAACTGAAGAAATACAAGGATCAAAACATAAATCCATCTTCCCCTTTAAAAAAATCAAGAGAAGATGAAAGCAGGTCATTAATATATAACAATGGCATAAACAGAATAGTGAGAACTGCTAAAAAACATAATATAATAACTTGGCAATAGAGCAAAACAGGAACCGGAAGATTGCATGAGAATAAATAAAATGATAACAAGTCACATGTAAGAGAACACATAAAACAATAGCAAATCACTGTAAGAGAACTAGATAAAAATGTATATATATTTGTGCATAAGATGACAACAATAAAATGACAACAATCCACGCTCACAAGTCATTAGTTTAAGATGTAATCACGCAAATGCTTGGGATGATTGATGTTCCTCCTGCTGCCATCCCTTCTACATAGAGTCCAGGACAAGGTGGGACCCGCAGCACTTCCCTGAGTGATGTTAGCAGCCTCCCCAGAAGGACCAACGCACAACTTAGAACCTGACTCTCCACCACAAATATTATTTGAATTTTCCCCACACTCGTTGCTCGACTCAGGATTACAGCCCAACATCTTCCCCTCATCAACACTCCCCAGCTCCTCCTCCAGCCACCATCCAGCCACTACCTTCGCATCTGCAGGTAATGCTTCCACACCCACTCCCTCATCTTGTGCTTTCTTGCTCAGTGCCGCACTTCTCGTGTTTCACCACTTCTCGCTCTCAAGCAGTATGAGATGATTGGAAAATTTCACTACGTGCTTAGCTGGGAAAAACTTTGAACCATTTCTTGTTTGTCCATGAGGTCTTTTAACCTTTACTAAATCACCTGCTTGAAACATGACGTCCATGACTCTGTGCAAGGCATCATATCTTTCGTTGCTTCTCCCTTGTCCTTCTATCACCTTACTCCACACTTCATCACTACCAGGTATCCGCCTGCCGGCTTCAGTTTTATCCAAAACCCATGCTGGTGACAAGTCACAAGAAGAGTGCCTACCACTCAATGGAATAAATGGGGGAACCTCCGTGGATGAATGTGGTGTGTTTCGGTAACTCCTTAGCCTGTCCTGGACAGCCTTCACCACAGCCACTCCAGAGGCCAAAGCCACTTGAATACTCTCCTTCAACAATTGGTTAACTCATTGGACCATTCCAATACCTTGTGGACTGTGTAAAGCAACCGATAGATGTTTAATGCCATGGTCCCTAACAAACTCTTGCATGGCATTCAACTTGAATTGCACTCCATTGTCAGTGACTAACACTTGGGGATAACCTTCCCTCCTAAACAAAGAAGAGAGTAAATCTATAACGATCTACTTAAAATAGTAGTCTACCACTACCAAGGCATATCTCCTGCTCACAGGCAAATCAAACAAAGGATCCACAAAATCCATGCCTAATTTTTCCCATGGCCCATTGGGAAACTCAACTGGACACAAGGGCATGTTATAGACACACAAAGATTTGTCAGCTTGACTACAACCAGTGCACCTCTCTATCCACATGTCTACTTTACTATCCATCCCCGGTCGCCAATAAAAGTCATGTACCCTTTTCTTCATGCCAGTTTCACTCACGTGAGCTTGGTGCACTAAATCTACTAATCGATTCCTAAGGACACTTGGAGTAATCAGCATGTTTCCTTGCAACACCAACTCACCCTCTATGGATAGCTCATCCTTAACTTTGTAAAAATGTCTGATCTCATCACTCACATACATTTCACGTGGGCAACCCTCAGCAATAAATCTCCTTAACTTGGATTGGCAACTGTCTCCCTCAGCATGATCCTTCCACTCATGATATGAAATGGTTTTGCCTGCAACTACAATACCATTCACCCTACCGACAGCACATTCGACCTCTTTGACTGCAGCCCCCTCATCACCAGATCGGATACCTAGATAGAAAATGTGCCCTAGCATTTTGAATTCCTGGAATATGTTCAACATCAAAATTTAATTTGTACATTCTTGATAATATTCTCACCAATCTGGGACTAGCCTTACTTAAGTTCTTTTCGGATAGCAAAAACACCAAGGGTTTGTGATCCGTGATGAGGGAAAACTTCCGTCCCCAAAGGTATGTAGAGAAGTGCCTTGTCGCCCAAACACAAGCTAGTGCTTCAAGTTCAATAGTGCTATAATTACGCTCTGCCGATGACAAACACCTGGAAGCAAAAGCTACTGTATACTTTGTTCCATCCACCATCTGTGAAAGTACTGCCCCCAATCCAATCCCCCTAGCATCTACTGCCACATTGGATTTCACGTCATCACTGAAAAAACAAAAAGCAGGGACATCCACAATCAAGCACTTCAAACCTTCAAAAACTTCACGTTCATCAGCCCCCCAAACATATTCTTCCCCTTTGCGCAAAGGTTATCTGAGAGGCTCAGTTTGGAAAGGGAAATTCTCTATACCTGGAGTGATACTCACATAAGCCTAAGAAGGACCTCCATTGGTCCGTGTCTGTAGGTTCAGGGCTTTGTTTAATCATATCTACGGTTAGAACAGGGGTCTGTAGTTGGCAGAGGTTTGCACCTTGTCCAAGTAGGATCCCTCAATCCTAGTCAGGGTAAGTGCAGTAGCCACTAAATGTCTACCTGTGCAAACCCTCGGGTAGGTTAGCTCAGAGCAGTCAGGCTAAATTAAACAGGCAACTTGTAAAGTATTTGTGCACGCACACACAGCAACACAGTGAAATCACCACAAAAGTACTCCAAAACAGTTTAGAAAAATAGCCAATATTTTTCTGATTAAAACAAGACCAAAAACGACAAAAATCCAACATTCACAAATCCAAATACGAATCTCTTCAAGATAAAATGCCCTTCTAGCACTTAGAAACACAATAGCTTTGACGGGGGTTATAACGACGTGCTTGATGAAGTCGAATCTCAAAGTTCGGGGTCGACTGCAATGGAGCACGGGCCGGCTATGAGTTGTACAGACCCCGGTTACAGTACGTTGGAAACATTGGCAAAACTAAGGGCCTGATTTAGATCTTGGTGGAGGGGAATACTCCGTCACAAATGTGACGAATATCCCGTCCGCAGTATTACGATCTCATTATATCCTATGGAGATCGTAATACAGTGAATGGGATATCTGTCACGTTTGTGATGGAGTATTCCATCTGCCAAGATCTAAATAAGGCCCAAAGATGTTGCAAGGCGCCGGGGAGGTGAGGCGTCACTGAGGCCAGTGTGGTGTCAGTTCCTTACTGTTGGTGCAGGATGTTGGCACATCGGGGACGCCCAAGACATTGCAAGGCACAGGGGGGGTGATGCGGCATTGGCGGCGAGGCATCAGTTTTGCTGGCGGTGCGGGATCAATGAAGCATCAAGGATCAAGCCACAAGGTGTCAACTTCGTGGTGTCGATCTGACATCATGAGGCCACAGGTGCTGCAGCGGAGTCGGAGTCAGGCATCACAAACTTCAGTGACGCGGTGTGGTGGATATTTGGAGGTGCTGCAGTGGTGTGGGGGCCTGCGTTGCAAGTCCCAGTCGTTGCATTGAGCAGGGACCACAGCCTTGCTGCAGGCAGAGGCGCGGTGTAGAAGGGCGGCGCTGGCTCCGAAGTCACACTTCAAGTCGATGTAGTGGTTTCTTCATCTGTGGCACAGCAAACTCTCTTCCAAGGGCCCAGGAACTGGATTTGGGACCACTTGGCAAAGTAGGGCTTTTAGCAGGAAAGCCCTGGTGCTGTAGGTAAAGTCTTTGATGGCCCTGAGACTTCCAACAGGAGGTAAGCTCATCTCAAGCCCTTGGAGAATCTTAGAAAGCAGGATGCAGAGAGCAAAGTCCAGTCCTCTCACTCCCAAGACAGAAGCCGCAGGCAGCAGGCCAAAACAGCAAAGCAGACACCAAAGTGACAGTCCCTCCTGGCAGCACAACAGCTCTTCTTCTTGGTAGAATGTCCTCAGTCAGTGCCATCCACGCCGAGATAGAAAGGGACAAAGTATTTAGAAATTTCTACAGCAAAGTCTTTAAGCTGTCTGAAGAACCATTTCTACATCAAAGTCTTTAAGCTCTCTGAAGAACTCTAATGAGAGTGAAACACATGTCAGGGGTTTCTTTTATTCATTTCAGGTTGGCTTGGATCGTATTTTACCAATCCAAATCTGTAGTACTGTGCCTGGAGTGGTAAAAGGCTTGGCCATTTTACAGCTCGGCATGGATAGCACTGTTAATCCTATGTTTAAAGACTTTGCTGTAGAAATGGCTAAATACTTTGTCCCTTTCTATCTTGGTGTGGATGGCACTGTGCTAATCCTATGCTTAAAGACTTTGATAGAAAAGCAGACATTTGAGGTGAGCAGATTTAGAGTGTCGCTGGTGTTTAGGGTGCTTTATACAGGAGCTGCTTTCCACCTAAACTTGAGAACAACCCAGAGTTCTCTGCTTCTTTTTTGCATAATTTATGTCATTCTATGCCTGAAAGGGTTTTGTTTCGACTTATACTGGGTGCTCCCTTGTGTCTGGACAAAGCTATACCTCTCTGAAGAGCTCTAATGAGAGCGAATCACGTGTCAGGCAGGCGCGGTGCGTCCATTGGGGGCGTTGCCCCCCCGCCAGCAGCCCGCAGCTGAGCTCCCTCGGCGTCTGACTAGTTCAGAGACGCCGAGGGAGAACTGACTGACAATCATGTCAGTCAGCATGACGTCAGACCGCCCACCCCCTTCAGAGTCTGAAGGGGGTGGGCGGTCCGGCGTCATGTTGACTGACATGATTGTCAGACCAGCCAGGGACAGACAGTCAGCAGCACAAGTGCGCATGAGTGGGGAAGGTGAGCACATTTTTTGCCCGTGCCCAGTCATGCGCACTTGTGTTTGCGCTGACTTGCGCATGCCCATTAGGAGCCCCTCGGTCTCCTAATGGGCAGGCTTCGGGCGAAGAATAACCGTGCTCTAAGCCAATCCTGGCGCTGCAGCAGCGCCAGGATTGGCTGAGGGGTTGCCACTCCAGTGCTGTTCCTGAAGAGGCGCCAACGCGGACCAGGAGCAGAGGCGGTCAGGTAAGTTTTGTGCATTTATTTTATTTACCCTCGGTCGCCCCCCGCGACCCATGTCAACCCCCCCCGCGAGTACTGCGAGCCGCGACTGCTGCATGGGTAGAATTTTCTGAACTGTTGGCGCCAAACCGTAAAGCTAAAACGATCGGAAGTGGGCAAGCCAGAGAACTCATAAGAATGGCCGAGTCAGGGGACCACCTTGACCAAAGAGTCAAAACTCAAGCCGAGCCGGAAACACATTATCATAAGGTCAATACTCTTTCACTTTCATTCTGCGTCCATGTCGTTGTCTGCCTGTCTTTCTTTTTTCGTTTTCTCGATTTCTCCCTCAGTCTCCCTTTCTGTTTCTCCTGCTGCCTTTCTTGGTATCCCACTCTCACTCTTTCCTCTTTTTCTAGCTCCTAGCGTCGGCTAATCTTTCCTTGATTCTGGGCAAATCACTGAGTGGAATCTACAGAAAATAAACAGTGGACGCAGAGGCCCGTTTACGTTCTTTTCCTACTGTTGTCTTCGTGACCCCTGAGACCATGGGCAGCAAGGGCAGTGCCAATGGTACTGAACAGCAAGCCTGGGGCAGCAGTACCCTTGCTGCTCCTAATTAAAGTCCATCAAAGATTGTGTCTCTGTTATATGTCACAACAGGCAGTGCAGTGCAGCGAGAATGTTTCAATATGGTGCGCTCACATTTGAATGCCTGTTCTTCTTTTAACAATTAATAGGCAGACCTAATGTTTCGAAATATACACTGTTCGCCTGAGGTAATATATTATCTTATAACAGTAATGGTGCCGTGTTAACTGATTCACCCTGTTTGTCTAATTGAAGCCAGAGGCTCCTTGCATGATCAGGGACATGTTTTCTGGATGAGTTCAACATTTGGGAAATTAGAAAAGAAGACTTTTGGCAGGATGGATACAAATCCTGTTTCTGAGCCGTGTCTGCTCTGGTTGGAGGTCGGTACGCTCTTGCATCATATTACTTTTTCGTGGTGTATACGGGAAACTTGAAGGTCTGAATTAGAGCACACTGCCATAGCGTGTAGGGGTGAGAGGTCATTACTACTGTAACGTTTGGGGGTGCAGGACTGAGGTAGTGACTAAGTTGGGTGTAAAATCTTACTGCAGTAGCCTGGTGCTCTGGGTGAGCAATTAGGTGAATTGGTAGAGCTGTGTTTCGGCCTCTGAACAGCAGGGAGTGGCGCAGATCAGAGATGCTTTTACAGAGTTGTCTGTGGCATCTTAGTGCGGCTCCAAATGTAATAGCAGCAGGCGTTGATGGGTTAAGGCTGAGGTGAATTAGCAGAGCTTTGCGGATTTGAGAATCGGCGCGCCTGTGTGTGTCTCTGTGCAGGTGAAGTATGTCTGTCCTTAGTGTCTGTCTTCCCATAAGTCTTGCTGTGTTGGCCGAACTCCAGCAGGCAGGCCAGAGGGGCTGAGAAAAGATGTTCCCAGGGCCTGACCTTGCGCCTATTTGTTACTCTATCCTTTACAACTGGTAATTCATAACTGGATGTTCAAGTCCTGCGTGTGCACCTACGGCAGGTAGACCCAAAAGAAAACCACACTAGGATATACAACACACGCTGTTACTCTGCCCACTAGATGCACAAATAAGAGCAAATCGCTCGCCAGGAAGCAGGCTTATATGTTCTGCTTTTTGCTGCTGAATTTCCCCAGGGGCTTTTTGCTGCTGAAACTTGTAAAACGACGAATAAATGAAAACGTATGTTTTCAGGGAGGTCCACTAACTCTAAGGCTAGCTAACAATAGTTATAATAATAATAATAATAATTATAATAATTTTCCTGCTTCCTCAAATTTGCTTGAAAATGCACCGTTTATCCACTCTTTTTCAAAATTTTCTAGGGGATAACCCCCCAAACCCCCATAAGTTGTTCGGGCTGGCTCACTACGCTTGCTCGCCGCAGTGCAGTACGACAATAATGTTACGCCACACCACTTTCAAATGTCACCAGCCGCCCATGGTGTCAGGGTTTGCTTTTATTAATTTCAGGTTGGCTTGGATGGTATTTTACCAATCCAAAGCTGTAATACTATGCCTGGAGTGGTAAAAGGCTTTGGCCATTTTACAGCTCGGCATGGATAGCACTGTGCTAATCCTATGCTTAAAGACTTTGCTGTAGAGATGGAAAAAGACTTTGTCGCTTTCTATCTCGGCATGCATGGCACTCTGCTAATCCTATGCTGAAAGACTTTGATAGAAAAGCAGACATTTGAGGTGAGCAAATTTAGAGTGTCACTGGTGTTGAGGGTGCTCTATACAGGAGCTGCTTTCCACCTAAACTTGAGAACTACCAGAGTTCTCTGCTTCTTTTTTGCATAATTTATGCGTCACTCTGTGCCTGAAAGGGTTTTGATATATATAGAGACAATCAAATAACATCCTGAAGACCACCACAAACAGGCAAAAAGCATGCCTGTCGCTGATTAATACAGAACACTAGTGCAGAAATGAGCGTGCCTGTCACTGATAATAAATCTCACTCTTGCAAAATAAAGGCGTGCCTGTCGCCAGTAATGGCACCAATAACAGCAGAGACCTTACTTCCAATTACACAGAATAAAGCTGTGTCCGTTGCCGAGAAGGGGCTCCTCTAAAAACAGGGGAGGCGTGCCTACCCCTGAAGCAAAGCACTTGTCCCAAAAGATGGCTGCCAAACATGAGTAGCATGAGCAGAGTGCTTTTGCAAGGAAATAGAGGTTGCAACACTGTGTGCTGAAAATATTAACAGTCTCGAGCTTGCGCTCGCTCTAGTGTCAATGAAAACAGCTCGAGAGACAGTGCGCATCCCAGTGGCTGCACGTTCTAAAGCTGAGTGTTGTCAGTCACAAGGTAATATTATGCTGAGTAGAATCGCGTGTTGTTTCAGACGGTCCATCAGGGTGCCTAAGGCTAAACAACACAAGCACGCTACACTGTTCACTTGCCTGCCAATATGATGAAGTAGTCCGCCAAATTAGCAAAATCAACGTGGTCGTACTGGTGCTGTCCGTAGAGCACGGGGTACATGCCATTCATTGCCAAAACCTGTTGTGAAGATCAACACAAAGCACGAGCCATTATATATTAAAGAGGAGCATTTAATAAGACAGACAGCACACGGCCACTCCAACAGCTCGTCCAGCTACAGGCGATACCGCCGACACCAGAACCCTCTATTGGAATGACCATGCTAAAGTTCCACAACAGGTTCCAAAACTGAACAAATCCAAGGAACAAAACATAACAGTCACACTCAGGCACCGGCCCATCGCCCAATGCTCGACTGCCCACCTTCCCAATCCGAAGCTGAGTACTTCCCAGTGAGCTCCAGCTGATGCAATTTGACTGAAAACAGCCAGCTGCCAAGCAGGGCCAAATTATATGAGTTTGTATGTGAAAGCACACCAAATGAAACAAGCATTGGCAAAACTAAAAGATGGTTCTTTCATTTTCAACTGTAAGACAGACATGTTCATTTTGGCATTGTTGAATATATCATTAAAACAAGGTATAAAAAAGGAATATGGCCTCAAAAGGGGTGGCAGCCTGCAGGCCTCGTTCCATGGGTCCCATACCTACATTGTTATGAAGCAGGACTTCCGCTTGATGCAGAGTTTACCAAATAATTCAGGACGGTGACCCCTGTATTCTGTGACTGTAATAGGGAGTCACCCGCAGACTTCAAACTAAACAATTGAAAACTAATTGTGCTGCACTGAACATGTTAGATATGGCCTATGGGGTGGTGGAGGTACACTTAACATAACCAAAAGGAAATGTGAAGTAAGTTTGCACAGTGGCTAAATCAGTGTGTCTTACTACGTCCCCCTCACCCTATCCTCCAGTCCTCCATAGCAAAATCAGAATGGAAAGAAGAGTAAAGAAAGTTCACTTGCAGGTGTAAGTTCTTTAAAGACCATACATCAACCCCTCTGAACAGCAGGTGTCTGTCACAATCAGCTTAATTTTACAAGTTGCAGTTGAAAAAACAACATCATTGGTCAATTTCATCACTGAGAAACTCCACCAATTCAGCAAAAAAGCTCCTCACTCTCCAAAGACTTTATGTCCGAATCTTTTTTGGAGGTCGGAAATGGCCCTAATCACAGAACCGGCCATTTGTGATTTGAAACTTTTTATTTTTTTAATGAACAAAAGACAAATTGCGATTCAGTAACCTGTTACTGAAACGCAATTTGAGTTTGCGAATCCATATTTGGAAGAGGCATGTTTAAGGTGTCCCTTCCAAATGCAGATTTGCAGTAGTATGTATTAGTGTTTTGAAATCAAATTCTGGTCACACAACATCAATATATTACCGACACCTCGAAGGAGGTGGTGGCCCATTCCCCCCTTCCCCTTGGAGAAAGTAAAAATAATATTTTTTACCACTGCCTACTCTTAAAAATGAAACTTAAAAGAAGTTTCATTTTCTTTTTTAAACACACTTCATTTTCTCTTAAGGAAAGGATTTGCATTGAAAAAAAAGTTTGCTTTATTTATTAAAAAGCAACCCCGGACATGGTGGTCTGCTGATACCAGCAGGCCACAATCCCTGTGATTCCTATGATTCCTAGTGGGTCACTAATTGCCTATTAATATTCATGAGGTAGGTCGATATACACCCCACTAGGAATCACTATGTTAAAAATAATTCTTTAGTACATTAGGAATTGCGATTTCCAAATAGTGATTTGATAAGAATCGCAATTCCTAATTTTTGTACATCTGGCCCAAATCTGCTTGCTTCCTTCTCCTCTGCCAGTACGACTCTTATGGCTGGCCAAGCATGTCTCCACTAGGGCCTACCATAAACAGACAGGTGAAAACATTGCAAATCAAAATTCTCTCTCACTCTTTTAGAAAGTGCTAGAAAGTGCTAGATAACTGAATCACATACAGGGAGGAGTCAAGCTAAGGGGGGATAGTTGCAGCTGCTGCACCCATTGAGTGATATTTACTCAAATGGTGCCGGGCGACATGTGAGGTGCGTAAAGTTCATGACCTTGTAATTGATTTCTGCCAATTGATGGAAAAGCCATCTTAATGTGAAGTGGGTATTTGGATTCCTTCATCATGGGGAGAGAGTGCTTCAAATTGACAGGTGAAAGGCATTTCTTTCATTTGAAAGGGTGAGTACCAGCTCTTCTAGAAGTGGTGATATACCTTTAATGGGAGAGTGCCAACACTTCTCACTTGCAAACAAGTGAATTGGATGGATAGTGAGTGCCTGCATTTCCAAATTTCCATTTTAAGCAATGTGGAGAGATATTTGCTCCATGTTCATGTTCAGTTTCTGAACTACGGAGATAAATTATGGACCCCAAGATCGATAAGATGTGGTCAGTCATGTGCAGCATAATGCTTTCGAAGTGAAAACTGTTGCTGTCTGTGTAGTTAGGTGTAACATTACTAATCAGTATAGCAAATGATGTACTCGGAAGACGTCATATATACATTATACATATTATTCACATTGCACAATCCATTTTACATATCTGTTTTTATTTCCACTGCCTGAAAGAGTATATACAATTCTTTTTTTACTTATGGTGTTTCTAGCGGAGCCTGTTCTGCTTGTTGGTGGTCTATTTTTTTTTAAAGTCAATCGTAAATGACGGCAAATGAGATGCCCAGGATCACACTGTGTGGGAAAGTCAGAACTGGAATGCAGGCCTTCCGGTTTAAAGACCACATTTCCTTCCTAGTGTGAGATATTAGACCACATCTTCTTCCCAGTTTGAGATATTAGACCACATCTTCTGCCCAGTGTGAGATATTTGCAGCACTAGGCTATTTGTAAAATATTTTCCCTCAGTTGTGGTGATATGAAGCCACTGGCACACTACCTGCAAAACTGCCCGTGAACAATAAGAACTGTGAAACAAGCTGTTATTTGAGGAACATAGTCTGTCAGGGTGTAACGTTGTCTTCAAACCTGTGATATGTCAATGCAACAGCAGAGGACACACCTCAGGTCCAACCCTCACAACTGAGCACTGGACATAAGTTGGAACAGGTCTTACTATGTCAAGTGCAGATCAATGCTGAGTGGCCACACTCTTGGCAATAACGTCTCCAAGTCAGGTCTCTCAAGGGGACAGTGACCCAACTAGCCGGATAACCTTTCTCTAAGTCATTGCAAACACGATGCTCAGTCCTCAACTTTTGAGTTATAGCTTAATGCATTCTGGGTATTGTGGTCTTGTTTTGCTACCACCAAACTAATAAGCATAATTATACTAACACACCTAAAGTCATTTTATTTGCAGTGCCAGAACCCGTTTCAGAGCACCACGGGGCAAACAGGAGTTACTGGCCATATAGTAGGGGCACAACCTACTATGGGTCCTGAGTAAGTGGGCCGAGTACTACCCCTTGAGCACTTGACACACCGTGATAGTGTGGATCGCACATTCGAAGGCCTTTCAGGGGGGAGGTAGGTACAAGATATGTGAGGGTTCATAACTCAAAATACACCCCAGTGACCCCAATAAGATGGATGTCCAGTCCAATACTGATTTCTAGTGTAAAAAGCAGTATTTATTACACATGCTAAATACAGCACACTAAATAATCCACACAGTAGTCTCTCAAGGCTAGCACTATAGCACTTCCCAGGGTGGTTCCCCTTCACCCCACAGGCCCCCTCTCTCCCCCATTCTCTTCCACGCTATACTCTGCATCCCTGGCAGATTCCAGGAGGTGACCCTAGGTGCTGCCCACACTAGAGCTATGCATCAAAATCTGGCTCGGACCTTGAACATTTTTCAGCTCTTTACGGCAGTAAACAACAGAGCTCCAACAAGACTCACACTGGCCTCAGGCGCTCCTTCCACCTTACCCCAAATGGTGTCTTCAGAAGAGTCCAGGAGCCAAAGTGTTTTTCTGTAATGTGCTCCACACTGAACAGCTTTCACTGTGCCCTTCCTGGTCGTGGGACCAGCAGGCTGGGGTGGTCGCTGTGGTGCTTTCTTCTTCACTATTCTTGCCGGTAAGTCAGTGGAGCAGCTGTCTCTCTGCAGGGAAATTCAGGACATGTTCCAGAGCCCCTTCACTGGTCAGGGGGACACCTCTGACACAGCAACAGTCCTAACGGTCTGAGTGGCTTCCTTCTGGCATATGGAGGCCACATATGTGGTTGGCAGTCCTTTGAATGTTCAAAGGTGGAGAAATCGGGAGATCCAAAAGTTTCGGAAGAAAAGATTGAAAGAAGGCGAGCCGACTAGATGCTTCAAGCCCTACTAATAAGCCATAAATGCGTAAATTATTGCGCCTGTTGCGATTTTCAAGATTCTCAACTTGCTTTTGAAGGCTTGAGATCTGAGACTGCATAGAGGGAACTTGAGCCATAGTAGTGTGAAAAGATTCCACTTTATTTTCCAGCTGGACAACCCTACTCTCCATGTGAGACCATTTGTCGTCTAATTGTTGAAGACGGATATTAGTCTCCTCCATATAGGGTTTAAGGGCTTGAATTTCTTCCAGAATTAACTCCATGGAAATTGGGGGAGGAGATGTTGTTGGAGAAGGAAGATCTTGTTTGACCCTCTTCACAGAAGATTGTGTCGACGTACCAGGCAGCTTCGATAAAGGCTTAGAAGCAGGTAATAAAACATTAGCCATGGGCGTGCTTAATGAAACCTGTTCTGGATCAGTCATGTTATCCTGAAGAACATTGAAGGGATTATAATCCACCACAGAGTTAGAAGACATTGCCTTGGAACGTTGAACTGATTTTGTTCTCCCCATACATGAAAGTCACAAGATATCAGGAGTAAAGAGGATTAAAAAGGTTGAGGAGAGGTACAGCAGAACAATGTATGTCTCTATCAGAAAATGCCAAAAGCGTCAGAGGATAAATAAGCACACCTCAAAAATCATTCAGGAGATGTAAAATAAGATCTCCAAACAAAACCAGCATTGAAAATTTGAAGTTAGAGCATTAACAATTCACGTCCCATGCTCCAAGAGCGTGTTGTTTCTTTTTATGGTGAAAAACGGAAGGTTAAGGAGAGGTACAGCAGGACAGTATAATTCCTTGTCAGAAAATGCCAAAAGTACCAGAGAATAACTGAGCCCACCTCAAAAATCATGCAGGAGATGTAGATTAAGCACACCCAAAGAAGCCAGCATTGAAAACTTGAGGTAAAAGCATTAAAACTCGAGTCCCCATGTTTGTAGGAGATTGCTGCCTCGCTCTGTGGTGAAAAACGGCACTCGCGGTAAATCAAAATGGCGGCCGCGAGTCTCAAGTCACTCGCGTCCGCATATAAAAAGTAAAAAGTTCCATCCGCTTACCGCTGGGACCTCCTGGGGCATGATATGTTATTGCCACCAAATTCATTCACGTTGCGGCTCCATTTCAAGCCGTTCGTCGCGGTTCCGACCGCCGAAAACGGAGAAAAGCTCCCGCGCTGACATGGCGCTCACGGGAGAGCGTCCATTCCTGACAGTGCCGAAGCCACGCCCCCCTGTGGTTGGCAGTCCTGATCAGGTTGAATCATCCCGGCGACAGCCCCAACAATCTCAATTGTCCCCTTCTGGCACATGGGGATTACAGACATGGGCGACAGCCCATAGCCTCAGTTGTACAGTTGATGTCCCGCATTCTCAGCTTCACTGACAGTGGACCCAATAATCCCAGTGGCCTTCATCCTGGCACGCGGGGATCACGGACATGGGCAATAGCATCACTGCTATGAGGCAATGGCCGGCAACTTCACAGCAGCCTTGGCAGAGATTACCGACTGCCGCAAGAGAACTGAACTGGACCCTTAAGACACATACGTGAGTTGATGTTTGCACAAAATATCAGAGAAAACAAATCTGTGGACAAAATGTCGTGTAAAGGATATCGAGGACAAAAATATTGTCAGGATAAGTTTCTATGGTTAAGCACACTTTAACTATAGTTAACTCCCCATATATGTACCTTGACGATTTATATATATACATATATCTCCAAGGTATGTGCAAGATGTGGAGTTAAGAATAGTAAATCTATGTTTACCTCATTGCACTTACCTTCTTGATATTTTGGTCCTCAATACTTTTTACACAATATTCTTTCCACACTATATTTGTTTCCACGATATTCTGTCAGACAACCTGTGATTTAGTGTCTGGGCTTTTGACAGTCATGTTGGGGGTGTCAGCTCCTTTGAAGTGCTCTCTCATCTGCCCTATCTTTTGACAAAGGAACAGTCTACCACACCAGGAGTGGCTCCAATTCAGAGTGACCCACATCACAGGCCAAGGGAATAACCTGGGATCATACCTGGCTATCTGCCTCTACAAAAATATGACCCATATGGGTTCAAAGAACTAAGCCTTCCTTTCTATCAGATTCCTTGGTAGTGCCAGCCATATCAGGTCCACCATCTCCCTGACAATGAGCCCAGGCCCCACTGAGCATTAACTCTTCTTGGAATCAATCAAAGAGTCCATTGATGTGCAAAGAGGATGCTCTTTCAGTCTATGTGTCCCACCCCTTCCCTCAGGAATGTCAGCAATACGCATCGCCTGTCTGGGAATTGCAGTCCTCACCTCCCCATGCTTTTCAAAATGGAACCTACCATCCTCCATTTTATGTACCATCCACAGGCACACACCTGCAGCCCAACACGCACATGCAACTACCATGCTGTCTCCCAGCACTCACACAAAAGTATCATGTACTGTCTAGTGCTGCACACAATCCATGCAGGCTAAGGGTGAGTTAAGTTCACAGCCACAGAACTTTACATGAGTGGTCCACTCTTGTGACACAGGTCAAAAGGCCTCTTCTCATTACTGATTCTACTGAACAAAAAAGGGTATCCTGCCACAACTGTGCTCATGTCACTTAACTCCAGGTAAAGGCAGTAGCGTCCTACCTTCATGCTTGGTACGCCGCTCCCATCTAAACAGACTGCATTACTTTGAGGCAGTCCTAAATCACAACTCACGTGCATGATCCGTGTTCTTCCATGAACAATAATTTGTACCAGGGATCCAGATATTGTTGCAGCTGTGGCACTAAGGGTAGGGGTGCAAGTCCATCACCATGCAGGGGATTTTTAAATCGTGACATGGAGGTAAAAAATTCAGCACTGGAGACAATAATGACCTGGAGTGAGGAGGTCATCCGAGACCCAACATATGTGGCCATGTTCAGACATTCAGCATTTAAGAATACCGCTCACTTGTAGATTCAGTTTATTACATGCCATTTTGGTGTCAAATTATAACAGCAGAGGCTCTGCTACTGTGATACTTCTTCATACAAAGTATGGAGTTGCTTGGTTGCCAATAAAGTCTGTCACACCTTTTGGTAAGTATAGATCAATATGTGAAAATAGCCATTCCTTCAAAACAGAGACTGTTGTACAGAAGGTGAAAGCAGGCTGAAAAATTCAGCGCAGTTCTCAAGTACTGTAGGCTGCAAAGAAAACCTGTACTCAGGATATCATGGAGATGTGTCAATGTGATAAGACATGGGCTGGAAGAATATAGTGTAAAGAGAGAGGCCCCCTGCTAGTAGGGTAAGAGTTTCTTAAAGCAGGGCTCAGTAAATCAATGTAAAGACTTAAGGCAACACGAATGATGCAATCACATTACAGTATCATTTAGATAACAAAGGAGAATTTGTTTTTAAAGAAAGAACCATCAAATACTGTTTTTATCAAAAAAGTACAAAATATGTTTTATTAATGATATAAAGAGTAATAAATTGACCCATTCATACTATCCCAATCATATCAGCAATCATACTTCACCCAAAAAACAAACTCAATTAAAAACATTGTAATAACATTGATAGCGGTAATGATTTGATGACCAGTTTCCACATTTATAAGAGAACAATGTGGCACAAATTCAATTGACTGTTGTGTTCTACGCGCGTTTCGGCACTGGAGAGCGCCTTCGTCAGGAAAAGGCCCAGTAAATGGTTCTTTCACAGTTAACATAAACAATGCCGCTTGATAGCGTAAAGTGATAACAATTTGTTTGCATTGACTAAGATACACAGGGCAACTAAGTGATAAGCTGACGCAAACAGGAGAATACGAGAATAAATTGATAATGACATATATACAATATGTAAGGAGCAGAGTGCAACTATCCTGCGAATCTAGATAAAAGAATGTGAGGAAAGGGGATATGAAAAATGGAATGAGAAAAGTGAATAGGAATAGATAGAGAAGCCACAACCAAGGTATTTAGAATAAGGACCCATTGTGACAATTGACCATTTGAGACCTTAATAATAAGAATAAATTAGACAAGGATTTACCATGCTTGGTACATGTGATTAGAGAATCGCAAATTGCAGTTCCCTATGTGTAGTCGCAATTTTAGGTAATTGCAAAACATTGTGGTTACCAGGGCCAGACTGGCAACCGGGCGTTTTGGCATGCTGCTGAGCTGGGGGCTGATTTCGTTGATGTGGACCTGCGTGTGCTGAACGAAATTCGTTTTGCTTTGTTTATTTCGAAGCACACGCAGGTCTCCATCAACGAAATTAGCCCCCACCGCAGTGACATCAGCCCCCAGCTCGGCAGCATGCCAAAACGCCCGGTAGCCAGTCCGGCCCTGGTGGTTACGTAAAATGCACTACAAAAGCCTTTCATACATCTTGAAAGGCTATTTTGCATTCGCAAACGGCCGAATTTAGCGATTCACACCGTTTGCAAATGCAAAATAGAATAATACATGGGGCCCATAGAAACTAGCACCCTGCCTCAGTTCAAATAGTGTCTTCTGCTGCAGCATTCAGATTGGTGAAATATGAAAAGTGCCTTTGTCACGGATGGCCTTCATTTGAAACCCCAGTGACCCGTAGCACCAGGATGTTGCCTGCCCTAGATTACAGGAGTCCTGGGCAGAGGGGACCAAATCTTACTCAGCACAGGGAGCAGCATATTTGGAGGAAGCAGAGAGTCTGTAACCTTTTGCAGCAAGACACGCCCCCTTAACCCGAGACAGAATCGTGGATAAATGCCCTCTCTCTTCAGCAGACCCCTAAGGCAGCTGAAGTGAGATGTTAGACAGGCACAGGGTTGGTGAGCAGAGTTGCCAGTCTCTTTGGTGTGAAAGGACCAGTTTGTGAGACTGTGGGACTGCTATGGGAGACCACAGCTTTCAGGGAGGCGGCGGGTGGTTTGGACAGAAAACAACAGGGCCTGTAAATTGCCCACCGCCGGGAGCTGCAGACTAATTTTAAGCTCGTTCGTCACATTAACATTTTTGTATGAAAAGGTGGACATACTTTTCAAATGCAAAATACATGAAAAAGGAACTACTTAGTTCCATCACTGCTTCAAGCTCCAAATGAAAAAAAAAGTATAAATCAGTGAATTGATGTGCACCGATAATGACTGAAAAGGAATGCTAGAAAGCCCCTTTCTGTATATTCTACGTTATGTGGTGTGTTGTATAGTGTGTTATTGTGTATTGCGTGTTACCTTTAGTGCAGGCATCAGGGTCTCTGCAGTGATATCTGCTATTTTGCATTAAACACGAGGCTTCCCTTACTTGTTGTGTTTTATTCTTAACCGGATGAAACAAGATTGACAAATCCAATGTTTTCTCAAGCTTCATTATCAAAACATAAAGCTGATACCATATGGCCAGCAGCAGAGCTAGATCCCCTCACACATAACTGGCACATCATGGTAGCAGCAGTACAAGAATCCTTCACACACAGAACAGGCATTTGTTAAATCAATAAGTGGCTTTTTGTTAGGGGAATTGTTTGGTAATTCCTGTAGTAAAGCTGTACCTTCAAAGCAGATTCTTATGAAATGAAGTCAGAAGATGAACATTCTGTGGTGAATTTAAATGGCATGCTCAGCAAAATACATCATACCATTTACCATCTTAGCAGTCTAATTCACACTGCTTTGCACTGCTTTTTAATCCTGCCAGTTTGGACAAGCCAATAAAAAGTTTTTTTGTCCTTACTAGGTAGTTTTAGACTCACATTCATCTTCTCAATCACATCCAGCGCTGCACCCTCACAACGCCTAGCATTCACATATGGGATTTTAGCATCCTTAGACACCTTAGGTCATTCAAGAAAACATCCCAGAGCTCCTACCTCACAGTGAGGGAGTTGTAGCCCTCAGTGGGACTAGGTTTTCCCACTGGGAGGAGAAGCCCATAAGATGAAGCATGCCACCTATGGTGGGTGAGGGCATTCGTCCTGAAAGGGATTGCTCCCTAGAGGGGCTTTATTGAGAGACACATCTTCACCTCACTTCATTGTAGACCCGAGAGGTATTGTGCTTTGTTTATTGTATATGGGGAATCACCTTTCTCGCAGGTCTTTAAACTTTTCCCTTAGACCCTCTCCTCATCTTTTCTGTGCTTCGATTATTGTACGGCCACGACCGCGGGTCCCCCCCTTTTTATTGCTTTAGTGTGAGTCCCGTAGTTGAGTGGGCTCTCCGCTCTACTAAATAACTGTTGGGTGTTGCTGCCCCTCGTGTTGATAGGGTGTAGCAGTTGGTCCTGACTCATAGACAATGGCTGAACTATTAGGACTAGCGTTCGATGAAGCTATCGCTCGTGACATACTTCTAACACCGAGCATATTTAGAAAGTATCCCCAGCACTAGTTCTACTCCTAATGATGACTGGGCTAAACTACTGATACTCAAGCGCTCCCATTCACGCACATACATACATGGTGCAATAATGACTGAGTATTTGAGAGCTAATTGTGCACCCACTGGTCTGATCGTCACCAACGCACCTCTCTTATTCCTAGAGGACAAATCATTTCTAAAAGACTGGTCCCTCATCGCCTGGCGGTGTACGAGGGACTGGCTTATACTGATTATAAGTACAGCTAAACGGATAGCTGATACCATCTTAATAGAGATACAAGCGCTTGAAACTCAGATCAAATCAGTGCTAGTGACCTCTGTATACAAAAAACAGGCAGACAAAACAAATAAGAACAACAAGGAGTTTAAAGACTCAGTATTGGCAACAAAAATAATGAAATTCAAGAAGGACCTTGCAAAGTTTGCACTTGACAAGGTGTACCCTTATACGAGCGACACCTACGTACCTCCCCAGACCAATCAGAGAGGGAGGCGGTATGGGTCCAACTACTCGACATCAGCAAGTGAGGACGAATCAAATGATTCAGATTCCTCGACACATGACGATAGGGGCTGGAGGGGTTCCAACAGACGAGGCAGGGACCAGAGAAGAGGAGGCCAGTATGATCAAGGACCAACACAGTGGTGGCCTCCCGGTCCATATGGATACTCACAACCTCCTTTCCAGCCACCTATGTATCCTTTTCCACCATACAATAATATGATGCCTGCGCAGCCTTTTTTAGGATTTGGCCCAGGGCGGTCAAGGGGCCGCAGAAGAAACCAGCAAGACTCTGTACATTGGGACTCACCAGTAACATCTAGGACCACACGCAGCATGACCAAGCCGCCTGTACAACCGGGGAGCAGCCGCGAAGCGATCTGATTATGAACCTGAGCACACGAGTACTGACGGAGGCCGAGTCTTTAGTCCTTGAGAAGGGCTTAGGCTTTGTCCCAAAGTACGGAGGAGATTGCTTCCAGATCAGACAAGAATTGGCCACCTTTTTTCGGAAAATACGATTGCGTTCATTTTTTGAAGACAAACCAATGGACGAGCAAGAAGTAGACAAGAAAAATACGGGTCTAAGACCCAAGTCTACTTTTAATCCACCTGCCCATTTGATCCCAGTGCAAGTTGCCACGTTTGAGAAGGCAGTACTGCATGATGTAAATAACTTGTTTGATAAGAAGACTAAACAGTACCAGAACCTACCGAAACAAGAACGATTAGCACTCCAACAGCTGTCTACAGATGACAGTGTGGTTATAAAACCTGCGGACAAGGGGGGTGCGATAGTCATCTTAGACACCTCGATGTATAGAGCTGAATGCTTGCGTCAGCTTGGAAATAGAGAAGCCTATCGATTGCTCAAGATGGACCCCACCAAAAGACTATCTACTGAAATCAAAACAATAGTGGATGAAGCAAAAGAGGAAGGCTGGATCACTGAACACGAAGCTGCCTTTCTAGTTGTATCCCATCCAGTCACACCGTACTTTTATGTACTACCTAAAGTGCACAAAGGGATATTGCCACCACCAGGGAGACCCATCATCTCAGGAATAGGATCTCTACTTGAGCCTTTATCGACCTTTGTTGACTTTTTTCTGCAACCATTTGTACTGAAAATGCCGACTTATATACAGGACACAAAGGACCTTCTACGACTCTTAGACCAGACCACCTTTGATCTAGAGCAAGACTATCTGGTCTCTTTTGACATCGAGTCCTTGTATACCTCGATGCCCCAGGATGAAACACTGGCTACTATTGAGTCAATATTGAACACAGGACCTGTGGACAGCATAACTCCGGTACATTTTATCATGACGTGCGCTCGCCTAGCAATGAAAGAAAACTTTTTCAAGTTCGAAGATGACTTCTATCTGCAAACTTCCGGGACTTCCATGGGCAGTATTTTTGCCCCTAGTCTGGCGAATCTTTATGTACACCACTTTGAGCAAGCCATCGTGTTACAAGATAGCAACCCCTTTGACAAACATATAAGGGTTTGGAAACGCTATATTGACAATGTGTTTGTGGTCTGGAGGGGCACCCCGGACACCATCACATCTTTTCACCAGTGGCTGAACACTAGAAACTATTTTTTGAAATTCACATTTGAATTCTCGAACATCAGTTTGCCTTTTCTGGATATTCGGATTTACCCTGAAGGTGAGGGACTCAGTACAGAACTTTACAAGAAACCAATGGCTCGCAATTCACTGCTATCATTTGACAGCTATCATCCGAAGGCTCTTCGTGAGAATTTGCCCTTTGGGCAATTTCTTAGGATAAGGAGGAATTGGTCGACCATAGAGAAATATAAAGAACATGCCAGCACTCTGAGCGCCCACTTAAAGGAGAAAAAATATCCAAAGAAACTGATTCGTAGATCAGAAAAAAGAGCTGCCAATAACAATAGAGAGTCACTGATTGAAGTGTCTCCACTCAAAGATGCGGAACCCAGGCTGACCTGGGTGAATACGTTTTGCAGCTATTCGAATCACATCAAAAGAAGCATACTTAAACATTGGAAGATCTTGAACATTGGAAGGGAACCTAGACCTCCTCCCTTGTTTGCCTTCAAAAGGAGTACAAACATTAAGGATCAAGTGGTACACACGAGGCCTCTGATTAAACCCAAACCTTCGGACCAAGAAGCTTTGTGGGGGCTACCTCCAGTTAAAGGACACTTTCCGTGTGGGTCCTGCGCAGCCTGTCCACAAACATCGCACATGACAGAGGTGGACATAGGCACAGATAAACCCTGGACCTTGTCCAAACATACTAATTGTAATAGCGACAAGTTGGTCTACCTGATAACGTGTCCGTGTGGTATGCGTTACGTGGGGATGACCACGCGTAAAATAAAAATAAGAATTCTGGAACATAAAAGCACGATCCGTTGCAGGAAGAGATCGACAAAGATGACTAATCACTTTCAGGATAAGAACCACCAAGCAAATGACTTGCGCTGGACAGTCCTTGAACAACCTTATATTCCACCTCACATCACTGATATATCCAAGTTCCTGTTCCGAAAAGAACAACGTTGGGTTTACAGAATTAAAACAGATATTTCAGGACTGAATGAAGAGATTCCGTGGCTATCCCTGTAGAATCAGCTGAGTTTCGCAGCTAACAGTATCTGTCATTCAGCAGCATATTCTATGGCAGCCGCCAGTGTGTATGTGCAACCTTCCCAAATGAGAACACCTAGTAAACTTAGGTCCAACAGTACAGAAAATACTAATACCATTATTAATGGGAATGACAGTCAGCACATGTGCAAACAAAATCACTTTGAAGGGAGGTTTTGCAAATCGCATGATTTTATAATCAGCAGAAACGCCACTTGTATATCATGGACACATAAGCGAATAGTAGCCATGATACGACACTAACACACTGTTATACATCTTTTGTAATTGCACATACAATCGTGCATGCACAGTGCCAGGAATACTCTCATTTGTACATGTAGTATTGTAGCACACTAGCGCTCTGAAAACAACGAAGTATGCGTTGTTTGATACATCTTTAGCAAGTACACATACGATCGTGCATACACAGTGCCAGTAACACTCTTAATTGTACATACAGCATTTTGGCACACTGGCGTTCTGAATACAATTTAGTGCGCATGCGTTATTTGACACATACTACCCGTTGAGCATGCGCACAAAGAATGGAGGCGGAAACCGAAAACTAGCCTGCTTACTTGCAGGACCGGAAACACTATCCTTCACGCATGTGCGTTGACAAGATCAGGCACACACTGGAGGTACCTTGAGGTCTTTTACCAACATGACTGGGCATGATTACCTGTATTTAAGCGCTTTGGAATCCTCCCGTCGGTGCCTCCGGTTGCAGCTCATGTACCACAACGGGGTACCGACGCAGATGTAAGTTGGGCGTTATGTTAAGGGTAATTATGTTTATGAAAGACTAATATAGACAGTTTTTAAATGGTAAACCTTACATCAAATTTCCTTTAAAATCGCACATTTAGACCTATTTCATTATGGTCTAAGTTGTCATACACAATTATTGTTGGGCACAACGTTTAACATGATCATTTTTACTCTATATTCTTAATCTACTAGCGAGATTTTCACAGATGTATTTGGGGCATTTCACTATGGTTACACTCGCGATTAGCGCTACGAGCCTCTATTTCCATGCATTATTTATCTCGGTCTATATTTTAATCTATTAGCGTGATAGTGTGTTTTCCGCATTACACTGTGGCTATAGTCGTGATACAATTATTGTGCTGGGCATTAAGTAGTAGCAGGGAATAGCCCAGGCACCTTGAGGAGAAATGCTGAGCGCTACGAGCCTCTATTTCTATGCATTGCTTACCACGGTCTATATTCCAATCTATTAGCGTGGTATCCTCAGACATATTTGTGGCATCATACCTGACTGTGTTTTAACTTAACACACTTTCAGGAGTAACATATTTTTGCGAGCATAAGCATTACATCATACCTAGTAGTGTTAAGCGGCTGGCAATAGTAGGGCACGCTCATTTGAATCATTGTGTGCTACACGCCTGTATTGTAGCGCGCTCAACAGCAATAAACTTGGTCAGATTTCCCAGCCTTCTTATTAACATGTAATTAGGCGGGTTTGACGACCTTAGTGATACTTTGTCCAAAATATAGTGGTACGAGAATACTATTAGGATAGTACCATCAGTCCAGACTACCAACGAACATGGCAAGGCAGATTTGGCAGAGTCCTACTATTACATTGTTTAAATATGAGTTAAATAGGAGAGTTCCCCTGTTGCATTTTCTTCACTAGAGGTTCGCCATCAACACCTACGTTTTTCTTTTAAGACATGTGTTCACAATATATATGAAGAATAAGTGACACATGACTTTATTTCTTGCAGAGCGGGGCCCCCTTCCCTGAGTTGTTACCAGGTAGAGGCGGGTCTACTTATCTACCGATTTGGGTGAGTAGAGGTAGAATGGGTACCATAATAGTACTCTATGGACATGTTCTGAATCCATGTCCACTAAACGTTGACAATAAGAGAATAGTATTGCAATGTTGTTTGATTTGTTGCACTCTTTTTTGTGACTCACAGTTACAGATAAGTTCCAGTAGTATTGAGCTAAACATTGGATTACTGGTTTGGTATCAACATATTTATTTGTTTTTGTATATTTTCTTCACATATGCAGCAGCATTGTTTATTTCCAATGGTCCTGATGAAAGCCTGGACACTTTGAAAGACCAGATAGGCTGAAACATGTCGACCGACCTTACCATCTTAGCAGTCTAATTCACACTGCTTTGCACTGCTTTTTAATCCTGCCAGTTTGGACAAGCCAATAAAAAGTTTTTTTGTCCTTACTAGGTAGTTTTAGACTCACATTCATCTTCTCAATCACATCCAGCGCTGCACCCTCACAACGCCTAGCATTCACATATGGGATTTTAGCATCCTTAGACACCTTAGGTCATTCAAGAACACATCCCAGAGCTCCTACCTCACAGTGAGGGAGTTGTAGCCCTCAGTGGGACTAGGTTTTCCCACTGGGAGGAGAAGCCCATAAGATGAAGCATGCCACCTATGGTGGGTGAGGGCATTCGTCCTGAAAGGGATTGCTCCCTAGAGGGGCTTTATTGAGAGACACATCTTCACCTCACTTCATTGTAGACCCAAGAGGTATTGTGCTTTGACTAAGCTAAAAATACCTTCAGGTTTACCACGAAGTGTCCTTTTAGTCACGTGGTACCTAGGGTATGAATAAAAAATAAACTCTTGATTAACAAGAGATAATCTACGGGTACAGCTATGGATTATTATGATCCTTGTGATACCAATTTTTTTACCAACGTGTTTCTGCCCTATTTATTAGCCTGTTCGGTCTGGGGCATTCATCAGGGTTATGCGCTTCTTTTTTATCCCTTTCAATGAGTGAGGGTCCAGCCACTACACCTTTTTCTTTGATACAAAACGTTTAGGCTAACACGCTTTGCATGTCTCGCTCCAGAGTGCTATGCAACCAGAATTGTGGGCTTGAAGACACCTTAGCTGCTGACTTATTTAATGTTAGAAGTAGGCTTAAATATGTCAAAATGATTTTAGTTCAGAGCTTAATTTGTAAAACAAAAGTGGCAGGGCCCTCATCATGAACCCACCACAGCTTGCACCATCCATTGCCACTGCTAGCACTTCCAATGACAGTAACTACAAAACTACTAACCATCACATTGCTACAAGTGTGACAATTAAGACTATTAGAGACCCTGAAAACTAAAAGAATGGCTTGGCCGGCAGGTATTAGTTGTTTTTATTGTATTTTGAGTTAATAAACAACTGTTGCTCTGCTCGCCTCTAAATGACACAAACATTGCCACCATGCGGCAGCTGTCATAAGAGCCGGTGTTGACAATATAGTGTAGCGCCAATCACCGGCTCAAATTGAGCACTGATTTAGTTAGACATGCAAATGCTGAAGGTCGGCTTACAGTGTTAAAGAGCTACTTTGCAGCTCAATTGCCATGTTATTCAGTGTCTCATATTTCAGTGTAAGACCACACTGCAGCCCACATGGGACATTTGCCCATTATGCCACTTCTGCAATCTTTGTGTATTTTACTGTGGAGTTACCGAAAGGATGAATATGCGCTGAGAGGTGTCTAGCTGTCCATGTCTCCTGAAGTCCAAAAATGACAGCAACTAAGTACATAAAAATAACTTAAGGAGACCACAAGAAAAAGATGAATTTCTATGGTGCCCCACAGTTAGCAGTTGTGCAAGCTTAATTTACACCAACCATTTAGAGCTTGGCATCATAGGTTAAATGTACACACACACACACACGTGCGCACACACACAACAATTGCAGCTCAAGCAGCAGCAGTGCAAGCTTCTCTCACACACAAAGATTCAGCAAGGACAACTTGGTTGGAAGCTCAGCGCAGGTCACCCATACAAATCCAACATCTATGGCCATACAATGGACAAACAAATAAAGCCTCACCACACCATCACACGCTAGGCTAATCATGTTCCTGTGTCGTCTGCTCCGTCCAGTGACCCTGCAAGACTATCTATTGAGAGCAGGGGTGGGGTCTCCAGCCAACATCCATGCTGGGCGACATACTTCCAGGACACTATGGTGAATTTTGCTGGCTGTTTCTCCACCCTATACTTCAGACAGATAGAGTGCCAGCTCTCCTTCTTCAGGAATTGTCCTATAGGACACTAGGTCATTTTTTCTGACTCCAGGGTTAAATCAGACTGGTTGCATCTGCGCAAACAGAGGGATCAGTCACTCAGCTCAAGGAGAGCCATCCCCCTCCATCGGCTGCAGATCGTGTATGTGAAATACGCTTAAAATCTTACATCAAAAAGCCGTGATCCAATTTGCACTGAACCAGAAGATTACTAAACAGGAATAACCTTTTACAAAGCATTTTTAACATGGCAATAGTTTTGTTTCATAGACCTTTGAATCTTTTGACTTTTCTTGCTCATCTTGACGTTGTCCTATAAAGTGTTTTTGATCTATTAGAAGCACCTATTTTCTGGTGGAGGTGAGAGGCTTCTTAAGACTTCAGTGGCCAAACTAGACACGCCAGTTTTGTTCAATTCCCACCCGATGTATGTTGGGAAGGTAGGATGTGGACAAGGGATGAATTCTCTTGTAGCACCTTTGCGGATGCTTGCATCCTGGGGAATGGAACAGATGATGTTCTATTCCTTGTGTGCATGTTTTCAATTTTAACATTGAAACTTTTAGTTTCACTTTTGTATGATTGGGGAGAATGATAAACAAATGCAATCATTCCTTTACTTATTCTACACCTCTTTCTGTAAGTCTGATTTTGTATGCAACATGCATGCCAAAGCAAAGGTTTTCTTTTCTTGTTAACCATGATTTCTGTACAACAGAATCAGTGTGCCACGTGCATACCCACATGCACTACGGAGTGAGGCACATGAATGAAGCTTCATGTGTTCATGTTTGGTAAAACGCTTACAAACCAAGCCTGTTTGTGTGACCTCTGTCACAACCACGTCAATGATTTAGCCTTGCAATTGTGAGAGAGCCTTATGATAAAGAAGAATTGGCAAAGGCAATAGGTCTCGCCTGCAAAAACGATTGGCGTTGGCAATGTTTTGTAGCCATGCTGTACAGCTGTGCAGCCACACAGACAAAGGAGAGTGGGTGGGAGGGGCAGGTTAACGACAATGGAGGGTTGTTGGCAGGGGCTGGGGAAAACCACATGGACAATGGGGGGTGTTCTGGAGGGGCGCAGGCAACCACATGCAGACAATAGAGGTTGGGTTGGGGGTTGGTGCCAAGCACACAGAAGATGGAGGGCGGTGGGAGTGGCAGGGGGAAGGCAAATTGAGCGTGGGCTATAGGGGCTTGGACAAGTATTCAGAGAATGGAGGATGGTCAATAGGGGCTGGGGGGGCTGAGGGGAAGCACAGAGAAGGGCCGGAGGGGTTTGGGGCAATTAGATGGACAATGGAGAGTTGGCAGGAGCCGCTGTGGGCAAGTAGAGAGAAAACAACGGCATTCAGGAGAGGTGAAGGCAAGCAGATGGACAACAGACAGTGGTCAGGAGGGGTGGAGGAAAGCAGATGGACAAAGGAGGGAGGTTGGAAGGAGCAGGGCAACCAGACAGACAATGTATAGTAGATGGGAGTGTCTGGGGGCAAGTACACGACAATGTATGGATGAGCGGGGGAACTGGGGAAAGCAGACAGACCATGGAGGGAGGCCAGGAGGGGCTAAGGCAAGCAGAGGGACAAACGAGGGTGGGCACGAGGGGCTGGGGGCAGAAACATGGATGACAGAGTAGTTGGGTGGGGCTAGGGGCAAGCAAAAGGAGAATGGAGGGTAGTTGAGAGGGCTGGGGCAAGTAGACAGAGAACAGAGGGTGGTCGGGGGGACTGGGGGCAAACATGAGTGCATGGGGAAAGTACACAGACAACGGATTGGGCTGCAAAAGGGCCTTTGCCACAGACCATAGATATTACATTTCAAATTGAGGGGGCAGTACATTTTCAAGAGAAGTAATAGATGTAAGGAGCGTGCTTCTGCCAGACCTGACCTGCATGCTAAGTCAGTCACTTTTTCTGTCATATTCCCTGCCTGAATTTTGCCTTAATTTAAATTTTTGAGTTTTGCTTTAATTTTGTATTTTACATTTTGTTTGAATTTTCTTTAATTTTGAATTTTGTTTTCCCCGGCTGTAACAATTTTACTTGTTACCATTTCATACTTCTTTACAAATTGATGCCAAGGGATGTAATCCTGTCAAATGTGTGTCCTGTTTTGTCATCTTCACGTTCCCAACCTTTACTTATGCAGCTAATTTTCACACTCCAAGTGCGCTATTTTACACGTGTTTAGACTCCTCTGTAAACCAGTATTTTAGAGTTCCTTAATCTCTTTTACATTTTCTCACACTCATTGATGTTTATGCTCTCTAGAAGACCAGTAAAATGTACTAAATGTATTATTTCCTTTCAAGCAAATCCATCTATCAATGTATTGTATATGGTTGGGTGTCGCACGTCTTGATCATTTGGAAAGAATCAATTGTAATCAACACACTTGGGGGCTTGAGGAGTTTTAAGGACCTGCGTAGACCAACTCCCCACCAAATTAATATCACGCAAAAAAGGGGCCACGGGTCCGAATAATAAGGAGGTAATCTAGCTGTATGAATTTACTCTACCGTGCAAAAACAAGGGGTTTCCCTATTCAGGACGGTTCCCCTCACACACCCAAAGGTGTCATGCTTCATCATAGGGGTGCCTCCTCACGTGATAGACCTAGTCTACACGTGGGCTACAACCCCCTCTCTACAAGGGAGGAGCTCAGGGATGTTTTTAGTGAGTCAGGCGGGATATACTAAACCACTATGTAAAGCTGGCGTGTGTGTAAGAAAGAAAGAAAGTGCAGTGCTGTGATGTGACAATTTAAAACTGGCTACAGGGTTAGCTATATGCAGATTTATTCGGCTACCCAGTGTCAGGATTAAAAACAGTGAAAAGCTGATAACACTAGTGTCGGCATTAGAGACGTCTGTCCCGGCATGTTAGCCATAAGGTACGTGCGCCAAAACCACAAGTTCGTGGAGTATTCAGCAGGCGGCACACGTCCAGGGACAGGAAACCAAACCTTATGGCTAACATGCCGGGACAGACGTGGTGAATTCAACAACCGATAGTGGTTGTATGCAGTACATACTGAACAGTCAATTATACTGGTTCAGTATTATACTCTTCATTTATTCACGTGTTTTTTCATGTTTTTTCCACGTATTTGCACGTATTTATTGCAGTAGCTGAATAACTGACCCTGAAGAAGGCCGTGACACTATCTAGGTTTTTTGGCCGAAACATGTTGGTCGAGTGATCTACACAACTGTCTCTAATGCCGACACTTGTGTTATCAGCTTTTCACTGTTTTTAATCCTGACACCGGGTAGCCGAATAAATCTGCATATAGCTAACCCTGTAGCCAGTTTTAAATTGTCACATCACAGCACTGCACTTTCTTTCTTTCTTACACACACGCCAGCTTTACATAGGGGTTTAGTATATCCCGCCTGACTCACTAAAAACATCCCTGAGCTCCTCCCTCGTAGAGAGGGGGTTGTAGCCCACGTGTAGACTAGGTCTATCACGTGAGGAGGCACCCCTATGATGAAGCATGACACCTTTGGGTGTGTGAGGGGAACCGTCCTGAATAGGGAAACCCCTTGTTTTTGCATGGTAGAGTAAATTCATACAGCTAGATTACCTCCTTATAGTTCGGACCCGTGGCCCCTTTTTTGCGTGATAAGAATCAATTGTAGACAGTATTTTAAAACAATGTTCACAGTTGGACCAGAACATGACCGTATAATTTAGTTTCTAGATTGCTCAATGTTAGGTGTTTTCCTCCAAGTGTTATCTTTCCCTTGCTACTGAAAGCTGTCTCAGCTGAGTGTTTGCTCACAGTGCCACTAGTGACTGAGTTACTAATTAACACTGAGCTTGGGATCGTAAAGAGTCTTTTGTCTTGTTTGCATTTCTTATCAAAATATTTGCTTATTTAATCTTTGACAAGCAGTGACTAGTCTCACGACTTGGGCGCCTTGAAAAAGTAAGTTGGTCAAATAAACCTTCTGAAAATCCGTCAAACGCAAAAGAAGACGAACTTGAGTTAGGAGCGGCAAATTGAAAATACTGTAGAGAAGCAAGAAACTGTTCTACTCTTTTATAAGGTTATTATTGGCCCGCTTGCTTAGTGCTGAGTTCATTTGTAGTTATGATCTTCATCCAAGATTTGAAGCGCCTGGAAAGAACAGAACTATTGTACTTGTTATTGCACTGTTCATAGTTTGGATGAGGTCTAATCCTGTTGGTTGAGGTTGAGGCTTTTTTTTTAGTGTTTTTATTTGTCTCACTACGACAAGCAGCCTTTGGGCAACATCACAATTAAGAACCACTGGCAACGCCAATAGGTCAGACTTAAAATTTCACTTCCTTGATTTATGTGTGTACCCATCTTTCTTTTGCCCACCATGCTACTTCAGTTTGGAGCCACCCATATGCAAATCAGCCTTGGTCCTGCTCCAACAGGAACAGTTTAGCCCAAACTGACAGGTTAGGTCCTACCTAAACTGGAACACAAGCAACCCAAGACCGGTTTCTCCATGGTTAGGGCTCAGCAGTCGCCTATAGCTTGGCGCGGGTGGCACAGTTAGCACGGGACCCACGTCAAGGCCTTGCCACTTAGGGGAGTACCCCAAACACACAAAAGGTGATGGGAGGAGTGCTTGCAATAAGTCTAACAACCAGCAATTGCTTGGGGTAGCATTTCAACCCATCGTTCTTTTCCCCACCGTGCCACCTCAGTATGGACCCTAGTCCAATAGGAAGAGTCCGGCCCGAACTTCCACGACAGCTCCTATCTGACCCGAAACTCAAGCAAACCAAGTTTTCTCCCTGGTTTGGGGCTCATCAGTTGGGTGTAGCTTAGTTCCACTGGTGCAGTGAGCATGGGACCCACATTAAGGCATACCATTGCCACTTAGGGGAGCATATCAAACACCCAAAAGGATTTGGGAGGAATGCTTGCAATCAGTCTAATCTTGGCAAAGATATAGGCTGTAAGGTAACCTACATGCTTTTAAAGAATGAGCAGCAAAGGAAGGATTAAAAAGAATCTATCATGTCTTGGGAGTAGTGGGTTATATGATGTCTGAAATCCTAAAACAAGAATAATGTTTAATTGATACATCAGTGAAGAGTGATTATTTTATGTTACTGCCGTGTGTGTAGCACATGCCTACCACTGATACGGTCTCCTAACTTTGAGGGCAGCATAGAAAATGAGAACTGCTCCATTGCTTTTGGTTTTCAAGTGCATGCGTTGCCCCATAACTCTGAAAGGAATTAAGGGCCTCTTTACGAGTAACCCGATTTTTTCCGATCTGTACAGAAACTCCGTTATTGCACAATGTGGAGGTATGAGAAATGCGTTTTTTATGGAGATGCCGGAAGCGATAAAAAACACATGCTCCATTAAATTTCAGCAGGTTACACCTGCAGGAGCTTAAAGGGAGAAAAATACCCATGTGGGCAAAACTTGGAATAGGTGCTGATTATCACACCTGATAAATTCTGAGCACCTCATTTTCAGATGTTATTAATACAATAATTATTGCATCAAAATCTGGACCACGCTTAATGGGGGCCCAGGGCAGGGATTTGAAGGGGAGATACTTCAGCAGGTAGTCCAAACTTCACATCATGTTGGGAAAGAGTTATGCAGGTGTGGATGATTAGTGCAGTGAGCAGTGTACATGGACATTTTGAGAGTGATACACGTGCATTAGGACTGTGGTGGTCGAGTTCATGCAGGAGAGTGTGGGGGGATGTATGATTTGGGCAGCATTCGTATGCGAATTCCAATTTTATTGGAGACGGAAAAAGTGAGTGTTGGGCCAGACACAAGTGGTTTGGGTTTCCACACTGTTGTGGGTGCATGGAAAACAATCAAACTAGTTCTGTGATGAAAATAAATGTTTATGACTGCAGCTCGGCTGAGTTATTGTCTCAATAATTAATTACACTACACATAAGTATTTCACAAGTTTTGCCTTGTGCATATGATTACATTTCAAACTCTCAGCGTTCCATTAAATTGTTTTTTAAAATTCATGCAATTCTTCACTAATTCGTTCATGCTGTTCAATGATTATTTTGACATTTCAAAGCACAGTATACTCCAGCAGATTTTTAGAGGTAGCATATGCAAACATTTTGCAATGTTCCCAGTTACAAGAGTGCGGTATATCTATTCTGTCAACCTAAAAATGACAATATTATGAATATTTCTGAAAAAAGTGCACATATCCCCGGGGGGGGGGGGGGAAGAGGTGGGGGGTGGTTTAGTGGTCATGGGCCCGTTTTGTCAATGGGGGCCGGTTTTGCAATATCGCCCCCCTTTAACAAAAGTGGGAGCAGTGCTTTTTACTAGCAGCACCCCCTCCCCCTGGGCCGGTTTAGCAGCAATCTCCCAGGGCTGGTTGCTGTTCCCATTAGGGCCCTGATAGTGGGTAAGGGTCTGCTCCGCGTTGCATAGTACTGTGCAGTTCATATGTTTACGACATTTATTCTAGGGAAGGTATGTACTGGCAATTGAATCTATTTCCGTGCAGTTACAATGTGGAGTCCTATTAGCACAGTCAACGGGTTGGGGTCTTCATTGTCCCTTTCTTTAGCCATATTTGCCATGTATGGAGGGGGTGGAGCAAATAGTAGGCGAAGTGAGCTTTTACTCAATTATAATACAATTCAGAATCGGGATCTGCTAATCACCCCTGCTTCTATGGCAACGTTAATATTTCCCACCTGACCCTGGGCTGTTTGCAGCCCATGCAGTGGTGATCATGATAGACCTCAGATGTCTAAAAATTCCTTATTAAAGGGAATGGGAATATTGTAAAACAAGTATAATAGCTTTGGCAGAACAATCATTTTCTTCAGAGCTATCCTATCCATCAACGACAAAAGAAGGCTGTGTCATTTTTGTACTTGGTCTCCTATTTTAGCTATGGCAACACCGTAGTTTTCAGTCATGGCTGCAGATCTGTCAGCTTATCCATACACCAAGATATTTAAAATAATTTAGACTCCAGGGGAAACCGAAGTCCAGTGTACACTCGTGGGTGCTTTAAATTGGTGGGAATATCGTGGATTTATTCCAATTGATTGCATTTGCCGATAGCACTTTAAACAATGTGAAATCTCTAATAATTAGGCTGACATATGAGGCGGAGTATGCAAATATATAGTGATGACATCCTCATAAAATGATATATTGAGATTTAGTGAAATAAAACTCAGGCCCCTGTTCGCGTGAAGTTGCCGAACAGCACACATCAAGGGTTCCGATTCCTGTGCATAGCAGGAGTGACAATGGGCAGCCCTGACGGGTGCCTCTTCCAGTAAGAATGGGATCCTAGAGGAGGCCATTCAGCCATATTCTAGAAATGTGATCATTGTGTAAGGTGGATCCATCCTGTAAAACACACCAGGATCTACCGGGATTCTCATTCTGTTTAGCACAGTCAGCAGAAAGTTGAATTCAAGTGAGTCAAAAGCCTCAGTGGCGTCCAAAAAGACCACCATGGCCTCAATATCTGTATTTAATTGGTGCATTTGAGTGAAGAGGCTTCTTAAATTGTGGGTACCAGGGATAAGTCCTGCTTGGTCAGGAAGGGCCAAGTTCAACAGTAGAAGCATCAGTCTATTAGCCAACACTTTAGCTGGAATATTTACATCAATATTAATGAGAGAGAGTGGTCTATAAGACTGGGTGCTTGATTAGTACTGTTTCTCTGAAGAAAGGGAGAAGGATAGGTGTTTCAAGGGCCTCGTTATATACCCGTAGCAACCAGGGATCTAGCAGGTGAGAGTATGCCTTGTAAAACTCCCCCTGGAAGGCCTTCATTACTCAGAGCCTTACAAGTTGGCATACTGGAAATGACATTTGTTATTTCCTCAAGCGTGATGGGTGCAACTTATCCAACCATCCCAGAGCAATACCATCAAAGTAGCATAAGTAATCAATGCCTGTCAGGGACCAATTGGAGGACTATAATCTGGAGTAGTAGCCTGTAAATTCAGCCAGTATTTATTCCGCTTCAAATAGTGTTTTGCCATTGTCTCTATCCAATTGTATTAAGTCTTGTGAGAACCAGGAATGTTGTATGAGTGAGGCCAGGGTCTTCCCTACACTCTAGCCCTGGCATGCTTGAGTACATTCTTTACTTTCTGGTCAGCAGCCTCTGTAAATTTCATCAGTCTGGTTTTAGTGTCAGCTAAAGTACTTGGACTAGGGTGATGCATATAGTGTACCTCTAAAGTCCTTTTTTCTCTCTTAAATCTATTGAGCCAGGTGCAGAGAGTCCTGCACATGCCATATTGTTTGGTGATACACATTCCCCTGACTTAGGCTTTAAAGGCCTCTCACAGCATGCCGACCATGTCCACTGGAGACTCACTGAGCTTAAAGTAGCTTATAATTTCAGTTTTTACCGCCTCCCTGAACACTGTATCAAGAAGCACAGAGGGAGCTAGCCTCCATGTGAACGTATGGTGTCTCGAGGCCAGGAACCCATTTGTTAGTTTAACAGGTGATTAGTCTGAAAGGGTATGTGGTAGATGTTCTATAGCCTCGGTCAAGGTGCATGTAGGAAAGTAGGACCTGCTTCTTATGGTTACCCCCACTTTTTGTTTGATGTAATGCTGTTTTTGACTAGTCTGACTGGGATCCTGCTAATCGGGACCCCAGTCTAGCTGCTTTTGCCTTAAACTGTAATGTTATGTACTTAGGTACACCCCAGATTGGATACTGGGGTACCCTTGTTAGTCCCTAGTATATGGTACACATGTACCCAGGGCATAGGTACACAAGAGGTCTCCCATGGGCTGCAGCATGTATTATGCCACCAATGAGAGACCATTCAAAATGGAACTACAGACATGCCATTGCAGCCCGTGTACGTTGGTGCATGCACCACTTACTTAAGATATAGGTTTACTATATCTAAGGGTCACTGCACTGAAAACCTATAAGTCACCCCTAGAGCAGGCCTTTACAATCCTGAAGGCAGGGTGCTTGGTTCTAAGTGAGAGGGTGCCCCTGCATGAGCAGGACACCACTGCAGCCTACGGAGTCCATTCTCCCGGGTTGTCAGTGAAGCAGCCATATACTATAAATAGAGGGGCATTACCCGACAGCGTGATGACCATCTTGAAAACGGCTGCAACTAACACTATTGTGTTTGGTGTCAAACATGTTGGAATCATACCCCCTGTGTGGGCGGTATGATTCCACCCACCAGGAAGGCCCTTCGTGGGGCCCTCAGTGTTCCCCGTACCAGCCTTCTAGCTCCAGACAGCACAAAATGGTTGCTGCCGACCAGAGACACATTTCTGCCCTCCTGCTGCTGAGCCAAGCTCGAGCAGGGGAAGGCAGAACAATAGGCATCCTGTCACAGGGAGGTGTGACCACCTCCTAGACAGGATTTAGTGTATTAGGGCTGGATGGGTGCGCTTGACAGCGCCTGAAAACCTGCCGGAGGTGTCCCTGTGCATAGTCCAGTTCAAACCAGTCCTGGGAGCCGCCGGCTCCCGCTCTGGTGCGAAACTGGACAAAGGACATGGGAGTAACCTCCCCCTATCCAGACCCTCCCCTGGAAGGGTCCCTTGAATCTTTCCAACCTTCTCCCGTGGGTACTTAGGGGCTTACCTGGCTGTAGGACCTTAGATTCGTCGTGAACAAGATTCAGAACTGAAACCACTGCACTTCGACCGTCTGGGCACTCTGGTCTTCGCTGGACTTCGTTTGGGCCGGACTTCGTCTCCCTCTCAGTCTGCTGCATTGTCTGTGCCTGTGCACTGTACAGGATCCATACAGGACCTGCGGAGCATCCAAGACACCTGAAGATAATCTCCCTTGGATTGAAGGAGTCACTCAACTGCATTCGCAGGCACCGCAACACTGCTGACTGGTCTGCTGATCCCAAGCTCCTATGGACTCCGAAAGGCTCAGCAACACAGGAGGTGGGTTTCTATGTCTCTCGAGGTCCGAGCTGCCCTCTCACTGAGTTTGAGGTCAGAATCCCTCGTGGGGGCTGCAACACCCAAAACCCTGTGAACCGCATACTTTTGCAAGTGCATGTGCTTGTTGGCAATCTTGCAACGAGTGCATTGGGCTCCAAGTAGCCCCAATCTCTGGCAACGCTTCCTACAAAGATCTTCAACCACCTTGCACCGTATGCTCTATGGCCTGTTGTTTTGGGAAGCTGCCCGAGGTCCTCTCGTGACTCCTGTCCCTTCAGCCTGTGGGTCCAATTGAGGGTCATCTTTAATTTCCTTGGGCTCCCCTGATTGCTCGGGGCCTGCCCTGACTCTACTGAGTGTGGTGAGTCTCCTGGACCTTGCTGGTCCGAACCATACAGTTCCTTGACTTCCTGCGTGGGTTGCTTTTGCAAAGGCTTGTTGGTGCTCCCGCCGGACACCAACCCCTTAGCACTCAACATCCTTCGTGGGACCACTCGCATCTGGCTCCTGGTCATCCTCAACGTCGCCTGGTCCCCACAGCTGCAGAGTCAAGGTCACCATCAACTATCCTGAAGCATCCGACATCGCCGGACATTCGTCTACCGAGCCCCTGGTCACTCTGAAGTGACCCAGACTCTCTCCCCTCTGCTTTCAGGTACACTTCGACAAGAATCCATGGACATTTTCTCCCCTTCCAGCAGCAGCTCTTCTTCGAAGTCCTCCATTGGGTTCGACTGCGGTTTCCAATGCCACTTCACACCTATGCACCCGGCTTCCCTGGGTTAGGTAACTTGGGTACTTCGGTATCCACGGGTGGGGTGGCTCTCCAACCTTCTGTCTTCCATGGGGTTTCTTTGTAGTCCACTGGGAAGAGTCCCTAATCTTTAAAGTTCTAACCGCGACTAGCACTTAGACTTGTACGGAGCATGCGGTCGTGTTCCCACACTGCACACGTTCTCCGTGGGGTCCTATCTACTCACTTTGGGTGGTTCCTTGGGGTCCCAGCAATTCTACGTCCTCTCGACATTGTCCTGATTCGAGTCGTGGTTCTTATACCACTTTTTTAGTATATGGTTTGGTTTCCCCCCATGGGGCCCACTGTGTATTAGTGCTATTTACTGTGATTTATTTGCTTAAGTATTGGGGGCTTTGTGTCTATCTCCATGTAGGAGATACTGTAACATACTAGTGTTATATAATAAATGCATATTTTTTATAACTACTGTGTGGTTCTCTTTTCATTTAATCTATACTATAAGATTACATTCTGGAAAAACAAGCTGCTTTACACTCCTTCAAGACTAAGCCTGAAGGCTGTTCTCCACAGCTACCAATTGGATAGCTTTCTAAGGTTGTCTGAGACCTCTTAAATCACCATAAGTGTTGTCTGGACTGGTGCAAGGTGCCCACTTACAATAGTGGACAGCATATACCAGCCCAGCCTCTGACATTGGTGTGCAGCAGTTTGGATTCAAGCCTTCATTGTTTTACCAGATAAATCTTTGTAATGATTAACTGAAAAACCACTAGTACTAGGCACATATAATACAAGCTTAGAATAGTAAGTTCTACTGAACTTGGGGTTGGGTAAGTTAAGAGTCTACCACACCCTTTCTCCAACCTAAGCGATTTTAGCTCCCACTAGGTTAGGTAGGTGCAACACCACACCACACTTAGTATGTCTACTAAAGGAGATGCCAGTGGCTCTCTGCCTTGTAGATACAGTGAACTTTCGTTCCAAGAACTAAAAGCACTGTGTGCCTCTAGGAAGCTGAAGACAGGGAGGAGTGCCAACACTCAACGCCTGGTAGAGGTGTTACTGTTAGATGACCTAAGGAAGACTCCTGGGTCAGATGAACAGGGCAGAGTGGGTGGGCCAGGGTATGAAGATAGGGCTCGAGGGGAACCCCTCTTTGACCTAGAATCTAACCTGGACCAGGGGGAACCTGATGGCTCCCACCTGGACAACTCAGATCTTCAAGAGGAAAATGGAGAAGGCCTTGAGGGCCCCCTCTTTGTTCCTCCTGGAAGAGTGCAGAGTTTACCAAGCAGATCTAGATCTCCCTCTGCAGAGTCTAATCACTCAGGACAGTCTGTACGGACCTCTGTATCTAGCAAGAGGGACCACACTTTTGATAGGGAATACCAACTTCTTGAACTTGAGAAAGCTAGGCTTAGGCTCAGGAAAGAGCAGTTGGCCCTTGACAAAGAGTCCCTAGAGGTCCTGAGAGCTAGAAAGAAATTAGGAATAGAGTACCATGGTGGCAGCAACAGTGTCCCTAGAGTTAAGGAACATTCCTTTGATCATAGGAACCTGAGCAAGATTGTCCCTCCCTACCATGTTGGGGATGACATCCATAAATGGATAACTGCTTTAGAGAGGGCCTGTAAAGTTCAGAAGGTCCCTCAAGAGCAGTGGGTAGCTATCTTGTGGCTCTCCTTTGCTGACAAAGGTAGAGATAAGCTCCTCACTGTTAGATGAGAGGATGCTGACAATTACTCAGTTTTGAAGAGTGCTCTCATTGATGGGTTTGGCTTAACCACTGAACAGTACAGGATTAAGTTCAGAGACACCCAGAACTGGGTAGACTTTGTGGATAGTGCTAACAAGGCTCTGGAAGGTTGGTTGCTTGGCAGCAAAGTACATGATTTTGATGAATTGTATAATTTGATTATGAGGGAGCAGATCCTTAATAATTTCCAGAATCAGCTGTTGCATAAATACCTAGCAGACTCAGATCTGACTTCTCCCCAAGAATTGGGAAAGAAGGCAGATAAGTGGGTCAGAACCAGGGTGAAGCAGAAAAATCAGAACCATAGTGGTGATCAGAAGAAACAAGATTCTTCTAAAGCTTAAGATAAGGGTGGGGACAAGGGTAAAGACAAAGAGTCTTCATCAGGGCCCTAAAACCTGTATCTGGGGGGGGTCACAATCCAACAATAAAGGCAAAAAGAAACCTTGGTGCTATCTCTGTAAACAGAAGACACATTGGACTAGAGATGCTGATTGTCCAAAAGCCAAGGAAAATCCTCCTACCACCACTGCCCCCAAGGCAACTGCGCCCCCTAGCACAAGTACAAGTGCTGGTACAGGGAACAAGAGATGAGTAGGGTTAACCTTGGGCTCTGAGATGAATTCTGGCCTAGTCAGAACTCCAACTCAGGCTGTGCTTGTCTGTGATGGTGGCATGGATCTTGCCACCTTATTTGTCAGTCCCAGTAATCTGGGCAAGTACAGACAACAGCCTTTGATAAATGGTAAGGAGGCCATGGCATACAGGGACACAGGTGCAAGTGTCACTATGGTGACAGAGAATCTTGTGGCCCCTGACCAAATCATACTTGGAAAAATGTACCAAGTGACCAATGCAAACAATGTCAGGACTGACCATTCCTTGGCAGTTGTTAATTTCAGCTGGGGAGGGGTAACTGGCCCTAAAAAGGTTGTGGTAAGCTCAGACCTACCAGTAGAGTGTTTGTTGGGCAATGATTTGGAGACTTCAGCCTGGGCTGAAGTGGAACCAAGGACTCATGCAGCAATGCCTGGTATCTCTGCAGATGTGTTTGCTGTGACTAGGTCACAAGCCAAACTGTCAACCACTGAACAGGCCCTGGATCCTGGAACAATGGACCAGGGGCCTTCCAAGAGAAGGAGCAGGAGGGGTAAGGCTGTGTCTTCCCCCCAGACTCAGAGTGAGGATCAGTCTCCTTAGGGAGATGATCATAGTCCCTGTGAAAGAACTGTGTCAGATGAGCTTGAACCTGATCAGGTTGAGTTCTTGGAAACGGGGGCCCTTCCAGGGCAGACTTGAGTTTGGAGCAGCAAACATGCCCCTATCTTGAACCCCTCAGACAGCAAGCTGCTGCTGAGGTTGCTGGGAGTGTCAGTGGATCCCACAGGATCTATTGGGATGAGGGACTCCTTTACTCAGAGGGTAGAGACCCCAAGCCTGGTGCAACTAGGAGGTTGGTCATACCTCTGAAGTTTAGGGGCTTCCTACTCACCTTGGCACATGACATTCCCTTAGCAGGACACCTAGGCTAAAGTAAGTCTTGTTACAGGCTTGTCCCTCACTTTCACTGGCCACACATGTCTGAGGACACAAAGGAGTTTTGTCGCTCCTGTACCACCTGCCAAGCCAGTGGTAAGTCAGGTGGTACCACAAAGGCCCCCCTCATATCACTACCAGTGGTGGGGGTTCCTTTTGAGAGGGTTGGGATTGACATAATTGGTCCCATGAACCCTCCTACAGCATCTGGGCACAGTTACATTCTAGTGGTGGTGGACAATGCCACTAGGTACCTAGAAGCAATTCCCCTTAGAACCACCACAGCTCCTGTGGTAGCCAGGGTCCTCCTGTGAATATTTTTCCAGAGTTGGTTTCCCTAAGGAGGTTTTAACTGACAGGGGTACAAACTTCATGTCAAGTTACATAACTGCAATGTGGAAGGAGTGTGGAGTGAACTACAAGTTCACCACACCCTATCACCCACAATTCAATGGGTTAGTTGAAAGGTTCAACAAAACCCTCAAGGGCATGATCATGGGCCTTCCAGAAAAGCTTAGGCGAAAATGGGATGTTCTTTTGCCCTGCCTTCTCTTTGCCTCCAGAGAGGTCCCACACAAGGGGGTTGGCTACAGTCCTTTTGAGCTTCTGTTTGGGCATCCAGTTAGGGATCCCTTGTGTTTGGTGAAGGAGCGATGGGAGTAACCTCTCAAACCTCCCAAACAAGACATTGTGCACTATGTACTTGGTCTCCGCTCCAGGATGGCTGAGTACATGAAGAAGGCCAGCAAAAACCTTGAGGCAAGTCAAGAATTGCAAAAAGCTTGGCATGAACAAAAGGCTCTGACTGTTTACCAGCCAGGGCAGAAGGTGTGGGTGCTGGAGCCTGTGGCCCCAGCAGCTCTCCAAGACAAATGGAGTGGACCCCATACCATAATTGAGCAAAAAGGTGAGGTCACCTATTGGGTGGACCTTGGCACTCCCAGGAGCCCCCACAGGGTACTCCATGGGAACAGGCTCAAACCTTTTGTCGACAGGGCTGACATGGGTTTGTTCATGGCAACTAATGAGGGACAGGAGGAAGAGAGTGACCCTCTCCCTGATCTCCTCTCACAAAACCCTGATGATGGGTCAGTTGATGGTGTAGCTTTGGCAGGCAGCCTCACTGACCAACAGCAGATTGATTGCAGGAAGGTCCTCAATCAATATAGGCACATGTTTTCTTTGACACCCAGGTAAACCACCTAGTATACCCATGAAGTGGACACAGGTGAGAGTCTACCTGTTAAGAATAAAGGGGCATATTAGCAAGACCCACGTTAAAATTATCGCCGTTTAGCGGCAGGAAACTGCCGCTAAAACGGCGATAATGGGCTTGCTAATATGCGTTATGGAATTCAATAGAAGCCCAGGTTAGATGTCCTGCACATCTAACCTGGGCTTCTATTGAATTCTATAACGCATATTAGCAAGCCCATTATCGCCGTTTTAGCGGCAGTTTCCTGTCGCTAAAACGGCGATAATTTTAACGTGGGTCTTGCTAATATGCCCCAAAATCTACAGGCAGCCTGACCATGTCAGAGATTGCATCAGGACAGAGGTCCAAAATATGCTGGAGTTGGGAGTGATTGAACCCTCAGATAGCCCTTGGGCTAGTCCAGTGGTCCTGGTACCAAAACCTCACACCCAGGGTGGTAAGAGAGAGATGAGGTTCTGTGTGGATTACAGGGGGCTCAATGCAGTCACTAGGACTGATGCTCATCCAATTCCAAGGGCAGATGAGCTTATTGATACTTTGGCCTCAGCCAAGTTCTTAAGTACCTCACTGCAGGCTATTGGAAAATCAGACTAGCTGAGGATGCCAAACCAAAAACTGTATTTCCAACCCCTAGTGGGCATTATCAATTTATTGTAATGCCCTTTGGTTTGAAGAATGCACCTGCCACATTCCAAAGGCTGGTGAATAAAGTTGTCACAGGTCTGGAAGCTTATAGTGCAGCATATCTTGATGATATAGCTGTCTTTAGCTTCACCTGGGAGGATCACCTGGTCCACCTGAAGAATGTTTTGGAGGCTCTGCAGAAAGAAGGCCTCACTATCAAGGCTACTAAGTGCCAGATAGGGCAGAGCAAGGTTGTGTGCCTGTGCCACCTTGTGGGTGGAGGCCAGGTTCAACTATTACAGAGCAAAATCCAGAACATAATAGACTGGGTTGCTCCAACTACACAGACTCAGGTCAGAGCTTTCCTGGGCCTGACTGGGTATTACAGGAGATTTGTTAAAGGATATGGGTCTATAGTGACTCCCTTCTAAATGATCTCACCTCCAATAAAACACCCAAGAAGGTTCAGAGGACAGTTAGCTGTCAGAAGGCATTTGAGGATCTCAAGCAGGCCATGTGCACTGCTCCCATTCTGCAGAGTCCTGACTACTCCAAGCAATTTATTGTCCAAACAGATGCATCTGAGTTGGGGGTGGGCGCTGTGTTATCACAACATAATGCAGTGGGACAGGATCAACTAGTAGCTTTTATTTGCAGAAGGTTGACCCCCAGAGAGAAGCATTGGTCAGCTATAGAGAGTGAAGCCTTTGCTGTGGTGTGGGCCCTGAAGAAGTTGAGGCCATACCTGTTGGCGCTCACTTCATTGTTCAGGCAGACCATAAGCCCCTCTTATGGCTAAAACAGATGAAGGGTGAAAACCCCAAACCTTTGATGTGGTCCATTCCCCTACAGGGGATGGACTATACAGTGGAACATAGACCTGGGAGTAACCATGCCAAAGCAGATGGACTCTCCAGCTATTTCCACTTAGAAAATGAAGACTCATCTGGGCAAGGTTAGTCTCATCTCCTTACGTTTGGGGGTGTGTGTGTAGGAAAATAGGATCTGCCTCTTATGGTTACCCCAACTTTTAGCTTGATGTAATGCTGTTTTGGACTAGGCTGACTGGGATCCTGCTAATCAGGACCCCAGTCTATCTGCTTTCTCCTTAAACTGTAATGTTATGTACTTAGGTACACCCCAGATTTGATGCTAGGGTACCCTTGTCAGTCCCTAGTATATGGTACACATGTACCCAGGGCATAAGTACCCCAGAGGTCTCCCATGGGCTGCAGCATGTATTATGCCACTCATGAGAGACCACTCAAAATGGAACTACAGGCCTGCCATTGAAGCCAGTGTAAGTTGGTGCATGCACCACTTATTTAAGATATAGGTTTACTATATCTAAGGGTCACTGCACTTAGAACCTATAAGTCATCCCTAGAGTAGGCCTTTACAATCCTGAAGGCAGGGTGCTTGGTTCTAAGTGAGAGGGTGCCCCTGCATGAGCAGGACACCCCTGCAGCCTACAGAGTCCATTCTCCCGGACTATCAGTGAGGCAGCCATATACTATATATAGAGGGGCATTACGCGGCTGCGTGATGACCATCTCGAAAACGGCTGCAACTAACCCTATCGTGTTTGGTGTCAAACGTGTTGGAATCATACCCCCACACCAGTAACCGGTATGGGAGGTATGATTCAACCCACCAGGAAGGCCCTTCATGGGGCCCTCAGTGTTCCTGGTACCAGCCTTCTAGCTCCGGACAGCACAAAATGGTTTCTGCCCACCAGAGACACATTTCTGCCCTCCTTCTGCTGAGCCATGCTCGAGCAGGGGAAGGCAGAACAATAGGCATCCTGTCACAGGGAGGTGTGACCACCTCCCAGACAGGATTTAGTGTGTTAGGGCTGGGTGGGTGCGCTTGACAGCACCTGAAAACCTGCAGGAGGGGCACATTCCGTGTCCCTGTGCATAGTCCAGTTCAAACCAGTCCTGGGAGCAGTTGGCTCCTGCTTTGGCGCGAAACTGGACAAAGGACATGGGACTAACCTCCCCCCTTTCCAGACCCTCCCCTGCGAGGGTCCCCTGAATCTTTCCAACCCTCTCCTGTGGGTGCTTAAGGGCTTACCTGGCTGTAGGACCTTAGATTCGTCATGGACAAGATTCAGAACTGAAACCACTGCAATTCGACCGTCTGGGCACTCTGGACTTCCCTGTACTTCATTTGGGCCTGACTTCGTCTCCCTCTCAGTCTGCTGCATCGTCTGTGCCTGTGCACCATACAGGATCCATGCAGGACCTGTGGAGCATCCAAGACACCTGAAGGTAATCTCCCTTGGAGTGAAGGAGTCACTCCCCTGCATTCGCAGGCACCACAACACTGCTGACCAGTCTGCTGATCCCAAGCTCCTACAGACTCCGAAAGTCTCAGCAACACAAGAGGTGGATTTCTACGTCCCTCGAGGTCCAAGCTGCCCTATCACCGAGTTTGAGGTCAGAATCCATCGTGGGGGCTGCAATACCCGAAACCCTGTGCACCGCATACTTTTGCAAGTGCATGTGTTTGTTGGCAATCCTGCGACAAGTGCATTGGGCTCCAAGTAGCCCCAACCTCTGGCAACTCTTCCTTCAAAGATCTTCAACCACCTCACACCGTGTGCTCCGTGGCCTGTTATTTTGTGAAGCTGCCTGAGGTCCTCTTGCGACTCCTGTGCCTCCGGCCTGTGGGTCCAATTGAGGGTCATATTTAATTTTCTTGGGTTCCCCTGATTGCTCGGGGCCTGCCCTGACTCCCCTGCGTGTGGTGAGTCTTCTGGACCTTGCTGGTTCGAACTGTACACTTCCTTGACTTCCTGCGTGGGTTGCTTTTGCCAAGGCTTGTTGGTGCTCTCGCCGGACTCCGACCCCTCAGCACTCGACATCCTTCGTGGGACAGCTCGCATCCAGCTCCTGGTTGCCCTCAACGTTGCCTGGACCTCGCAGCTGCAGAGTCAAGGTCACCATCAACTATCCTGAAGCCTCCGACATCGGTGGACACTTTCTCCCCTTCCAGCAGCGGCTCTTCTTCGAAGTCCTCCATTGGGTTCGACGGCGGTTTCCAACATCACTTCACACCTATGCACCCGGCTTCCCTGAGTTAGGTAACTTGGGTACTTCAGTATTCACGGGTGGGGTGGCTCTCCAACCTTCTGTCTTCCACGGGGTTTCTTCGTAGTCCACTGGGAAGGGTCCCTAATCTTTAAAATTCCAATGGTGACTAGCACATAGACTTGTATGGAGCATGGGGTCGTGTTCCCACACTGCACTCGCTCTCCGTGGGGTCCCTATCTACTCACCTTGGGTGGTTCCTTGGGGTCCCAGCAGTTCTACGTCCTCTTGACATTGTCCTGACTCGAGTCGTGGTTCTCATACCACTTTTTTAGTATATGGTTTGGTCCCCCCCTGGGGCCCACTGTTATTAGAGCTATTCACTGTGATTTCTTTGCTTAAGTATTTTGTGCTTTGTGTCTGTCTCCGTGTAGGAGATACTGTAACGTACTAGATAGTGTTATATCAGTGGTTCCCAAAGTGTGCGCCGCGGCACCCCGGTGCGCCGTGATGAGAAGCCAGGGGCGCCGCGCCGCCGCGCAGGATGTGGGTCGTGGACATTGCAGCCGCAGCGCAACACGCGTCGCACGTGCTTTAAGACATTGACCTGTTCATCTGCTAGATTAAAGGTGAGAGAGTGGTGGCCTTTTTCCAAAGCCAAGCTATTAACAAGTGGGTGTTGTATTCTGTTCAGTGTGCTTGTTTATTTACCTTCTGCTGTTATTGCTGCCCTATTGACCCTAGAGCTGTCTTTGCATTATGTTTGGGCCACAGGGGTAAGCTGTAGGAATTCTACTCGCTGCTCCCGTATTGCAGGACTGCCTTAGGCAGGTCAGCGCCATATCATAGGTCTGGCCCTTTCCCTTACCAAGCACTTTATAATTCATAAATGAGATAAAGAGGCAAAGATTGGGGAAAAACTGAACGAACGGAAACTGCCAGTGGACGGAAAGTCTGCTGCCTGTCTTTCAGGGGGTGAGCTGTGATGACCTAAGAATATAGCAAAAACACTTACATCAAACAACAAAACATGCACTAGATGCATAATAGATGGTAAACCATTTGGAGCGCATAGCATTAAGGAGACACAAGCATTTTTGTGTGATCTTCCTGACACCTACAAAGTGTAGTTGCACCACTATGTCTTGTTCAAGATGATATTCAGGTATTAGCCACATCTAGGTCAGTGATGAGCCACTGATGAGCCAGACCTCCCATACAATCCTTATAATAAACTGTTAAGCACTCTTCCGTGTTACTATGTATACTAGATCACAGCATCTAAATGTGTGTGGGGGGTCACAGATAGTGGGAATTGCACTCATTTTTGGAAACCGGAATTTATTTTCCATCATCCTACTTTGACCCAGAGGAAGATGTGCGCCGCGGTACCCCGGTGCGCCGGTAAAAAAATGGTGGGGAGCCACGGCCAACTGCCAATTAGGTCAAGGGAGCCACGGGTCAAAAAAGTTTGGGAACCACTGTGTTATATAATAAATACATATTTTTTATAACTACTGTTTGGTTCTCTTTTCATTTAATCTATACTATAAGATTACATTCTGGTAAAACAAGCGGCTTTACGCTCCTTCAAGACTAAGCCTAAAGGCTTCTCTCCACAGCTACCACTTGGATAGCTTTCTAGGGTTGTCTAAGACCTCTTAAATCACCATAAGGGTTGTCTGGACTGGTGCAAGGTGCCCACTTACAATAGTGGACAGCATATACCAGGCCAGCCTCTCACAGTGCATAGATCTTGTGTTCCCACCAAATAGTCAAATCATGCCCAGGAATCATGTACTGTAGAATCATCCGTGCCCTCCTTGAGGGAAGGATATCTTTGTCTCCACATGTGAACTAGGCTGCGTGTCTGCTTGAGATCTGTTATCACCTGCACTGCTGATGGACATGTGTGGCTTGCAGGGTAGGAGCAATCTAGATATTTGTTGAGAAAGAACTAGGTTCAAATCCCAGGTTCAGAGCATTAGCTGTGGTTCCAGTGCCACACATTAATCCTAAACTTGGTGAAAAAATCTGTCTGCATCTGTGTTGGGGGTCATAGACATTAACCATCATAATATGTTTTGCTGGATATCAGCGAGGTGAAAACTTTAAAAGAGCAATACTCGAGCCCCACTGGGCCAATTTCGTTGTTCTTTGGCTCAGTTTGCTCTTGGTGGTGAGCTATAGCCACCAGGTACCATTTTAACAGGCCTCCTGACCTCTAAAGGAGACACTTTGTGTAGATCTGGATTTACTGGCTCCCTGCACCAGTCTTCTGCTCTTGGCTGTTGGTGCTCCTCTCCTGCTGGTGGGGTATCTTGAGCAGCCTCTTCAATTCCAGTCAGCAGAATACCCTTCTGCCTGGATCCCAATGCCCCAGAGCCTCATGGAGGTTTTCCAGGGCACCTATGGTGGCAGTGGAGCCAGGTCTTCCCCCAACTGGTCCTCAGGGCACATATGCGGTTCAGAGACACTGGCCCTAGAGAGACCCATCTGGTCCTGGTGCTCAGCTGGAGACAAAGCTCTTAGCAGCACAACTGGTGGCTTCTTCATTTTGCTATCCATTATTCCAATGTCATTGGTTTCCAGGTCCAGGGTTTTGTTCTCTGAAGGTACTGTTGATGCCACATTTTTGCCTGCCACAATACTGTGGTGGGGGAAGACTCCTGACCCCTCCCTAACCAATAGGGAAGAAGTTCACAGGGGTAACCCAACCCACTTTTGCAGCATTGTCTGTGTGCCCTACTGCAAACAATCCCTCAGTGCCCCTCTCTGCCTAAATCCAACATGGCAGACCCTTTCTTCCCTTGTACGGGGCTCCTGTGCCCACCCAGAGATGTGAACGTGAAAACGAATGGCCCCTCCTCTGTGATTACTGTAAACTGGTTCTAGGAGCAGACACCCTCCCAATGGGATTGGAGCCGGCCTGACTAGAGAGACAAAAGAGGGGGAGGGCAGGTATAAGCTACATCTGCCTTGGACAGGGGACTCCTTGAAGTAAATCAAGTTACTGGGCACAGCCCCAGGCCATCCTGTCAAGAGAAGAACATCTCCTCCCCACACCCAAGCGCGTTTGTTCCTGTCCTGGAAGCAATTCACAACTCATTCTTAGCTGGCTGCCAGATGACAGATAGAATACCAACTGGAAAGCCTCTAGAGGCTTTAGCAGGAAAAAGCCAACTTTTAAAAGGGCCTTTTGCTGAATAGTTTGCCAAATTTGATTTTACCATTAAATTGGATTTTGAATAACTATTAAATAGTGTCCTTGAAAAACTTTTCCAGCTCCTACTTCATTGAATTTAGCATTTATTAAATGTAACATTTTTTTCCAGTGCTTTTCTATGGAAGCAGCCATCCTTGCTACAATGAAAATAGCTTTTAGGTCTATTTCCCTCTAAGGACATATGGAACATTAAGCTTTTACATGTCCTACTTTTAAATATCACGCACCCTGCCTTATGGTCACTGAGGCTTACTTAGGGTGGTGTATTATTTAAAAGCAATGTTTCAGGCCTCTCAAATGGGATTATTTTGACAATTAAAATTTACAGTTTAAAACTGCCACAGTAATTCTGTCTGTGTGCAATCACCAGGCTGTAAATGATGGTAGTCTCTTACGAGCAGCCCGCACACATGCATGCTTGTGTGTGCACGTGTTCATGTGTAACCAGCCCAATGCCCTTACCCTAGCTGCGCCGCAGCTGCCTTATCTTAAAAGGCGAACACTAGCAGTAAACATGCTCAGTCCCATGACCATAAATTTACCATGAGTGAGACTCAGGTAGTGAGGCTTACCCTTAGTAAAGTTAAAAAAACAGGTGATCAAAAAGTGACTAAATGGGTGGAACTTATTTGCAACAGTTAGCTTTAAGATAAGTTGTTTAACTTAGTTTAACTTTAACTAAGGGTTAGTGTTGGTAATTAAACTAATAAGGTAGATTGAGGGCTATGATGACAATTAGTGTTAAGTTTAGGTTAATTTAATAATATGAGTCAATATATTTAACTTAAACTTATTTTACTTTCAATTAATAAGGTTAGTGTACCCACAGGGCAAGTGAAGTGGAGTGGAAAAATATATTGAAAAATGACCTCATTCATGTCCTTGGTGATGAGCCTGAGGCTTCGATGGAGTGGTACCACAAGGCATCCATTAATGTGGAGGGTAAATTTGGTTCCAAGGGGATCTTTGATGCTATATTCTGGATCACAATATGTATTTGGAATGATTATTTTTTGCCATGCTAAGCTAGAGGAATTTGTGGTAACCCTGGCAAGAGTTTATGGTTGTTTCTACTATTAGCCGCATGTCATATGGTGGATGCAGGTATGATGTGTAAGAGTGTAGGAAAGTAAAGGCTGGATGACTTTACTTATGAACCAGTGTTGATATTGAGTGCCAAGCTATTTGCCCAGATTCACGGCTAGTGCTTTCCCCATAGTGATGGGAATTATTTACTGTTTTATCAAAATGGCCCAGTTAATCTCTCCCTGCTGACACTTTTCAAAATTTGCAGATGATGCATTTGAATTCTGCAAACACCAACTCATCTTTCCATTTTTCTGATGACAGGCAGTAGAGTGTCATTAAATTTGATAAAAGTAACACCTGTTATGTACGCAGCCTTGAAATGCCAAGTGCAGCCTTAAGCATTATATAAAATTCAAGTTCTTCTTTATTGTGTTATCATTTATTACTTATTATTATTGCACACCTATGATTATGTCATTGTTAGACCCGTCAGCCTTAGGGTGGTCTTTCCCTAAACCTTTTGCCTTTCTCCTCCATTTTTGCTGATCTCGATTTTCTCGGTCTTAGCACTGTGCACTTTACTACTAGCCAGTGCTAAAGTGTGTGTACTCTTTCCTCTAAACATGGTGAAATTGGCTTACACCCAATTGGCACATTTAATTTACTGGTAAGTCCCTAGTAAAGTGGTATTACATGTACCCAGGGCCTGTAAATTAGATGCTACTATTGGGCCTGGAGCACTTATATTGCCGCCCACTTAAGTAGCCCTTTAAACATGTCTCAGCCCTGCCATTGCAGTCTGTGTCTGCAGTTTTATCCTGCCATTCCGACCTGCAAAATAAAACTTTTGCCAGACCTAAACCTTTCTTCTTAATACTTTAAGTTACCACTTTTTAGTAGGCCCTAAATAGCCCATAGGACAGGGTGCAGTGTATTTAAAAAGTTAACATGTACTTTTAACTTTTTACATGTCCTGGTAGTGAAAAACTCTTCAATTTGTTTTTCATTGCTGCAAGGCCTGCTTCTCCAATAGGATAACATTGGGTTAACTTACTACACTTGGTAAGTGATAACTTTCAAAGGGGAGCAGGTGTTAATATAAGTTTGGTGTCTAAAGGATTGTACTTTAAAACCCTCTTTAATAGTGAAGTTAGATTTTAAGTCACAATTCTGAAAAAGCCACATCTAGAAAGTTGGCATTTTCATGTCCCAACCATTTGGTGTCTGCAGCCTGTATCCTGGGTTATATGACTAGGTGTAGCTGGCAGTTGGTCTTTGTGTTTTGCTCCCAGACAGTGATGCAAAGGGCAATAGGTTTTGGCAGGATGGGCTATCTCTGACTTGATGAGGGGGAGGAGCTGTCACCTACCACACTTGCACATCACAAAGGGTTTGACACTAGTTTTTTTGTGACCCCAGACAATCAGGGGCCAGAGCAGGGAGACAGAAAATTCCAAACACCTCTGGAGGTAGAAACCTTCAGAACATTCATCTACATCACAGCTGGCACCAGGTACACATATTGGAACCTCAGATGTAACTCTTCACTACACCTCTGGACCTGTAGAAGAGTCAGGAGGACTGCTGTGCTGCTCTGCAAGAAGGATTGCTACTCTGTTGCCCTGCTGCCCTGCTACCTAAGTGAAAGGACAGGACCACCAGACTGACTCCAAGGCTAGTTAGCTGGCTTCTTGATCAGAACCTCAGCGACAGAAAAGGCTCCAACCACTCTGCCTGCTGTAAGTCCCACCCCTCCAAGTGGTGCCCCGTCAGTCCTGGAACCGTGAAGGTGGGCCTGAAGTTGCTCTGCCAGCCCAGCTGTGCTCCTGTAAGCAGACGCAAAGAGCGCAGCGCATCTCCTCGCAGGTGAATCAGAACCTCAACAGCGTGACGCATCCTCAATGCAAACTTTCTCATCACAAGCCCCTCGTCGACGGCCACCTTGACAACAATGCATGACTCAGCATTGCAGCCCCACAGCTTCTTTGGAACCGCCGGTGCGCAATGCATCTTTGATGCAGGACACCGCATTGCAAGCCCCTCATCGAAAGCATCCTCGATGAGGTTGCAGGACCTCACATCACAGCCTTGCAGCTCATCAGACCCACTGCTGTGTGACACATCCTTGATGTGGGATCTCACAATGCTCTGCAACCAAGATTTATGGTACTTTTGTTCAGCAGCCCAAACTTGTCCCTGTGTTCGGCCTGTGATCCATTGCAGTCTGCCTGAACTTTTGACTTTGTCCCGGTCTGCCGTGACCAGATACCCACAGTTGGCACTTTGTGCTTTGAGGCACTATTTTTGCTTAAACCTTTGAAATTGCATATCTCCAGTACTACTGATGGGTTTTTAGTTGTTTTGGTGTCAAATAATGTATACAATTTTGCTCTATTTTTCTAAATTGGTGTGGGATTTTTTGTGTGCCATATTTTCCCTTTATAACTGCTGCATAAATACTTTACACATTGCCTCTAAGTTAAGCCTGACAGCTTTTTGACAAGCTACCAGAGGGTTAAGCATGGGTTAATTTGAGGTTTGCTTGTGTTTCATCCTGCCAGAGATTGCGGTCCCTGCTTGAAGCTGGGTTTCACCCCCTCAACCAGTTGCCCAATTTCAAACAGTCATGCATACTAAAAATAAAATACTCCTAAAAAATACACTAAAGCTGATACAGCTCAACAAACAGTAGTCAGACAATGGTCAACGATTGAAAACATTGAAACCAATGTTTGAATGTACGCAGACTTTGACTGTGCTGTACAACCATACCAATGGCTTAATAGCCTTTTTTATATCACTCTAATATAAAACAATATTACAATTTTGGGGATAGGTGGAGAATTTTGAGTGGTGGAAATGTTGAAAGCCTTTACAACAAAGAAACTACAGTTGTTATGTTCCATATAATTTGAAGAAACTTTTCACTATCAATGAATAACCAGTATTGGTTTTGCATGTTAGTGGTGTGCCGGTTCAGTTGAGCATTATTGAGGCTGGTGTGGTGTAAAAGACAGCAGGCAATTCCCCAGAGAAATGCAGGTTAAGCTCCAGCAATAGCAACAATGTTAAAGTAAAGAACACAACCCAATAACATTTGTACACTAATGTTGAAAAATAGACAAAGCAAATAAGGGCAAAAGGCACAAAAGTCATTAAAATCAAATAACTGGAACTGGAGATATGATTATTTTAAGTTTTATGGGAAAAAGTGCCTAGAAAAAGTAAAGCATCAATCGGCATCAATCAGTAGTAACAGTTCATGGTTTACTGGAGCTTAAGAGCAATTTCAGGTTGACTGTGATGGAGCTAAAGTTGTATACACAAGGCAAGTTGTCAGTCAAAGTTTTTACTAGCGGTACACCGGTGGAGTTCAGTGAGTTTTTGTCACTCCTCTTGGAGGTCGGAGTTTGACAAAAACTCTGCCTACGCCGCGTAGCAGAGTTTACCGGCGTAATGACCCGAATCCCGCAAGGGCGGAACCCGAGGTTTGTCTGGAAGGGCCTGCAAACAATGTATCACCCTCTGGCCAGGCATGGCCAGAGGATATAAATAAAGGGGCGAAGATCGCTCGTGGTCTTCCGCCCGTACCAAAATACTAGTGTGTATATATGTGTTATATTAGTCCAGGTAGGCCGCAATCTCTGACTGATCGCAGTTCTATTACCCTGTAACACTGGCGACAAGGGTGCCAGCTACCCCAGGGCACCTCTCCACTGGGACTACAGACGCAAACCTGCTACCGGCCCAGAGATCGCTGCGCGGCAGGCCCGCCAACACCACCGCGCCTGCAATACCCCGCCTCACCGGTGATGCGTGTAGCGGCCTCCGTAAATACAGCCACATGAAGCGAGGTGTTGCCGCCACCGAGAATGCAGTGAGTCTTGCAGCCCTGCCCTCACAGACACCTACCCCAGCGCCGGTCAGTGCACGTCTCCTCACACGGGCCGCTGAGCGCTCGAAAGCAGCAGACGCACTGCACCAAAGCCCAGAAGCACATGTGAGGTGCTCACAGGACACAGCGCCCCCAAGTGGCCAATAATCATATCCTGCAGCAAGGCCTGAAATACCTCGTGTAGCACCGAGGAAAATTACCTTAAGACATTGCCAAAGCACAGAGAAAAAAAAAAAAAGAACCAAAGACACCATAAAACAAATCACCACAGCGTCACCGCCCAGGCAAGCAGGCCAAGAGGAAGAGGGCCAACAGGACAATATCAAAGGAAACAGCAACTGAAACCAGGACACATTTGGAACAGGGGGCAGCCCTCACTGCGCAACAAAACAACGCACGGCTCAGCTCTTCCTAGCACAATAAAGCCATGCACGAACACAACACAGCGCAGCGATCATGAATGACAACGCAGCGCAAGCAGGCCCACAGCAGGTGCAACAAGCCACGCAGCACGCACAAGTCAACGCGCTACCACCATTCAGTGAGCTCCCCGATCATGCCACTGCATCCCCAAGGTGGGAAATATTAATCAGCCACCTAAACAACTACTTCATCACGACAAGAGAAACCGACAACACCATCAAGAGGTCACTGCTACTGCATTTCGCAGGGGAAGAAATATACAAACTTTTTGCGCACCTACCAAGCACCGGAACCGCCAGCGACTACGACACGGCGGTCAGAGCGCTGGACGCGCACTTTGACCCACAACTTTATCCGGACCTTGAGCGATTCAAGCTCTACCAAGCCCGTCAAAGAGAAGAAGAGTCCATGGACGTGTTCCACGCACGCCTGAGAGAACTTGCCAGCACATGCACAGCTGATGACCCGAACAAAGTAGTGAGGGCGCAGGTCATACAAGGATGTCGAAACAAGACCCTTCGGACCCTCATACTCTGACATCCTTGTCATGGCACGGTCCCACGACCTGTCGGATGCAAGAGCAACGGAGATGGACATCGCCATCACCCAGCAGCTGGAAAAACCCATCACCATAAAGACAGATCAAGCAGAAGCCCTGCGTGTGCAAGGAAGAGGAGGCAGAGGAAGACAGCCAGCGAAGATCTCACTGGGGTCACGGTGCGGGTACTGCGGGTGAGAAGAACATCCCCAAAAAGAATGGCCAGCGCAAGGGCAGACGTGCTCAAAGTGCGGCACCCTCAACCATTTTGCCGTTGCATGCAGAGGTGGACCAAGGAAAAGATGTGCACCCGGAAGGAGGCCACCGTCGAAGGCCGTAAGACAGCTATCCCTCGAGAACACAGAAAGCTCGAAGACAGCCAGGGCACAACCACGGCAACGACATCGCCAAGAAGATTCGTCCACTGACAATGAAAACGAATGCCATCTCATCTCATTTGCCAGCGACCTAAAACTACATGAGGCGTCCGCAACCCATATGTGTCGTACAAATTGCAGGATCCCGTGTCATGGCACTCATCGACACAGGCTCATCCGTCAATGTAATGGGCAGCCAACAATACAAGCAACTATGGCCACGGCCCCAGCTAGCCCCGTCCCACGTCAAGATACTGACATAAGGGAGCCAGACACCGCTACCCCTGAAAGGCAAGATGACAGTGCAGGTGAAGTCAGAAAACCAAGAAGTCACGACTACGTTCCACGTGGTCGATAGAGAAGAAGACATCCTAGCAGGAAGCGACACTGCGGAAGAGCTCGGCCTAGTTACTTTTGCCCGCGCAGTCAAGGCCCTACAGACAGATGAGATACTCAAACTATTCCCACACCTATTCACTGGGTTAGGATGCATGAAAAGACCGCCGGTCAAGCTACATATCGAAAAAGCGGTAAAACCGATGGCACTCCGTCACAGGCGCATCCCGTTCCACCTGCGGCCACTGGTAGAACAAGAGCTCCACGAGCTTGAACGTCAAGGTGTAATCGAAAAGGTCACCGGCCCGACACCCTGGGTCTCGCCTATGGTAATAGCGGAGAAACCCAAACAACCGGGGAAGATAAGATTGTGTATAGATAGAAGCTGCCCAACAACCGGTGCCATTCGACGGTTACACTGGCTTCCTATGGCCAAGCGTATCGAATTCAAGGCCCTTTGCCTGGCCTTTAAAATTCTGAAGACCTCCTCCCCGGGTATCTTGGCCAATCTGTTAGTGCCTTATACACCTTTGCGCCTTTTGCGCTCCTTGGGGCAATGCCTGGTCACCGTCCCTCGGGTGAAACATGTACGTGCCGGTGGACGGTCATTTCGCAGCCTAGCGGCTAAACTTTGGAACTCCCAGAGTCGCTGTCTGGACAACTATTTGATGTTTCGGAAGGCTGTCAAAACCTTTCTCTTCCCTCTGGCTTAGGCTTTGGCCTCTATGTCTTGCTGCTGGCAGCGCCGGGACGCCTCTTCGCTGAGGCAGCTGTTGCGCTATATAAGTTGGGTTAACATAACATAACATAACATATGCGCCTGCCCAATCAGGCAATCAAAAGAGAGAGACATATAACACCAACGGTAGACGAGATCATAGCCGACTTGAATGGGTCCTGATGGTTCTCTAAGCTAGACCTCAACGTAGGGTACCATTAGTTGAGGCTAGCAGAAGAAAGCCGTTACAACACGACCTTCTAGACTCATATAGGACTGCACCGGTACAAGCGTCTGAACATTGGTATTTCGTCCGCCACTGAAATATTCCAAGACGCAGTTCGAGGGGTCCTGTCCGGTTTACCAGGAGTACTAAATGTCAGTGACGACATTTTAATCCACTTGTCATCCATCATGGAGCACCACCAACACCTCCAAGCAACCCTACGACGGCTATCGGATCATGGCGTAACCTTACATAAGGACAAGTGTTCGTTCTTTCAGAATTCGATCGAATTCTTTGGGTAAGTCTTTAGTCAGGATGGAGTACAAGTGGATCCACGCAAATCACATGCCATGCAGCAAGCACCAGCCTCAGCCACAGTCTCAGAAGTACGGAGCTTCCTAGGGATGGCCACGTATTGCAGACGATTTATACCAAACCTGGCCATGATTGCCAAACCCCTGTGAGCCCTCACAAAGAAAGATGCTGCATGGAAGTGGGGCCAAGAAGAGGAAGAGGCATTCCGGAAAGTCAAAGAGGCGGCGCTCGGCAAAACCACCATGGCGTACTTCAACGCCACCCGAGCTACAGAATTACTGGTAGACGCCAGTCCCGTAGGCCTTGGAGCGGTCATTACACAAGAAGTAGAACCAGACAAGTGGGTGCCCCTTGCATTTGTGAGCAAAACCCTCACACTCACAGAAGAGAGATACTCACAGATCGAACGAGAAGTACTGGCGATTAAAAGGGCATGCAACCATTTCCATCTGTATGTCAGCGGGCACCCTTTTCGGGTAGTGACTGACCATCAACCACTGATCCCACTATTCTGAGGCATTGCCCCACATCCGCCGCCGAGGATTGAACGATGGGCGATACAACTTCAACACTACCAAATGGATCTCGTGTATCGACCAGGGTCGAAAAATCCTGCGGACTTCCTCTCCCGGCACCCACCAGACTCAACAGAAGGAGACACCGACAGCAAAGCAAAGATGGAAGAGTATGTCGACATGGTCTCACAATTGTCATGCCCCGCGCCCTCACCACTGAAGAAATCAAAGTGGCAACCAAAGACGACCCTGCTTTGGCCAAATTAATGGACTCTTTATAGAAAGGATCATGGGAGAACTTCCTGCACGACGGCAATAACTGGTGCGGGCCAGACAAGGAACGTCTCGGAAAATTTTGGAGAGTGCGGGACAAATTAAGCTCGGCAGCTAAGGGTCTGGTGTTAGCAGGCTCCCGAATCGTGATCCCGTTCAGTCTCCAGGGAAGGGTGACAACCATCGCCCATGAGAGCCATCAAGGAACGGTGCACATGAAGTCACGCATGAGGGAGAAGGTGTGGTTCCCAGGGCTAGAGGCGGCAGTAGACAACCTGGTACAAAACGGTCACTCTTGCCAACTCACAAGCAACCAAGAACCGCTGGCACCAATAATAACTGAAGAACCTGCCTCCGGACCATTGTCGCGAGTCAGCCTTGATTTCGGAAGCTTCCTGGATGGGAGAGTGACTGCAGTACTCATCGACACATACTCCAAATACCCAGTAGTCGAAGTAGTGTACTCTACGTCATTCGCACACATACTACCAGTACTAGAAAAGACTTTTGTGATGTTCGGTCTGCCGCACGAACTAAAGACAGACAGTGGTCCCCCATTCCATGGAGGAGGATTCAGGGACCTGCTCACGTCGGTGGGCGTTCACCATCATCGGATCACCCCGCAATGGCCACAGGCCAACGGCAAAGCAGAGCGTTTCATGCGCACGCTGAAGACGATCCTGCGCATCGCCATGGCAGACCAAAGCCAGTCGTGAGATAGCGCTGCAATGGTTTCTGCGCGAATACCAAAGCACCCTGCATTGCACAACCCAAAAATCTCCCTTGTCTTTGATGCTCGCCGGACACAGACGGGACACCATCTCTGTGGCCGAAACTTGGGTACCACCACCCTATGAGCCAGCCAACTCTCAAATGCGATGGGCCCAGAATAATGAGCAGGCCAGCCGACGGAGAGGAGCTAAGCCCCAGATCATCGCACCGGGGAGTTCAGTTCTGATTCGAAACCGCCGGGCAGGCGGAAAGTTCTGAACGACCTATGAGCCTGGGACCTGTACTTTACTTCAAGTGAATGGCACCGCCATTACCGCCAAACGCGGAACGGAAGTAGTCACCAGGAACATATCTTGGTTCCGGAAGGTTAAACAGCCAGAGCAGAGGAGTGTCAGCCCGGAAGACATGAGGACAGAAGATACCTGGGCCAGAGAGACCTCCCCTCCTAGCCCGAAGCAGACCCTTCTGGGCCTTCAACAACAATGGCCGAAGACCACGAGGAGCTGACTGTCACAACCCTGCCTGGCCTGAGTGCAGGTCCTCGATCCAGTTCACGGCCTTAGAACCTGAGGCCGAACCCAACACCCAGCCAATGGCTCAGAGACTTAATTTGTTAAAATCTTGTTATTGCATTTTGGATACTGATTTGGGGAGGGATGTTGTAGTATTGCGGTCCTGGGCCTAGTGAAGAGGACACAGAGAGCCGTACAACGTGCTTTAGGTAGTGGCCAGTAACTCACTTAACCACGCCCAGGGTGTCTGGGCTATTTATTGGCACTCACACGTGCTGGCCGAGCGTACGCTGGGCCAGCCCATTATATTACGTAGCTGGGTCAACTGTTGGAGACACCCCTTACTCAATGGGCAATGTGGAGCGGCCCAACGGGACAACATTTCATTCCTCCTTTACCCGAAGAACAAAACAATGACAAAATAGTGAGAACACCCAACAGTTATAAACATCAGTCCATGATAAACTGGATATTTATGGAACAGTCTTACTTGGTCTGCAGGCACCACCGTGTCTTCTGCCTGGAGGTCGACAGCAGGCTACAAAGTCCTGATACTTCTGGGACGGCTTGGGGTAGGGCCATAGGCAGTATCGACCCTGGCTGTTTCTGGCAGGGGGGGTCGGCAAAGGCTCTGCAGGGCTGCCAGTGTCTCGTGTTGGCTGATCGCCTCTGAGCTCCTTGTCATGGGCCTTCTCAGGAGCTGGGGCGCTTTGGTCAACTTCCGCGGTGACGGCTGTGGGACGGCTGTTCTCTCCCTGGGAATCGTGAGGAACGTCCGGTTCAGCCAACCTTGGCCCGTCGAGTGGCAGAAACTCCTCCGCGTCGTCTGCTGGGACTTTCTTGAAGAAGGATACGTTGCGGGTTACACTTTCGTGTCCCCATGATGCCGTCACCATCGTACCTTTGACTTCGATCACTGTCCATGGATCTAGTTCAAATGGCAACCTGAACTTTCCTCCGGGATGGCGGTCTCGCAAAAGCACTCGGTCGCCGACAGTGATCGGGCTCTCCGTTGCATGCCTCCTCTGGGACGCCTCATGGTTGGTCTTCATCCGCCTTGCCAGTGAATGGTTTGGAGGGTTCGGGGACTCTGCCCACAACGGATGGTGCGGGATGGTGTCTGTCACCGCTCGACCAAAACACAGGCGGCTCGGGGAGATGCCGGTAGTGCAGTGGGGGGTGAGGCGGTATTCTCGGAGAAACTGATATAGCGCTTGTTCCAGGATGTGGCCATTGGCTAGGGCTATTTGGATCGTCTTGTTCAAGGTCCGCATCGGACGTTCTACTTCCCCATTCGCTTGGTGCCACCTTGGGGTTATCCGGCGGTGCTTGATCCGGTGGGAGGTCAGATACTCGAGTAGCTCAGCACTGGTGAACGGCAGACCGTTGTCCGTCCGGAGTTCTCCAATCAGGCCATGGGTGGCCATAATCTTCTCTAGTTTGGGAATGACTTCTCCTGCTGATGTAGAGGAGACGATTTCGATTTCCGGGTATCGCGAGAAGTCGTCCATGACTAATAGCATGTACTTCCCTCCCGGTAGGCTGCCAAAATCTGCGCTGGCTGTTTCCCAGGGGGCGTTGGGGCCTGCTTCGGTGATTACAGGTGCGGGTCTGCTGGGCAGGCTGGTTGCAAGGCAAACTGGGCAGCGTTGGATGATCGATTCGACCTGTTGATCTAGACCGGGGAACCAGACTTTGCTCCTGAGGCGGCTCTTTGATTTTACAATTCCCTGGTGTGCCCCATGTGCAAGGAGGGCTGCATGGTGGGTCAGGCGTTCGGGCAGGACGAGGCGTGGGCCTCTCATGAGACAGCCATCTGCCGATACGGACAATTCGTGGCGCACTTGATGTAGAGCCTTTAAAGTGGTTTGGGCTTCTGTCATGCGGAATGGTGTCGGGTTTGGTAACGGCTTCCAGTCCCCCGAGGTGATTGCCTGTATGGCGATCTGGAGGCAGTCATCCTCTCTTGTGGCTTGTATCACTTCATCCAGCGAGATCGGGAGCGGTCTGGACCGTTCGATTATCATTCGCACGTAGTCTTCTGTTGCTGCCGCTTCTGCAGCTTCTGGCTCGGTGACAGGTCTGGCATGCCTGGATAGGAAATCCGCCGGATTCCGGGTGCCTGGTTTGTACTCTACGGTGAACTGGAATTCTTGTAGCTGCAATACCCATTTCTCTATCTGCGGGGGAGGACGCAATGATGATCCTTGAAACAGCGGGATGAGAGGCTTGTGGTCGGTTACAACTGTGAAAGGGTGTCCGTACAAGTAAATGTGGAAATGGCAGCATCCCCACAGGATCGCGATGGCTTCTTTCTCGATTTGAGAATAGCGTTGTTCCGTGGGCGTAAGTGTCCTGCTGGCGTAGGCAACAGGGGCCCATTCTCCACAAGTCTGCTGTTGGGCTAGGACCGCTCCTAAGCCCGTGGGGCTGGCATCCACAACCAGCTGGGACTCGTGTCGGGGGTCAAAGTACACCAACGTAGTGTCAGCTGAGAGAGCAGCTTTCGTGTGGTGGAATGCCTCCTCTTGCTCCGCTTCCCACACCCAGTGGCTGGTGGTTTTGGTGAGGTCACGGAGGGGCCCTGTCAGGTCAGAGAGGTTTTTGATGAAACGCCCGCAGTACGTGACCATGCCGAGGAAGCTGCGGGCGCCGGACACTGACGTCGGGGCGGGGGCATTTTGTATGCCCTGTACTTTGTCCGGGTCAGGGCCAATGCCTTTGTCGGAGAAACGATAGCCGAAGAAACTGATGTCTCTCCTCAAGAACCCGCACTTTTCACGGTGGAGGGTGAGTCCATTGTCTCGGATGCGGGAGAACACAGCCTGGAAACGCAGGAGATGCTCTTCCAGTGTGGGTGCATGCACCAGAATGACATCGCTCACGTTGAGCACACCCTCCAGCCCCTGGAGGACATTCTTGACGATGTTTTGGAACACTTCGGCAGCGCTGGAGATTCCAAAGTTGAGGCGAGTGTAGCGCCAGAGTCCTGCATGGGTGGAGAAAGTAGTGATGGGGCGAGAGTCTGGGTGGAGCGGGATCTGGTGATAGCCTGAGCGAAGGTCCATCTTCAAGAACCATTTGGAGCCAGCTAGCTCCCCGATGATGTCGTCTACTGTCGGAGTCAGGTGGCGCTCACGTTTGATGGCGAGGTTCAGGACCCTCATATCCACCCAGATGCGGACCGCTTCCAGTTGCTTCGGTTTCTTCGTGACGACAATGGGTGACACCCATGGGGTGGGGCCACGCACCCGTTCAATGATTCCCGCTCTCTCCAGAAGGCGTAGCTCAGCTTCTACTTTGGGGCGGAGGTGGAAAGCAATCCTCCTGTGGCGGAGGGCAATCGGGGCAACAGACTTATCGACGTGCAGTCGGACTGCTGGACCCTTCAGGCATCCAATTCCTTCGAATAGCATTTCGAAACCTTGCAGCAGGCGGTCTAGGTCGTTGGCATGCACGGTGAATGCAAAGTGGATCAGGTTGAGATCCTGCGCGGTGCGGCAGCCAAGTAGAAAACCTGAACCTTCCTGTGACACATAGACTTTGGCCTGTTGGTGTGCGGTCTCATGAGAGAGATTGGCCTGGAATACGCCACACAGCGTGAGTGGAGAATGGGTGCCGAAGGCATAGACTTGTACTCTGGTAGAGCGTAGCGTAGGAGGGTTGGGCAAGCTCCTGTAGACGCTGGCAGCCATGAGATTGATGGTAGCACCTGTGTCGATGAGGGCAGCTACAGCATGTTCTTGCACCTTGACCTTACACATGGGTGTAGCGTGTTGGGTGGCCGATAGAGCATTCAGCATTCTGACTACGTGAACAGTGGCAGCATCTGCTTCATCGTCGTCCATGTCACTGCCGTGGGGACCATCGGCGGGCGGTTCAATCGCGCGAACTCGCCGTGGCGGGCCATTTTGCCTCCTCCTCTGTGTCGACCGGCATACCTTAGAGAAATGGTTCATTTTCCCGCACGCGCTGCAGGTCTTGCCATGCGCGGGGCAGGCACCTTCGTGGGGCAATGGGTCCCCACACCACCCACATGGGCGACCACGGGAGCTCTGTTGGGAAACCGTAGTCTTTGGCCTCGTGGCTCTCTGTTGTGGCTCTTGAACGTCCGTGCGAAGGGCGCATACCGGTTCTTCCTTGACTGTGGTGGCCGGCTTGGGGTCCATGTGCGCCGCCCGGGCCTTGGACAATTCTTTGGAGCGGCCAAGTGTCAAGATGTCCCTCATTGACATGTTGTGCTCTTGCAGGACCCATTCGCGCAGCTTGGAGGACGCGCAGCCCTGGATGAACTGGGCCTGGACTTCGTCGTCCTCGTCTGGGAGGGTGCAGGTGCTCGCCAGCTCTTTTAGCCTTGCGTAGAAAACATCCACCGACTCATCCGGTTGTTGGCGTGCCTGGCGGAGTAAGAAACGCTCATAGTTGGGGTTGGCAAAAGGCTCGAAATAGGCCGTGATGGTGTCGCGCATTGAGGCGTAGTTTCTTGGGGGCCCGCCTCACGCACAGTCTTAGATATTTTATGGATGTCCACCCCTCCGAGGTGAAGAAGCATGGGTCTCCTCCGTGGAGCAGGGATGTCCGCAGCGTCGAAATACGTTTCTAGGCGCTCAACCCATGCCTTCCAGCGTGCTGCCTGGGAGGGTGGGGGGCCTGTGACGGTGAATGGCTCCAGATGAGGCACTGATGTCATGTGGGCGAGGCAGTGGGCGCGACTGGGGTGGCAGAGCACTCGCAGTGGGACACCAGCAGGCAGGGCACGTGATTAGGTGCGGTGCCAAGCGGGGCGCTGTAGGGCGGCGCAGGCAGCGAAACCTCGACGTCGGCAGTGTGGCTGCAAGGGGCGAGGCTCAGCAGGTGGGTGCGCACAGCCACAAGAGGGCACTGTAGAGCGGGTCCTGGCAAGCTTGGCCCAAGCGCTGCGTGTCCGTGCCAGATGGGGGCGCGTTGCCCCGTGGCGCCACGTGTGGCCAGACAGAGACGGCCAGGAAGGCCTCTGATGCAGGGAGAGAAAAATAGAGCCCAGCAGGGCTGTGGCTGGAGGCACGTGGAGTGGAAAGCGCCGGGAAGGGAATGGCCGGGAGTGGGCGTCGTCACTCTTACCGGAAGCTTGAGGGCTGCAGGAGGTCCGTGGCTGAGATGGCCGGGTGCCGGAGGGCACGGAAGGAATCCGCACGCACACGCGCGTGCGTGTGCACGGGTGCGGGTGCAGCCAGCAGAGCGGCTGTAGAGGATGGCGAGGGCGTCGGCTGTGGGCTGCTCAGGAAGCCGGTGCAGGGCCTCGTGAAGTCGGCAGCTGGTGCGTGGCAGAGTGCACGGTGTGCCAGGCGAAGGACGCGGGAGACGCGGCCGGGGCGTTCTCGCGGTGACGGTGCAGGCGGCAGGCACAGCAGGTGTGGTGAGTCACGGCGGGGTGGGAAGACCACCTCGTCGCCAGTGTAGTATTGCGGTCCTGGGCCTAGTGAAGAGGACACAGAGAGCCGTACAACGTGCTTTAGGTAGTGGCCAGTAACTCACTTAACCACGCCCAGGGTGTCTGGGCTATTTATTGGCACTCACACGTGCTGGCCGAGCGTACGCTGGGCCAGCCCATTATATTACGTAGCTGGGTCAACTGGGGGAGACATCCCTTACTCAATGGGCAATGTGGAGCGGCCCAACGGGACAACATTACAGATGTAATGACCCGAGTCCCGCGAGGGCGGAACCCGGGGTTTGTCCCGGAAGGGCCTGCAAAGAATGTATCACCCTCTGGCCAGGCAAGGCCAGAGGATATAAATAAAGTGGCAAAGATCGCTCGTGGTCTTCCGCCCGTACCAAAATACTAGTGTGCATGTATGTGTTATATTGGTCCAGGTAGACTGCAGTCTCATGTAACTCACCGATGTGTTCGTTGAAATGCTTGATGGTAGCCTTGAGGAATGACATGCCTGCTTCGGAATCTCCCACAAAACGCAGACGCCTGGCTCCAAAAGCAGGGAACAATCTACTCACACAAACACCAAAATACCAGAGCTCTCCAAAGCTACAACGGACAACTCAAAATCAGCGCTAAAATAGCAAGAACTTTCATTCGCTAGCAACTGAACCAATAAAAATGTACAACCTTAAAGCCCATCGGGTAGTCTTGCAGAACTTAAACGAAAAAGAACAGCCCCTAATGGTCAGAGGTAAATGCCTTTTCAGGGTCGCAACAGAAAACAGACTAAAGTGAATGTAGTTGGAGTCAGCTTGAACAGGAAAGACAGAACACATATCAAATTCATGCTGTTTATACACACCTTCAAAAAATCTACGTTTGGGAAAAGCCAGAATAAAAAATATTCTCACTTGAAATGTGAACACTTACATTCTAACATGGAAGATTTACTGCTTTAATGAGGCACCACAAAGCTCAGTGCTAGCCCCTCGTCATTCTGGTGGCCATCTTGAAGATAAAATATTTAATTTGTAACTATCCAAAATAAAACCAAAGACAGTAATATGATGTGTGGCAACTGTTCAGCGTTTGTTTATGAAACATGGAACTTATGACCCAGTAACACGGTTAATTAAACAAGTTAAAGATTTCCTTAATTTGGCAAACGTTTTGAAAATATATATTATAATCAAAACGGATTCACTCTTCTACTTTGCAATTTGTACCATAGCAATAACAGTCAGTAAGGTTCTGGTGTATTTAGCGCCTCCTTTGTGTTCTCTCTCTATGACAATTAAAAGGCCGCTTCTGTTGTATGTTACGGGCAGTAAAGGCATGGTCAGGTTCAACTATGTCGTTGCATCTCGATGAGCATAGTCGTGTGGTTCCTTGCTACACCCCATGGGAGTTTTGGTACCAGGCTACGGAGGAGGTGTTCATCGAGGTGACACCACTGCTGAGGACATCCAGTGCCAAATAGACAACTCTCCCTGACTGTAAGAGGGAAGGACATACTTAAGGTGCACAGAGGACAATAATCCCCAATAGTGGACCTCTACAGTTATATTAGCAATCTAGTAAATACTAGGGGTGGGCGAGTGGAGCAACTCCGCCCACTCGCTGAACTCCACGGAATTCCACAGAGTTTTTATGCAGCTCAGTGGAATTCTGCACTCCCCTAGTTTTTACCTCAGAATTTAGTTTCATTAAAGGAAGTCAAAATTCTTCAATGGTGTAAGGTCCAAGACTGAGGCCACAGAGTGGTCCTTCAAGTTGGATATGCGCTTGTCACACTATCACTGAAGCCATTGGATTTGGCGTTAATTGTTTTGAGTTGGACAAAACAGAATTTTTTAATCTCGGAGGTCACTTCATTGCTAGGATGGATTTGTCACCCCAGTCCAAGGTATTACCTTTGGACTTAGTCACTTTTTAGTTTTCAAAGGAAGCTCTAGTCAGCCGTAGTTTGTTGAGGTCATAATCCTTTTTGCAAGGTCCCACTAAACGTGTTTTTGGTGCTGCAATAAACTAGGACAATCCTGTTTTTTTGCCTCCCTAGAGTGGGCAGATCATGGGCAAGGTTTTGCACATTGAGCTAGTCCTCTGGAGGTGAAAACTATTTCTAACCCACTGTTTTCCAATAGCTTTAAAAGTTTTTTCTGGCACTCATACAATCTCCAAAGTCAGGAATAGCGGGAAGCGACAGAAACAAGGGCATGTGGCCCTGTGTCAGCCAATTCCTACAAGGTGGTTTAGGACTCATATGAGGTCTAAAGAGGTCAGGCATGGAGAGCTTGGAAAACTGGAACATGGAAACTAGGATAAGAGTTAATATGGCTATGCTTCTGAATGACTGGCAACATCTCTTGTTGAACAGATTTCCCTGGCGTATCCCGTCTTCATTTTGTTTTGAGTTCTCTACACGTTTTTGTTTTACTATTTCCCAGTTGCCATTCCTCTTGTCCCTGTCCTTTCCTTGAACGTGGCCTCTCATGCCTCGTGCTGCTCAGCATTCCTTACACTTATCTGGGCAATTGACGCTGCCTGCCAGTCAGCGTGCAAACTCCTTGTCTTCCCTGCAATTCTGCTGTTATGTTGTTTGGCGTTGTGGGCTCCGTTCCAATATCCTAGTAGGACCCGGGCTTGTTATTGTCTACCTGTGCCAAGTGAGAGTTAAGCTGCTCAAACAGATACTTGTATCACATTTGCCTATTTGTCTTATAAATATATTTTCTAAACTCTGTCTATTTGTTTCCTGTTTTTTCAAGATTTCTGAGTGGTGGTTCTGTGACGGTCTGAACCCGCTGTTAGTGCCATCCTGAACCAGTGTCTCTGGTGTCTTACCCTTTCCTCCATTTTTCTCTGGTTCCTAATTGAGGTCTTACTATGTACTATCTTGATTGGAAGGCATGGACACTTGGGATTGTCTGCTGTATTCCTTTGGTTTATACTCTATCCTACAGGGCAGGTGTCTAGTCACCAGGTCTCTCTCCAGCCAGGGTTTGTGCAGGGTCCAATCTTCTGTGGTTAGCTGGGCCCTCTTGGAATCTGGGTTCCTTTTGCTTTTTGTGTCCCTGGAGGAGGCAAACAGGAGGTAAGTCACCTCATCTTTGAAAAGCAGTTATAGCCTCTCTTTCTCTATCCAATACTGCCCTACTTTCTTGAACTATGTCCTGTTACCTTTGTGGAACATCCTCTATGCTTTACTGCAAAAATTCTCAGGCGCTATAAATTCAAGATGGCTTGACCCTTCTTCCCTCTTGAAGAGCTTCAGGCAGGCCCGTAACCACTACACTATTTATATGAGCTCTCTTCGCCTCTGTCAGGGTCTAGTCATGGATTAACCAGTGCCAGAATTAGGCCCTGATGAAGTTCTGCGGACAAACGCCTTTGGAATGAATCACATGTTGACATGATGTCTTTTTATCTTTTGCATGATTAACTGGAAATGAAATAAAACCATAAAGGAAACCTGTACTTTGATTGCTCAAGATTTCATTGGAGTACTTAGTCCAGAAAGACTGGCTGGTGTGCTGGTAGAATCTTTCTATGTGATGTCTTCCATGGCAACATCCATAATGTTCGGAAATTGAACAAGCTAGCATTCTTAAACTCTTCAGCACCCTATGAAAGATCAAGGATCGGTGACTGTAATTAAATTCATATATTTATGTCCTGTAAGGTGTGCAGCAAAATATTTGTGGGTGGTATCTAATATAATGTTGATTGCTCACAGTGTGTTTTTAATCATGTCTAGTTCTCAGATGATTTTAATTTGTAATTATTGAAGTAGGACTCTGCCAGAAAACATGCTTTCAAGAAGTGGTGTATGATGTAAATAAAACACTTTTTGAGTTTAGTGGTAAAGGAAAATTCTCCAGAATCTGGAGGAAACACTAACATTAGAGGAGAATCCATTGTTGGGGTTTCCACCAGAATTTGAACTCTGTGGTTGGGATAATCCCACCAGTGGATTGTCTTCCAGTGCTTGCATTTCATCCAGAAATCTAGACATTTTCCATTAAATACTAACTCAGATGTCAGACCTCTAAGATCAGAACATGGATTCAGGGACAGTCAATAATGACAGGGATATTACCAAATGATTCAGGTAATGTGCATGGGCTTTATTCTTTTTCTTTGTAATTTAGTATACAGCTCCTTACTTGGGGCATTCGGCGTGGAGAGGGGGGTTAGGCAGGGATGCGTCCTGGCACCGTTTTTATTTACACTCTATACCAATGGTTTGGAACAAGCATTGATAGAGGAGTGCCAGTGTGAGAAGTTGGCCTGGTATATGCTGTCCACTAGTTATAGTGGGCACCTTGCACCAGTCCAAACGACCTTTATTTATGATAGGTTTAAAGACAACCTTTATTGAAAGCTATCCTAGTGGTAGCTATGGAGAGCAGCCTTCAGGCTAAGTCTTGAAGGAGTGTTAAGCTGTTTGTTTTACCAGTTATAAGCTCATGAATGACCAAATGAAAGGAGAACCACACCAGGTATATATATAAAATATATGTATTTATTACTAAACATTACCCAATAGTCTCTTTATGAGGCTAGAGGTCAAAGTACACAAGTTACAAGTCAAATAGCACAGTAAATTAGCACAATATACGATTAGCCCTAGGGGCGTACCAAACCATATATTAAGAAAGGGGTATAAGAACCACGACTTAGGTAGACACAAGGCCTAGAGCCTGTAGAATCGCTGGGACCCCAAGGAACCACCCAAGGTAGTGACACAGGGGACCCACGGGGGCTGTGTGCAGTGTGTGAACACAGCCGCGAGCTCCGTTATCGTCTATGGGAAAGTCGCGGTTAGAGTTTTAGAGTTTAAGGACACTTAGAAATGGATTAGGACCAAACCCTCTTGGACTTAGACAGTTCTAGGGTCAACACCCACGGGAGCACCGGAGTACTCGAGTTACCTCACCCAGGGAAGCCGGGTGCATAGGTGTCTAATGGTGTCGGGTCGCGTCGTCGATTTCAATGGCAGCCTGCAAGGAAGTGCTGCTGCCGGGAAGATGCGAAGTGTCCAAAGAGATCCAAGCCTGGATCGGAGATGAGAAGAACCTGAAAGCAGAGGGAACAGAGTCTGGGTCACTTGCCAGTGACCAGGGGCACGATAGTCGAATGCCCACCGATGTCGGGTGTTTCAGGTGAAAGAGGTGAAGCTTGACTCTTCAGCCACGAGGACCAGGAGGCGTCGACGATGACCAGGAGCTGGATTCGAGCTGTCTCACAAAGAATGTCGAGTGCTGCAGTGTTGGTGTCTGGATTGAACACAACAAGCCTTGGCAACAGCAAGCCATGCAGAAAGGAAAAAGAGGCTTCTGGGCAGACCAGCAAGGTCTGAGGGACTCACCACTCGGTGGGGAGTCAGGGCACGTCTGGAGCAACCAGGAAAGCCCAAAGAAAATCAGAGTTGCCTTCACGGTGACCCACCAGTCGATGGACCAGGGATCGCAAAGGAGCCTCGAGCTGAAATGCAAGAAGCGGGCCCACAGAACACTCGTGGAGTGTAGGCTCACAATCTTTGGTGCAAATGGTGCTCGGGGCCTGGGCTACAAGTAACCCAAAGCAAGACTTCAAGAGTCGTTGAGAAGTCGATGCACTAGCAAATGTGCACGGTGTCCAGGGGTTCCGTTCCACGTCACTCGTGAGGGCTGCGGGTCTCAGCTTTGCTGGGGACTCGGGTCGGCCTCTGAGAAGTCTGGAAATCCTCTTCCTGGGCTGCAGTTACTTTGGAGTCCGGCGGGAGCTTCAGAGATGCAGACCGGCAAATGCTTTGTTGGTGCCTGCCAAGCAGGGGAGTCACTCCTTGACCCCAAGGGAGATTTCTTCAGTCCTCTAGTCTTGAGTAGAGCGTTGAAGTTCCAAGATTCAGTTGCAGAGTTTCGTCCAGGGATATCTAAAGTCCTGTTGCCAGGGGTTCCTTACTTATACCTAAGAAAGGGGTTGGACTAACTCTGGGGACCCACCTATGGGAGGGTTTGGAAAGAGGGGTGGCTACACCCATTTCCTTTGTCCAGTTTCGCGCCAGAGCAGGGGCTGGCAGCCCCTGCAACCGGTTTGAACTGGGGTATGCACGAGGACACCAAATGTGCCCCCAGTGCAGGACTTCAAAGCACTCTTGGAGTGCACCCACCCAGCCCCAATCCACTAAGGCCTGTCTGGGAGGTGGTGACACCTCCCTGTGACAGGAAACCTATTGTCCAGGCCTCCCCTGCCGGAGTTTCGGTCAGCAGCAGGAGGCCAGACTCGTGTCTGTGGCTGCAGCATCCATTTTGTGATGCCAGGCTTTGTAAAGTTTCTACCGGGTATACCGGTGCTGTCATGTCTCTCCCTCTAGAAGGGTGGGATCATACTCCCACACCAGTTACTGGTGTGGGGGTATGATTCCAAGGTGTTTGACACCAAACACGACATGTTTCCGTGCAGCCATCCCAAAGTTAGCATTTACCACGAGGATATAATGCACTTAAGAGTATATGGTCAGGCTGCACCACAGACAACCCCGGAGAGGAGATTTCGAAGGCTGCAGAGGGGCTCTGCTCATGCATGGGCACCCTCTCACATAAAACCAAGCACCCTGCCTTCAGGATTGATAAGGCCTGCCATAGGGGTGACTGAGAAGTTTCTATGTGCAGTGATAGGTGAGATATAGTGAACCCATATCTCTGTAAGGGGTGCATGCACCACCTCACTCAGGCTGCAGTAGCAGTCCTGTCTTGTCATTTTGGATGGCTTTCCAGGGGTGGCACAATACATGCTTCAGCCCCTGGTAGGCCTCTGGGGTACCTATGCCCTGGGTACATAGTATACCATATACTAGGGACTTATAAGGGCACTCCAGAAACCAATCTGTGGTGTACCTAAAGTCCATGGAATCAATTTATAAGAGAAAGCAGATAGTCTGGGGACCTGAATAGCAGGTTCCCAGCCAAACTAAGTCAAAAACCTCAAAACACCAGAAAAAAAGTGGGGGCAACCATGTAGTCAGATTCCACCTTCCTACATAACCCCCCCCAACGAAAGGAGATAAGGCTAACCTTGGCCAGTTGAGCCTTTATTGACTAAGTGGCCATATAAGGAAGTACCTGCACTAGCATGGTTACCCCCTGTCTTATGTTCCACTAAGCTATCCCTCACCCTAAGGGTATGAGAGTGTCTCCACCATGGGGAATTACTACCTGTGGTGTGCTTTGGTAAAGTAAAAGGCTGATGAGGTGTCTGAGTAGGGAAGTGAGACCCTAGGAAAGTTGGTCTCAGCTTCCTCAGATCACTGGTCACCATGTATGCCTGTCTTTCCATGACTGAGTTGCACTTTGCTCTAAGGGTCAACCTTTGGCTGCCTACAGCTGGGGGTTGGGTCCCTTTGGATCGAACACTGGGGGGACATGGCAGGTTTGGAACCTTTTGGTCTCAGGTTTGCCCTTGCCTAACAGAGTCCTTCTGGGGGAGGTCCCTACACAAAGGTATGGGGGATCCCTCAGTGTGTTGAGGAATTTTCACCTGGCTAGGGCTACTAGACTGGGTGCCCCTAATCTGCTGATGGGGGGGTTCCTCTGGACAGGGGGCCCTGTGGGGTCCACTGACCTCCCTGACCTCTGCAGCCCTGGGCTGACTGAGGCAGGGTAGAGAGGGGCAGGTTACCTGTTCCAGATTGGGTACCACCTTGGAAGGGTCCCCTGCCATCAGAGGGGTTGCCAGGCCAGGCCTGACTACCTCTGGGGCAGTTCCTTCACTAGGGGTAGGATCAGTTCCCTGAGGAGGCTGACCCTTACCTATAGTCTGGGGGGAAGAAGACTTTTCTTCAACCCTTGTGCTCTCTTGTGGAGGAGAGTGGGCCATTCTTTCAGGCTCCATCACTCCAAAATTTTCCTTGGGTGGGGCTGTGGCCATCACAGCCTCCCTTACTTTCTCAGGGATGCCCAGCATTCTCAAATGGGCTTGGTGTTCAACTTCAGCCCAGGCTGAAATTTCTAGATCATTGCCCATCAGGCAATCTACAGGCAAGGTTGGGGACACTGCCACTCTTTTTGGGCCTGTGACCCCTTCCCAGCTGAGATTGACTATGGCCATGGGGTGATCTGTTCTGACACCATCAATGTTGGTCACCTGGTATTTAAACTCAGGTAAAAGCTGGTGAGGGGGGACTAGTTTCCCTGCCACCATGGTGACACTAGCAGCTGTGTCCCTGAATGCCACAGCTTTCTGACCATTAATCATTGGCTCCAGTCTATACATGCCCAATGCATTGGGACCCATGGTAAAGGTGGCAAATCCTATACCACCATCAGAGTCAGAGGAGTCTGTTGAGGGGGTCCTGTCTAAACTAGGGCCCGCCTTTGTTCCCCTTGCAAAAGCACCTAACTTTTTGGGTGCACTACTCCCAACTGGGGGATTACTACTGGTAGTACCAGGAGGGGTGGTAGTATTTGTTGGAGGAACATTTTCTTTATTGCCAGTCCTGGGGCAACTGGGATCAGTTTTCCAGTGTCCAGGCTTTTTACAGACATGGCAATATGGTTTCTTTTCAGGAGAGGGAGGAGTTTGGGACCCACCCCCAGAAGAGGACTTTTGGGGCCCTGTAGTGGACTTATCCTTAGATTTATCCACACCTTTCTCTTGGGACTTGGTAGAATCTTTCTTCTGGTCACCACCCTGATTCTTAGGCCTCACCCTGGTTCTGACCCATTTGTCTGCCTTCTTTCCCAATTCTTGGGGAGAGGTCAGATCAGAGTCCACCAGGTACTGGTGTAAAAGCTGGTTTTGACAATTATTAAGGATCTGCACCCTCATAATCAAATTGTACAATCCTATAAAGTCATGCACCTTGCTGCCATGTATCCAACCTTCCAGAGCCTTAGTAGCACAATCTACAAAGTCAACCCAGTCTTGAGTCTGAGCCTTTTGGGTGTCTCTGAACTTCAACCTATACTGTTCAGTGGTTAGGCCAAACCCATCTATCAGAGCACTCTTCAAGACTTTGTAATTGTCAGCATTCTCTTCTCTTACAGTGAGGAGCTTGTCTCTACCTTTGTCTGCAAAGGAGAGCCACAAGATTGCTACCCACTGCTCCTGGGGGACCCTCTGAACTTTACAGGCCCTTTCCAGTGCAGTAATCCATTTGTGGATGTCATCCCCACTCTGGTAGGGAGGGACAATCTTGCTCAGGTTTCTATGGTCATAAGACCTTTCCCTAAAACTAGGGAAGTTGCTGCCACTATGGGACTCTAGTCCCAACTTTCTTCTTTGTCTATGAAGCTCTAGGGACTCCCTGTCTAGGGCCAACTGCTCTCTTCTGATCCTAAGCTGAGCTTCTCCATACTTGAGCAGTCTCTCTTTCCTTTCATGAGAGGATTCCCTCCTATGAGAGGAAACAGAGGTCCCTACTGAGGTGTCAGAATGGTTAGACTCCTGAGAAGGAGATCTTGACCTTCTAGGCACACTCACAACTCTTCCTGGTGGGACAAAGGGGAGGCCATTCTGGTCCTCCTCCTCATCTGCAGGAGGAGATGGATTTTCCAGGTCAAGATCATTGTCATCTTCCTGGCCAGTTTCAGAGTTTAGGTCCTGGGTTTCTTCACCCCTGGTCCCTTCCTCATCTACTGCCCCACCCTCTCTGCCTGCCCCTTCAGACCCTGTGGGTCTTCTGAGATCATCCAACAGAAGCATCTCTATGAGGCGTTGGGTGTTGGCACTTTTGCCTGTCTTCAGCTTCCTAGTACTGCACAATGCTCTCAATTCCAAGAATGGGAGGTTGTCATACTTGGATGGTAGAAGCCCATTGGCTTCTGGCAGGGACCCACTGGTTCCTGGCCTTGAAGACATCACTAGTGAGGTGTGGTGTATGCACTACCTACTCTAGTGTGGCCTACTAAACTCTCTTGAGTTGTAGAAAGGGTGTGCTAAGCCCTTGACACACAACTCCAAGTTCAGTAGAACTTACTGTATTTCTAAGCTTGAATTTATATGTACCTGAGGTACCTTTAGAGGTTTTCAGTTAGTCATACACTTGAGATTATCTGGTAAAACAAAGGCAAGCTTGAATCCAACCGCTGCACACCAATGTGAGAAGTTGGCCTGGTATATGCTGTCCACTAGTTATAGTGGGCACCTTGCACCAGTCCAAACGACCTTTATTGATGATAGGTTTAAAGACAACCTTTATTGAAAGCTATCCTAGTGGTAGCTATAGAGAGCAGCCTTCAGGCTAAGTCTTGAAGGAGTGTTAAGCTGTTTGTTTTACCAGTTATAGGCTCATGAATGACCAAATGAAAGGAGAACCACACCAGGTATATATATAAAATATATGTATTTATTACTAAACACTACCCAATAGTCTCTTTATGAGGCTAGAGGTCAAAGTACACAAGTTACAAGTCAAATAGCACAGTAAATTAGCACAATATACGATTAGCCCTAGGGGCGTACCAAACCATATATTAAGAAAGGGGTATAAGAAACACGACTTAGGTAGACACAAGGCCTAGAGCCTGTAGAATCGCTGGGACCCCAAGGAACCACCCAAGGTAGTGACATAGGGGACCCACGGGGGCTGTGTGCAGTGTGTGAACACAGCCGTGAGCTCCGTTATCGTCTATGGGAAAGTCGCGGTTAGAGTTTTAGAGTTTAAGGACACTTAGAAATGGATTAGGACCAAACCCTCTTGGACTTAGACAGTTCTAGGATCAACACCCGCGGGAGCACCGGAGTACTCGAGTTACCTCACCCAGGGAAGCCGGGTGCATAGATGTCGAATGGTGTCGGGTCGCGTCGTCGATTTCAATGGCAGCCTGCAAGGAAGTGCTGCTGCCGGGAAGATGCGAAGTGTCCAAAGAGATCCAAGCCTGGATCGGAGATGAGAAGAACCTGAAAGCAGAGGGGACAGAGTCTGGGTCACTTGCCAGTGACCAGGGGCACGATAGTCGAATGCCCACCGATGTCGGGTGTTTCAGGTGAAAGAGGTGAAGCTTGACTCTTCAGCCATGAAGACCAGGAGGCGTTGACGACAACCAGGAGCTGGATTCGAGCTGTCCCACAAAGGATGTCGAGTGCTGCAGCATTGGTGTCCGGATTGAACACAACAAGCCTTGGCAACAGCAACCCACGCAGAAAAAAGAAAGAGGCTTCTGGGCAGACCAGCAAGGTCTGAGGGACTCACCACTCGGTGGGGAGTCAGGGCACGTCTGGAGCAACCAGAGAAGCCCAAAGAAAATCAGAGTTGCCTTCACAGGGACCCACCAGTCGATGGACCAGGGATCGCGAAGGAGCCTCGAGCTGAAATACAAGAAGCAGGCCCACGGAACACTCGTGGAATGTAGGCTCACAATCTTCAGTGCAAATGGTGCTCGAGGCCTGGGCTACAAGTAACCCAAAGCAGGACTTCAAGAGTCATCGAGAAGTTGATGCACTAGCAAATGTGCATGGTGTCCAGGGGTTCCGGTTCCATGTCACTCGTGAGGGCTGCAGGTCTCAGCTTTGCTGGGGACTTGGGTCGGCCTCTGAGAAGTCTGGAAATCCTCTTCCTGGGCTGCAGTTACTTCGGAGTCCGGCGGGAGCTTCGGAGATGCAGACCGGCAAATGCTTTGTTAGTGCCTGCCAAGCAGGGAAGTCACTCCTTGACCCCAAGGGAAATTTCTTCAGTCCTCTAGTCTTGAGTAGAGCATCGAAGTTCCAGGATTCAGTTGCAGAGTTTCGTCCAGGGATATCTAAAGTCCTGTTGCCAGGGGTTCCTTACTTATACCTAAGAAAGGGGTTGGACTAACTCTGGGACCCACCTATGGGAGGGTTTGGAAAGAGGGGTGGCTACACCCATTTCCTTTGTCCAGTTTCGCGCCAGAGCAGGGGCTGGCAGCCCCTGCAACCGGTTTGAACTGGGGTATGCATGAGGACACCAAATGTGCCCCAGTGCAGGACTTCAAAGCACTCTTGGAGTGCACCCACCCAGCCCCAATCCACTAAGGCCTGTCTGGGAGGTGGTGACACCTCCCTGTGACAGGAAACCTTTTGTCCAGGCCTCCCCTGCCGGAGTTTCGGTCAGCAGCAGGAGGCCAGACTCGTGTCTGTGGCTGCAGCATCCATTTTGTGATGCCAGGCTCTGTAAAGTTTCTACCGGGTATACCGGTGCTGTCATGTCTCTCCCTCTAGAAGGGTGGGATCATACTCCCATACCAGTTACTGGTGTGGGGGTATGATTCCAAGGTGTTTGACACCAAACACGACATGTTTCCGTGCAGCCATCCCAAAGTTAGCATTTACCGCGAGGATATAATGCACTTAAGAGTATATGGTCAGGCTGCACCACAGACACCCCCGGAGAGGAGAGTCCAAAGGCTGCAGAGGGGCTCTGCTCATGCATGGGCACCCTCTCACATAAAACCAAGCACCCTGCCTTCAGGATTGATAAGGCCTGCCATAGGGGTGACTGATAGGTTTCTATGTGCAGTGATAGGTGAGATATAGTGAACCTATATCTCTGTAAGGGGTGCATGCACCACCTCAATCAGGCTGCAGTAGCAGTCCTGTGGTGTTATTTTGGATGGCTTTCCAGGGGTGGCACAATACATGCTTCAGCCCCTGGTAGGCCTCTGGGGGACCTATGCCCTGGGTACATAGTATACCATATACTAGGGACTTATAAGGGCACTCCAGAATCCAATCTGTGGTGTACCTAAAGTACATGGAATCAATTTATAAGAGAAAGCAGATAGGCTGGGGACCTGAATAGCAGGTTCCCAGCCAAACTAAGTCAAAAACCATCAAAACACCAGAAAAAAGGTGGGGGCAACCATGTAGTCAGATTCCACCTTCCTACAGCCAGAACTTCCCACAAATAAATAACTGTCCCATACCCGCCCTACTATATGCGGACGACGCAGTGTTGATGGCCCGAACCCAACTAGGAATCCAAAGGGTACTTACCAGCTACACTGAGTATTTGGAGAAGTTGGGTCTACGAGTCAACATTACGAAAACTTTTATAATGAAGTGCGGCAAAAACAGCTCTAGGTGCAGGGGCATTTTTATTGGCAATAAAAAGGTGGAACCTACAAAAACATTTCCTTACTTAGGTATTTTATTTGATAATACGGGGACATGGTACCAGGCAGTAAAAAACAGGAGTTTGCTTTTTATGAAAGCTACTGCAGCCCTAGCCAATTTTGCGAAGAAGCTGGATAGAAAACCACCCGGGGAGCTCCTAAAAATTTACAGGGCAAAATGTATCAATATAGCGATGTATGGGGCGGGTGTGTGGGGATATTGGGATACCAAACCCATTCAACAGGTGGAGAATGCTTTCTTAAAATATCTCTTGGCGGTTCCAGATAGCACTTCCATCTATGTATGCCACTCAGAAGTAGGATTGCCTTATATTTCAGACCTAATAAAGATCCAACCAGTTCTGTTGTGGCATAGGATCTGGACTTCACCAAAAACTACTTTTAACTGTGATGTATTAAAAGATAGCCTCATGCTGAATCGGGCTCTGGAGATCCCTTGGCTTAAATATGTAAAAAATGTCATGAATTACTTGGGCCACCCTGAATATTTTAACAATCCTGGAACTCTACATTCTGTTACTAGAAAGTCCCTTAAAAAATGTTGTTTGACTCATATGGAGGCAAAGAGATTTGCCGACGAGGCAGCTAAGTCGTCGGTACAATCTAACCAACTCATACTCACTACGTACGGTATGCAGCTGTACCTAAACTTTGAATTAAGTGGGTATGATCGTTTTGTTTTGACCCGTTTCAGACTCGGATTTTTCCATCGCTTGATAAGCTTTCCGGAAATAAACGACTGGTCTATAACATTAAGTAGCTGCCCATGTGATAAACAATCCCAGCAAAATACAATGCATGTGGTATTATTTTGCAAATTTTATGTAATGCAAAGAAGGAGATGGATTTTACCTATTCTAAGAATGTTAGGTCTGAGACAATGTAGGCCAGCGTTTTTATCACTACAATTTTTAGAAAACGAATGTTTTGCAAAGTCAACAGCATCTTTTTTTTAAAGTATCATAAATTGCAGGAAAATAATTTTTATTTGAAACTCGCTGGGGAAGAGGAAAAGAACTTGTAATTACTATTGAAATCAAACGTTGTAATATTGAGAATTTGTATTTAAAAATAACTGTATGCATTTTGTATCTTGTAATATTGATGTTTCAAACTTTTATGATTTTGGCACAAAAAATCGAATAAAGCTGGCATTGATTGATTGACAGGGATATTACCAAATGATTCAGGTAATGTGCATGGGCTTTATTCTTTTTCTTTGTAATTTAGTATACAGCTCCTTACTTGGGGCATTATTTAGAGTTGGCAGATGTCAAACATCAAGCAAAAAGTGGCAGCAGTCCCATCCGCTGTCTAAAGCGTGGCATCATCACCATCAATTCACTCTTTTTACGACTGATGGTACATTCGCCACTTTTGGGCTCATGTCCCACATATATCAAACTCTAAATAAAGTCCTTAGTCTGCAATAGAGGCTAACATAGTTTAACATTTTTTCAATCCCCTTGTCTCCGGAAAATCAGCCAAAGAGACCTATGCACATGCAGTTTATCTGGAAAAACGTCAGAGCACTCATCAATCAATCAATCAATCACGGAATTTGTAGAGCGCACTACTTACCCGCGAGGGTCTCAAGGCGCTAGGGAAGAAAAAAAGGGGGGGGGGTGCCGCTACTGGTCGAACAGCCAGGTCTTGAGTAGCCTCCTGAAGGTCAGCAGGTCTTGGGTCTGTCGTAGGCTGAGTGGAAGGGTGTTCCAGGTCTTGGCGGCGAGGTGGGAGAAGGATCTGCCGCCGGAGGTGGTTCTTCGGATGTGGGGGACGGTGGCGAGGGAGAGGTCGGCGGAGCTTAGCTGGCGGTTGGGGACGTAGAGGAAGAGCCGTCTGTTGAGGTAGGCTGGGCTGGTCTTGTGGAGTGCCTTGTGTGCGTGGATGAGGAGTTTAAAGGAGATTCTCCTGTCGACGGGGAGCCAGTGCAGGTTTCTGAGGTGGGGGGTGATGTGGCTGTGGCGTGGTACATCGAGGATCAGGCGTGCCGAGGCGTCTTGACTGCTTTGCAGTCGTTTGATGAGCTTGGCCGGGGCTCCCGCGCAGAGGGCGTTTCCATAGTCGAGTCTGCTACTGACGAGGGCTTGGGTGACTCTTCTTCTTGTATCTGTCGGGATCCACCTGTAGATCTTGCGGAGCATGCGGTGGGTGTTGAAGCAGGAGGAGGAGACTGCGTTGACTTGCTTGGCCATGGAGAGCGTTGAGTCGAGGATGACTCCCAGGTTGCGTGCATGGTCGGTGGGTGTCGGGGCTGCCCCCAGTGTCGTAGGCCACCAGGAGTCGTCCCAGGCTGAAGGGTTGGAGCCGAGGATGAGGACCTCCGTCTTGTCCGTGTTCAGCTTTAGTCGGCTGCTCTTCATCCAATCGGCGACGGCCTTCATTCCTTCGTGGAGGTTGGATTTGGTGGTGAGGGGGTCCTTGGTGAGGGAGAGGATCAGTTGGGTGTCGTCGGCGTAGGAGATTATGTGAAGGTCGTGCTGTCGGGCGATGCGTGCGAGTGGGGCCATGTAGATGTTGAACAGTGTCGGGCTGAGGGATGATCCCTGGGGTACGCCGCAGATGATCTCGGAGGCTTCGGATCGGAACGGGGGAGGCGGACGCTCTGGGTTCTGCCGGAGAGGAAGGAGGTGGTCCATTCCAGGGCCTTGTCTCGGATCCCTGCGTCATGGAGGCGTGCGCGTAGAGTGCGGTGGCAGACAGTGTCGAAGGCGGCGGAGAGGTCCAGCAGGATGAGGGCTGCGGTCTCACCATTGTCCAGCAGGGTCCTGATGTCGTCGGTGGCGGCGATGAGGGCAGTCTCGGTGCTGTGGTTGCTGCGGAACCCTGACTGGGATGTGGGATGGATCCAGGATGCTGTTTTCTTCAAGGTATCGGGTTAGCTGTCTGTTGACGATCTTCTCGATGACCTTGGCTGGGAAAGGAAGCAGGGAGATGGGCCGGAAGTTCTTGAGGTCTCTCGGGTCCGCCTTGGGTTTTTTGAGCAGGGCGTTGATCTCGGCGTGTTTCCAGCTCTCTGGGAAGGTCGCGGTCTCGAAGGAGAGGTTGATGACGTTGCGCAGGTGGGGTGCGATGGAACTGCTGGCTTTGTTGAAGATGTGGTGCGGAAAAGGGTCTGACGGGGAGCCGGAGTGGATTGTGCTCATGGTCTTGATGGTGTCATCGATGTTCACGTTGGCTCAGGCTGGCAAGGGGTTGTGGTCGATGGTGTGTGGCGAGTCTGGTGTGTCGGTGTCTGTTGGGGCTGTCTGTGTGTTGAAGCTGTCATGGATGTCGGTGATCTTGCGGTGGAAGAAGGTGGCGAGGGAATCGCACAGGGCTTGCGACGGCGGGATGTCATTGGTGTTGGAGCTGGGGTTGGAGAGTTCCTTCACGATGTTGAAGAGCTCCTTGCTGTTGTGTGCGTTGTTGTCGAGGCGGTCTTTGAAGGAGATCCTCTTGGCGGCCCTGATGAGGTGATGGTGGTTGCGGATGGCGTCTTTGTGGGCTGCGTGGCTGTCTGGTATCTTTTCAATGTGCCATTTCATCTCTAGTTTCCGGCAGGTACGCTTGGATGCTAGGAGTTCCGGGGTGAACCAGCTGGCTCTCTTGCTGGTGTCTCTGTAGGTAGGTTGTTTCAGCGGGGCGAGGGTGTTGGCGAAGTCGTCAATCCATTGTCTGAGGTTGCGGGCAGCGTCGTCGGTGTTGGAGAGGTCGGTGGGTGGGCTGAGAGCGAGGTTTGCCTGTAGTTGGTCTTCGGTGACTTTGCTCCAGCAGCGGCGTGGGATCTGTTGGGTGCGGTGGTGTGTGGTGGGTTTCTGTAAGGTGAAGTGTATGCAGCGGTGGTCGGTCCAGGGGAGTTTGGTGGTGTGGCTGAAGGAGACGTGGGAGCTTGAGGAGAAGACGGGGTCGAGCGTGTGGCAGGCGGAATGGGTCGGCGTTGTGACGAGCTGTCTCAGTCCGAGGTTGGCGAGATTGTCGATCAGGGTGGTCGAGTTGCTGTCGTTGTTGTTCTCCAGGTGAAAGTTCAGGTCTCCGAGGAGGATGTAGTCGGTGGAGGTTAGGGCGTGCGAGCTGATGAAGTCGGCGATGGAGTCGCTGAACTGGGGTCGGGGTCCGGGGGGTCTGTAGATGAGGGTGCCTCTTAGGGTGGTGTTGGGGTCCGTGTGGATCTGGAAGTGCATGTGTTCGGCGGTGCTGAGAGTGTCGTCGGAGCTGGTCGAGACCCTGATGGTGTTCTTGTGGACGATGGCGATTCCTCCTCCTACTCCGTTGGTGCGGTCTCTGCGGGTGATCTTATAGCCGTCTGGGATGGCTATGGCGATGTCGGGTGCGGAGGAGTCGTTCATCCAGGTCTCTGTCAGGAAGGCGGCGTCCGGGGATGATGTGTCGAGCAGGTCCCAGAGCTCGACGGCGTGTTTGCGTGCGGAGCGGGTGTTCAGTAGGATGCATCGGAGGTGGTTGGGGTCCTTCTTGGCGGGCGCTTCGGCGACTCTGAAGCTGGTGTAGCTGCAGTTCCGGCAGGTGAAGGGACCATGAGTGCGTTTTGGGGTGGCCTTGAAGCAGGTGTGGTTCTGTCCGGGGTTGAGAGCGTGGAGTGTGCTGGCATCGTAGCGGCGGCGATCGTCCTGGTGGGCGCAGGGGGCGCGAGGGCCAGGGGTTCTGGCGCTGGGCGCGGTCCAGGCGCGGCCGCCTTCGGCGCGCCAGCGGCGCGCCCGCTGCGCGCGGCCGCCATATATGGGGAGGTGGGAGGGAGGAGCAGCTGGGAGGCGGGAGGTAGGGGCAGCGAATGGTCAGTCAGGGGGGCGGGGTCGCAGGGGACGCATCGGCAGGAAACGGGAGCGGCGAGGGACACAGAACCAGGCACAGAATCAGGGGCACACAAGGGGAAACAGAAGGCAAAAAGGGCACAGAATCAGGGGCACGCAAGGGGAAACAGGAGGCAAAAATGGGCACAGAATCAGGCACACGAGGGGAACAAAAGGCAAAAATGGGCACAGAATCAGGCACACGAGGGGAACAGAAGGCAAAGGGCAAAGGGCAACACCAGGAAAATGGGCACAGCAACGAGGAGGCAGTGGGGGACAGAGGCAAGAGCACTAACCAGCAGCAGCAGGGCAGCACAGGCGGAGCTGTGTGGTGGGGGAGCGACCTACCTGGCTAGGTCAAGGGTCGCTCTCCTCACCGCGCAGCGGCCGCCATATATGGGGAGGTGGGAGGGAGGAGCAGCTGGGAGGCGGGAGGTAGGGGCAGCAAATGGTCAGTCAGGGGGGCGGGGCCGCAGGGGACGCAGCGGCGGGAAACGGGAGCGGCGAGGGACACAGAACCGGGCACAGAATCAGGGGCACACAAGGGGAAACAGAGGGCAAAAAGGGCACAGAATCAGGGGCATGCAAGGGGGGAAACAGAAGGCAAAAAGGGCACAGAATCAGGGGCACGCAAGGGGAAACAGGAGGCAAAAATGGGCACAGAATCAGGCACACGAGGGGAACAGAAGGCAAAAATGGGCACAGAATCAGGCACACGAGGGGAACAGAAGGCAAAAATGGGCACAGAATCAGGCACACGAGGGGAACAGAAGGCAAAGGGCAAAGGGCAACACCAGGAAAATGGGCACAGCAACGAGGAGGCAGTGGGGGACAGAGGCAAGAGCACTAACCAGCAGCAGCAGGGCAGCACAGGCGGAGCTGTGTGTTGGGGGAGCGACCTACCTGGCAAGGTCAAGGGTCGCTCACCTCACCGCGCAGCGGCCGCCATATATGGGGAGGTGGGAGGGAGGAGCAGCTGGGAGGCGGGAGGTAGGGGCAGCGAATGGTCAGTCAGGGGGGCCGGGCCGCAGGGGACGCAGCGGCAGGAAACGGGAGCGGCGAGGGACACAGAACCGGGCACAGAATCAGGGGCACACAAGGGGAAACAGAAGGCAAAAAGGGCACAGAATCAGGGGCACGCAAGGGGAAACAGAAGGCAAAAATGGGCACAGAATCAGGCACACGAGGGGAACAGAAGGCAAAAATGGGCACAGAATCAGGCACACGAGGGGAACAGAAGGCAAAAATGGGCACAGAATCAGGCACACGAGGGGAACAGAAGGCAAAGGGCAAAGGGCAACACCAGGAAAATGGGCACAGCAACGAGGAGGCAGTGGGGGACAGAGGCAAGAGCACTAACCAGCAGCAGCAGGGCAGCACAGGCGGAGCTGTGTGGTGGGGGAGCGACCTACCTGGCAAGGTCAAGGGTCGCTCACCTCACCGCGCAGCGGCCGCCATATATGGGGAGGTGGGAGGGAGGAGCAGCTGGGAGGCGGGAGGTAGGGGCAGCGAATGGTCAGTCAGGGGGGCCGGGCCGCAGGGGACGCAGCGGCGGGAAACGGGAGCGGCGAGGGACACAGAACCGGGCACAGAATCAGGGGCACACAAGGGGAAACAGAAGGCAAAAAGGGCACAGAATCAGGGGCACGCAAGTGGGGAAACAGAAGGCAAAAAGGGCACAGAATCAGGGGCACGCAAGGGGAAACAGAAGGCAAAAATGGGCACAGAATCAGGCACACGAGGGGAACAGAAGGCAAAAATGGGCACAGAATCAGGCACACGAGGGGAACAGAAGGCAAAAATGGGCACAGAATCAGGCACACGAGGGGAACAGAAGGCAAAGGGCAAAGGGCAACACCAGGAAAATGGGCACAGCAACGAGGAGGCAGTGGGGGACAGAGGCAAGAGCACTAACCAGCAGCAGCAGGGCAGCACAGGCGGAGCTGTGTGGTGGGGGAGCGACCTACCTGGCAAGGTCAAGGGTCGCTCTCCTCACCGCGCAGCGGCCGCCATATATGGGGAGGTGGGAGGGAGGAGCAGCTGGGAGGCGGGAGGTAGGGGCAGCGAATGGTCTGTCAGGGGGGCCGGGCCGCAGGGGACGCAGCGGCGGGAAACGGGAGCGGCGAGGGACACAGAACCGGGCACAGAATCAGGGGCACACAAGGGGAAACAGAAGGCAAAAAGGGCACAGAATCAGGGGCACGCAAGGGGAAACAGAAGGCAAAAAGGGCACAGAATCAGGGGCACGCAAGGGGAAACAGAAGGCAAAAATGGGCACAGAATCAGGCACACGAGGGGAACAGAAGGCAAAAATGGGCACAGAATCAGGCACACGAGGGGAACAGAAGGCAAAGGGCAAAGGGCAACACCAGGAAAATGGGCACAGCAACGAGGAGGCAGTGGGGGACAGAGGCAAGAGCACTAACCAGCAGCAGCAAGGCAGCACAGGCGGAGCTGTGTGGTGGGGGAGCGACCTACCTGGCAAGGTCAAGGGTCACTCCTGGTGGAGGTCAGATTGCACAGCGGTCTGCCTTTGTTTGTTGTCGTATTTTGTGTACCCATTTGTCTGATTTTTCGTTGAACCTAAGTTGTCTCATTCGTTCGAGTTCTTTTCACAATGGAGATCTAACCCATTTGAATTATATTAGCCGAACTAGAATGTCACTTGAATAAGCAAAGAAGCCATCCATCACTTAGTGCCCGGGCACTTAGTGACCGGGCAACAAATGACATTGTCATTTAATTACGTAATAGGCCTCTGTACCAAAGGGCACATGCTAACATAACATGTCTTGCTGTCTGTATGTCATGCACAGAGATACTGTGAAAAGCATGTTACACAGACATACTGTGATATGCATGTTCACAGCCTTTGCGCACTTTCTGCCTTTGCGCCCTTTTTTAATAAATATCAAAGCTACTGTTTAGTCAAAAGGAAAAGGGCAACAGGCGGGTAATAATAGTTTTTCACTTTTAGTTTTCTTTGTCGCGAGTTAGAGGCGGATGACTGAGAACTGACTCATCTGCCCTAAGTTCTGCTCTGACGGTGTGCGTGCTGCTGTGACCAGTTTCTAAACCGAGCTTCTGTATCATATTTCTAAATATCACATTTCTGTTCTCTTGCCAATGGCTTCGACGCGGCGGTGTGAGACGAGTTCTTGGACGGCGGTCAGTGCTTGGCAAGGTCGCTGTAAGGGTAAAGTTATTAAGACGCAAAACAGCACGCATTTCCTTCATTCTCAGAAGTTGTCTGAAGGGCGCGAAATATTGTCTAGCGTGAGGTATATGCGCTTGCCTGAGAGATGTTGGCAGACTTTGCAGGCCGAGCCCAGTGAAGGAGCCAGGGCGCATTCACTCACTGATCCATGCGATGTCCTGTGCTAAGACGACGCCAGTCTCTTGTTCCATTGCTGCTCGCTCACTTTCCATTGTAGATGGTGGCAGGCTGAGACTATTGTCTGCATAGTTCGTAGTGTGAATTTCTGATTATCTGTACGGCTCACTGCCACTTTTCAGTTTCACAAGCTTTTTATTTGAGATTTTGTTAAGAATATACATATGGTGCTTGGTGAGTTTACATTAGATTCAAGTTGTCACGGTAATTAGAGTGATATGACAAAGATTGTGGTTCTGTTGAGCAAATAGTACATGGTAAGAACACAGTTTTCCAAAAGGTATGGTAAGTATGGATAAGTCATTGATGGATATATTGATGGTCTTAAATAAGACAAAGCAAATGGTGTGTGATATGACTTGACAATATAAGATGCTAACACTGTTCATATATATATACATTAATGTAGCATCATTTTAAGAAATAGAAAAGAGAAGAAGGAGAGAAAGAAAGGGTAAAGGATACTGAAAAGATAGTGGAGAGGGTAGGGAACAGCGAGGAGGATAAGAGACAGTGGTAAGAAAAGTGGTGGATGAAAAAGGGGAGTAGACGAGGGGAGGGTGAGGGGTTGAGGATAGGTCTGTATATTGTATGTAGGTGCTAGAGGCTTTAGGGATGAGACGGCATGTTTTTGTTCCTGTCTACTCAAGTCGGATCAGCGATTAGGGTGGAAATTACAGTTGACCTGTTACAAATCGTTATTACAGGAACAGGCTGGTTGCAAATTATTTTCTGGCATCTGCTGAACTGCCACGAAGACATTTCCTCTTTTGTGCAGTTGCTTCTGTTATCCATTGTTGCACTTTTCAGATGACCTTTTTGTTTAAGCAGTAGAACGTCCTGCCGACAGACTATACTGTTACACGTTCTCTGAAATATACATAAGGTAGGATTTGGCTCCACCCAGAGGAGTATTTCTCTTTCACATCATACTATTTATTGATTGCTTGGTACACCATGAGGGACTACTATACTTTTGAAAATTACAGTTGTCCGTCACAGATTCAATTAGTTATGTATTAAATGCATTTTATAGAGAAAGCAATCCATTTTAGGGTCGAGCGTACGTGCGAAACACTCATATCCAAAAGGGCTTGGAGCCCACCCATTGCTTAGCCATGTGTTTGCTTGTGTGGCACTCCTCTTTACAGCCTCATAATTCGTCAAGGCAGACCTAACATCATTTGCGTTCCTCTTTGTGGAGCAGGGACCAAGCGCTGATTGATTCAACTTAATCAGTGCCTGCCCGCTGCTCCAGATGTGATTGGGGTACTATTTGTTCTTTTTAACTTCCAGTGCACTGCAAACAAAAGGCGTGTGCATGGTAAAAATGTGCCCAGCAGGACAAATAAATTGGAAAGTTTTATTGTCTATAGTTAACTTTCTGTTATTTTGCCAAATCTTCTTTCCTCACTTTGCACTCATGTCTTCTTTTGTTTTTGCCCGTGGGCGCTGTTCTCAAAAAATGAGGATTATCTTGCAAAGCAACATTGTTTCTTTCTTATGTGTAATTTCCGAAATGATGCTTTAACACATAATTGTGCAGTACACCCTGATCCACCCCACTCCAATCCTCCCCATTCCAGTCCACACCAATCCACCCCACCTAACCTGACCACACACCAATCCGCCCCACTCAATCCAATCCAGCCCAGACCAATACAATCAAAACCACTCACCCCAATCAAATCCACTCCATTCCACCACACTCCAATCATCTCAACCCAACCCATGCAACTCAAATTTGATCCACTCCAATCCATAACAATCTGCCCCACTCCAATCCAAAACATTCTGCCCCTCTCCAATTTGACCCACTCAAATTCAAAACAATCTGCCCCACTCCAATCCACTCCAATCCAATCCAATCTGCTGCACTCCAATCCACTCCAATCCAATCCAATCTGCCCCACTCCAATCCAAAACAATCTGACCCACTCCAGTCCAAAATAATCTGCCTCACTCCAGTCTGCCACACTCCAGTCTGCCCCACTCCACTCTGCCCCACTCCAGTCTGCCCCACTCCAATCTGCCCCACTCCAATCTGCCCCACTCCAATCTGCCCCACTCCAATCCAAAACAATTGGGCCCACTCCAATCCATCCCCCCAATCTTCCCCACTCCAATCCAAAGCAATCTGCCCCACTCCAATCTGCCCACTCCAATCCGCCCCACTCCAATCCGCCCCACTCCAATCCGCCCCATTTCAATCCCCTCCACCTCACCCCAATCCACCCACTCCATCCCACATCACCCCAATCCAACCCACCACAATCCACCCCACTCCAATCCAAACCAATCTGCCTCACTCGAATCTGCCCCACACAATCCAAAACAATCTGCCCCACTGCAAACCAAAACAATGTGCCCCACTCCAAACTGCCCCACTCCAATCCAAAACAATGTGCCGCACTCCAATCTCTCCAACTCCAATCCAAACCAATGTGCCCCACAGGACTCTGCCCCAATCCAATCCAAAACAATGTGCCCCACTCCAATCCAAAACAATAATCCCCACTCCAATCCGGTGCACTCCAATACACCTCACCACACCTCACCCCAACCCAACCCAATCCACCTCAATCGAAATCAATCCACTCCACACCAATTCAATCCACCCCAATTCAGCCAAATCCAATCTACCCCAATCAACCCCACCCCACTCCAATACACCCCACCTCAATCCTTTCCACCTCAATCCAATCCAACCCATCCCAATCCAGTTCACCCACCCCAATCCACCTCACTCCAATCCACCCCACTCAATCCAATCCAGCTCACCCCACTCCATCTCACTCAAATCCAATCAACCCCACTTCAATCTAATCTACTCTACTCCAATCCATCCCACTCCAATTCACCCAACTTCATTCCACCCCCACCAGTCTGCCCCACTCCAATTCAATCCATCCCACTCGTAACCAACCCACCCCACCCCACTCCACTCAAATCCACCCCACTCCAATCCAACCCACCCCATTCCAATTTAATCCCCCATTCCTGTCCACCCCACTCCACTCGACTCCAATCCACCCCACTCTACCCCAATTCAATCCACCCCACTCCAATCCAATCCATTCATTTTACCACACTCCAATCCAATCCACCCCACCCCACTCCAGTCCAATCCACCCCACTCCAATCCACCCCACTACAGTCCAGATCCCTCTGTTCCAGTCCAATCCACCCCCTCTGCTCCACTCTAATTCACCCCACTGCAAACCACTCTACTGCAATCAAATCCACCCCACCCCAAACCATTCAAATGCACCCCTACTCCAATCCACCTCATCCCATTTCAATCCACCCCACTTCAATCCAATCCACCCCATCCAGTCCACCCACTCCAATCCACCCCACCCCACTCCACTCAGTCCAATCCATTCTACCCCAATCCATTCCACCCCAATCTATTCCAATCCAATCCACTCCACTGCTTCAATCCACTCCACCATATTCCACCCTATTCCACTTCACTCTACGCCATTCCACTCTACGCATCTCCACTCTACGACACTGCACTCTATGACACTGCACTCTACGACACTCTCTGCCACTGAACTCTACTCCCCTCAACTTCCCCTATTCCACTCTACGACACTCTACTTCCCACACTCTACTCTAGGACACTCCACACCACTAACTTTTAGCCTTGCTGAACAGCAGCCACACTGGTGTACAACATGGAAAAACACATTGCCAAAGCCCATAGCTCTTGTTTAGGCGAGACCTATTGGCCTTGCCAATGCTTGTTTTTAATGTGATAGAGTTTTTAAATTGCTTTTGTCAGGACGCAAGTGTGAGCCATTACCACCACTAGTCTTAGTATCACCATAACAACCACCACCATTATCCCCACTATTAAACACTACCACCATTACTGCCACTACCGTTATAGTCAACACCCCCGTCATTAGCATCATACAGCATTTTTTCTTGTTTTTATTCTAGTTGGAGACATAAAGTACCCAAAACCCCATTTGTTACAACTGGATCCAGTAAAAAGCATTTGCAAATGCTCAACAGGGATTTTCGAAAATTCAATGAATGGCTGCCGTTCTGAGTTTGAAATAAATCTTCAGCCATAGAGGACTCTGTTGTATGGGGAATCTTTATTCCTATTATGACACTACAATTGAATACGAGGCTAGCAGGGCACCAAAGAAAATGGCGCTTACGGTACATCAGCAAGAGAAACACACAATCGATCACAGTACAAATATTTTTTTTAATTTAAATTCAAATGAACTTCATTACATGTCTCTTTATACTAGTACTACTAAGGGTATCACCGTATATTTTATCAAAACAGCTGCAAATTAATATATTATTAACTTTCATAGCTATGCATGTATATTTATACAGTAGAAAGATATTTCAGTTGCACATAACCAGATATCACATGGCAGCAGTGCAATTCTTGATTATGTTTTTGTGCAAGTGTCAAATTTCTTTAATTTCTTAATATCAGGGAAGCTATAGACAGGAGAGTGATCACCATCCTTTATTAGAACATTGGAATGTTGGGAGCTCCATTGAAGACAATGGAGTGCTCCCTGCTTCTACGGGCCGGTAAAGGCCCGCAGAGCAACATTCCAATGTTTTACAAAGGCCTCTCCGAGCTCAAGGGGATTTAAATACCCTCGAGCTTCGAAAAGCCTTTGTTTTATTTGTTAGAACATTCTGCCCTCTAGTGGCAGAATGTTCTAATAGCCTTATAGCCCTTCGTAGCAGGGTTATACCGGCTATTAAAGTCCCTCACCCTTGTTAAAGTCCCTCGCGTTCGGCTCGGGCCTTTAACGCGGGAGAGTGCCTTTAATAGCCGGTATAGCCCGCTACGGCGGGCTATAAGGCTATATTATAGCCTTATAGCCTGCTGCCGAGGGCTATACTGGTTGTTAAAGGCCCTGAACCCGATTTATATGCCCAATCTGCAGGCCAAGGCCTATAATGATGGAGAGGGCCTTTAACAATCAGTATAGCCCGAGTAAAAAGGGCTATAAGACTATTAGAACATTCCACCCACTGAGGGTAGAAAGTTCTAAACTAAAAAGAGAGAAACATGAACATAAACTTTGGAATTTTGGAGCTCAGGGCTTTTACCAGCCATTCTATGCCCCAAGCTACCCCATTGTCTTCAATGGAGCTTTCAACACTCCAAGGTTCTAATCTAGGATAGCAGGCCCTCTTTAGTCAGTCATGTTGAGGCTCCCTTTTCTGTGTCTGCATTGTTGAGGCCAAAATGGGACCTTGAGTTACAGGAAAGACGTTTTAATTGGTGACTTGGCTATGTTAAAGGCCAACAAGTTTTTTCAGAGCAGATGTATTTTACTGTGGCCACAATGTCTAAACTGGACATTTAAGTGGTTTGTACATGCACCTGGAAAAATTGCAAAAATGAGTCTGAGTATGAATAGGCTTATCCGTATTTACAAATAATTTTTACTTTTTTCTGGTGATTGTCAAAATGTTTTTTTAGTAATTTTTTGAGGGCATTGGTCAAAATAAACTTTAAACTAGAGAGAGATAATCAGACTAAATGTTTTAAAAAGAAGAACATGGCAGAGATATACAAGATCAATCAAGAGCAACAGGAAGCTGCATCCCCGAATTATTTAAGGCCTCAGAGTCTAAAGATAGTAGATATTGCTGGGCACAGGGTCTACAAGCTTGAACCTAATTGTCACACTCTATTCACAAAGTGGCAGGCATATATAATTTAGTTGTTTTAAAGTAAAACTGAGAATTCTGCAACAAATGTTGAGAAGCCAGAAGTAGAAGAACTTGCAACCGCATGTGAGTTGGTAAAAGTGATCAAATTAATTGACACATCTAGAGCACATGACATGAACAGTCTTCCCTCTGACCCCAAAGGATGGAATGTACGCGTGTTAGACCTGGCACCATTGGCGTGAGTCTCCCTTCCTTTTTATCGCTGTGCCTCCTCTGTTTTTCTGGTGATAGATGCTCTGGGCGCTGCGCCACTGCCATTCAGTGCCGCAGCGCGGATGCTCCCTGTGTAAATAGGACTATGTGAATTGGTACATCCATGATTGGCTTATTTGTTTTATCTGTTAGTCCCTAGTAGAGTGGCCTGTGTGTGCCCAGGGCTGGTAAACCAAATGCTGCTGGTGGGCCTGCAGCGCTGGTTTGCGCCACCCACAGAAGCAGCTTGTAAAGTATGTCTCAGACCTGCCACTGCAGAGTCTGTGTGCAGTCCAGAACTGCCATCTTGGCTGTGAAGTGCACCCACTTCCCAGCCCCTGAACCTTCCCTTGGCACCATGTAAGTCACCCCTATGGTAGGGTGCATTGTATGTGTAAGGTAGGACATGCCTTGGTGTGTGTAGCATGTCCTGGTAGTGAATTACACCCAATTTCGTTTTTCACTACTGTAAGGCTACCTGTTCCTCATAGGCTAGAATGGGCAGTTTGACTATTCCATGCTATAGTCCTAACTGACCCCAGCGACCTGGTAGAAAAACGAATTTAGTATGCCTAAGCTCAGAATATTAAAATACATCTTTTAGTGGAGTGTATTTTTATATTCTGTGTTTGAAAATACCACTTTTAGAAAGTAGGTATTTTCTTGCCTAAGCCTTCCAGTGTGCTCTGCTGTTATGTGTATTGGCTGTCTGGTTTTGGAGGGACAGGGCAGGCTGAGTCAGACCTGGGTTGAATAGAGAGGTCTCCTTCCTGAGTGAGGGGAGGGGCAGCTGCTTGACCTGAATGGGGCTGTGCCTGGCAAGGTGAATGCTGGCTCCACCTCCTGCTGTGTGTCTGATAGCAGGCCCCCTTTTCTGAAAGAGAAGATGCAGAACTGGTTCTGGCTGGGTTCAGTGCCTGGTAGCTTCTGAGAACAAAGACTTTTGGGGTATAAATATCTGTGCTCAAACCCCCACAATTTGTAGTCCGATTCGGATTCCTTCTTCTTCGCTCGTCGCTGAGAGAGACCGCTCCCGCTATGGCCCGCACCAATCGATTTTGACCGTTTTTTCCCCGAATCGGATTCACGGATCGGACTCGCGCTCCGAGCGGCCGCTCCCGCTTTTGCATGACGACGCGAGGTCGCCCCGTGGTCGCGCTCCGACCGGGACTCCTCCGTCTTTGATTCCTGCCGCCACGAGGAGGACCTGATTCCTGCTCCGACCTGGTAAGCGCTATTTTCTATCCTTTGGGATAGATCTACTCTGCTCCCTTGCTTGACTCATTTTGTACCCCGATTTTTTTTTTTTTTTTGGCTCTGCTTAAATTGCTTGTCTTTATCTCCCCTGCATTACTGAGTTGGTATTCGGATTCTGCATTCAGATTACAAATTTGCTGAGCTCTGCCTGCCTTGTTCATTTTCTTTACCTGATTTAATTTGCCCACAGCAACTTGTAAAGGGTAATTTGTATTCCGATTACAATATAATTTATCACTGCTGCTAAATTCATTTGGTGTTGCGACCCAATATTGAGGCGCTCTGCCTAACTTATCCTGCTTCCCGACTTTAGGCGGGAGGCCCGCTGCCCGACCCGCTCTGCCCTCTCTCCCACTCCTCTAAGGTGCTGGGCCTGCGTCTCCCTGGCTTGACCGGGGCCAGGCTGCGTGCCAAAGAGGGGAGGAAGAAGGGCTTAAACCCTTTAACTCCCTAACCAGCTGCATCAATTGACCATGGAGGCCGACTCCATGGCTCAATCCGGCACCACCGAAGACAACATGGATTGGCACACTAAGTTAGCAAAGAGAGCACGCGACTCGTGCCCAACCTCACCAGAAAAAGCAGCAAAGCTTGCCCGTACACCCCCAGAAAGCAGTGCAATCCCAACCACAAACCGCTATCTGGTTCTCCAAAGCGCCCAGGACAGCGATGCCCACCCTCAGGACCACACAGCACCTGAACCCGAGACCTCTTCAGCTCCCACTAAGCGACTACGGATCCCTCCCATCATCCTGAAGAACCTAACCACCCACAAGGACCTCGTGGACCTACTGGAGGAACACTGCTCTTCCACGTTCACAATCAAGCCCCGGCAGGACCAGGCCAAGATCATGCTCACTACACCAGAGGACTACAAGACTGTGACCAGCGTGCTTACAGAACAGAAAATGGAGTACCACACCTTTTCATTGACCTCTGCTAAAGCCCAACGCTTTGTAATACGGGGACTCCCAGCAAACGCATCCCTTGGGGACATCACTCAGGACCTATCGGAACTTGGTCTTCCAGTCAAAAACATATCACAGATTGCCTCTCCAGCGGACAAAAACAAGAAATTTCCCCTCTTTGTTGTAACCCTGTCGGCAAGCCATGATGGGAAGCCAGCAGACCTCTCAGCAGTCACACGGCTCTGCAGCTGCACCGTCACCACAGAAGCACCTAGAGGGAAACGAGGACCAGTCATGTGCTACAACTGCCAGCGCTTGGGGCACACCTCTGCTTTCTGCCATCAGAAGCCAAAGTGCGTACGCTGTGGAGGCGAGCACACCTCTAACCAATGCACAAGGAACCGGGAAACTGAACCAGCAATATGTGCTAACTGCACAGGACCACACCCAGCAAGCTACCGCGGCTGCCCCTACCTGCAAAAGGCAAAGAAGGATGGACCGCGCAAACCCCCGCAACCACAAAAGACTTCCCTACACACGACGACAGACCAGGGACAAAGGAAGACTTACAAACCTGCATCAGCACACAGGAGCCCAACTGGGAATCCAACCAACAGCCATAGCAATGCGCGCGTGAATGGAAGAACATACGCAGGAGTTACAGGACCCAAACAGGACTGCCCACCACCAACAACTGCCCCAGCACCATCCTGTGAAATAGGCTCAGCCATCAACTGGCAGGAACTCATTACGAAGATTGCAAAAACAGTTGCAGACATGAACATCCACCCTGTGGTGACAATGGTGGCGAACCTCATCGCCGGACTTTTCCACGGTGAAGAAAACACCCGCAATGGCCGCCAAATCTAAAGGAAACTCCCTCTTCTTGATGTGGAATGCCCACAGCATTCAGAAGAAAACCGCAGAACTCCTGCACCTGATGGAAACCATGGATGTGAGTATAGCGCTTATCTCTGAGACCCATCTCCAAGGAAGCCAGAAGCTTAACCTAGCAAACCACAGGGTGTACCGTACAGATCGCACCACTGGAGCCAAGGGCGGAGGAACAGCAGTGATCGTCAGCACAAAAGTGAAGCACCACGAGATTGCACTACCACCAGTGGGGAGCATTGAAGCAACTGGTATACAGATCCAGACATCTGCTGGCCCTCTACGATTGATTGCCGCCTACTCACCCCCAGCCAAGCTATGCCCAAAGGACCTGGATGCTTTACTGGACCCCAGCATCCCAACATTAATTGGAGGCGATCTAAACGCCAAGCACCAGTGCTGGAATTCCCGCACTGCAAACAGCAAAGGACACGCTCTACTTGCCCACTCAAAGAAGGAGGACTTTGTAGTAGCTGGCCCGACTCAACCAACACACTATCCAGGCTCTGCACTGCATAAACCGGACGTCCTGGACATAGTCGTCATGAAGAATCTCTCCCAATCTATGGAGCTGGAAACCTTACCAGCACTGACGTCTGACCATAACCCAGTGTTGATCACAGTTGGAGACGTGCTTGAAAACCAGCAACAGGGCACCAGGCACAACTATAAGAAGGCAGACTGGAGCCTATACAAGAGAAGCCTGGAAGAGACTCTGGTCCCTGGCCCCTTACGCTGCATTGCCGACATTGACCAGGCGGTCCACCGCTTCACGGCTGCAGTCCACACTGCTATGGAACGCAGCATCCCTCAGCAGAAACCCCAACGATGCTCCATCTATGACCTACCAAACGGCATCAAGAAGTCAATAGCTGACAAGAACAGAGCCCGGAGAGAGTGGCAAAGGAATCGCACCCCTGACCTGCTGAAGAAGTACAATGAGTTGACTAGACAGCTGAAGATACAAATAAGCCAGCACAGAGGCGAAAAATGGGAAGCAGCAACAGCAAACCTGAAGGACTCTGACAACTCTCTCTGGAGAATGACCCGACGCTTGACTGGGAAAAAGGAACCAAACCCACCGATACAAGGAAAGACTCATCTGGCATGCAGCAACAGGGACAAGGCTGAGGTCTTCGCTGACACGCTGGAAGCATCCTTCAGGCCTAACCAGGCAAGCAAACTGGCAGCAGAAGTCGAGCAAGAGGTCGCTAAGCACCACCTGGAGCACCCACCGGAAACAGAAGCTGCAACCATTGAGGAATGCTCAACCGGTGAATTACTGGCCCTGGCAAAGACACTGAAAAACGGCAAGGCTCCAGGAAAGGACAGAATAGCCAACCAAGCCATCAAGATGCTCCCAGAAGCCGCAGTGGACCATCTTGCTGAGATCTTCAATGCATGTATGCAGCACCAGTACTTCCCTAATTCCTGGAAAGAAGCAAGAGTCGTAGTTTTCCCCAAGGCTGGGAAGCCACTACGAGACCCTGCAAACTACCGCCCCATAAGCCTGCTATCCGGCCTATCTAAGCTCTTGGAAAAAGTTATCCTCGCCCGTCTCACAGACTTTGCGACAAGCGAAAACCTCCTTGCCAAAGAACAGTTTGGGTTCCGGAAAGACCACTCAACCAATCACCAACTTCTCAGAGTTGTGGACATCATTAGCCATGGATTCAACATCAACAAGTCTACTGGAGTAGTCTTTCTGGATGTAGCCAAAGCATTCGACCGAGTATGGCACAAGGGACTGCTTTACAAGCTTATCAAGCTCAAGTTTCCAAGCTACCTGGTCAAGCTGTTGTCTAGCTACTTGTCGGAACGGACCTTTCACGTGGCGGTACGAGAAGAATGTTCAACATCACGCCCTATTCTTGCTGGAGTGCCTCAGGGATCAATACTTGGACCATTCCTCTTTAATATATTTACAAATGATATCCCCACGGACTTAAAGAAGACTGATCTTGCTCTTTACGCCGACGATGTGGCAGTCATCTCCCAATCCTTCAGCAATAAGGAAGTGGCTAAGAACCTTGAATCATCGCTCAGCAGACTCTCCGGATGGTACAGCGACTGGCAGATAACCCTGAACACAAGCAAAATCACAGCAACCTTATTCACCAAAAAACTGAAAAGGAAGCATCCCCAGATCCTCCTCAATGGGGAAGAGATCAAATGGGAAAACAGCAGCTCCTACCTGGGGGTGACTCTGGATTCCAAACTCAGCTGGAGGAACCATGTAGAGAAGACTTGCCAGAAAGCAACAAAAAAATTGGCCGCATTGTACCCACTCCTGAGGACCAAGTCAATGCCAATGCAGAGCAAGGTGCGAGTAATCACTGCAATAATTCGACCAACACTGACGTACGCTTCTCCAGTTTGGAGTGGCTGCCACCCGCAGCTTCGGAAGGACTTACAGATACTGCAGAGCAAGGCCTTACGGATAGCAGCAGGTGCTCCTATCCTCACAAGAACAGCAGACCTCCACAGAGACCTGGGCGTTGAGATGTTGGATGACCATCTCCGCAAACTCAACAGGAATTTCTACAAAGGATTGGATCAAAAAGAAAACCCACTGATCAGGAAACTTGCTGACATCTCCGCAAACCCATTTGACCGCTACCCGCGTCCCATCACAGCGCTGACCTTGTGAAACCAGAACAGCGGCTCAGCATCCAAAACTCATCTCTGCCAGAAGGCAATACCGCCTCGGCAGGCATCCAAAACTAATCGCTGTCAGAAGGCATTACCGCCTCGGCAGGCATCCGAAACTCATCACTGCCAGAAGGCATTACCGCCTCGGCAGGCACATAAATCTCATCACCTCCAGGAAGCTACAGCCCCGGCAGGTACCCCAAACTCATCACTGTCAGAAGGCTACCGCCTCGGCAGGCATCTAAAGTTCATCATTACCGGCTACCCGCGGCCCATCACAGCGCTGACCTTGTGAACCCACCTCAACTGTGACAAAGTGTCACACATCGATAAGAAAACCGAAACAGCAACTAAAAAACTCAAAATGAATGTGGAGTAATGAGGCTATTGCCTCGGTATCCAAAAACTCATCACTGTCAGAAGGCATCTGACAGACGAAGACATAGAACAGCGACCCACAATTTGTATTGCCCCTGGATCTTAAGACCAACCTCTGTCCGTGGAACTGAAGGAAGCTGCAGGAGAGGACTGTCCTTGTGTTGTGTGCTGTTCCCTGGATTGGCCTGCAGTAGTTGTCATTGGACTGGAAAGAAGAGGGAAAAGGAGCTGTAAGAGAACTTTTTAATCTTGAACCTGCAATCACCCAAGGGCTAGAGAGAGAACTAGCCTCCTGACTGAAGTCTCGGGCCCAGTAGACTTCATTTCGTCGCTAAAGCCTGTTAGCGAGCCGCCGCAACCGAGGAGCGTCAAGAAATCCGTCGCACGGCTGCCGCTGGGTGCTCGCTGACCAAATCATCGCACCGCACGCTTACAGATCGCCATTTTGTCGCTAACGCCCATTAGCGAGCTGCCGCAGCCAAAGAGCGCTCGGAAATCCATCGCGCTGCTGCCGCTGAAAGCTCGCTGCCCCAAGTCATCGCCCCGCACGTTTGCGGACCTTGGAACCATCACTATCGCCCGTTTGCGAGCCGCCGCAGCCGAAGAGCGCTCGGAAATCCATTGCGCTGCTGCCGCTGAGTGCTCGCTGACCGGATCATCGCCCCGCACGTTTGCGGGCCTCGAAACCATCGCTAAGGTCTGTTTGCGAGCCGCCGCGACCAAGAGCGTGAGGAAAAACATCGCTATCACGCCTTAGCGGCATTTTTGTGGATTATTAACACCAACACCCAGGAACTGTGAGTAAAAGGGTCGCAGAGACCACTGCCCTGAACTTTGCATTCCCCATTTGAACTATTTTTGCAGCATCAAGAGAGTATTATTTTTGTACAGTATTGTGGCTTTCTCGTTATTTGGTCTTGTGATAAACCTATATATAAAGATAACTATTTTTGATAACTACCTGTGTTGTGTCCCTTTGTAGTGTTCCTCACTGTATTACTGTGTATGGTCATAAATGCTTAACACACTGCCTCTGAGATTAGCCTAACTGCTCGTGCTACGTTACCACAGGGTGGAGCAGGGGTTGTCAAAGGGGTGCAGCCCTTCACTCTGACTTAGAAAGAAGGGTCCCTGCTTGGACATTGGCCATCCACCGCCAACCAGAGACCCCCATTTCTAACAACGCCTAAGCATTATTTTTCTGATTTCTTTTTATGACATAATTCCATTGTCTTTGAGGAGATTGATTTTGCACCCATTTAAAATCCAGCGACAATAAATGAGCTGAGTCGTTATGCTGCTCCACTGAGGACAATATTATTGCACTATTGGTACTGCTCATGAAAAATAAAATGAGGCAGTGTACCTACTTCCATGTGTGCTGTATTTATTGTAGCTTTTCGAATAAAACATCATCTCTGGGTCAATCTGAAAATATGGGGCATAAAGCCGGCATTACTCTATTTAGTAGCCACGTACACTCTTGGACATTAGTGGGAGTTAATATGAAGCAGGGAGCATGTGGTCCCTCTTGATTTCCTCATTACATATGATAGACATGTCTAATGCACTGGAGCCAGTCGACTCTTTTCCTTCGAGTTGTGGTTCAATGAAATCCATCATCTTGGCTTAGAGGCCTCTGTAGACCTCTTGGTCTCTGAGGGAAAAGGATTAGCTCATCTGTTTATTAAATGTCCTCATTAAATACATTAATCAGATTATTTGATCCTTTTCCCTCAAACACCAAGAGGTCTGCGGAGGGCTGTGAAACAATAACATGCATTTAACAAAGAACATTTTGAAATGGTGAACCTAAAAAAACTAAAACAAAAAAAACCTAAAAATATGTCATTCAAAAAGAAAGTAACCTATGTCTAGTTTATGGATACTGACAAAATGGAACATGCCCATGAAGGTCCTTCTATCGTGATGACAATAGATGACAACCTCAATTGGGTAGCTCATTTGTCATCATGACACACCATAGCTTTACAGCAGCAAATATGTTGAAGAGATTCCTGACTTCTTTAGGAACAGGTTACTGGATTTGAGTAGGTTCCTTACCCTATCAAACCAGTTCAATCAATCAATCAATCAGGGATTTGTATAGCCAGGGCCGGACTGGCTACTGGGCGTTTTGGCATGCTGCCGAGCTGGGGGCTGATGTCACTGCGGTGGGGGCTAATTTCGTTGATGGAGACCTGCGTGTGCTTCGAAATAAAGAAAGCAAAACGAATTTCGTTCAGCACACGCAGGTCCCCATCAACGAAATCAGCCCCCAGCTCGGCAGCATTCCAAAACGCCCGGTAGCCAGTCCGGCCCTGTGTATAGCGCACTACTCACCCATGAGGGTCTCAAGGCGCTGGGGGAGGGAGATTTCTGGCAGCTCCGGTCATCTGAAGAGCCCGGCCTTAGGTTCTTCCTAAATGCTTGCAGTGTGGGGCTTTGTCTGATGCTGAGGGGGGGTTCGTTCCAGGTCTTGGCCGTGATATAGGAGAAGGACCTGCCTCCCGTTCTGGTTCTGTGGATGCGGGGGATTTCGGCCAAGGCTAGGTCGGCGGAGCGGAGGTTTCTCTTAGGGGTGTAGAAGGAGATTCTTTTGTTGAGGTATAGGGGTGCGGTGTTGTGGAGGGCTTTGTAGGCGTTTGTGAGCAGCTTGAAGGCCACTCTTTTTTCGACGGGGAGCCAGTGGAGGTCTCGTAGGTGCTGGGTGATGTGGTCTTGTCATGGGATGCTGAGGACGAGTCTGGCTGCGGCGTTCTGGACGGTCTGGAGTTTGTGGAGAAGAGATTTGTTGATTCCGGCGTAGAGGGCGTTCCCATAGTCCAGTCTGCTGGTGATGAGTGTGTGGGTGACGGTCTCCCTGGATTCGGGCGGGGGGTCCATTTGAAGGTCTTGCGGAGTGTGCGGAGGGTGTTGAAGCACGTGGAGGATACAGTGTTGATCTGTCGGTTCATGGTGAGGGAGGAGTCGAGTATGATGCTGAGGTTGCGGGCGTGGTCCGTGTGAGGGTTACAGAGGGTGGGGGGCCACCAGGTATCATCCTACACGGAGAGGGAGGATCTGAGGATGAGGACTTCCGTTTTCTCAGAGTTGAGCTTCAGGCAGCTGCTGCTCATCCAGGATGCGACGTCCTTCATTCCTTCCTGGAAACTGTGCCTGGTGATGTCGCGTTCCTTGGTGAGGGAGGGGTTGAGCTGGGTGTCATCGGTGTAGGATATTATGCTGAGTCCGTGTTTGCTGACGATGGTTGCGAGGGGGGCCATGTAGATGTTGAAGAGCGTGGGGCTGAGGGAGGATCCTCGGGGTACTCTGCATCTGATCTCTGTGGGTTCGGAGAGGGAGGGCAAGAGTCTTATTCTTTGTGTTCGGCTGGCGAGGAAGGAGCATCCAGTCTAGGGCAGTTCCTTGTATGCTGGCGTTGTGGAGTCTGGTGGCTAGTGTGCGGTGGGAGACGGTGTCGAAGGCTACTGAGAGGTCTAGTAGGATGAGGACTGCCATGTGGCCTTGGTCGAGGAGTGTGTGGATGTCGTCTGTGGTGGCTAGGAGGTTGGTCTCGGTGCTGTGGTTGCTGTGGAAGCCGGATTGAGATGTGTCAAGGATCACATTAGATTCAATGAAGTTTGTGAGCTGGATGTTGATGATCTTCTCGGTGACTCTGGCAGCGAAGGGGAGGAGAGAGATGGGTCTGTAGTTCTTGAGGTCCATCGGGTCTGCGGAGGGTTTCTTGAGGACGGGTTTGACTTCTGCGCATTTCCAGTAGTCGGGGAACGTGCCTGTTTCGAGGGTGCAGTTGATTGTCCGTCGTAGTTCTGGTGTGATGGCAGAGGCGGCCCTGTGGAAGATGTGGGGTGGGCAGGGGTCAGTGGGTGCTCTGGAGTGTATGCTCCTCATGGTCTTTGCAGTGTCTTCTGTGGTGACAGGGGTCCAGGCGAGGATGGTCGGCTGAGTGGCGTTGCTGGTGGCAGGTGTTGGGTCGGTGCCTTGGTTTTATTCATCAAAGTTGTCGTAGAGTGTCCTGATCTTGTGGTGGAAGAAGGAGCTGAGTTTGTTGCAGAGGTCCTGGGAGGGAGGGACGTCAGAGGTTTCACTGGGGGGGATTGGTGAATTCTTGTATGATGTTGAAGAGTTCCTTGGAGTTGCGGGAGTTGTTGAGGATTCTGTCCTGGATGAAGTTCCTCTTTGTGGACCTGATGAGTTGGTGGTGTTATGTAATGGTGGTCCTGTAGGCGGTGCGTGCTTCCGGGGTTTTGCTGTTCCTCCATGCTTGCTCGAGTCGTCGGCATGAGCGCTTGGATTTTCTGAAGTCTGAACCAGGTGGCTTTCGTGGTGAGTTGTCTGTCGGAGTTCTGGAGGAAAGCGAGCGTGTTGGCGCAGTCAGCGATCCATCTGTGGAGTTTGTTGGCTGCAGAGTTGGCGTCAGTCATGGTGGTGGGGAGGAGTGCGGCTGGGGGCCGAGGCAAGGTACTCTTTGGTGATCTTTCTCCAGTTCCTGCGCGGGGAGCGTGGCTTAGGCTTGTGTGCAGTGGACTTTGAGAAGGAGAAGTGGACTCAGTGGTGGTCCGTCCAGAGGGGTTGCATGGTGTGGCTGAAGCGAATGTTGTTTCCTCCGGCGAAGATGGGGGTCGAGGGTGTGTCCTGCCTGGTGGGTGGGGGTGGTGACGAGTTGCTTCAGTCCGATGTTGGCGAGGTTGTCTAGGAGGGCGGTGGAGTTGGGGTTGCTGAGGTTGTTGAGATGAAAATTCAGGTCTCCGAGCATTACGTAGTCCGAGGAGGCGAGGGCGTGGGGCGCAATGTGGTCTGCGATGGTGTTGGTGAACGGGGCGCGGGATCCGGGAGGTCTGTAGGCAAGAGATCTGAGTAGAGTCGTTCTGGGGTTGACCTGGATATGGAAGTGGATGTGTTCCATGGGGGGCAAGGAGTTGTTCGAGATGGAGGTTGTCAGTCGGAGGGAGCTTTTGTGAATGATGGCGAGTCCTCCCCCAGGGTGGTTGAGGCGGTCTTTCCTCTGGATCTTGTATCAGTCGGGGATGGCGGTTGCGATATCAGGTGTGGAGTTGGCTTTGGTCCAGGTCTCTGTGAGGAAGGCGACTTCGGGTGAGAGAGTGTTGAGGAGGTCCCAGATTTCTACTGCGTGTCTGTGCAGGGAGTTGAGGAGGATGCCGCTCAGGGGTTTTGGTGTGCTGGCGTCTGGTGGGGTGGCAGTAGCTGTCGGGGTCTGGAGGTGGGTGAAGGTACGGCGGCAGTGTCAGCAGGAGAACAGGCCTTGGGTGATGCTTGGTGTCAAAAGCTGGCAGTTGTTATTGCGTCCAGGGTTGAGTCGTGGAGGGTTGCTGAGTCGTAGCGGCAGGGGGTCGGAGGACCAGGGTCCCTGGTGCTGGTTGAGGTCGGGTCGCCGACTGGCGCAGACAGGCTTGCCGTCGGCGCACAGCAGCACGCCCGCTTCGTGCGGCTGCCATTAAGTAGGGGTTGGGGGTGAGGGAGAGCAGCTTGGAGGCGGGAGTGGGAACACGTGGGGGGAGGGGCCAGGGGCGCGGCAGCGGGAAAGGAAACAAAAAAGGCAGCGGGAAAAACTGTGAAAACAGTGAACAGAAAACAGTACAGACAACAAGGCAAAACAGTGAAAACAGCGAACAGTAAACGACACAGACAGACAAAAAGGCACAGACAGACAAAAGCAGAAAAATCAGAAAGGCTGGAAGAGCGGACCGGCAGAAGAGCAAGGCTCTCCTACTGGACCACCAGGGATGAGGTGCAGGCAGGAGCATGTGGGTGGAGGAGGGCCTCGAACACCTTACCTGGAGTCCAGAAGGTGTTGGGGGCAGTGCCTTAAGGACGGAGGTATGCGAGGGGAGAGCGGTTACCCTGACTAGGAGGTCAGAGGTCTTGCTCGCCCTGTCGCGCAGCGGCCGCCATTAAGTAGGGGTTGGGGGAGGGAGAGCAGCTGGGAGGCGGGAGCGGAAATATGCAGGGGGGAGGGGACACGGGGGCAGCTACAGCAGGAAAGGGAACAAGAAAGGCAGAGGGAAAAACAGTGAAAACAGCGAACAGAAAATGGCACAGACAGACAAAAAGGCACAAACAGTCAACAAGGCACAAACAGACAACAAGGCACAGACAGACAACAGAGGCACAGACAGACAAAAGCAGAAAAAACAGAGAGGCTGACAGAGCGGACCAGCAGAAGAGCAAGGCTCTCCCACTGGACCACCAGGGATGAGGCACAGGCAGGAGCCTGCGGGTGGAGGAGGGCCTCGAACACCTTACCTGGAGTCCAGAAGGCGCTGGGGGCAGTGCCTTAAGGACGGAGCTGAGTGAGGGGAGAGCGGTTACCCTGACCCGGAGGTCAGAGATCTTGCTTCGGCATTCAAAACCCTGATTCTTCTTCAGGATTTGTTAATGTGCTCCTTCTACAGCCTGCTCACCTTACTTTCAATGTCCTTCTATTCTTCTGTGTGTGTGCAGCCTGCAGTTCACCCTAAATCGCCAAATACTAAAGGCGTCTGAGGAGTTTGGGGCTGGTTTGTAATATGCTAGTCATACCCCCTTCCCCTTCCCCTCCCCCTGATACCCCTGGAGTGTGTACTTCCTAGCGCATGAATCCCTACTTGCACCATTTGTTTTAGTGTAAGAAACATGTTTAAATGGTTCAGCATGGATATGTGCACTTAGCGCAGTCTGGACACAAATCTCTGACGTACAATTTAACAAGTCCCCTAAAATGAATGGTGCTGCTGCAAGCTGGTTGGGTGTGGGACAGAGTAGGCAAACTAGTTGACCTTGTTGGCACATGTCTCATATTCAGTTGTCCCCCCTAGCCACATGTCTGTGCTCTCCATAAGTCAATTAGGAGTTCTGAACCAAAACCCTCAGAAGATAATGTGGCACAAGCTCTCGTATCTCCCACACCTCAGAAAGACCTTGATAACCGGTCACCAGAGAGCCGTGTTTGTTTCGGACTGCATTTTAGCAACCCACAGCTGCAAACTCCAGTGCGTCAGATTGGGAATAGTGTAACAGGCATATGGTATGACCTGACTTTACGTGCAGGGTAAAGAGAAAATCATATTTCAGCGGTGCTTTACACAAAATTAATATGCGCGACTAAGGTGCTTTACACACAGAGCAGTATTGAGTCATGGAGAATTAATTGACATCCCAATTTCCGGAAAGCTTGCCTTGCAAAAGTGTAATATAGATAAGGCTGGTTCCTTATAAAGCAAGCGAGTGTGGACTTCAAATAATAATCAGCAATATAAGACACCTCCCATGCCACGTATTAATACCGTAGTTATGCATATAAGGTAAACCATTCCATTGTATCAAGTGAAAAGAATTTGCAGTGAAATTCAAACACGTTCATAAATATGTAGTAAGCATTGTTTCAAGCATGTACAGGCTAGAGCTATTTGCATATGCTTCTTCTGGTAAAACATTATCGAAAAATAAATATTAATGCTAATTTAATTCATCCTTAGTACAAAGAACACCTTTATCATTGTGCTCAGTGGTAGAGAGTGCAGTAGCAGTGCAGTAAATACAGAGTGAAACCTAACAACTTCTTTAATTTAATAATTCTTAGGTCACTATAGTAGAATCACGTGGGATTAAGACCCCCAAATTGCTTCAGAAGTCTCGATATAGTTATAGAATGATCAAGGCTAAGGGTCCCCTTAGTGCTCGTAGGGCCACTGCACAAGAAATGTAGATAGAGTAGTTGGGTGGCCACGTAACAGAAATATAGTATTGTTGAAGGTCCCGATTTCCTTGATGAGTTATGTCGACACGTTTTGACTCCTACAAATAATGAGGCCTCTTCAGGACCGGCCCTGGTGTTGGATGTTTCAAAAAGTCTTCGACCTTGATGCAACCACCCACTGCTTGCAGGAGAAAACATTGAAATACAGAACGTCAAATACACATGCATCACCAGCCCCTCTCGTGGGCCCCCCTCACAACCGAGAGTGACAACACCTGTGTTCTTTCCGTTATCGACATAGGTGATGATCATTACATGACAGAAGCTGTGATTCATTCTTTACAGTGGACCATTAAGGCCGATGCTCAGCTCTTCATTTGGCCTTACTCACCAGCTTTTTGAAGCATCTGACACCAGCCCCCATCCTGAGGAGACTGCTATGGCTGTAAGGGTCGAAACCGATGCTTAAGTGTTAGAAATGGTGTCTCTGGTTGGCAGTGGTTTGCACACTGTCCAAGCAGGTACCCTCACTCTAGTCAGAGTAAGTAAATTACACCCTCAAAATCACTGAAGTAAGTCAGCTGTCGGTTCCTGGAGGCGGTTCAGAGTGGTTGAGCTGGTGAGGCCCGAGACGTTACAAGGCACAGGGGAGGTGATGCGGTGTTGACGTCGAGGCATCGGTTCTGCTGGCAGTGTGGGGTCAATGAAGTGTTGAGAGTGAAGCCATGCAGCATCGATGTCACACCACGGAACCACCGGTGTGGCCACGGAGTAGGAGTCAGGCGCCACGGACTTCGGTGACGTGGTACTCGGGACTCCCTCTGTGGTGGTTGTTTGGCAGCACGGCGTCGGGGCCTGCGTTGCAAGTCATGGTTGTTGCATTGAGTGGGGATCAAGTGCAGGCAGCTGCACAGTGTCACAGAGTGATACTGGCTCCAAAGTCACACTCAAAGTCAATGTGCTGGTTTCTTGTTGAACACAGCAGCTCACTTCTAAGGGCCCAGGAACTGGATTTGGCACCACTTGGCAGAGTATGGCTCTGAGCAAGAAAGCCCAGGTGCTGCAGGTGAAGTCTTTGATGGCCCTGAGACTTTCAAAAGGAGGGAAACTCAACTCAAGCCCTTGGAGAAGCTTTGAAAGCAGGATATAGAGAGCAAAGTCCAGTTCTCTCACTTCCAAGACAGAAGCAGCAAGCAGCAGGCCAGCACAACAAAGCAAGCAGCAGTGGCAGTCCCTCCTGTGAGCAACACAGCTCATCTTCTTGGCAGAATGTCCTCAATCCAGAAGTGTTCTGAGTATATGGTGACAGTGGTCCAGTACGTATACCCATTTCAGCCTTTGAAGTAGGCAAACTTCAAAGGAAAGTCATTGTAGTGTACAATACCCAGCCCTTCCTGGCCCTGGCTCCAGACACACTAAACGGAGCTACAGACTGCTTTGTGAAGGGACAGACACCACCCTATTCAGGTGAAAGTGTCAGCTCCTTCCACGACTCTAGCTCAGAAAGACCCATCAGCCTGGTGATGGGCCATCAAGATATGCAGGGCACACCTCAGCCCCTTTGTGTGCGACTGTCTAGAGTGAATTCACAAAGCTCAACTGTCATCCAACCTAGACGTGTATTCAAAGACAGGTAGGGGCACACAACGGTTAAAGTAAGAACATGCCAACTTTCTAAAAGTGGGATTTTCAGACCTGCAATTTAAAAATTCAACTTCACTAAAAAATGTATTTTTAAATTGTGAGTCCAGAGACACCAAACTTCAATTTTCTATTAGGGAAACCACAAATAAGCTGCATGCACATGCACCAGAGTCTCTGTCCCTGGCTTCCCATAGAACGGTCAAGACAACTTCACTGTCTGCCTAACACACCATGGCATCCACACCAAGAAGAATCACAGGGACAGTCATAGTCAGAAGACTTTCACCCATCACCAGCAGCTCACGGAGCCACTGGAATATTAAGTTCAATCTGTTGCAATCACACAAACCCTTTTAATGCTAAAGAAAAAAAACAACACACCGTGGAATATTGACCTGGAATTCCATGGACAATTCATTGACTGCCATGAAACAGAAAATTGATAATCCTGTGTACAATTGTTACATTTCCTTCACAACTCCACTGCTCTGTTTATCATCCAGTATACTGGTCTTGTCATCAACTAGTGATAGATCCAGTCATCATTGACTTGAAAGGGTCACTGAACCAGTTCCTGTAGGAGTGCATCACTACTAATATAAGTTGTGCAACTCAAAATCTGACTGGAGTCAGACATTCAATATGCAGAAGTTCTGCAAAGCATCCTTGGCACTCGGCTGCAACAGCCAACCATCGCTGTCCAATCTACTCACTCACCTCACTGGTGTCTACAGCATGCGTAGGCCAAGATCCACCTATGTCAAGTGTTCCATGAGTAGCTAGGCATTGGTTCATCAGTGTGTTTGCATCTGCCCAAGCTTGGTGTACACACAACCTCAACACAGCCCACAGCTCACTGTGGTCCAGTGGCATCACGTTATTGGTGCCTCTTTTGCCAACAGATGCCCTCAGCGCTACTCCACTGAATCATGCTGGATTTAGAGGTGGCCCTGAAGAAGATGCTCGAAACTCAATATCCAGGTCCCTCACAGGGCGGTCTTCAGAGAATAAAGCAACACTGCCAATGGAAAGCAAGCTTACAATGTACTACACATGACACCTTCAATGCTCTTTGCCTTATGTACCAGTTTAACTTTTGGACAATATCCAAAAACTCCAGGCATCATCTTGGTGTGTATGCCCTTTGACATCTGAAGCTGTTCACAGCATTTGGGATCCCTTGGTATCTGTATTTATGCCCTTACGCCCCAGACATGTTAAACTATGAAACTGAGCAATGATGACCGGTTGTAGGTGCCATCTTTTGTCAAGCTGTCCACCTCTGTTGTGCTGATTGACGGCCAACTGATACACTTACATTGGTGTCCACTTTGTTTTGCTTCATTTTCTCCTGTTGGACTATGTTGCCTCTCATTGGTTTTTGGGAGGAATGTTGTGCCCATGGGACATGTCATTGAACAGCCCATCCCTTAGAGGGCAGTCGCTTACACTCCCCCCACCCATCCCTACAGAGGTGTCACTAGTCTCAGGTGACCCTCCAAATAAAATGGAACTGGATATTTACCCTCATTCCAGTTACCAACCATATAAGTGTCCTTGTCATCTATTAGCGCAGCAAGGTCTTCTCAGCATCAGGCCCCACAGATGAATTTCTTTTCTTTATGTGTTTTTTAAAGGAATTCAACTGAACACTTTAACTGTTTCTGTTAGTAGTGCGTCAAGGAAGGAATAGTGTTTCTGGCGAAAGTAATTTATGCTGGTCTGCTTTGTTCAGTGCTTAGAAATATGTGCGGAACAGTATGAATGCTGAAATCTTAATTAAAAATGTTATGCTCCTTTGCTCAATGGTTAGAAATGTATGCAAAGAACTGTGACAGTTACAGTGCTACTGTAGAGTTTACTTAGACTATTGTCATTGTTTCATAACATGTATATATGTCTGGTTTGCCAAAAGAGAGTTTATGGGAATGTTAAAAACTTGAGCGTACTCAACCTCTAATTTTAAGTATGCATTACAAACGAAGTTTAGCTATACTAATTAACTGTCCATAAATACAAAATGTGTCTATCATTGTGAGAAAGTGGTATGCTTTTACTTTGCTTTAGTCTGAAAAATGTTATTAAGGAAATTAGGTTATTTGTTGCTTGCTGTTTGCCTGTGCAGCAGTCCCAACTGGACTACTGTGACATCGTTTACACTGGCTCCACGAATCCGCTGACAGGTTACAAAGTCCACAAAACAGGGTAGGCATTGTATGCCACAATATACTCAAGCAGCTCCCCATCAACCCCATCCTGAGAGCTCTCCATTGGCTTCCAGATGTGTCACAATCAAATTCAAGGCTCCCTACACTCTGCAAAGCATCCTACTGGGAAAAGGTCCAAAATACTTGAAGACGTTGCTCAAAAGAATATTTCAACCACAATCATCCATTAACTCGGTTCTAACATGAACCAGCAATGGTTATTCAAATGGATGAAGCATATTCAGATCCCTGGGTGTTCAAGGCCAAAGACTGGTATACTGTCAGCCCTTCTTGAAGGTCAGAACCCAAGCATATTCGTTCCTGAAAACTGAACTGTTCAGACTCACTTTTAAATGAAGCCATCCAAACTCTCAGATGCCAAGATCACAGAACATCAGCGAAGAGCTTCACCTTACCTGACCGCACATGTTCTCACCCTCACATCGCTTTCTTGAGACTGTATAATGTTCTTATCCAATTCTTCACTCTGAATTAATCAAAAGGCTACACTTCTTGCATCACGAAAAACCTAAATAAATGAGTGAATAAATAATTACATAAATAGATGCGTGCCCTATAGTTTTACATGTGCATACAGTGAGTGTGCAGTTGTTACATTCATTTGAGAGTGTAATATTGGTTGATGTTCTGATTAAAGTTGCAGGGAAAACGTTTGATGGCTGCATTTGCTGGTACTTTTCCATTTTTAGGTCTTTTGGGAGGGGTATTTTAGTGATTTCTTTCTAGTGTGCTGGGAAGTTCTGCTCTGTTGCTGAGTGTTTTATATTTGGCATGTTTTCTGTGCTTTTATCACGTAATGTGTTGGGTGGTTTTGCTAGTTGTACTATTGCAGCTGGGTATTACTGTATTATATGTCTCTGACGTGTGTTGAGGTATGATCAGATGTATGTGATTCTGCTTCATATTCGTGGTGCGTTCAATAATAAGGCGAAGAGGCATGAAGGTTGGCATTTCTCAAGATGAGCAAGGCATGCACCTTCTGTTAAGTCACATTATGTCCAGTGATATTGTACCTTTTACATGTTTTCTTTCTTTTCTCTGTGTAGGGGCGTGGAGTGTGTGATGTCTGTTTGCATGTAATGCTGTCTGTCATCTAGCTAAATTTTGTGCAAGATGGTGGTTGTTGGCCTTCGATACAACGTGTTATTCGTCCAACGTGTTATTCGTTCTCCGTGGTGGTGCTTGCTGCTTTAGTGGTGGGTAGTTCACTGTCTGGCATTCGAACAGACACTAGAGTATATGTTCATTTCAATGAAAGATTTTGATGCAAAGTGTGGCTGTGCTGTGTTGCTATTTGCTGGCATAGTGATTTCACATTATGATGCTGTGGTGGATGTTTTGATTTATGCGTTTCTAGTGTGGTCACAGTGTTGGATTTGTTTTATTTTGCTGTGGTGGGTTTGGTACATGTTTACTTTGTCACAAGTTTTGTGTCCGTTCAGCATGTGGATTTTTTGTACTTGATGCCTTTTTGATTTATTTGGGGATTATGTGGAGTTTGGTGGATGCGGGACATCCATTCTAGTATGCAATATGTAAAAGGATTTCCGACGGTTGAGTATTATATCGGAATAAGCTGACGTTCTGGAACAATTTAGGATCAATTCAGTTATTGAGCCAGTCAACTCACCAGTGGCTATCAGAAAAACGCAAAAAGAGGAGATTTATGCTTCTGTGCAGTGCCAACATGTGTTGTTCAAATTGACATCATCGGTGTTTAGTTTAAAATGTTTTAAAAATATCATAAAACCACATATTCATAAAAAAGTAAAAATTCACTTTTATCACAATAAATTCATCAACTTGATATGAAATCAAACTAATCACAATAATTTTAAAAACAAAAAAATAGAAGAAGGCAGGCCAACCCCCAATAGTTGTCCAAAAAGTATTCAAGTAGGCTGTCATGGAATACCTGAAACACAAGAATTGTTTGCATAACTGGGGTCCCAATAATCTTTTTCCACGATTGACCTGAACGGAGTTGATCATCAAATAGCATTTGACGTCATTGCTCTGGTACTGATGTGGCATCCAGGTATTTGTGGATGTCTTACTGGTCGGTATTTGCTGGTTTGGTATTTCAAGAACTATAAATCAGTTGCTCCCAAGATATGGGCTATTCACAATGCTCTTCAAAGGCTACAGATACATCATATTCCTTTTTAAGACCATGTGAGGCTTATTCATGTTTGGTTCATGCTGCAATAGCTGTACTTTTAATGTTTTGGTCCTGATTCGGATGTCGGACGGACCGGAGTCCGTCCGACATCGGCCAGGAACTGTAACTGAACGACCTCCTGTCATCGGTTACAGACCTGCAAGTAGGATGCGACCCGGTCGCATGCCTATGCCTTTCAATGAGAGCATACAATGCGAACGGAATGCATGCTCTCATTGAAAGAGCAGGGGTGCAGATCATCCCTGCACCCGGTGGCAGGCACCTCAAGGTGCAGGGATCAACAGGGGGCACCACAGGTGCCCCCTAGGCTGCCATATGGCGGCCTCGCACCCATGGGGGCCCTGCTGGGGGCCCCCAAAGACAGTTTCCCACTGCCTTTTTGTGCCGGAAAGACCAGCACAAAAAGGCAGTGGGAAACTGCCATCGTACTCCCTCTGCCGGGAAGAGGCGCTCGGGGGAGTACTGAAGGGTTTCTGGATGGCGGACGGGCTCTCTGAGCCCGTCGTAAGCCATCCGGAAAACCGAGCCGGATTCCTTTCCGACCGAGCCCATCAGAATGTCTCAGTCAGAAAGGAATCCAAACGGCACATTCCAATGCGCACAAGAGGGCTCTGACCGTCGGTCGGAGCCCTTCCTGGCCGCATCGGAATCAGCCCCTTAGTGTGTTGTGAGGGATGATACCAAACCTAGCTACTAGCTCAGGAGATGCATTTAAGCCATTTAGTGAATGGCATAAAGAAGTTTGTAACGTTTGCATCAAGGACGTTGAGTGAACCTTACTGTCACTATTTCACCATCGAAAGAGAGGTTTTGGCATGTACTTGTGGTTCAGATCATATCAAGTCGTTTTTGAAGGGAATACTTTTTGCCTTATGCACTTATCATAGGCCGCTTACTAACCTATTTGCTGATGACTGGATGGGAAAGCAAGTGCGTGCTACTAAGTTACAAGAGTTTATTTACTTTTGCATAAAAGTTTATAGCAGAAGTTAAAAGCACCGGGAGTTATTTTCTTTCATAACATGCTAGTTGGATAAGGAAAGTGTGGTTTCAGAAACTGAATCAGTAGAGGACACTGTTGATGACACTGACAAATGCAAAGAAGTAGTATCACAACAAGAATGTAGTGGTTGGTGTTGTGATGTGATGTGAAAAATGCTAAAATTCTGCAAGAGGTATGTTAACGCAAAGTACAAGTTTAGCTCCAGAAGGAGAGTCACTGGTAGGGTGAGGTTCAATTATTTTCAGAGAAGGTAAGTCTGAAGGGTGATTTATTACTACGTCTGTACCACTTTTTAATGCTAGAAATAGGCAGGCTGATAGTCTTTATGTGAGCGTGATTAAGGTATGGCTGCTACCAAAATAAACTTGTGTGAATGGTATCGGTGGCTTGTTGTGGATTCATCTGTTGATGTGTTTGTAGAGGGGTGGAGAGAATATAAACCTCAGACAAACATAGAAGGATGTGTAAGGCACCTGGAAGCAAAGTTGATTTCCCTGGTGGTCCTTCGGAAAAACACATCATTGATTTTGTGTGGCCAATAGAAAAAGTACCTGATATTGTGCAATATATAAATGTTATGTATAGTTATTTTTCAAGATGGGAGGACCAAACATTTTTTGCACATCTACTACCTGCAACGTAATTTATTTTTAGAGAATTATTTTGTGCAAGCACGTTTACTATTCGATATTGAGACTGATGTTGTAGTGCAGCTAATCTCTTTAACAATGAATTAATTGTTTGAGGCTACTGGTATTAATCATCACGAAGTTGCTCTGTGTAATCCCCGATTAAATGGTCCTTTAGAGAAGGGGAGTTGTGTAACGAAGAAAAACGACTGTGTCTTTATGTGTAGATGTGCACAGATTATAACTGGAAAAGTTAGATTTCTCATATTACTCCATATTCTATAAGTGGGACTAGTTAAGGGCCAGAATGCCTAGTTTTTTTTATGGTGCCCTTCATGATTTTAATATTTGTGTCATTCGGACATGATGTTGGTCATTTGGAAACTGGCAGGAGTGATGTTAATAAAGGTTCAAAGAAGAACAGTGTAAAGGAAATAATCATTGTGTGTGGTGGGGAGGAAAATGGATTGTGTTATGAAAAGGTGTTTAAAGTTTTCTGAATTTCAATAAATGGTGAAAATACAGTCAGTTTCAATGATGGTTCTTGATAGACCAAAAGGTGTGTTGTTGGTTATAGGAATGGAAAGTCCCCTGCATGGGCCTGGAGAGCCGTGGTGCATTGCCCTACCCTGCCCTGTATCCCTGTTCAGTTTGACTCTTTTGTTCCATCCTGTGAACTTGACCATCATGCAAGATCATACTCGCTTTAGTGATATGAGCCCCCTGAGAAGGACTCTAAGGTTGAGGGCCCCCCAAAAGTGCAACATTCCTTTAGAGCATGACAGGCTTTTTTTACCTGTGTCCCTATGGGGGAATTGCATACTTGTTTCGCCCATGTAAAAGGTTTGTCCAGGCATCCCCGACAAAGACCTTTATCTGTATCATGTCAGGGACATGTTTCGAGGGTGCATGTGCAAGTGCTACATGTGTGTGTGCATTTGTATGTGAGTATGACGCTTGTAAATGTACCTGGCTGAGTGAACAGTGGGATCCATTGGGGCTCTGTGTGTGTGCTCTTCAAGTGGTGGCTGGCTTTGTGTAATCATGATCACAGGGGTATGCAGTTCCTAGTAACTACAGATTTGTCTGCTTAGGTCAGTTAACTTCCACAGAGTCAGCAGGGAGCATTACTCTGTAGGAACAAATGCTCTCACACACCTAGATAGGTGTCATGCTTCATCATTGGGCTTTTGCTCAACGTTGCGCCGGCGGTGCAATGCCCGACGTGCACCCTCAATGTTGGCTCTTTACCGGAGATCTTTTTATAGGCCGTATGGTGAAGTGTGGGTGTGTGGGTAAAATAGTAGATTGGTGTATTTTAAGTAAATATGTGAAAGAGTGGGATAAAAATAGGACATTTTAATGATTGAGTCCTACTGCCTATTTTAAAATATGTGGTGCTACCTCCTAGAAGTGATTATCTAAGGCTGCTGAAGGTCCTTCATATTTTGTGGGCCCCTGTTTGTAACAACTTTGATTTCTATTACTCATTTTCTGCTAATTGAAGACATAATGCTGCCCACTAAACTTTCAGAAATGGGATCACATAAAGACAGTTGAAATATGCCTTTCTGGGGCCCCAGAAATCCAGGTTCACAAAAATATAGATGTAAAAAATAGCGAGGTAAAAATATAGAATGCAAAAATATCGACTCCTTATACTTAAACAGGTAAGTACAAAAATATGGAAATAATATCGTTTGCAATAATATATCTGTATGAAATATCGATTTTAAAATATATATATTTTAAAATATTACAAGAATCAAAAATTAAATACTAACTTTAATTTATAAAAGAAAAATTTAATTAAATGTATATTTTAACAAAGACAACAAATAAACTTATTTTAAAAAATGTAAACACACACACACATATATATATATATATATATAATTATACATATATAAAAATATAAACTAATATTTTAATTAATAATATAATTAAAAAAATGTTAAATAGCATAATAATATTATCAAAAATATATGTAAACATATTTAAATATACCAAAAAACATAAAATATTAAAAGGGAATCGATGTAAAAATACATCACATACATTTAAAATGTATACTAAACTACATAACACTAATTTAAAAATTCGATATTTCTTACCTCAAAGTCGATATTCTTCACCACGATATTCTTGCTGTCGATATTTCTGTGTCACGATATTTAAAACTCAATATCAGTGTAAGTCGACATTTCCAACTCGATATTTTGACTGAATACCAAAATCCATAAGTTGACACTGAAAAACAGAGAGATAGAGTTAGAGGTAGAGGTAGGCAGAGAGGAGAGTAGTCGAAATATAGGAATAGACAGAGGTGAGCTAGAGAGAGAGAAAGATCCTTTTGTGAAGGGGCCCCTTGGATGGTGGGGGCCCTGGGCAATAGCCCACTTTGTCCATGCCTTAAAACATCTCTGGCTGGTTGCTGTCTCTTTTCACGGCTAGGACTAAATTTGGCACGGAGCCTGAGAGAAGTGCTAGTGCTACCAAGCTCTGGAAAGAGAGACCTGTCTGCCAATGGAGAAGTCACTGGTTGCATCTTTCAGGAGAAGAGCCCGTCTGCCAACAAAGCATAGAGCCCAGTTGAGTGAGAGAGCCTGTAGAAGCTGTCATTATACCACAATGCTCCAAGACATGGGGTCACCACCTCAGGAAGTAATTTGTCACCATCTGCTGCCGCACATCACCACTGGGGACCAATGGAAGAGTTGTCACCATTATGAGGGTGAGCAATCTTTGCCCCTGCGCTATTCATTGGCGAGTCTGGGTCCACACTTTAGTGCTCACTCCAGAGGATTATTCAATTTCACCTCCTGTGTTGGGGTTTTAGAGTTAGAGGAGGTTGCAAGGATAATTGATGCCTCTGGTATTCTGAGGTTACAGGGTTGCGCTTTGCAAACACATTTTATTGAAAAAGGCTGGCAAAAGACCCTTACATTAAATCTTTTTAAAGCATCTTTTTATAGCGTTTAGTGTGTACATGCTGCAGTAGTGTTTAGGGCCACATCTCTGGCCAGGAAGGAGCTAGAGAATTCCGTTTTTCTTTGCCAATCATTATTTTATGCAAACCTTATTCTTCTCATGTGTATTAATGCATTTTATTTTCATGCATTAAAGCACTGACTGGGCAACCAGTGTTTTTAAGGGCATTTTAGTGTCCGACTTAATTTTGATATTCTATCCCAGATCATCTCCTTGAGTAAGTTTTGAACTACTCTTTCTGTTTCCACTGAGAGAGTCAAGTCCTTAAAAGGAATACTTGGTTATTAAATGTGATGTCCAATGGTACTGTGGCTCCAGAACATCATCAATCCACTGTGTCAAGTGTCATTTGTGGAGCCCACTATCCTCTGACTGGCCTGGAACCCCAGAAACTACATCTCACACTTGTGTTGGCAGAGCAGAAACTGTAGAACAGAACATGGTCTATTAGGAAAGTTCGAGTCCAGTCTCAAACAGAGACAAAACAATTGTGGAGTGGAAGAGGCGGTGGTTGATGACGTTGCGAGTGAGAATGAGATGAATAACAATTGAGTGGAATCTGTGACTGGTCTCTTGAGCTCTGCTTCCAGTGATGAACTTATGGTTTCTTCTGGGGTATGATGATGTAGCAAGCTAGATGATGATTTCACTTATTTTTGAATGAATTGGATTATTTATTTCATGATTTCTTATTGTTTATTTAAAGTGGTAAATGTAAAGTTATTTGCATATCCATGAACATTTCAGTGCATTCTGATGTATCATGAAGATTGCCTCACATTTTCTCCCTGATCCAGTCTTCTAGAGCGTTAGGGTGAGCCCAGTTAGCTGACGCTTTGGATCTAGGAAACTGACTGTGTGGTGGGTGGGCTCCTGTTAATTATTAACAAATTGCTGGCTTACATTCTGAAAACTTCCTTCCCATTTTTACATTTCTAAATCGAAACCGTCCCAAAAGTTCTGTTTAAAATAGAGACTCTGATGGTAGGTTACAGATAAACATTATTTTAGCTCCGTATTTGGGAGGCTTGTTAATGGTGTTCAGAACCCGGTGTCTCACACATCATCCCAGGTTTTTTTTATGCTGGAAAAGAAATGATCACTACCTGGTTGAATTTCACATTGAACAAATGATTGTCAAATGAGGCGTTTTGATCTGCGTTTAATTTGTGCTGGTAATGGGAGCCAGTACTTATCAGACATTGACTCAGGGCAAGAGAGAGAGAGGACAGAAAAGGGAGAAATGAGGAGGAAGATAAAGATAAGGAAACAGTGACAAAGCAAGAAAACATTTAAGAGTAAGGATAAAGAGGCAGGAAGTGTAAGATGCTAAAAAAAAAGGCGCAAGGTGAAAAAAAGGGATGTATGACATTACATCGCATTCCATTGTAGCGCATGCCTTTACCACGTATGCGTTACAATGCAAATCCCATTACAATGCAAACCTTTACCACGCACGTTATTTCAACGAATATGCCTCTACGCATGCTTTTACAATGAATTTTGTTGTAAAAGCATGTATGTTAAAGGCATATGCATGGTAAAGGTTTCCCTGACCCCTACCCTAAACCCTAATCCCGGTCCCATGCGTAAGCCACCCTCTTGCCCCAAACCCTTCTAAAAAATACTCTTCCCCTGTTTAAACCCTAAAAATCCACCCGCACGACTCCCCCGGCCCTTCCCCTGCCCTAAACCCTAAAACCTTACCCCTGCGCAACCCACCTGGCCCTTCCCCTACCCTAAACCCTAAAGCACTACCCCTGCGCTCCCCCTGGCCCCCAGCCCTTCCCTGAATCCTAAAACACTACCCCTGCACTCCTCCCGTCCACCAGCCCTTCTTTACCCCCCCATCCCTCAGCCCTTCGTTAACCCAAACCCCTAAAATAGTAGCCCCATGCCCCAGGCCTAATCTCCCTTACCTCTCTCCGGGTGCAGGCAGCTCGTCTGAGGGGCAGTGTACATTGCTGTGAGGAAGTGGAAGAGTCTCTCCGTTTCCTCTAACTACGTGGATTGCCTACCAACGCAGCTGTTTCCTCGCATATGCTCTTACTACCACACATATGCCTTTACCATACATACCTTTACAACGAAATTCGTTGTAAAGGCATGTGTGGTAAAAGCATGTGCGTAGTAAACAAGCATTGGCAATGCCAATCGGTCTCGCAATTGGGATCTTATATGTATTTAGCGATGCAGCACATTAGCGTGGGTGCTGAAACATCTATTGTTCCCCTGCGGCCCCACATCGTGGTAGTTAAAAGGGAAGATTCCCATGTCATACTCACTCGCATGCGGAACCAGCAAATCAAAAGTAAGCGGTCCCAGCACTGGCTGCAACTGCTTATAAGTACACAGAACACACGGGCCTCTGCACTGCATGGCCTAAAGTAAAAGCCAACTGAAATCACCTTCAGGAGAGGGAAACCTGGCCTATAATGCAACGCACGGGCCCCTGCACCACAGCAGCTGTAACAAACAGTACTCCATTATTTAAATTAGAAAAGATGGTTCCTACCTTAGAAGTAGAAACAAAATAAAAACTAGAAAAGTGCACGAGTTATTTTTTGTGTTGGTAAACACGTAAATTGTACAGCAGTGTCACAGGTCCAACGCCCTCCTCCTCTGAAAGGCTGCGGGTCCAGATATATTGAAATGCTGCCTCTCCGGCCGGTGGGGAACCCGAGGGGCCTAGGAGCACCGTGAGACATTCTTTCCCATCCTCTCTCAGTACGTTTGGTATGTGGTGAGGTGGGTGGGGGCTCATGCGGTGGACAGCCCTGTGTGCAAACAATGAACAGTGGTGTGTTCTTAGGGGGCAGCAACAATGCTTTGACCCGGGGGCAACATTTGTAGCCAAGTTTGTGTCTTATTCATCAACTGACTGCCATTGCAAGCTGCAGTGGGATGCGCTTAGGCTCCCTTTTAGCACCTAGAAGACGCTGTACCTCCTATACTCTGAATCTCGTGGATGCAGTGCGCTGTGAAGATCCGGAGATACATGCCTTACTCCTGCCTCCCGCTGATAGGGAGCCTCACTTTTTCCCCTTATTAACTTTTTCCTCAAGTTTGTGTCGAAAAAGAACTGCCTGGGTCGAGATTTCAACAGTGCCCTGTCCGTGCTCTGGCACCTTGGCAGTGTGAGCGTTCTCCCGTAGAGCCATTCAGTGTTCTAGCGCTTCCGCGGAGTGAGCTCCTTTCAGTAGTGCCTGTATTAAGGGACTCCAGGTGTGTGCACTGCACACCCCAGAGAAACAAATAGCATTAAAATAAGAACTTTAAAATCTGAGAGCCGAGCAAGTCTGGGGTGGGAGCCCGCGGTGAGAGCAGAGACAGCCTGTGAAAGGAACGCTGCTCCAAAGAGAAACACGCACTGTAGACATTAGGGGCACATTCCGTGGCGCCTCGGGAGGGATTGAATGCGAGACACTTTGGAAACAGGTGCGAATCACTGGAAGACGTTTGCGTTTCTTGTGAGTCATAGCAGCAACTCGAGAGTGCAAGATCTGGGAGTCGGAATTCCATATGGAGGCTGCGCGGGCCGAAAAAGAACTGCCTGGGGTCTAGATAGTTTTACAGTTTGTGAGCACGCTAGTTTCCCTTTCACAGCAGGTGCCCTGCACAGGCTGCACCTACCTTCCCTCATCCCCTGTGTCTGGAAGCTCAGGCTCCTGCCTGCCCTCGGTAAAGCTGCACCTATCTTCCCTCATCCCCCGTGGCTGCAAGCTGAGGCTCCTGCCTGCCCTCGGTTAAACGCACCGCAGGACGCGCATTAGCATTACAGCCGCCATGCTGCTGCTGACATTGACCCTTCTCACAGCCGGGCTTCCGCTTCCAGGTAATGTCTGTATTGCGCATGTGTTCAGGACAGGTCAGGCAAAATAGAGTGCGAATGCACTCAGCCAATACCAGGAGAAAACAAGCATTTACAAATGCAATAGGACTCGTATTTACGCGAGACCTATTGCATTGTAAACAAAAGTGCGGCGTCCAAAAAGGCACGAACGGGAGTGGGGGGGAGAGGGGGTTGTGGTGGGCAGAGAAGTCACGGACTGCGGGAGGGAACGGGGGAGGCAGGGGAACAAAAGAGTTTTTAAAGTAAAGGGGCTGATAGCCATGGAAGGAGAAAAATTACGACATGGTCGTCAGGAGGCGGGACTAACTTGCCGAAAACCAATCACAATTCAGCATTTAAAATTTCAGCCAATTAAAAAGATAGGTAAAGATAGGCGGAAAGTGGCGGAGCGTCCCCCGCTATACTGTATACAGCATCTCTCGACGAGACAGCGCATGCGCTGCCTAGGCGAGACCTAAAAATATGCAGTAAAGGCTCGCGTTGTAATGGAGCATGCGTAGTAACGCATGCACTGCAAGGACATGCGTGGAAACAGCTGCGTTGTAATAGCTATTTCCCGAAATAAAGAATAGGCAGCCTGGTGTTCGGCAATGTCGGCATTCGGCAGCACCTGCCCCTGCTTTTATTTTTTTTCTACAAATTAAATATCGGTTATGACAGGAGAGCCCCTCTGTGAGTTGCTGTATACATGTATTTGTGTGAACAAGAATATTTGTCTTATTTATAGATTTCTGCCTTAATGATTAATATTTCTGAACAATTACTACCTTACGCGCATGGTAATTAAATAGTTCTTCCTTGAGCTATTCTTTGGGAAACACTGAGTAATGCATTTTTAATATTTACACGACACACAGAAGTGAAACCCCGAGATTTGATTGAAATACTATACGCAGCTTGTTGACATACTCCGATACGGTATCCATTAGAAGCGCAATGCTAATAGTTTGTAGAAACATAATGCTCTGCTTAATTAGTATTTTAACTTTTAATTGCAGTGTTGAATTAGATACCTCAATATGTGTGTCACGTACCCGTTACAAGAATATCAGAGTAAGAATATTAACCTTTGTCACCATGTCCATAGCATATCAAAAGGTTAAAAAAAAAACCTGTTTTTCTTTATTTCTATTTCAGATACTATTTTGCACCTTGAATACACATAAAATTGACATGGACAAACTATTGGGCGGACAAATTGGGCTTGAAGATTTTATTTTTGCCCACGTGAAAGGAATTAAGAAGGAAGTGGATGTTCTGAAATCCGAGGATGCTCTTGGGCTTACCATCACTGACAACGGAGTGGGCTACGCCTTTATAAAGGTATGATTCAACATATACAACTGTGTATTTTTTTTACCAGGTGTCCATGTCGAAGGGTGTGTCTGCAGAACCAAACCTGCAATCTGCATGTTCACCAATACAACAAACTCATTAAGAGCAGTCATATCAAGTGTGGAATTTTAAGTTTCAAATCGAAAAAACTGAGCCACATTGGCCAATATCACTCGTCAGACTAGGCATTTTTAGCCCCCTAATTAAAATGTTAAAAGCAAATATCTATTGTTAAAGGTTAGTGGTTAAACAGGCAGAACTGTTTTAAGTTGTCATAGACGACACGGGCTACTTAGTAGCAGTTATTCAGGATATCATTTCACACAGGTGAACCCCAGTACTATACTGGTGACTCCCGATGCGATTGGGCATCTTGACTTGCTCACCTAAAGGGACTTAGGTATGTAGAGGGAGTGGGCTCTATGCACAGTCTGCATACTGAGTGCAGACTGCTTAGTAGGGGCTTGTCTACCTAACAGTGCTTGGGTCGTGCATAGCAGGGGCTTGCCCACCTAATGGAGCTTGTGTCTCTGGAGGAAGTGGGTCTTCTTACTAGTGCTGACTATGTGTAGTAGAGGGCTAACACCTAATAGGGCTTCGATCTCTGGAGGGAGTGGGATCTACGCAGGTCTGCTCTCGGAGTACTGAATGTGCATAGTAGGGGCTTGCCCACCTAATGGGGCTTGGATCTGTATAGGGATTGGGCTCTATGTCTAGTCTGCATACTGAGTGCTAGCTATGCGTAGTACAAGCTTGCCCATCTCATGGGTCCTGGGTCTTTAAAGGAAGTAGGCTTTATGTACAGTTTGCACACGGACTGCTTTCTGTGTATTTTTTGGGCTTAGCCACCTAATGGGTCTTAGGTCTCTGGAGGGAGTCGGCTCTACACACCGTCTGCACACTCAGCACTGACTGTGCACAGTAGAGACTTGCCCACCTAATAGCGCTTGTGTCTGGAGGAAGTGGGCTCTATGCATAGTCTGCTCCCCTACACAGTCTGTGCGTAGTAGGGACTTGCCCACCAAATGGGACTTAGGTCCCTGTAGCCAGTAGCCTGTGCTTTAATTTTTTTTTGTTAGTCTGTCCCGAAAAGTGGGACAGAGTCCCGTTTTCTGCAATTGAGGCTGCAACATTTCTTAACACTGTTGTGGCCATCCAATCACAGCATGGATTTTATTGGAAGCAGTCTCGAATCTGTAGGAGTAAAATGGCCGACGGGAAAAAAGGCTCCCTGTGCCAATCAAAACCCTTTATTCTTTGAATTTACTATCCCTCAGGACTCCAGCAGAACTTTGCGGGACCAGCTGTCAATAAATATATTCATTTTGACCCTTAATTTCTCAAACCTTCCTGAACTACTTAACAGATTTACATCAAATCACAAAAAGAACGCTTTTGAAGAAAAAAGTGGTGTAATTCTATTTAGCCGTTTGGCTGTATCACAGTCTAAAGTTACCAGTGGAAATTGAATGGGGAAAAGTGTCTCGGGACCTCCCTTTTCCTTATCCCCTCTTGACAGATCACCCCAAAGCTTTCCAGGAAGGATGTGAGGTAGATGAACATTTTGTTGGGAAAGTTTTGTGAAGATTTGTCAAATGGCTCCAAAATTATTAGCGCACCAAAAAATGCTCTTCCTTTGGAAACTCTGACCTAACTATTGCTGCGCAGTGGCAATCCCCACTGTGCAATTCACACACACACTCACGCACAAACACACACACATATATTCTATCCAATGATTTTCCAAAACGAAGACGCAGTCCACAGCAGATAACTCTAGCAGAGTTCTTTATTTACAAGGCATAAACTGGCAATTGCACACAGATGAAAATCTTGCCTTATGTGTTTCGGACCTCCTGGTCCTTGTTCACAGGCTTGGCTGAAAACTCTGCACCGACATCTCAAGGCACCTTGTCCCATATATATATATATATATATCCCACACACAGTCTCCAAGTGACGGAAGCCCCCATCCCTGCAGGGCGGGATCGGAACGGGCATGGAGCAGCCCATAATACATCCCACACAAAAAGAACATAACAAAGCCAAACTCAATGGCGTCATGGCATTTTATTCTCCAGAAAATGCTGGCAGCATGTCCTTACGCGTTTCAGCTGATTAGAAGCCTTGATCACAGGTGAGCATTAGCATTGTGCAGTTAATTGCGTCCTTAAATCATAACAGACACGTGACCAAGGTCAAATCCTGCAAGTACCACAATGCACCATTAATACCAATATAATGTCGAAGGCTGGTAACACCATGTAGATTTTGCTTAATAGCGTTTTTAAATGTTACAGTCTCCACGTAATAATTTCATCTCGGTGCCTGTGATTGAAAGTAGTAGTCACGGTCATGTTCCAAAATTCTATTTGTCCGCTTTGCTAATTTTACTGCTGCCATTCAACACAATCCATAATTGTAAAATGCTCAGTTCGGCCAGAGTCAGAAGGAAGAGACGATTCTCCTCCTCACCTTTTCTCACCTTCGAGTGTGAAATACTTTGGCAATCCTTTTAGCGCACCAAAAAATGCTCTTCCTTTGGAAACTCTGACCTAACTATTGCTGCGCAGTGGCAATCCCCACTGTGCAATTCCCGCGTGCGCACACACACACACACACACACACACACACGCACACACACACGCACACACACACCCACACACACACACACACACACACACACTCACTCACGCACGCACTCACAAACACACCCACACCCACATATAGATATATTCTATCCAATGATTTTCCAAAACGAAGACCCAGTCCACAGCAGATAACTCTAGCAGAGTTCTTTATTTACAAGGCATAAACTGGCAATTGCACACAGATGAAAATCTTGCCTTATGTGTTTCGGACCTCCTGGTCCTTGTTCAGCACCGACATCTCAAGGCACCTTGTCCCACATGTATGTATATATATAAAAGAACCAAACTCCTGGCTCCCCAAATGCTCGGCGATATATATATATATATATATATATATATCCTCTATCACTTCCGGTCTCCGGCACTCGCTCTACCAGAAAAATGACACAGCAATCCACAGGTTAGTTATCTCCAACGTTTAATTCCTCATTCCAGGCTATGACGCATTTCGGCAGGATCCCCTGCCTTGATCACACATATATATATCCCTTCAGTGGGGCCTCACAGGTGAGTCCACTTTTCTACGTGTATGCTTTGACTTGTATTGTCTCAGTACAATTCATACACTCCGAGCGGTGTGCATCGTTTTCTTCCCTTATTAATGATTATTATTAGCCCTTCAGTGGGCCGTCGAGTGCAACTTACCAAGTTTGGTGTATTTTTCATTGCCCATCTGCTGCTTATGCTTTGAGGCTGCAAGCAGTTCTGTGCTCCCTGCGGCTCCACTCAGTATTTATGTGGCGGTGCAGTCTTCACGGCAGGACTGCTGTAATATCTTCTTTCCAAGGTTTGTCTAAAACGAAGACGCACTCCACAGCAGATAACTCTAGCAGTACACTGCAGTCAAGCAGTCAAGGCTTCTGAGTCCACCCCTGCCTGTATTGTGACCATAAGCAGAAAATTAGGATCCAGGAACTACGCTTACTATGGTATTCCAACAATTGATCCCTCTATCCCAAGAACTAGACCACTCATTTCAGTATACCTTGTTCTAAGTTATAAGGTGATGCCAACTAGTTATGTGGAAATCAGTCAAAGGGGCCTTTCAGTAAAATGGAAAACTAGATCTTTCACATAGGCCCTTTTATGATATCATTCACTAGATAACCACTTGAAGACCCTATGGACAATGAGCCGACAGTTTCATTCATCATGTGGGGGACCAAGGGTCCACCTATGCCCACTTTCATTCAAATTATTTCAGTTGTGATCCTGGTGTCAATAGTGAAACATCAGATCAGTATTGTCAACATCTTTCCTTCAGCTTGCTTAAATATCTGGGAATCTGAAATCACTGATTGTTTTATTTCAACAAACTGACCTTTTCTTTCAAACATATTATTAAAGTCAGAGAGGACTAAATCTAAATCTGGTTACATACTATTGTCCTAATTATTTTTAGAGATCACATCCCAGCCTTTAATAGGCATATTTCCTGATCACCTCTTAATCTTCCCCATTTTATGCAGTTTTAATTGGAAAACGTTATTGGACATTTAATGGTAAAGAAGACTCAATTGCTAATTGTATTCAGGTACTCAGTCCTATATGTTTTTTGAGCAATTGAATGTGCATAGTACTGTGTCATAGACCTTCCAAATTCATTTTGCTGTATGGTACGAGAGTTCAACATGAGTCAACAGCACCCATCCAGGTCTGTTTTAAAGGTTCTGCAATCAGGAATGGGGGTGAACAACAAATGTACCAGTTTCTCTGACTTCCACTGCAGTACATATATTCAGACAACAGAGTCAGAACCTCACAATCCAAAGGGACTTCTTTTTATGTAATGCACACCAAAAAACTGTTTCTGATGTATGTTTTAAACCCTTATTAATGATCCACTATTTCTAGCCATTTCCTATCTACCAGTCCCGCATACAGAGAGTCAAAAGATGAACATAAGTACCCCCAATGGATCAGATGGTCAGATTTAGATATGTGAATTTGTCTGCTCAATCCTGAAAAATATATCATAGGGTTGTCTACATTCACCCGACCATTGTTGTAGAGGGGCAGGAGGGCTACTCAATTGATGTAATTGAGGGTTCTTAGGTGGTTATTGCGGACTCACCTGGAGGTGAGGTACATAGGGTATCACAATGTGACTAAAAAACCCTGTAATGGTACCCACATCAATATATTTCAAGTGTTAATGTTCCCAGGTTCCTGGATTCAGTCGACATGTTTCAGCCATCTCTATTGGCCTCCAGGGGTCTGCAGCCTTCCTAATGGCTAAGATCCTGGGTGTGAGGTTTGTGACTCTTAGCTCAGAAAGTGCAGCTGGAAAAGGTTCAGGCAGTTCATTAACTTGAAAGGGACAAGGGTGACCTCATTCATAGCTAAGTTTAAAGAGACATCTGGGAAAGAGAAGGTTTGCTTCTTGAGCTAACTGTAGACAGTTTGTCACCAGTCCAGTGGGCGGGTGTCCTAGAACCAGTTTGGGGTGGTTGAGGAGGAAGGGATTGCGCTTTTCCCTAGACGCACCATTGCCTAAGAAACCAGCCACCTAAAGGACACAAGGGTTCCTTGATATTGGATTTCACTCTGAACAGTGCGATGTGTGATAGTTTGCAGCAAGGCAAACAAGTTGTGCTACAAAGATTAGAAGTTTTGTCCTTGAGAACATTTTTCTCAGTAGTTAGGGATCCTGGAGTCCCCCACCAACTGGCTTGTGAATCGTACAATAGTGGCACCTCAACCCAAGCTCAGCACAGCACATCTGGATCTGTGGAAGAACAGAAGAGGACTGCATCTGCTGTTTTTCACCTGTGTGGAAACCTGAGATTCTGAGTCTTCTGCACTCTTGTATCCAGGACTGTGACAAGAGTCAGTTTGGTAATCCTGTGTGGCTACAGTGACACAATAAACTGTAAGACACCTTTTTCCTGTAGTGTTAAGCTGACCAGTAGCAATTCGAGCTGGACTGTACTCTGCTGGTGGCCTCTGTTGGAGTAAGTCCTGGCCCCTAAGCGCTGTCCCTGAGGTCCTGGGAGCCTTAGAAGAGACCAAGAAGAAATGCTCCAAAAAGTCCAAAAAGTTGAGACTTCGAAATTGTTTGGACTTCTAAGACCTCTGAAGCTTTAGCTGAACCTTACAGCAAAGATGTCTGACTTTGAGATGACATTGTTGGTCACAGCTTTCAGGCCTGACCTGCTGGAAAATGTTGAGCTCTAAAAAAGAGATGAAGTCCAGAGATAGAAATCATAAGCAAGCGAAGATGCGAAAAGTATTCGACTGATGAAAGAACTTGAGCGGGCACACAATTTTAATTTTCCCACTCTGAGCTTTCCTCCATAAAACCACACGCTTCAGAAGGACAACTTTTAATGGATATCCGACTTTGAGAGGTCTTTGTCGCAGATCACTTGCAACGTTGGATAATTTCGACTTCCATTTCAGAAACTAAGTCAGAAGTCAGAAGTTAAAATCTTTAACTGGGATGACCCGCTTGGTGTATTTGACTGCTGCTCCAATTTGGTCAGTCTGAAATCACACCTAGGTCCCAGTTAACTGTGAACAGTGACTTCTGATTGATGTTTTACTTTTTCTGGGCACTTTTTGCCCTAAAACCTTAACAATTCATTACTATAGTTAACTTTTGACATGAGTATGCATTTAAACAAAACACTGCAAACAGCAGCCACTCACAATCTGTTGTTCATGTGCATGCTGAGAATGGTGTGTTTTACAGTAACCTTTTACCAAGAATGGTGCGTTATTTCATGATGTGGCATAATGGTGTTAGTTAGGGAATTTCACATAACAAGCATAATGTAAAATTCCCCAAATTATGCCAGTTTAATTTAAATTTCACCAAGACCTACTAGTAACACGGTTTCTTACAAGAAACTTTCACGTTCTCCTAACTAGATTCATCATCTTAATGTCAAACAATATTTCTTCTAAGTGTCAGGGCCATATCTTGGAGTATGTGCTTCACTACATTTTTGGGTTTTCCGAGCTTTGCTTTTTGGTGGACTGTTAGCTTATTGCTGGGGCCTGTTTGGACTGATCTGGAGGGCATCAAATGTTTCATCTATATGTCACGTATGTGGATATGACGTCAGCTGTGGAGGTTTCACACTCATCGTTTTATGTTGAAAAATAGATGCAAAAATATACATATCCTGATCCCACAACTCAGATTATTAATATTCCTTTATAATTGTAAGTACAGAAAATATTCTAAACTATATACAGGCTATTTGAAATTTGTAATCTGAAAAATTGATAGAATGATTTGAAATCATTTATTGTTCTTTCTTTGTTTGCACTTGTTGAACATTCAATTACAGTGTATGTCTTTAACACGATTAACCAAAATCTAAATTCCACTGAATTGTAATTTTCAATGAATAGTTCAAAATCAACAATTATGTACAACATTTTCCAAAAAAAGAACTGGGACAAGTGTTTGATACAACGTTGCCATTTATTTGGAAATTACCTCAACACATTTCATAATATGTTAATTCCTTCTTTAGGAGATTATATGGGTTGATATAATTATAATACCAAAGGAACAGAAATAATTTTTTTGTGTTTTCACTTATGGGCATGTTACAACTCAGGGTTGGAATATTTTCAGAATCCAGTAATTTGGAGTTATGGTCAAGGAAAATATTAATAAATAATCTTAGATTCACAAGCGTAAACATATTATATATATTAATTAATTAATACCTTCTTGCAAATATTTTCTTTACCTGTTTTCAGAGTAATGAACACTTATAATATAGTTACTCATAGCACCTTCTTTGATTGATGTTCTCGAACCAATTACAGTTCGATCCTAAAAAGATAACTACATTATAAGTAGGTAAATAAATACTTTAAAAAATCAATATGGTTACTTGTACCTACTGTACGTAATAATTGTCCAGGAAAACAATGGTGTCTCACAATATGTGGATACTGATGATGCAAGTCTCCATTATTGCTTGGACATACACACAAGATTAGGGATATCCTCCACATTAATTATCACCACTCATGCTTATAAGAAGACTGTCAAATACACCTATATCACTCACATTTTGGCAAAGTTTGAAACTTGCATTCCTCCTCTTACCTACGGGAAAAGCACAGCTGCCATTTTTAAAGATAATTCAAGTTTTTATTAAAATGTATTGCGCGCTATTCTTGTATTAATCATTTGAACTACAATTAACATCGTAATGATAAACATCTCAGCAACTGCAACATCTAAGAAATTTGTTATCACACCTCCCTCAACTGTGTTGGATTCAGTGGGTTTACTGCTTAATGTGTACATCTAGCATAATTTTTTTGACCCCCACAAACGTTAATGCCCGTGGATATCAAAATGGAGTCATGATTGTCAGCATCTCTTCCCAACAACTGATCAGTCTATCTGCCCCGCCACAATTGACAGGGTCTTTTACAAAACTTCAGTCGATTAAGGTCTATTGAACAAGTAGGGGCAGCTTCCCAATCAGCTTCTACTTTTATTACACAGGACAATGCTTCTATGAGTCTATTAGGAAGCATACAGAACCTGCTGTGTTGTATCTTTAATTCCGCTGTCAGGAAGCTCACATGAAGGCCGATCTGCAAGATGTTTAGTTACCATGCAGCAAAGAATGAAAAACAACATTTTCTAGCTTTCATAAAGTGATTTGCAGAAAATGTGCAAAAAAACATCTGTGACAATTTAGCATATATACACTATGTTAGCCTGCACAAGAAACAAATCTAATAGTCTCAAATTAGTAGAGGTCTGTATAAGATCTGTGTTTACTAAAACACACACTCCATCGTTTTTGTGCACAAACAACCATTATATTAGCATGTATCAAGGTCTCTGACACATGAGAAAACCATGACCATGTGTGACAGGCTGCTATGAGGATAGGCCTGAACCAAGTATTAGGAATATGAAAACTTAAGCTTTCCTATTTAGGTCCAGTAGTCCTTAGATAAGTGGGTAACACTTAGAAGACCCAGTAATTTCACTGTGGAATTTCCCTCACCTAGTCTCTGCTCCACTTATTTGCAGGCTCTGAAGTCCAAGTCTTCTGAAGAGACCGTCTTGTTCCCCTTTCCAATCAGCTACCGTGGGGAGAGTTTGTGCACAGCCCAGGTGGGAGCAGAATGGACCTTATACATGGCTTATGTCCATATTGCTAAATGTGAACAAGATCAGAAGCATCATCATAGGGGTGTGGCTTCTTGTCCTAGTAGCAGGAAGCTTACCTCATGATTGCCTGTAATTAGGACAGGAAGATACCATGAAAGACAACTAATGCAGGGGTAGGGGAGAGGCTTTAAGTGACTACTTAGGGGCTCTCATAAGGGGTTGTGCTATTATTATTTGTGGTATTCAGCAGGCAAGCTCCTAATAGAAAAGACTGTTAGCTGGTTTGCTTTACAGGAAATCAAAAATTGACACAGATCACAGTAAAAAGAGGATACATAAGAAGGAAAATTCCCCATTGGCACTTTCTCACTAAAGAACTAGCATAGGAATTGACAGAAGGCAAGCATTATTTCAGAAGTTGTCCAACTGCATCTTGTGGTTGTCAGATGTGTCCCAAGATGATAAATCAGAATCTTAGCATTAGTAGCTTAGATAGCAAGGGAAAGTAGTTCCTAAGGGAGAAGGTCTTGAAAAATGTACCATACTACCTCATGAGCCTTCTTCCTCATCAACATTCTCAGGGTTTGAGCAGGTGATGGGTTTATGGGTAAGTAGTATCAAGGAATATATGTCCACAAGGTAGATGCCCTGTAGCATTTAAGAAAGAATCTGAAATTCTATAAGAAAGAGCTTGTCACAGGGACCACCAGTGACCTCTTCACAGTCCCTAGCTTTCCTTTAATGATGTGGTCTAGGAGATTATTATATAAGAATGGAATGAATTGATCAAAATGTTCAGGCCTCATTTCAGGTAATATTTGCCTTAGAAGTGGCTGACAATGCTTTTTGTTTGAATTTTTCGACACATTCTCATGATGGCTTATGTTAATTGAACACATGAACCCTCCAGTTTCTTATAGGTAAGAACACAGAGATCTCAAAAGATTTTTCTCAGATTTTGGTATGGCACTGTCAGCAGTTACCTACGCCATTTACAGTTCCAAGAATCTTGTTGAGAACTTTACAACTCTCACTTAAACCATGCTAGAAGGAAGGATTGCCATTAGTATTTTGGAGATGATGCATGTGAGAGCTACGTTATTGTCAGCCGATTGACTTGAGTTTCTACCTTGACAGCAGGTGTAACAGCACTCATGGGTTCCTTTTCTAGATAAGATGTTTTTCCAGCCCCCATTTGGAAGGAATTGTGCTCAGTGCACATAAGTAGCAAATTCCCTCCTTAGCATTGAGTGGAAAACCAAAGTCTTTAGCTCCTGCTTTACATTAGCAGAGTACTTCCTATTTATTGTGTTCCTCATACAGAGAGGGGCTTGAGCATGAGATTGCAACAACGAAGGTCTTTGGTGGTTCATGTTTGGCTACTCCTGCAAAGCAACTCACTTATGACTATTCAATATAGGCGACATGCTAGTCATAATTTTCCGTGATCATATAGAGGGTTACTGGATTGTTTGGCCAGATTCAATCTTGGAAAGGTGGGTATTCAAGACAGAGATGATTACAAAGTAGAATGTTCCTCTGTTCCTTCTGACATGTGCTGCTTCCCTCTCCTCTGCCTTTCCAAAAGTGGTTAGACAAGAGAAAATTCACCCCTCCTCATTGCAGAGTGATCATAACTGTCCTTTCATATGAGCAAACAAAAGGACAGCTCTTCCTAATCAAGAATGTCACTGGAGGTCTCAGCCTAGATATTGACCTGAATTAGGCCAAAAGATCTGTGATGACAGTACACTCAAGTTCGACTATCTCCATCGCATAATCCACCTCGTTTATCATGCACAGTATATGGTATGCCCCAGTCTATGCAAATGCCTAATTGCATGTTCCTTTAAAGACAAGTCATCAGTGAATCCACATGCTTTTGATATTGAATCAGGACTATGAGTTCTGTGTCCTATCTCATGACTCCACACCCTTGTCGAAGCTTCAAGAAAGAGGGGTTCTGGTAAAACCTTATTTGGACAGCAGGTTGGTTCACACACCATCTCTGGATAAGCCAAAAAGCTACACAGGAGTGACACAGAAGCAGCAACATTGATTCCTTTAGAATATTGAGAAGTTACAGCTATTTTCTTTACATAACATTGATTTTATTGGAGAATGTTTCATGAGCAACTTGAACTCAATTGTGCACATTAGCACCAGGCTTTTGGTCTGCAGAAGCAGTTTTCTATTCCGTTACTGACAGATTTGGATTGGTCTTAGCTTCAACTGTACGAGAGCATGTTATCGGGTCTATTTGCTGTTCCCTCAGGCCGGATTACATTTGTGGCTGCTGGTAAATTACGTACTCCAATCCTGAAGCCACAGCTCCCAGGAGTATACGTTTTTGAAATGGGATAAGGATTATATGCAGAATGCTCTACTATAGTGACTGGGTATGCTGAATCTTCATACAAATCTATTCCATCTGCCTTTATCAACGGTACTGGGGACAAAATTATTGCTATTCCAAATATATATTTAGAGCTGACCTTTGAGTATTTAGAACCACTGCTGTCTTAGATCCAGTACTTAAAGACTGTTGGACAAGATCTGCAGTCTGAACCTGTAAACACTATTTTATTTAAGCAATAGAAGAGCAATAGGAGGCTGTAAATATCAGATATCTCCTTGTTATGAGATAAGAACTCCGCAGGATCCAGGTGAAGCAATAAGGGATCCACCTCCTGACATCCCCAACTCTGAATATAAACACAGAGTATTAGGGCGATCAGGCGAGGGAAGGGTAGGAAAGGAACAGCGGGGATAAGGAACCTGCAACACAAAGAATAACACCATAAATGATGGAACATGTGAAAAGACTACTCTCATCAATTCTCGCTAGTTACTAACAAACCTTGCTCAACCGATGATAGTCCTTCTTATTCTTATGTAACTGGATTTCTCTCTCTCTCTGCATATACCACATATCTATAAAACAGAAAGCAATAATTTTAGAGCATCCAGAACACTCTTTCTTAAGTATTATTTCTTTAGGCAAGCACCATACATACCAGTTCCTTCTCACTCTAAAAACCATGAGAAGACGTACAATCCAAAAATAAAGAAAAAATAACACAGTATGTGGCTAAATGTCATATCTTCGATTTGGAATTCATAGAAGAGATAATCCAGTTCAAATTAGTCAGTATTCAAAAGCCAGGCCATCGACAACACAACAAAGGAAAATGAAAAACCTCAAATAGAAAGCACCACCAACGTGCTGCACAGAATCGGTAATGTGTGGTTGCGACCACTGCATTCTGCTCTGGAAATCCCTCTTAAGGTAATTACTCCAGACTTTCAACACAGACACGGTAATGCGTGTTTGATTTCACCACAGCATTCCGCTCTGAACGTCCTCCTTGTAAGGTGCACTGAGCTTAATAGCAGACACGGTAATGCGTGGTTGATTTCACCACAGCATTCCGCTCTGAACTTCCTCCATGTAATGTGCACCGGGCTTAAGTGCAGACACGGTAATGCGTGGTTAAGAATTACCACCGCATTCCGCTCTGCCACTCCAAAATTCCACCAAGCCCAGCACTAGCAATAGAATATAGGTCCCAAAGAAAAAACGGCGAGGCAGCGGGAAAACCCAGAAGCAGCTGCTCACCCACGGAGTCACTCGGGAGTCACGGGAGCCAACCAAGGCATCCAGGAACATACTCACTCAAAACACCAGCTCCCCGCAGTTGTCCTCTGGATGTCCGGGAACAACCGCGCCAACAGCGGCGCGTCCGGAAGCACACACGGAGCAGCTTTCAGCAGCCGCGAATCTCTCTCTCGGCCGAGAGGGAAACATACAGGAAAACAGAATTACGCACACCTGCTTGTGCACGTCAGCGGAATAAAACGCCTCTCCTAACCTACGGCCTCCAGGGAAATGTAGTTCCGGCACAATGCGTCTCCGTAGGCGCAACCCTGACCTACATCCTGACAGTAAAGTCACTTTAGCTCGTCTGTCTGCGGCCTGAGATTGTCAGGTCTGTGCCATTTTTTATTTTTACACTATCCCTCTTATAAGGTGATACTCAGCCATAACATAAGGCAGAGAATCTCCTCAGAAGGGAATAATGGAAAAAATGGAAAGAAGTGACAAGTAGAAGTGAAAAAAGATAGTGAAAAAAGATGTTAGTAAAGATTATTGACTGTGAAATTGAGTTTTCTGAATCGTGTGTAATACCTACCGCATTTTAGACATTTTTATGGAAATTGTGTTGAAAAATATAAAAATATGCATTTTCTCAAAATGATGTGCAACTCACACTGCTAGAGATAGTAAGGCATACTTGGCACACCATGAATTATATTGTGCTGTGAAATGTATTGCCTTCACCTCATGTTTTCAATTTTTCCCAGGAAGAGAAACTCCCAAACCCTCCTTGAGTAATTCAGCTCCCTCACTTCCCTTGATCAACCTGCTCAATTTGGGGCAGACTACAACCCTCCGATTACACGCATAAATGTACAAATGTGCAAGGGGAAATGGTGTTGCATTTTTGTAACTGCACACGGAAAATATTCCCCCCTCTATAGAAATCTTGTCCCTATAATCCTAACTCCTATTGGGATGTTCCATTGTATTTCCCACTCAGGAAAGGGATTTTACTCCTAGCCTTTATTGACCTTTTCCAGTTTTTGAATAGCAAAAATAGTCTGTATCAGGCTTCTCCAACAAGTAACTCGCGAGATACTGGTAGCTCTCCAGCTACCTGGAAGTAGCTCTCCTCTATATACCCCAGCCTACTAAATTAGATGCTTTTGGTAGGTTGAATAGATATATATGTATCCCAAAAACAAAACGGTGAATTTGTCATAAATATGTGTGCATTTCAGAATGCATGAGCTGATATTTGGAGAAAAATGGATTAAAAAATATATTTAAACCTGATATTTGAGTGATAAATCTTGCACTACTAATATTATTACCTTGGTGCCAGTGACATTGCTGCAATGGCTGTCATGCATTACCCATGTAGAGACATTCCAAATGTACAACTCATTTTTACATTGCTGCTGGCAATCCTGACCTGGTGCACTGAGATGATCACTGCTGGTAATCGTGCCTAGGGTGGCCTCTGTTGTAATCGTCCATGATGTGGTTACTATCAGTACACCTAAGTCACCCCTAAGGTAGGCCCTAGGAAGCCCTAAAATGTGGGACACGTACTTGTATCTTTCACATGTCGTGGTAGTGACAAACAGCTAAATTTCTTTTTCACTGCTGTGAGGCCTACTCCTCTCTTAGGCTAACATTTGGAAATTCCTTACAATACCTTTAAGCTGTAATTCTTGATTAGAAAGGAGTAGCTGCATCATGTTTCATATCTGTGGAATTGTAATGATAAATCCTTTTCACTGGTAAAGTCAGAATTAACATTACTATTTTTAGAAATGCTGCTTTTAGAAAGTGGGCATTTCTCTGCTCTTACTGCTCTGTGTGACATTTACACTTTGTGCATTCTCTCCGAACAGCCATAAACACAGGAAGCCTAGGTGTGGCTAAGTACCCATCTACATACATCTGCAATCTGATGGATCTTCTTGGGCAGGAAGGGGCTCGTACTTACACTTCAAAGGGTAGTGGCCTGACCCCACACAAAGAACTGATTACCCCCCACAGATAGCCTGGGAGGCAGGACTGGGTTGAAAGGGAACTGGTGCACTTTAAAACCATCCTTTGAGGTCTCCCCCACTTCAAAGGACTATTTGTGTATACGTAAGGGGTCTCTGACCCCAGCAAATCAGACACGTCTGGAACTACACCTGAACCTCTGTCAGAAAATCTGTGTGCTGCTCAAAGGACTCAATTGGACTGCTGATATGAAAGGCCTGCTTTCTGTTTGTTGCTCAGCTGCCTGCTACTCTTTGACTCTGCTGAAGGAAAGCTGGACTTTGCCTTCTTCCAAGTGATCTCCAAGGGCATGTTGGCTTGCCTCCTGTTGCTTGGGATTGAGGAAAATCAAATCTCCACCCCTGCTCCTGTGCCGGACTCACTGGAAATGGCCCAGGTACTTGCAACACAGATTTTGACACATCTCCTGTCTGTGTGTAGTAGAACTGGTGCATCGACCCCATTGCAGGAGTAAAATTGGTGCAATGCTTCAGAACCCGCACTCTGCCTCCGGAGATCGAATCGGACCACTTATCACCGCCACTGCAACTTGGTGAGACCAATGCATCCCCTCAACTGCGTGGCAGAAACTGGTGCATCACTCGATGCCTCTTGACTCTGGCACACATCTTTGGAACTAACGCATCACCCTCACTGCATTGAGAAGATCGACTCATCTTGCTGCTTGCGACCAGAGAAGGTACTTTGTTCACCGGGGCCTGCGTGGGCCCTGTAGACGGCCAGCGCTCCATCACGGTTGGCCCGAACTTTGACTTTGCCCCAGTCCAGTATGTCCTAAAGTAACCTTTTTAGCACTACTTGCTTCTAAGTGCTTTACTGCATTAATTTCTTCAAAATTGAATATCTCAACTACTACACAATGGATTTTTGTCGTTTTTGTTTTGTTTTATTTATAAAGTCATACTTTATTTTTCTAAACTGTTTGTGGAGTAATTTTGTGGTGTTTTCACTGTGTTACTGTTAGAAATGGGATCTCTGGTTAGCTAAGGCTTGGGCCAAAGCCAGGCAGAGACCACCACTCTAGTCAGGGCGAGGGAGTTACACGCCGAAGGTAACCCCTGCTCACCCCCTTGGTAGCTTGGCACGAGCAGTCAGGCTTATCCCGGAGGCAATGTGTAAAGCGTTCGCGCAACACGCACACAGCAACAACATACTAGGCACACCACAAAAGGAACTCCACACAAGGTTATATCAAAAATAGCCTTTGTATTCTCATAACACATTAGAATAGTAATCACATAATATACATTGCGCCACCTGGCACTAGGTAATATCCACAAGGGATTATGCACACCTGACAGGGCCAACTGGACCACTGTCAGAACCATCACAAAGTGAACTTAGTAAATGTAGGACATATCATAAACGTAGAACACAACCAGTAATCACTGGCCAACACTGTACTCAGCACCATCCTGTAACATAAACCATATTATGCACAGTATCACGTTTAGGCGTGAAATACATTCTGCGCCAACCTCACCAGCATAAACACATTATGCAATCATCTCATAAGTCTAAACGCATTAGACAATACCCTCACCAGCATAACTACATTATGCAGTAGCACATACACAGAACTCTTAGATTAGGGAATAACCTCCTAAACATAAATCATAGAATGCAAATTACCTCATAAACATAAACCACATTAGAGGCATCTATCACGGTGCATAACTCTCAGGACATAAATCACATTTCCTAGCACCACATAAATCACATTAGGGCCTGGCGCCCTACAAACCTAACAGTCCCCCTGGCCAACTGGCCTTCTCAATGGGGCTCAAATGCCCTATGTCCAAAATGTCAGGGCTGCTGCCAAGGCAGCGGAATCCATGTGCGCAATTGCGCTGGGGCAGAGCAGTGTATCTCACTCAAAAATGCCCCCAAAGAACTGTGGCCTAAACGTTGCAGCTGACGCTAATTGCCGTGCAGCTGTGAATCCAATAAGACCTGGCACCACTGTGCCCTCTCTTGTCCCACTCAGGTTCAAATATGCAAAACGTTGCAGCTGCCCGTGCTGGTGCTGCGCAGCTGTAGACAAAGCAAATGGGCCCTGGCACGACTGTGCCCTCTGGGCCCCACTGGGCTCTCTAAATAACTCTGCCCCCATCGTTGCAGCTGCCTGCGCTCTCGCAGGACAACTGGGATCAGCCACAAAACCACGGGCACCACAGTGCCGCCAGACCCCCACTGGGGCCCTACGAATAGATTCTGCCCAATGTTGGAGCGGCCCTCTATCACGCGGGCCGCTCATGAAATGGGCACCGACACTGTGCCCCGACCTCGTCTCCCCCCAGCCATCTCCACTCACCGGGCTGCGGGGCAGGCTCTCCTCGCCTCACCCGGGCCCCCTCCTGGGACCCAGGACTTCTCTCGCGCTGGCCGCAGCTTCTCTTGGAATACGCGGGGCTTCCCTCAGCTCACGGGAGCCCCGCGTTGTCATTGACAGCCTCGACCGCCTCACCTTACTTCACCCGGGCCCCCTCCTGGGACCCGGGACTTCGCTGTGGAGCCCGTGAGGCTCCAGACGGCTTTCCCGGTGGCGGGCGGGACTTCCTGTCCTTGCTCCGCCCATCGTCAGGCAAGGCCGCCTGTCTTCCGGTTTTGGTGCCCTCGGGCTGCGGCGGTGATTCTCGGCAGCTGGACGCGGGGTGGGCACCCGCAAATAAAATAAAGCGCAAGCGGGGTGGGCACCCGCCATTTTAAGTAAGAATAAAGCGGGGTGGGCTCCCGCTCAGAAACACGAAATTGCGGGGTGGGCACCCGCTCAGAATGGCATCACGGGGGAATCCCTACGATGGGGATTCCCTCTCAAAGGGCTGCAGCACAGCGCTGCGCAGCCCACGCTCTTCTCCTTTCCAGGACAATTAAAATAAAGCGCTCACAGGGCGCAAGAGGCAGCACAAAGTCCTGGAAGATTAAGGGGGCAATGCTGGGCCCAGGGAGGCAAGCCCTCATGGCGGTTCCTCCCGGGCCCGAGCAGCAGCACACCCCAGCAGGATCAGGAACAGCACAAGCAGGACTGAACAATTTCATGGGGTCACAGCCCCTATATTTATACCAACATTTCCTTTGTCTGTAGTGCAGGGCATGGGGGAACCCGATGCAACTGGTTCAGGGGGGATTTGGAGCACTTTGTTTTCCAAGCTCCTCTTCCCCTTTGTCAGGTGGGGGCTAGGTGATCAGACACACCACAGGGGGCGGAGCCAGCATTGTACAGGGCAGGCACACTCCTATTCAGAGTCAGGGGTTACTCCTCCCACTACTCCCAGCACAGATGTTCTATTCAGCCCAGCGCTGACTCACCCTGCCCCTCCTGGAGCCACACACACCTCCCAGCCCCTGTCACTCACAAGCCAGACATGCAATTCACATCAGGCAGGCAGACACATAGCACACAGAAATGCCAACTTGTAAAAGTGGCATTTCTCCCATAGTCATAATAAATCTGCGCACACCATTGCGCAGCATTTATTCTCACAATTTCATACATACCAAACTCGACCACTCTGCTCCTCCCATACCATGAATTACCACTGACACATACTGATCAGGGAATCCCCAATGCATTCCTATGGGAGGGCAGGCCAATCTCACCAATGTAACACAGAGAGCGCATGCACTTTACACTGGACCACAGTGCTAAAGTGCCCAGAGGCCTAAAACCACCAACACCATGTCAGAGAAAAAGCAAAAAGTTTAGGGGTGAACCTGCCAAAAAGGGCCAAGTCCAACAGTTACTTTATGAGTTATTGCACAAATACGTCACACATTGCATTATAAGTTAAGTCTGCCTGCTCTGTGTTGGGATACCAGAGGGTGTGCACAGGACAATTTAGGTTGTGTTGTGATTTAACCTGACTAGGATTGTGGTCCCTACTCGGACAGGCTGCATATCTCTGCCAACTAGAGATCCAGTTTCTAACATCAAGGAATATTCATATACAATTAGTACAAATAGAAGGGACTCTGCAATCTTTCCATTTTTACTAACAGGGAGTTGGACATTTACCAAGTCACAGAAGCATTTATGAGTACTCCTGTATACTGCATAATGCACTCATTAATGCCTTTGTGACTTGACCCCAGAGCATGGGCTTTAATAAATTATATCTATACATCTGACCTTTTGTTGTAGGTCCTTAACAGTTTGTTGCTTTAAGGTAGACAATCTTTCACATGGATGCACAGAAGGAAGCATCCAAACGCATGTTTGATCAATATCGCCCTTATTGTCTATTTACAGCTGGTAACAAAAAACAGTGTTTTGTGTATTCTATAACCACTTGCTTACAGATTTGCATAGGCAATTACCACCCAAAATAACTAGAAGAAAGCACAATATGAGCTCAGTTACAAATTGATCCTAGTGTAAAATAGTTCACAAATTGTGGCTCTGTTTGGTGAATACCTTTTCCTTTATGTTGCCATCGGTGTGTTTTAAGAAAAATCGTATAGCCGTTCAATAAAGAATAAACATTAAGGTGTTGATTTACAAACCCTCTGCACCGCTGGAATGTCACTTTTTTGATGTTCTGGTGGCACAGAGCCATATGTACAAGGCCACGAAAAGCCACCCTGCGTGGCTTTTCATGATCTCGTAGAAATAGTGTAAGGCAACACAGCGGAAGTGTCAAGGTGTGCCCCACTCAACGCCTAGGGGAGAGGCTGTGGCAACCATGGCCAGAGTTGCCGAATTTGAATCTGGGGATCTAGGTTCAAGTCTCGATGTCGGCTCAACATCCTGTGATTCTGGAAAAATCACTTAATTTCCTCGTGCCTATGGACAACACCTGGATACCCTAACGGGTGATAAGACGTGTATACAAATCTGGAAAAAAAAAAAATATATATATAGACATTGAAAAAGGACTTTGTTCATGGCGTGTGCCCTTGCTTTGGCGTAATTTCCACCTGGGAGTGCATCCCACCTAGAGGCAACTCTTTTTGTATTTTGTACAGCGGCCTGCCTGGTCGCGGGATTGCACCACCGCGAAACACTTGCGGGTCCGCGGCTGCTTTATTGGGGCAGCTAACTGTGGAACACGAGGTGCCTGTTATATGCAGGGGTGCCAGCGCGAACATCAGCAAACCTTTTAAAGACATTTTTGAATGTGAGTGCCGGCGGCGACCCACTTGGGTTTTACTGAACCACCAGTCCCAGGAAGCATTGCTTCAGGTGGTTCACCTGAGCATTATTATTATGGGGATTTACTGGTGGTTGCCGCATGCCGGCACGTCACATGGTCTGCCACTGAAGAGGGCGTTGGCCCGAAACGCGTCTGGCAGGTAAACCAGAAAAGGACTTTGTTCATGGCGTGTGCCCTTGCTTTGGCGTAATTTCCACCTGGGAGTGCATCCCACCTATAGGCAACTCTTTTTGTATATATATATATATATAGAAGCTCAGTGGGGTGTCCAACAAAGAAAGCAGCACTCGAACGCAGCATTTTAAGGGGCATCCATTTGAGGACAAATGGCGGACTACATCTCCCATAAACACTACATACAGTCTCATTCAGAGCAGCTGCATGACAGCGTAGGATATCGTTTAAAAGGGAGGCGTGACCCGCAATGCCTCTTTCGACCGCTCAGCCTCTGATGAAGTGAAGCCACGAAACGCGTAAGGCTGCGGTCGTATGCTTTTACAAGGACTGAGAATGGATGACATGCATACCAATAAAGGCTTTTATGGGGAAAAGGCGAAGCTGCGTTCGAGTGCTGCTTTCTTTGTTGGACACCCCACTGAGCTTCTATTTTAAGCGGCCGTCCTGCCGCTGAGCAAGCACCACCCCAGATCCAAAGGGGGCCACAGAGTCTCAATGAGGGACTCAGTAGTGGAACGCGCTTCTTGGATGAGCATAACATCGCTTCTTGGGGCTCATGGTGAGCTTCGAATCCAGCATTCATTTTAAGGGGCATCCATTTGAGGACAAATGGCGGACTACATCTCCCATAAACACTACATACAGTCTCATTCAGGAGCAGCTGCATGACAGCGTAGGATATCGTTTAAAAGGGAGGCGTGACCCGCAATGCCTCTTTCGACCGCTCAGCCTCTGATGAAGTGAAGCCACGAAACGCGTAAGGCTGCGGTCGTATGCTTTTACAAGGACTGAGAATGGATGACATGCATACCAATAAAGGCTTTTATGGGGAAAAGGCGAAGCTGCGTTCGAGTGCTGCTTTCTTTGTTGGACACCCCACTGAGCTTCTATTTTAAGCGGCCGTCCTGCCGCTGAGCAAGCACCACCCCAGATCCAAAGGGGGCCACAGAGTCTCAATGAGGGACTCAGTAGTGGAACGCGCTTCTTGGATGAGCATAACATCGCTTCTTGGGGCTCATGGTGAGCTTCGAATCCAGCATTCATTTTAAGGGGCATCCATTTGAGGACAAATGGCGGACTACATCTCCCATAAACACTACATACAGTCTCATTCAGAGCAGCTGCATGACAGCGTAGGATATCATTTAAAAGGAGGCGTGACCCGCAATGCCTCTTTCGACCGCTCAGCCTCTGATGAAGTGAAGCCACGAAACGCGTAAGGCTGCGGTCGTATGCTTTTACAAGGACTGAGAATGGATGACATGCATACCAATAAAGGCTTTTATGGGGAAAAGGCGAAGCTGCGTTCGAGTGCTGCTTTCTTTGTTGGACACCCCACTGAGCTTTCTATTTTAAGCGGCCGTCCTGCCGCTGAGCAAGCACCACCCCAGATCCAAAGGGGGCCACAGAGTCTCAATGAGGGACTCAGTAGTGGAACGCGCTTCTTGGATGAGCATAACATCGCTTCTTGGGGCTCATGGTGAGCTTCGAATCCAGCATTCATTTTAAGGGGCATCCATTTGAGGACAAATGGCGGACTACATCTCCCATAAACACTACATACAGTCTCATTCAGAGCAGCTGCATGACAGCGTAGGATATCGTTTAAAAGGGAGGCGTGACCCGCAATGCCTCTTTCGACCGCTCAGCCTCTGATGAAGTGAAGCCACGAAACGCGTAAGGCTGCGGTCGTATGCTTTTACAAGGACTGAGAATGGATGACATGCATACCAATAAAGGCTTTTATGGGGAAAAGGCGAAGCTGCGTTCGAGTGCTGCTTTCTTTGTTGGACACCCCACTGAGCTTCTATTTTAAGCGGCCGGTCCTGCCGCTGAGCAAGCACCACCCCAGATCCAAAGGGGGCCACAGAGTCTCAATGAGGGACTCAGTAGTGGAACGCGCTTCTTGGATGAGCATAACATCGCTTCTTGGGGCTCATGGTGAGCTTCGAATCCAGCAATCATTTTAAGGGGCATCCATTTGAGGACAAATGGCGCACTACATCTCCCATAAACACTACATACAGTCTCATTCAGAGCAGCTGCATGACAGCGTAGGATATCATTTAAAAGGGAGGCGTGACCCGCAATGCCTCTTTCGACCGCTCAGCCTCTGATGAAGTGAAGCCACGAAACGCGTAAGGCTGCGGTCGTATGCTTTTACAAGGATTGAGAATGGATGACATGCATACCAATAAAGGCTTTTATGGGGAAAAGGCGAAGCTGCGTTCGAGTGCTGCTTTCTTTGTTGGACACCCCACTGAGCTTCTATTTTAAGCGGCCGTCCTGCCGCTGAGCAAGCACCACCCCAGATCCAAAGGGGGCCACAGAGTCTCAATGAGGGACTCCAGTAGTGGAACGCGCTTCTTGGATGAGCATAACATCGCTTCTTGGGGCTCATGGTGAGCTTCGAATCCAGCATTCATTTTAAGGGGCATCCATTTGAGGACAAATGGCGGACTACATCTCCCATAAACACTACATACAGTCTCATTCAGAGCAGCTGCATGACAGCGTAGGATATCGCTTTAAAAGGGAGGCGTGACCCGCAATGCCTCTTTCGACCGCTCAGCCTCTGATGAAGTGAAGCCACGAAACGCGTAAGGCTGCGGTCGTATGCTTTTACAAGGACTGAGAATGGATGACATGCATACCAATAAAGGCTTTTATGGGGAAAAGGCGAAGCTGCGTTCGAGTGCTGATTTCTTTGTTGGACACCCCACTGAGCTTCTATTTTAAGCGGCCGTCCTGCCGCTGAGCAAGCACCACCCCAGATCCAAAGGGGGCCACAGAGTCTCAATGAGGGACTCAGTAGTGGAACGCGCTTCTTGGATGAGCATAACATCGCTTCTTGGGGCTCATGGTGAGCTTCGAATCCAGCATTCATTTTAAGGGACATCCATTTGAGGACAAATGGCGGACTACATATCCCATAAACACTACATACAGTCTCATTCAGAGCAGCTGCATGACAGCGCAGGATATCGTTTAAAAGGGAGGCGTGACCCGCAATGCCTCTTTCGACCGCTCAGCCTCTGATGAAGTGAAGCCACGAAACGCGTAAGGCTGCGGTCGTATGCTTTTACAAGGACTGAGAATGGATGACATGCATACCAATAAAGGCTTTTATGGGGAAAAGGCGAAGCTGCGTTCGAGTGCTGCTTTCTTTGTTGGACACCCCACTGAGCTTCTATTTTAAGCGGCCGTCCTGCCGCTGAGCAAGCACCACCCCAGATCCAAAGGGGGCCACAGAGTCTCAATGAGGGACTCAGTAGTGGAACGCGCTTCTTGGATGAGCATAACATCGCTTCTTGGGGCTCATGGTGAGCTTCGAATCCAGCATTCATTTTAAGGGGCATCCATTTGAGGACAAATGGCAGACTACATCTCCCATAAACACTACATACAGTCTCATTCAGAGCAGCTGCATGACAGCGTAGGATATCGTTTAAAAGGGAGGCATGACCCGCAATGCCTCTTTCGACCGCTCAGCCTCTGATGAAGTGAAGCCACGAAACGCGTAAGGCTGCGGTCGTATGCTTTTACAAGGACTGAGAATGGATGACATGCATACCAATAAAGGCTTTTATGGGGAAAAGGCGAAGCTGCGTTCGAGTGCTGCTTTCTTTGTTGGACACCCCACTGAGCTTCTATTTTAAGCGGCCGTCCTGCCGCTGAGCAAGCACCACCCCAGATCCAAAGGGGGCCACAGAGTCTCAATGAGGGACTCAGTAGTGGAACGCGCTTCTTGGATGAGCATAACATCGCTTCTTGGGGCTCATGGTGAGCTTCGAATCCAGCATTCATTTTAAGGGGCATCCATTTGAGGATAAATGGCGGACTTACATCTCCCATAAACACTACATACAGTCTCATTCAGAGCAGCTGCATGACAGCGTAGGATATCGTTTAAAAGGGAGGCGTGACCCGCAATGCCTCTTTCGACCGCTCAGCCTCTGATGAAGTGAAGCCACGAAACGCGTAAGGCTGCGGTCGTATGCTTTTACAAGGACTGAGAATGGATGACATGCATACCAATAAAGGCTTTTATGGGGAAAAGGCGAAGCTGCGTTCGAGTGCTGCTTTCTTTGTTGGACACCCCACTGAGCTTCTATTTTAAGCGTCCGTCCTGCCGCTGAGCAAGCACCACCCCAGATCCAAAGGGGGCCACAGAGTCTCAATGAGGGACTCAGTAGTGGAACGCGCTTCTTGGATGAGCATAACATCGCTTCTTGGGGCTCATGGTGAGCTTCGAATCCAGCATTCATTTTAAGGGGCATCCATTTGAGGACAAATGGCGGACTACATCTCCCATAAACACTACATACAGTCTCATTCAGAGCAGCTGCATGACAGCGTAGGATATCGTTTAAAAGGGAGGCGTGACCCGCAATGCCTCTTTCGACCGCTCAGCCTCTGATGAAGTGAAGCCACGAAACGCGTAAGGCTGCGGTCGTATGCTTTTACAAGGACTGAGAATGGATGACATGCATACCAATAAAGGCTTTTATGGGGAAAAGGCGAAGCTGCGTTCGAGTGCTGCTTTCTTTGTTGGACACCCCACTGAGCTTCTATATATATATATATATACATATTTTCCTGCTGCTTGTGTCAGCCCGCCGCTGCTCCAGAATAGAGGACGCTTCGTCGAACGGACCACCCAAGCAAGGTCCGATAATAATCAGCAACAATTCCTTAAAGCAAGGATGACGAAGCCATGTTCTTGACAAAATAACAGTTTATTTGTCAGCTGTTGCTGTCGCTATATATATATATATATATATATATATATATATATATATATATATATATATATATATATATATATATATATATATAGTATTTGACACATTCCCAGATTTACAACACAGCATAAATCTGGGAGTGCGTCAAAAACGTGCATCTCCCCAGGGGAGGCATAACAATTGTTTTGTGCAGAAATGTGCCCCTCCTGCACGAAAACAATCATGGCAACAACACAGACACCCTTGCACCATGGTGCAAGGGTGCCTGCATTGGTGCTAGGCAGAATTTGTGTGCCAGCGCAGTGGAAGAGGACAGGAATGTGCAGTGTCTCATAGATACAGTGCATTCCTGCCCTTTTCTGTTGATGCAGGGCAGCACAGCAAAGTGACGTGCAGCAGTGCCCTGCAAGGTAAATTGATATAAATGAGGCCCTAAATTTATAAGAACTCAATCGGTGTGGATACATGAGAAATAGAGAGAGCATTCATCTGAGAAGCCCTGGCCTAGGTGCTCCGAAGGACCTTGAATTCAAAAACCCATCATTGATAAACGTGATAGTTTTGCAAATATTAAGCCATAACTGAAATTGGTATTGCAATTCTCAGTTTGCATTATGAATCACTTTGCTTGCACCGCGAACCCATGTGATCTGGGAGGAAAATTCATCATTGCTTTGTGCCAGTAAATGTGGTCTCAAACACTGAACAGTGTTCGCCTTCCTTAAGCTATTTTATAAAGTGATATCTGTTCATGGTGAATGTCTTGTATTACGCATAATAGAGCCGTGCTCTTCAGGGAGAGTAGGCAGCAGTCCCCAGGACCACTGCATGCTCCACTTGATGTCCGTCTCACAAGGTGTTAATGTTGGTGACATTGTTGGACCTCTTTTCTTTTTTTTAGGGACAGAAGGTCCTATGCTGGTACATTGTAAAATTTCAAAAGAGATCTCGAGTTCTTCTGTTCTATGCGTTTTTCTTTACTTTTTTTTATCTCTTCTGCGTGGAATGTATACCACCTCATGAATACTTATGAGGCTGATCCGTGTGCATTACTCACCTGAGGCGCCAGTGCGAAAGCAAATGATTTGCGTATCTGTTGGTCGGCAAAGGGAGAGTTTGGTTGCATTGCTGCACAGTGCTATGGCTGTATTGCAGTGAAGCATCTCTCATATGCAACAGGACCCAGGACATCAGCTCTCACTCTTCCTCAGCTGCTCAGTCCTATCATGTAGATGGGAGCAAAATATGCACTTCCAGCAGCCAGCACAGTGGCGGGGGGCTGTAGAAACTTCCAGCAGCCAGCACAGTGGCAGGGGCTGTAGAAGCCTGTTTATGAAGTACTGAGGACGTTAGTGGTTACTGGGAAGCATCCTGTGTGGGTCTCAATGTTTACCACTGGTTTAATAGGGCCCCAAATCCTCCTGGACTCCAATTACATAAGCAAGCTATTCCCTTTGAGGACTTGACACACACCATTGGTAGCAAAGTTGAGCGGTCAAGGCTCACTCAAGGAGGTGATGGGTTTTATAAACTCAGATACAGCAAGATAAGTAAAGAACACAATAACTTTATTGTCCATCCAGTACCTCCAACAAGGACATTCATCAAAAAGTATTTCGAATTAAGGTACACCCAGATAACTAGGAAATATTTCTGCCACTTTAGGCTATTTGCAGATTTGGTAGACATTAGATAACAACACCCTTAAAGTTCTACATTGCTAAATGTTCTGAGACCAAATAGCATTTCATGTAGTCATTGATGTTCTCAAATGCCCAAATGTTGAATAGTTTTGAGTGTGTTATTATTATAGTAAAAAAACGATGAAATGATGGACAAAGTATTGGACCATCCAAAAAGTGAAGTGCAGGTCGGAGTGAAGAAGCAAGTACTGGATGTTTCCTCCCAGGGGCTACGTTACATACTATGGCCTGTTTTTTATTACGTCCCTGGGGCACTGTAATATTATAGAAGGGGCCACAGACACATGTCCATCTCCTTCTGTAATTCAGCACTATTTTAAGAGGGTGTTACTGCATTTGATTGGGAGTCTGGACCCAGACAAATGTGGAAAACATTTTGCCTCTGCGCTTGTGCGATATTATGGATGCAAAAACAATAGGATTGGGTCAATTTATTGTCAGCAAGGCTAGACCACTATACAATTTCAAACAAACAAACAAAAGCCAGTACTGATGTTACTTCACCAAAATACTATTTTACACCCAAGAACACAAACTCAATTATAGTGTTCTCCTTTTATTTACATCATTATTTATAAAAAAACACACTTTTTTCTATATGTTGTTTTTACAGTATCTGTCATACACATCGAAACAACAAACAAAATGTTTCACATCGAATACAATTTTTAGGTGCCCATATCACATTTAAACACACTTTGGACTGTTTCAAAGACACTACATTGTTAGAAATCACACAACATCAAAATAGCGATACACATATATATTGATGTCCCAGCTCTGAAATTAGCCATCAGCAAGAGCCTATGATGGATTCAGCTGACAATTGAGACTCTTAGTCAATAAACCAAGACCAGGGGATGGAAGCTTGTGTTATGTTCACTGACTATGTTGGACTTGGCCCTTTTTGCGGGGTTATCCCCAAACGTTTTGCTTCTTCCTCCTATTTTTTCCTGACCTGTGTTTGTTGGCTATAGGACTCTGGGCACTTTACCACTGCTATTCAGTGCTAAAGTGCATATGCTCTCTGTGTAAATTGTTATCATGATTGGTTATCCATGATTGCCATATTTGATTTACTGGTAAGCCCCTAGTAAAGTGCACTAAGTGTGCCAGGGCCTGTAAATCAAATGCTACTAGTGGGCCTGCAGCACTGATTGTGCCACCCACATGAGTAGCTCTGAAAAGGTAACTCCGACCTGCCATTGCAGTGTCTGTGCACAGTTTACTAACTGCCATGTTGACTTGGCAAGTACACCCACTTGCCAGGCCTTAACCTTCCCTTTCTTACATATAAGGCACCTCTATGGTAAGCCCAAGGTACCCCCCTGGGCAGGGTGCAGTGTATATGAAAGGTAGGGCATGCACTGGTGTGTGTGACATGTCCTGATAGTGAAATACTGCCAATTTCGTGTTTCACTATTGAAAGGCTATCTTGCCCATAGGATAGAATGGGAAATGCTTTGTAACATCTTACAAGCATAGATTCCCATTGGGACAAGATATAGAAATAACGTTTAGGCTCTCTGAACTCAGAATTTAATAACACACCTTTTAGTAAAGAATGTTTTTAATTTGTATGTTTGAAAATGCCGCTTTTAGAAAGTAGACATTTTCTTGTTTAACCATTCTGTGTGCCTCTGCCTGGTTGAGTATTGACTGTCAGGTTTTGGAGTGACAGGGGCTGGGGATGTGCATTCTCTCAGACAGCCACCGGGGGGTTGATGTGTGTCCTGCCTTTCCTGAATGAGTCAGGGCTGGGCTGAGTAGACCTGGGTGGCATTCAGAGTAGTGGGAGGAGTTTTCACTAGCACCTGAGTGGTGGGAGGAGATTTTCCTTGCACCTGAATAGGGCATGTCTCCCTTGCACAATGCAGTCTCCACCCCCTGTGGTCATACTGCACCAGTGAGGACAGAACTGGTTTGGACTGTGCTCAGAGACCCTTGCACAAAGAGAACAAATACATTTTGGGTTACAAGTATTAGACCTAAAACCCCTGAACTTTAGACTACTTCTGGAATCAAGAGGAACCTTTGCCAAGGAGAAGAGCTGGAGAAACTGAGGAGAAGTACTGCCCCCTTGCTGTGTGTCTGGGGTTGGCCTGCAGTAGCTGTTTCTGTCAAGGAAAGGAGAAGGACTTTGCTGTGTGCTGTGTCCCCTGCTTGAAGAAGATCTCCAAAGGCTTGAGTAGAGTTTGCCTCCTGTTTTGAAGTCTCAGGGACACAAAGACTTCACCCCCAGCTCCCCTGAACTTCCTTGCTGGGAGTTCTGACCTGCAAGGAGGTGCCTGTAACTGTCTTGGGCCTTGTTAGAATGGGGGTCTCTGGTTGGCAGAGGTAGGTACCTTTGATCAAGTAGGGGCCCTTGCTTCTAGTCAGGGTAAGGGGGCTACACTCCTAAAATAACCCCTGCTCACCCCCTTGGTAGCTTGGCACGAGCAGGCAGGCTTATCTCAGAGGCATGTGTAAAGCATTTGTGAACACATACAGTAATACAGTGAAAACACTACAGATGGACACCACACCAGTTTAGAAAAATAAGTAATCTGTATCTAGACTTAACACAAGACCAAACGACAGAAATCCACAATACAGTATTCAAAAATATGACTTTCACATGGTAGAAATAGCTTAGTTCAATGTAGATGGTTAATGCGACACTTTACTCTCAAAGTACCTTGGATGCGTAACGCAATATAAACAAAAGGGTCGCAGGGAAGGTGATGCGTTGGTTCCTTGCTTCGGGGGAGGTGATGCGTCGGTTCCTTACTGCAGCGCTCGGGAGGTGATGCGTCGGTTCCTTACCGGAGAGGAGGTGATGCGTCGGTTTCTTACTGCGTTCCGGGTACGATGCGACAAGATGGCGCCTCGATGCGATGTGACGATCCGGTGCGATGCGACAAAATGGGGTCTTTGATGCGATGCGACAACTTGGATACTTTGCTCATGCCAAGCTACCCAGGGGGTGAGCAGGGGTTATTTAAAGTGCGTATCCCCCTTACCCTGACTAGAAGCAAGGGTACCTATCTGGGCAAAGGTACCTACCTATGCCAACTAGAGACCTCCATTTCTAACAGACTACAAAAAAGAGACTAAAAAGTGTGGCTAGTTCCAAAAGCAAATTTCCTGTATGCCAAAGATTCTTTTTCATACACTCTCCCTGATGTATGTAAGCTGCCAACACGTTTTGAACCCCAGAGTCACAGGGTTCTCCTCAGGACCAAAAACTGCTGGACACTAAACAAAACAAAAACACAAAACAAATGGAAAACTTTCATATATCTTTAAAAATTGTGTATCCTAAAAATGAGTCAGTGGTGGGCTCTATATTATTTCTAGACGTGTCTTCCACTAAGAAAATTACATCTACTTCAGTCCTGTGGGCTCAATGCCCTCTGTTTCCACATAGACACATTTGCTCTGGATTTGCTAAAGGAAACAAAACAATAAATGACCAGTTGGAGAACCATGCAAACTATAACTTGGGACTGCTGCGAAACTAGTAATTACATGTTGACTCACTTGATCAATGTGAGCATATCGGAGGCCGCAATTGTTTCACATCCTTTTGATCCAACATCAGTATTTGTCAGAAGTCACTCATAATTCCTAAAGTGTAAATTTATGATGGCCAATGTTAAATTACTGTGATGTATTTCTGGAAACGTTATTTAGTTTGAATGAACACAGCGCGCCGGCACGTAGTGACTGCAGCTAAAGAGAAACAACGTTTGTTGCTTTTAACTGACCATGCAACTGTTGCCTCTATTGGTAATGAATGAACAGACGTGCCCCTTGCTACATTTGTATTGAGTGCTCAGAAACTTGTGGCTGTTTCCTATGTGAAACTTCTGCCGTGTATGGTGGAAAGGCACTGGAAGCCCTTCAGGCTCATGTAGCAAGTCTTCCTACAATGTATTGGGTGCTTAAAAAATTCCACTGCGTGCTTTGAAGAAAAGAGGCAGCTTGATTGCAGTTTCATAGTCTAAGCAGAGCCACTGTAGTGTACAGAGGACACAGCTACTCAGTCTTCTATTCTATGCACGAATACATGCTGTGTTTGGTGGAAAAGCGCTGGAAGCCTTTCAGGCTCATGTGGCGAGTCTTGCTACAATGTATCTGGTGCTTAAAAAAGCTGTGGCAAATTCCACTGCATGCTTTGAAGAAAAGAGGTGGCTTGCTTCAGTTACTTAGTCTAAGTGGGGGCTGCTGTAGTGAACAGAGGCACAGCTGCTCGGTCTGTTCTCATATGCACGAATACATAGAAGCCACTTACTAAAGAGAAAGCTCGTGCTGAACCTCTGGTCGTTGGTACTGCTGTATGGGTTTTCCTTGGACATTTGTCATTTCTTATTAGATGATGTGGCACGCCCCTGTGCCGATTGGTCCCGGATTTGAAACTGTGGCCAATCCAACCACTTCTCTGCTTTTGAACTTTAGGCTAGCGGTCCAGAACTTACTTCAGGACTGAAATGTATTATGGGACCCGTAGTTTCAAAATCCGCTTGCGAACAAAAACGAGTATGTTCCATTGCTTATTAGACCATTGTGTGGTAGAATCCACCAGAGAGTTTGGGGAAGCTGCGCCACGGGAACTGGGCATCTTCAAGATCTGCAAAAAATCAGAAGAGTGCAAACGTGTGTGTGTCTGTAGAGATGATCATTCTCAGTAGTTGAAAGAATTGCTCTTTTTTTTGTCCTCATTTGTGCAATAAAAGATAGAAGGTCAAAGGGACTCACTTTCCAGGAGTGCAAATTCTGATCTCCCACCTCTCTCCAGAAAAGGAGAGGAAAGATCACTCACATGGAAAAAGACCCGCACGCTTCATAAACAAGAATTGGTCTTGTAGATGCCAAACTGGAAGTGGTTGAGCTTTTGAAATGTTAGGCACCTTAGGGAGCTGTGTTGAATGTGTACATTGCTGGGATCTTCTAGGGTAACTGGCTGAATCTGGATTATTTTTGGACTGATGATCATATAAAATTATAGGTTATGCATTTCTGACATTTCATTTAAACCATCGACCACTATATTGAAACAAAGTATCAGTTCATCCTCCTTTTGCACCAAATTTCTTTCCATATCACCGCCACGAGGGTTTGGTTTGATGACTATCAACACTGCCCAATCGAAGTTGTCTTCTGTGTGCTGTCTTTCCTTACAGTGGTTGACCAGGGGTGCTGTCATGACTTTCCGACCTATTCTAGATTTATGTTGAATAATTTTTTGTCTGATGTCCTGGTTCATTTTGCCGATGTACAACTTGTTACATGGGCAGATGATTCCATAGACAGCATTTTTGGTTCTGCAGTTCAAAAATACAGTATGTTTTCACTTTGTGTTGTTATGTTGGAACTCAGCGCCTTCAATAGTTTGATTACAGCCCTTGCATGTGCCACATTTTTGATGACCTTCAAGTGGTGCCAGGTTCAAAAATTGTCTGAGGTTACACTTAGGACTTAGTGATGGGGTGTACGTCCGGACAATTTGTCTGCCTATGCTGCGCTCTTTCTTAAGTGCAAACAAAGTCTGCTCAAAAGACTTGTCGAGTTCTGACATTAAATGCCAATTCTGTAGAATGATTTTCTTGAAATGATTGGTTTGAGGGCCAAATGTCAAAATGCATACTAGACGCTCTGAATGTGCTTTTGTTTTTTGACCAGGAGGGATTCACAGGGAGTGAACCATGCTCTTTTCATGGATTTTTTTTTGTAGCTTGCGTGAATAACCCCGCTCCTTCAATTTCTCAAACATGTTTATTACATGATGGAAATAATCTTCCTTACAATAACAATTTCGCTCATTCTTAGAAATTGCCCATAAGGCAGATTGTCTCTGAGCTGTGGGGATGGCAACTTGAATAATGGAGGGCTTTGTTGCGATCTGTTGGTTTTGTATGCAGTGTTGTAACTAACTGACCCTCTTTTACCAGGACTTCAACATCCAAGAATGCAATAGTTCTGTCACTACTGTTGAGTCAAAACTGGATGTCTGGAGATCTGTTATTCATCCAAGTAAAAAACTGATTCAGAGAGTTTCATTTCCTGTCCAGACGCAAAAGACGTCATCTATATATCACAGCCAACTTGACATTTGATTGGAAAAAGGGTTGTTCTGGTAGATAAATCATTCCTCGAGTTGGGCAATATACAGAACTGCCAGTTCTGGAGTGAAGGGACATCCCATCGCAGTCCCTTTGACTTGGAAAAAAAAATTGTCGCCAAACTTGAAATAATTCTTCTTCAGGAAATATCTGGCCAATTCAACTATAAATTTGGTGGGAACTTGTTGCCGTCTTGGTCTCGTCTCTAGGTAGATTTCAATTGCCTCTAGGCCATCTTCTTGAGAAATCTGGGTATACAGTGATATTACGTCAAGAGTGACCAGCCTCTGTGTTTTGAAGTTGAATTGAAGGCCCTCGATTCTGTTGATAAAGTCCATAGTATTGTGCAGGTATGATGGAACCTGCTGCACAAAAGGTTTTTAAGAAAAAATCAGCATACTGTGAAATAGGTTCCAGAATAGAATCGCAACCAGACACTTGGATGTCTTGGGTGTGATTTGTCATGTTTGTGTAGTTTTGGAAACACATACATGACAGAGATCCGTGGATTAACTTTTTTAGAAAATCACACTCCTTGGGACTGATATATCCTTCACCAAATGTCTCCTTTAGGATGACTGCAATTTGACCTTGAATCTTTTTTGTGGGGTCACCAGGAATCTTCCTATAGAAATCTTGGTTGGTAACTTGCCTCTGACCCTCTTTTTTGTAATATTCTGCTGACCAGATCACAATTGCACCTCCCTTGTCAGCATGTTTGATCACAACCACGTTGTCATTTCGTAAATTGTCTAAGGCTTTCCGTTGGACTCGTGTGACATTGTTTTTAAAAAACTCTTTTTTTCTTTCTAGCTGGTTTATGGCTGAGAAGACCAACTGCACAAAAATGAGAACCTCTTTAGGAATGGAATTAGGTGGGGGCAAAAAGTCAATTTGTTTCTGAACCCAGTGGCTTCTCTGTGATGTGGAGGATTATGCTCCACAAAGATTTCCATTAAGCGTATTTTTTTTAAAAACTCAAGCGCTTCAGTTTTTAGCTGAACAAAGTTGGTATGTCGCAAAGGGACAAAGGACAAGCCTTTTTTGAGGATGCTTTCTTCTGATTCAGTCAGGTGCCTTTTTGACTTTAGGCTATTCAGAGATTTGGCAGACAGGAGATAACAACTCCCTTAAGGTTCTACATTGCTAAATGTTCTGAGACCAAATAGCATTTCATGTAGTCATTGATGTTCCCAAATGCCCAAATGTTAAATATACGGCACAGGGTTGAGTGTGTTATTATTATTTTTAAAAATCGATGAAATTATGGACAAAGTATTGAACCTTCCAAAAAGCTAAGGGCAGGTAGGAGTGAAGAAGCAAGTACTGGATATTTCCCACCACAGGTTATATTACATACTGTGGCCTGATTGTTTTGCATCCCTGGGGTACTGTAGTATTACACAAGGAGCATCAGACACTTGTCCATCCCCTTCTGTAATACAGCACTATCTTAAGAGGGTATTCCCGCATTTGCTTGGGAGTGTGACCCCAGGCAAATGAGGGAAACACTTTGCCTCTGTGCTAGTGCCATATTATGGATGCAGGCGCAGAGGACATGATGGTATTCACTCAGTGTACCCTCTGAGGGTAGCCATCTAGAGAGGAAAGGCAGTCCAGGGACCTCCCAGGCACCCCCCTGCAGGAGGGTGCAGTCTCTCATTGCAGCTACTTGCAGAGGGATCTCTGTCCTCCTTTTGAAGTGCAGGCAGGTGCCATCTCCACAGTGCGCATGGACTTCGGCCATGCGAGAGGGGGATTGGCTATAGGCCCTGGGGATCACATCCCCCAGGGCTGTTTTCTTTTTACTTAAATGGGAGGGAGGCCATGCGGTCCCATTCCCAAGCCGTTATTTGCCCCGAGGACCCCATCCTCTGGGTCACTTATATAGATAAAGGGAAGGGGGGCCATGTGGCCCACCTCCCCAAGCCTAGTTTAGCCCTGGGTACCACATCCTCCAGGGCCACTCTTTTATCCCCAGGTGCACTGTGTGCTTGTTTGGGGAAGAAATTGGCCTCCTCCCCGGGCCAATTTTGGCAACAGGAACCATATCCTCTGGGGCCCAGCAACATATTCAAGGGGGAGGAGGGCACATGGCCACCCTCCCTGGGCCAATTTAGGCCCCAGGGACCCCATCCCTGGGGGCCTGCCACAAGAACAAGTAGGTGCCCTGGTGCACCCCCAGGGCACACCATCGTTAAGGGCCACAGGAGAAGCCCCAGAGGCCCCTGCGGCCCAAGCTGTCACCCTGCTTCCAGCAGGAGCAGGCATTGCTCCTGCCAGCAGGGAGCAGCTAATAATTCTGTTCCTGGCAGGTGGGAAAAACATATAGGTCTATTTCCCTGTCTGCAACACTAAAGGCAGGAAAACAGATCTAAAGTCTGCTCCAAGCGAGGAGGAGCATTTTCAAAGCTTCCGCCAGCTAGGAGTGGACTTGGTGTTTGCTTGCGCTTGGCAGGAGATTTAAAAATGCTCCCGCCAAGCGAGAGCTAACACAGGTTTTCCTGCCTGCAGTGCTGCAGGCAGGTGAACCACTTTGTTATGGAGGTGGGCTCTCCGTGACATAGCCTTTGAGCCGGCCCCTGGGGATGTGGTACTCACGGTCATGAATGGAATCAGCCCCAGGTTTGGGCTCCCTGGGGCCTTTTGTCAGCCCCGAGGGTGAGCTCCTTGGGGCCTCTCGAGGCTTACAGAGGGGGGCTGTGAAGCCTTCCCTCCCCATAAATAATAAGATCGGCCCCAGGTGTGGGCTCCCCCGGGGGCTCTAGTGGCTTGGGGGAGGGGAGCTGCACGTTCCCCCCGTCCCCAAAAAATTGTTTATTTTTGGCACTCTTGGGCAGGCTTGGGGAGGTGAGCCATGCAGCCTCCCTCTCCTTTATAAAAACAGCCCCAGGACTAGGCTCCCCGGGGTTTATAATAAATGGAGCCAGGCCACCATTTTATTTTTTCTATCCCACAAGACTCTTGCGGGATTGCAGCATTTCCTGATGGGGCCAAGGGAGGTCAGGATATCCCTACCCTGCCCCCATATATCATTTTTTTTTAGAACTTCAGAACAGGGGACAAAGTCTCCGAATCCTGTAAGGGCTGCCAGCAACATTTTTTTCATGTTGCTCTCAGCCAGTCCGATCTCTTGCTCTCGCAGGAGTCTTTTCAGAAGACTCTGGGGGATATTCTCGTGGCAGGGTGAGGGGCGCCTCCCTGGCAGACACGTTGGCCATCCCGGAAGTGAACCACGCCCAGAGCCCCGGCCTATTTATTCACACTCCTACGCTGGGCTGGCGTACGCCGGACAAGCCCACTCCGCTTACGCTTACAGGGGGAGACGGCACAGCTACATGACCGAGGTCTTCCCCACTGCCTGAGGTAACATGGTTGCGTCCATTGTCCACGACACTGCAAACACCTGCAGTATATGTCCATATGGATAGTTCTGTGCTCTGCATACTGAGGTCTGTCCAGCACATCACCGCCACACTTGGCATTGTGTGCATTCTTATTCATGGGTGACTTGCCTCCTTCACACATACTTGGTTCCCACCTCTCCCCACATTCTGCTATTGTGTGGCTGAGGGGCCATGCCATTTTCGGGATGTCCGCTGTCGTGTGCTGCGCTGTCTCAGTGGTATTCGGGGGGGATGGTCGGGAGGGGCTGGGGGTGGTGGCGGTGGGTGTTGTGGCCCTCTTGGGTCTCCGAGCTGCATGATCAGTGTCTCTATGGCATCTGTTGGTCTTCAGATGTGGCTCTGGGCTGGGCTCCCTTTCTACTGCAGTTTGTCGTCCTGCTTAACACCAGTAAAAGGCAGGTGTTAAATCCCTGCTGCTAACGCGCCTTATCGCCTGTTTTTGGTTCGCATCGCAGATCTGGCTGGAAGTTGAGAATATCGCGAAGTGGTGTTTTTGTGTGTTTTTGCACGGGAACACCTACTCTGCATATCATTAGCGTTAGTTGTCTCTCTCATCCGTCGCAATGTTTTTTGCGGCAGCTATCGCTGGTAAACTGGCAATATGGGCAGTTTGCACCAGCTTGGGAATGGGGCGATAATTCTTTCGCCACTTTTGCTGCGCTAAAGTGCCGATAACTCTGCGATATGTCCTTGAGAATATGCCCCTCTATTTTTAATTTGCCGCTCCCGTTAGAGTCTTTGAGACTTTTGTGAGCCCAACCATCCAAATATCTGTATTTGTTTGACCCTTAATATCTCAAAAACTACTTAACGGATTTACACCAAATCACAAAAGTTTTGTTTAATTCTGTTCAATAGTTTTTGCTGTAGCTTTGTCTAAAGAAGTCTATGGAAAATGCATAGGAAACAGGGACGGATTGGTAATGCGGGCATTCGGGCATTGGCCGAAGGGCCGGTGTCTCAGTGCCCTCTGTGGGCCATTTTTTCCCCCTTTCCCAGTCCACAGAGAGCACTGACAGGGAGAGGAAAGCAGCCTCGCTGTGCGGCCCTTCAGCGATGATCAGCTGTGGCCTCTCCTTGACCCCCTGCCAAGCAATCACGCTGATGGTGGGCTGGGGAGGGGTGATTGTGGCCAGAATCGGCCTCCCAGAGGGCCAGGTGTTGCTCAGGCCATTGAGCCATTTTTACCTCGGCCCCCCTGGGGCCCACGCAGCCCTGAAACAGTGTTTTCATTAACACCTCGCCCACAGCCCTTCTCATTCAGGGAATAGTGGGCGAGGAAGAATGAGTCTCGCTGTGGGGGCCAGGTAATGTTGGGAACTGGCACCATCTTCACCTGAACCTGTACCCCCACCCCCATGGATGGCCCAGCAGCTGTGTTTTTTGCTTTATCCCCTCTCCTGCCAGGCCATGCCCCGAGGCAGTGAAGGGCTGGGGAGGGCTGAGTAATTTACAAATAGCTGGGGCCTCGCTGTTTTTCAGGTGCTCCTGCGCTGGAGGGCTGGAAATTATTTTTTAGGAGAAAGGGGCCTCGCTGTTTTTCTGGTGCTCCTGCGCTGGAGGGCTGGGGAATAGTTTTTTAGGAGAAAGGGGCCTCGCTGTTTTTCTGGTGCTCCTGCCCTGGAGGGCTGGGGAATCATTTTTTAAGAGAAAGGGGCCTCGCTGTTTTTCAGGTGCTCCTGCCCTGGAGGGCTGGGGAACAATTTTTTAGGAGAAAGGGGCTTCGCTGTTTTTCAGGTGCTCCTGCGCTGGGGGCTGGGGAGTAATTTTGTAATAGAAAGGGGCCTCGCTGCTTTTCAGGTGCTCCTGCGCTGGAGGGCTGGGGAATAATTTTTTAAGAGAAAGGGGCCTCGCTGTTTTTCAGTTGTTCAGCTTGTAGGACATTGTCACCTTGGCCCTGTGTCCTTCCCAAGAACAATATCCTCCCACTGACATTCCTTGCGTGTTTCATGAAAGGGCACGCCCGCGAATATGGGCCATGCCCTGCGAATGTGGGCCACGCCCCACAAATGTGGGCCACGCCCTGCGAATATGGGCCACGCCCCGCGAATGTGGGCCACGCTCCGCGAATGTGGGCCACGCCCCACGAATGTGGGCCACGCCCCGCGTATGTGGGCTATTTTTTTCGTCAGTGCCCGGGCCAAATTGTAATCCCAATCCGACCCTGATAGGAACTTTTCATTTTAGGCCCCCCTTTTATCTCGGCCCCCGCTTGATGGATCACCCCAAAACTTTCCAGGAAGGACATGAGGTGGATGAACATTTTGTTTGAAACACTTTCTGAATATTTATCATACTGGGCCAAAGTTATAAACAAACCCAAAAACACTCTATCTATGGAAAAGCGGACCGCCAATAGGTAATATATATCGGGGCCCGCTCAAAACTTAATGGGGGAGGGAGGCCGGGCCCCCCTCCCTGGGCCGATTTTGGCCATGGGGACCCCATCCTTCAGGGCACGTCCTCTTTATGCTGGGTGCCCTGGAGCTCATCCAAGGACCCAGTGAGCTATGTTGGGGATCGCAGGGGAACCTCACTGCCCCTGCAGTCCCTGCCGGCTCCCCGCCTCAAGTGGGACTTGCATTTCTCCCACACGCAGGGAGCAGCCAAAAATGCTGCTCCCTGCATGTGGGAGCAATTCTCTAATCTGATGAAAAATCCTTTCCCAGCGAGCAGGAGCAGTTTTCTTGCTCACGCCTGCTGGGAGTGGAGTTACTGTTTGCTCTCACTTGGTATGAGCTGTCAAAGCTCCTGCCAAGCGAGAACAAACAGCTAAGTCCCAGGGCTGGGCGCCCCGAGACATAGGGAGCCAGCCCTGGAGGGTGGCGCTCCCCAGGGTAAATTAATGGCTCCAAGAGGTGGGCCTGCGGCCCCCCCTTTGTTATTACAGGGCCTGCCCCAGTGAGGTACTGGTCCCTGGGGCCGAAACAGCCCGGGAGGGGGACCTTGCTGGTCCCCTCCCACTTTTAATGTAGTCATGCCTGGAGAGGTGGTGGGCCCTGGGGCCTAATATGGCTCGGGAGGCAGAGGTGGCAGTCCCTGGGGCAATTTTAAATACAGGATGAGGGCCTGTGCGGCCCATGTCTTAATTCCCTCGCAAGCCCTGGGGAGGTGGTGGGATCCCGGGCCTTTTAAGGCATATTGAAGGGGGCCGCATGGCCCTCCTCCTATTGCTGTACTAAGCCCCGGGGAGGTGGCGGTCCCCGAGGCTGCTGGCCTTGGAGGGAGGACACATGCGGCCCCTCCCTATTTCGCAATAATATATATGCCCCCTGGACCTGGACCACACAGGGGCTGAAAGAGAAACAAGCACAGGAGACTACGCTTGTTTTTTTAAAAATGTCACTGCAAAAGAATTTAAAAAATGCTTTTTGGCCTTGGCGGTGTCCTTGGGAGACCCCAGCACCATAACATAACATAACATAACATAACATATCATAACATAACATAATATAACATAACATAATGTGTATTTGTAAAGCACACATTCAAGCAGAAGGGTATCTTGGCACTGAATAGCAGATGTTTATTGTTACCCAACTCAATGGTACTCATTTTATTGACCTCAGGAGGTGAAAGGCTGAGTGGTCCCGCAGGAATTAAACCTGTGTCCAGGAAGTCGAACACAGGCCCCTAAAGTGGGCGCATTAGTCCACTAACCCACCAGACCATAGGGGATCAGGGTATTCCTACCCTGCCCCCTTCCCTTTTTTTCAATGTTTTTGTTTGGGACTCGGCTGAGTACAAGACCCAAAATGGCTGCCATCACTTCCTGGTTGAAGTGTTGGCAGTCAATCAGATCTCTGCACAAGATTGAGAGGATTCACGAAGGGTTCGAGCCTCTAGAAATAAAAAATGTCTGTAATATCTGAAAAATGTCTGAATAGAATTACTCCAGATCACAAAAAGGTTGCTTTCCGGACCTAGAGCTAGCTTTCTGCCAAATTTGGTGTCATTCCATTCAGCAGTTCGGGCTGTAGTTGTGTCTAAAATCTAGAAGGGAATTAAAATGGAAAACACACTGTTTTGACCCCGCCCCCCTTTTTCTTGGCCCTTGCTTGATGGACCTCTTTGAAACTTTCCATCCACAACTAGAATCAGGAGGTCACTTCTTTGGGGAAACTTTTGTGAAGATTTGTCAAACTGCACCAAAGTTATCAGCAATTCAAAAAACGTTTTTCCCATGGAAACTAGGTCCTAACTATAACTACTTACTTGCGACCGCCAGAAAGTTTTAAATATATATATATATATATATATATATATATATATATATGCGAGGCCGCTGTGTGGCGTCATGGACATGGTGAAATCACTAAAATAAACTAGCACGTATGAACAGTGGAATGGAATTGATATATATATATATATATATATATATATATATATATATATATTTATTTATTTATTTATTTATGTACACATGCACGCAGACACTTATGCAAATGGACACTGGCATACCAGATGGCCGCACTATTTGTTTAATGGTGTACCTGTTCTAATGAAACTCAGGCACAATGGCATTTATTCTGCACCCTGTCTACACTTGTGTATGATGCAGATCACACTATTCAGTACATTGAAGCATCCGCAGAGAGCATCTACATCTTAGGAAGGATTCAGGTTGCGGTGTGTGCTTAAGATAATTACCACACACAAGCACACAACTCAAATCAGATCACTGGACAAAAATGTCTGAAGGCTAAAGTATCATTCAAATGTAAATCCAGTAAAGCTGTCCCCTTTAAAGTGAATAAAATTGCACATAGCACACAATGTAATAGACAAGCATTGGCAAAGCCAATAGGTCTGGTGTTGACCATCAGCCTTTTGGCTTTGTCAATGCGTATTTTATTTTGACATGCTCTTTGCAAATCTTTTTGGGGGGCCAGCAGCTTCCCCAATAATGAATTTAAAAATAATAATTGGCTAAAGCCAAAAATAGTTTTTCAGTCTCAAATGGCACAAGTTGCCATGGTAGTCCTTGGCACTTAGGGGGCCGCTTTGTGTGTGGATGTGCTCTTTGCGAAAGGTCAGAATACCGTCACTCACAGTGAAGTTAGCCAATGGCGGAAGTGAGCTGACCCTTTGCCCCATGCTGTCTGCTGTAATGGGCGGAAGAAAAACGTGAATGACAAGGTAACAGACACATAGATGAAGACGGCTGGCTGAAAGTAAGCATATTACACTTATAATTTTAGTAAAATCAAAGAGCCTTAGCTAACGCAAGACCTAAAAAGTATACAACAATTTTACTCTTGTGCTGAACAGTTCTGCTCAAGTATTGAGCAATGTTTTATTCTTATCGCTCATAAAAACTGCCTTTATTTTACACTGATTAAACGAGTCAAATGCCTTTTTAGGTCTCGCCTACGCAGCGCGCATGTGCTACTTAGGAGGGGACCTTTAGTCATCGATTCAGCTTTCAGGCCAAAACGTGCACGCATTGCATTGCTTTCAATGGCAACGCGTGCACGTTTGGCGATTCACTTGCGGGCACGAGCTTTGGCACCATCTGTTTCTAATTAACTTGGAAACAGATGGTGCCCCTGCTCGCGCACTCAAGGGAAACAGGCTTTGTTTTTTTTAGGTCTTTTTTTTTCTGCTTAGTTGCAACTCACACTAACTAGGTTTAAATGTTCTCTCTCTCTCCTCTCTAATTCCGTTTCTCACTCTCTCAATTTAATAAATAACGAAATACTGCCTTTCAATTAAAAAAACATTCCTAACTTTTCTTTTGATTTCGGTCTTCCCAGTGAAATAATAGTCACTTGCATGAGACATTACCACTTTGAATATCCTTTATGCTGAAAGCAAAAAATCTATCCTGCGATTAGGTTTATTTCAAACGTTTTGTTCCCCTTTTTTTATTCATTAAACACACTGCCTTGACTGCTGCTTAAAAACTGCAGTTTTACCACTTTTTGCCAATGGATGTTTCGTGTATTAATATACTAAGCATCCTGCCTTTACTTTAGGCTATTGGAACACCACTGGCTTACAGTTTATGCAGGCATACACAGCACACATTACCTCCCTGCGCTGTCAGCAACAGCGCAGGGGGGTAATCATTGCCGCCTATTTTCCCAAACCTTACCTTCTTTTGCATTCGCGGCAGTTCTTGCTAAGAAGTCTGTTGCGTGTTCAACCTTCACGTGTCTCTTACATATATTAGGTATTTAAAAATCTCTCGCTCTCACTCTCTCTCTCCTCTCCCGCACTCTCAACCCCCACCCCTTCCTATTTCATGTGTGAATATTCTTGTTTCTCTCCAGTATCAGGGAAGGCTTCTGTTTAATATGCAATTGTATTTATTGCATGCTTGCCAAGATATTTTAACGGAGTAAGCCATGCATGGTTAGGAGTAAAATTAATCCAGCAAAATAAAGGTAAATTCCTGTTCTGGAGTCACTGCACATTGGCTCCTGCAAACTTTTTATACTAATTGTAAACGTTAATATTCACTGATCATACTTTCAAGCGCTTAGATTATCACAACATTATGCAAAGCGCTACCATAGGTAAACACAATAAATCAATTTGTTCCTGTTAAATAACGTCCTGCAAGCTGGGTACCCTGTTAGATCACTGTACAAAACAACACGCCAAACAAATAGCAACTACAGCAACACTCAGCACCACCACAGCGTCACTCAACCACACAACAATATCGCTCAGGGCCACAACAGCAGCACTCAGCGCCACCACTGCATTGCTCTACGCAACCACAGCAACACTCAGCACTACCACAGCATCACTCAGCACCACCACAGCATCACTCAGGAACACCACAGCATCACTCAGGGCCAACACTGCATCAATCAACAACAACACAGGATCACTCATCACCACCACAGCATCACTCAACAACACCACAGCATCACTCAGCACCACCACAGCATCACTCAGGGACACAACAATATCACTCAGCGCCATCACAGCATCAATCAGCACCACCACAGCATCACTCAGTACCACCACAGCATCGCTCAGGTCCACCACAGCATCACTCAGCACCACCACAGCATCAGTCAGCAGCACCACATCATCACTCAGCACCACCACAGCATCACTCAGGGCCACCACAGCATCACTCTCCTTCACCACAGCATCACTCAGCACCACTACAACATCACTCAGGAACTCCACAGCATCACTCAGCGCCACCACAGCATCACTCAGCGTCACCACAGCATCACTCAGTAGCATCCCATTATCACTCAGTACCACCACAGCATCAGTATGCGCTACCAAAGCATCACTCAGCATCACCACAGCATCACTCAGCACCACCACAACATCACTCAGGCCACCACAACATCACTCAGCATCACCACAGCATCACTCAATACCACCACAGCATCACTCAGCACCACCACAGCATCACTCAGCACCATCACAACATCACTCAGGGGCACCACAACATCACTCACCGCCACCACAACATCACTCAGCGCAACTGCAGCAACACTCAGCACCACCACAGTGTCACTCAAGCACACAACAATATCACTCAGGGCCACAACAGCATCACTCAGCGCCACCACAGCATCGCTCTACGGAACCACAGCAACACTCAGCACCACCACAGCAACACTCAGCACCACCACAGCATCACTCAGCACCACCACAGCATCACTCAGCGACACCACATCATCACTCAGGGCCAACAATGCATCACTCAACAACACCACAGGATCACTCAGCATCACCACAGCATCACTCATCACCACCACAGCATCACTCAGGGACACAACAATATCACTCAGCGCCACCACAGCATCAGTCAGCACCACCACAGCATCACTCAGCACCACCACAGCATCGCTCAGGGCCAGCACAGCATCGCTCAGCACCACCACAGCATCAGTCAGCACCACCACATCATCACTCAGCACCACCACATCATCACTCAGCGTCACCACAGCATCACTCACCTTCACCACAACATCACTCAGCACCAACACAACATCACTCAGGAACACCACAGCATCACTCAGTACCACCACAGCATCACTCAGCAGCGTCACAGCATCAAACAGCATCACCACAGCATCAGTCAGCAGCACCACAGCATCACTCAGGGTCACCACACCATCACTCAGGGCCAACACAGCATCACTCAGGGCCAGCACAGGATCACTCAACGCCACCACAGCGTCACTCAGCACCACCACAGCGTCACTCAGCACCACCACAGCATCACTCAGGACCACCACAGCATCACTCAGGACCACCACAGCATCACTCAGCACCACCACAGCATCAGTCAGCACCACCACAGCATCACTCAGCACCACCACAGCATCACTCAGAAACACCACAGCATCACTCAGTACCACCACAGCATCACTCTGCAGCGCAACAGCATCAATCAGCATCACCAGAGCATCAGTCAGCACCACCACAGCATCACTCAGGGCCACCACAGCATCACTCAGGGCCATCACAGCATCACACAACGCCACCGCTGAATAACTCAGGGCCAGCACAGCATCACTCAACGACACCACAGCATCACTCAACGATACCACAGCATCACTCAACGACACCACAGCATCACTCAGTGCTTCTTACACTTTTTAATTACAACTTCTCAGGATGCTGCACAGCAGCCACACTTCTTTACAGAACAGCTTAAAAACATTAGCAAAGTCAATAGCTCTACCTAAACACTTATAAGGCCCCCCAAAGCATAGCCAATATGTCTCGCCTTTGGGACATTATAAGTGTTTAGTTATCCAGCATAATATCCTTCATTAAACAACATCAAGTGTTGCATGGCTAATCACTTATAAGGTCCCAAAAGCGAGACCTATTGGCTATGCCAATGCTTGTTTGCATGAGTTGTGTTTACAAATGTCAAAATAAAATAGCCATCACTAATGGAGACTTGCCGAAATCACTGTCTGCTACAAGTGCAATTTACATAATATCTCTTCCTATTTGCAACTGCAGTTCTCCCATAATATAAATGTATGCTTAGACCTTATTAATTTTAGCTTTCCCATAATTAATCCATGTGATATATAAGCTAAGAGACTCTTACCCCATTGTTTAATAAAGTTTTACAGACTGACCAATTCATTTACGGCAGTCTCAGTTTACCACAGCAGTTTCCCCTCAAGCAAAATGTCTGTACTTGAATCTTAAGCCCTTGTTAGATTGATCTTCATGCTCAATTAATGCCAAAGTAATTAGTGACTCATTTAATCATTACATTAGGATGGAATGACTACACTCATTATTTTGTTTCTTCCACTCATTACGGATCGGATCCCTAAAAAGGTTTCAGGCTCACAGTCCGCGCTGCCAAGCTTTTCCGCTCGGGCCATCAGTGTGCCACTGGCGTCCTCTGCCATGGCCATCCTGTGCCACCCTTGCTGCAAGGGTTTCGACTGCAATATGCTACCACTGCTATCAGCATGTGCTACAGAAACAACATTGGAAACCGACACGCCTCCTAGGCAGGAAATCCTAACCGGGGTATCACAGATACTGACACGAGCTCCTCAGACTCTGGCAGGGCGCAGCACGGACATCTTTTAACGCGCGCTTTCTAGGTCACCAGCACAGTGTCGAGCTGAAGACAGATCTGTCCTCGGCCACATCGCTTTCTTTTGTCAATGCCATTTTCTGTTTCATTTGACCTTATTTAGTTTTCAGCTCGTTATTAAAGGGCCATTGGTGCTTAATAACACGTGTTGATGGTTGTTAGCGCTTCCACCGTGTAGCTGGGTAGACAGATCTGCCGTCAAGTTATTGCGTGGTAACACACAAGAGACTCACACACTGGAATGCTGGGAAGGAAGCACCCGCTTTCTTTTGTTTAAAAATGAAAGGTTATATTTTTGAAGAAGCACTCTAAATTAAATGCTGTGTTAGGGTGGCCGTAAAATATATTATTAGAAACATAAAATAAAATCTCTCTGTTGATCCAAGCTAAAACAACCCGACCACAGCATTCCAGCACTTCCGCATTCCCATGCAAATGTGGATGGGTCCTGTGCACCAAACCCACCTATACAAACAATCATAAGGGCAGGTTTTGAAAACTGTGAACTATAATCAGATGTTCTGCCTCCTTGAATTTACAGTAAGAAATATTAAATACATAAAACATTAGACAATATTTACAAAGCATAAGGTGACCTAAATATTTATTCGATGTTCTTACACATGAGGCAAGAATAATTGAGTGCTCGGAGACTTAAAAACACACACGGAGAAGCGCAGACGAGCAGATGGGTGTTTGGTGGCTCCGGAACAGAGCGTGCAATTCATCTCTCAGCGACATGTGGGTAATTTTCAAGCTCTCCTAAACCAAGCATTCTACACCATCCGTGCAGATTATATTAAAACAAATTGCTCTGGAGAGATAAAAGTAAACAACAAAATGCTCTTTGTGCACATTTACATATCACATGCTAGATTCACAGCTGCTTACGTTAATATTCATTTCTAAAATATAAGATTGTCATAGAATGTTGAAGAAATACACAGCATGAGCTCAAGTCCACTCTGTTTACTTTCCTGTTTTTCACTTTCCGGCCTGGTGCAGTAATACTTGGTCCCCGGACCCCATTGGCAGGACCCCAGGCACAGGATGGTGGAAGGAGGGACCCAGGGCCCTATCCACGGGGCCCACAAATACAGTACCCCCGTCCACGTCCTTGTGGGCTGAGAAGTGCACCTGCTGGCTCCGGCCCCAGCAAAGAAACAATGTCTGCCAGGCGTGGAGCCAGCGGGGCAGCACGGGAGTGGGCTCCCATGCGCTGCCCCAATGTGAACCAATCCTGTGGTTGACTCGGGTGGGACCGGGGCACCCATCTCATAAAATGAAATAAAAAAATGAAAGGAAGAAACGTGAGATGCGAGGCCGCCTTACCGGCTCGCAGCAGGAGAAAAGACATTCATCATTTATTGGTTTTTTTCCAGCCTAGTGCGCCCCATATTGCCCTGCAGGGCTTAATTTGCATATGGTTTTCTTCCTTGTGGTGCCCGGTGCCCCAAGGAGGGGCAGGGTCTCCACCAATGTAAAGTGTAAATGCAGTGAGGGCTGCAGGGAATTCAGTATCACCCTCCAGGATGGATTTGGGAAATTACCCCTATGTCTTCCAGGTCATAGAAAACATGACATGAGGACAATGCAGTTGCCAGAAAATTAAAATACCCCCCACTTTGAACCAAAGCTCTTTAGACACTAAGCAAGTGAAGCAAGGTGGCTCTCCCAAGAAGAGCTTGCTTCACTCTTCCATCCAAGCATCTATCCATTCATCCTTCCATCCGCCTGCTGATATCCACTATTCCAACTTTACATTCTGTCATCCATTCAACCTTTCATCCATCAGTCTGTCACCATTCTGTTCGTCTCTCCGTCCAAACCTATGTATCCATTTACCCATCCATCCATCCATCATCCATCCATCCATCATCTTTCACTCACTCATCTTTTCACTTATCCATTCCCCATCGATCCATCGATCCATCGATCCATCCATCCATCCATCCATCCATCCTTCCTTCCTTCCTTTCACCATCCATCCATCATCCATCCATCCATCCATCATCCTTTCACTCACTCATCTTTTCACTTATCCATTCCCCATCCATCCATCCATCCATCCATCCATCCATCCATCCATCCATCCATCCATTCATCCATCCATCCTTCCAATCAATTCATCCATCCATCCAGCCATCCACCCCCCACCCTTTCACGTTAATTATGAGCCTTTAACTTCCAAGCTGCAGACAGAAGAGGCCCATCAAGAAACCCACCCCCACTGTAGCTGCTAAAGCGGGGGTTGACGACGCCCCAAGCTGGGGATACTTTCTCAGCATTTGTTTAATACTTACCAGGCTAGAGCTTTTGTTCAGCAGTTTGAGAGTGTGTGTGAGAAGTTGGCCTGGTATATGCTGTCCACTATTTATAGTGGGCACCTTGCACCAGTCCAAACAACCCCTTATTGGAGATAGGTTAAAGACAACCTTTATTGAAAGCTATCCTAGTGGTAGCTATGGAGAGCAGCCTTCAGGCTAAGTCTTGAAGGAATGTAAAGCAGCTTGTTTTACCAGCCTATAATCTCTTGAGTGACCAAATGAAAGAGGACCACACCAGGTATATATTCAAAATATATGTATTTATTGCTAAACACACCCCTCTAGTCTCTTTATGAGGCTAGAGTTCGAAGTACATAAGTTATAAGTTAGTTATCAACAGTAATAGCACAAATACACGTTTGAGCCCTAGGGGCGTACCAAACCATATACCAATAAAGTGGTATAAGAACCACGACTGAGCTAGACACTGGGCCTAGAGCCTGTAGAAGTGCTTGGACCACAAGGAACCACCCAAGGTAGTGACACAGGGGACCCACGGGGGACGCGTGCAGTGTGAGAACACAGCCGCGAATCGCCGTTGACTTCTATGGGGAAAGTCGCGGTTGGAATTTTAGAGAAAAGGGACACTTAGAGGAGGACTTGGAGCAAACCCTTTTAGAACTGGGTCGTTCTAGAGTCTATACCCACGGGAGCACCGGAGTACTCGTGTTACCTCACCCAGGGAAGCCGGGTGCATAGGTGTCTTTCGGGGTCGGGTTTTGTCGTCGTTTTCAATGGCGATCTGCTGCAAAGTGCTGCTGGTGGCCAAGTCGAAAGTGTTCGGGTAGATCGAAGATCTGAAGAACCTGAAAGCAGAGGGGACAGAGTCTGGGTCACTAGCCAGTGACCAGGAAGGCGATGAGCGGATGCCCACCGATGTCGAGAGCTTCAGGTAGGTTGACAGTCGTCTTGACTCTTCAGCCACGAGGTCCAGGAGGCGTCGACGACAACCAGGAGCTGGATTCGAGCTGTCCCACAATGTTTGTCGATTGCTGAGGTGTCGGCGACCAGATTGGACCCAACAAGCCTTGGCAATGGCAAGTCTTGTGGAAATAGAAGAAGGACGGTGGTGCAGGCCAGCAAGGTCTGAGGGACTTACCCAGCAAGGGTAAGTCAGGGCACGCCTGGAGCAACCAGGGAGCCCAAGCAGAAGAAGATTGGCTTTCGGGAGGGCCTACTAGCCAACAGACTAGCGACCGCGAAGGAGCCTTGAGTGGACGCACTTGGAGCTGGCTCACGGGACACACGTGGAGTGGAGGCCAGTGATCTTCGGTGCAGTCGGTGCTGGAGGCAGGGGCTACTGGGAGCCCAAAGCACAACTTCGTGGGAGCTCAGGAAGAGGATGCACTTGCAAATGTGCTCGGTGTCCAGGGGTCACGGTTCCACATTACTCACGACAGCTACAGGCCTCAGCTTTGCTGGGGACTCAGGGCAGCCTCGGGGAAGTCTGGAAATCTACCTCTGGTGATGCAAAGACTTCGGCGTCCGGCAGGAGCTTCGGCGATGCAGACCGGACAATTGCTTCTTTGGTGCCTGCCAAGCAGGGGAGTCACTCCTTGACCCCAAGAGAGATTCTTCAGTCCTCTAATCTTAAAGTAGAGCGTCGAAGGTCCAGGATTCTGTGTCAGAGTTTCCTCCAGGTAAATCTAAAGTCCTAAGGACTGGGGTCCCATACTTATACTAAGATAGGGGGTTGGACATACTCTGGGGACCCACCTATGGGAGGGTCAGGGCAGAGGGGTGGTTACACCCCTTTTCCTTTGTCCAGTTTTGCGCCAGAGCAGGGGCTGGAAGCCCCTGAGCCGGTTTGAACTGGGGTATGCACAGGGACACCAAATGTGCCCCCAGTGCAGGACTTCAAAGCACCAGAGAGTGCTCCCGCCCAGCCCCAATACACACTATCCTGTCTGGGGAGGTGGTAACACCTCCCTGGGACAGGAAACCTATTGTCCAGGCCTCCCCTGCCGGAGTTTAGGTCAGCAGCAGGAGGCCAGACTCGTGTCTGTGGCAGCGGCATCCATTTTGTGATGCCAGGGCTTGGAAAGTCAGTACCGGGTATACCGGTGTGTACATGTCTCTCCCTCTAGAAGGGTGGAATGCTACCCCCGCCGCCAGAACTGGCGGGGGGGGGGTAGTATTCCAAGATGTTTGACACCAAACACGACATGTTTCCGTGCAGCCATCCCAAAGTTAGCATTTACCGTGAGGTTATAATGCGCTTAAGAGTATATGGTCAGGCTGCACTACAAACAGCATCAGAGAAGGGTCTCCGAACGCTGCAGAGGGGCACTGCTCATGCAGGGGCACCCTCTCACATAGGAACCACACACTCTGCCTTCAGGATTGATAAGGCCTGCCATAGGAGTGACTTATAGGTTTATATGTGTGTATGTATGTAGTGATATAGGTAGCCTATATCACAGTAAGGGGTGCATGCACCACCTTACCCAGGCTGCAGTAGCAGACCTGTGGTGTCCTTTGGCTGGCCTTCCAGGGGTGGCACAATACATGCTTCAGCCCCTGGCAGGCCTCTGAGGTACCTATGCCCTGGGTACATAGTATACCATATATTAGGGACTTATAAGGGCACTCCAGATTCCAATCAGAGATGTGCCTAAGGCACATGGAAACCATTTTAGAGAGGAAGCAGCTAGGCTGGGGTTCTGATTAGCAGGGCCCCAGCCAGACTAAAGTCGAAAAACAGTGAAGCATCAGCAAAAAGTGGGGGTACCCATGTGAAGCAGATCCTACTCTCCTACACAACCCACCCCCAAACGTAGGGACATTAAACTAACCTTGCCCAGTTAAGTCTTCATGTTCTAAGTGGAAGTACCTAGAGAGTCCATCTGCATTGGCATGGTTACTCCCAGGTCTATGTTCCACTGTGAAGTCCATCCCCTGTAGGGAAATGGACCACCTAAGCAGTTTGGGGTTTTCACCCTTCATTTGTTTTAGCCATAAGAGGGGCTTATGGTCTGTTTGAACAAGGAAGTGAGTACCAAACAAGTATGGCCTCAACTTCTTCAGAGCCCAGACCACAGCAAAGGCCTCCCTCTCAATGGCTGACCAACGTTTCTCTCTAGGGGTCAGCCTTCTGCTAATAAAAGCTACTGGCTGATCCTGACCTTCATCATTCAATTGTGACAGTACAGCCCCTACCCCCAATTCAGATGCATCTGTTTGGACAATGAACTTCTTGGAGTAATCAGGACTCTGTAGAATGGGAGCAGTGCACATGGCCTGCTTTAGGTCATCAAATGCCTTTTGACAGCTAACTGTCCACTGAACCTTTTTGGGCATTTTCTTGGAAGTTAAGTCATTCAGGGGTGTCACTATTGATCCATACCCCTTGACAAATCTCCTATAGTACCCAGTCAGGCCTAAAAAGGCTCTCACCTGAGTCTGGGTAGTTGGAGCAGTCCAGTCCATGATGGTCTGGATCTTGCTCTGCAAGGGTTGAACCTGGCCTCCACCCACAAGGTGGCACAGGTACACAACCTGACTCTGCCCTATCTGGCACTTGGTGGCCTTGATAGTCAGGCCTGCTTTCTGCAGGGCCTGCAAAACATTCCTGAGGTGGACCAGGTGATCCTCCCAGGTGGAGCTAAAGACAGCAATATCATCTAGATATGCTGCACTATAGGCTTCCAGGCCTGTAAGGACTGTATTCACCAACCTCTGAAAAGTGGCAGGTGCATTCTTCAGACCAAAGGGCATCACCACAAATTGATAATGCCCACTAGGGGTTGAGAATGCTGTTTTTGGCTTTGCTTCATCAGCTAGTCTGATCTGCCAGTAGCCAGCTGTCAGGTCGAATGTGCTTAGATACTTGGCTGAGGCCAAAGTGTCTATTAGCTCATCTGCCCTAGGTATTGGATGGGCATCAGTCCTAGTGACTGCATTGAGACCCCTGTAGTCCACACAAAACCTCATCTCTCTTTTCCCACCATTGGTGTGAGGTTTTGGCACAAGGACCACTGGACTAGCCCAAGGGCTATCTGAGGGTTCAATAACTCCCAAATCCAACATCTTCTGGACTTCTGTCCTGATACAGTCCCTGACATGGTCAGGTTGCCTATAAATCTTATTTTTAATAGGCAGACTGTCCCCAGTGTCCACTTCATGAGTGCACCAGGTGGTCTGACTGGGTGTCAGTGAGAATATGTGTCTGAACTGATTGAGCACCTGTCTGCAATCAGTTTGCTGCTGGGCAGTGAGGCTGCCTGCCAAGGCTACACCATTAACTGACCCATCATCAGGGTTCTGTGAGAGCAGGTCAGGGAGTGGGTCACTCTCTTCCTCCTGTCCCTCATCAGTAGCCATGAGCAAGCCCATGTCTGCCCTGTCCACATATGGTTTTAACCTGTTGACATGGAGAACCCTGTGGGGGCTCCTGGGTGTTCCTACGTCTACTAAGTAGGTAACCTCACCCTTCTGTTCAACAATGGTATGGGGTCCACTCCATTTGTCCTGGAAAGCTGCTGGGGCCACTGGCTCCAACACCCACACCTTCTGTCCTGGCTGGTAAACAGTCAGTACAGCCTTTTGGTCATGCCAGGCTTTTTGAAGTTCCTGGCTAGCCTCAAGGTTTTTAGTTGCCTTTTTCATGTACTCAGCCATCCTGAAGCGGAGACCAAGTACATAGTCCACTATGTCTTGCTTTGGGGGCTTGAGAGGTAACTCCCATCCTTCCTTCACCAAGCACAATGGACCCCTGACAGGGTGACCAAACAAAAGTTCAAAAGGGCTGTAGCCAACCCCTTTTGAGGCACCTCCCTGTATGCAAATAAAAGGCAGGGCAAGAGTATGTCCCATCTTCGCCTAAGCTTTTCTGGGAGCCCTTTAATCATGCCCTTCAAGGTTTTGTTGAATCTTTCAACTAAACCATTGCATTGTGGGTGATAGGGTGTGGTGAACTTGTAAGTCACTCCACACTCCTTCCACATTACTTTCAAGTATCCAGACATAAAGTTAGCACCCCTGTCTGATACAACCTCCTTAGGGAAGCCCACTCTTGAGAAAATTCCCAGGAGGGCCCTTGCCACCACAGGTGCTGTAGTGGTCCTAAGGGGAATAGCCTCTGGGTACCTGGTGGCATGATCCACTACCACCAGGATAAACCTGTGCCCAGATGCTGTTTGGGGATCCATGGGACCAACAATGTCAATCCCCACCCTTTCAAAGGGAACCCCCACCACAGGTAGTGGTATCAGGGGGGCCTTTGTAGTGCCACCTGTCTTGCCACTGGCCTGGCAGGTTACACAGGAGCAACAAAACTCCTTGGTGTCTTCAGACATGTGGATCCAGTGAAAGTGAGGGACAATTCTGTCCGAAGTCTTGTTCTGGCCCAGGTGACCTTCTAAGGGAATGTCATGGGCTAGGGTCAATAGGAAGCCCCTGAACTTCAGAGGTATGACCAACCTCCTGGTGGCACCAGGCTTGGGGTCTCTACACTCTGAGTACAAGAGTCCATCATCCCAATACACAGTATGGGGACCACTAGCTTTCCCAGCAGCCTCAGCAGCAGCTTGCTGTCTGAGGGGTTCAAGAGAGGGGCAGCTCTGCTGCCCCTGGCTCAGATCTGCCCTGGAAGGGCCCCCTGTCCCCAAGAACTCAACCTGGTCAGGTTCAAGCTCCTCTGGGACAGTTCCTTCCTCAGGACTGAGATCATCCCCCTCAAGAGATTGATCTTCCATCTGAGCCAAGGGGGAAGGCACTGCCTTTACCCTACTACTCCTCTTCTTGGAGGGCACTTGGTCCATTATTCCAGAATCCAAGGCCTGTTCAGTGTTAGACATTTTGGCTTGTGACCTGGTCACAGCAAACACATCTGCAGGGATGCCCAGCATTTCTTCATGGGTCCTGAGCTCCACTTCTGCCCAAGCTGAAGTTTCTAAATCATTGCCAAGCAAGTATTCAACTGGTAGGTCTGCACTTACCACAACCTTCTTAAGGCCAGTTACCCCTCCCCAGGAGAAGTTAACAACTGCCAGAGTATGGTCTGTTCTGACATTGCTAGCATTGGTCACTTGGTACATTTCACCAAGTATAATCTGCCCAGGATTCACAAGGTCTTGTGTCACCATGGTGACACTTGCCCCTGTGTCCCTAAATGCCAAAGCCTCTTTTCCATTGATTAAGGGCTGTTGCCTGTACTTGCCCAGATTACTGGGACTCACAGAGGAGGTCACATCCATGCCTCCATCACAGACTAGGACAGCCTGAGTGAGTTCTCTGACTAGGTCAGAGCTCATCTCCTTACCCAGGGTCAACCCTACTAAACCCTTGGCTTGTGTAGTCCCACCACCAACTGTAACTGCACTAGGGGGAGCAGGTGCCTTAGGGGCATTGGTGGGGGCTGGAGTAGAGTCTTTGGACTTGGTGCAATCACTGGTCCAGTGGGTCATTTGCTTACAGACCTTGCACCATGGTTTCTTTTGGCCTTTCCCTTTGTTAGACTGTGAATCCCCACCTGAAGAAGATTTTGGGGGCCTTGTGAAGATTTCTGGTCTTTACCCTTCTCCCCACCCTTATCAGAGTTCTTAGAATCTTGCTTCTTTGGGTCACCACCTTGGTTCTGTACCTTCTGCCTCACCCTGGTTCTGACCCATTTGTCTGCCTTCTTTCCCAATTCTTGGGGAGAGGTCAGATCAGAGTCCACCAGGTACTGATGCAACAGCTGATTTTGACAGTTATTAAGAATCTGCTCCCTCATGATAAGATTGTACAATCCTGTGAAGTCACACACCTTACTGCCCATCAACCAACCTTCCAGAGCCTTAGCAGAACAATCCACATAGTCTACCCAGTCTTGAGTCTGTGCTTTTGGGTGTCTCTGAACTTTAACCTGTATTGTTCAGTTGTTAGGCCAAACCCATCAATCAGAGCACGCTTCAAGACTTTGTAATTGTCAGCATCCTCTTCTCTTACAGTGAGGAGCTTGTCTCTACCTTTGTCTGCAAAGGAGAGCCACAAGATTGCTGCCCACTGCTCCTGGGGGACCCTCTGTACTTTACAGGCAGTGCAGTTATCCATTTGTGGATGTCATCCCCACTCTGGTAGGGAGGGACAATCTTGCTCAGGTTTCTATGGTCATAAGACCTTTCCCTATCTCTGGGGAAATTGCTGCCACCATGGGACTCTAGTCCCAACTTTTTTCTCTCTCTATAGAGATCTAGGGACTCCCTGTCCATAGCCAATTGCTGTTTTCTGAGTTCAAGCTGGGCTTGCTCATACTGAATCAGTCTCTTCCTCCTCTCATGAGAGGATTCCCTTCCATGAGAGGAGACAGAGGTCCCTACAGTTAGACTCCTGAGAAGGAGATCTACCCTTCTGGGCACACTCACAATTCTTCCTGGGGGGACAAAGGGGAGGTCATTCTGATCCTCCTCCTCCTCCACAGGAGGAATTGGGTTCTCCAGGTCAAGGTCATTTTCACCTTCCTGGCCAGTTTCAGAGGGGGGGCCTGGGTTTCTTCACCCCTGACCCCTTCCTCATTTCTGCCCCACCCTCTCTGCCTACCCCTTCAGACCCTAGGGGTCTGCTGAGATCATCAGCCAGTAACACCTCCCTGAGGTGTTGGGTGCTGGCACTTTTGCCTGCCTTCAGCTTCCTAGTATTGCATAATGCTCTCAATTCCAAGAATGGGAGTTTATCATACTTGGAGGGAAGAAGCCCACTGGCTTCTGGCAAGGACTCACTGATTCCAGGCTTTGAAGACATTACTAGTGAGGTGTGGTGTATGCACTACCTACTCTAGTGTGGCCTACTAAACTCTCTTGAGTTGTAGAAAGGGTGTGCTATTCCTTAACACACAACTCTAAGTTCAGTAGAACTTACTGTATACTAAGCTTGATTTATATGTACCTAAGGTACCCTTAGTGGTTTTCAGTTGATCAATTCAATTGAGATTATCTGGTAAAACAATAGCAAGCTGGAATCCCACACGCTGCACACCAATGTGAGAAGTTGGCCTGGTATATGCTGTCCACTATTTATAGTGGGCACCTTGCACCAGTCCAAACAACCCCTTATTGGAGATAGGTTAAAGACAACCTTTATTGAAAGCTATCCTAGTGGTAGCTATGGAGAGCAGCCTTCAGGCTAAGTCTTGAAGGAATGTAAAGCAGCTTGTTTTACCAGCCTATAATCTCTTGAGTGACCAAATGAAAGAGGACCACACCAGGTATATATTCAAAATATATGTATTTATTGCTAAACACACCCCTCTAGTCTCTTTATGAGGCTAGAGTTCGAAGTACATAAGTTATAAGTTAGTTATCAACAGTAATAGCACAAATACACGTTTGAGCCCTAGGGGCGTACCAAACCATATACCAATAAAGTGGTATAAGAACCACGACTGAGCTAGACACTGGGCCTAGAGCCTGTAGAAGTGCTTGGACCACAAGGAACCACCCAAGGTAGTGACACAGGGGACCCACGGGGGACGCGTGCAGTGTGAGAACACAGCCGCGAATCGCCGTTGACTTCTATGGGGAAAGTCGCGGTTGGAATTTTAGAGAAAAGGGACACTTAGAGGAGGACTTGGAGCAAACCCTTTTAGAACTGGGTCGTTCTAGAGTCTATACCCACGGGAGCACCGGAGTACTTGTGTTACCTCACCCAGGGAAGCCGGGTGCATAGGTGTCTTTCGGGGTCGGGTTTCGTCTGTCGTTTTCAATGGCGATCTGCTGCAAAGTGCTGCTGGCGGCCAAGTCGAAAGTGTTCGGGTGGATCCAAAGGTGGATCGAAGATCTGAAGAACCTGAAAGCAGAGGGGACAGAGTCTGGGTCACTAGCCAGTGACCAGGAAGGCGATGAGCGGATGCCCACCGATGTCGAGTGCTTCAGGTAGGTTGACGGTCATCTTGACTCTTCAGCCACGAGGTCCAGGAGGCGTTGACGACAACCAGGAGCTGGATTCGAGCTGTCCCACAAAGTCTGTCGATTGCTGAGGTGTCGGCGACCGGATTGGACCCAACAAGCCTTGGCAATGGCAAGTCTCATAGAAATAGAAGAAGGATGGTGGTGCAGACCAGCAAGGTCTGAGGGACTCACTCAGCAAGGGTAAGTCAGGGCACGCCTGGAGCAACCAGGGAGCCCAAGCAAAAGAAGATTGGCCTTCGGGAGGGCCTACTAGCCAACGGACTAGCGACCGCGAAGGAGCCTCGAGTGGATGCACTTGGAGCTGGTTCACGGGACACTCGTGAAGTGGAGGCCAGTGATCTTCGGTGCAGTCGGTGCTGGAGGTGGGGGCTACTGGGAGCCCAAAGCACAACTTCGTGGGAGTCCAGGAAGAGGATGCACTTGCAAATGTGCTTGGTGTCCAGGGGTCACGGTTCCACGTTACCCACGACAGCTACGGGCCTCAGCTTTGCTGGGGACTCAGGGAAGCCTCGGGGAAGTCTGGAAATCTACCTCTGGTGATGCAAAGACTTTGGCGTCCGGTGGGAGCTTCGGCGATGCAGACCAGACAATTGCTTCTTTGGTGCCTGCCAAGCAGGGGAGTCACTCCTTGACCCCAAGGGAGATTCTTCAGTCCTCTAATCTTAAAGTAGAGCATCGAAGGTCCAGGATTCTGTGTCAGAGTTTCGTCCAGGTAAATCTAAAGTCCTAAGGACTGGGGTCCCATACTTATACTAAGATAGGGGGTTGGACATACTCTGGGGACCCACCTATGGGAGGGTCAGGGCAGAGGGGTGGTTACACCCTTTCCCTTTGTCCAGTTTCACGCCAGAGCAGGGGCTGGAAGCCCCTGAGCCGGTTTGAACTGGGGTATGCACAGGGACACCAAATGTGCCCCCAGTGCAGGACTTCAAAGCACCAGAGAGTGCTCCCGCCCAGCCCCAATACACACTATCCTGTCTGGGGAGGTGGTTACACCTCCCTGGGACAGGAAACCTATTGTCCAGGCCTCCCCTGCCGGAGTTTCGGTCAGCAGCAGGAGGCCATACTCGTGTCTGTGGCAGCGGCATCCATTTTGTGATGCCAGGGCTTGGAAAGTCAGTACCGGGTATACCTGTGTGTACATGTCTCTCCCTCTAGAAGGGTGGAATGCTACCCCCGCTGCCAGAACTGGTGGGGGGTAGTATTCCAAGATGTTTGACACCAAACACGACATGTTTCCGTGCAGCCATCCCAAAGTTAGCATTTACCGCGAGGTTATAATGCGCTTAAGAGTATATGGTCAGGCTGCACTACAAACAGCATCAGAGAAGGGTCTCCGAACGCTGCAGAGGGGCCCTGCTCATGCAGGGGCACCCTCTCACATAGGAACCACGCACTCTGCCTTCAGGATTGATAAGGCCTGCCATAGGAGTGACTTATAGGTTTATATGTGTGTATGTATGTAGTGATATAGGTAGCCTATATCACAGTAAGGGGTGCATGCACCACCTTACCCAGGCTGCAGTAGCAGACCTGTGGGGTCCTTGGCTGGCCTTCCAGGGGTGGCACAATACATGCTTCAGCCCCTGGCAGGCCTCTGAGGTACCTATGCCCTGGGTACATAGTATACCATATATTAGGGACTTATAAGGGCACTCCAGATTCCAATCAGAGATGTGCCTAAGGCACATGGAAACCATTTTAGAGAGGAAGCAGCTAGGCTGGGGTTCTGATTAGCAGGGCCCCAGCCAGACTAAAGTCGAAAAACAGTGAAGCATCAGCAAAAAGTGGGGGTACCCATGTGAAGCAGATCCTACTCTCCTACAGTGTGGGACTGGTAGTAATGGGTCTTATAGCTGCTTTTAATGCGGCCTGAAAAGTGTACAGGAAAACTCAGACACATATGGATTTCCAATGCTTTAGGTTGTATTATAGACAGTGACTTTTGATAAACATTGAAATGCCTTTAATAACAATAATGATTGCATGGTTGCTGATTCCAGTGATAGGATGGTGATTTTTAACACATGATAGTTGGTCATATAATGTGTGACCCCTTGCAAAGTTATCAGGCCTGCTTTTTTTAACATGACACCCCTTATTTTGTGATGTTCTATCTGGTACAGGGGTATTGTGATTTTTGGGTTCATGACCTACTAGGGGTCGAATGTGATTTCAGAAAGTCACCAAAGGTACTTCAATGTGCCTGATGTATATACTTGTAAACTAGTGCATACCATTTATTAGTGTGTGTGTGTGTGTAATAAATGTACTTTTCCTTTTTCAAAGAAATTGTGATTACACTTCAGCAAATGCCTCACACCGGCTCCCCTGAGTAGGCCTTGGACTGCTCTGCTTCACTACTGCGAGAGTCAAGTGCTACAATGGGATACTTGTTTCACAGTTAGGAAACAATTGTGGACCTATTACTTGTGAAGGCCTCACGCCCTGCACATCTAATAACTCCGTTTTTTATAGTCAACTTCAATTTAGTGAAGGTCAATCGAATGAGTGAAGGGAACAGCAAGGGTGGATGGTCCACTGGAAGACCAGAGGGGCACTAATCCCTGACAGTTGAAACAAAAGAAGAACCCATTGCTGTCTGGGTATCAATCAGATTCAAGGATAACTGAATTTACATCGCCACTTGTAAGAGGATGGAAATGGCGATTCTCCAAGCATAGTGAAATGAGAATCAAGATTTCATTAAAGACACGGAGGCTAACATTATGCATAACATCTTTTATTGCCACTCCTGCAGCACCTTAAAAGACTTCACAATAGAAAAAACACTAGAAGTGGAACACACAAGTCCATAAATATTCCTTCCACCCAACATTCTTACTCTTTTAATGCAGAAAACTGAAACTTCTAGTAAACTTCTTCTTGTCAACCACGTCCTCTTGAAATACGATATCCATTATTCTGCATAAAATAAAAGAAAAACATCAAGATAAAGACTTAAACTTAACACTTCTCACCTTTAAATAACAGCATTACAACATTAGGTGCAACTTGCAACCTTATCCCCCCACTCCTAACCTAAGGGTTGCGGAGGGAGGGATAATGTTAGCCTCCGTGTCTTTAATGAAATCTTGATTCTCATTTCACTATGCTTGGAGAATCGCCATTTCATTACAAGACCGGAGGCTACCATTATGCATGTTCAAAGCCTCTAAAATCAAAGTTTGAAACATGCCTAATGGGTCTAAAATAATTTTTTGCAAAAGTGCCTGTATTAGACCAATCTCCCGTTTTTAAAATCTCCTCTAAACTAGCTCCTGACCAATACATCTTATTTGACATAGCACCACGCAAGGAATCTGATTTAAACTCTCTCACATTTATTCCACATTCAGTCATTACATTCTTCACCCACCTAGAAATAGTTGCAGTGCTTACCATACGAAAAGGTTTAACCTAAGAGATCAAAAGTTGGTTATCACCACCCCGTCTATTTTCCAAAACCCTGTTTTCATACTCCTGAATACAATCAACTACACACAACTTCTTTTCTTCTGCATAAATTGGGTAAAAATCGAAGTGGACATAGTCTTTGTCCTCTTAAAAATCTCAAAAAATATTTCATCCGGACCCACTTTTTTCTTATCTATCTCCAAAGCCTTCACATCCGACACCCTTTTACATGACACCAGACATAACAAACAAGCCAGCTTCTCACTAAGTCTTTTAATATCCAAATACCTGTTAACCGGCCACTTCAAAAACATAGACAACATGATATTCACGTCCCATAAGACCCTATAACGAGCCTTAGGTGGCCTTTTAATTCTCATACATTTCAGAATCCTACACACCATTACATCTCTCCCTATAGACTTGCCATTTAATTGAGAATGCCCAGCAGAAATCGCGGACCTATAGCAATTAATCGTCCTATGCTCCAAACCTTCATGAAACTTCTTTGTTAAAAAGTTTACCACCTCCACTACAGGAGCTTCCACAGGATCCAGACCCCTTGCCAAGCACCAACTAGCCCAAACTCTCCAAATTCCTCTGTATCTTCTCCTAGTTCCTGGCGCCCATGAATCTTCCAATAATTCTGCAGCCTCTTCCAAAAGTCCTTCAACTCCAAAGGATCTCCTGACACTTTCCAAGCAAGAAGGTTCAAAACCCCGCTCAAAACTAAAGGATGTTCCTTTTCCTCCGCGTCTCTGAGCAGACCTATCCTGTCAGGCATCAACAAGGGTTCTGCACAAGCTAGTTCCATTACAGGTGGGAACCACACCTGAGACACCCAAAACAGAGTCACTAGAATCAAATGACTCTTCTCCTGTCTCAACTTCAACAAAACCCTCTGAATCATCGCGAAAGGTGGGAAGGCACAGGTCTTCTTCCCTTGCCACTTCTGCTGGAATGCATCTATCGCAGTCGCCTTCGGATCTGCTCTCCAACTGTAATACACCTCCAATTGGGCCATAGAACACTTGCAAAGAGATCCACCTCTAACGGACCCCACAAATGGTTTATCCTGCAAAAACAACTCACATCCATCTTCCAATCTCTGTAATCCTTCAAATTCCTTGAATTCCAATCCGCATTCACATTCAACTCCCCTGGTAAATATCCCACCTTGTGCTCCAGAAGAAATTCCCAAAATCCTTTGCTAGTTCTGCTAAATTCCTGGACTTCGTTCCTCCCAACTTGTTTATGTAAGAAACCGCAGAAACATTGTCCATCCTCATAAGTACTGAATGCCCTTTTATAGTCTCCTTGAAACTCTGTACGGCATAGAACCCAGCCGTCAATTCCAGACAATTGATATGTTCCAACCTCTCTTCCTTTGACCACGCACCATCTGTTTCCAATTCTCCCAAACGTGCTCCCCAGCCAGTCATACACGCATCTGACTCTATCACATAATCCGGTGTTAATCCAAAAATTGCTCTCCCATTCCATGCCTCCATGTTTTCTAACCACCAACAAAGTTCCTTCCTTGCTTCCACATCCCAAACTATCTTGTCTCCATACCACAAACCATACCTTAGAGCATTCCCTTTCATTCTCTGCAGTGCGCGATAATGTAGTGGATCTGGAAAAATAGCTTGGACTGAAGACGACAAGAGCCTTTTATTATCCTTGCCAACTCCCTTAAGGAAACCAAATCCTTCTTTAAACACTGATGAATCTCTTTCCTGGTCATTTTCATCTTTTTCCCTGGCAGACTCAATTGACATAACTTCGTGTCTACCATAAATCCTAAAAACTCTAGCATTTGTGAAGGAACCATACAAGACTTCTCACTGTTTATAATGAAACCTAATTCTTCCAACAAATTCACCACTTCCATCATAATTCTCTTCAACTCTATTTTGTATTGCGACAAAATCAAAATATCGTCCAAGTAAATAATCATCCTCATTCCTCTCTGTCGAAAATAAGCAACTACTACCCTCATCACCTTCGTGAAACACCAAGGTGCTGAGGATAGACCGAATGGCAAACATTTGAATTGGTAAAGTCTTCCTTTCCATCTGAATTGTAAAAACCTTTGACTTTCCTCTGCCATAGGAATTGTAAAGTATGCATCCTTCAGATCCAATTTTACCATCCAATCTTTCTCCATCAATAAATCTCTCAGGCAATGTATCCCTTCCATCTTGAAATGACGATACACTAAGAACTTGTTCAGCCTTCTGAGATTTATCACTGGACGCCAACCTTTGTCCTTCTTCTTTACCAAAAACAAATTGCTTACAAAACACATTTCCCATTCTTCCACTTCCTTTATGGCATTTTTTTCTACTAGTAAAATTATCTCTTTGTCTACTATATCTTCCTGATCTACAGACATTTTTATCTCTCTTGGTTCCATATCTTGGAAAAGAATACTCATAAAATCTATTACAAAACCTTGAATCGTTTGCAAGACCCAAGGATCTCTTGTAACTTTTTCCCATTTTTCCTTGAACAACTTTAGACGAACTCCTACTCCTTCTTGGGAAGGACCAAATGTAATCCCCATACTCACCTTGTCCTCCACCACTGGGCAATCCTCGACCTCTTGAATATCTCCTGACTCGTCCTGATCTTCCTCTGGATGGGTAAAAACTCGCATTTTGTTGATAGCCTCTGCCTCTGCTCTGCCAACCATATTGCAGGTTGTATTGTGATCCATACTGGGACCTCTGCATGCCACGGCAGTTAAAGGGTCCCCTTCTACTGGCCCTTCCAAAAACTCCAAACATCTTGCACATGTTACCCTGCACCTTATCCAAAGCAGTAAATGTCCCTACATATTTACCTATTCCCTTAACTAATCCATCTCCAAATAACAATCCTTTAGAATCCTCATTACCTTCTTTCTGAGCCAAATCTCTCAACTTGGGATTGATCTTCATCAAGATCGCTTTCCTTATCTCTTGCAGTAGTCCTGCGTTAGCGTTTCCCAACAGAGCAACTGCCCTTTGGCTCCATCCTCTCAAAAGTTCTACATCTACTTGTTCCTCATTTGCATAGGCATCCTCTGCCATATCCAGAATTCTTCCTAAAGGACCCAAAACATCCAGCAATTTGTCTTGACATATTTTAAGGGATCTTTCCAGACCCTTTCTAGGGTCCCTTCCAAGTCTGAACAGATAACTAATAAGGTCTGGGTCCAAATTAGGAGCAGCGCAGACCTTCTCCTCAATCTTAGGCCTTGAGCATTCCGCTCTCATGAGCCTCCTCATTTCTTTGTCCAGAGGTTTTTTAATCCAATTTTTTTATAAATTTCGCAACGTGGTCCATAGGCCACCATTCTCCACTTCTAGGATGCTTAATATTTACTGGGCTAAACATATCCCCACCAAATGGGTCTTTTATACTTTCACTAGATGCCTCAACCTCCATTTCCTCAAACTCCTCATATCCATCATCTTCCTCAAAATCTAAAATGTATTCATCCAAATTTCCACAATCTTTCCTAGACAACAAACTTGGCATCCCTTCTTCAAAATTCTCATCCTCCTGTGTGCCGCTAAGGGCATCCTCTCTTTGCGTGCCGCCAAGGACACCTTTCTTTGCGGTTGAACTATTACCAACCTTATCTTTGTGTGCCATTTCCACCTCTTCAATGTGTCTGCTTTTCTTCGATCTTTTCTTTCCAATGTCTTAACTCAATCTTTCACCCTCTGACAAGGAATAAAACTCTTCCCCAGATTCATTACCTCTCCTTTTCCTACTTTTCATAAATTCTTCCATAGATTCTTTCACCTGTTTCTTCATTTCAAATTCAATTAATCTTTTAACAATTTCTTCATTAATACTACTTCCTGTAATCTCTACATCTCTGTGTAGATCTCTCTCCATTTTTATAAATTTCATTATCTCCCAATAAATTAAACAAATTTCAAATTTCTCTTTTCAAATTTCTTAAATCCAGCAAAATTCCTTAAATTTAGCACCTAAATCCACAAATCCTAAAACTAATTCCCTCCGATCACCTAACAAGCACCAAACAGCTGATATTTCCCACACGCGAAACGCTAGGAAAAACGATCGTTTAACTGTTCCCTGCATTCGCGTTAACTTCATACATAAAAAGCCTAGGAGCCCAATCCAAAATGGCTCCTATCTCGTGAGAACACGCATGAAGCAACGTGCCTCTGCGTGTCTCTCGCGAGTTTCTGGATGCATTCTTCAATCCGATCCTCATGTGTCGCTCAGACGCATCAGGATCGAATGCCCAGCCTGAGCCTCACAGCTGACTGCGCGATCGAGATTCGGATCAGCTGCAACGCGAGCGGATCCTCGTGCATCAGCTACACGCCAATGAAAAACGGTAAAGGCATCATTTACATTTTTTTACTTCACATCAATTACTAAGCGTGTAAAAATCTCTTAACTTCAAAAACTTCAGTAATAAGAGCGATCTTTTCAAATGACATACCTTAACTTCGAATTCCCCCCCTTTTTGTTTTTTTATCAGTCAAAACCAAGATAGCTCAACCAAACAAAAAATGCTCAACTAACAAAACATACAATAGAGCATGCTTCCATACATTAGAAGCTAGCTCAAACATTACATAACAGTAACTGAACATAACCACATTATCCTTTCAACAAACTTTCACACTAGAAAAACGAGAAGAATATAACTTATCTGTTTCAGGAGCAGCAATTAAAAGAGGAAGAATGTTGGGTGGAAGGAATATTTATGGACTTGTGTGTTCCAGGTCTAGTGTTTTTTCTATTGTGAAGTCTTTGAAGGTGTTGCAGGAGTGGCAATAAAAGATGTTATGCATAATGTTAGCCTCCAGTCTTGTAATGAAATCAGGGAAAACACCTGTGGCTTCTGTATTTGAAGAACAGAGTGAAACAGCAGAAGGAACACATCAGCCTTGAAGGTAAACAGAGTGAGAGATGGATCATGAAGACAGAAGGTCATTGAAGACATTAGGACCACACTCACCCAGTGTGCTGGATTTTTTGCTTTGAGGAAAACAAAGAGGTGGTGGACTTCTTCAATTAGTCTCAGGCACTGGTAATTAGTAGGGAAAAATAACAAGGTGATGGGAGGGAGATTTGAATTAATCTAAGCCAGAAGTAATCTCTCATGCAAAACAAAAATGTGATGGGCTGAATACTTGAAATAATTTCTGCCACTGATCATTACAGCTGACACTTTGCTCCCATGCTCACTCAGCCATACGACTAAACTGCACCTCAGTCTCAAGGCATAAGTAGGCTGAAACCAGTCTGGGGATGCTTGTGTTCCCAGCGGCAGGTGACCTGATGTGGCAGTTAGAGTATACAGGCATGTACCACTGCCCGGGAAACAGCCTTTTTCACGAAGGCATTAGAATGCTAAGCCTTCATACCGAAACCAGCAGAGCAACGGCATTATTAAAACGCCCGTCTTAACACCGATTCATTGTCCAAAACAAATGCGTTTTGCACACGTGATTACAATGAAAAGCAACATTATAGAAGTACATGCATGGCATTACAACAAGAAAATATAATTGTAGAAGTGCACGCAACGCATTACAACGAAAAGCAATGCTGTAGATGTGCACGCATGGCATTACAACGAAAAGCAACATGGTAGATTTTCATCCATGGCATTATAAGGAAAAACAATGCTGTACATGTACACCCATGGCATTTTAAGGAAAAATAACGTGTTAGCATAAAGTTATTTAATAAAACTGACTTCAATTGTTTGTGTGTTTAAAAAAATGAATTGGGATGGTAATTAAATAAACAGAACGTAGTTGCAGTCTAAGGGTCCATTACGATGGCGGGCGGACAAAGTCCGCCCGCCACCGTAACGGAATGCGGGACCGTCCGCCAGGGGTGCGGCGGTCCCGCACCTGCAATTAGGATGCCACCGCCACCATGGCGGTGGCATCCCCCATACTCAGCATTGTGGCGGGCGGTGCTCACAGCACCGCCCGCCACAATGCTGGAAATGCATGTTGTGCATTTACACGCACAGGGTGACAGGCACCGCGCGGTGCCTGCCACCTTGTGCATTCAAATGCAGGGGGGTACCATAGGTACCCCCCATGTGCACCCCCCCCAACACCCTGGGGGTCCGCAACGGGCCCCCAATTGCAATTACCGTATGCCTTTCCATGGCGGCTATGCCGCCATGGAAAGGCACACCTCCGCCAGCATCGTAATATGGATGGCGGTGTCTTGCAGACACCGCCACCATATAATGCCCCTTTTCCGCCGGTCGACAAGTCGACTGGCGGAAAACCAGCGGACGGTGTTTCCGTCCGCCGGGGTCCCCCCCACCATAGTAATATGGCGGGGGTAAATGTGTGGCGGGCGGAGGGAAATAGCGGGCGGATCGCCACCGCCATACAGGCGGTGGCGATCCGCCCGTTATCATAATGGGTCCCTAAGGTTGGTTATTTTAATTCCAGAAAATGTAAGCATTTTTAATGTCAAAATTCCTGGTAAAAAATAAATAAATAAACAGGTCATTTAAAAAAAATATCTTGGGGTACAGAATGTCAACAATAATAGGGGTTTTCGGTAGGAAAGAACATTAATGCTCAAGTATTAATTTGAATACCTGAGTATTAATGTCCTCACAGTGTTGCTTTTTGGGGATAAAAAAGATGCCAAGTAGAAATAGGGGCTTTATGGTGGTAAAGTGTATTAAAACTCATGTTTTGATTTTAATACTTGAGTATTAGTGAGCATTTACTGTTAATTTTATTTGACAAGAGAATAGCCATTTAAACTAGTTTGAATAAAATCACTAACTTTTAGGAGCAGATTGCCTAGAAAAAATAGGGTTTTTTGTGTGGTGAAGTGTATTAATACTCAGGTATTAATGTTAATACTTACATATTAATGAATTTTTAATGGTCAATTTTATTTTAAAAAGATCAGACATTAACATGAATTAAAATAAAATTCACTTTCTTTTAGGAGTTGGTTACCTAGAAAAAGGTGGGTTTTAGTAAGAAGTGCATTAATACTCAGGTAATAATTGTAACACTTAAGTGTTAATGAGCATTTATTGGTAAAAATATTTTTAAAAGACCAGGCATTCTAACAAATTTAAATTAAAGTCACTTATTAGGAACAGGTTGCCTAATGAAATAGGGTTTTTTGGGTGGGGAAGTGTATTAATACTCAGGTATTAATTTTAGTATTTGAGTATTAATGCAAATTTAATATTAAAATGATGTAAAAAAATCGGGCATTTAAATGATTTTAAATGAAAGTTACTTACTTTTAGGAGTGGGTTGCCTAGGAAAAATAGGGGTTTCTGGCTGGGGAAGTTGATTAATACTCAGGTATTAATTTCAATACCTGAGTTTTAATGCACATTTCATATTAAAATTATCTTAAAAAGATCAGGCATTTAAACAATTTAAATTACAGTGGCTTAGTTTTAGGAGTGGGTTGTCTAGGAAAAATAGGGGTTTTATGGAGGGGAAGTGTATTACTACTCAGGTATTAATTTCAATGCCTAAGTATTACTGCACATTTAATGTTGAAAATATTTTAAAAGATCAGACATTTAAACGATTTTAAATAAAAGTCACTTAATTTTAGGAGCAGGTTAGGTAGGAAAAATAGGGGCTTCTGGGTGGGGAAGTGCATTAATACGCAGGCATTAATTTAAGTACCTGCGTTTTAATGCACATTTAATGTTAAAATTATTTTGAAAAGAACAGGCATTTAAATGAATTTACATTAAAATCACTTACTTTAAGGAGCGGGTTGCCTAGGAAAAATAGGGTTTTTTGGGTGGGGAAGTGTATTAATACTCAAGTATTAATCTTAATGCCTGAGCATTTATTCATCCCATTGGGATATTAAGTGGGAATTTATATTACAAACAACGAGCATACATTGAAAGTTACTAAAAAAAAGGAAACTACTAGATAAGCACAATGATTTGAACATTTTATATGCATAAAAGTAAAACATAAAAAAAAAACAGGCAGTCAGAATTGAATAAAGACAAACTCATTAGGAAAATAATATTTTTATTTAAATTTAGAGTAAAACCCCAAAAATGAAAGGTTTAATATTTAATATTAAAACTTTTAAAAAGCTTGGAATTAATTTTACAGCAAAACACACTAGTTAAAAACATTCTTTAATGGCATTTACTCAAACAAATATATAGTTACAAAAGCTGAAATAAGTCAATTTCAGTAAATAATAACCAAACATGATGAAAGCAGAAGAACTACCAAAAGTACAATGGAGTGTAGAAGCCACAACATTTGCATCCCAGGAATAGAACATGGTGGTTCTGGATACTTAGGGGGTCATTAGAATGGCGGACGGACTTTCGTCCGTCCACCATTCAATTGTATTTTAGACTGCCCGCCTTCGAGGTGGCGGTCCCACAGGGCAAATTAGGATGCGATCGCCACCATGGCAATCGCATTGCGCATGTTTTGCAGTGTGGCGGGTGCTGTGCACTGCAGAACCTGCCGCAAGCCAAAACAGACACCCCACACATATCCCTGCACTACGTGGAAGGCACAATGCCTTGGCCCTGGCCCAGAGGGTTAGGGGGGCCCGCTACAGGCCCCCAAATCCATTTCCACCTGCCATTTTGCTGCGGATTGACCGCCGCAGAACAACTGGCGGAAAGGGATATTGTAATCCCTACGGCGGTGCCTGACAGGCACTGCTGGGATTCCAAGGAAGTCTGACAGGCGGTCGGATACAGACCCCCTTTTGGGACCATGGCGGTCAGTGTTTCCGACCACCACCCATCAAAATGCCATTGTTATATGGTGGACGGAAATCCCTGGTACGATGGTCAAAAGACCGCCGCAGGGGGAAACAGTGTTTACAACGCTGTAAACACAACGCGGTAACTTTACAACACGGTCGTTACAACGACCGCGTTGTTACCACACGTGCCATTACATCGCAAGTCGTATCAATGACTTGCTGTTGGGGGCGTGCAACAGCAGGGAATGTGTTGGATTTTAAATCCAACACCTTCCCTGCTGTTGCGCAAACTGGAGTAGGAATAGTAATTAATACTATTCCTAAATCCAGCGCGCCCCCTACAGCAAGTCGTTGAAACGACTTGCGATGTAATAGCACGCGTTGTAACAATGAGGTCGTTGTAATGACTGCGTTGTAAAGCCATGCGTAGTGAATGTATGTGATGTAACGTCATACATTCACCACCGACAGCCTGCCGGTGGTGTTCCTTCGGCCATCGTAATGAGGCCCATAATGTTAGAACATTGGTGGTTAACGTTACTGTAAGGTAAAAATGGGAAGGTACAAAGTTTAATGACACAATAAAAATATATGTTTCTTAGGTTTTAAGCCCAAAATTATTTCCCATGCCTGTTGTGGCAGTTTACCCTCTTTACAAAGTTTTTAGAAAAATCATTAAAAAATCACACAAATAAGTACAAAAAATGGAGATCGAATGTTACAGACTAGGAATGCAAAAAAAACAAATTTAGTATAAAAAAAATAGTAAAGAAGCCATTTGAGTTGAGATGTAACATGAAAACAGGCAAGTAAACAACAGTGTAGGTAAGTAGTGCTAATAGTGTAGGGTGTATGCAAGACTGTCCATGTAGTCTGAAGCCACCATCAATGAACACTGTTGCAATTTCGCCAAAAGTCTTTCAGACATTTCTTTACACTTTTTTTTAAACACGTGGCTTCAGGCTACTTGACAGTGATTGTGCAATCCTGTTTCTTGAAAACTTTGCTTCTTCTTCAAAATTTCCAAGAAATTATATAGGTTAGGATGATGTTTCCCAATTGCTTTACTGAAGGAATTGTGCCATCCCTCTATGTCATTGTTAGTTTTTCTGCCTCCCTCTAAACAGATTGAGTAGCAGTTCCACTAATCAATTGCAAACTTTGACTTCCTCCTTCGACCCGACATGCTTAGATGGCCAATCCAGGTATCCCCAAAGTAATTTAGTAAGGGGGCCAATTTTTCATAATTTTGGAGAAAGTAATCAGATTCAGACATTGGGGCCGATTCCGATTCGGGCCGGAAATCTCCCCGACCGAGCCGGACCCGGAGAGATTTCCGACCGAATCGGACCCGTGCAGTCCGACCGAACGAGTACGATGCGCACGTATGCCATCGGACTCGAGTCGGTCGGACTCCCATTGAAGTCAATGGGAGCCTGTCGTACAACGCATACGCGGGCTTCCATTGACTCAATGGGTGCGATGCGGACAAGTGCGCCCCCTACAGCATGTACGCGGCGAAGCGATTCGCGCCGTACATGCACAGGTAGGGGGGACACATGGGTCCCCCCTGTGTGCGACTCGCGCGGCTACGCGTACAGGGGGGTCCGACACGGACCCCCAAAGTACGGCTTCGACAGCTCTTTCGAGCTAGAGTGCGCGGCTCGGTCGGACTGCTCGCGGCGCGCATCGTACTTACCCGGCCGGGGAACGTCTACATTGCGCGGTGCGAGTCGTGTCCGTGCGAGTCGGTCGGTGCGGTTCGACCCGGGATCGAGTCGGTCGGAGCGGTCGGGACGCCCGGACGAGTCGGTCGGCGAATACGCATCGTACGCGCTCGCCAGGACGCGCGTACGGATCGGTCGGGAAATAGGGCTCCGAATCGGATCCGGTTAAGCCGAATCCGATTCGGAGCCCTACCGGCTGAGATCGGAATCGGCCCCATTGTAGTGTAAAATTCTTCTGCACTGTCAGTAGGCACAAAAGTAAAAACATTTAATTTAGGTAATTCAAACTGCAGTTTACTATTTGAAAAATAATCGTCAACAAAGGATGTTTTTTGAATTGCACGCCAAAACCCCTGAGAAAAGTGGAAAAAACATCCTGGAATTTGACATTCGGTTTCACTTCTGACCGCTTAGATTGTAATTAGGCGGTCAGAAGTGAAACTGTAGATGTCGGTCAGAAAGCCTCCAAACACCATCGAAATAGGCCCTTAAGTGATTTATTTCAGTACAGAGTAATATACCGCAGTCTACATCAAAAATTGAAAAATATTTTAGTACCAGACTGCATGAGAGAACTAAATTTGAACCCCAGCCACTGTCCAGCACCTACCCTGAGGGATGCACCCAGTGGAGTGAAAATACAAAATTAGAACCTCAGTCACTGTCTAGCACCTGCCCTGAGGGACGTCCTCAGCAGAGTTAGAATATTAATTTATGCCCCCGGTCACTGTCCAGCAAATGCCCTGAGTCATGTCCCTTGCGAAGTTAGATTAGTAATTTATGCCCCCGGTCATTGTCCAGCACTTGCCTGAGGTATGCCCCCTGCAGAGTTAGAATAGTAATTCATGCACCAGGTCACTGTCCAGCACCTGCCCTGAGTAATGCCCCTGTAGTGTTAGAACAGAAATATATCTTCCAGTCACTGTCCAGCACCTGCCCTGAGTTATGCCCCCTGCAAAGTTAGAATAGTAATTTATGCACCTGGTCACTTTCCAACACCGGCCCTGAGTTATGCCCCCTGCGTAGTTAGAATAGTAATTTATGCCCCCAGTCAATGTCCAGCAAATTGCCCTGAGTTATGCCCCCTGCAGAGTTAGAATAGTAATTTATGCCCCCGGTCACTGTGCAGCACCTGCCCTGAGTTATGCCCCCTGCAGAGTAAGAATAGTAATTCATGTTCCCGGTCACTGTCCAGCACCTGCCCTGAGTTATGCCCCCTGCAGAGTTGAAACAGAAATTCATGTCCCCGCTCTCTGTCCAGCATCTGCCCTGAGTTATGTCCCCTGCTGAGTTAGAATAGTAATTCATGCCCCAGTCCCTGTCCAGCACCTGCCCTAAGTTTTGCCCCCAGTGGCGTTAGAACAGTAATGTATGCCCCTGGTCACTGTCCAGCACCTGCCGTGAGTTATGCCCCCTGTGGAGTTAAAATAGTAATTCATGCCCCCGGTCACTGTCCAGCACCTGCACTGAGTTATGCCCCCTGCAGTTAGAATATTAATTCATGCCCCCAGTCACTGTCCAGCACCTACCCTGAGTTATGCCCAATGCGGAGTTTAAATAGTGATTTACACCCCCGGTCACTGTCCAACACCTGCCCTGAGCTATGCCCACTGTGGATTTAGAATAGTAATTTATGCCCCCGGTCACTGTCCAGCACCTGCCCTGAGTTATGCCCCCTGCAGTTAGAATATTAATTCATTCCCCCAGTCACTGTCCAGCACCTACCCTGAGTTATGCCCCATGCGGAGTTTAAATAGTGATTTACACCCCCGGTCACTGTCCAACACCTGCCCTGAGCTATGCCCACTGCGGATTTAGAATAGTAATTTATGCCCCGGTCACTGTCCAGCACCTGCCATGAGTTTTTCCTCCTTTGGAGTTAGAATAGTAATTTATTCCCCCGGTCATTGTCCAGCACCTTCCCTGAGTTATGCCCCCTGTGGAGTTAGAATAGTGATTCACGCCCCAGTCACTGTCCAGCACCTTCCCTGAGTTATGCCCCGTACGAAGTTAGAATAGTAGTTTATGCCCCCGGTCACTGTCCAGCACCTGCCCTGAGTTATGCCCCCTGTGAAGTTAGAATAGTAATTTATGTCCCCGGTCACTGTCCAGCACCTGCCCTGAGTTATTCCCCCTATGGAGTTAGAATAGTAATTTATGCCCCTGGTCACTGCCCAGCACCTGCCATGAGTTATGCCCACTGCGGATTTAGAATAGTAATTTATGCCCCTGGTCACTGTCCAGCACCTGCCCTGAGTTATGCCCCCTGTGAAGTTAGAATAGTAATTTATGTCCCCGGTCACTGTCCAGCACTGTCCAGCACTGTCCAGCACCTGCCCTGAGTTATTCCCCCTGTGGAGTTAGAATAGTAATTTATGCCCCTGGTCACTGTCCAGCACCTGCCATGAGTTATGCCCCCTGTGGAGTTGGAATAGTAATTTATGTCCCCGGTCACTGTCCAGCACTGTCCAGCACCTGCCCTGAGTTATACCCCCTGCGTAGTTAGAATTGAAATTCATGGCCCTGGTCATTGTCCAGCACCTGCTCTGAGTTATGTCCCATGTGGTGTCAGATTAGTAATTAATTCCCGTGGTCACTGTTCAGCACCTACCCAGAGTTATTCCCCCTGCGGAGTTGTAACAGTAATTTATGCCCCCGTCACTGTCCAGCACCTGCAGTGAGTTATGCCCTCTGCAGAGTTCGAACAGTAATATAGACCTCCAGTCACTGCCCAGCACCTGGCCTGAATTATGCTCCTGCGGAATAAAAACAGTAATTTAATTCATGCCCCCGATCACTGTCCACTACCTGCTCTGAATTTTGCCCCCTGCGGAGTTAGAATAGTAATTTATGCTCCCGGTCACTGTCTAGCACCAGCCCTGAGTTATGCCCCTGTGGAGTTGGAACAGTGATATATGCACCCGGTCACTGTCTAGCACCTGCCCTGAGTTATGTCCCCTCCAGAAATTCATGCCCCCGGTCACTGTCCAGCACCTGCCCTAAGTTATGCCCCCTGCAGAGTTATAATAGTAATTCATAGTCTGGTCACTGTCTAGCACATGCCCAGAGTTATGCCCCTGTGGAGTTATAATAAAAATTCAAAACCCCAGTCACTGTCCAGCACCTGCCCTGTGGAATCCTCCCGGCAGAGATAGAATAGTAATTTATGCCCCCGGTGACTCTCCAGCAGCTGTCCTGTGGAGCGCCCCTACGGAGTAAGAATACGTAAATTACAGCCCCATGCACTGGTTAGCACCTGCCTGGAGGGATGTTTTCAATGTCATAGCATTAGGAATAAAATGCTTCAGTTACTAAACACAACTGGTCTAATATAGTTCTTTTTTTTAAGAAAATGTACTACATGGTCTTTGTTTTGCTTAATTATAACAACTTTATACTTACAATGGCAGCACAGTATTTTTCTATTGGGAGAAGGAGTACTGTTTCACTGGAAAGCCGGTCTGCGGATGGTTTACTTGCACTGTGGGGAAAAATGACATATGTAGATATTGTGAAAATATAATTCCCATATGCTGTGGCAACTTAGCAATCAACAGAACACTAGCATCTGCTCTAAAACATGGACATAGTGCAAATCGTTTGTGATGTGAAAACCCCCAAGAGGAAATATAAAACTAAGGGGCCTATTAGCAATAACCGGCGATAATTATCGCTAAGCGCACTTAGCGCTAGGATAATTATCGCCGGTTTCTATCGTGGAGATAGCGTGCTATCAGCAACGCTTATCTCCAATGCGATAGAAACCCCTGCTGTCGCTGGAAAACAGTGCGATTATCGCTGGAAATCCAGCGATAATCGCACTGTGACCGGCGATAGCTTGCTGATAGGGCAAGGGGATTTAGCCATGTAATCCACCTCCCATTGGATTACATGGCTAAGTCAGGTTTGGACCAGGTGTAAAAACAAGCGCTAATAGTGTTTAGCGCTGGTTTCTTTATCGCCTTGATGGCCTCCCTAATAGGCGATAGCGATGTTAGCGACTATTTCCAGTCGCTGCCAGGTTGGGAACGCCTACTTTGCATGTCATTAGCGATAAATATCGCTGGCATGCAAAGTGGCACCCAACCCGGTCGCCATCGCCTAAAAGCTGTCGCTAACAGCTGTTAGCGACAGCTTGCTAATAGGGCGATAAAAATATCGCCGCTTTAGCGGCAAAAAGTGCCGCTAAAGCGGCGATAAAGCCCTTGATAATATGCCCCTAAGGGTCATATTATCAAGAACACCGTTAAATTATCGCCGCTTTAGCGGCAGAAACTGCCGCTAAAGCGGCGATAATGGGCTTGATAATATGCCCTGAGAATTCCAATAGAAGCCCATGTTCTGGTGTCAACATGGGCTTCCATTGGAATTCTCAAGGGCATATTATCAAGCCCATTATCGCCGCTTTAGCAGCAGTTTTCTGCCGCTAAAGCGGCTATAATTTTAACGCCGTTCTTGATAATATGCCCCTAAATTAGCTCACTCCTGGCACTTTCTGCTACATTATCTGAGAGACTACCAAAGCAGAGTTACATTAGTACCGTAGTCATATTGGCACTCTCTAGGACCAATCTAAGGGATGTGCACAGCTGAATTACTTCAGACAATTAGCTGCTTGCTTGTTACCACACTACATTTAAAATTGACTTCTTTATTTGCATTATTTTAGAAAAAATGTGTGCCTCACAATATTCTACACTGCATACCTAGAGGGGTATGGTTATTGTTTTTTTAATATTGTCTTGCTTTATAATTGACTTAAAAGGTAAATTGGGTCCATGAAAGTAGACTGTGCTTACTTAAGTGGTATATCTTTCGTGGTGAATTAAATGAATGAAGTGGAGTAAGCGGCCAGTAAATTGGAAAAAAAGAGAAAAATTCCATTTTAAATTTATTTTGATTATTTATTATGAAGAAGTTAATGCCTGTAGTTTTGTAAATGATGAACTTACTTTAACCACTAGGTGGCACTGACGCGTAGTACAGCTCTTTTCCACAGCGAAGGACTCAAAAACGTGTGGTGCTGTTCAGTGTCAGACAGCAAGTTAGGACAAAATGGTAATTGGCAAACTTTTATACGTTTTCACGAAGGATACATTTTTTTCAACAAAGAAAACGTTTTGGATTGCAGTTTTTGTGCCTAATTCACACGTGACAAATGTTATTGTTTTAAATGTGTTTTACCTTGATGTTTTCGGTTACCAGCTAACCAGCAGAGCCATTTTCCTTTGGGGAGTGCTGTACAACATTCCCAGACAGTAAGGTAGGACTGAAAGTCCATACCCATACTGAATATGCGCATTGGACAGGAATATTGGAATGGTGCTGCATATTAAATTTCAAAAAACACAGATGATGGACGGAATGCAGAGCAAATCAAACATTCTCCCCCAGTCAACAGATCTGGGTTAAATCCATTGTTCTTTTGCTCACCATGCCAACCCAGCTTAGACCCAGCCGTATGCAAATCAGTCTTGACCCTGAGCCTCATGGGAACAGTCCAGACCGAAATGCCAAGCCAGGTCCTCCCTGGACCGGAAACAAGCATCCTTGAACCGGTTTCGGGGAATCACCCTTCATCAGCCAGGCTACCTTGAATCCAGTGGCACAGTGAGCCCGGGACCCACGTCTGCTCATACCTGGCACACTTAGGGCGATAAAGCAAAAGACACACAGATGATGGACGGAATGCAGAGCAAATCAAACATTCTCCACCAGTCAATAGATCTGGGTTAAATCCATCGTTCTTTTGCTCACCATGCCACCCTAGTTTAGACCTAGCCATATGCAAATCAGTCTTGACCCTGTGCCTCATGGGAACAGTCCAGACCGACCTGCCAAGCAAGGTCCTCCTGCACAAGAAACAGGCATCCTGGGACCGGTTTCGGGGCGTCACACCTCATCAGCCAGGCTAGCTTGAATGCAGTGGTACAGTGAGCCCGGGACCCACTTGTGGGCATACCCGGCGCACTTAGGGCAAGAAAGCAAAAGACACACAGATGATGGACGGAATGCAGAGCAAATCAAACATTATCCCCCAGTCAATAGATATGGGTTAAATCCATCATTCTTTTGCTCACCATGCCACCCCAGTTTAGACCCAGCCATATGCAAATTAGTCTTGACCCTGTGCCTCTTGGGAACAGTCTAGACCGAACTGCCATGCCAGGTCCTCCCTGGACCGGAAACAAGCATCCTAGGACCGGTTCCAGGGTATCACCCCTCATCAGCCAGGCTAGCTTGAATCCAGTGGCACAGTGAGCCCGGGACCCACGCCTGGGCATACCCGGCGCACTTAGGGTGAGAAAGCAAAAGACACACAGATGATGGACCGAATGCAAAGCAAATCAAACATTCTCCCCCAGTCAATAGATCTGGGTTAAATCCATCGTTCTTTTGCTCACCATGCCACCCCAGTTTAGACCCAGCCATATGCAAATCAGTCTTGACCCTGTGACTCATGAGAACCGTCTAGACCGAAATGCCAAGCCAGGTCTTTCCTGGACTGGAAACAAGCATCCTGGGACCATTTTCGGGGCATCACCCCTCATCAGCCAAGCTAGCTTGAATCCAGTAGCGCAGTGAGCCCGGGATCCACGTCTGGGCATACCCGGCACACTTAGGGCGAGAAAGCAAAAGACACACAGATGATGGACGCAATGCAGCGCAAATCAAACATTCTCCCCCAGTCAATAGATCTGGGCCAAATCCACTGTTCTTTTGCTCACCATGCCACCACAGTTTAGACCCAGCCATATGCAAATCAGTCTTGACCCTGTGCCTCATGGGAACAGTCTAGACCGAACGGCCAAGCCAGGTCCTCCCTGGACCGAAAACAAGCATCCAAGGACTGGTTTCGGGGCATCACCCCTCATCAGCCAGGCTAGCTTGAATGCAGTGGCACAGTGAGCCCAGGACCCACGTCTGGGCATTCCCAGCGCACTTAGGGCGAGAAAGCAAAGACACACAGATGATGGACGGAATGCAGAGCAAATCAAACATTCTCTCCCAGTCAATAGATCTGGGTTAAATCCATCGCTCTTATTAAATTCCAGCATTTCTCCAAAGCGGACATGTCTTTTGTCTTTTTGGTAATCTTTTATCATGGGGAATGGTATATAAAAAAAAGTTTTTAACCACCACATTGATTTCTGTCGATTCCTGTGCTAATTACTATTTGTCGTTATAATGGTAATCGGCATAAAAGGACACGTTAGCATGGCATTCGTTGTAAAGGTGTTTAAAATCTTTATGCATATAGTGGCGTGATAAAGCATTTTGTACAAAAAACTGGCGTGCTAATGCCATCGTCATTCTAAAACATTTGTTCTAAAAGCCGTTGGGAAAAAGGCTTTTGTTTTTCTGTCTTATAACCCCTGCCCTGAGTGCCTGATTGCATGTGAAACTGGTTTTCTGAATCTTTGCTTGGACTTTCAACTATGTTAATTAGCATATGTGAGCAGAGGCTTGGGCTTGTCTGTGGTACCATGCAGGCCAGTACATATTCTGTCTCCTGAAGGGTTGCAACAAGTTTCACATTAGAATGAGACACAAACCCTTATTCTGGAATTCTGTGTGCCTGTCAAGTGCATACATGTGATCTGATCGGGCCCAGCAGGCGCAACTAATGAAGATGAACATCTACTTCAAATACGGCCTGGAGGCTGCAAATGCCAAAACTGAGCCCCCTTCTGCATCCAGCCTGAGGGCCTCAACTACCTAAGATGAACAACCACCATGCTGATCCCCTCCTAGACGACCTTGTCCCGAATTAGGCTGCTGTAGCGGTCCTATCTTATCGAAGGCGGTGCTGCAGGAGCAGGTTTGGAGAATACACTCACCAGCACCACAAGGGTCACCGTATCTCCACTAAGCAGTTGAAGCATAGTTTCAACGTGAGATGGCTGAAAGGTGGAATGCACATTGCCATAAGAACACTAAACATTTGCTCTGGTGACATTTTCTGTTGCAAAAACTATTGAACAGGTCTGCTCATTTGCCAAGTGGGGTAATTCACGATGAACACCTAGATTTGAAGAGGGTACTGTAGAGCGGTGTAGCACTTTATGGAGAATCATAGAGGAGTTTGAAAACCTACGACTGTATCCCAATTAAACTGGGTGCAGTATTTTATTTTGGTGTGTGATGACAGGACTTTCTTTTTTACTAAAATAAGCACTAGGCTAGACAATACATTACTGTGTCTGTTGGTTGACTGCTGAGTTCTGAGCTCTTGTCCCGCACCTTACCTTCCTGAGAAGCCTTTGACCCTTTGCCCTCACTACCTTGAGAGTCAAGTGCCAGCTTGCAGAGCCATAGTAGGATAGACTCCAGTTCACCCGTTGCAAATGTCCTCAACCATCAAGGTTGACCCAGCAGCTCCTGTCTGTCTTGTAGCTCCCAGAATGGGGTCTGGCAAGGACCATGGCTATTTCACAAATGGCTGGACTCTGCATATAGTTGCGCAGTGGGCAAAAACCGATCAACTGAAATGTGGTCTGAGTGATTGCCAGTAGCTGAGATGAATTCAAGCATTTCTTCCAAACACTTTGTTGCAGATAGAGGATTCCTTTAACAGTATTATGTTGACCTCCTCCCAAGAGCACAGGAGATGTGCTGTGTATTCAAACAATGCACTTTGAGTACATCTCTGACAGCTAACATAAGACATGGTCCCCTGATGATCCATGTGGACCATGATAGAGTGGCAAGAGATTAGGTCAACAAACGCTAACAGAGCCCATCAAATTGCTGTCAACTCCACCAAATTGGATGATCAACTCGTCTCTGCAGGTAACTTTTTGTCCTGGACATGCTTCTCTTTTATGTTAGCACCACACACATCTGTGGTCCAAAGTAGAAGAGAGGGGATGATAGAGACACGCTGAACATAGTGTGGTGTGGACCAAACACTAAGCCACAGCTTCCTGTATTTCAGGAGTTACTGAGTGGAGAACCTCAATGTCAGGCTCCCAGGTATACCAATTGTTGAAAATGAATGGGCATCATGTATTCAGATTAAGACCAGCACAAGTCTTAAGAGCCACAGTGGCTGCAGATAGATGCTGGATTCACAACCATGCGCATGACGAAACCTTCTTAAAAAACACAACAGAAAGCAGAAAGAAAAGAGCCTTGTCCCTAAGAGATGCCCTGCACCGCAAATAATGAAACCTGGTCTGAAAAATCTCCAAGTTTTAGGAAATGTGCAGATGGGACTTCCTCATATTCAAGTGGAACCAAATGACCCAGCAATGACCCAGCATCTGGAGTGTATTGTGGGTGCATTATGTGGAAAAGAGACACACATTAGCTGGTTGTGAAATGCAGAAAGAGAAGAACACGCTCCTTGTGAAGTGAGTCAAACAGTGGAAAAAATACCTTGATGAATTACTATCAAAGATGCCACCAGTTGATGGTCAAGACCTGGATTTGGCAATGTTCCCGCTCCAATGCAAAGCACTGGAACCGTTGAGTGTCTAGATGGACCAGCACATGGATGAATATGTTGCTTAGGACCTGAAGTCAGGAAGTCACTGGAGTTAACGGGAAGGATTAGGGACTGGAAACAATCCAAAAGAAGTTATATGCCACAGCTTTGGTTACACCCTTTAGATCTGTAAAGGTTGTAAAGTCACCATCCAGCTTTGGTTGCAGAAAAAGAATGGGATAACAGCAGAAACCCAGTTTCCCAGCTCAGACCTGGATCATTACCATCACTCCAGGGTAGACCATCTTAATGTGCCTCTGCAGTCACCAAGCACTAAGCATTGGGTCTGACTTGACCAGGGAAGGAGGATCGGTAATTGAATTCACATAAGTAACTCAATGACCCTACCCGACAGACCCCTATTCCTGTTCTGGACCCATCTGCAACAAATCCACAATCTTTACCCTACCAGAAAGTATACTGTGACACAATCCTTTCTAAGTGGATAATGCCAAATACCTGCAGGACAGCAGGATTTCTATAGGAAGGAGCCCCCTTCTAAAGCCTCTCCCACAAAAGAGCACCAAAGCTGTTGTTGCTACTGAGGCTGCTACCTGGACAAGACATAACAATGAGGAACAGGAGAATGATTATTTACTTCTTGCTATATAAAATCAATCAAATTAGGGCCAAAGAACTTGGGCCCCTGGAAAGAAAAACAGGCAATGATGATTTTATAACCAGTCTCCCACTCCCATGACTACAAATATACATATGTTCTGGAGGCAAGGGGGGGCGTGGCTAACCGCCAAGCATGGCGGACGCACTTTAAGGGAGCTCCGCGCCCGGACCAATATATCCTGCTGAATCCTGCATTGCTGGGGTGCATCTTTCACCCGAATGAGAGCTGTGATCTCGAGGAGCGGCAGACGGGAGACATAGCCACCCTAACACCGACTGGAGGGACTTTAGATGGCTGAGTGGAGCAAGTACGCTGACGCCGATTGGGGCCTAATCAAGCCGCCCGATCCCGATGCTGACGAGATGGCGCCGGCCTGGGAGACCGCTGTGGTGTTGACGGAGTGGAGAGGCTCAGCTAAAAATCCCGCTACTGATCCCCGCCTTCTCAGACCATTGTGGGACCCCCATGTGAGAGCGGGGGCCCTGAGAGATAAGTTGCCGGGGCCTCCGGGCCCCCTGCACAGTTCACCGATCCGGCCTGCTCCTCTCCTGCCCCTGCGACAGCGCATTACCTGGGCCCTCACCTGTGCGTCGCTGGATTCCTGGGCCCCGTACGGTGGGCGGTGAGTGTGGGGGCCGGGGAGTTGCCGCGTGCCTGGGCAGGGCCTTGAAGGCGGGCGGCCGACGGCTGAGTCCTGAATTTGCTGCGGAGGGCGGAGCAGCTTGCGGACTCATTCCTGCGCCGTACCCATCCTTGTTGTGGCCTCCGGTGGACAAGTGCGGACTGGAGAACTGCCTACTGGGCATGTGGAGTGATCGGACGCCCCCTCCACCAAACGTGGACCGGCAGCGGCTCGTCTGTGCCTTGGAGTGGAGCCTGGGCCCCGCCCTGTGGCGTGGCCGGCCTGGAGCAACCCCATAGACGGTGGCGGTGGTGGAGCCCGGATGACAACAATGAGTAGTACGCTACGGAGCCCCTGATCCACAGGCTCGGTGCCTTCCTCCTTTCCTCCTAAAAACAGCTTGGCTGGAGAGACTGGGAGGGCCCTGGGACATCGCCTGAAACTGCGGGCTCGCCCTAACGCTGGATGGGCGCATCCCCCCTGTGGAGAGTGAAAATTATAATAAGGCCCCTAAAGGAAGCAGGGCACCTCGCTGGATCCCCGGCGCAAATCACAGCGTCCCTTTCCTTCCCTCTGGCGAGCAGACACTGGAGAGTGAACACGAGGGCCTTGGGACGTGGCACGGGCCTGTCATAGCTAAGGAACAGCCTTCAACTGGGGGATGGCCTGAACGTGCTGCATTTTGAGGACAATCTCGCTACTCTGTGAGCGGAGACATAGCTGGATAGGGGACCACCTCTAGTACCTGTGAAGACACCCAGTGGGATAAAGGGCTGGATGGTGGGGAAAGCTGCCAAGAGCATTACTTTGAGTCACCCACTGGAGCCCACCGGCCCAGGCCGTAATCGGCATTTCTATCACAATTCTCGCTGTATCCACAGTGGACAGATCATACACCCTGCTGACCACCCAGAGCCGATCTTCTACGACAGGGCCCTACTTAATATAAAAACGAAGACACCAAACCCAAATAAGTACACTTACCTCCAGGTGCATTGAACTGACTCCCGGTGCTGCGCTGGGAAATAGCGAGAAATGGGGTGCCCAAAAAGCAAAGTTCCGGAGAACACCACCACAAGTTCACAACAGGCGGAGGACACTGACGCTCCCACTCAGCAGCCCTTCTCGAGCTGCGTCCCACCAACTAATATGGTTTCAGAACCCGATAAACTGGATCTAATTCTTCAGAAGGTATGAGACTCTAGAAAATCCATAGAGCAGCAAATCGGCTCCTTGACAACAGGATTTACTCTCCTGAAAGCAGACCATGCCAAACTTGCCACCACCGTTAAAGATAACAAACTCGCCATAGCTGAACTGGTGCCGCAACATAAGGATCATGCAATGCAACTGACACAACTGCAACATCAGGTGACGGGACTGCAGGAGTGGGTTGATGATGCAGAGGGAAGAGCTCGGCAGAACAACGTCCGCGTTATTGGCTTGCCGTAATGTTGTGAAGGGCCCAACGCCACCAGGTTCATGGAACAATGGTTCAGGGAGCATGTGGCCACAGAGGGCCTCTCAGACTTTTTCTGTGTAGAGAGGGCACACAGAATCCCATCAGGCCGACCAACGGTGGGGGCCATGCCTCACCCCATGATTGCCCGGATCTTAAACTTTAGGGACCGAGACATGTTACTTCAGAAGGCCAGAGAGGGGCCCCCAATACAGTATGAGAACCAAAGGATTTCATTATTACCCGATTACACGATACTCATGCAGCGCAGAAGGTCCTCGTACCAGGCGACCAAAAAGAGGCTTAGAACTATGGATCTTAAGTACGCCCTACTCTTCCTGGCTTGCCTGAAAGTCATACATGAACAATAAGCGAATTTCTTTGACACTCCGGAGGACGCTGATGAATGGCTGGAGATCATGTTTCCTCCAACAACATCTGGGTCCTCCTCACAAAGTATGCCTCAAAGCCAGAAGACGCCGATGACTCAGAGATCACGCCGTAATAGACTTGTCCAGAAATCCCAAGGCGGTAACCCCACTCCGGAGCAGGCCCAACGGGGACAAGAGGAGGCGATAGCAGCAGCAAGCACCTTCAGAGATACTAACCTCCAATCGGCATCTGAATCTTCTGAGGAGAACACTGCTCATTCTGACTCGGAGAACAGTATTGCTTTGTTTCCCACTGTGTCTCCTCAGACTGCAGATGACTTGCTGGGCTAACGTAATGCCGGGTGGGGGGACCTGACCTGAATTGCCCGGCTTGAACGCTCTGCAAAGGTAACTGGTAAGGTAACAGCAGATAGCGGCACACATATCATTCTCCCAGCTTCGATACAGACACGTCAGTAAATGTATTGGGTCCGGGTAATGTGGGCTCTAACATCCCATACATCACTATGTACAGCATAGGAAGCACCCCCCAGAATGCGAACACACCTCGTAACCTGTTCACAGTTCACACTGTTGTTATTTTAGTTTGGACCAGTGTAGTTCCAGCACTGGACCTAGTATTTCAAGTTAATCCAAGCGAGTTTAGGGTTACTGACTCACCCCACGCATCACGATTCCTGGTATCCGCCTTGGCACCTCGACCTATTGAACGCAATATACACAGATGCATGGTCACATGCCAGACGCATATACAATAATAACCTGGAATGTACGGGGACAGGGTTCCATACACAAACGCCATAGAATATACGCACAGCTAAACAGGCGCAGGGCTCACATAGTGTTCCTCCAAGAATCCCACCTCACCGACTCTGAAGCTACAAAGATGCGTAAGAAATGGAAAGGTCAAATCTTTTCCACATCATACTCTGCCTTTGCCAGGGGGGTGACAATCTGGGTCAGGGGCGGGGTCCCATTTGTAGCCTTAGAACAACGCATAGACCCGCAGGGTCGATATACCTTAGTGCGGGGAACACTGGATGGCGCCCAAGTGATACTGGGGAGTCTTTACGCCCCTAATTTTGACCAAGATAAATTCCTGATGAACATTAATGATGTGTTGGCGGACTGGGCAGTGTACCCATGGATACTAGGCGGTGACTACAACGCGGTCATGGACACTACCATGGACCGTTCACACCCCCCGGTTCCGGGAGCGGGGTCCATCAAACAGGCAGAGGCACTGGTTAGATGGTCGGAGGGTTGGGCAGTGGGAGATGTCTGGCGTCTTAAAAATCCGACCTTTTTGAGGTCTTTCTTTTCCCCGACTCACCATCTACACACGAGGATAGATAGGATATGCTGCTCTACTCCCCTCACTGCTCAAGTCACACACACTACCTATCTGGGTAGGACTTTATCTGATCACAACCCACTAGAACTAACCCTTGCCTGGGGTGTAACCCCCACCCTGGTCCCCACTTGGAAATTATGGCCTCAGATGCTGGAGGACCCTGTTTTCAAAAATACAATGGCGGTCGGTATCCAAAACTATTTTACAGAAAACGCCAACTCTGCCTCCACAAGACATAGAATGGGATAAGGGGCATAGCTATTAGTACAACGGCGGGGGCACGGCAGGAAATACACAACAACCTTAAAGCTGTTGAAAACAGCATGAACGCATTAGAACCGGAAGCGACACGGGACCCCACTAAGACAGCTGAGTTGCAGGAGGCGCGTATCAAGCACGCCGAACTGCTGGAAAGCCTCAGAATAATAGACTATAAGTCATATACTCAGTTAAAACATACGGAGGCTGATAAATCTGGTGTGCTGCTGGCACGTATCTTACGCGACGCGCCCTCCACCGTTGTCATACACGAGATAGCCACACCAGGGGGAGACACTGTAACCACCCAGCGGGATATAAATGAAGCCTTCTGCAATTATTACGAAACCCTATATCAAGTCCCAACGCAGCGGACAGATGACATCATAGATGCCTTTTTAGATGATCTACCTTTTCCCCAACTAGGCCGCACCGCTGAAGATGCTTTATCAGGCCCCATCAAGTGGGCAGAAATTAAAGAAGCTACACGGACATTACCACGCAATAGGGCCCCTGGCCTAGATGGTCTACTGATAGAATTCTTAGACACCTTCGCAGATACTATGATCCCCAACTAGAACAGCTATACAAATCTGCGCTGGAAACAGGGTTCCTCCCCTCCACCACAATGTAGGCATTAGTAGTGTCCCTTCCTAAACCGGGCCGCTCTGCCACAGACATCTCAGGGTACCACCCCCTCTCATTACTTGCCACAAAATATAAAATACTGAGCAAAATCCTGGCACTCCACCTCCTCCGGTACCTGCAGAATTTGATACACACTGACCAATGTGGCTTTGTGCCTGCGCGCAGTACTTCACTGAATATTCGTAGACTATACCACGTTATGGGGACCGTCTCTGCTATGGATCATAATGCGGGCTGCATCGCATTAGACTTAAAACAGGCATTTGATACTCTCCACTGGGACTACATGGTGAAACCACTGGGAAAATTGGTATACCACCGGCATATCTGAAATGGGTACAGTTACTGTACACGGCCCCCACGGCGTGGGCCCGTACAGGGAGTCATATCTCCCACACATACCCAGTTGGTAGAGGCACTTGTCAAGGATGCCCATTGTCACCCTTGTTATTTGTGCTTGCACTGGAACCCCTGGCCATTAAATTACGGTCCGAAGCAGAACAAGTGGGCATTAGGCTGGGACACACCATGCATGTACTGTCGGCATATGCCGACGACATAATCCTATATGCCAAGGACCTGGTTGATGACCTAGGGCCCACTCCAGATATATTCCCGCAATTTGAACTGGTCTCTGGCCTGGCTATAAATGAGGCAAAATCACAAGCGTTCTTTTTTCACCCCGGCGTACACCCAGATACCATACAATTTGGACAACTCTCCCTCTCTGTAGCGCAACACAGGTTCAAATATTTAGGTATACACATCTATAGAGAATCGCAAGACCTAATAGAAGGCAACTTGAATAGGGCTATTAGGGCACTCCGATCCCAGACGACCTTCTGGACTTCGTTGCCATTGTCCGTGATGGGACGGGTGGCTATCTCAAAAATGGTAATCCTCCCACGGCTGCTGTACTTCTTCATGAACCTACCGGTGATAATTCCTACTCCCATATTTAAAACACTAGATACATTACTCTCCGATCTAATCTGGGGGAATGGCCGTTAAAGGATGGGCCTAGCCAAACTGCAATTAGAGATGGATAGGGGCGGACTAGGGGCACCTGATTTCCACGCATACTGCTACGCAAGCCAACTACAATGGCTGCCGTACTGGCTGGCAGGACGCAATTTACATGAGGTGGGATACACAGTACGTGACATCACCCGTGGTGTCCCACACACTTTGGTATTGCCTCGCTCGAAAGTCCCACAGAGTGCACCTACGCTGTTACGCACAGCACTTCCGTACTGGCGCAGGTCGGTGCAATATACGCGCCGGAGCATCCCATACACTAATAACGTGCCATTACTAGGTATCCCCACACCCACCGGTCAAATTACAACCTGAACTACCTGCAATTGGGCTGAGGAGGGGGTCACCACAGTGGGGGCGCTCTTCAGCAACGGTACTCTCATGGACCATGAGAACTTCACTAGAGAAAATGGGGTTCTGGGCAACCTATACATGACGTACGCAGCAATCCTTGCCTATGTTAAAAAGCACTGGGCCCCTACCAGAGAGGAACCCCAAATGCATGAACGAACACAGGCACTCTACCTCATGGGAAGAGGGTGTCATCTCACGAAATGGCTATATCGTGCCATCAGGCTGGGATCTCTCTCACTGACCTGCGCAACAAATGGTCTGAGGACCTTGGGAAAGAACTGACCGATAAGGAATGGGCTACACTGCTGGAATACCCCAAAAAGGTGTCTCGCAATGCCAAGTTCAAATTCATACAGTACATGATATTACATAGGGCATACCTCACTCCACACCACTTACAGCGTATATTCCCGGACACACAACACCTGTGCCCCAGGTGTAGGTTAGAAAACGCCGATATTTTACACATGCTTTGGGCATGCCCTATAGTAACTGAATTCTGGGTGGGGGTAGTCCAGATCATAAGAACCAGGACAGGTACTCCTATAGAGCAGACAGCTGACAGTTGTGTGCTTGGCTTGCGCCGACGCCCAAAATCGCAAAAGGTGCAAATACGCTTCATTGACTTGGCGGTTCTTATTGCCAAACGCGCCATCACAATGCGGTGGAAGTCGGCGAAGGCCCCATCAGTTTATATTTGGCATAGTGAGGTGGTGCGCTGGGGTAGTGCGGAGAGCGCTGCCATCAGACGAGAGGAGGCCCGAGGCCTGCATAAGACCCTGATATCAATGGAATGGGAGCTGTTACTAGAAGCACTTGAAGCCCTTGAACCTGCGCCCATCCCTAGAATAAATGACGAATAGTATGATAATTATTGACCGACTCCAACTCCCCCCTACTACCGGCCCCGGAACAGTATACATAAGTAGAATGGTTCTCCAGACCCCACACTCTACACATGCCTCTATGGGCAAAACGCGGAAGCCAGGGTAGACTACATAGCTGAGTATCTTAACTGGGGTAGAACCAGCCAGGAGGGGTGGGGGGTAGGGAAGTTTAGATGTTATGGTATCGCAATTGCACTCATGCATAGCCTTTCTTTTCCAGGTATTACTGTAGGAATGCACATGCAATATAACCTGTACCAAAGATATGTATTGCCTAGTAATAGATATAGACTAATGACAGTAAGGTATACAATGTACGGTATTATTTTCACATGACTGCAAATTTACCTGTGAATGTGCATGTTTTGTTGAAAAGAAAAAGAGAAAACAAATAAAATGTGTTAAAAAAAAAAAAGTTCTGGAGGCAAGTGAAGCCTCTGAAGTGAAGCTATTAACCACATTCCATGAAAGGTCACATCCAATCATAACCGAGTGACTAGTTCCTCAGATGCCATTGATATTCAAAAAGGCATTTAGGAGTAGGAAAGTTAGTAATCCTAACTTTACTACTCCTAAATGCCTTTGTGAATACCGAAAGTCGTAAAGTTAGGATTTTGTCTCAGTTTAGGAGTAGTAAAGTTAGTAATCCTAACTTTCCTACTCCTAAATGCCTTTTGTGAATACCGAAAGTCGTAAAGTTAGGATTTTGTCTCAGTTTAGTAGTAGTAAAGTTAGGAATCCTAACTTTCCTACTCCTAAATGCCTTTTGTGAATACCGAAAGTCGTAAAGTTAGGATTTTGTCTCAGATTACTTTTGTGAATCGGGCCCAGTAAGTGCAGGGGTACAAAGTGTTTCTGTGAACCCGTCGCTGGCACTGCTGCATGCTTGAGTTGCATAAATTACAAGTTCCCTGGTCTTGATTCCACTTTATGCCTCTTTCTTCCACCACCCTAAACTTTCTGCCTCTTTTTCTCACTCTTGCAGGTTCTTTATTGTCCCTGGTTTTTGCCTTTGTCAATGTCTTGCCCTTTTTCTCTTGCCCCTTCCCACGTATCTGGCTCTTACTCTGGGTCAAATTCGAATGATGATAATTAGGTCCTGGGGTCATCAGTGGTGGCTGGTGATGTTTGAAAGTGGTGGGTCGTTAAAGGTCTTTCCAACGTTCATGGCACAAGCAAGGCAGCCACACAGTCCCAAGGTCTGAATTCTGAAATATGGATGTACAGGCAGAAAAATGCACTATCTGAAACAAAGCAGGTGAAGTGAGGATGCCAATAATTATCCATGGAGAGGCGCTCACCAAGACCCCTGGCACGCAGCACCAAGACTATTGCCACGTAGCACTAGGTTAGCTGAAATAGCAGCCACAGGTGGAACAGCTTTAAAGCACATAGGTTTCTTTGTCTGATCCAGGTGTGGTGACATCTTATCTGTTATAATAATGATGCTTGGATTAAGAAAAGATTTATGAAACTGATGTAGCTGGACCACCAAGAAAAGTTAATTCTGTGCTCAAACAATCATAAAGCACATCTTTGTAAAAGGAAAATTCTTTAAAGTAAACAGTTTAACCTGAATTATTTTTGTAAAACATAGCCCATTTTTTAAAACTTTTTTTGTAAGCCTTTAGTTTTGCACAAGTTCTGTCTCGTGTATTCGACGTGACATGGTCTTCAAGTTCTGCAGGAGCACACGGCTGGTGCTGTGCCAGGCTGCTTGACAGGACCCCCTCAAGCTGCCTGCCAAGCAGATGGGAGATGAAGGGAAATTTCCCAAGGCAATGATATCTCTCACATAAGAGCGCACCAGGAGAGCATGTACTGCAGAGTCTGCAAGGAGGTCACACCAGTTTAATACAAAGAGCGCTGCATTAATCTCAGGGGTAGGTGGGTAAGCAGTAATTTTAGAGCGCCTCTGACTGATAATGTGTAGAGATATCACATGCAAAGCTGCCAAGTGACCCGATCTAACACCATCATCTATTCCTAGCTTTTGAGCAGCCTGTGCATTGCATTCTGGGACTTTGAGTCCCTTACTGGGAAACGAGAAACTAAATGTCCCAGAATAAAGATTGCTGCTAGATAAGAAGAAAACATTTTTTGTCAGGTGGGGGAATCGCTAATAACGATTCCCAAAGGTAGAAGTACAGAAACTCGCACTGCAAACACTGAAGTTCATTAATAGGAAAGCGTAATTATTTGTTAACTGCTGTTCAGTGAGGACGTGCCCCAGGGGCAAGTCGACTGCTTAATGCGACAAGACACAGTGATCATGCACCTCGGAGCATTGATATCAACAGCCCCCCAGTGCAACACCCACCTTCCTCGGATAAGTTCAAAGCAGAATAAAAGCAAGCGCACAGCTGTTTCTTTATTAGCGCTTACCTGTCTTGAAGTTCCAGCTTAGTCTGGGAGACCGAGGATGCCAACCACACGGAGGCCAGAGTCAGACTGGCAGCATTGTTAGTGCAGCAATTTCCGGCTCCTCAACTGCTCCCAGCCTCGCTCACTGCCCGCAGTCGCCATTTCAGATCCTGACTCCATCCCTTCTTCTCCTCCTCCTCCCCCCAGCTCCCTTGCTCTCCTCGAAGGCCCAGGTGGTGTGTAGTGCACGTGCTCAGGGTAGGAAGGAAACGGAAGGTGGTTCACATTGACTTCATATCATCGTGAACCTAACCAATCTTGGAGCTGCTCTCAGCATGAGAGAAGCCCCAGGATTAGTTTGAGCAGGTTAACCTAGCGCTCCTTTTGAGCCTAGGTCCCTGTGCCTGCAATCCCTGGCAGGTTAACACCAGCTGTGCGTTTTGCAGTGTGAAGTGCACATGTCTAGCTGGCCGTCGCAAGACGGCTGGCCATTTCGACATGCGCACTGGGCAGCCACCTTCAAAAATCACCCGCTTCTGCTGCTGCCATCAGCCCCGCCCTGAAACTCCGACACTCGCCGCTAGAACAGCGCTCTCGTGCCTGACTGCCTGTGATAATGATAAAGTAGTAACAATGGTATGGTCTAAAGGGTGGGGGAGAGTCGCAGCAGGCGGGGCGACGCTCCTCTGCTCTTTAAAAGGAACCGTCCCTGGGGGTCATATTAAATACAGTGCCCTGGGGACCTAACTGGCGCATGTGCCCATTTTCTTCACACAGCGCTACATCATTTTAGGCCAATCACCTGTTTGTTTTTAGGTCAAGCCTGAGCAGCGCATGCGCTGCTCTGCGAGGCATGCTATATTGAGGTATGGCATAGAAGCTCCGTCCATTTCCTGCCCATCTTTTCAATTTGCTCCTGTTACTGTCCTTTTGAAATCGTTGCTTTTCATTCGTGAATAGGCTTAGTAGTCCCTCCTTGGTACGGCCTTGTCTGCATTTGTAACCTCCCATGAGGACTGGACTTTTTACTTGTGTTGTCACACAAGTCTGCTTTATCTAGTGGGTGAGCACTGTTTTCTTTAATGATCTTCCCTATTCCACCCACGACGTCGCAGCACGCCGCCACCTTTTATATCATGTCATTTACTCATGTATTTTTTCATTTCCAGCACGGTCCGCTTTACCTATAGCGTCCGCGCTTATTTATTTATTTAATTCGCAGCATGACCGCTTTCACTTTAGCAGCCAAGCTACAAATCTTTCTTCCTTTATTTATTTTTATTACACATTGTGTAAAAACACCCCATAGGCACTTTTACTTTAATGTTGGCCGCGCCCCTTTCTTTAGACGCCTCACCCACACATGCGGTCTGGTTCCTGGCGCACATAGCCTTGGCTGCAGCGCACAGAGACCTTACACTGCCGCACACAGAGGAATAAAATTAGAGGGAACATTAGTCATAACTCGCTTTCAGGAGTCCTGCTAAGTCGCAGCCAAGCAAGCCATTTTTCACGCCTTGACTTCTGATCAATTTCTTCCTGGCCCATGCTTACCAAAAGTGCAGAGATCAGAAACTGAAACCCCACTTAATGAGGCTCACAGGTTGGGATACACTTAAAAAGTGGGCCCCAGGCCCCATTTAAAAGGGCCACCATCTGCCTGCATCCCCAGCAAACACTTTTCCTACCCTTTCTACACAGAAATTAGTAGCGAGCTGCAGAGCATGAGCATGGCACACAAAAAGCTATTGGTTAAGCCAGGATGGTAAAAAGAAAAATAAAGAAGTCACCATATATAAGTAGCAAAAGCAAAACAGAGAACCTGAAAAAATGGTTCACCTTACATTGTTTCCATGACATACCTTCCGAGACAGGAAAACACACAGACATGGCTTTTGTACAAAGGAGTGGTTTTGGGCTCTGAAGAAGCAAAAAGATGACAGATTGTCATCCAGTGGTATGGGGTATAGGCTCTTTCTTCATTTGATATGTATGAAGAATACCTGTCACAAAACAGTCTACTTCGCTGGTTATGGAGAGTGGGCGAGGAAATCTGACGGGAAGGAAATGTATTAATTTATTTGCATAGAGGCAATAGCATTTTGAACTGCAATGCTTTATAGACTCAGGCTTTACCATCATTGCTTACATAGGATGAGGTATATCCTATGACACCACCAAATGGTGGAGCTAAATTTTTGAAAAAAGACAAGAAAATGATCCGGGTTTTTTGATGTATGAGATGCCCATGTTGGAGGCAGTGACAGTTATTACCAATGGTGGCTCTCAAAACGAAATATGTTGGCTTTGAGGGTGATAGTTGTATCGTCCTCCCCAGCCTGGTAGCATGTAAATGAATTACGCCACACACGGTGCTTGATATTACATGTCTTTATTTCTCAGAGTGTAACCAGTAACTGAAACGTACTGACTCATGAATTTTATTAATCACAAACCATTTACTTATGTCACTGGACTATGCAGTCCGTTAGGGACCATATGGGTCCCGTGCTCTGTAACACACATGACGCTACATCTCCCCCTATGTTAAATAAAAAAATACAAACAAAACATATACATCATAGTTCCTCAATGTGTCATCGAGGCGCTAGAACCACTCTTCCAGATCTCTTGGTGTGAGGCTGAGGAGACACAGGAGAAACAACCACAGTCGGCACTGATGAGTTAGCCACGGAGCCAGAGCTGGGGCTCTTCTGGCCCTCTGATGACAGAGTCTCATTCTGGATGTCTGGAACCGAAAGACTCTGAGGCAGGTGCTTGAAATGTGAGAAATCCCTTGTAATGGACTTTCCAGGACAGTGAGCAGTCACCACGTGCCCCTTACTAGTCAGAACTTGCAATGGATTGGCATTGAATGGAGCATCAGATTTGCGTTTTCGCCTTTGCTTGACAAGGACATGATCCCTCAAGTGAAACATAACGAAATGAAATGAAAAGAAAGGAATGGAAAAACAATGGTTTTGTGACTTTTTGTTTCTCTGTATTCATGTAACACAGTTTTTCTACATCTATCACAAGCATGACTCATACGTGATCATACAACATGTGTATTTTCACATGCTGATCAAAACAAATATCTTAATACACACTTTTGTAGTGATCTGTTGACTACACTCATTCCATGTCATAGCCTAAACTCACTAATCAAGGCCTATGACATCATCTAGCCCGGGGCTCCTACTGTTATATTCCCAGGTTAGGCCCAGATGTGTCTCTAATGATCTGATCAAACCACACTATGTGGCTGATTCTCAACAGTAGGCCGCGTGGGCTCCTGAGTAACTGCCGTACTCCTCTTGCTACTGTACAGGAAGTTCAGATGGAAGCTTTAATAACAACGGAAGATTCCACTCTCCAACGAGAAGCTGTAAACAACAATGACATGATACTTCTCACTGTTGAAACAACTAAAACTGTACAATCAACAAGTACAGCAATCTCAATTTGAAAAATTGACGACGTCTTAGTGAATATGCCACAGATCGAGTCATCTCCCAGTCTACAAAACCTGCTGAGCTGCCAAAAATAGACCGGACAGTGTCTGGCTTCTTCATGCAATATGATGACTTCTCATCGGATTCAAGTGAACCTGAGCTGCCACCACCGCCCCTCCCTTTCAAGCTATACGTGTATGCTTTCTACCTTTGACTGAAAAAGACTTACTTCATCCCACCTGGTTACATCTCTGGATCACAATAGGGTTACTTTTCCTGGTACTTGGATTGGTTTGGTGACTGTCTTTTTCTTACTTCTGAATGGACACTATCTCCCAGAACGCTCGGCAGTACAACTTGTGAACTTGGTTCTAAAACCACATGCATCATCGCACCGTGAACTAAGGGACCTGACCCTGGTGAACAATACAGCAGTAAAGTGTAAAGGAACAAGGGCCCCCTGCTAAACAATAAGAGTTCCTTTAGGTAGGGATCGGAAAGTAAATGTAAAGTCCTAAGGCAACTCAAATAACAATCAAGAACAGACAATGGTTCTAAATGAACTGAAGGAACAGAATTTTACAAAAGTACAAAATGTGTTTTATTTTCTTCAAACAATACAAAAAACATGAAAATTAAATCAATCCACATGCTCACTCCAATCATATCTACATCCATTCACTCATTCTCATAACTGAAAACATTCAAATATGCAATGACAAAAATAATCGATGTGTATAATTAATTCCACAGTAGCTAATCAGTCTACTTCATAGAGATATGATGATTAAAAAAGCTAGGTTCTGCACTACAACAATGAATAAAGCACGACTGAAGACCAGATGGTGTCTAGGTCAGGACAACAACAGAAGAGAACGTGACTAGAGACCAGATGGTATCTACGCACGTTTCGGCACCCGAAGTGCCTTCATCAGGAAAAGCCACAAGTTTATATGTCTTGATACCTGTAAGTACAAAAACAGTACATGTAGTTCCTTCAAAAAAGATAATTGATTCAAGGATAAACTGAAGTAATTAATTGCTTCGCATCTGTGAGCAGTAATGTATATAGTCCCAAGTACCAGAGATTCTATGCAACCAGAAAAAAACTTTTTGACAAAAAATCAATATCCAAAAGAGGTGTTACAGACTTAATTACAGTGATTACCATGCTATACATTGATCAGATTTAAAAGATATGCCTAGAAGAGAAGGGAGAATCCTTACATGCATGAGCAAAATATCCAAGACAACCAGTGTGGTTAGGTCTTTAGTGGACTAAATTAACAAAAAAAACCCTGAGTAATGCAGGAGCCTACGAGGCACAATGCAGGGATTGTAAGAGAAATCCTGTCCAACAACGTTATATTTGGAAACGGGATGTATCTGGACGTGAAATGAAAGAATTGCAATGGGTATCATGACAGATCATGTCACGAAAAAGACACCAGAATTAAACACGACCACCCACCTAAGAGAATAGCAGGATGTCCAACATATAAGTCAGTCGGAAAATACCGATTCCAAAGGACCTGTCCGGGATGATTGTACAGGCGGTCCGTCTTTAAAATCAGCCTCTAAAACAACCCAAGGGACATACGTTAACCCTACTGTCAAACCAAGACAATGATGTGTAAACTTACACAAATTGTGGCAGTCAGCAAACCCGAAGAAAACCTGAGCATCTGCTGCTGCGAATATGTGATATTGGATCTGAAACAGTAACGGACGGACTAAGATTTATGCTGAATGGTCTGCAACGATGAGCAGATAATAAGTGCATACGGGGATAATGTCTTACCGATGATATACTTTCTGGATGAAACGTTGGTAGCTAGTCAGCAGCCAGACGCCATCTTGATTAAAAACGGACGCAAAGAAATTGGACATTTAGAAAGCCGGTAATTGCGGTCATATGATCTGTCACGTGCTTTTGAATGGAAGGACTTAAAACATTCACCAGCAGTTACGATCATGTGACCTATCACATGCTTTCTGAAGGATAGAAAAGAAATGTAATGAACACAGCAGCCATTAGTGAGAGGGTAAGGGCACCATGCAACCCTATCACTGTTGATGCATATCAAGCTTCAGACAGACAACTCACATCATCTGATGGACGCAAAGATGTCGTATATTTACAAAGCCGACAGTGGCGGTCATGTGATCTGTCATGCGCTTTCAAATGGACCAAGCAGAAGTATGGCCAAGACCCGGCAGGCAGTCGCTGTCATGTGACCTTTCACCTAGCTTTATATAGATGGAAAGGATGTGTAGCAAAAATGGCGGCCAATAATAAAGAGGTAAAGGCATCATGTAACCCCATCCCTGTGGATGCCAATTGAACTTACAGGGAAACACATCACATGATCTAATAGGCTCTATGAGTAGAGAAAGATGATGAAAAACATGATTACGCCTGTAAGCCACAAAATAATCCCTTTAAGAATGATTAGACAGGCCGGTAGCCATATAAGCCCAGGGGGTGTGATGACAACATGCCCTGATCGGTACTGCTCAAATCACAACTGCATATGTAGGTATAACTATTCCTATAGAGTATATTGATAGGACAAACAAAAGTAATTAATCTACAATATGCGGGTGAGAAGATGGATAAGGGAGAACCACAATCTGAGAATAAAGTAAAAAATGCAGTGATGAGTCACTAAAAAAATAAAACACTGTACCTAATATCATTACAATCACTTATCGGGACAGATGATAATGTGGACAAGATGGCAAAACCATCTCCCGAGGATGAATGTGTCTGATATGTGATAGAATGGCATAGAGCCCTATACCAATAAGTCAGACATCTAGACTAAATATTGAACAAAGAGAAAGGTAAACTCAACCGGCATTGAAACGTATGGCTTGTTCCCATGGGATTTCCTGATTTAAGCCACGGGACACCGTATCTAAAATCCAGTATACTTCTCTGCTTTTTTTGGTAGCTTCTGGATCACAGCCTGGTTTGTGGTTTATTTTTTCCAGCATAAGCCAATCAATTTCCTCAGGTTTGTGCCCTAGCTCAAGATATACAATGTTCTTAGTTTTGCAATTCGTTAAAGATTTCATAACGATGTGATGCAGCAGTTCCAATTCCTGAAGGAATTGTTTAGGACAGGTTATCGTATGATGTGTATGGACCTACTGAACTTTTCCAAATTCCTTATTAGTTTAAAATATCCTTAAATGATATAATCACCTCTTGTACTTTCTGTGATGATTGGGGCATTAAAACTGTGCATGATTTGCTTGCAGATCTAGAGCAATCAGCTACATTTTCTAATGATGAATTGTATGATGGTACATCTAATTATGGAGACATGCTCTGTTATCAACATTATGGTCACGATTGTGTACACAAAGCTAGTATCTCACGCGCTGTTTATAATTACGCACAATGGGAACACTGTCCAACACAGCTGAAAAGTAGTTCAAAGACATTTGCACAAACGTTTGTTTATTTTTCAGGTTTTAAAATATCAGACCCAGCCTCGTTTAAAATACACTGACAAACACCAAGCTGATATACTCTGTTTCATTTATTTCCCAACTGCCTATACAGGGTTTCGAATTTTGGAAAGACACCATAGACACAAAATCTGTTTGGGGGACAAAAGATTGGCACGTTCAGGAAACTGAGGCCTTATTTAGAGCATGCCTCATACCACATCAAATGATTTCCTGAACAACACAGTGCAACAAACTTCTTGTCTTGGTATAGCAAAAATGAAGGATTTGAACACACCGCGTATACCCGCATTTTTACGCTTCGAGAACTGGCAGCACTTAACACACTTCTGTGAGGATACACTAGATACCATTATACGTAATGGTTCTTTCAATTTATCAGACCAAAATTGGAAGGGATGGTTGGTTTTGCCGACAGACACAAATAAGGTTCAATCTAGATTCCTGGGCAACACCGAAGGGTTTAAGATCAATAGGCCTGATCAGCGATATGTGCAAACAGAACACTCAGAGTGGTGACATCATATAGTGTTGGGAGGTTGTGCCTAGATTGGCTAAAAACCTCAACACTTTCCCAGGTGAAACAACATTTGTCCCTACTTTCTAATGACATAGATCTCAGGAATTTTATGTGTGGTCCCTGGAACCCATGTCAAAAGCGCTTTTTGTATGGAATTTACAAGGAGCTGTGGAAGATTTCTCAACAGGAAGCTGCTGAGAGATTGCGCGAGATCGACCGGGCTAATTTAGAAAAGGCTTTGGCTGTGGTTGACAATGGTATTACCACATTATCATCTAGAATTTATTCAATGGGCAACATAGTGTCTTCTGCAATTGACATAATACAGCAAGGCGTGTCTATTTTACAACATGGACAGTCACAATTACAGTCCATCGGAATACTGAGCTGGACATTACCAACATTAAATGTTCTGGCCATGTGCCTTGGTGTTACATCAACAGCACAAGTCTGTTTTTGGCATACTATCTAACTGAAAGACAGCTTGTGATGGCACGTAGAGATGCAAAATATACCATGTGGCACCAGCCGCGGTCCGTGCAGGTAACAGCGGTGGGGCCGAGTGCTGGGGGATTTCGAGGGACGATGCTGAGGGAAAATTAATTATTTATTTAATTTTCCCTCAGCATCGTCCCTCGAAACCCCCCGCACGAGGCCCCTCGCCCCACCGCTGTTACCCGCATGGACCACGGCTGTGTGGCACATTGAAAAAACATACCAATTACCTTTCACCGTGGTTGAGACACCATCCACAGACTGTATAAGCCATGGTTACATCACCCTACTGGTCACAGCTTTCCAATTCCAATATTGTCTCCAATACCAACAGGTAGGCAGATATGAAGTGCAAGGGGAAGGGTATGTGCATAAGTATTGGGAATTACCATTCCGGTTTAGATGCAGGAATGGTGACACAGAAGTTTTCCTTTGTGGTTCCGACTATGAGGATGCTTTAAGCAGGTCCTTAATTTGCAAAGACATTTCTCTCCACGGGGCATGCAATGCTTTGGTAGCAAACTTGTCTTGTTATCTGAAGGGTTCTCCATCTGCCGTGATTCATCCGGTGTTCAAGCTACTCTCGAATGGGAGCTATTTGATGCTGAATGATCAAGGTTGTTGCGGAATGGAACCGGGCATTGCTTATCTAGTGACGGTTAATTCCATAGTGACTTGTTGCATACAAGTACTGTTTCCACCAGCCCGCACAGTTAGAGAAGCAACGCTATGGCCTTCGATAAATGTTTCCAACATACAGTTAGATTCTTTGAGCAAATTGAAAGCCATGCTTTTTCAAAAGGATGTGGCCTTAACTTCTGCTAGAGAGATGTTTGATCTCCAAATTGCAATGTCCTCGTCTGAGATACAGACACTACTCCATACTAACTTCCTGCTGCATTTTGGGTAGCTGGTCCACCGTATCTTTAACACGTCTGATGCAAAAGGAATAGTGCACTTTTTATGTATCGCTCTGGACTGGTTAGCACCTTTCAGACGATCATACACTCAGTGTTGGGAAGTGTTTTTGGAGGGCTCCCACTTGTCCTGCTACTTGTGGTGGAAATTCTGAGTTTAATTTTTCTGCTCCACAATGGACGTCCCATTTCAACTGGAAGTGGAGACAGCACTGCTTGTGCTGTGTTGCCATGAGCGCATGGTACACTGCTTCGGCACACCTCGTTTTCAAGAACTGAACAAGCACTGGTTCTTATCCTTCAGGCCTGTCTTACTTGGCAGCATACAACCTGTCATCCGCTGTCTGCTTTGCAGTCACAAATGCGTCCTGGATATATGTCTTGTTTCACAATTGTTTGCGCCACCGGACATTGAAGTACTCATGAAACCCTTAAAGGCCCATGTGTATTGTTGTCCCCAGCGTATTCCATTAATAATGAATGCATTCTTAGAGCCACCCTAGGATGCTTCAAGTCCTAGTGATGTGAACAGCGGCTATGCGGAACACTTATGGGCTACAATGCCTCCCTCAGCGGTTGCTGTGGAAATTGGATGGAATCACCTTTGCTCCATAAACCAGCTATGAGGTACATCTCTGGGAACGTCGCCTGAGGTTGTGGGCAACAGCGATATTGCGTCTACCACTCGGAACACATAAATAATTGGCTTTTTCCGTGTGGGAACAATTTGGCCTGTTTTTTTAAAGAAATAAACCAAAAAAGTTTTTCTTTCTTTTCTAGGCACCATGGCTTTCTGAGTGTCAAAAGGTATAATGACTTAAAGGCTTGTAAATTAATATTTTAAAGGGAAGTTCACTTTTAGATGCTTTCAAGAGTAGTTATTTGATGTTTTTAAAATGGTCTGCTGGCTTTTTAGATAGCTTTTATATATCGACCCTTAGTATGAGGAGTGGGTGTTATATTTCTGGGTTAGGCCCATGTAGCGAAGCAGCTTATTTCTTACATAGTCCTCACAACAACATTTCAGCCGTGAACCTTTGCACATATTTGCATGCACAACAATGTTGGATTAGTTTCTCTGAAACTACTTTGTTTACACATCTAGCTTTGCACAACATTATCATGATGCCTTGAGCATCATGTAATAGGCCTCTTTACGCACTATGTACAAATGTCGTCTTATCTTTATTCAGGGGGCGACAGGGCTGTCTACATATTCATAACATTGGTAATCTACACGTACATCGCAAGGCTGCTTTCTATTATAAATAATCAGCATCCCGATGGATTAGCAGAGGAGGCACTTCAGCTGACACTGAGGGTCCCTGCATGCTGAGACTTCACCACGCAGCGGTCTGACATCTCGAGAGTGGTGTCCAGTTCGTGACCAAGTCGGCTCCTTCATTCTCCCCCATCAGGTAATGGGGTTGGATCATCCCTTGGGGGCATTCATGGCTCCACACCAACACCCACTCTAGGTACACTTAGAGTAGGGTTCACATAGTGAAGTACACTCGATTACTGCCTTGTTTTATATGCCAAGAATACAAAGTACAGGAGTAAACCTGTTAACCCAGTTGAGACCGGGTGGAGTATATAACAAAAACAACAATGTCTCAACCGGTAGTCATTAGCAAGGGCAATTACAAAAAGTGTATAAATCACTTGAGGGAGGAGAAGGAAAGAAAGGGAGACCACGAGCAGGTTTGGTACAGTATAAAGTGTTATTTGTAAGTAGTTGTATCAGCACTACAGTACAATTTTACTTAAAGTAACCATAACAACCAAGTGTGCACTGAACGTGCTAGTGATGGTGAACGGTGCAGTGACACAAAGGTGATGAAACAGCATGAACGGCGAAATAACAGTAAAAACAAGTAGATATGAGGTCAATCAAGTCAAGTATTATGACTTAGACTTATTTAATTGACCCCATAAACGCCACGGTTTGCGCTGGGTAGTCGACGGCGTTCCGACCTGTTCAATTCCAGGTCATCTTCAGGACAATGGTTACTAAATCCAGTATAGTGCTGAAAGGATAGTGCTGCAGTACTCCTGACAACAAGAGTGAGGGCCGTGAGACTCTGGCAAAGTGGGGCAACTGTGAGCGCTCCGACAGATGAAAACGATGTTCGGAGGTTGTAATTATCCAAGTCCGGACCTGAATACGTAGATGGCAGTAGTCCAGGTGGTGTTCAAAGGATTCCAGAAGGCATGCTGGACCTGGAAGCTGGAGTAAAGCTATCCAGCGTGGAAGTGAATGAATCAAGGGGCAGGCGGGGAAATTGCTGCTGCATATGAATTCGAAGTGGACGAGTGAAGCGTCCGGGTTCGCAGCCAAGCGCTTGTCCACTTGATTCACAGTTGCCCCACTTTGCCATAGTCTCAAGGCCCTCACTTTTGTTGTCTGGATTACTACAGCACTATCCTTTCAGCACTATACTGGATGCCGTTCACCAACACTAGCACGTTCAGTGCACACTTGGTTGTTATGGTTACTTTAAGTAAAATTGTACTGTAGTGCTGATATAATTACTTACAAATAACACTTTATACTGTACCAAACCTGCGCGTGGTCTCCCTTTCTTTCCTTCTCCTCCCTCAAGTGATTTATACACTCTTTGTAAATGCCCTTGCTAATGACTACCGGTTGAGACACTGTTGTTTTTGTTATTGTTTTATATGCCTGCATATAAAAACTGTTTTAGCACCATGGTGGAACTATAGCTACTATTTACTCTTTTTGTGCTTATGCTTCTGTCTATTAATCATTGCAGCATACATGTTTTATACAAGAATACCGTTGGTTCAATAAATATATTGCAAATTTCCTACTGTGTATTCCCTATATACTTCTCTGAGAATAAGTATGCACGAGTGACTGAGCGAAAGGTTCTGCACTGTTTCCACAATCCCTGAGGGGGGCTTACGGTGGCACAGTGAGCTAGCTAGTCTATAGGCCAACAAATCCTATGGGGGTGTCTGGAATCAGTCTAGACACCAAACCCCTAGTTTATGTTGTCCAACAAACGCGCAGATCCTACGGATTAGTAGGAACTACATGACACTATATAATCTGTGATGTGACCTACTTCTGTTCAGTGCAAAACATTGTGAACTACTGAAGGCTAAACATAAATACTTATGGCACAGTGACTACTGGCCACTGGGAGTAAGGGGCCTGCAGTTTGGATGTGACACACTTTAAAGTGAGGGTGAAATGAAATTAATTGTTAGCTCAAAAGGTTAGGTAACTCTCCCTTTCAATTGTCGTCCATTTAAAAGCTTTCAGGGGCATATTGTTTAAGCACACCTCAAATTTGACCTGACAAGTATCTATGTTTATGGCAGATACACATCAGTGCTTCAGCTGTTTGTCCCTGTGCCTCAGCCCCAGCCTGGCCCATGATTCTGACTGAGCACTGCTAAATGTCAGGCCCTTATATCTGCAGCCTGATGATCATGATGTCACATGAAAACAGCCTTCCCTTAACTTTTGCAGGAAAAAATGACATTGTGCCCATCTAATAAGTGACCTCAGAGCTCTGTGCTACTCTGAAGGGGTCTGAGATTTACTGGTAGCTCCCAGACAACTGTTTGGAGAGCACTGATCTAGGCTGAGTGATTTACGGGACGATACACATAGCTAACATAATTTTCATTTGGTTTGTACAGAATACATATTTATGTACAGTTGTAAAGAGTATAGAATGTGTTTTCTAATTTCTATGATGTGAGTTTTCAACGCATCATATGTAAATCAAACATATACATACACATATTTCTGCATGCACACAAATAGAATATAGGGCTTGAAACACACAAACATATTAATGTTGTTGTTTTTTAACATTGTAAAGTGCTTACAAATCCAAAACATCATTGTCCTGTGTAAGGACCAAAATATGTGACAGTTAACATAAATCACTACACTTCACACAGGAACTCAAAGGGACATTGTAGCTTGTGTTAATGGAAAAAACCCAGACAGATTCACATATACAGATCAAACATGTACCTGTTTGTTTGGTGAGCCATAGAGCAGGCCATACAGGGAAAGAACCTCCTTTGAAAGCAACTTCAGCTTCTCTGGCATGAATGCATGGGCCCTCTTACCTGCTCGACCTGGCATGGTTGCTCCCAGAGGTGACAAACAGCAGCAAAAGTGGAGGAGGTCTTGATGGCAGTAGTGTTAGGAGACAAGTGAGCTTTTTTCCAACCGCTGGTTACATGTACGGGATATACGCAATTGTAGGCGGAGACGGACACAGCCATTGGCCTTTGTACGTTACTTTCACCAACGTTAGCCTATGACTGTGTCTGTCGTGGAGCTTACCACCAACTACGCGGTTAGACACCTGCTAATTTAGTAGTTCAAAATAGTGTGTTTGTGGCTGTTAAGTGTGTCACCACCACTCAAAATAGAGGCTAGCTTGTTTACATATTCAAACTTTGATGCACACTAATTTAAAAAAAAAAAAAAAAAATTATATGTAGTGCGTTGCTGTGCTGAAATGCGATATTTGTGCAGTGTTGTTTACACCTCCGTAGGTGGTATGTTTCGAGGAAAAATAAAAAAAGAATGTGTAAATGATACTTTTGAAATGTATTCTTTACACATTTGTATTATTTTAAATTTCGTTTAGACTATAAATGTCATTTGTGAAGAATAAAGGACAAAAATCAAATGTTTGATTAAACCTAGGGGCCGATTCCGATTCGGGCCGGAAATCTCTCCGACCGAGCCGGACCCGGAGAGATTTCCGACCGAATCGGACTCTAGCAGTCCGACCGAATGAGTACGATGCGCACGTATGCCATCGGACTCGATTCGGTCGGACTCCCATTGAAGTCAATGGGAGCCAGTCGTACGACGCGTACACGGGCTCCCATTGACTCAATGGGCATGACGCGAACAAGGGCGCCCCCTACAGCGTGTTCGCGTCGGTGCGGGTCGCGCCGTACATGCACGTGTAAGGGGGACCCATGGGTCCCCCCTGTGTGCGACTCGCGTGCCTACGCTTCCAGGGGGGTCCGACACGGACCCCCAAAGTGCGGCTCCGACAGCTCCTTGGAGCCGGACTGCGCGAGTCGGTCGGAGCGGTCGCGATGCGCATCGTACTTACCCGGCCGGGGAACGTCTCCATTGCGTGGTGCGAGTCGTCCCCGTGCGAGTCGGTCGGAGCAGTCGGGTCCTGCGAACGAGTCGGTCAGAGATTTCGCGAGCGCACGCATCGTACTCGCTCGCCTGGACGCACGTACGATTCGGTCGGGAAATAGGGCTCCGAATCGGATCCGGTAAAGCCGAATCCGATTCGGAGCCCTACCGGCCGAGATCGGAATCGGCCCCCTATGTAGTAAAACCATATATATGTTGTAGAACTACATGATTTTATTGTTAATTATCAAATATGTTTCTGTGGAAAATGTGAAACATGTTCAAATGTTTTTCCAATGCAGACATATGAAACCTGGGAAAGTGAGGAGACGATAGCCTCAGGTGTAACGCTTATTTCCAGACCTTGCTGCCATGGAAAAATGGGATATAATCAAGAAGTTCAGATTGAATAGGCAAACTATACTGGATTTATGTCATCAGCAGGAGCCAGATATTTAGCCTTACAATATAAATACCACATCTATTACACCAATTGTCAAAATCATGGCATTAATTTATTTTGTGGCCACAGGATCCTTCCAAATCACTGTGGCAGTAACTGGTAGAATGTCACAACCAACTTTCAGAGGTGTGCCACAGGAAGTTATATCTTCAGTGATTCAACACATCAACAGCTTCATCCAGTTTCCACAGCAGCAGGATTTTGCCAATGTGAAGAGGAGCTTTTACAGTTTGGATCATCTACCACATGTGGTTGGAGCAATTGATGGCACACATATTGCCTTAGTACCACCACATGCTAGAGAACAGGCCTACCGGAATCGGAAACACTATCATTCAATCAACGTGCAAGTCGCCCGCTGACCGCATTTGTACATCACAAGCGTCTATGTGCGTTTCCCCGGCTCTGCCCATGATTCCTTTGTACTGTGAAACAGCTCCATACCCCTGCAAATATAACGACGTGGACTGAGGGAGCCTGGCTTGTTGGTCAGTACAATCTTTCATAATATTGCTTGGGGAATTTCTAGTTGAATAATCTGAAATTGTGTTATATTTTTTGGCACTTTTTTTGTCTTCCGTCTAGGAGAATCAGCTTATTCCAACCGACCATGGTTGTTGGCACCACTGAGGAATCCAACAACATCAGGGGAAGTCTGCTTCAATGAGGCCCGTGGAAGAACACTGCAGCCAGTGGAGCGGGCTTTTGGGCTCCTAAAGGACAGATTTTGTTGTCTGGACAAAACTGGTGGAGCCCTTCTCTACTCACCCGATAAGGTGTGTCAAATAACCGTGGCCTGCTACATGTTCCACAACATTGCCCTGCGATGCAACATCCCTTGCATCGCAGAGGATGGAGACCATGCAGGGCCACCGGGTGAGGATCCTGAAATGCCAATTGAAGATGATAGTGGTGGAAGGAGTTCACTTACGTCAAAATGTCATTGACAACTTCTTCTCATGAGTGTAAGTATATCTTTACATGTTATCACTTTCACCATTATACCAACTATTGATGTGATCATGAGAGAAGCATGTGGTGATAATTTGCTAGGAAGGGTAGGTTCAGAGAAAATCATACCATAGGTGTTTGTTGATCAAAGTTTTGACACATTGACTACTGTGTTCATTTACATTGTTTATCTCTGATTAGTTTGTGAAGCTGTGTCCTCTAAAAGTTGACTTTCTAATGTATCTATTATTTAGGTTTAATTGGTAATCTTTTTGTTTTGATCTGTTTTAGGTTCCTTCATCATGTCATCTTCATTTGGACAATTCAGAGTTGTGACATTTGCAAGTATATGGTGCTGTTTTGAAGTACAAAGGGAACATGGGTTGAGCCAAGGAAAGACAGATACAGACTTTGGGTGTACAAGTCTTGTACAAAGGCAACTTGCACTGTGATTGAATGAAAGATTTGAAGATTACATTGGACTTGTTCTCTGTCGTGTGTTGGCACTAAGGCAATATATGTGCCATCATTAGCTCCAACCACATGATGTAGTGGAGCCAAATCATACCAATCTCCCTTCACATTGGCAAAATTCTCATTGTGTATATAGTGTATGTAGCTGTTAATGTTTCTCATCATTGTCTCATCATTGTAGGACATACTTCTTGTGGCACACCACTGAAACTTGGTTGTGACATTCCACCAGATACTGGAACAGTGGATTGGAGAATTGAATTGATCCTGTGTCTATAAAATGTAGTACTGACATGTTTTTGTTTGTTGGTGTTATGGATGTGGGATTCCTTAAGTGGGCCAGAAGATCTGGCTCCAGCTGATGACATGAATCAATGATGATTTGCCTATTGAATCTGATTGTTTTGAATATATCCCCTTCTACCATGTTGCAATGTCTGTAACTGGAAATGTGAAAACTGGCACTGTTAGTGTCATGTATGGATTGTTATGTTAGTGAAAATATTGACAGACAATTATTGGGCAAATGGAATAAACATAGTAGTAGATGATTTTAATGGTATTTGTTTTGGGAGCGCCATGGTTGGGAACTTGTGAAAAACATTACTTACTTACAAATTATCTATGTTTACACCATCATTTGATTTTTGTCATTGTAAAGTTGCATTGATAGAATTGAGATATACAACACAAGTCTATGAGTTTTTGAGTTGAATTTATTGAACTAAACGTGAAGAAGTCAAAAAGTGTGAAAATGAAAAAGCAAAACAAAAAGTGAAGTAGTCAGTCATAGTGAATGAAACTATAGTTGAAGATCCAAAATAGTATGAAGTCTAATGTCCAAAATACAATTGGTGTCAGAAAGGTAAATGTGTCCAGAAATAGTCCACAGAGTGAATGGTAGTCACACACTGGAGGAAATTACGGTCGGGTTTTCTTGCTGGTGGTGGTAGAGGTATTTATATCCTGGCATCATGATAATATGGATGGACGTCCCCTCCTGCAGGGGAGGGGGATCCACAGTTGCAGGGCATGGGGTGGCTGCAGGTGGTTCTTCCTGTAGCAAGGCCTCCTTTCCTGTGGCAGATGTAAATGGGCCAGATGTTGTAGGACCACAGGAAGGGGTAGATGGTGCTGAGAAAGCCCTGCACATATGGGTTTAAATGTCCTGCTGCACCCCAATGAGGGAGTCCATATTGGATTTGGGAGCCTCCATCTGATAATTGAGCTCCCTCTGTAACTTCTTCATCATCCGAAGCTTGTCTTGGGACTGATGTTAGGCTCCCAAGTCTTGGTTAAGATGGTCTGTGTGAGAGTGACCCCAGTGGCCTCACTATGCTGGCCCACAGAATTCCTCCCATGACCCTACACTCACTACCCTGTGCCCTTAGTCCAGTGTGCCCCATCCCACTGGGTCCTGGCTGAGCTGGAGCTAGTGGTGCTGTGGTATCAACATCAGCTAGGACTTGGGGGCACACGATCAGTGTTACAGTGGGACGAACACAGGAAGTAGAGGTTTTGGTTAGCTGAGGTGTTACAGCTGGGGTGGAAGTTGTCGGTGTGGGCCCAGTGAGACTAACTGAAGCTGTCTGCCCAGGCTGACCAGTTGGACCAGGATCCTCATCATCTTCCAGATTACTAGGAGTGTTGTCCTCACTGAAGGCTTGATCCTGGGCTGGAGTGGAGGTCTCTTCAGTGGCAGATTCCTGGCCACGTGCTCTGGCAGTTGGCCCTATTGAGAAATTGAGATTTCTTTTTTTTGTAAAAGTGTGGATTATACATCCAAATCTTTTGTGACAAACAATGTAGATACCTAGAAGAAGAAAAATGGTATAGATTATTATGATTATAGCTTTCAGTGATATTGAACATATTACACTAACTTTTTTCAATTTCAAATAGTACAGCTTCAAATAAATAGGTAATAAGATATCTTGAAATGTTTATGAAGTGATTAGGAAGTATACCTAGCATCTCCCAACCATTCAACCCAACACAGTGGAGTGGTGAAATGTGTAACTGACCATTCCAAGGGCTAGCTGACTTCAAAACAGACATTTGCACAACTTTGATTGATGTTTAGCATTAATCATGATGTGAACAGTGCAGAGTCAATTTTTGCAATTACCACTTATATTCAGCATAGTAATTTTATACCTTACAATTACCTTACCTTACAGGGCAAGATTCAGAAAACAAAACAAATCATTTTCTGAAGAGAGCATTGAATAGGGATTTACCACTACATGACACTTTACTCTACGTGGAAATATTTTAGACAAGAGAGAATGAGCAATATGACAGAGCAATATTCTTTTGATAAAACAGAAACAGGGGATCATGGTAGTTGTTGTAATTTCAAAGACATCTTCTCAACACTAGCAAAATGGTTAGTGAAACATACCTGTGGAAAATATGCAATTGAAATGGGACAGGCACTTACAATATGACACACATATGGGTAATGGGTTATTTGGTGTTCTAAAACTGACTGGCACCATACCATCCTGTGACATGTAATGAAGATTGACACCTGTAATCTTAGATGCAACACAATACAATCACACAAAAAATCCAAATTATCTGATACTAATACTTTGAGGATTCTATGTTAAGAAAATCTGTGCAGAACACATTGGCAACAGCTGAGTTGAGTACAAACAGGGCATTGAGGCTTAGGGAGACTTTGTAAAGTGTAACTTAACAGGCTGCACTCCAACAGGGGCCATATTACACATTATCATTGTTTGCACCTGGCGCACCTTTCAAAAGGTGCGCTGGGCGCAAACAATGATAATGCGCCCTATTATGGTGAATGTGCTGCCCCCAGGGCACATTTTCACGCATTCACGTGAAAACGCGGAGCAGCTGCTCCGTGTTTTCACTGTGCAGGCTGCAACCGCCTGCACTTCCAAAGGGGATTAGAGATCCCTTTGCAGGTGGGTGCAGTCCATGGGACCCCTTTACCCCCTATAGAGGGCTGCTCTCAGGGGGCGAAATGACAGTGCTCCACCTTTTAAATGGCTCACTGTCAGTGCACCTCCTGCGGGCTTCTTTGACTCTGTGCCCCTGTCTGTAATATGGCGCGGGCGCAGAGTGAAAGGAATGCCCTCATTTGCATAGGGCACGCCCCTATGCAAATGAGAGAACACCCTCTGAAGGTAGCGCTGGCGCATTAAGTGCACCAGTGCTATCAGTATTATAGAAGGGGGCGCACAAGCGTCTGCGCCAGTTGCACCCCCGGGGCACCTTCTATAATACAGCCCCTGATATCTGTCAAGCCTTCAGGATGTAGGATCTAAAAGACCTTCTCCTCCGATGGATAAAATTGCATTGGGGGTGTGGGAGAACCACCACCAGTCCTCTGGCCCTCTAGGTGATGCTTGGAGGCCAGGGAACGCACCCTTCCCTTCCCCCTCAGGTCATTCCACTTCTTCCTGATTTCCTCCTGTGTGCGCAGGTTGTTAACTACAGCATTTACTCTTTTCATCCACCATGACTGACAACTCTCCCTCTGTAAAACATGAATTTTTCTTTCATGCCATAATCTCAAAGGAAAAAAAATGATTCAAGACCACAAAATAAATGACACCAAGAAAATAAATGTGAGGAGAAAAAAGTGACTGTAGAGTGGGAAAGTGAACAAACAAAACCATGCCTTCTCTGACCAAAAGTTGTCTTTGAAATGCTGTGATGCAGTGGAATGGCAAACGATCATAGTCTGAAATGTAGTGTGTTTAATAATGTGGCATGCAGGTGTTTCCATTTGGCCATTGGACATCAGATGTGTTATACTAGCATTCATGTTGAGCGCTTACTGCAATGGACTCCCTCATTAGGGAACCGCAGCTAGGAGGCCACCAACACAACTGTGAAATCCAAATTTGCTTGGTGGGAACCCGCCGCCCTGATGGCAACAGAGTACTGTTCGCCAGCATTGGAGTTAAGTGCGCCGGCAGTGGTGAGCCACGACCGCAATTGGAAACACTCTGTCGATGCGGATGGCGAGTCAGCCTGATGCATCGAAATATGGCGGACGAAGGACCATCAACTTGGCGGAGTACTTGGAACCACCTCCGTGGAGGGTCGACAGTAAGACCGTCAAGATCTAAATCCGGCCCCTAGTATTATTGCCCAAATTTTTGAAATTACTGCATCATAATTACTGATGAATTCATAATGAGAGCCTTCGGGAGTCAGTTAAAGGAAAGTGGAACATGACATGTACAGCAGTTGTCCTGTTCCACTCAATTCTCAGCTGGCTTAGCCCTCAGAAACCCTTAGCTGGTAGGCCATCTGTCTAGGCAGGCAATTCAGTGGAGATTCAGTGGCAGATGGCCTGAATTATTTAGGGTTGTGGTCAGGACCAAAGAATGATGTCTCTACAAGAAGAACATTTCTGTACATCTGGTACGATTGTTTTGCAGAAAGAAAATGGAGATACATTTTTGCAAAAGAAAAAAATTCCGACCTATGGCCATAATACAAATAGGGAACACAATCCCTGTTTGATCTGCAGCGCATCTTTCAATTAGGACACAGGGCGCAAACAGGGACAGTACATCCTAATATCATTAATGTGCTGCACCTGATCTGGGGCAGCGCATTTGTGAAATACGGAGTGTCTGCTTGAAGCAGCTGTTCTGTCTATAACTGGGTGGTGGTGCAGATTTTGCCCATAAGGTATAAATCAGTAAGCAAACAACCTTTTTAGTTACCAATACAGATCTACACTACCAACACATACTCACATTATAAGGGCTACCTCAGGTCAGCACCAAACCCTGAAAGGTCCCTAGTGCCACAGGCTACCTGTCCCCAGATACCAGGCAGAGCTAAATGGTAGTCTTGTATGCCCAGCCTGTATATTTAAGCACATGCGTGTGCTCACATGTATACATGTAAGAGTCCAAGCCTTTTACTCAAGTGCCCAGTAGCACTTGGGTAAAAGGAAATTGTTCGTAAATGCTGTCAAATGACCTCTATTCCATGGCACATGTACATAAGTTCCTCCAGATTTTTCCCTCAATGGATAGGCTGTTGCCTCATCCCAATTCAGTTCATCCTGTTTTTTCTCTGCTTCCTTCTTTTTCTTCTCAAATTTCTTTGCCCATCTAAGTTCCAACTTTTCCACATCCTTCCATCTGCAAATGCATTTAGTCAGTTTGATTATGTGCAAACGCGTTCCTGTGATCCTCATGTTTTCTATCACCTGATCATCCAACTCAGTCCTATAGCTAGGATGCAGATTCATGTTGTTAGTAAGATCCAAATCATACTTCTTTGCTATACCTGCCAATTTGTCATGTACCATAGCAGCTCTTTGAGTAATCTCTTTATACAGGTAGATTAACTAATTTCTCTGGTATTCATCTATATGATCAAATTCCAGGCAACCCTTGATTGGATATTCTATTTCTATCATCAATTCTGGAATATCCAATGGTCTGTCTTTTCTTGTATCTATTTCTTTTGGGGGCTCTGTGACCACTGCCCTTTTCTCCCTAGTGATCTATTCAAGCCATGCTGGTAAATATCCCTCTTTCTTGACACTTAAGTCATTAGAAGCTAAGGGAGTCATAAAGACTAGAGACCCTCCTCCAGCTACTAGAACCTGCAAATTTTGTGGGGATCTCCACAGAACTAACTGATGTCGTTAGGACTTCTGATCTTAACTCAATCTCGGGTGGTGCACTTGCAGGCACTCGAGGTGCAATGGGAATATTCTCAATGGGGGGCACAGCTGGTGGTCATCTCACAACTGGTGGAGCAATTTGTAAAACCTGTAAGGGTCATTCAATGAGAAGTGGATCCACTGGAGCAGAAGCTATGGTATGACTGGCACTAGCACTTAATTCTCCTGGGTCAGAAAAACTAGTTGGTGGTGGTGTTGGTCGGGAAGATATTCTTTCTAATATCTCGTCTCTCAAATCTGTATCTGACTCATCACCTTCTTGTCTAGCAGTATCCTTACTCTTTTCTGCACCTTCAGTAATACCCTTTCTCCATCAGCGCTGTTCCTCATCCCTTCGAGCATTTGCATTATTCTGCATTGCTCTTCCTGTCCATTTCTGATATTTCTCCACTCCTTTTCTCTCACACCTTTCTCCCAAGCATGAAAAGCCTCATAATGCATGTGTCGAGGTGGTGGCTTCATCTCTTACAATTTCCCCTTCAAATGATCCAGGATTCTGATATTGAATGTCCCATACCTCGGAAAACTCAAAGCGCCCTCATTTTCTGTACTCCTAATCCATTGTCGAAGCCACAAACATGAGTTTAAACCATGCTCAGTAGTCATAATGTATGCCGGAGTACCCTCAGGAGGTGCCTCCTCACCTTTTCATAGGGAATAGTGACATCTCCTCTTACCAATTTCTTAAAATCCTTAAAACACTTCATGGTGACAATTTATTTCTCAAAATTTTCACTTAAACCCAAATGTATTGATTCTGTTCCATACATGTCAATTTTTAGTTTACCAGTCAAATGACAGCTTTTAATTTCATGCGATTCCTTTCCAAATCCAAAGACAGCACTTAAAACTAGCCAATGACAGCGTGAAAGCACAGCAACAACCAATTCCGGTGCAAAACACTATGACGTACAACTCACTCCTCGCAGCAGTCACCCTCTTTTACAATTTTTCTTCTCATTCGCACACAACTCTCAAAACAACTTCTTTAAACAACTTCGTGTTTGCTCTACAAAGGAAATTATGTATCACAACCACTGAAGATTTTACTACAGTCGCAAGGGATTTCTCGACCAACGAAAAATCACACAGATCAATGCAGTTTCCCCGTTTGTGCAATAAGGTTCCACTAACATCAACCAAGATTAATCAAACACAACAGCTTGTACCTAATGTTACAGATGGAAGTGATGGTACCTCACACTCCACATCTAAATCTCTGCAAACAAGTTTAAAACTTTTGTTATTATCCCAGGATCTTTTGACTTCTACGAGCCTGAAACTCCTCTTCAACAACTTGATGCCTCTATCACTCACTCATACACCCTAAAAGAAAAGACACAACTGCGACACCTACAACCACAACATTTTCACCCTATTAATGATAACTCCTTCAAAACTGCAATCTCCTTCCAATTCTACTTTGCACTCCGTCTGGATCTGGACACTGGAAACTGGAATCGGAGATTATTTTAATATAGCGTGGGTACAATTTTTTAATGCTCTATTCGGGGTGTGAACCAAATCCTCTGCTACCAGAAACTGTTAGCGCCTAAAAATTGGCCAAATGATATTTAGGACTAAACACCCCAACTTACAGATTTACCATTGGAAATCCAGATGGCACTTGACAGGTCAGATGGACCGTTGCCACCACAGTACGAATGGAGCTGGAACAAAACCCAAGTCATGCATATATCATCAACTGCCAGATCCTTAATATTCAGTCAATGATGAGAAGTTGTGGAAGTTTTCAAAACATTTATTTATCTTAAGGATTAGTATGGTTTTGGCACCTTTATTCAAGTTAGTCCAGTTTACAGAAATATTGAGTAAAAGGTTGATTAGTGACAGCATAAATCATTACAGCGTTTTCCATAAAGGAAATCGTCACTAACTAACTAAAGAGCCTAATCTACCCTAAAGTAGGACCTGTGAAGAGTCCCTTCTAGAAAAGAGCAAGATTTTCGGAGCATAGATAAAGACTAGAACTTCCCTTAAAGAGTTATTCTAGAAACTCAGCCGAGTTCCCCACAGCTTCAGTAGTAGCAACCGTAAGAATATCTGTGAAAGAGAAATGATCGTTGCAGTAGCATTGAGCCAAGAAATCGGAATAAGGAATAAAGTCACCTTTAGCAATAGCTGTTGGTAACAAAAGAGCAAGAATGCAACCGAGTGACTCTCCCACAGGTGAGTCATAAAGGGTTTCCTCCAAGTAAGTCTCAGAGGTCAGAGTGTGAGTTCCCCATCCTATCTCACAAGGAATAATCATTAATATAAAATCACACAATATTGTAACAAAACTTTAGTAGGTGTCCGAATCTTTCATCCAATGGAAATCGCTCATCCAATGATTTTATCAACATCCATTGCTTCTCCTTCTAATTCCCACAGTAAACAGTCACACCTGTACATAATAAAACACTGCTGCCATTACTAGAAACATGGAGGAAGGTTCTCATGAGAACCTTCTCACCTTAGCTAAAGCTAAGTTCAATATCCCATTGTGAATACAAAAGCTAGTCAGATGCACTTAAACAAATATATCAGAGATGTTCTAGTAAAGCTTAGATAAAGTATATCTAAATTATTGTTCATTCTAACAGTCTATTCATTATGAATTCACAGTAAGGTTCTTTGTTATATGGGAATGATCTAATATAGTATGATGAAGCTAAGGAAACAGTCTTGAAGATAGCGCATTCTTTAGCAAGACGCTGGTGCTAGGCAAAACGTCTATTTAGCTATGAGCAAGAATCGAAAGGAAAGGCTAGGGCCTAATTAAAGGGGTACATTTAAGAATGATAGCCTAGTACAAACAAATTCTCCACATTATTCTCATATACATTTAAGCAAGCACCTTTTCGCTATGTGCGGTTTACTATGTATTCTTTCAGTAGAATTAAAATGAATTCTACATCTTGTAAAGCAAGCACATTTTTCCTATGTGTTAGTTTCAATGTGAAAACATTTCTGCATGGTTTAAACACAATCTAAAGTGCAATTCTAGCATGGTCTGCAAGTCAAAATTTATTTTTAAAATTAATTCCTTACAAAAGCAAAGTGAAGAAGGGTACACACAGGGCCAGCCTACGACAGTGTCTGGGGTTATTCTGCCTTTGGGGGAGGGGCATGGGCAAGGGTGTGTGAGGGGGTTCTTGGGCCTGACTGCAGGGAGTACTGCATGCTTCCACATTTTGTGCTGTGGGCAGGGGATTGGTGTCAGTCAGATCTGGGCACTGCCATCAGCCCAGGCTGTTTCCTGTGTTGGGGGAAAGAGATGGAGAGGATAAAGCCCCTGCACTGACTGTGGGCTGGAGCTCTATATCCTGAGCCGGGAAGGGACCATGCAGCTCTGGGCACTCTAGCAGCCTTGGGCTCTCAGTGTTCCAAGGGAGAAGGGATAAGATAGAAAGGGAAGAGAAAGTCAGGAGGGAGCCCTGCATGCTCTGGCCACTGTGTGTGGTCCGGGGCTCTACATATGTCCAGCTGCATCCTTCCATCCGGCCTTGCCTGGAGGAGGGTGGTTGGGACCCTGACTACTGAATGGGGGAGCATTTTATGTTCGCCCAATACTACATGGGATCATGCGGAGGAAGGGCATGCTCCTGTTGCACACTGCGTTGATTTTACCAGGTGCACATCTGCACCTAGTGAAACTTGGCCTGGTGTCTCTCTGCACAAAGTTTGTGGGCCTGGAGTTTGTTGGCCTGAGGTTGCCAAATCTGGGATTTCAGACCCGGTAATTCCAGACCTGAAGACACTGGTGGCCAGATGTATCAAAGGGTTTTGCCCATTTTGTATCTATGGGGAAATGAGTTCGCACATATGGCCCTGGATCCCTAGAATTGCAAATGACAAAACTCCACCTTGAGTTTTCACTACAGGTGAAATACTGCCATTCGTAGTCTGGGCCAGGGCCGGACTGAGAACCAAAACCGACTCTGGCAAAGTGCTCGGCCGGCCCCCCCGAGGGCTTGGGGGGGTGCAGGCGAGCTGTTTGCCAGGGCCGGTTTCGGCCGATTTTGTTGCAGGGGCCGATATTGCAGCTATGCTGCAAAAACGGCCCTGTAACAAAAACGGCCCCCAGGGGCCCAAAATCGGCCCCCACCCTAGCGGCCCACCGGGGAAATGCCCGGTGCCCGCTATGGCCAGTCCAGCCCTGGTCTGGGCTGTGTGCGCATAGCATCAACGAAGTATCACAGGAGATAACTTCTAAAGGTGCATCTAAAACACAGTTGTTGGTTGGTTGTTAATGTTACAAGAACAGCCCCAAAGGTATGAGGTGTGTACGTTGCTGAACATCTTTCTGTACAGCCCTTTTGCTCGTAGATCAAAGAGCCACTTGCGCTTACATTTTGAGGAGGCCACAGAAACACTGCAGGGCTCGTAATATGACTGTACTGAAAGATGAAATCTGAGCCAGCCGCCAATCTTTGAGCAACAACATGCAATTCTGAGACTGTCCCTTTTCAAATCACACTCACCTCACTGCTCTGTGTTTAATGGAGGGGATATGGAGTACATTTGTGCACTGAGGCTGCAGAGGATGCCTCTAACTGAAGGGAACCTCTCTGCTTCTCTGTCTCTCTGTCTCTCACTCTCGTTCTCACTCTCTTTCTCTCGTTCTCTCTTTCTGTCTCGCTCTCTTTCTCCCTCCCTCTCTGTTAGACTTGGCATCTTTTGGCGTGTTTCCCCTGACTTTTTGCTTTCTGACCTCCTGGTTTTGACTCTGTTTTTGCTGGTGTAATGATTCTGCGCACTTTCCTCACTGCTGTCCAGTGGGAAAGTGCAAGTGCTCCTGTAGAAAATGTGTTATGGATTGGTGTTTCCATGATTGGCCTATTTGATTTATGTGTCAGTCCCTAGTAAAGTGCACTGCGAGTGCCAGGGCCTCTAAATCAAATGCTGTTGGTGGGCTGCAGCACTGGATTGTGCCACCCACGCAAACAGCCCATAAAGTGTAACTCTGGCCTGCCATTGCAGAGCCTGTGTGCAGCCTGGGGCTGCCATGTCGACTTGGCAAGTGCACACACTTGCCAGTCCCTAAACCTTCCCTTTCCTACATGTTAGTCACCCCTAAGGTAGGCCCAAGGTACCCCTGTGGGCAGGGGTGCATTGTATGTGAAAGGTAGGACATGCCCTGGTGTGTGTGGCATGTCCTGATAGTGAAATACAGCCTACTTCGTTTTCACTATTGCAAGGCTACCTGTTCCCCATAGGCCAGAATGGGCAGTTTTGAATATTACATCCTATGATCCTAACTGACCCAGGGAACATGGTAGAAAGTCGAGTTTAGTATGCCTGAACTCAGAATGATAAAATGCATCTTTTAGTGAAGTTGGTTTTAACATTCTGTGTTTGAAAAATACCACTTTTAGAAAGTAGGTATTTTCTTGTCTAACCATCCAAGCCTGCCTCTGCTAGGTTGTGTATTCCTTGTCTGGAGTGTGAGTGACAGGGGCTGGGGGATTCCAGGAGACAGGGTGAGTCAGCACAGGGCTGAATAGCAAGATCTACATGTAGATGGGTGGGAGGAGATGCACCTGGGACCTGAATAGGGCTGTGCCTTCCCTCCACAATGCTGGCTCCACCTCCTGTGGTGTGTCTGATGTCCCTGGCCTACACTGCAAAAGGAAAGAAGGAGTCTTGTCAACAAAGTGCTCCAGGACTGACCAGAACTGGTTTGGACTAGGCAAAGGCCTCTCTGCCTTCAGAGAACAAAGAGAAATTGAGGATAAAAAGGGGGACCCAAACCCCAGAACTTTAGAACTCTTTTGGACCAAGAAGACTGCCAAGAAGAAGAGCTGGAGAAGCTGTGACCACTTTGCTGTGTGCTTTGCTGTGTTGGCCTGCAGTGGCTGCTTCTGTCTTGGGCAGTGAAAGGACTGGACTGAACTTTCTGCAATCTACTTTGTGAGTTTCTCCAAGGGCTTGAGGTAGAGCTTGCCCCCTGTTCAAGAAGTCTCAGGAACAGCAAAGACTTCAAGCCCGACACCGTCTACGACGCCGCTGCCGACTCCGTGTCCTGAAGGCACCGCAGAGGGCACCGCCGCAATGCCGCACCGCGACCCTGGTCTCACCGATGATGCCTGCTGACGCCGCCACCGAGCCGCTGCTCGCACCGCGACCTGTGGGCACCGCACTCCGCACCGCCTCGCTTCACAACGATGCATTGGTATCCCCGACGATGCCGCTCCATGCCGGACTCGACGCCGCTGCTTGCACCGTGGTTCGAGGGCACCGCTCGTACAGTTACACGACGCACCGCCCTCATCCCGCACCACAGCCTTGGCCTACCGACGCCGGTGCCATCGACTCCAGTTCGTCAGCCGACTACAGCGCTTCAGCAATGACGACGCCGCTGCTGCACCGTGACCTGCCAGCACCGTGACGAGCACCGCCTTCACCTCACACCACGACCCTGGTCTCACCGACGACGCCATCTGACGCCGCCACTGAGCCGCTGCTCGCACCGCGACCTAAGGGCACCGCACGCCGCACTGCTGCACTTCACACCGCAGCACCCGACGCCTGTCGACGCCAGCGCTCCTGACTTCAACAGAGAGGAGATCAATCTGCAACACGTGTGACTTCGAGGGCCCCTACGACACCTGCACCGACCTCCGGAACCGACGCCTGCGGACGCCGTGTTTTCGGAAGCTCACCGCGAGGTCATCAACGCCCTGCATTTCTGAAAGGTACTGTTTGCGGGTCTTCCCGACACCGTAGCTGACCCGCGACGCCGCGGTCAGCCAGAACTGTTTGGATTTGTTTGTTCACGACGCCGTGATAGCCCCGGACGGAGCTATCGACATCAAGGAACTGCTTTTAAGGACACTGTGATAACTGAAGATTTTTAAACTACTGTACTGTGGATTTTTATCGTATTGGTCTTGTTTTAAGTATATAAAAATATTGGATATTTTTCTAAACTGGTGTGGTGTCCGTTTGTAGTGCTTACACTGTATTACTGTTGGTTATGTGCAAATGCTTTACACACTGCCTCTAAGATAAGCCTGACTGCTCGTGCCAAGCTACCAAGGGGGTGAGCAGGGGTTATTTTAGGAGTGTAACTCCCTTATCCTGACTAGGAAGAAGGGTCCCTACTTGGACAAAGGTGCAAGCCCTTGCCAACTAGAGACCCCCATTTCTAACACTCTCTCTCTCTCTCTCTCTTTTCCCTTCCCGCTCTCTCTTTTTGTCTCTCTCTCTCTTTCTTTCTCTTCCTCTCCCTTCCTCTGTAGTGCACAGCAGTGCACACTACTGCTCGTGCATCGTGTCTTCTAAAGATACTGACCTAAGGCTGTGCTATACTATGGCAGCTTGAGGTCTTAGATTGTAACTTAAATTTTACATTCATTACTTGTTTTCAACCAAATTATCATATAATTATATTATACTTATATTTATAATGATAGATTTGTATTTAGAAACATGAAGCTATCTTGTATAATACTGCACAAATTAATAATATGATTTCTTTGACAGCGCATAAAGGATGAAAGCATTATTGACAAAGTCAATGTGATCAACGTGGGAGATCATATAGAATCTATCAATGGAGTCAGCGTTGTAGGTTCACGTCATTATGAAGTTGCAAAAAAGCTGAAAGAATTGGAGAAAGGAAGGACGTTCACACTTAAATTGATCGAGCCTATGAAAGCATTCGGTAAGTAACCAGAATAATATCCATCTCGACTTATGTCCCTTTAAAATGAATACACTGTAGTTTTATACGTATAAGGTGTTAGACTGCACAGTGAGAACCGTCCTTTCTACAAAGCAACTGACTGTTACGTTTTTGAGATAATCTCCTCATTTCGTAGCAAGCAAAAATGTGGAAAAATTGATTGAATTTGCATTGAACTGCAAGTGACTTGCCTGATCCATCAAGGGAAAAGAGGGACCGTTGGCACCTTGCAAATGTCCTTGGGATAATAAATGATTACAGACAAAAACTGTTTCTCAGGTTTTCAACACACAGTGGTCAAGGTCTACTTTAATCATGTCAACTACAAAGATGAATGTATTTATTCTAAGTGTTTTAAATAAATGGGCAGTATCTCTTCCTTAAATGACCTATGTTCATATTGCTATATTTAAACGTGACATAGGTTCACAAGCGCATTTACTGCTGCATCAGTGTTGTACAGGCTTTCCTGTTTTCAGTGTTTATTTGTTCTTGGGCTATTTTGGTGATTTTCTGATGTTTTTCCAACTTGTAAAAATTATTGTTGATCAATGTTTATTCAGATAGCCATGAAAACATAGGGGCATATTTATATTTATGAGCCCCTTGCGCCGCCGGGAGATTACTTTTTGTGATGCTCAGGAGGCACAAACCTTCAAATCATATCTGTGAGGCAACGCAAAGCCGCTCTGCATGGCTTTGAATGGCCTCATAGATGTGAAGTAAGGCAAGGTAACGCAAATCGCTGCATGGCCTTACTCTGCTCTCAGGAGGCATTCCAAGGGGCGTTGCTGTGAGTGCTCCAAAGGAACACCCATGATTTTTGAGGCTTCCCCAGAGTTACAAAACTATGTAAACCTGGGGATGCATCAAAACCTTACGCCTCACGAGGTATAACAAGGAGAAATAACTTTATTTCTCTTTTTTTTTCTCTTTCCATGTGAGCTGCATTTTGCAGCACACATGGAAAGGGGAAAGCGCCTTTCGGGATTGTTTTTGTGCACAAAGTGCCCCTTACTGCACAAAAACAATCCTGCTGACAACACAGGCACCCTTGTACCATGGTGCAGCGGTGCCTGCGTTGGTGCTAGGCTGCCAAAACGGTGCCTACGGAGGGGCAAAGGGCAGGAATGCAGTGTATTGGATAAATACGTTGCATTCCTGCCCTTTCACTTTGGCGTAGGGCAGTGCTGCACGGTGACTTGGTGTGCTGCCCTATGCCAAAATCCCATAAATGAGGGTCATAGTGTGTGCAAAACAATACATGTTATTTTCTATTCAAATGAATGTTCAATATGTACATTTCATTTAAAGGAGGTATATTGAAGGATATTTAGGGCCAGATTTATTAAACACTTCCGTTGTCCTTGCATCAAGCCACTCAACACATGGAAACACAAGTGCTTAAGGGACATTTACAAAGCCACAAAAATCGATATTTATCTCGCCTTGCATCACTTTTCACCTGCAAAGTAACACAAGGCAGTGCCTTGAGCTGCCTTGTGACACCCTGCATCAGGGAGGCGTTGCATGGAGCATGGGCGATCCCATGTATCCATGTATTTTGATGCAAACTAAGACTTACTAAAGTCGGCAAACCTTGGTTTGGACCAAAATGGTGTGCCTTCCCAATCCTGGCCTAACAAAGAGAAATATCTTTATTTCACATTGCTACTTCCTCTTTGTATGATTGCTGGCTTCCATAGCACCCATACATAAAGGAATAAGACTTTAGGGATTATGTTTATGCAAGAAGGTATGCCTTCCTGCACAAAAACAATCATGCCCACAACGAAGGCACTTTTGCTTTATGACTTGAGGAAGCCAACATTGACTCTATGTAGTCACAAGTGTGACAGCACAGGGAGAGAGATGAACAGCGCAATAGCTTTGTAAACATGGTGCAGTTCAACGCAGTGCAGTAACTTGCCTTGCTGAGCTGCGTTGTGTAAACTGGTAATAAATATGGGCAGCAGTGTTCTTATCCACTGGCAGCACAGGCAACTCACTTCTGGTAGACAGTGCTACGCACAGTCTATTGGTATTTTGCAACTACCTACCCCACTCATTTAAATTCTGTAGCTCTCTTTTATAGCAACTACCTGTCCAACTCATTTAAATTCTATGGCTCTCTATAATAATCACTGCCTGTCACTCTCTCGTTCTTGCGTTGTATCATGCCGCTCAAATTCTCATTCTGTTTGGACTCTCCCTGGTTTACAGGATTAGTAATGGCTCAAGACTGTTCAAACATTTTTAAGAAAAATTGCTTGCGCACAGTTGGAGGTCATTCCTCTAATTTTTACTAGATATTTTAAGATGTGTACTCAGGACACAGAAGATTAACTCATACTCCTGCATTCTTAACCATCTGAAATCTGATTCTTGCAGTAAACAGTGTAAGGGGTGGTGTCAAAAACCATACGAAGTGAAGCGTTTTGGGCGAAAAATAAACAACAGGCTGAAGGTCGTACACATGACATTGAGCCCCCTGGCAGATATTAACAGTGATACTAACTTGTTTTGCCATGCAGGAATTGGTGTGTCATGCTTTCACCTCTCTCCTACTCTCTAGGTTCCAAGACACTTTCCACAGATACCAATCCTCAACCCTGCATTGAATGACTGAAATAATGGATGTTTGGCCTGAATTCTCATATGTATAGCAAAGGTTAAATGAACCAGACATTTTTCTATTGAGTGACAGAATAAAAATGCTGACAAAAAATAGAATATCAATTTAATTCTCCTAAAGTCTTAATGGTGCCAAAGAAAACATTAAGTCATATGTGAAAACATGCTGCAACAAAGAATGTGAGTCAATGATTGAGGGAGTCTGGGCCTCACTCTATGGCAAGGAGCTTTTGTTAGGTTGGCTGAGATGGCACAAAGCATTCTCTTCCGCGTGCCCTAATGCAGTGGTCCTGATATATTGATGCCAGAGCCTAGCTAATGGAGCTGTGGACAGCTGTGCATTGTAATAGGAGAAATTGCTTGTAGGAAATCTGCTTTTTGTGTGTGGTCATCCCCAATTTTTCAACTTATGCTGGACGCTATTTTATCGATGGTATTTAGACTCTGTGCACTGGGGCACTTCAGACTATGCCCAGTGTATATGCTCTGACCTTTAAAATATTGAGAAAGTGGCTAATCCCTGATTGGTGCATTTAACTTTTCTATAAGTGGGGAAATACACCCATGGGATGAACAGGTAACCGTCACTGTCTGAATTGCAGCACTTATTATGTCATCCACTAGTGTGACAAAAGAAATGAAGGCTTCAGGCCTACCCTCTGTAGCCTAACTGCTACAGTGTAAAGCCTACAGTGCAACCTGTTAAAATAACCCTTTTTTACAGGTAAAAAGCTTCTTTTTAAATATTAGCAAGTCATTCCTATCTAAGCCTTATGGCCCATAAGGTAAGGCTGATGGTATTTGAAAGTGGAATATGTAAAAAGTATATGGTACCATGTCCCTACAGTGACAAAGCCCTAAAAGCTATTTTCACTGTGGCAGGCCTAGCTGTCCTATGTAGAAAACAAGATTACAGATTAAAGTACTAATACTGTATCTCGAGAATGGGACCAGGTAAAAAAATAGGTACATCATTATTTTTCGTAGTTATTGAAAATCCATTTAGTGTTGTACTCAGTTTTTAATAAATATTAAAGAAAAGTAACCTTTTCTCTGCCTGAAGTCTGTGGAGGCTAATTTGCATTAGTTCTCCAGCTTCCCCCAGCCTGTGCTCAGCCTTAAATAGGCATCAAAATGGTGTGAAATGCCTCCCAGGAGCAAACAAGATTCTGACATCAATGGTCAGAGGTGACTACTCTGAACTTCACAGAATATTCAGAGTGGGAGCTGTGCAAATCCTGTGATGCCACTCTGCCAAATCCTGCTTGACAGGTCTGTTGAGTCACATGTAACACTTGAGGCACACTTCAAAGGGAAAGAACAGGATGACAAGACACTTTTTGTGGATACTTTGTCTAGTTGCTGAAGGACTCTGGTTTTGCCCTACCAGTGCATGTTAGATATGGGGGGGGGGGGACTTTTGCCATCATGAAAATGCCCTGACACATGGAAGTGTGAGCAAGTTTGCAGTAAGCAAACAGGAACTAATGGCAAAATGGGTGTGATTAGCCCTAAGAACTCCCAGGAGTGCCCAGGACGCACTTCCACCTGCTAGCTGGTGCCAGGCATAAATGTTGCACCTTCAGGCACCCACTTCAGAACATTTTCTGGACCTGTGGAAGATCGGAAGAAGACTGGACCTTCTGCCTGTGACCTAAGAGGAGCCCTGAAGGACTGAATCTGCTCCCTCTTGTACCCAGTACAAAGAAGTAGACTCCAACAGTCAGTTGACGGACCTCCTGTGTGGCTACATGGGCACAATAAGCTGCAAGAGGCCTGTTCCTGGAAGTATCCAGCTGACCAGTGGCAACTGGGCCTGGACTGGACCCTGCTGTTGTCCTCTGACTCATATCCTGTGAATCTCTAAGGTCCTGACAGGGGAGGGGGCTTTAGAAGTGTATTCCTGTGGTTGCTTGGGACTTAAAAGATTAGGTCAGAAGGTAAAATCTTTAACTAGGATGAACCTGAGTGTACCTGATCCTGCTCCGTCACAGTCAGTCTGAAAATACACCTAGGTCCTGGTCTACCGTGACCATAGACTATCATTGCACTTTGTGCTTTTTGGTGTTATTTTTACTTAAACATTTCAAAACTTATATTTCTGGGTTGCTTTTTTAGATTTTTGTAATTTTGGTGTCATTTTGTTTATAAAATTTTACTCTATTTTTCAAATTGGGTTTTGCATTTTGACTAAATTACTGTTTTGGTACTGTATAAATACTTTACACATTGCCGTAAGTTAAGCATGTCTGCTCTGTGCCATTGCTACCAGAGGATTGAGCTCAGGTTAGTTTAGTGACTTGGAGGGTTCGTCCTGACAAGAGTTGCGATTACTCCTTGAGGTCAGTAGTCACCCACTCAAAATAATAATAGTATTCCTTGCAATTCCCTTGATACGTAGCTTGAGAAAACAAAAGTTCTTCCGGAGGAGCTCTGTGAAATATCATAAAACCCTTCACTCAGTCATGTCATACAAACCATTCTTCCCTCATATAAATGCACTGCATCTCATCAAGGGCCTTTGGAGGTATGACTGTATCATCCCTACTCTGAAGGAACTTTATTGACTCCCACTCCAGGTCGGGATCATTTTCAAGATCCGCTGCACCACTTATAAGGGCATTGGAAACGCCACCCTGACTTTACTGTGCCAGGAAACTAAGCACCTTAAGTCAACACCACCTAACCAGAAGCCATGACATCCCAGACTGAGGTTGAAAATGTGCTAGAAGGTCAAACCTATAGAAGGCAGGCCCTCTCTATGACCCCAGTTATGGAACAACATCCCCGCTGCCTTTAGAAGTGCTCCAACCCTCCTGAAATTCATGAAGAAGCTGAAGACTTAAATCTTGAAGTCATCTTACCCCTTCCGCACGCAAAGTAGGTACCCCACTCCCTTTCTCACTGAACATCCTTGAACTGAACCCATGAATTCTTGCTTTTTTGTTCAGTGCTCTGTTGCTTCCCAGTTAGGTTTCCTCTACATAAATACCCATACATAGCATGGTGTAACAACATTTGTAACATAACATTCTGAAAGTGAGGACAGTGGTGCTTCACAAAAGGTCTGTAGATTTGTTACTACAGGTATTCAACATGAGGCTCTAAATAGAGGTGCATTGTAAAAACCCTATTTCAGTGTCTGCAGTGAAATAGGTATACAGGGTGGAGGTCTGAATAGAACCACATTGTGAGAGATGCTGATAAGTATTTTACTAAGATATCTATATGAGACACAAGCCAAATCAGGGTGGTATATTAGAGATCTGTGAGTGTGTCAGCACTGGAATAACAGTGCACGTTGCAGGTTAGAACAGAGAAGTGTTGTGGGAGTTTGATAGATCTCTAAGTACTGGGATAGCAGTACACCAATTAGATCAGGATAGAAATTCTTTGTGAGGCCTCTGGGGATGTCGCAGTACTTGGATAGTAGTGCATGATGGGTTTCAGGATACAGATGCGTTGTAGGAGTATGATTGATGTCTCAGCACTGTCCTAACAGTGCGGGTTGCAGATCTGATCGAGGTGAATTGTGAGAGCTTTGAGGCCGTCTCAGCACTGGCATGATAGTGCAGGGGGCAGGTCAGGATAAAGATGCAATGTGAGAGCTCTGTAGATGTTTCAGGCTTGGGATATAACAGTGTGGTGCAGGTCAGAACTGGGATAGCAGTGTGAAATATAGATTAGAAAAGAGATACATTGTGAGAACTAAGTAGATATGTCATGACTAGGATAGGATTTCATGATTCCAGTAAGGGTAGCGATGCCATGTGAGAGATTTGTGGATCTCTCAGTACTGGGATAGCAGCACAAACTGTAGGCACAAAATGCAGGTCAGGATAGAAATAGAGATGCATAGCGAGACCTCCAATGGTTCCAATTGAAGTGCATGGTGCAGGTCAGAGATACATTGTGGGAGCTCCGTGGATTTCTCAATAGCGGTACACCAATGCTCGACGAAGGGCAGGATGCGTTGACATTTCTCCGCAAATGTCTAAGTACTGAGATAGACTATTTAAAGCACTGTGATAGCATGTTATGCAGCTGTTTTCCTATGCCAAGGACACCTGAAATATGCAGCAGAGAAAGACCAAATTATGCAGAAAAGTTTATTAAATTCGATGGCACGAAAAGCTAAATTATGCAGCAAGGAAAGGCAAATTATCTGACATATTAGGTGATAACAGGCAAATTATGTTAAATATTATGTTGTTTTATTGTCTAGCTATTTTGACATTTTAACACACGGTTATAAACATATGTCTGTTAAAAAAAATACATAGATTAAGAAAATACACATTCAGCAAGTCCTATTTAAAGTATTATTCACCAACAATCATTGATTTTTGCTTACAGAGAAGCGCAGGAATGTAATTTTCATAAAACTGCCCTTTCTACTTCCCAAACGAAATTAGATTTTGTACAACATGTATAGTGTTTCACTCAGTGCATAATAAGTCTACCTGCACACACATCTTTTAATAAAGGGTGTACCTCATTTATTTATGCATCCTATAAACTCTTGTTATGTTCTAAAACTTGTCTTCCTGTTATGGCCTCCAGGGACAGTTTAAATACTTGCCTGTTTCTCATGCCTTCCAACAAGTAAAACTGGGAGTTTCAAATGAAGGTACATTATACCTCTTCACATGGGACAGATGCATTTTAGGAAATCCAAGCAAAAAACAGTGCTTTCAAACTGTCTATGTCAGTCAGACATGATAGATCGCCCAGTCCTGGATTTATCTTTGGGGTCTGGTGCTTGTTGTGTTTTCCAATTATAAACTGAAGACTCCAAATACCAGAATGCAAATAAAAGCAGAACTGATTGGCCTAGTTGCTTCTGACACAGTGCGATATAAGAGCTCAAAAAGAAGCAAGACAACATTTAAGAAGTATTAGCTTCACTTCACATAAACTGACTTTCCAGTGCTCTGAATTAATGCCAATTTAACTCTTCTGACTGGTAACCCAAAGCACCCATGGCAAAGTTTGTCAGACCAACCCCCATATGGTGCATAGCGAGTGAGCGCAGCGAGTGAGCCTGACCACTACAAAGGGGCTGGGGTGGGTTCTCCCCCAAGGCAATTTGGGTAAAAAGGGTAAAAATGGTGCATTCTACTACACATTTTTCATTATATATTAAATTGTATTCGTTTTTAAAGCATAATAAATGATGACCTTACAGTGCACCAGAATACAATCTTTAATGGAGCTCTTCAATGATTCCCACACTATCACCCTCCAACAGTCCCTCTCATCTCTCCATAGCCCCCTCTCACATGTATCTCATTTGTTTTATAGCGCCGCTCATACCAGTGTAGGGTGTTATAGCATTTTAAATCTCACAAACATAGAGACAATGAATCAAATATATGTAAATCAGTGTATATAAAGTGTTACATAAGGCAAAGGGGACCGCAAGGTGTAGGATTCACGACATCCATAAAGGTAGGCATTTTTTAAGAGTGCTTGGCCTGCGGAAGGTTACACTCAGGATTCAGAATGTAACACAGTGAGTAGGGTTGACTTTACTAATAAAAAATATATATTTCTACCCAAACAAACAATTTTTTGGCAAAATTCAGATAATAAAAGACTGGGAAAAAACATAACTTTCTAACCTAGATTACGATTGTAACTTATGAACTGCACAGTATCAAAATGAACTCTGTGACAAAAGCAGGAACCCACTGAGCCATGCACATAAAATACTGTTTGTGATCTGCATAGTACACGCTCTTTGCAGCAGGCATATTAACCCTCTGCGCTAACTTAGATGAGTCAAAACTGCCACTAGACAAAGCTCTAATCTCTCTCCTGCAGGTACAATAATCACCAGAGTTATCTTGGCACTTTTATTGTTGCCTGAAAACTGTTGGCTATACAGGGAACTCTGCAGTGCTTTTAAAAATGCTGTACTGCAACAAAACCGGCCCCCAGTAACAAAAGCGCCCCCCCACCCTTCCAGCCTCCGTGGGAAATGCCCAATGCCTTGGTAGTGCTTGGTCTATGGTGCTGGGAAGAGGTCCGAAGTCTGTGGCGGATGACTGAAGGTAGTCTCTGCTTAATGGTGGCTTCAGGTAGCACCAAGTGAGAGTACTTGTGGATAGAGCTCAGGAAGCAGGAGCTCTGTTGTAGCTCTCTGAACTTGCGTGGAGGATGTCCCCAGAACCGGGGGGGCAGTATGTGTACGGCCTAACCTTGATGACTTAAAATCATTCAGAAAAGAAGAAAGGGGCATGGTGGAGGCACCCCTGTAGGAAGAGAAATCCCTTCAGTTTCACCAATAATTTTTACTTTTATTTTTAGAAGCCAGCCAGGTGTTAGTGCAGCCCACACAGCAGGCTACAGGGAGCTCTTTCATAGACATAGGGCACTCATTTGCCAGATTGCTGAGTGCCCCTCCTGGACATGGTAATTTGTACCCCATGCCTATTGCACCTCGGCCACTTTCCCTCTCAGATGAGCAGTGCTCTGTGTAAGACTCCAACTCTGAGTGGGTCCCTACCAAATCACCAAATTGGCCTTGCAGGATCTGCCTTAGAAAGAAACAAATGAACTATTTTCTTTCACATGAGTTCTGGGTCCGCACATTTCAGCTCAGAGCATGCTGCTTACTGCAGCTGCTTTAGAAATGCACACGTTTACAGCACAAGGTGAGTGGGCCTCCATCATGTATGGAAGACTTGGGGCTTCTCCTCACGGCAGGGGTTGCTGGGGTGCCCATTATGCCCATGCCCACCACAATGTTATACTGGCATTTCCCTTCAGTTGTTTTGTATTTTGGTCGTCTTGATTTGAGTATCGCCCTACTGCCAGCAGATGATAAATAAAACAATAATAAATATTGTTATCATCATTTTATTTATCTCTGTCTGAGCTGCTTACGTTTGTAGTCTGAAGCAGATTGAGTGAGAGGGGCCGGGCCGGGAGGAGTTGTGTGCACTTATAAGTGTGCATGTCAGTTTGGCAGTCCATCTTAGGATGGCCAAACAGACATGCATCCTTATGTTTCTCCAACCAGGCTGTGTTCCACACCCAGGTTTGCCACAGGCCCCCAGGCACTGTCTGAGTGATAAACCATGCCCTCAGACCAATCCTGGTGCTGCTCTCATGCTAGGTATACCATGAGAGCAGCGTCTGGATTGGATGGGGAGCCTGTGCTTTCATGCCCATCTACTTCCAGGACGAGAGGAGCAGGAGCAACGAGGCAGTGGGAGCGGAGCAGGGCGTCAGGTAAGTGATTTTATTTATATGTTTTAATTTTCCGCCCCCCCCACGCTGCCCTACCAGTTTTGATTGGTGGCAGTCACCACTGTTTCACACCCAGTTCAACCCTTGTCAATATGAGACTGGCCTGACACTGTGCCATATCAATATGAAGACAAGGTGTAATAAGTTAGACATTCCTTCTGTTTAATGACCCATGGACTGAGTTGGAAGCAGGAAATATGTTTCTTCTGGTGTTTATATGCCACACAAAAATTCAACAGGCCAGTGCTTGCATTTCGGCATTTTTTTAAGATGTTATTTTAGGTTAATTTATTTCATAGTTCTGATGGCAAATATAAAAATATTGTTTCGAAATTGGACAAAAACGTCTGATTTCACATATGTCCATTGAAATGTTATGAGAAATTTAGTATTTTTACATTTTATACTTTATTCAGCTCGGGGTAATTTTGGGCTAAATCACACCTCTGGGGAGATATAATCTTATAGCTAAAGGCATATGGGTGTATTGGGACATATACTCTGTCCCGTTTTCAAGTTCTTCCTTGACAAAGAAGAGGACAATGAGCCCTGCTTGAAACTATCAAGCAGGTATTAAACTGCAGTTAGCATGCTTTGTTATTGTGTTTTTCATATATCAATAACAGTAACGTTTTGACTGGAAATACTGCATATCATCACAAAAATAAAAAATGGAACTGTGTTAAAACTGGGTGAGCACATTAGGACCCCATTTAGACCTTGGCTTGCAGTCCACCAAGTGGTTGGGGAGATAGATACACGTCAGCGCATCATGGTCAGTCTTTGCTTTTTTTGCCAGTTACTGCAAAGGTATATATGGTAGTCCCAGGCAGGAAAAAGGTTCAAGATACTTCAGAAAGCCTTCCATATAACTATTCCACAGAGAACTGGTAAAGCTAGCAGGACTGCACCCACGGAACCGTGGTTTTCCGAAGAACTAAGATCATTAAGGAGACTCTGTCGCAGCCAAGAAAGATGCTGGCGCAAACGTTATGATCTTAAGGATAAAGAAAAATACAAGTCAAGATTAGCACAATATAAAGAATTGATTAAAAACACTAAAATCAGATATTACTCAGAAAAAATAGAAGGGGCACAGAACAATTCTAAGGAGCTATTTGCTACAGTTTTGAAACTTAGCCATTTGCAGGAGACCAGTCAAAGCACAACAGATCAAGCGTTCTGTGACAATTTGGCCTCATACTTTTGTGATAAAGTTTCTGCTATTTATAATACATTCACGACCCATTCGGTCAACGCTCTAACTGTTCAGGCCCCACGAACTGTGAAGGAAAAGTCATGTTCTGACATGTCCACCTTGGCTCCCGATCGCATTCCACCCTGTCTTTTAAACTTTACATTAATGTCTCATGAACTAACCACCAAGATTCTGGTAGCAACTAGGTCAGGATCCCCACTGGACCCTTGTCCTCCGAAAATAAGCCATATGTTAGTCGAGACACTCGCCTGCCCTCTCACGGAGGTTCTAAATACCGCAACTGAAACTTTTCCCTTGCTATGGAAAAAGACATCCATTCTACCTTTATTAAAAAAGTTCAATCTAGATAAAACTGATGTAGGAAACTACCGTCCCATCTCCCGCCTACCCCGACCGGCTAAGATTCTGGAAAAACATATGAATCAGGAACTAGGTGCCTTTATTGAGAATAATCAAGTCCTAGATCCTACTCTGTATGGTTTTAGACAACAACATAGTACTGAACTTGCCTTGCTTACCGCCACCGAGGAAATCAGAATGGCAGTTGACAAAGGAGGATCGGCAGCTTTGATACTGCTAGATCTGTCAGCTGCCTTTGACACGGTAGACCACGCCAATTTAATTGATCGACTTTGTGAGGCCGGAGTTGGTGGCTCGGCCCTCGCACTCCTTAAGTCATTCCTGCATGGTAGAGAACAATTTGTTGAAATAGGAGGTTTTAAATCAAAATGCTTTAGACTCCCATGTGGGGTGCCCCAGGGCTCATCCTTGAGCCCCACCCTTTTCAACATTTATGTTGCTCCCTTGGCTCGTATGATCAAAACTCATGGTTTTGAACTGGTATCATATGCAGATGACACACAGATTATTAAATCAATCTCAAGCAAAAAACAGGACACTGCACTAAAATTCAAGGATTGAATGAGAAGTGTCAGTGAATGGATGGCCGAAAACTGCCTTAAGTTAAACTCAAATAAAACAGAGGTTCTACTTTTTGGAAAGGATACAACTTTCTGGTCCTCAGACTGGTGGCCATCAGAATTGGGAGCTGTCCCCGCCCCAGCAGCCAAGGCTAAAAATCTTGGAGTTATTATGGACCCCACCCTCTCCTTCTCCCAGCATATAAAAATGCTTACTTCATCTATCTATTTCACCTTGAAAATCCTAAGGAAAGTGCTCCCTTTCATTCTAACAAACCTACAGAAAACTGTGGTGTCAGCCTTGGTGTTATCAAAACTCGATTATTGCAATGGGCTTCTGGTACGAGTAAACAAATCGGTTCTAGCTAAGCTACAGGTACTCCAGAACTCCTCCGCAAGACTGCTATTCGGATTAGCCAAACATACATCAGCAAAACATGCCCTTAACACTCTACACTGGCTACCTATGGAAAAGCGCATAAGGTTTAAGGCCTTATGCATTGTCTTTAAGGCATTACAAAATTCAGGTCCCAGCTACCTGATAAAGCGCTTTAAATGGCATATCCCTGGACGAACACTTCGGTCGACTTCACTGAAGTTAATTGCAGAGCCCACATTCCGTCTTCAGAGATGGGGTGGAAAAAGTTTCTTCAGCATTACTACAAGATGGTGGAATAAGCTACCATTTGATTTGAGAAATGCCTCTGATCTGCTATCCTTCAGGAAGGGTCTAAAGACATGGCTCTTTACTCTGTAACCCCGCGTTAGGACTGGGAATATGACAGTCAGTGTTCACTATGTGTCGATTCTTCAAGCGCCTTGACGCCTCAGGGTAGATGTGCGCTATACAAATACTAAAATAAATAAATAAATATAGTGAGCGTTCTGACGCCAGTCCTGCGCAACTCTCTACACGAGGAAGTCATTCAAATAATGCACCAGGCTCTCGAATTTGATCGTGTGTTCTCCACTCAGTCCAAATGTGTTGTGTTTTTCAAATAGGGCACATGCCTTTTTTGGGAGCACATGCTGCGATTGGTATTGCCATATGAATTTTAAAAAACTATCCCTTGGTTGTTGCCTATTGCTTCGTTTTTTAAATGAATAGAGTAGGACTGCACAGATTATCCTCAAGCTTTTGAATATCCTAATGCCTTCAACCCTGTCTGTTTTCAGAGGTTGGGGATGTAGGATAATGGAAACTGGGTTAGGGTAGGTGGAGAAAACAACATTGGTCTAGCAGCTCGGGCAAATAAGTCAGAAGGACACCGCTTCCTGTAAAGTAAGGAATTCTTTAATGCCACAATAAACACTTACCAATATTCAAAGTAACCGAAAAGCAAATACATTTACTACCATTAGTCCATAGAGCAACTCAGACCAGGTGGAAGCCGAAGACTGGTGCCTACTGGTATGTCTGTAGGAATAACTTGCAAGAGTTAAACAGTTACACTAGAACCCAAAAGGGAACCTAAAAATACAAAAGGTTGTACATGAAGGAAAGGAGCCAGGTGAGTAAACTAGTTGGCAGTGAAAGATCCAATCAATCATGGACATTGCCAGGCATAGACTACAGGGCAGGGCTCACTTGTATAGTGTCAGAAATCATTTTAAACTGGAAGTGATGGCTAATCAAATCAGAAGACTATGACGGCCATTTTGGATTGGGAAATCAGCCAATAAACAGAGGTTATAGTGGGGTGGTAGCTATTTTGATTCAGGTGGACCTCTAACAATTCACAAGGCAGAGAATGCAATAGGGGATCAATCTTCATTGCTACCTTTGGGGCCATTGCTGTACTTCCCCAAAAACTGGCAAGTGGGGCTCCTAGCACACTATGGTGAGGGTGCAAAAGCAGGCTGAAACTTTCTGCCAAATTCTCCAGGAACTGCCCAGTAGGTTCTGACAATCATTTAGATAAATTGACAAAAGTGGAAAGCCTGTATTTAGGTCTGCTTTCACCACCTTTTCATCCATGTTACACCTTTCTTTTTATTAACTTTCATTAATGTTTACATAGAGAACCAATCAGTATTCTTTTTAGTAAAATGATTCACCAACTCCACCTCTTGCAAGAGTAAGTGATGTAGTAACTTAAACTCTACCTTCATTTCTTTAGGTACTAACCATACTACTTCTAACATCAACATATCAAATTGTTCATTGGCACATCTTCAAGTATAGATACTGCTCTTCTTCCAGAAAACTCAGTGCAAATCTCCTTTTTTTCCACAGAGAATTTCGTTGCCAATCTCAGATCTTTGACATATCTTCTAAAACCCTTCTCAAACCTTTCCAACAAAGGCATGCCACTGCCATACTAGAGTACATCTCTAGCCAGCCCTTCCTTGGTGCTAACTTAACATGATCATTTCACTTTTCTAAGAGTTTCATTGACAGCCCCTAATGCAGTTCCATGGGTTTGCACGGTGAATATCAACCGCAGAATATTGATGGGACATATACCGAAATAAAATTAAATATTGACCAGTAAGGAAATATAGTTTTTCTATTCCTAACTCTACATATATGTACCTGAGCTGTATATATATATCTTCAAGGTATGTGAATGTGGAGTTGGAAAAAGTAAATCTATTAAGGGTGGGCAGAGTTGGCGGAATGGCACTACGAGGAATTCCGCGGAGTTGCCAAAAAACTCTGTGGAATTTTGCTCCGCTCAGCTCAGCTCCACCCTACATGCAGACCTCAGCTTACCTCTGCCGGCGGCCAGTCACCCATGGCGGTGATCTTGCTGTTTCCTCCACTCCTTCCTGTGTCCAGGCTGCCTCGTTGGTGCAGGATTCTTCTTCTAGTCCTGGGCTGTAAAACCCTTTGCTCCAGGACTAGTGAGACCTTAACCCAGTCTCCACTATGCATGTGCGCGCATGCGCAGTCCATGCGAGTCCTTCAGTGAATGGGTTTCACAGCCCAGGACTGGAGAAGAAGAATAATCCTGCACAGAGGAGGCAGCCCGGGCACGGAGAACATCATGTAGAGATCCAGGTAAGGAGGACTCGGGCAGGGGAGGGCTTGGTTGCTTGGTTAGGGGTGGGTGGCAGGGGCAAACTCCATCACATGGCGGAATCAGAGTTTCTTTACCAACTTCATGCCCCTAGCAGAGCGCGGAGTTAGCAAAACTCCGCCAACTCCGCTGTCGGATTGGAGTTCGCCGCCCACCCCTAAAATGTATAGTTTCCTAAATGCAATCATCTTTTGATGTTTTGTCCCTTGCTATTCTGTCCTTGATATTCTTGTACCATGATATTCTGGGGGTCGATATTCAGTAGTGCAATCTTTTCCATGCCAGCTGCTTTCTGTCATTCCGCTATGTGAGAGAACTCTACTACATGATGTTCCCCCTGATATACTATTCCATTCTTTGGCCCTTCTCCTGACTCCCACAGCTTTTGTTTAACACCACTACAATGAATATTACCAAACTGTTGGTTTTGTAGACACTTAGCTTTCTGGATCAAAACAGGGTTCCTCTTGAATTATATTGAGTTTTTCCAACCATCAAATTGTGCTGGAGTAGATGTCAGCACTTCCTAGGGTATTGTTTTCTTTAATTGTGTTTTCTTCCCTGAAGCACTATACATTAAGTGAGTGTGTCATACTAAATTAGAGAATCCATTTCACAATGTTACCCATATTCTCTCTAGCTTCTCTCAGGAATTGAACCATAGGTACTAGAACTATTTTGGTAGTGCAGCAAGGGTGCTATGGGTGCTAATGTAAGCAAGAAAAATAGGCCAGATGCCAGTTGCATACCAAATACAGCCATAATTGCTGTGCAGGTGACACCACACAACCAGTACCCTAATGCTGCTGCATTCTATGCATTAATGATAGCAAAGCCCCTGTACCGGATGTCAAATAGCTTTATCACATCTCAGCACTGTGAATTCTCTGGATTTCCACCTCTTGTATAGGGAAAGCCTCTTTAGTGAGCACTGGGCCTTTGGCTACTATAGGGTAGGCTGCTCTAGCAAGGAACATTTTATAATCACAGATATCCTAGCTTTGGATGTAGCCTTGTATAATCTCTTGATAGTCCCATAGCACCAGTCAGGTTCAAAGTTCATCAAAAATATAGATCAGAAATGCTAGAGACTACTCAGCATGGGAAGACTGCATAGATAAATGGCTGGTAGGTTAAGAGGAAACAGACTGAAGGGGCAGAAGGATGCATACTGCAGGAGCTGGTGGAAATTAGCTACAGGAACTAGGGTAGACAGGTTGCGTAGCCTAGAGGAGAGCAGGCAGCAAAGGCAGAAGGATGCATTTTGCAAAAGCTGGAGGAGCTAGGCTGCTGGAAAAGATAAAATGTAGGTGTTGGAAAGTGGATTATTAGTAGTGGTAAATATATATCTACCACTGGCAATTAGGCCACTAACACAGTCTAGGGCTCAGAATAGGTCTCAGAAAATTATTCCCATGCTTAACCCTTGGTAGCTTGGCTGCGAGCAGGCAGGCGTAACTTCAGGGACAGGTATGTAAAGCATTTAAAACCCCAATTCAGTGAATAATTAGGACACAGCACACAATAGAAATCCAACACCCATTTATAAGAATAGGAAATATTTGTATATTTAAAATGACACCAAAACAAAAACAATCCAATGTAGGGAACCGGAGATATGAATTTTTCAAGATTTAGCACTATATAGCACATAGAAACCAATAGCGGCTATTGGGACATCTGGTCACGCTAGACCGGGACAAAGTCAAATTTTCAGGCTGACTGCATTGAAGCCCTGCACGGCTACCCCTCGTAGTAGGCCTCGGTCAAAGTTTTCACCGTCTGACTTAGAAAATTTGCGGGAGATTTTTCTCCCATGATCCCTCTAAGCTCTCCACCAGTCTGTATGGAGTTGGTGAGGGTTCACCGGCTTGCTTAGCGACGAGCTCCCAATCAAACCTATTGAAGTCAGACCCCCAGAGCTTTCCAGCGGGACAAACCAGAGATTCAGGCCAGCTCAATGTTGAAGGTGAACGGCTTGACTCTCGTGGTTGGTCCCGGTCACCTATTCTATCTTTGGACTTAGAAACCTTTACAGGGCTTTTTCTCGCAGGGTCCCTTGATACTTTTCACCAGGCCAGATTTAGTGAGGGTTCACTGGCTTGGGTTTTGACCAGCTCCCAGTCAAACTCTGGAAGTTGGACCTCCGGAGCGTTTCAGCGGGACGGACCTGGAGGGCAGGCCTGCTCGCGGTTGAGGGCAGCTGGCTTGGCAGGTCAGGTCGAGTAGGTCCACTTATGGAGCTTTTTTTCAAAGTTGCTCCAAAGTTCTCAGAACTTCTGTAACTTCTTCCTGAAGTTCCTTTGAGGGTCCCAAAGTGTCCAAAACTTACTCCAAGGATCTGGAAGCTACAAGATGGTCCTTGAAATTTTGGGACTTCAATTCCCACAATCCACTTGGACACAACCCATACAAATCCACTGGAGTCTCTCCAGGCTGGGGATTCTTGGTGGTGATGGTCCAGGTGAACTCTGTTAACCTGTAGCTTGCAGGGAGTCCACTCTTTAGTCCATTTGAAGCAGGTTTGATCCACAGGGCTATAGTCCCAGATTGTGCAGCAGGCGCAGTCAGTCAGAGTGCAGGGCCTGGTTGGTGCAAATCAGACTTCCAGCATGGACCCTTCTTCTTCTGTGGTTTCAAGCAGCAGATCTGAGAGGCAATGCCCCTCTCAGATACTTATTCAGTGTTCTCTGGGGATCACGCAGGAGGGCCCGTCTGTCCAATGAGGTGCAAAGCAACACCCCAGAGCATGACCATTTCCTCTGACGTGTGGCACAATGGTGTCCCAGAAAGCCCCATTTCTCTAAAATTCAATATGGCTGAAGTCTCAGCAGAGAGGCAAGATCTGGCTAAACCAACATCCAGGGTGGCTCATCTCCATAGCCTCCCTCCGCCTGGCATCTGCACATTCCTTCCTTAAGCCTGCCATCTGGCTGGGTTCAGAGGTGGTGGACATAGATGGACCTGGCTTTCTCTGTCGCCCTGGATCTTTGAAGCTCATGGTTTATGACCACTTCCCCTTGCTCTTGCATTCCTGTGCAGCAGAACCCTCTCCTCCCAGAATGGCTCTTCACCCCAGGTGCCACTTATCACTTCATCAAATCAGCCTGGCCAATCCTCTGGCCAATCAGGACAGATCACTGGAAGGCTGAATTTAGGCTTACAGCCAAGAAAGTCTTATGACTTCTTTTCTGTACATTTTATGATATATTCAACAACAGCATATTATTGGATTTATCAATACTATTCTCCCAAGTCCTTGAATGATATTTTTCTGTAAAGCCTAGCATTAGTTATTAAATCATAACTGATTGCCATGTTAACCTATGTGGCTTGGGATTTACAATGGGTAAAATGAACCTGGCAATTTCTCCAACACCAGGGCTTATAAAACATCTTTTATAAGGACCCTGCCTATATCTACAGGACCCGCCCAACCCTGGAACACCTAGGGGAGACTTAGGGGTTCTGAATATGTAAAGATATTGCAGATCCTCACTCCACAGTGCTCCTAGCACAAATGTCGATTTTGAGAAACACTTTATTACAATGTGGGAAGTGAAATGTGCAATTTCACTATCCCCAAGGCATATACAATCTCTTTTATAAGGGTCCTCCTTATAATTACCTGACCCTCCACTCCTGGGACACCTAGTGGAGACCCTGGGGGTACCTGATATGCCACCATATTGTAGTTTATTAATTTTTAAGTGCCCCAAACACCAAAGTCGAGTCTGGGTAAAATTTACATTTTAAAAGTAGTCCTGCAACACAGGGCTGCTTTTAAACTTACCTCAGGCTTCAGCTTTGCTTACATGCAAGTGCAGAAAGGGCTGCTGGCCTCTAAACTGCCATGCCCTATTATATAATAGGGACTTAAAGGTAATTTTAATCCCCCTGCCCTATTATGTACTAGTGCCTTATAGGGGAGGTCATGCCAATCATAGGGGTACCCTAACCCATAGTGTACCCTAGTGTGCGTAGGTGTTTTCACTGCATTCTAAGTGTGTTTTCAGCAAGGCACTGGCCCCGGGCCTCATTAGGCAGAGCCCAGGGACAGTCAGAGTCCTTTACCACCAGTATACCAGTCAGCAGAAAGAGTGGGTGCCCAGGGCAAAAGGATGACTTTGCAACAGTAGGTGTGAGAAAGTCATCCTTTTGGCCTTGATCACCATTTTTTATGCTTGGTACTGGTGTTAACTGACTTGGACTGTGCCCTGGGCTCTGCTTACCAGACCCACGTCCAGTGCTCTGCTGTAAAGGTATATGGTGGGTAGCCATAATTACAATTGGCAATGACAGACCACTGTAAGTCCCTAGTGTATAATAAGGCAAGTGGGATTCAAAACTACCTATAAGTCCCTAGTATATAATAGGGTATGGATATTTAGTGGCCCAGTAGATTTCCTGCTTTGGAGTGTGCACCGGTGTGTTACCTGCTCTCATTTTAAAGGCAGCCGTGCTTTGCAGAGTCTTTAACATTAAATTATATGCATATTCAACTTTGGAATAAAAGGTACTTTCAAAGTAGTAATCTACCTTATTTTTACATACAGGTCACCCCTAAGGTCTCCCCTAGGTGCCCCAGGGATAGGGTGCCATGTAACTATGAGCAGGGACATTATAAAATATGTTTTATAAGCCCTGGTGAGGGACAACTGCCATATTTGTTTTTCCCCATTGTAGATAATTAGCTTCATAGGCTAACATTGGACAAATTTATTTAAGTATAAATATTGCTAGGAAGGAGCTAAAACATCATTCATGGACTTAAAATGATATTTTTGATAAATCCAACAACTTGCCACTGTTAGCCAAAATCCAGCCTTCCATCTACTCTTTCTTGATTGGCTAGCCTCTGCTAGGCTGAGACAAGCTGTCTTAATGAGTAGCCTGCCTGAAAGACAATGGTTTTCCTGTTGGGGGAATAACAGAAACTGCAGAAGCAGAAGGCAGGAAGGAGGAGGGGTGACCAAACTGGTCTTCAAAGAGAGAATTACACTTCAGGACACCGCAGGCTCACCCCCACACCCTGGCACCCCAGCCACACAGGATCCCCTGTAATTAGATTAAGGAGAGGGATGGAAGGGGAGTGTTAGAGAATCTTAGCCATGCCAATGGGTTGGCTTAGCCTGGTATAACCTCTAAGGCAAGAATTTCTCCATGTTGGATTTTGAGAGAATAGTGCTTTCTGGGACAAGAATATGCCACACTCTGGAGGAAGTGGCCATACGCCTGGGTGAAACCCTGCATCCCATTGGTCAGGGGTGCCCCCCTGCTTGATGCCTAGGAACACAGCATAAATATGGAAGAGTTGCCAAGCAACTCAGAACTGCTGCCTGAAACTAGAAAGAGAAGAAGGACTGTCTTGCTGGAAAGCAGATCTGCACCCCAAAGGTCTGCACTTTGAAGGACTTCACATGTTGCACATTCTGGGACTACAGCTCTAAGGACTTTGTCCTTGCTTCAAGAAGGATTAAAGAGTAGACTCCCTGCAAGCTACAGGTTAACTGAGCCCACATGCATCATCTCCACCAAGAAGCCCCCATCCTGCAGTGCATCCAGTGGAGTTTTAAGGATTTGACCAGGTGCATTGTGGAAATTGGAGTCCCAACATCCCAAGGACCATCTAAGAGATTCTAGACCCCTGGATTGGTGTTGTGGACACATTCAACCCTCAAGGAGACCTTTAGGATGAAGAGCCATAAGTTTGGGGTAGTCTGGGAACTTTTTGGAAAAAGCACCATAAGGTGACCAACTCGACGTCGAGAGTCAAGCCGGCAATCTTCAACCGCGACCTGGCTTGGATTTCAGATTTGCCCCACTGAAAGCTCCGGAGCTCCAGACTTCCAGGATTTGACCAGGGCCTCGCAGAAAACCAAGTCGACAATGCGCATCCGGCCTGAATAGGAGCCTCGCTTGACCTCGAGAGTAAAGCTCCTGAAAAGTTTGCAGATAACACTCAACTCATCCTTTCTCTGACAAACAAGACACTCACCACCAGGACCAACTTCACCAACTGCATGACGTTGGTAGCAGATTGGATGAGAATCAACTGCCTGAAACTCATCTCTGACAAAACAGAAGTAGTGGTCTGTGGAAACACGACCTCCATGTGGGATGCCACATGGTGGATGACAGAATTAGGCCCACACCAACACCTACCAACCACTCTAGAAATCTGGGGATTCATCCTGGAAAACAAGCTCAACGCAATGAGCTCTGCCTGCTTCCACATCCTGCAGATGCTGTGGAAAATCTTCAAGTAGCTACCACAGAAGACCAGATGAACCGTCACACAAGCGCTCATCACAAGCAGACTTGGTTACAGCAACTCACTGTACACAAGAATCTCCAATCAGCTCCTGAACAGACTATCCAGAATGCATTTGGTAAATTCATTCTCAATCCACCTCACCACACCCACATCTTACCTCACCTCAGGGAGCTCCACTGGCTCCCCATCTACAAACGCAGCCAGTTTAAACTCCTCACACAATCCTACAAAGCCCTACATGACATTGGACCCGTATACCTCAACTGCCACATACACTTTCCCAAACCATCCAGACACCTACTCTCAGCCTGACTCTCACTAGCACACTCCCCCCCACATCCACAAAAGTAAAACAGAAGGTCACTCCTTCTCCTGCATCGCACCCAAAATATGGAATGTCCTCCCACAACACATTAGAGCCTCCTTCTCACTACTTGAGTTTCGCAAGAAGATGAAGACCAGGCTCTTTGAATAATTCTGCGATGGCCTCATGCACATATACCTGCTCAGCACCTGGATACCCTAAAGGGTGATTAAAGCCCTCTACAAATCAACTTCACATAACAAAACATAACGTAAAATAACATAACAAAATAGTCAGTGGGCACTTTGTAATTGTCTTCAGTAAGTCTGTCAGTCAAGTTGATGAATTTGAAAAATGTATCATCCGAAATTCTTCGTTTGTAATTAATCATGAGTTAAATTAAGTCCATCATGCATGGGGCTACTCCTTAATCCAGGAGTGTTGTCACTTCTAAAAAGCAGGAATGGATGTGGAAACCAAATGACACAAAAGGCCAAGTCAAACGCTAAAAGACAAGGCCACCAAAACTCACCAAATATTGATAGCGTCAGACAAGGTATTAGTGCACCCAGGACCGGCTTTAGCGCTGGTGGAGCCCAGTGTGACAATCTTTGTTGACCCTTCCCCAAAGAAACCTCCTTCTCCATGAATTCCCTCACTACCATGCTCAACCAGTGCCTCTCATCTCTCCATAGGCCCTCTCTCACATGCATTTCATTTGTTTTATAGTGCTACTCATACTAGTGTAGGGTGTCAGAGCACTTTACATTGCACACAAATTATACAGAGCGAATGATTCATGTGTAAATCAGTCTATATGAAATAATACATGAGATAATGAGGATTACAAGGTGTAGAGTCATATGTCACCAATACTGGTAAGCAGTATACTTTTAGAGTGTTTGGTCTGGAGAAGCACAAACTTTAAATTTAAAACGTATTGCAGTAGTTAGCTTTACTAATAAGAATGTATTTCTACCCAAATTAACCCTTGTTAGCAAAATCAGGATAATGAAAGACTGGGGAAAAACACAATGTTCTAACCTATGCCATGCAGTTTGCATGCAACTCTTTGATGCTATTTTAGGGTTGTAACTTATGAGCTGCAAGTAAAAAAAGGATCTGTGACAAAAACGGTAACCTACTGAGAGTTCCACATAAAATTCAGTTGGGGATTTGCATGGTACATATTCTTTCCAGCAGGCATCTTAACCCTCTGCCTACTTTAGCATGAGTGGAAACTGCCACTAGATAAAACTCAGATTTCTCTCCAGCAGGAACACTACTCACCAAAGTTATCTTGATATTTTTATTGTTGCCTGAAAACATCTGGACACAAGGAACTCTGCAGCCTGTGCTTTTTAAATTCCTGTTATCTGTAAACACGCCCCCCCACCTCCCCTCCAGGTCAGCGCCAGGTGCGGCGGCACTGGTCACACCACCCTAGAGATGGCCGAGTGTACCCATGATCTTTGGGTAAAGGGAAGCAAAGAGGTTTGCATTCATACCATACACAGCACTTTTACGTGAAAATGTAGGAAGCAGCTAATTATGAAACTAATATTGATTGGTGATTATGTCAGATTCCTCTCCTGGCAAGCTAGACATATTGTCTACAGACCTAATCTTTACCTTGCTATGTAGGAAAACTCTAGTCCCTCTTACTAGACAATTACTGTGTGAATCCCATCTCCAGTTGCTTTACTGGTATTCTCCGACGCCTCCCATATGAGGATGAATTATCGTGAAGAAATCTTATCAGCGTGAAAAGCGGGTCGGGTCACCTCATCTCGAGGTAGGGCCGGCACTTCAGTTTGCTTCATTCTTTACTCATGAGAACATCAAATGTGCGTATGATGAGAAAGGAAATGAACAAAAGTAACCATGGCACCCTACTTCATAGAAAAGTGATAGACATATTTTTATACAATAATAATGTCATGTGGCAGGGATATATTACGGCTATAATAGATACACAGGGATACAATGCACACAGAACCGAGCTAACATCTCATTACCTCTTGTTTAAGAGGAAGATTATGACGGGTATTTGGGAAATTAAATATAATCAAAAGCGGCGGGAAAAGCTGAACGAGTATTGAAAAAGTAACATAGCTTCGGAGTTTTAGTGAAGCTTGTACACTGGTATCCAGCGTAGAAGCAGGAGACTTGAATCCATGCCGGATTTTCAGCATATCTAGTAAATTAAACCACTAGTGTCTGGATTTTTATAAACAATTTCAGACTCTTAGGGCCAGATGTACGACTGTTTTTTGCGGCCGCAAACGGGAGATCGGCCCGTTTGCGACCGCAGAAAAGGGTCTTGGCATGTACAAACGCTATTTTGCGAGTGAGTCGCAAAATAGCGTTTGCAACTCTCGCTATTAGTAAGGGGCGTCCCTTCCTAATAGCGAGTGTCAGTGCACTTTATTATTGTTTTGTCACCGCATTTGCGCCCGCAAAACACTGCAGTTTACCACCTACTTCAAGTAGGTGGTAAAACACTCGCAAACGACCCCTTCCCCTTTGTGAGTGTTTGCAAAAATATTTTTTAAGAGAAGGCAGTGGTCCCAAGGACCACTGCCTGCCCTTAAAAAATGAAACGAAAACGTTTCATTTTTTTTTTTTAAAATGCATCCCGTTTTCCATTAAGGAAAACGGGCTGCATTTAAAAATAAGAGCTGCTTTATTTAAAAGCATTCTCAGACATGGTGGTCTGCTGAGCCCAGCAGGCCACCATCCCTGGGAGGGCCTGTCATTCCCAATGGGCTCGCAAATTGCGAGAGGCTCATTAATATTCATGAGCCTCGCAATTTGCGACCCCATTGGGAATCTCAAACAGTGTTAAACACACTGTTGTACATGCAACATAGTGCCTCGCAAATTGCGAGTCACAAAAGACTCGCAATTTGCGAGGCGCTATTTTGCGTGTCGTACATCTGGCCCTAGGTCTTAACTGCCCTAGAGCTCCCACCCCCAACCACATGTGGAGATTTACTCACACAAACGGGAATAGTTTTTTTACAAGTGCAGAACTAATTTAGGGGAATAACAAAAGTTGTTTCCCCAAAAAATACTATTTATGCATGTCTGCCAGTGATGAATGCGCTGATAGATATATGAATGAGACCTATTAAATCTAAATGAAACTCATTTAGTCAGTGGTTACTCTAAAAATCTTGACTGGATATATCATTATGAGTGTCTATGTTGAACCTACCAGCAGTAGGTGAGCAGGTACGGGAGTGACAATGTGACATTCTAATGACAGAATGTGCAATCACTTAAAGGTCAGTCTTAAAAGATCATTTTCAAGAGTTTTTGAACTGCAAGTGGTTAGGCTCAGATTTCGGTGGAGGTGTCCGTGTCAGTGCTTAATTTGAGCCGATGGTTGCAGGTGGGGCCACAGCACTCATTTTTGGGGACCAGCACTTACTTACTTCAAGGGGCTTTGACTCAGAGCAAGTGAAAAAATGCACAAAGAGGAAATCAGGGATGGCCGGTACGGGACTGGGGTGGAGGGGTGGGGGGGTGAAGGGGTGAAGGGGTGGTAAGGAAAAAAATAATTTCACTTACCTAATCGCCGCATCTCTCCTCTGGGGAAACATCCTGAACAACGACTCCGGAACAACGAGTTCCGGAGTCACGAAAGCGGAACTCCGCCCTGCCCGAACAACGACTCAGCCTTAACCACGCATGTGCGTGGTTAAGGCTGATTCGGTCTAGTGTTCGGGCAGGGCGGAGTTCGGGGGAGCGTCACAGTCGAAGTCGAAGTGGAACAGGTAAGAGGGGTTAATTTTTAGGGGATGGAGGGGTTTGGGGTTAGTTTTGAGGGGTTTAGGATAAGTTTTTGGGGGATGGGTGATCGGGTTAGGGAGTAGAGATCGAATTAGGAGGTGTGGAAGATCGTAATAGATTTTAAGGGGAGGAAGTAGTTAATGAGGGGTTGAGTATGGTTTTAGGAGTTGGGGAGATCGAGATTATTTATAGGGTGGAGGGAATTAGTTTTAGGGGGGTTGAGGTCGTTTTTAGGGGATGGGGGTTTGGGATTCGTTTTGATGGCGCAATGTTTGATTATCTGGTGTGGGGGGGGATTAGAATAAAAGGGGTGGAGGACGTTTTTAGGAGGTCCGGGTGATAAAGGAATAAGCACATAGACGGATCCGCTGTTGCTAAGGATCTAAGATAATTGAGGACTAAGAGTTTAGATAGGACTATGAGTTTAGGTGGGGGTGATCGTGATTATTATTAAGAGGGAGAATTAGTAATAAGGGGTTTAGTTAGTTTTGAGAGGGAAGGGGTTTGGGATTCGTTTTTATTGTTTGTTAAAAGGGTGTGGGGCGAAATGAATTTTAAGGGGCAGGAGGGTTTGGGGGATCGGAGTAGCAGTAGAAAAGCATTTTTTAAGACGCATTTCATTAACACGAAAAACGTGGTAAAGGAATGCGTGGTAAAAAAGTTGTGGTTTAGACGAGGTCGTGGTTGCGACCTCGTTGTTAGGAAGTCGTGGTTGTGGAACTCGTTGTTCCAACATACAACCCTCCTCTGTCTCTCCCAAGTCGTCTCTCCTCCGCTCCTCAACCAGGAAGCACCCAGGCTCCTCTAAGCCAATCACAATGCTGCAATGCAGTGTTGTGATTGGTCTGAGCCCTGTGGTTCGGCGCTCAGACGGGGTATCGGAGCCTGGGCATGTTCTCCACCGAGGCTGTAATGCAGCCTGGGTGTAGAACATGCAAAGTGTGCATGACGGTTTGGCCAGGCCAAGACGGCCTGCCAAACCATCATGCGCATTTTTAAAGTGCAGCGACCACTCCTCCTCCCGGACATCACAGAAGCCAAGCCCCGCCCGCCCTATCCTGGTGATACCAAAAATAAAATGATAATAACTTATGTTAATATAATTTCATATTTTCTTTTACACTGCTTCGTGAACAGTGGGGTGAAGCTCCTCCACCTTAGCGTAGGAGCCGCTACTGGAGGAAAGAAAGAGAAAGGGAATGACGGCAAAACTGTAACAAAGGGAAAAAACAAGGACGGGCAAGAGTGAGATTGGTGGCAGGCAGTGTCTGGTAGTCGATTAAAAAAATATGAGGTGTATTCCCTATCTGCGCAGCCTTGCTATTCAGCATGCTGGCATGTAATAGCTCAGACTGTGGGCATCTGAGCAGATCTTCGGACACAGGTACTCATTCTTCTACCAATTAAGAACTGGTCCCCAAGTCTAGGTACTTGCATGCTCAGGGATCTGCCTCTCTGTCTCATCATTTTGAACTTATATAGTTTATTCAATTGGCAGACATTGAGCGAGGGCTTTGGTGAGGCATAGCAAGGAGCCAGTCTCTGCAGTTATGTGGAGCCATTATCCCAGGAAGCTTTACGTGCAGTGCCTAAAACATAAAATGTAATGCCGGTGTCTTTAAATAAACATACTCTACACATTATTGAAAGAATTAATCAGACCACTGGCCTCTGAAGAAGTGAGAGCTGGAGTAAATAGTTTAGTGCAAGAGCAGTGTTATAGGAAAGGTGCCACTGGCTCCAACAGAAGTAAGTCAATTCTAGGGGTGTGTGGATCTCGCAGAGTTTTACTCCATAGAATTCCGCGGAGTTACTTAAAAACTCAGCGAGTTTCCATGGACTTTCTTGATCGGCAGAATTTTGGCATGTCGCACTGCTCCGTGCTGCAGGGAGCTTGTTCCGCACTGCCGGGAGCTTGTTCCACACTGATCAGCACAAACAACATCATGTGGCATGCCAGAGGGCGCTGCTTCTTTCTGCCAATTGAGTAGATTTTCGAGCTGCAGCTTTCTCAACGCGAATGGTAGCGACCTGCCACGACTGCTCGCATTGAGAAATCTCCCCGGGAGGCATTGTAGGGCTCGAAAATTGCGCTAAGGAACCCAAATTCTCAATCGCACTCGCAAACTTAATGTTGGTGAGCTGCGCACCAGGAAAAACTCCGCCACGCTGCGTTTGGCGGAGTTTTGTGAGAACTCTGTGCTTCAAGCAGAGCGCTGAGTGGGCAAAACTCCGTGAACTCCACAGGTGGAGCGGAATTTTTTGCCCACCTCTACTGAAATCTTCCCTTTCCTCTAGGAGGTGGGTAGTAAATGAAAGCCATATTGGAGTGGGCCTTTCATACCCTGGTCCCAGTGCCACTGCATCTGCTCCAAACCTAGGCTGTTCAAGAGGAAAACCGTATCAATAAATAGACCCCCATCAAAAAACTCTGAAAATAGTGAAGACTAAACTATGCTAAAATGCACACTAAGGAATCTTTATCAAAAGCCCTCTACACGGCTCTCCTATTTTCTTTTATGTAAGGCCTCTTCTTTCAAGGGTTTTGCACAATGGTATAGAGCCTGAAAGGAAGTTGCATGAGTGATGTTCCTGCATCATATTCAAGGACTGTCCGATCTTGCTTCAATTTAAGCCACCAATTGATTGCCGTGAAATTGTTTTGCTGCTTTAAAACGAATGTGGACAGGCTAGTGGGAAGCTTTACTTCCAGTAGTGATAGTAAGAACCACGAGAAGTTAAATTATTTCATTATATAATTCATGAAACTAAAGAACTTTTCCAGGAACTCCACCCCTGTCACATTCAGTGGTTAGGACATGTCATCAGTTAAAAATGAGACTCACATAAAAATAAAGGTGACAATGACAACAATAATTATAATAATGAAAACTGCATTATTATTATATTGATAACAACAGTAATAATAATAACAACAATAACATTAACCCCTTGAGTGCTTATGACGGAACCACGCCGACATGAGTCACTGGCGGCGTGTGCTCATGACGGCGTGGTTCCGTCATGCCGCTGCCGCTCCGCCCACGCGGTACTAATTCCCCGCCCGTGTGGGCGAATTAATGAGCGGGCGTGGTCATGACGGAACCACGCCGTCATGAGCACACGCCGCCCGTGACTCATGACGGCATGGAGCCGTCATGAGCACCGAAGCGCCGCGCTCACCCCCTAGCCCCCCGCGCCGCGGCGGAATTCGCGCTGCGGCGAAGGGGTTAATAAAAACAACAACAATAATAATAATAATAATAATAATAATTATGCGTACCATGGCAGTGAAAATGAATGTTTCTCAAAAGTACGTAATGTAGTGCAAATGTACTAATAAACACACATACACTTATTCCTGCAGTGCCAAGGTATAATTCTAGTTTATTACCCAAATGCAGCAACATAAGAAAGATACTATGTATTGGCGCACAGACTTACAATTACTTTGCACAAGTAAACACCTCTCCTAGTAGTGGAGCCTCTTCAGTGTGATCTTACATTACTGCACAAATGTAACCCCTTGCATCCTGGTTTTTGTTAGATAATTGTTTTGGCATGAACCCTATTTTCAGATCGGCACTGTGTTATATGTTATGTAATACCATTGTTGTGGGAGGGCAGGAGCATCAAGAGCTGCTCGAGATTTTGCTTCTCTGGAGTGCTTGCCCCTCCCCCACCTCAACAACGGCAAAATACCATAATCCACTCTGCGGATCTCCATATGCGCTATGTAGCTCTAGACGGTGGCAATCTTGAAACACTATTAATAACAGATGCTGCTGTTAACCATTTTAACTGTAATGCTTTTAACACTCTCCACAGGAAAGTCAAGCACAACAGCTAATAATCTATGGTGCAACCTTCAGGTTGTAGCCAAATTTGTGCCGCATTAACCCACTTAGTTATCCTATTGGAATGTGCCTAAAAAGGTTGTACTCCTATCTTTTCATGTCCCCGATTCGGATAACTACTTTGGGACATACACATGTTGCTTCATCCATAAGACTTTACATATTTTCAGATTTTTCTGTCATCTATTGGTGCAATTGCAACACTTTTCTTTTCAACCAACGGAGAATTTGTAAAGCTGTTATTCATTTTACTTTGCATCTTAATTTTTAAGTACGTACAAATGCAAATACATGGGTGTGCTGTGCAATCTGTTGGACGTATTACTGTCAGTCTCGCCTGTTCCTACACTGACTCCTAGATCAGCACCATTCTAGGTCTGATCGTCAAGGTGTGATAATATCAACAGAAATGGACGTTATTAAAAAACTGGGAAATTAAACCAGGCTGTGTCTGGAAAACACTGAAAATAGAATGGAGTAAGCTTTTTTCGTTAGATTGGTTCACTTTCAAAGATTAGGAATAGGTAGAGGTAAAAAAGATGAAACACTGTCCAAAGATGAAGGGATATTTTCTGTTCACTTTGAAATATAAAGAGTATAAAAAAAAGTCAATATCGCAGGAGCTTAACACAGGCTGATGGAGTGGGGGTCAACTCTTCGGGGGGCGGGGGCATCCTCACGGGGGCCCTCTTTAGCCCAAAGTCACTGAATATCTACGAACTATGGGAGACTCAGGGCCCCCTCATCACATTTTGCAGAGGTCCATCATTTTGCGGTACGCCATTACAATTTCGTAGCACAATTACATTAAAACCACTTTTCAGAGATTTCAGTTCTGTGACGCGAAGACAGTCATCGCTTAATCCGTCAAATAAAAAGTGGCTGATTACGAATTAAGGCGTTATTTATCACCCCTGATAAATAACGATGCCATGGTGTACATTATTTATCGGGTGCAATAAATAACACCTATTATGCATTTATGGGGAATAACGTAAATTTTGGTGTTTAACACACCAAAATGCGCATGATACTATGAATACCATATGTGTTCTTCTGTTAACTTGTGGTAGGTTTGGCCTGCTGAAATGTAATGAAGGTTGAGTTATTTAACACATTCGATAAATAACGTATGCGTGAAATACTTCCAAACTCGTAATTCTAACCTATGCGTAAACAGGGGTTAACTCATGGTTCGGAATATTACAAGCAACTCGTAATCAGGGCCTATGTATCCCTGCCATAAGTTTTTCTCAGGAGCCCGCAGTAAGGGTTGAGGAACGTTGTGATTACTCAATACCAAGACGGCCTATTGTTGATTTTACATAATGCATCTTTCTTTCCCCACTACACACTCCCTGCCCCTTTATTTCACTCAGGTTCTTTTTCATCTCTGCTTTCTCCCTTTTCACCGTTTTTCTGTCTTTCTCTTCTTCCTCTGTATTTCTCTCTCTCTTTTGTTTTGGGTCAAAGGCTAATGAGGAAAAGTGCTGTTGGGCCCCACCTGGAACCACGGGGTCAAATTAGTCACTGAACAGGGACAGCTCGGCTCACTGCTCAGCCACAACGCCGCCGGAAGCTCTGAGTCGCACAGTATTAGCACGACTGTCATGTCTGCTGTGCGCTGAAGCAACACAGGAATTAGGACTATAGATGTCAGACCCAGGAACGGTGCCAGGAATTTCGGCACTAAAAGTAAATTAGAAAGTTGCCGTCTGGGACGCTCCCAAAACATTTTTAAAAGCCAATTATTTCTGGCCTTTTGCAGTAATCCAGAGCTGTCACAGTGAACCCTGCCTCACCTCACCTCACTGCAGACTCTAGGGAAAGCTGGAAGTTATTTCTTAGGGTTCTCAGGAATCCGCAGACCAGTTTCCAAAGCTGCTTAGCTATTTTAAACTTTAAGAGTGCTATTAAGTGTTTCTGTCCAGTGTTCATCTAACGCTGGTGATGTACTATGTGACCCAGGAGGAATCTTGATAGAGTGCACAGACGGCGTACGTGAAATTCCGTCATTTGCATGAAAATTCCATTCATCAGTTTTATTATGGTTGATAAATCTGCGCCTGTCTAGAAACTGATTGTGTTACCTTCACATCAAAATGTAATATGCGTTTATAATGCAGTATATTATAACAAGGGCTCATTTGATATCCTTTCAGAAATATGACATAATTATGCAAAGCAATGAAACATTTACTTTGGATTGGCAAATAATGTGTAGGCACATTATGTTCTCAAGCTCACACAAGTGATGTACTATTTTTATTGGAAGACTTAGGAGAATGCTGGGTGCACCCCGCAGTTTCCAGGTCTTTCTATCATAGAAATGCGAGGAATATTTGATTTTTTAGTCAAACTTGGAGGTTTGAAAGGGATTCTGGGTAAAACAACCTCGTGGGAGCCACACAAGTCACCACATCCTGGATTCCCCTAAGAGTCTAGTTTTTAAAAATGTACAGGTTAGCTAGGTTTCCCTAGGTGCTGATTGAGCTAGGGTCCAAAATCCACAGCTACCCACTTTGCAAAAAACGGGTCAGTTTTGAGTTGATAAATGTATTTTATCCATGTTGCATTTTGGGCTGTTTCCTGTTGCAGGAACTAGGCCTACTTGCACCAGTGAGGTACCATTTAAAAAAAAAAAACCATGTGGGAGCATGGAATAGTAGGATATTTCTTATTACCAATTGGTTTTCACTGCACTTGTGCCTTCCAAATGTAGGCCAGTGTGTAAGAAATAAGACATTTTGAAAATACCCTCTGTTAGAAATGGGGGTCTCTAGTTGGCAGAGGTAGGTACCTTTGTCCAAATAGGGGCCTTGCTTCTAGTCAGGGTAAGGGGGATACACTTCTAAAATAACCCCTGCTCATCCCATTGGTAGCTTGGCACAAGCAGACAGGCTTATCTCAGAGGTAGTGTGTAAAGCACTTGTGAACACATACAGTAATACAGTGAAAACACTACAAATGGACACCACACTAGTTTAGAAAAATAAGTAATCTTTATCTAAACCAAAACAAGACCAAACGACAAAAATCCACAATACAGTTATCAAGATATCCTCAAAAATAGGATATTCACTCAATTAAAGTTTTTAGCAACAAATAGCTCCACCTGGAGTTATTACGACGTCGAGACAGATAAAAATCCCAAAGTACGGCGCCGACCGCATGGTGCACGGCGTTGGGCATGGAGTTAAGCAGACCCACAAAGAACAGTACCTTGGAAACGATGAAAGCAAAGACGGGGCACAGTGTCGGGGAGGTGATGCTTCATTGGCGCCAGACGGCGTCGGTTCCTTATGACCCCAGGGGGAGGTGAAGCCTCGGTTCCTTACTGCGGTGCAGGGGAGGTGAGACGTCGGTTCCTTACTGTGTCGAGGAGGTGACATAACGGTGGAGGTGAGGCATCGGTTCCTTACGATGGTGCAGTGTCGATGGATTCAGGAGTCACCCATGTCGAGTATCGGCTCTGCGTTGATGAAGCACCGGCGTCAGTGAAGTCGGAGCTGTGGTGCGAGTTGGCACGGTGCATTGTGGATGTCACGAGCGGTGTCCTCGGCTCCGGTGCAGGCAGTGGCCTCGGTGATGGCTTCGGAGTCGATGAGGCACGGCGGCAGCAGGCGTCGGGTCTACGGTGCAAGTCGGGGCGGTGCGTCGTGTTCTTCACAAGCGGTGCCCACGGCTTCGGTGCAGGTTACGGCGTCGCTCGCCGGCGTCGGTGTTGCAATTTCCTTCTGTGGCAGCTGAAACAGCAGTTCCAGATGCAGAAGAGATGAAGTCTTTGTGTCCCTGAGACTTCAGAACAGGAGGCAAGCTCAATTTCAAGCCCTTGGAGATCTTCTTTCAAGCAGGGGACACAGCAAACAGCAAAGTTCTTTTCTCCTTTCCTTGGTAGCAAGTAGCCACTGCAGGCCAACCCCAGACAGCAAACAGCACAGGGGCAGTATTCCTCCTCAGCTTCTCCGGCTCTTCTCCTTGGCAAAGGTTCCTCTTGATTCCCAGAAGTGATCTAAAAGTCTGGGCCCCTCTTATTATACACAAAAATCATTTGTTCTCTGAAGGCAGAGAGTGTCTGTACCCAGCCAAAACCAGTTCTATCCTCACTGGTGCAGCTTCCTGGCAGGAGATGGAGACAGTATTGTTGAAGGCAGACCAGGCCCATTCAGGTGAAAGGAAATCTCCTCCCCCTACTCTAAATGCAGCCCAGGTCTATTCAGCCCAGCCCTGACTCATCAGGCTCTCTGGAGCCACTGCTTCTCCACAGCCCCTGTCATCCAAAAGCCAGACATGCAATACACAAATCAGGCAGAGGCATACTGGATGGCTAAGCAAGAAAATACCTACTTTCTAAAAGTGGTATTTTCAAACACAGAATGTAAAAATCACCCTCACTAAAAGATGCATTTTAACATTCTGAGTTCAGGCATATCAAACTTTATTTTCCTACCTTGTTCCCATGGGCAGTTATGTTTATAAGATGTTATAAGCAAACTCCCCATTCTGTCCTATGGGAACGAAATTGGCAGTAATTCACTATCAGAACATGCTACACACACCAGGGCATGTTCTACCTTTCACATATACTGCACCCTGCCCACAGGGGTACCTTGGGCCTACCTTAGGGGTGATTGATATGTAAGAAAAGGGAAGGTTAGGGCCTGGCAAGTGGGTGCACTTGCCAACTCGACATGGCAGTACTAGATTGCACACAGGCTCTGCAATGGCAGGCCAGAGTTACATTTTACAGGCTGCTCCTGTGGGTGGCACAATCAGTGCTGCAACCCACTAGCAGCATTTGATTTACAGGCCCTGGGCACACACAGTGCACTGTACTAGTGTCTGACTGGTAAATCAAATATGCCAACCAGGGGATCACTAATCCATAACAACAATTTATAAAGGGAGCACTTGCACTTTGACACTGAACAGCAGTGGCAAAGTGCCCAAAGCATCTAGACCAGCCAAACAGAGTCCAACACAGCAAAAACACAGGAGACAAAGGCAAAAATACAGGGGAGACCCACGCCAATGGTGCGAGGTCTAACACGTGTCCCCTCCAGCTGAAATGTGGGGAGAACTACCCACCCTCTTGGGAGTTCTCTTCACTAAGGCAGAAAAATCTGGACAGACCATCAGCATTGCCGTGTTCTGTACCAGAGCGGTGTTCCACCGTGAAGTCCAGCCCCTGTAGGGAAATGGACCACCTCAACAACTTTGGGTTTTCACCCCTCATCTGCATCAACCATCTATGTGGCCTGTGGTCTGTCTGAACCCGTAAGTGAGTCCCAAACAAGTAGGGCCTCAGCTTCTTCAGCGCCCAGACCACAGCAAATGCCTCACGCTCAATCGCACTCCACCTCTGTTCCCGTGGGAGTAACCTCCTACTAATGAAGGCTACAGGTTGGTCTAGGCCCTCCTCATTTAGCTGTGAGAGCACCACTCCCACAACATGCTCGGAAGCATCTGTCTGTACAATGAATTCCCTTGAGAAGTTGGGTGCCTGAAGCATGGGCGCCGTGCACATGGCAGATGTCAGGGCATCAAAAGCCTTCTGGCATGCGTCAGTACAGTTCACCTTCCTGGGCTGCTTCCTGGAAGTCAGCTCGGTCAAGGGGGCAACAATGGAGCCATAACCCTTTACGAATCTCCTGTAATACACGGTGAGTCCCAAGATGGCCCTTACCTCTGTCTGGGTCTTGGGGGGTTCCCAAGCCAGAATGGTATCAATCTTGGGCTGTAGGGGAGCCACCTGGCTGCTCCCCACCTGGTGTCCCAATTACACCACAGAACCCTGCCCGATCTGGCACTTACTCGCCTTGATCGTGAGGCCTGCCCTCTGCAGAGCCTTCAACACTTCCCAGAGGTGGTGCAGATGTTCCTCCCAAGTGGCACTGAACACTGCAATGTCATCCAGGTAGGCGGCACTGAAATCCTCCAGCCCAGCCAACACCCAGTTGACCAACCTCTAAAAGGTGGCAGTGACATTCTTCAACCCAAAGGGCATCACCCGGAATTCGTAGTACCCATCTGGTGTTGAGAATGCTGACCTCTCCTTTGCCCCATCAGTTAAGCCAATCTGCCAGTACCAAGACGTTAAGTCAAACGTACTGAGGTACCGGACAGCTCCTAACCAATCGATGAGCTCATCAGCTCTAGGGATGGGGTGCACATCAGTCATGGTGACCGAATTGAGCCCTCGGAAGTCCACACAGAACCGGAGTTCTGGCGTGGCACCAGGTGTGGCAGCTTTTGGGACCAAGACCACTGGGCTGGCCCAAGGGCTGTTTGAGGGCTCAATCACCCCTAGCGCTAACATCTTGGAGACTGCCTCCTTGATGCAAGCCTTGACCCTGTCAGTCACTCTGTAAATGTTGTGCTTTACAGGAGGACTGTCCCCAGTGTCAACATAATGGACACACCACTGAGTGACACCAGGGGTCAGGAAGAACAGAGCAGCAAACTGTCCCAAAGTTTGCGACAGTCACTCTGCTGTTCAGGAGTCAGGGCGGGGGAGAGTGATACACCGTTCACTGACCCATTGTGCTCCTTTGCAGACAGGAGGTCAGGAAGTGGCACAGTCTCCTCCTCCATTCCAGCATCTGTTGCTAGGAGCATGCCCACTTCGGACTTCTCCAAGGGGGACTTCAGGCGGTTCACATGCATAACCCGCAATGGGTTCCTAGGAGACTGCAAGTCCACCAAGTAGGTGACTTTACTCTTGCGGTCCACCACCTCAAAGGGTCCGGTCCACTTATCCTGGAACGCACAAGGCTCCACTGGGGCCTTGATGTAATAAAGTACGATTGTGGCACACTGGAGGAGGTTGATAGAAGGTTCTTTATTTGTGAACAGCAGGTATCTTCATGTAAAATGTCCTACCCACACAGCGCCAGCAGCAACTGAACTGTGAGTGTTCTAGAGCAACTCAAACCAGATCAAGGCTCTAGAATGAGGAACTCTATACCCAAAGTGATGCATGGAACATGATGACACGCAGGTCATTACACACCTTTCCCCTTTACATAAGAGAAGCAGAAAGAAGACACACAGTGAGAAGAGGAAAAGAAATGGAAAACACAAGAACAAAAGTGAGCCAAGAAACTACTAACGTAAAACAAAATCAAACAATCTTGCCGGAATCTTCCCAGCACGAGAACTCCTTCGCAGTGTAGGCAAATCTTTGGGAAGTTTTGCTGGGGCAACCAACTCAGTTTGGACCTTGGTGCGCATGGGAGCAATCCTACTTAAGTTCCAGATGCGACCATCATTCAATTTTACTGCATTCTGAAAGAGTTTTTTTACAACAAAAGGTGGGGAGAACTTTGAGACACAGCGGACCTCTGGGGAAGGCGTACCCTTACTCTCTCACCCACTCGCACACGAGTGTGAGTGACAGCGTGCCTGGCATCAAAATGCTCTTTTCTTTTGGCAATCTTCAAATTTTGACCTTCTTGCCAGCACCCCCCCCCAGGAACTGCACTAGGGGCATCACACAAGACTCTGCACTAGGGGCCATCACACCGGAACCAGCATTCAAACCCACACTCACACTTTTGTCCCTCATCCACGCTTGGAACATGTGGGTGTTGGGACTCCGACCCCGAAACAGCTCAAAAGGAACTTTAATCGTGGTAGAATGAGGCGTGAGGCAGTAAATCGCACCACGCTCCACTACTTCCGACTTCCAATCCCTGTTTTGAGCCTTGGCCAGTTGGATGGATTCTTTCAAGACACGGTTAAACCTCTTCACCATCCCCTTGGTTTCGGGATGGTAGAGGGTGCAACGCTTGTGTCTGATCCCTCTTTTCCTCAAATACTCCTCCATCTCTCTCGAGACTAGTTGGACCCCGTTGTCAGTTAGGAGACAGTCAGGGAGTCCTTCTCGCGAGAACACTTCGTCGAGGAACTTAATGACATCTTTAGTCTCAGTGTTGTATGTGATCTTAATCTCCAGCCACCTGGAGAACATGTCTATTAGAACTAGGACATAGGAATGACCAGAACTGCTCGTAATGGGACCCAGAAGATCCAATGCCACCTCTTGCCAACAATGATCAGGGGTCTCCCGCACAACCATGGGTTGAACCCTGGTCTTGTAGACCTTATCACATGCATTACATTCAGAGCAATACCTCACCATGCGCTCGACAAGGAGATCCATGCCAGGCCACCAGAAGTGTAATCAAATCCTCTCTTTGGTCTTGGAGAATCCCTGATGCCCCTGATGTGCTTGGAGAACAATTCTTTGTCTGACCGAGAAGGGAGGAACAAGTTTAGTACCCCTCCAAAGCAAGCCAGAGAAGACAGACAATTCGTGACGCACATTCCAAAACTTTCGTGTCTCCTCATTAAGCCCTTTTATACCCCCCCACCCTTCAGTCACCAACCTGCAGACTTCAAGAATTGTGGGGTCACCATCCATGGATGACTTCCACTCTTCCTCACTCACGACACCTGTCATGACTTCACACACCTTATAATTGTCATCCTCCCATGAGTCTCCTACGAGATCAGAGGTGTCAAGGGTGGGATTGGGATTGCCCAGGACAAGGCGGGAAAGGCAATCTGAAACCTTGTTTTGAGCACCAGGTATGTAATTTACAACAAAATCATAGTCTTGGAGAGCGACTATCCATCTGGCGATCCTTGAGGATACAGCATCTAAACTCTTTTTTGTGAATAAGTCTTTCAAAGGCTTATGGTCGGATTGTACCTCAAAAGAACTTCCCCAAAGAAACTTCTTTAGTTTCTTAACTGCCCAAAAGATGCACAGGGTTTCCTTCTCTATGACAGAGTACTGCATTTCCGGCCCCACCAGTGCCTTCGAGAGGAACATAATAGTTATCTCCTTTCCATCCTTCACCTGCTTAAGAACAGCGCCGAGACCCTTGGAGCTAGCATCGGTGATGAGGATGGAATGGTCAGTAGTATCAAAACTCTGTAGAGAGGGTGCCCCACTCAAAGCCTCTTTTATATTGTCAAATTCTACTTGGCACTGCGGTGACCAGGTAAATCGCACACCTTTCTTCAGAAGGGACCTTAGAGTGAAGGTGCGAGAAGCAAACTGTGGGACGAATTTATTATAGTATTCGGCCATACCGAGAAAGGTAACGAAATCGTCTCTGTATTGGGGCATGGGAAGGTTCTCAATGCTCTTTACTAAAAGGTCTCTTTAACACCTTCCTTAGACAACTTATGTCCCAAATAGTCAATTTCAGGGAGGTTAAATTTACACTTGCTTTCGCGTAAGTTTAAACCACGTGACCTAAACCGTTCAAGGACAGCTCTGAATCTCTCATCATGCAGCTTCTGAGAAGAGCCATGTACCAGAACGTCGTCCTGGTATATCTTAACGCCAGGTAACCCATGTAGGACATCTTCCATAGCTCGCTGGAAGACAGAGGCTGCGGAGTTCAGGCCGAATGGGAGCCTTGTAAATTTGTATGTGCCAAATGGCGTTATAAACGCAGTCAGGTTCATGGAATCGGGATCAATTCTGATTTGGTGGTATGCGGCCCTAAGATCTAATGTGGAAAAAACCTCAGCCCCACCTAGCTGCGTCAGCATTTCAGCAATATTGAGAAGACGGTACTTGTCGGCTATGACTGCACGGTTGAGAGCATGCAAGTCCACACATAGTCTCACCTCGCCAGAGGCTTTGCGGGCGAGCACCACGGGAGCCAGCCAATCACTTGCCTCAGTTTCGACTATTATCCCTTCTTTCTGCAACTTTTGTAGTTCTTTCTGCATGGACTCCCTCAGGGCTAATGGTACACTACGCACCTTGCACGTGACAGGGGTGGCACCAGACCTCAGAGTGATCCTATGTGTATAGTCAGACAAGCAACCCAATTTCTCACTGAAGACCTGCTCGAACTCAGTGCGTAAGTCATTTACTTGATCAACGTAATATTCACTGCACTCTAGAATCTCGCCCCATAATGCTTTGCTGGGCCTTTGGTTGGCATTGTATTTTTGCCCATAACTTTGTTTGGGGTGGTCTTAGGAGGAAGGGACCACCACCAAATCGTTCAGCATGATATATATATATATATATGTAAGTCCGTTTTTATATAGCGCAGCTACTCACCCTTATGGGTCTCAAGGCGCTGGGGGCCGGAGTGGAAATTAAGTGAGCTATTGCCCAGAGTCACATGGTGCTGAGCTGAGCTGCCGCCGGAGCCGGGGATCGAACCGTGAACCCTGTGCTCCAAAGTCAGCTGCCCTGGCCGCTGCACCACACCTCTCCAAACCTGTGGTTTCCTGGGAGTTCTTTGCGGGTTTGGAAGGGCAGTTTCCTGGCTTTGGTATTCTCCATATGTTATGAATGGGACAAGGACAGGAGGGACCGTGGGCTAATGTCCTATAACTTACCGGTAATCTTCATTACTCCTGGTCCCGTTGTCCTCGTCCCATTCCTTACGACCAACCAACCCTTCTGGATGCTTTTTGTGTTCAAGGCATCTGCTTGGTCCTCCCCCTAGGCTAGGGGGGACCCCAAAATCATCACCTCTCTCATTGCCTGATATTTTTCAAACCTCACTTTTGTGAATTGGTTATATGCTTTTTAGCATGTAAAGGTAAAGTTGTTTTATCAAAGGGTTGTGGGTGCAGTAGCTAACTCCGCTACGTGGTGGAGTCGGAGTTTTTGCATGAATTCCGTGTTTACAATGAAATGCATAGTTAGAAAATCTCCGCAACCTCCGCTAGCGGAGCGGAGTTCATTGCCCACGGTTAGTGGGATGCTTCTTCGGTTCTGGTTCTCCTCGAGCTGGTTGTTTTGGGGGCGTGGTTGCTTCAGCCCCGTTTCTTCCTTCTGGGGTTTGGCCTGTAGGCTGGGGGTCTTTTTGGTATGTTCCTTTTTCTGGCCTTGGTTTTTGGTTTGTCTGCCTTGTCGGGGCTGGCTCCCTCCCGCTAGGTGGTTTTTGGAGGGTTGGTGGGCTGTGGGGCCTGGTTGCCTTCTATGGGTTTGTGGTGCCTTCTGTTTCTGGGGTCCTGGGTTTCCGGGCCTTGGTTGTGTCCCTGTTGGTCAGTCCCTGTCTTGGCTGGGATGTCTGGCCACTTTGGGTCTTCTTACGCCTGTGGCCTCCTCGCTGTCCTTCGGTGGGTGGCGGTCTTTGGTGTTGTCTTGTCGGGGACTCCTCCGCCGTTGTTGGTTGGGGGTTGTTCCCGGTGGGGGGTGGCTGCCCTCTGGGTGGCGGCTCACTGGGCTTGCCACTTCTTTTTTCTCTTTGGATGTCACCTGCTTGTTCTGGGTGGTGTGTTCTTTTTTTCGGTTAGAGCGTTGTGGGCGGTGTGCTCCTACCTGTTTTTTACCTGTGGATCTCCTGTTTGCTTCCCTGGGGTTTCTACTGTCGGTGTGGTTTCCTGGGAGTTCTTTGCGGGTTTGGAAGGGCAGTTTCCTGGCTTTGGTATTCTCCATATGTTATGATTGGGACAAGGACAGGAGGGACCGTGGGCTAATGTCCTATAACTTACCGGTAATCTTCATTACTCCTGGTCCCGTTGTCCTCGTCCCATTCCTTACGACCAACCATCCCTTCTGGATGACCGGCCTTTCTGTTGGTGGCTCGGTAGTTCAGGCAGAATGCTGGCTAAGTACTGCTTATGTACTCACAATGGGAAGGGGTGGGGTTAGGGTCCCAACATTCCTCTATTCGTTTTTTTCTGTCGGGAGATGGTTATTTACACATGTTATGAATAGGACGAGGACACTGGGACCAGGAGTAATGAAGATTACCGGTAAGTAATAGGGCATTTTCTGTCCCTGGACACAACGGGGCCTATTACGATGTCGGGTGGACCGTTTCGGAAACAGGACCGACAACACCACCTGATTAGGATGCGACCGAACACTGTTCGGTCGCATTCCAACATTTCCCTATGGGAGCATGTTTTGCGGCTTTAAACGGCTGTAGTACATGCTCCCATAGGGAAATGGGAGGTGGTGTTAATCCCTGCACCCCATGGCAGGCAGCTCAAGGTGCCTGCCACGGGGTGCAAAGATTAACAGGGGGGCACCATAGGTCCCCCCTCGGCCACCAACAGGAGGCCGCCAAGGAAAGGGGGCCCTGCTAGGGCCCCCCCATACTCACTCTCTGACAGGCTTTCCATGTCGGAAAGCCCTGCATGGAAAGCCTGCCGGAGACCGAGTTTCGTAATACCAAGGACAGAAAATCCACCCTTTGGGATTACGGGCTGGCATCTGACCGGCCGACGGGCTCCTTGAGCCCGTCGGAAGCTAGCCAGAATGACCGGCTGGTTTAGTTTCCGACCGCCAGCATTGTAATGTGGCGGTCGGAAATTAAACCAAGATGCGGCCCGGTAAGGCTCCAACCGAGGGTCAGCACCTTTCCGGGCTGCTTCATAATAAGGTCCAAAGTCCTCAATGTTCTGTAGTCCGCCTGCAGAGTGGTATTTGGTAACTTTTTAAACCAAATTGAGCTTTGTAGCAGTCTAACAAAGGTGTTTATGTAATCTATTTCACCTTTTGTCAAAATATTCCACCAGCACTTAAAGTAACCCCGAGCCATCAATTTGACTACTTTCCAGTATCTCCTTCGCCACCCTACCTAAAATAAAGAGCGAGGACATTTGACTATTTGTGGGAGTGTTGGTAAAAGTGGCTACTAATACAGCAAGTATGTCTTCTAACAGCTCACTCTCTTTAAAAACATAGCTATTTCACCGTCAAGTTTGGCAACAGCAAAATGTTGAAGACTACGATAAATTGTTGTCAGTCAACACATATTGTACTTCAGTTAAGCTAACATTCTTTCTTCACGATTTGTTCTTCTCGCGGTGAAGGCCATCGTTTGTACACAGAAAAGATGGGATAGGCAAGCGAAGGAACCGGTAAGGTGATATAGAGAGAAAGATGAGAAAGAAAGGCGCAGGAGCTCAGAAGTGTGCTGTGTGATTAATTAGTGTAAAGTTCAGGTTTCATCTGAAGGAGAAAGACAAACTATCAACGTTGAAGTATGCAATTGGCGTCTCAAAGCACGCTCTAAAATAAAATTAGACGTATTAAAGAACCATTAATTAAGATCACATTGTGAACAGAGAATGGTGCAGAAAGGTTATGACCATGAGATGAAAATCTACAGATTATGAGTGATTACTTGATTAAAGTAGTCAATAAAATGCGTGCCACTAATAAGATGAGAAACGTTCTCTAAATGCTTTCTAATATTCTCAGTAAAGGGCACTGCGCTATAAAACGGACTGCCACGCATTCTAAAGTTGTTGGTACTGTGGTGCAGTGGTGATTAGATGACAGACTTTGATATTATGGCACTTAAAAGATAGCAGCACTTTTATTGAGTATTTGGGCGACTGATGTCTTGAATAGTTGAAGAGTTGGAGCAGCGGTATGTTACTTTCTTAGATAGTAGTAGTTAGTTGTTCTGCCATGGGAACTAAAAAGGAATGTGTTGCTTTTGGCTGGTAACATAGCAGCATTTGTAAGTGTCTCTAAAGTACAGAATGCAACATAACACAATAACATAAACACAAGAAAAACATAACAGAGCACAACAAAACAGTAAAACACAACACCACAGTACAACATTACAACATGATGCAATAATGCCACCTAAAAACACACACAACACAACAAAAAACAACACAACAGACCATAACAAAATGAAACACAGAAACAAAAACACAACAACACTTCATTACTACAACACAGCAACACCACATGAAACACAACATACAGACAACACAACAACACAGCACAAAACAACTGAGTGAGACAACATAAAATATCACATTAAGACACTTCAATAATAAAATGATTGCACATCAGAAAAAGCAACACAAGAAGTACACCAAAACAACATGCCACAAAAACACAACAGCATACAACAATGTGCAATAACACAGCACCACAAAACAAAAGCAAAGCACAACACCACACCACACCCCAACGCCAGAACAGAAAAACCCAACACAACATAACCCAATGGCATATGCATTGTTTAATATTGATATTTTATTGGGCTGTCTTAATATGTTTTGTGCAGTGTTGGTATTCTATTTTGTATTGGTTTGTTTTTGCACTGTTGAGTTCTGTATTTGTGTTCTCAATGTGTTGTCATTACTGTATTTTGTTGTTATGTTATTGCTACATTATTGTGTTGTTATGATTTGTGTGCTGCATTCCTATTATTGTTGGTTTTTTGTAATATGATGTTTTGATGTTGTGGTGTTGATGTACCTCAACTGCAGCCTGCCTACTTAAATGTGCAAACATATTCTTGTGACACATTACCACCTACACAAATCTTCTTTCATCATATGTGTGAAGTGTTTTTGCCAAGCAAATGCTTACTTACCCCAATCACATGCAAAAGCAGCACTCCAGGGATAATGTATTTGATGGTCTTCATGGGTTGCCTGCATTTTGTGACCTACAAGAGGGGCATTTCTATGATTGCCTAACTTCCAAAATAAGATAGTTGTATTTGTAATGTCTTGCCCCTACCGCTCACAAGGTTTGATAGTTAAAGTGGGGCCTTTCCAGACATTGACGTAAACATTGCTTTCAGCTTTAGCTTTCAGGCAAGTGACAGAAGTTCTATTTACCTACATTGGTGCATGACCTATTTGTCATGAGTTCAATTGCAAGCAATTTCAATCCAAGAAGAGCCAAATCAGCTCTTCACCCTTCTGAGGCTGATAAAAGAGTACCATTAGAATCAGTAATAGCAGTATTTACTAGACGGCCTCTACTTTGGGATAAATGCCTAAAAACTGTGAGATGCACTCATCTTCTCAGGCTGTCTCATAGCATTTTCAGAAACAAACAACGAAGTGATGAAGTCAGTCACGAGTATTTGATCGGGTCTCTGGGTTGCTCTGGGCTATAATGCAGTCCATTGTCTTTCACCCATTGTACCACTCTAGGTAGACACCAGCCATATGCAAATTGGCCATGTTCTGTACTTTGGGCTGCAACTCAAGTAACCCCAGATTATTTTCAGACACCTAATCTATAGTAGACTCAAGGATTTCCGGCTGTATTGGCACTTCCTGAATAGTGCACATTGCAAATTAGATTGCCTCATAGTATTTACATGTTAGGTGTTATTATCATTAGAGTCTTGGGTAAATGAGAAAAAACTTTCATGAATCTAGATTATTTAGCCACTTCACTTTAAATAAATTCCTATTTTGCTCAGCTACCCAGGGCTGGACTGGGAATGTAAAGCAGCCCTGGCAAGTTTTGTCAGAGCAGCCCCCGTACGGTGCATAGCAAGCGAGTGCAGCGAGCAAGCCTGACCACTACAAGGGGGTTTTGGGGGTTCTCCCCTCAAGAAAATTTGGGGGAAAACGGCAACAATGGGGCATTCTAAAACACATTTTTCAGTATATATATTCAACAGTATTAGCTTTTAATGAACAGTAAAGAATGACCTTACAGTGCACCAGGAAACAACAATCTTTTTGGGGGCTCTTCAATGATTCCCTCTCTATCACCATCTAACAGTGACTCTCATATCTCCATTGCTCCTCTCTCACATGTATTTCATTTGTTTCATAGTGCCTCTCATACCAGTGTAGGGTGTTGTAGCATTTATACATCTCACAAACATAGAGACAATTAATGTTATGTATGTAAATTAGTGTATAGTAAATGTTACATAAGACAAATGGGACTACAAGGTGTAGGATTCACGTCATCCATACTGGTAGGCATTTTTTAATAGTGCTTGGTCATAGAGAAGCACAAACTCACCCTTTTTAGCAACTTTAGAATAATGAAAGACTGGGAAAAACATAACTTTCTAACCTGTGCCATGCAGTTTGCATTCAGCTCTTTGATGGCAGTTCATAGCTCACTGGGCTAGATTCCGATTGCAACTTTTGAACTGCATAGTAATAAAGGGATCTCAGTAGCAAAAGCAGTAACCCACTGAGCTACGCAAATAAAATACTGTTCTGCGATATGCATGGTATATGTTCTTTGCAGTGTATGAGAGTAGGATCTGCCTCTTATGGTTACCCCCACTTTTTGCTGGTGTATCACTGTTTTTCGACTTTCGTCTGGCTGGGGCCCTGCTATTCAGGACCCCAGCCTAGCTGCTTCCTCTCTAAATTGATTCCATGTACTTTAGGTACACCACAGATTGGATTCTGGGGTGCCCTTATAAGTCTTTAGTATATGGTATACTATGTACCCAGGGCATAGGTACCCCAGAGGCCTACCAGGGGCTGAAGCATGTATTGTGCCACCCCTGGAAGGCCATCCAAAATGACACCACAGGACTGCTACTGCAGCCTGAGTAATGTGGTGCATGCACCACTTACAGAGATATAGGTTCACTATATCTCACCTATCATTGCACATAGAAACCTATCAGTCACCCCTATGGCAGGCCTTATCAATCCTGAAGGCAGAGTGCTTGGTTTTATGTGAGAGGGTGCCCATGCATGAGCAGAGCCCCTCTGCAGCCTTCAGAATCTCCTCTCTGGGGTTGTCTGTGGTGCAGCCTGACCATATACTCTTAAGTGCATTATATCTAAATGGTAAATGCTAACTTTGGGATGGCTGCACGGAAACATGTTGTGTTTGGTGTCAAACACCTTGGAATCATACCCCCACACCAGTAACTGGTGTGGGAGTATGATCCCACCCTTCTAGAGGGAGAGACATGACAGCACCGGTATACCCGGTACCAACTAAACAGAGCCTGGCATCACAAAATGGATGCTGCAGCCACAGACACGAGTCTGGCCTCCTGCTGCTGCCCGAAACTCCGGCAGGGGAGGCCTGGACAATAGGTTTCCTGTCACCGGGAGGTGTTACCACCTCCCAGACAGGCCTTAGTGGATTGGGGCTGGGTGGGTGCACTCCAACAGTGCTTTGAAGTCCTGCACTGGGGGCACATTTGGTGTCCTCGTGCATACCCCAGTTCGAACCGGTTGCAGGGGCTGCCAGTCCCTGCTCTGGCGCGAAACTGGACAAAGGAAATGGGTGTAGCCACCCCTCTTTCCAAACCCTCCCATAGATGGGTCCCCAGAGTTAGTCCAACCCCTTTCTTTAGTATAAGTAAAGAAACCCTGGCAACAGGACTTTAGATATCCCTGGACGAAACTCTGCTACTGAATCCTGGAACTTTGACGCTATACTAAAGACTAGAGGACTGAAGAAATCTCCCTTGGGGTCAAGGAGTGACTCCCCTGCTTGGCAGGCACCAACAAATCATTTGCCAGTCTGCATCTCTGAAGCTCCCGCCGGACTACGAAGTACTTGCAGCCCAGGAAGAGGATTTCCAGACATCTCAGAGGCCGACCCGAGTCCCCAGCAAAGCTGAGACCCACAGCCCTCGTGAGTAGCGTGGAACCGGAACTCCTGGACACCGTGCACATTTGCTAGTGCATTGACTTCTTGACAACTCTTGAAGTTCTGCTTTGGGTTACTTGAAGCCCAGGCCCCGAGCACCATTTGTCCTGAAGATTGTGAGCCTACACTCCACAAGTGTTCTGTGGGCCCGCTTCCTGCATTTCCACTTGGGGCTCCTTTGCGATCACTCGTCCGTCAACTGGTGGGTCCCTGTGAAGGCAACTCTGATTTTCTTTGGGCGTTTCTAGTTGCTCCAGACGTGCCCTCACTCCCCACCAAGTGGTGAGTCCCACAGACCTTGCTGGTCTGCTCCGAAGCATCTTTCTCCTTTCTGCGTGGGTTGCTGTTGCCAAGGCTTGTTGTGTTCAATCCGGACACCAACACTGCAGCACTCGACATCCTTTGTGGGACAGCTCCTGGTCATTGTCAATGCCTCCTGGTCCTCGTGGCTGAAGAGTCAAGCTTCACCTCTTTCACCTGAAGCACCCGACATCGGTGGGCATTCGACTATCGTGCCCCGGGTCACTGGCAAGTGACCCAGACTCTGTCCCCTCTGCTTTCAGGTTCTTCTCATCTTCGATCGAGGCTTGGATCTCTTCGGACACTTCGCATCTTCCCGGCAGCAGCACTTCGTGGCAGGCTGCCATTGAAAACGACGACGCGACCCGACACCATTTGACACCTATGCACCCGGCTTCCCTGGGTGAGGTAACTCGAGTACTCCGGTGCTCCTGTGGGTGTTGACCCTAGAACTGTCTATGTCCAAGAGGGTTTGGTCCTAGTCCATTTCTAAGTGTCCCTAATCTCTAAAACGATAACCGCGACTTTCCCATAGACTTTAACGGTGCTCGCGGCTGTGTTCACACACTGCACACAGCCCCCGTGGGTCCCCTGTGTCACTACCTTGGGTGGTTCCTTGGGGTCCCAGCGAATCTACAGGCTCTAGGCCTTGTGTCTACTTGAGTCGTGGTTCTTATACCACTTTCTTAATATATGGTTTGGTACGCCCCTAGGGCTAATCGTATATTGTGCTAATTTACTGTGCTATTTGACTTGTAACTTGTGTACTTTTACCTCTAGCCTCATAAAGAGAGTATTGGGTTGTGTTTAGTAATAAATACATATATTTTATATATATACCTGGTGTGGTTCTCCTTTCATTTGGTCATTCATGAGATTATAACTGGTAAAACAAACAGCTTAACACTCCTTCAAGACTTAGCCTGAAGGCTGCTCTCCATAGCTACCACTAGGATAGCTTTCAATAAAGGTTGTCTTTAAACCTATCATCAATAAAGGTCGTTTGGACTGGTGCAAGGTGCCCACTATAACTAGTGGACAGCATATGCCAGGCCAACTTCTCACATTGGTGTGCAGCGGTTGGATTCAAGCTTGCCTTTGTTTTACCAGATAATCTCAAGTGTGTGATCAACTGAAAACCACTAAAGGTACCTCAGGTACATATAAATTCAAGCTTAGAAATACAGTAAGTTCTACTGAACTTAGAGTTGTGTGTCAAGGGCTTAGCACACCCTTTCTACAACTCAAGAGAGTTTAGTAGGCCACACTAGAGTAGGTAGTGCATACACCACACCTCACTAGTGATGTCTTCAGGGCCAGGAACCAGTAGGTCCCTGCCAGAAGCCAGTGGCCCTCTACCCTCCAAATATGATAACCTCCCATTCTTGGAATTGAGAGAATTGTGCAAGATTAGGAAGCTGAAGACAGGCAAAAGTGCCAACACCCAACGTCTCATGGAGATGCTTCTGCTGGATGATCTCAGAAGACCCCTAGGGTCTGCAGGGGTAGGCAGAGAGGGTGGGGAAGAAGATGAGGAAGGGGCCAGGGGTGAAAATACCCAGGACCTGACCTCTGAAACTGGCCAGGAAGATGACAATGATCTTGCCCTGGACAATCCAGCTCCTCCTGCAGATGAGGAGGAGGATCAGAATGACCTCCACTTTGTCCCACCAGGAAGAGTTGTGAGTGTGCCTAGAAGGTCCAGATCTCCTTCTCAGGAGTCTAACCATTCTGACACCTCAGTAGGGACCTCTGTTTCCTCTCATAGGAGGGAATCCTCTCATGAAAGGAAAAAGAGACTGCTCCAGTATGAAGAAGCTCAGTTTAGGATCAGAAGAGAGCAGCTGGCTATAGACAGGGAGTCCCTAGAGCTTCATAGACAAATAAGAAAGTTGGGACTAGAGTCCCATGGTGGCAGCAACTTCCTAGTGGTAGGGAAAGGTCTTATGACCATAGAAACCTGAACAAGATTGTCCCTCCCTACCAGAGTGGGGATGACATCCACAAATGGATTACTGCACTGGAAAGGGCCTGTAAAGTTCAGAGGGTCCCCCAGGAGCAGTGGGCAGCAATCTTGTGGCTCTCCTTTGCAGACAAAGGTAGAGACAAGCTCCTCACTGTAAGAGAAGAGGATGCTGATGATTACCAAGTCCTGAAGAGTGCCCTGATAGATGGGTTTGGCCTAACCACTGAGCAATACAGGTTAAAGTTCAGAGATACCCAAAAGGCACAGACACAGGACTGGGTGGACTTTGTAGATTGTGCTACTAAGGCTCTGGAAGGCTGGTTACTTGGCAGTAAGGTGTGTGACTTCAAAGGATTGTATAATTTAATCATGAGGGAGCAGATTCTTAATAACTGTCAGAATCAGTTGCTACATCAGTACCTGGTTGACTCTGATCTGACCTCTCCCCAAGAATTGGGAAAGAAGGCAGACAAATGGGTCAGAACCAGGGTGAAGCAGAAAGTACAGAACCAAGGTGGTGACCAGAAGAAGCAAGATTCCAAAAACTCTGACAAGGGTGGGGAAAAGGGTAAAGACCAGAAGTCTTCTCAAGGTCCCCAAAAATCTGCATCTGGTGGGGAATCCCAATCTACTAAAGGAAAAGGCCAAAAGAAACCATGGTGCAAAATCTGTAAGCAAAAGACTCACTGGACAAGTGATTGCACCAAGTCCAAAGACTCTAATCCAGCCACCATTGCCCCTAAGGCAACTGTTCCCCCTAGTCCAGCTGCAAATGGTGGTGGAAACACTCAGAATAAGGGTTTAGTAGGGTTGACCCTGGGTACTGAGATGGGCTCTGGCCTAGTCAGAGTGCCAACTCAGGCTGTCCTAGTCTGTGATGGGGGCATGGATATGTCCCCCTTTGTGAGTCCCAATAATTTGGGCAAATACAGACAGCAGCCTTTAATTAATGGAAGAGAGGCTTTGGCATTCAGGGACACAGGAGCAAGTGTCACCATGGTGACACAAGATCTTGTGGATCCTGGGCAGATTATACTTGGTGAAATGTACCAAGTGACCAATGCTAGCAATGTCAGAACAGACCATTCTCTGGCAGTTGTTAACTTCTCCTGGGGAGGGGTAACTGGCCTTAAGAAGGTTGTGGTGAGTGCAGACCTACCAGTTGAATGCTTGCTTGGCAATGATCTTGAAACCTCAGCTTGGGCAGAGGTGGAGCTCAGGAAACATGCAGAAATGCTAGGGATCCCTGCACATGTCTTTGCTGTGACTAGGTCACAGGCAAAAATGTCAAAAGCTGAACAGGCCCTGGATTCTGGAACAATGGACCAGGTGCCTCCCAAGAGAAGGAGCAGTAGGGTTAAGGCAGTGCCTTCCCCCTTGGCTCAGGAAGCAGATCAGTCTTTTGAGGAAGATGATCTCAGGCCTGAAGAAGGAACTGTCCCAGAGGAGCTTGAACCTGATCAGGTTGAGTTCTTGGGGACAGGGGCCCTTCCAGGGCAGATCTGAGCCAGGAGCAGCTGAACTGCCCCTCTCTTGAACCCCTCAGACAGCAAGCTGCTGCTGAGGCTGCTGGGAATGCTAGTGGCACCCATAAGATATATTGGGATGATGGACTCCTGTACTCAGAGAGTAGAGACCCCAAGCCTGGAGCAGCCAGGAGGTTGGTTATACCTCTGAAGTTCAGGGGCTTCCTATTGACACTAGCCCATGATATTCCCTTAGCAGGTCACCTGGGCCAGAACAAGACTTGGGACAGAATTGTCCCTCACTTTCACTGGCCCCACATGTCTGAAGACACCAAGGAGTTTTGTCGCTCCTGTGTAACCTGCCAAGCCAGTGGGAAGGCAGGTGGCACCACAAAGGCCCCCTGATACCACTACCTGTGGTGGGGGTTCCCTTTGAGAGGGTGGGGATTGACATAGTTGGTCCCATGGATCCCCAAACAGCATCTGGGCACAGGTTTATCCTGGTGGTGGTGGACCATGCCACCAGGTACCCAGAAGCCATTCCCCTTAGGACCACTACAGCCCCTGTGGTGGCAAGGGCCCTCCTGGGAATTTTCTCAAGAGTGGGCTTTCCTAAGGAGGTAGTATCTGACAGAGATGCAAACTTTATGTCCAGTTACTTGACTGCAATGTGGAAGGAGTGTGGAGTGACTTATAAGTTCACCACACCCTATCACCCACAATGCAATGGTTTAGTTGAGAGATTCAACAAAACCTTGAAGGGCATGATTAAAGGGCTCCCAGAAAAGCTTAGGCGAAGATGGGACATACTCTTGCCCTGCCTTTTATTTGCATACAGGGAGGTGCCTCAAAGGGGGTTGGCTACAGCCCTTTTGAACTTTTGTTTGGCCATCCTGTCAGGGGTCCATTGTGTCTGGTGAAGGAAGGTTGGGAGTTACCTCTCAAACCCCTAAACAGGACATAGTGGACTATGTACTTGGTCTCCGCTCCAGGATGGCTGAGTATATGAAAAAGGCAACCAAAAACCTTGAGGCTAGCCAGGAATTACAGAAAGCCTGGCATGACCAAAGGCTGTGCTGACTGTTTACCAGCCAGGACAGAAGGTGTGGGTGTTGGAGCCAGTGGCCCCAGCAGCCCTCCAAGACAAGTGGAGTGGCCCCCATACCATTGTTGAACAGAAGGGAGAGGTCACCTATCTGGTAGACCTGGGAACTCCCAGGAGCCCCCACAGGGTGCTCCATGTCAACAGGCTGAAGCCATATGTGGACAGGGCTGACATGGGCTTGCTCATGGCAACTGATGAGGGACAGGAGGAGGAGAGTGACCCTCTCCCTGACCTGCTCTCACAGAACCCTGATGATGGGTCAGTGGATGGTGTAGCCTTGGCAGGCAGCCTCACTGCTCAGCAGCAAACTGATTGTAGACAGGTGCTCAATCAGTTCAGACACATGTTTTCTCTGACTCCAAGTCAGACCACCTGGTGCACTCATGAAGTGGACACTGGGGACAGTCTGCCTGTTAAAAGTAAGATTTACAGGCAACCTGACCAGGTCAGGGACTGTATCAGGACAGAAGTCCAGAAAATGTTGGAACTGGGTGTCATTGAGCCTTCAGATAGCCCTTGGGCTAGTCCAGTGGTCCTGGTGCCAAAACCTCACACCAAAGATGGTAAGAGAGAGATGAGGTTTTGTGTGGACTACAGAGGCCTCAATGCAGTCACTAGGACTGATGCCCATCCAATCCCCAGGGCAGATGAGCTAATAGACACTTTGGCCTCAGCCAAGTATCTAAGCACATTTGACCTAACAGCTGGCTACTGGCAGATCAGACTAGCTGATGATGCAAAGCCAAAAACTGCATTTTCTACCCCTGGTGGGCTTTACCAATTTGTGGTGATGCCCTTTGGTTTGAAAAATGCACCTGCCACTTTTCAGAGGTTGGTGAACACAGTCCTTACAGGTCTGGAAGCCTATAGTGCAGCATATCTAGATGATATTGCTGTCTTTAGCTCCACCTGGGAGGATCACCTGGTCCACCTCAGAAATGTTTTGGAGGCCCTGCAGAAGGCAGGCCTAACTATCAAGGCCACAAAGTGCCAGATAGGGCAGAGTCAGGTTGTGTACCTGGGCCACCTTGTGGGTGGAGGCCAGGTTCAACCATTGCAGAGCAAAATCCAGACCATCATGGACTGGGTTGCTCCAACTACCCAGACTCAGGTGAGAGCCTTTTTAGGCCTGACTGGGTACTACAGAAGATTTGTCAAGGGGTATGGATCAATAGTGACACCCCTGAATGACTTAACCTCTAAGAAAATGCCCAAAAAGGTTCAGTGGACAGTTAGCTGTCAAAAGGCATTTGATGACCTGAAGCAGGCCATGTGCACTGCTCCCATTCTGCAAAGTCCTGATTACTCCAAAAAGTTCATTGTGCAAACAGATGCATCTGAGTTGGGGGTAGGGGCTGTACTGTCACAGTTGAATGATGAAGGTCAGGATCAGCCAGTAGCTTTTATTAGCAGAAGGCTGACCCCCAGAGAGAAACGTTGGTCAGCCATTGAGAGGGAGGCCTTTGCTGTGGTTTGGGCTCTGAAGAAGCTGAGGCCATACTTGTTTGGCACTCACTTCCTTGTTCAGACAGACCATAAGCCCCTCTTATGGCTAAAACAGATGAAGGGTGAAAACCCCAAACTTTTGAGGTGGTCCATTTCCCTACAGGGGATGGACTATACAGTGGAACATAGACCTGGGAGTAACCATGCCAATGCAGATGGACTCTCCAGATATTTCCACTTAGAACATGAAGACTTAACTGGTCAAGGTTAGTTTAATGTCCCTGCGTTTGGGGGGGGGGTTGTGTAGGAGAGTAGGATCTGCCTCTTATGGTTACCCCCACTTTTTGCTGGTGTATCACTGTTTTTCGACTTTAGTCTGGCTGGGGCCCTGCTATCCAGGACCCCAGCCTAGCTGCTTCCTCTCTAAATTGATTCCATGTACCTTAAGTACACTTCAGATTGGATTCTGGGGTGCCCTTATAAGTCCCTAGTATATGGTATACTATGTACCCAGGGCATAGGTACCCCAGAGGCCTACCAGGGGTTGAAGCATGTATTGTGCCACCCCTGGAAGGCCCTCCAAAATGACACCACAGGACTGCTACTGCAGCCTGAGTAAGGTGGTGCATGCACCCCTTACAGAGATATAGGTTCACTATATCTCACCTATCACTGCACATAGAAACCTATCAGTCACCCCTATGGCAGGCCTTATCAATCCTGAAGGCAGGGTGCTTGGTTTTATGTGAGAGGGTGCCCATGCATGAGCAGAGCCCCTCTGCAGCCTTCGGAATCTCCTCTCCGGGGTTGTCTGTGGTGCAGCCTGACCATATACTCTTAAGTGCATTATATCTAAACGGTAAATGCTAACTTTGGGATGGCTGCACGGAAACATGTCGTGTTTGGTGTCAAACACCTTGGAATCATACCCCCACACCAGTAACTGGTGTGGGAGTATGATCCCACCCTTCTAGAGGGAGAGACATGACAGCACCGGTATACCCGGTACCAACTAAACAGAGCCTGGCATCACAAAATGGATGCTGCAGCCACAGACACGAGTCTGGCCTCCTGCTGCTGACCGAAACTCCGGCAGGGGAGGCCTGGACAATAGGTTTCCTGTCACAGGGAGGTGTTACCACCTCCCAGACAGGCCTTAGTGGATTGGGGCTGGGTGGGTGCACTCCAAGAGTGCTTTGAAGTCCTGCACTGGGGGCACATTTGGTGTCCTCGTGCATACCCCAGTTCAAACCGGTTGCAGGGGCTGCCAGCCCCTGCTCTGGCGCGAAACTGGACAAAGGAAATGGGTGTAGCCACCCCTCTTTCCAAACCCTCCCATAGGTGGGTCCCCAGAGTTAGTCCAACCCCTTTCTTTAGTATAAGTAAGGGAACCCTGGCAACAGGACTTTAGATATCCCTGGATGAAACTCTGCTACTGAATCCTGGAACTTCGACGCTCTACTAAAGACTAGAGGACTGAAGAAATCTCCCTTGGGGTCAAGGAGTGACTCCCCTGCTTGGCAGGCACCAACAAAGCATTTGCCGGTCTGCATCTCCGAAGCTCCTGCCGGACTCCGAAGTACTTGCAGCCCAGGAAGAGGATTTCCAGACATCTCAGAGGCCGACCCGAGTCCCCAGCAAAGCTGAGACCCGCAGCCCTCGTGAGTAGCGTGGAACCGGAACTCCTGGACACCGTGCACATTTGCTAGTGCATTGACTTCTCGACAACTCTTGAAGTCCTGCTTTGGGTTACTTGTAGCCCAGGCCCCAAGCACCATATGCACTGAAGATTGTGCACCTACACGCCACGAGTGTTCCGTGGGCCCGCTTCCTGCATTTACACTTGGGTCTCCTTTGCAATCCCTGGTCTGTCGACTGGTGGGTCCCTGTGAAGGCAACTCTGATTTTCTTTGGGCGTTTCTGGTTGCTCCAGACGTGCCCTCACTCCCCACCAAGTGGTGAGTCCCTCAGACCTTGCTGGTCTGCTCCGAAGCATCTTTCTCCTTTCTGCGTGGGTTGCTGTTGCCAAGGCTTGTTGTGTTCAATCCGGACACCAACACTGCAGCACTCGACATCTTTTGTGGGACAGCTCGAATCCAGCTCCTGGTTGTCGTCGACGCCTCCTGGTCCTCGTGGCTGAAGAGTCAAGCTTCACCTCTTTCACCTGAAGCACCCGACATCGGTGGGCATTCGACTATCGTGCCCCTGGTCACTGGCAAGTGACCCAGACTCTGTCCCCTCTGCTTTCAGGTTCTTCTCATCTTTGATCCAGGCTTGGATCTCTTCGGACACTTCGCATCTTCCCGGCAGCAGCACTTCGTGGCAGGCTGCCATTGAAAACGACGACGCGACCCAACACCATTTGACACCTATGCACCCGGCTTCCCTGGGTGAGGTAACTCGAGTACTCCGGTGCTCCCGTGGGTGTTGACCCTAGAACTGTCTAAGTCCAAGAGGGTTTGGTCCTAGTCCATTTCTAAGTGTCCCTAATCTCTAAAACGATAACCGCGACTTTCCCATAGACTTCAACGGAGCTCGCGGCTGTGTTCACACACTGCACACAGCCCCCGTGGGTCCCCTGTGTCACTACCTTGGGTGGTTCCTTGGGGTCCCAGCGATTCTACAGGCTCTAGGCCTTGTGTCTACTTAAGTCGTGGTTCTTATACCACTTTCTTAATATATGGTTTGGTACGCCCCTAGGGCTAATCGTATATTGTGCTAATTTACTGTGCTATTCGACTTGTAACTTGTGTACTTTGACCTCTAGCCTCATAAAGAGACTATTGGGTAGTGTTTAGTAATAAATACATATATTTTATATATATACCTGGTGTGGTTCTCCTTTCATTTGGTCATTCATGAGCTTATAACTGGTAAAACAAACAGCTTAACACTCCTTCAAGACTTAGCCTGAAGGCTGCTCTCCATAGCTACCACTAGGATAGCTTTCAATAAAGGTTGTCTTTAAACCTATCATCAATAAAGGTCGTTTGGACTGGTGCAAGGTGCCCACTATAACTAGTGGACAGCATATGCCAGGCCAACTTCTCACATTGGTGTGCAGCGGTTGGATTCAAGCTTGCCTTTGTTTTACCAGATAATCTCAAGTGTGTGATCAACTGAAAACCACTAAAGGTACTTCAGGTACATATAAATTCAAGCTTAGAAATACAGTAAGTTCTACTGAACGTAGAGTTGTGTGTCAAGGGCTTAGCACACCCTTTCTACAACTCAAGAGAGTTTAGTAGGCCACACTAGAGTAGGTAGTGCATACACCACACCTCACTAGTGATGTCTTCAGGGCCAGGAACCAGTAGGTCCCTGCCAGAAGCCAGTGGCCTTCTACCCTCCAAATATGACAACCTCCCATTCTTGGAATTGAGAGAATTGTGCAAGATTAGGAAGCTGAAGACAGGCAAAAGTGCCAACACCCAACGTCTCATGGAGATGCTTCTGCTGGATGATCTCAGAAGACCCCTAGGGTCTGCAGGGGTAGGCAGAGAGGGTGGGGCAGAAGATGAGGAAGGGGCCAGGGGTGAAAATACCCAGGACCTGACCTCTGAAACTGGCCAGGAAGATGACAATGATCTTGCCCTGGACAATCCAGCTCCTCCTGCAGATGAGGAGGAGGATCAGAATGACCTCCCCTTTGTCCCACCAGGAAGAGTTGTGAGTGTGCCTAGAAGGTCCAGATCTCCTTCTCAGGAGTCTAACCATTCTGACACCTCAGTAGGGACCTCTGTTTCCTCTCATAGGAGGGAATCCTCTCATGAAAGGAAAAAGAGACTGCTCCAGTTTGAAGAAGCTCAGCTTAGGATCAGAAGAGAGCAGCTGGCTATAGACAGGGAATCCCTAGAGCTTCATAGACAAAGAAGAAAGTTGGGACTAGAGCCCCATGGTGGTAGCAACTTCCCTAGTAGTAGGGAATGGTCTTATGACCATAGAAACCTGAGCAAGATTGTCCCTCCCTACCAGAGTGGGGATGACATCCACAAATGGATTACTGCACTGGAAAGGGCCTGTAAAGTTCAAAGGGTCCCCCAGGAGCAGTGGGCAGTAATCTTGTGGCTCTCCTTTAAAGACAAAGGTAGAGACAAGCTCCTCACTGTAAGAGAAGAGGATGCTGATGATTACCAAGTCCTGAAGAGTGCCCTGATAGATAGATTTGGCCTAACCACTGAGCAATACAGGTTAAAGTTCAGAGATACCCAAAAGGCACAGACACAGGACTGGGTGGACTTTGTAGATTGTGCTACTAAGGCTCTGGAAGGCTGGTTACTTGGCAGTAAGGTGTGTGACTTCAAAGGATTGTATAATTTAATCATGAGGGAGCAGATTCTTAATAACTGTCAGAATCAGTTGCTACATCAGTACCTGGTTGACTCTGATCTGACCTCTCCCCAAGAATTGGGAAAGAAGGCAGACAAATGGGTCAGAACCAGGGTGAAGCAGAAAGTACAGAACCAAGGTGGTGACCAGAAGAAGCAAGATTCCAAAAACTCTGACATGGGTGGGGAAAAGGGTAAAGACCAGAAGTCTTCTCAAGGTCCCCAAAAATCTGCATCTGGTGGGGAATCCCAATCTACTAAAGGAAAAGGCCAAAAGAAACCATGGTGCAAAATCTGTAAGCAAAAGACTCACTGGACAAGTGATTGCACCAAGTCCAAAGACTCTAATCCAGCCACCATTGCCCCTAAGGCAACTGTTCCCCCTAGTCCAGCTGCAAATGGTGGTGGAAACACTCAGAATAAGGGTTTAGTAGGGTTGACCCTGGGTACTGAGATGGGCTCTGGCCTAGTCAGAGTGCCAACTCAGGCTGTCCTAGTCTGTGATGGGGGCATGGATATGTCCCCCTTTGTGAGTCCCAATAATTTGGGCAAATACAGACAGCAGCCTTTAATTAATGGAAGAGAGGCTTTGGCATTCAGGGACACAGGAGCAAGTGTCACCATGGTGACAAAAGATCTTGTGAATCCTGGGCAGATTATACTTGGTGAAATGTACCAAGTGACCAATGCTAGCAATGTCAGAACAGACCATTATCTGGCAGTTGTTAACTTCTCCTGGGGAGGGGTAACTGGCCTTAAGAAGGTTATGGTGAGTGCAGACCTACCAGTTGAATGCTTGCTTGGCAATGATCTGGAAACCTCAGCTTGGGCAGAGGTGGAGCTCAGGAAACATGCAGAAATGCTAGGGATCCCTGCACATGTGTTTGCTGTGACTAGGTCACAGGCAAAAATGTCAAAAACTGAACAGGCCCTGGATTCTGGAACAATGGACCAGGTGCCTCCCAAGAGAAGGAGCAGTAGTGTTAAGGCAGTCTTTTGAGGAAGATGATCTCAGGCCTGAAGAAGGAACTGTCCCAGAGGAGCTTGAACCTGATCAGGTTGAGTTCTTGGGGACAGGGGGCCCTTCCAGGGCAGATCTGAGCCTGGAACAGCTGAACTGCCCCTCTCTTGAACCCCTCAGACAGCAAGCTGCTGCTAAGGCTGCTGGGAATGCTAGTGGCACCCATAAGATATATTGGGATGATGGACTCCTGTACTCAGAGAGTAGAGACCCCAAGCCTGGAGCAGCCAGGAGGTTGGTTATACCTCTGAAGTTCAGGGGCTTCCTATTGAAACTAGCCCATGATATTCCCTTAGCAGGTCACCTGGGCCAGAACAAGACTTGGGACAGAATTGTCCCTCACTTTCACTGGCCCCACATGTCTGAAGACACCAAGGAGTTTTGTCGCTCCTGTGTAACCTGCCAAGCCAGTGGGAAGGCGGGTGGCACCACAAAGGCCACCCTGATACCACTACCTGTGGTGGGGGTACCCTTTGAGAGGGTGGGGATTGACATAGTTGGTCCCATGGATCCCCAAACAGCATCTGGGCACAGGTTTATCCTGGTGGTGGTGGACCATGCCACCAGGTACCCAGAAGCCATTCCCCTTAGGACCACTACAGCCCCTGTGGTGGCAAGGGCCCTCCGGGGAATTTTCTCAAGAGTGGGCTTTCCTAAGGAGGTAGTATCTGACAGAGATGCAAACTTTATGTCCAGTTACTTGACTGCAATGTGGAAGGAGTGTGGAGTGACTTATACGTTCACCACACCCTATCACCCACAATACAATGGTTTAGTTGAGAGATTCAACAAAACCTTGAAGGGCATGATTAAAGGGCTCCCAGAAAAGCTTAGGCGAAGATGGGACATACTCTTGCCCTGCCTTTTATTTGCATACAGAGAGGTGCCTCAAAAGGGGGTTGGCTACAGCCCTTTTGAACTTTTGTTTGGCCATCCTGTCAGAGGTCCATTGTGTCTGGTGAAGGAAGGTTGGGAGTTACCTCTCAAACCCCCTAAACAGGACATAGTGGACTATGTACTTGGTCTCCGCTCCAGGATGGCTGAGTATATGAAAAAGGCAACCAAAAACCTTGAGGCTAGCCATGAATTACAGAAAGCCTGGCATGACCAAAAGGCTGTGCTGACTGTTTACCAGCCAGGACAGACGGTGTGGGTGTTGGAGCCAGTGGCCCCAGCAGCCCTCCAAGACAAGTGGAGTGGCCCCCATACCATTGTTGAACAGAAGGGAGAGGTCACCTATCTGGTAGACCTGGGAACTCCCAGGAGCCCCCACAGGGTGCTCCATGTCAACAGGCTGAAGCCATATGTGGACAGGGCTGACATGGGCTTGCTCATGGCAACTGATGAGGGACAGGAGGAGGAGAGTGACCCTCTCCCTGACCAGCTCTCACAGAACCCTGATGATGGGTCAGTGGATGGTGTAGCCTTGGCAGGCAGCCTCACTGCTCAGCAGCAAACTGATTGTAGACAGGTGCTCAATCAGTTCAGACACATGTTTTCTCTGACTCCAAGTCAGACAACTGGTGCACTCATGAAGTGGACACTGGGGACAGTCTGCCTGTTAAAAGTAAGATTTACAGGCAACCTGACCAGGTCAGGGACTGTATCAGGACAGAAGTCCAGAAAATGTTGGAACTGGGTGTCATTGAGCCTTCAGATAGCCCTTGGGCTAGTCCAGTGGTCCTGGTGCCAAAACCTCACACCAAAGATGGTAAGAGAGAGATGTGGTTTTGTGTGGACTACAGAGGCCTCAATGCAGTCACTAGGACTGATGCCCATCCAATCCCCAGGGCAGATGAGCTAATAGACACTTTGGCCTCAGCCAAGTATCTAAGCACATTTGACCTAACAGCTGGCTACTGGCAGATCAGACTAGCTGATGATGCAAAGCCAAAAACTGCATTTTCTACCCCTGGTGGGCTTTACCAATTTGTGGTGATGCCCTTTGGTTTGAAAAATGCACCTGCCACTTTTCAGAGGTTGGTGAACACAGTCCTTACAGGTCTGGAAGCCTATAGTGCAGCATATCTAGATGATATTGCTGTCTTTAGCTCCACCTGGGAGGATCACCTGGTCCACCTCAGAAATGTTTTGGAGGCCCTGCAGAAGTCAGGCCTAACTATCAAGGCCACAAAGTGCCAGATAGGGCAGAGTCAGGTTGTGTACCTGGGCCACATTGTGGGTGGAGGCCAGGTTCAACCATTGCAGAGCAAAATCCAGACCATCATGGACTGGGTTGCTCCAACTACCCAGACTCAGGTGAGAGCCTTTTTAGGCCTGACTGGGTACTACAGAATATTTGTCAAGGGGTATGGATCAATAGTGACACCCCTGAATGACTTAACCTTTAAGAAAATGCCCACAAAGGTTCAGTGGACAGTTAGCTGTCAAAAGGCATTTGATGACCTGAAGCAGGCCATGTGCACTGCTCCCATTCTGCAAAGTCCTGATTACTCCAAAAAGTTCATTGTGCAAACAGATGCATCTGAGTTGGGGGTAGGGGCTGTACTGTCACAATTGAATGATGAAGGTCAGGATCAGCCAGTAGCTTTTATTAGCAGAAGGCTGACCCCCAGAGAGAAACGTTGGTCAGCCATTGAGAGGGAGGCCTTTGCTGTGGTTTGGGCTCTGAAGAAGCTGAGGCCATACTTGTTTGGCACTCACTTCCTTGTTCAGACAGACCATAAGCCCCTCTTATGGCTAAAACAGATGAAGGGTGAAAACCCCAAACTTTTGAGGTGGTCCATTTCCCTACAGGGGATGGACTATACAGTGGAACATAGACCTGGGAGTAACCATGCCACTGCAGATGGACTCTCCAGATATTTCCACTTAGAACATGTAGACTTAAGTGGTCAAGGTTAGTTTAATGTCCCTGCGTTGGGGGGGGGGGGTTGTGTAGGAGAGTAGGATCTGCCTCTTATTGTTACCCCCACTTTTTGCTGGTGTATCACTGTTTTTCGACTTTAGTCTGGCTGGGGCCCTGCAATTCAGGACCCCAGCCTAGCTGCTTCCTCTCTAAATTGATTCCATGTACTTTAGGTACACCACAGATTGGATTCTGGGGTGCCCTTATAAGTCCCTAGTATATGGTATACTATGTACCCAGGGCATAGGTACCCCAGAGGGCTACCAGGGGCTGAAGCATGTATTGTGCCACCCCTGGAAGGCCATCCAAAATGACACCACAGGACTGCTACTGCAGCCTGAGTAAGGTGGTTCATGCACCCCTTACAGAGATATAGGTTCACTATATCTCACCTATCACTGCACATAGAAACCTATCAGTCACCCCTATGGCAGGCCTTATCAATCCTGAAGGCAGGGTGCTTGGTTTTATGTGAGAGGGTGCCCATGCATGAGCAGAGCCCCTCTGCAGCCTTCGGAATCTCCTCTCCGGGGTTGTCTGTGGTGCAGCCTGACCATATACTCTTAAGTGCATTATATCTAAACGGTAAATGCTAACTGTGGGATGGCTGCACGGAAACATGTCGTGTTTGGTGTCAAACACCTTGGAATCATACCCCCACACCAGTAACTGGTGTGGGAGTATGATCCCACCCTTCTAGAGGGAGAGACATGACAGCACCGGTATACCCGGTACCAACTAAACAGAGCCTGGCATCACAAAATGGATGCTGCAGCCACAGACACGAGTCTGGCCTCCTGCTGCTAACCGAAACTCCGGCAGGGGAGGCCTGGACAATAGGTTTCCTGTCACAGGGAGGTGTTACCACCTCCCAGACAGGCCTTAGTGGATTGGGGCTGGGTGGGTGCACTCCAAGAGTGCTTTGAAGTCCTGCACTGGGGGCACATTTGGTGTCCTCGTGCATACCCCAGTTCAAACCGGTTGCAGGGGCTCCCAGCCCCTGCTCTGGCGCGAAACTGGACAAAGGAAATGGGTGTAGCCACCCCTCTTTCCAAACCCTCCCATAGGTGGGTCCCCAGAGTTAGTCCAACCCCTTTCTTTAGTATAAGTAAGGGAACCCTGGCAACAGGACTTTTGATATCCCTGGATGAAACTCTGCTACTGATTCCTGGAACTTCGACGATCTACTAAAGACTAGAGGACTGAAGAAATCTCCCTTGGGGTCAAGGAGTGACTCCCCTGCTTGGCAGGCACCAACAAAGCATTTGCCAGTCTGCATCTCCGAAGCTCCCGCCGGACTCCGAAGTACTTGCAGCCCAGGAAGAGGATTTCCAGACATCTCAGAGGCCGACCCGAGTCCCCAGCAAAGCTGAGACCCGCAGCCCTCGTGAGTAGCATGGAACCGGAACTCCTGGACACCGTGCACATTTGCTAGTGCATTGACTTCTTGACAACTCTTGAAGTCCTGCTTTGGGTTACTTGTAGCCCAGGCCCCGAGCACCATTTTCACTGAAGATTGTGAGCCTACACTCCACGAGTGTTCCGTGGGCCCGCTTCCTGCATTTCCGCTTGGGGCTCCTTTGCGATCCCTGGTCCGTCGATTGGTGGGTCCCTGTGAAGGCAACTCTGATTTTCTTTGGGTGTTTCTGGTTGCTCCAGACGTGCCCTCACTCCCCACCAAGTGGTGAGTCCCTCAGACCTTGCTGGTCTGCTCCGAAGCATCTTTCTCCTTTCTGCGTGGGTTGCTGTTGCCAAGGCTTGTTGTGTTCAATCTGGACACCAACGCTGCAGCACTCGACATCTTTTGTGGAACAGCTAGAATCCAGCTCCTGGTTGTTGTCGACGCCTCCTGGTCCTCGTGGCTGAAGAGTCAAGCTTCACCTCTTTCACCTGAAGCACCCGACATTGGTGGGCATTCGACTATCGTGCCCCTGGTCACTGGCAAGTGACCCAGACTCTGTCCCCTCTGCTTTCAGGTTCTTCTCATCTTTGATCCAGGCTTGGATCTCTTCGGACACTTCGCATCTTCCCGGCAGCAGCACTTCGTGGCAGGCTGCCATTGAAAACGACGACGCGACCCGACACCATTTGACACCTATGCACCCGGCTTCCCTGGGTGAGGTAACTCGAGTACTCCGGTGCTCCCGTGGGTGTTGACCCTAGAACTGTCTAAGTCCAAGAAGGTTTGGTCCTAGTCCATTTCTAAGTGTCCTTAATCTCTAAAAAGATAACCACGACTTTCCCATAGACTTCAACGGAGCTCGCGGCTGTGTTCACACACTGCACGCAGCCCCCGTGGGTCCCCTGTGTCACTACCTTGGGTGGTTCCTTGGGGTCCCAGTGAATCTACAGGCTCTAGGCCTTGTGTCTACTTGAGTCGTGGTTCTTATACCACTTTCTTAATATATGGTTTGGTACGCCCCTAGGGCTAATCGTATATTGTGCTAATTTACTGTGCTATTTGACTTGTAACTTGTGTACTTTGACCTCTAGCCTCATAAAGAGACTATTGGGTTGTGTTTAGTAATAAATACATATATTTTATATATATACCTGGTGTGGTTCTCCTTTCATTTGGTCATTCATGAGATTATAACTGGTAAAACAAACAGCTTAACACTCCTTCAAGACTTAGCCTGAAGGCTGCTCTCCATAGCTACCACTAGGATAGCTTTCAATAAAGGTTGTCTTTAAACCTATCATCAATAAAGGTCGTTTGGACTGGTGCAAGGTGCCCACTATAACTAGTGGACAGCATATGCCAGGCCAACTTCTCACATTGGTGTGCAGCGGTTGGATTCAAGCTTGCATTTGTTTTACCAGATAATCTCAAGTGTGTGATCAACTGAAAACCACTAAAGGTACTTCAGGTACATATAAATTCAAGCTTAGAAATACAGTAAGTTCTACTGAACTTAGAGTTGTGTGTCAAGGGCTTAGCACACCCTTACACAACCTTTCTGCGTGGGTTGCTGTTGCCAAGGCTTGTTGTGTTCAATCTGGGCACCAACACTGCAGCACTCGACATCCTTTGTGGGACAGCTCCTGGTCATCGTCAACGCCTCCTGGTCCTCGTGGCTGAAGAGTCAAGCTTCACCTCTTTCACCTGAAGCACCCGACATCGGTGGGCATTCGACTATCGTGCCCCGGGTCACTGGCAAGTGACCCAGACTCTGTCCCCTCTGCTTTCAGGTTCTTCTCATCTTCGATCCAGGCTTGGATCTCTTCGGACACTTCGCATCTTCCCGGCAGCAGCACTTCGTGGCAGGCTGCCATTGAAAACGACGACGCGACCCGACACCATTTGACACCTATGCACCCGGCTTCCCTGGGTGAGGTAACTCGAGTACTCCGGTGCTCCGTGGGTGTTGACCCTAGAACTGTCTAAGTCCAAGAGGGTTTGGTCCTAGTCCATTTCTAAGTGTCCTTAATCTCTAAAACGATAACCGCGACTTTCCCATAGACTTCAACGGATCTCGCAGCTGTGTTCACACACTGCACACAGCCCCCGTGGGTCCCCTGTGTCACTACCTTGGGTGGTTCCTTGGGGTCCCAGCGAATCTACAGGCTCTAGGCCTTGTGTCTACTTGAGTCGTGGTTCTTATACCACTTTCTTAATATATGGTTTGGTACGCCCTAAGGGCTAATCGTATATTGTGCTAATTTACTGTGCTATTTGACTTGTAACTTGTGTACTTTGACCTCTAGCCTCATAAAGAGAGTATTGGGTTGTGTTTAGTAATAAATACATATATTTTATATATATACCTGGTGTGGTTCTCCTTTCATTTGGTCATTCATGAGATTATAACTGGTAAAACAAACAGCTTAACACTTTATTTTTATTTTGAAGGTTTTATATAGCGCTAGCTCCACCCGAGGGTATCAGAGCGCTTTACATCAGCAATGGCAATAAACAAGAAAGCAGCAATAGCAATGTACGAAACAAATTCTGCAGATGATCAGACAAAAATAGAAGGAACCATTTAGAGTACATAGTGAGAAGGGTGCATATAAGTTAAACAAAACACCATTTGAAAGAACAAGAGTGTCATTATAGATAGCACTTTTACAGTGTGCCAAGGAGGACTCATGGGACATCGTGAGGGTGAGGGGGAATATAATGAGGGGAAGGAGGGTGAGGAGGGTAATAGGAGGGGGGTGAGCGGGTGTGAGGGGTAGGCGGGGTTGCCTAAGGCAGGAGGAGGGAAAATAGTCAGAAAGGAGAAAAGGGAGTTCATTTCCCAATATTTAGTGAGGAGGTGTATTTTAAGGTTTCTTTTGAAGTTGGCATAGGAGGGGTTGCATCGGAGGTCTTTGGGGAGGGCGTTCCAGATGGTTGGGGCCTTGCCAGAGAAGGAGCGGGATTGTGAGGCGCTTTTTTGAGTAGAGGGGGTATGAGAAGAAGAGTGTTGGTGCTTCTCAGCGTTCAGGCGCAGCCAGCTTTTTGAGTTTAGTTGAAAGGTAGGTTGGAGTCTTCTGATAGAGGGCTTTGTGTGTAATACAGGCAATTTTATAGGAGGATCTACCTTCGATGGGCAGCCATTTGAGGGCCTTGAGGGCAGGTGAGATGCGGTCATAACGTTTGCAGTTTGTTGTAAGTCTGGCTGCGAGGTTGAGGACGGATTTGATGGGGGCAAGGTGGATTTTGGGAGTACCAGAGAGAAGGGCATTTCCGTAGTCGATTTTGGATAGGACAAGAGATTGGGTAATTACTTTGAAGTCTTCCGCTGGAATAAAGGGTTTGATTTTTTTGAGATGTCGGAGTGTAAAAAGTGCACTTTTTGCTGAATTTATAACATGGGAGTTTAGTGTAAGATTATTGTTGATGGTATGCCGAGTGATTTGACAGATTCGGCGAGGGAGAGAGGGCAGTTAAGGGCATTAAGGTCAGCGATCCATGTTTGAATGGGGAGAGGGTTGTTTTTGGGCGAGAAGAGGATGATCTCAGTTTTGTTAGGGTTGAGTTTAAGATGGTTGTTGTGGAACCAGGTTTGGATCTTGGTTAGTGCTGTGTTGAGGTGCAGGATGTCGGAATGGGATTTTATTTTATAGTACAGTTGGGTGTCATCAGCGTACAGGTGATAGTTGATTTTGGCTTGTTTGAGTATTAGGGTGAGGGGTTCCATAAAGAGGTTAAAAAGGGCAGGAGAGAGGATGGATCCTTGCGGGACACCTAGGGAGACAGATGTTGGGCTAGAGAGGCAGTTTTGAATTTTAATTTGTTGGGTTCTATGTTGGAAGTAGGAGGTGAACCAGTTGAGGACAGTGCCATTAAGGCCAAAGCGATCTTTGAGTGTATTGAGTAGGGTTGGGTGGTAGACTGTGTCAAATGCAGCGGTGAGGTCAAGAAGGATGAGTAGGTAGGTCTCACCCTTGTCCAGGGCAAGGTGTATGTCATCGACTATGTTGAGCAGTGCAGTTTCAGTGCTGCAACCTTTGCGGAAGCCAGATTGCAGGGGGTCTAGAAGGTTGAATGTGTCAATGTGTTTGTCCAGTTGTAGTAGGGCACACTTTTCTAGGGCTTTAGAGAGGAGGGGGAGGTTGGAGATAGGGCGGAGATTGTTAGGGACGTTGGGGTCAGCCTTGGGATTTTTGGGAATGGGAGTGATTTGTCCGAGTTTGAGGGAGGTGGGAAAATTCCCTGTTGAGAGGGAGGCGTTAATGATGTTGGTCCAGTATGGGACAATGATGTGTTTGAGATCTTGGATGAGTGTGGAAGGGAGAGGGTCTTTAGTGTGGGAGGACGGTTTGAGTTTGGATAGGATGTTGAAGACTTCCCGTTCAGAAACTGAGTGGAAATTATGCCATGAGGCATTATTTTTAAGCGGTGTGAAAGTAAGGGGGGGTTCAGGAGGGGTATGTGAGGGGAGGAGGAGTGAGGGAGACGGGGGTGTTTTCAAGGGGAGTGGAGGATATGGTGGAGTATCCAGGGGATGTTGAGGGGTGAGCGAGGGTTGAGTATCAAGGAAAGCACGGTCGATTTTGGCAATTTTTTCAGTGAAAAATTTGGCAATTTCTTCACATTTGTTAGTGGAGGCTACCGGGTTGAGGGGTGCAGGGGAGGTTTGGTTTCTAATAATGTTGAACAGTTCTCTAGGTCTGTTTTTGGCCCGTGAGAGTTGTAGACGAAAGAAGGATGCTTTTTCGGAAAATATGTGTTTTTTGTAAGAGGATCTTGCAATTCTAAGGAGAGCAAGATGGGATGGGGAAGGGTGTTGTCTCCATGTTCTTTCTGCCAATCTAAGTGAGCGTCTTTCATTATTAAGGTCTAGGGTAAACCATGATTTGGAGGGGGCATTTTTTTAGCGTTTTACTTTTCAGAGGGGCGAGCTGGTCTAAAACCTCTGAGACGGTTTTATTAAAGTGTTCAGTGAGTTCATTTGCATTTGAAGAGGGGGGGGTGAGACTGAGTTGGGATTGGAGTTTAAGTTCCAGTGCGCCGGGGGGGATTTGCTTAAGATTTCTGGTCACAATTGTAGTTTTGTTGTTTTTTTTAGGGGCGGGTGGTGCTGGAGGGGAGATCGTGAACAGAATGAGATGGTGGTCAGACCAGTCGATAGGGATGATGTTGGTTAAGGATGTCAAATCAGGGTTGGAGATGATGGCGTCAAGAATAGCTCCTTTGGCGTGGGTAGGGGAGTGGCAGAGTTGCTTGAGGTCACTAATCTCAAGAAGGTTATTGAGAAGGTTGATTGTGGGATCATCGGGTTCATTCCAGTGCAGGTTAAGATCTCCTAGGAAGATATTTTTGGAGTTGGAAAGTAGCGATTTAGTTAGAAGGTCCGATAGTTCTTCGGCAAAGGGAAGGGGTTCACCAGGTGGGTGATAGATATTATGCAGTCGGATTGGGGGGGAGCTTTTCATTTTACGTTCGGCTCCTAGGTATTCAAAGGTTGTGAAGTCAGTGTTATTGATTGGGGAGAGTTGTAGCTCTTCTTTAAAAATGATAGCTATGCCTCCCCCTATTTTTTCCGGTCTGTCTTTTCTGAGAATAGAGTAGCCTGGGGGGCAAGAAGGTCAAGGATGGGTGTAGAGTGATCTTTGAGCCAGGTTTCAGTGAGGAAGGCGATGTCGGCATCTTCGTTAAGAATGGTTTCTGAGATTTCGGTCGCATGCAGGACGGCTGAGCGGCAGTTCACGAGCATGCAGGTAAGGGGTTTAGTGTTGGTGTTAGGGGCGGGGAGTAGTTGAATGGTGGTGAGTTGGGGGGGGGTCTGGGGGAGCTAGGATAGTTGGGTATTCTGTTAGTCCCAAGATAACAGGAATATTGGAGAGAGGGGGGGACAGATCTTTGGGTGGGGGTTTGTTGAGGTAAGTACTGCAGAGGACAGAGAGGACGGAGGCAGAGTAGGTATTCGAAGTTCGAAGGGGTCTGTGCGAGCGGGTGAGGAGAGGCGTTGTAAGCCAATGCTTGGGGTATGGGTGTTTTCGAGGGCTAGCACGTGGGGCAGAGGGCCAGGGGGGGCGGGCTGTGTGTTTGTCGGATTTGAACCGATTGAAATCTTTTCTGAGAAGGGTAAGTTCAGTAACCAGGGTAGAGAGATTGTATTCCAAGTTACGAAGTGTTTGATTGAGGTTGGTGAGGAGGGAAGTGGAAGTGGCTGGAATGGGGGGGAGTTAGGGCCGGATTGGCTAGGGTGAGAAGGTTTATAGCTTGGAGATGTTGGTTTGCCAGGATGAGTTGATGTAGGGGATACAGTTTTTAACGGGGGAGTGGGGAAGGCCAGGGGAGGGGGGTGGGGTGTGGGCCGGTGTTGGGAGGGAGGGATGGGCGTGTTGTATGATGGACTGGTGGGGAGTGGGGGGGAAAGGGGGAGAGGTGATGGGAGAGTGTGGGGCGCGGGGGGGATGTGGTAGCGACGTAATGGGTGGAGGTATAGTTTGTGAAGGAAGGGGCGAGAGTATGAGGTGTTATGGTCGTTATTGGATGGTTTAGAGGGGGAGGAGGGGTGCTAGGGAGGTGATAGGGTGCTGGAGGAGGGCGGACATAGGAGGACATAGGGGACATAGGAGTTTGGAGGAGTGTCTTAGGGGAGGAGGGGGGCTAGGTCCAGGGGGAGGCAGAATAGGAGTAAAGGAGAGGGCTGTGTCATTACGGATAGGAGTGTCTTGGGGGTGTGGGGTTTGTCTCGGAGAGGCAGAGGAGAGCTGGGAGGGGGCAGTGGAGGAGGCTGGTGTGGGGAGGGGGGAGAGGGTTGCGACAGGGGAGAGTTCAAGTGAGGGACTGTCGTTAGGGAGAGGGTTAGGAGTTGGGGCGGCTGTGGGGAGCCAGGAGGGGTTTTGGGATTGGGAGGGTGTTGGGGGGGAGTAGGTTGTGACAGCTGGTCCGAAAGAGTGCTGAAGAGGAGTTCAAAAATTGTGAGGTGCTGCTCTGAGGCTTGGATCAGGATGTTTCCAGTTTTGTAGATGGAAATGGTTATTTCACCAGGGAAAAGAGAGGTTGGAGAAGTGGCAAGTTTGTAACCGTGGGGGATTTTGATTGTACTAGATACTGGGAGGTGGCGTATAAAGGTGCTCTTCCATTTGGAGGGGCGTTTGGTGTAGAAAATATAGTTAGTCTTAATGGGGGACGTGGGGCTGTGGTAGTTGTCTTCGATTAGTGTTTCAGGATGCCGGATTAGGAGTTTGTGTTTAAGATTCTTTTTGGCATTTTTTGAGAGGTTGGGAGGGTAAGGAATGGTCCAAGAGTTGGGTCCATGTTTGGTGAGGGCGGGGTGTTTGACGGTTAGGGCAGGGGGAGGGCATGGTGTGTGGATGGTATTGAGGTGCGACATGATGATGCGGTTTGTCTGGTGGAGCATAGGAGAGCAGGCAAAGAGAGGTAAGGGGAGAAGTTTTGAGGAGGGAGGATTGGGTAAGAGTGCGGAGGGAGAGGGTGTGGAAAGAGGGAGGGGTTCGTTTTGGGAGTCACGGTAGCAAATCCGGGGGGAGGGGGGTTGTAAGAGTGATGTGCATTGGCGGGGTTTGAGGGGGGATGAGAATTTTGGGCGAGGTAGGGGCGGGCGGAGGGATAATAGGATTTGGGAGGTTGTCAATAAAGAGTGGAGAAAGGCAGGGGTTGAGGCCCAGTATGGTGCTTGGCGCTAATAGGATAGGGGGGGGCAGTGGTTAGTGGTAAGGGTTAAGAGGAGGTATGTGTGAGGGTTAAGGTGTGGTTAGATTCAGAGTTCGAGTAGGCAGTAGTGTTTCTCAGTGGGTGGAGGATGGGGAATACATTGTTAAGCCGAGAGGAGTATAGAGCAAATAGGGAGGCGGGTGGAAATGCAGGTAGTGAAAAACAACAACAGTAGTGGTAAACATCAGATCAGGGCAGACACTTTAAGACGTATACATAGTCGTAAAACCGTTACAGGTGGGTTATAGTGCATATGTCTGTGGGTCAGATTAGACAGTGAGGGTGGGTTGAGTGACAGTGAGTGAAAGGGGGAGATTATAGCTTGTAGGTTATAGAATCAATACATTCAGCTTAAGATACATGCGGACTTGATTAAAGAAACAATGAGGAGGTGTAAGGAAAAGGAGAGCTCATAGGAGGAGAAGAGGAAAATGAGAGCTAAAGGGGAGGATATCATGTGGGAGAGTTCAGCACAGGTCGGTAACGTGCATGTGGGAGGGGTTAGATGGGAGGGTGGGGGATAGATGGCTGAAAAGGATAGAGAGAGACCGGAAAAAAAGATTAGGGTAAAAGCTTAATAGCACTGAGTAGATACGTGGGAGGGATCAAAATTAGCCGCAAAGGTATAAAATGGTATTACAGTGTCAAGGCAATCACAATAGAGTTTTAAGGGGTGAATTAGGAATTCACGCCAAGAATTGTTAGGCGATGCCTGATAGTGGTGGTGATCCTGAGATCGATCGGAGGTAGGGGAAGGTCTTCAGAGCAGCCGGCGAGGAACCGTGTTGCTCTGCAGTGGAGGTCGGCCCGGGTGAGGTCCGGGTGAGGCATCAGGGTCAAAGGCTCACGGGGCCATCACAGGTGCGTTTTCCGGCATGCAGCGGGGGGGGGGCTACTGTTTAGACCTATCAGGTCTCAGGCGAGGTCTCCTTCAAGACTTAGCCTGAAGGCTGCTCTCCATAGCTACCACTAGGATAGCTTTCAATAAAGGTTGTCTTTAAACCTATCATCAATAAAGGTCGTTTGGACTGGTGCAAGGTGCCCACTATAACTAGTGGACAGCATATGCCAGGCCAACTTCTCACATGCAGCAGGCATATTAACCCTCTGCACTACCTTATATGAGCCAGAACTGCCACTAGACAAAACTTCGATCTCTCTCCAGCAGGTACATTATTTACCAGAGTTATCTTGAAACTTTTATTGTTGTCAGAAAGCTGCTAGCTATTCAAGGAACTATCCAGTGAGTGATTTAAAAACTGCTGCACTGCTACAAAACTGCCCCCCCCCCCCACTTCCAGCCTCCCAGGGTAATGCCCGATGCCTGATACGCAGCCTTGATGCCACTCATGTAGCTTTGGTCGTATGACTCTTGAGCCTAAATTCACTGTTTTATTACACAACAGCTTCCAAATTTTCTCAGTGCATTACATAAGGGAGAGAAAACAGAGAAGAGCCCTATTTGCTAAGACTGGCTGCTGGTGTCCTCTCCTGGACTGGTGCTCATATAGGCTGCCTTCTGGGATGCAGTCTTGCACTTTGGGACAGAGGTAAGTGTGCGCTGGCTAACATAGGATTTATACTGAAGGCATACTCTTCAAGTGCTATTTCTTATGTATAGCCAATTTCAGAGCATTCCCATGCACTAGATGCATACTGTGCACTGAATGACCCACTAAATGCGTCTTTTTAGGAGGCGGGGGAATTAACGTATTCCCTTTTTTTTATGCATGCACCAAGTAGGTGTCAATTCTTGAAACAAAGCTTGGTCTAGCTATCTTAGTAGCTCAGACTTTACATCTAACACTATTGGAGTTTGTGGTGATCTGCACAAGTAACTTTGATGCAAAGTGGCGTAAAGTGTTTTTTACACAGTGAAATATTCATCTCTCCTGTGCAAATCAAGTTTTTGAGCTGGATACTAGAGAGAATGCACTACTTTGTGCCACTTTGCAATGCTTTTCATAGCCCTAGTGGCAGCATAAGGCCATTGTAAATCTGGGCCATGGTAGGAGCAGAAATGTCTTGCACAAACTGTGGAACCACACATATGTGACATGAGCAACATTGCACTAAGAACAGTCTCTGTGCAACTTACAGAAGATCGATCAGATTGGATGCATGGCTTGGTTAGACAAAAAGTGTCATGTGAAAACAGTGCAACCAGATGTATGTTGTGTGAGGTGCCTAGCACTAGCAACATTCTCCATTTTAGTTACAGAAAATAGATGCCTGGACGCATCTCTTCCTCTCACCAGTAAGTGTTATTTATCAAAGCTGGGTTATATTTGTGAATGGAGGGGGAAAGTTCTAGATCTCATGATAAAAAGCACTTTGAAACTACTGATTTTCAATCAGGATTCAAATTTTGAGCCGCATTCTTAACACCCGTAGGAGCATATTTATGAGAGGGTTGCATCACGTTTGCAGCACACAAAGTGGTACATGCGTGACGCAAGCCTCTGAGTTAGATTTATGAAGCCACACAAAGCCACATAGCATGGATTTGGATGGATTGATAAATCTGGAGTAAGGCAAAGCAGCGCAAATTGCTGCATTGACATACTCTGCATAAGGGAGGCGTTCCAGGGGCGTTGCAGTGGGTGTTCCCATGCAACTCCCATGGTGTTTGACGCATTCCCAGATTTACAAGGACTTATAAACCTGGGAATGTGAAAAATCTTATGGCACCCAAGGTGAGGCATAACAAGGAGAAATATCCTTATTTGTCCCTGTTTTTTCCTCTTTCTACATGTGCTGCAAGGTGACTTCCTGCACAGCGCTGCTTCAGTAACTCATAAATATACCCCGTAGTTCTTGTGAGAATTGCGAATTTCATGATTCTAAGGAAATAATATGCACACTACTAGGGGCATATTTACGAAGGCCTTGCATCATCCTTGCACCATGCAACGTGGTACATGCATGACGCAAAGCCCCAAGTCATATTTATGAAGCCTATCAAAGCCACTTTGTATGGCTTCACAAATATGGAGTAATGCAACGCAGCGCAAATCGCTGCATTGCCTTACTCTGCGCAAGGGCGGCGTTCCATGGGCATCGCGGTGGGTGTTCCCACACAACTCCCATGGTTTTTGACACATTCACAGATTTACAAGAACTTGTAAACCTGGGAATGTATCAAAATCTTATGTCTCCCAAGGTGAGGCTTAACAAGGAGAAATATGATTATTTGTCCTCGTTTTTTTCCTCTTTCTATGTGCGCTGCTTCTGCATTGGCGCTAGGCTGCCAAAATGGCGCCAGAGCAGTGGGAAAGCACAAGAATGCACCGCATTGGATAAATACCATTCTGGTAAATATGCCCCCTAATTATTATCTAGTTCCGTAGTACTCAGATTAAAACTTAAAAATTGAGCATTAACCCCCAAACTGAAACCCTAATTCTGCTGTTCATACACCGATCCTGGCAGCAAACACGTAACTCTGCTGATTTTTTTTACAATTTGAACAGCTCTTTTCTATTTACCAAATAGTATATACCCTTTTCTCAGGGTTTTATGTTCACCTCTAGATGGGGCTGTCACACCGCAGAATGTGAATGAGACTGTGTTGTTATATTATTAGCCCTTTCAAATGCAGTGTTGCTTCTTGGCCACATTTTAGTGAAAGAAGCTTGAGAAATAGCACAAGGTTCAAGCACTAAAATCCCCCTAGAAGAGTGTGACATTACAGAATACAGAGAAACCTTCCTAGCACTAAGCCAGAGAGCAACCTGATCTGTGGGTGGCGCCAATAAAGAGTGTTGATGTCCAGGGATTAGCTCTTAGAGCTCTATTAAATCATTATCTAAATGATGAGAAGATTAAGGCAGGATGTTTTTAGATATATGTTTTTTTTCAAAAGCAACATCTAACTTGCAATCCCATCACTTTCCCCTGTTAGCAACATATTTTAATGTATGAATTCAACACTGGCAATGCTAAATAGCTGTGACTTTTGTAGAATGACTACCTACAAATGTACACAGCATAAAAACATGTGCACAGAGCTCAGCTACATGCACTCATGCAGATATATCAAAACACATAGGACCAGATTTACCTTGAATTAGTGTCAGGTTGCCTAACTTTGTGGTGCATCCCTGAAGCAAAATCCTTTTTGGCATTTACTAAGTCATGCAAAGCCACTTTGCATGGCTTTGTGTGGTTTAGTTAATTCAAAGAAACGCAAGGAAATACATAGCTTTGCCTAGGGTTACTTCTCCTTGGGTAGACTTTACAAGGGTGGATCATGGGCGTTCCCATGCATCCACCCATGTATTTTGACACAAACTCAGATTTCCAAAGACTTGTAAGCCTGGATTTGCCCCAGTATGATGTGCCTACCCAACAGAAGCGTAATGAGGATAAACATCTTTATCCTCGTTCCTTCCTCTTTTCATGAGTGCAGAATTCTGCAGGACACATAGAAAGAGGAATATGTCTCTAAGGATTGTTTATACGCAGGAAGGTATCCCTTTCTGCACATAAACAACCCTGCCCATATATCAGGCACGCTTGCACTATGGGTGTTAGGCAGCACACAGTACACCAGCGCCAGGAGAGGCCAGAAATGCTCAATATCTTTTTAAATATGGAACATTTCAACCCTCTCCTTTTCACACAATGTAGTCCAGCAAGTTGCCTAGTTGTGTTGCATTGTGTAAAATAATAGTAGATGCGTCCCTTAATATAATCATCCATACAGACTAACTTACAGGAGTGCGTGCACTCAGACAACAGACATGAAGACACCCAGGCTACCAAATACTCAGAACCTATGCCTGCAGACCACCAAGCATGTAGGCATCAATGCTCACAGACCAACAGGTACCTATGCTCTACTCATACACTGACAAACCAATAGGCATACAGATACTCAAGCTCACAATCCAGCAAACATTCAGATGGCTTATGTTTATTGATAAGCCGTCAGACATAAGCGTGCAGGAAGGAGAAAATCATGATGTGTATCAGGTGAGCACAGCTTGATGTGTGTCAGAATGCATATGGTGATGTGCAGCAGAGGAACAAAGGCTGGTTTGCAGAGTGATGCACAGTAGGGAAACAAAGGGTGATATGCACAATGTGAGCCGCATCATGAATGAACAGTGTGAAATTCTGCAGGGGCGAACAGGGTGAAGTACTTTGGGGAAACATATGGTGATGTGATCCTGGGGAGGGTGGGTAAAAGATTGTAATAGGAGCGGAGGACAAAGTATGGCAAGTAACCCTGGGCAAAGCATTACGCTACGCTCGCGTAGTTTGCGAAGTTTGCGCTACTTCGCACAACGCGAATTGCACGTAGCACAGTGCAAACACGCGTAGCGTAGCGTAGTGCAGCGGTCATTTTTGCTTGCTCGCGGTCCTCAACGTCAAGTTGGCGACCGCGAGCAAGCAAAATGACATCCCGGCGAGACTTTTTCTCGTTCGCGATCAGCAACATCAAGTTGCCGATCGCGAGCGTGGAAAATAAACCTCCGGCGAGATTCTCAACGCGGGGAGGTCAGGTTTCTCATTGCGAGTGGTCGCGTATGCTCGCGACCGCTCGCGATGAGAAACTACCAGTCCGCGTTGAGAAAGCTGCCGCTCGAGTAAAAATCTACTCGAGCGGCAGTAAAAGACAGCTCGCACTGTGCAAGATGCCGTTTTCAATGATTGCACAGTGCGGACAAGCATCCGGCACTGTGCAATCATCGCGAACAGCGCACTACGCAGTTCGCGTAGTGCTACGCGTAGCTCGCGTAGTGCGAACTGCACTTTGCGTAGCTTCGCGTAGCGCTACTTCGCGAACTACGCCCAGGGTTAATGGCAAGAGAGCACTTTGCGAAGTCCCTCCGGAGCACGTGGTGATTTGCCTCAGAAGGCAATGAGTGCTGTACATAAGGGCTGTTGTACAACAGGGGAGACTAGGTGATGTGCATTTTAGAGACACAAATTTGTCACAAGGTGATGTGCATCAGGGATACAGGGTGATGTACAATGGGGGTGACATAAATATAGTGCCCTAAATGTTGTTTACAAATATATCATTCAATTGGGTGCAGATTTTCTAAACTCGAAAGGGTAAATGATTTTGCAAACAATATTTAGGACACAATAATTATGTCAGCTGATATGCTGCTTATGATATCCTGCATATAACTACAGGTCTACTTTGTGAACTGTGTCATTTGCTAAGTTAATTCCGTTAAATAATCATACATTTGCTGTTGATGATGTTGACAGCTTTGTTCATGTTAGTATTTCTCCTGTCAAAAGAATTGTATATTGTCATTTTGGTATTTTGTAACAATGCAAATAAAAACATGAAACATTGTTAGGTGAAACTTTTATTGTGCTCGACTTTTTAATTACTCAGTGTTTATAGTACCTTGCAGATACACAGGGTCTCGGGCTTTAAATCATTGTAATCAGATGTGAAAGTGATTAGATGCTATGAAACTGACAGCTTTCTACAATCAAGCAGTGAAGAAATACTGCTATGCACCAGGCTGTGGCAGCACACGCCTGCCTCGAAGATAGTTTATGAGAACTATAAATGTTTAACTGTGCTACCAATAAAAGCAACATGATGAAGCATGATGCGTGCATACTTCACTCAGTGTAGGAACATGAACTGGCAGGCAGTTGCCATATCTTAATGGGAGTGGTCTTGGTGCGAGTTGCTGCTGAGCTCCAACACTACCTCACAAACCCCTCCTTCAGAGTTAATAAGGTTTGTATGAGGGTAACTGTGGTTCACTTTGGGATATTAATAATAATACTCATTTATAATTTTTTTAATATTCTTAATTTGTTTCATATTTGTAAAATATTTTTGCAGTATGAATTTTGTTTTTTACTTTACATTTAATTTGATCTATAATGCATACATTTTCTGATTTAAAGATTTTTAAATATTTTATTCTGTTATGTATTGAAATGATCTTTTTTTGAACGTTTAGCAATTGAAATGGTATCTAACTCCAAAGTCCAAAACGTTCCCTACTGTTGCTTAAGCTCGGTAAATAGCAGATGCTTCTTTTATGTATGGTGTTAAATTTAATCTTGTAAGGAAAGATGAGATGGCTCTAGTGGGATTCAAATATCCCAAATATTGTTGCTTGTTAGCAACAAACCTTCGGCTCACTGAGTCTTCCTTCCAGGTCCAATGCAATCCTTGTACAAAAGCTTGTAGGTGTTGTATGAAATAACCAATCAAACCATGAAAGATGAACAGAGAAATAAACGAAAATGGAGAAAATCTGTTTAGTAGACAGAAATTTATGTTGAAAAAAATACCCTTCATAAAAATGGGAAAACAGTCTTATAATAAGAGCAATAACTAAATGGAGTCTTTTGTGAGTAGTGTCCACTGGCATGCAGCTATACACCAAAGAATGGTCACCAGGAAATTGTCCAACAGATTTTATAGAGGCCGGTTGGGTTGGGCAAGTTAGTAAACTGGGCATGGCAGGCTGTCTCTCTATAAAATGTCACAAGCCTTCCAGTAGGTATGTTAGAGCTCCAAATATTTGCTTTGCTAACGAGCAGCTGTGATTATCGGTTACTTTTGGATTGACCTCAGTGAATTCTGTCCTCATACAAAGAGTCATGGGGTCATTTACTTCACTAGTGGCAACTGTGTACTGTATGCTTGAGTCAGGTTCTCTCTGGTCAATAAACTCCCTTGGTCCATGAACCTCTGCAGACCCATTTCTCTGCTCCCTCCTGCACAGATGGACTCAATTGCACCTATGAGCAATTTCAGAAACAAATCTTTCAGCACTTCTTGGATTAACTCCTGGTGGTCAGAATTCTAAGTCAAAGGCTGCAATAACTCTTTAATTTTTCCTCAAATAATCCGTGATTTTTTTCACTATAGCAGGTAGGGATTCTTGCTTCATCTCTTATGAAGTGGTTTAAAATAGTTTGTTTAAAAAAAAAAAGTACCCATTGGTATGCCTTTGGAGATCACCTTGGGCCAGTGCTCTGAAAATGGTCATGGTCTATCCTTCCACTTATTCTAGATGTATTTCTCCCAGGACGTTACTCCCCAGAGTAGTAGAGCTGAAAGGTATGGCTATTACATGTGTATAAAGTCATAGATGGGCTTGTAAGATTTTCAGAAGGCAGATTTGTAGCCACTGGTCTTCCAATTCCCACTCTCAGTTGTACTCTGTATAATCCTTTTGACGCCTTAAGCGAACACTCAGGCAGGTAGGATCTTAGAGAGGTGCGAAGAGGTCCATGCTCCCCCTTGCGGAAAGTGTCATGAACCCATCAACCAGCATTTCCAACAGAATCTTTGGGTGGTTTTTCTCAGTTTGTTGGACAGACTTCTTAGCCTCTGAGGTGGAGGAGAACATATCTTTGCTGACCCGGCAATAGCCCAGCCCACCAACCTGAGAGATTCCCACAGTGTTGGCCATGAAATTTCACTTATAGTGCTCTCACCTTCAGGTCAGGGGTACCGTCTACGAAATTGCAATGCCAAAAGGGTCCTAATGTCGTGGCAAACACCATTTGTTTCATTTTTAAGAAACAAATTCACAAAGCAGGGGGTTTGTTTATGAAAAACAAAAATGAGATGTCACTCATGTGGAGGGAGTTTTCTTCATGCACATCAAGGGCATTTCAGTATTATTTAAGTTAGGAACTATCATGAATTACAGGACGTTGAGAATATGACAAATGTGTATTGAAAGACTTGTCCTACTTATGGGAGGTCTGCCGTCAAAGTGTAGGTGATGGCCCTTTGATGAGTGAGCCAACAGCTGTATGTTTCTAATGGGTTAACACAGACATGCCGGCTGTCAGTGAAGATCTGCCAAACAGCATGACAGCCATGTGAGAGTGCTGGAATGTGCATCTTTCATTCACATCTTCTTATCTGATCCACTTGCATCAATTACAGGAGTTCTCTACACTGTGTAATTAAAAAAGATTAATCTTTGATACTTGTACCACCTTTACTGTCTGTCTAGTCTCTGGACATGATGTCAAGACACATTTGCAGTAGCAAGGGCTGGCGTTAAGAAAAAAAAGGCACCTCTAATAAAACAAACACTTGGACCTAAGGTCTTTTGAACATGCCTTAAACCACAGCAGAGGTAAAAAAATCAGATTTCTAAATTGAACAAAATGTAAACACATGCATTTACTACTCCCAGAGAGGTGACTAGCCAGCAGTTCCACATTGTACTAGTCCCTTATCCAAACTTCTGCAACAGTTTAGCATGAATACATTTTCAGGCAGCACTGATTATTCCAAACCTAGAATGTAAAGAACGAAGGCCTTCATTACAAGTGGCCCGATGTTTGGGTTGATACTTATGAGACTCGATAAAATCTGCCTCAGTCGGGTTGGAATTTATTGGGTCAGACAAAAATCTCCAAATTACTAGTTTGTTGTCCCTGATAATGGGAACTTTTATGTGGATTTTTGTGCTCAGAACACCAAAATCCACATTTCCAGGCATTTTGTTTCTGGTGATATATTTCAGCAGATTTGATCTCCAAAAATGTATTCTGGGAAAACTGCAGGAGTGCAGTGTTATCTGCCAAACTTCTGATTGTGAAATATGCAGAACAGGAGTTACTGTACATACTGCAGTTAAGAGGATAACTTGTAATGAGGACAGTTGTATGACAATATATTGTCTTCAAAACTATTATGACACAGGAATATCATGGAAAAAATATCATCAACAAAAACATGGAGTTTGCATACTTTGGGCATCATTACTATGTCGGTCGGAGGCGCCACGGATGTGGAACTGACCAACCTCAGGTCGGCGGTTCCAACACCGCAATTAGGATGCGACCGCACATGGTGGAGTCACATACTTCCATTTTTCAATAGGAGCTTTTGTGGCGGGCCAAAACCGCCCACAGCACAAGCTCCCATTGAAAAAGGGAAGTTTTGAAACACCCCTGCAACAGTACCTGCCACACTGTGCAGGGAATCGGATGTGAAGGGGGCACTATAGGTGTCCCCCAGACCCACAAACGGAGGGCCAGGGGGCAAGGGGGCCCCCAAAGGCACTTTCCGACAGCAGTTCCATGTCAGAAAGGCTGATATGGAACTGCTGTCGGTAAGTGCCATCATAATCCCGATGGCAGAAAAGCTGTCCTTAAAGGACTATGAGGCCTTTCCGAATGGCCGACAGGCTCCTTGAGCCCGTCGGAACCGAGTCGGACCCCCCGGCTAGTTTAAACTCCGATCGGCGTCATTGTAATACAGCGGTTGGAGTCTTTAAACCTACTGGTTCTTTTGTAAAGCGCTCTGACACCTTCGGGTAATGTTCACGCTATATAAAATCGCATTAAATAAAATAAAATAAAATAAATAAATACAATGTCGATCGGAAAGCCTCCGACCAGCGGTCGGGGGCTTTTTGACCGACATTGTAATTAGACCCCAAGTTTGTAGACTATCAAAATATCAAAAAATATTGTGGAACAGAATAGCATAAAAAAGGTAAGTATACATATATAGAGTATTATATGTAATTTAATCAAAATATTAATACTAAACGTAAATAATCTTTATTATGTATATATGTGTATATATATATATTTTAAAGAAATACAAAACATAATTTAAAAAATAGAAAGACATTTAAAATATTACTTTAAATATTTAAAATATTAAAATTAATGAAAACATTTTCAAATGTAATGAACAAATGCAATTAACACAAAACCAACACAAATAAAATGTAAATATAAATGCACATAATTCATTTTTGTAAATAATTTAAAGATAATGAACAATAAAAAACCAATAACAATTCAAAATAAACAATAGCAGAGCAAGTGTTGAACTTGAAAGGATTTACTATTTCTACTCCAATGTAAGCAAAAGCAAGGAAATGTGTAACTTTGGGGTGGGAGGGGTACATTTAATATTCTCACTCCAGTGTAAATCAACAGTAGGGAAATTCTTGGGCTTTGTTGAGATTAGATTCACTACCTCGGGGAAATATTGTGCACCTACTCTCCAAACCCTTGTAACTCCCTACTATATCTACGTCCTCACATCCCTCTGTCTGTTGGATTCTTCTTTTATATAATGTTGATATATATTTTTATTTACGCTTTATGTAACTAGGGCACTTGCTGCTATTTTGCCTACATATCCCGTTGTATGCCGTTTGCCCTTTTTACCGTTACTATATATTTTTATCTATTCTCTGTACCTCATGTTATTGTTGTTTTGCTTACTCTGTAAAGTGCTCTGGTACCTTCGGGTCTAGTTCGCGTTATATAAAACTCACAAATAAATAATAAATAAACTATTGCCATCCCAAAGTAAGAAAAAGCAGAGAACATTTTGGTCTTTGGAGGAATACATTACTATTCCCTATCCAATCTAATCAAAAGTAGGGAAAGTGTTATACTTTGGAGGATTAGATTTACTTTTCCCACTCCAATCCCAGCAAAACTAAGGAACTTGGTGTACTTTGAAAGGATTTGCTATACTATTCCAATTATTTAACTTAAAAAAACATTTAAATACATAACTAAAACTAAAACTATATAACTAAAACATATTTAAACATATTTTAAATACCAAATATTTTAATTACAGACAAATGTAATTACATTAATGTAATTAAATGTAAATGATAATTAAATACACTTCTTTCCCTACTACCCCTAAAAACAGCCAGCAAAATATAAATGAAACATTATTAATATTAAATTAGTTAGTACATAAAACATTACAAATTAAGACAAATAAAATATATTGAGCTCCAAAACGGTATAATCTTATCATCAACAGATTACCAATTAATTAAAAAATGACAAACAATTAAAATAACATTTAATCAATTAATTAATACACCAATTAATTACTAATTAATATTTTAATTAGCAGAAAAAAACGTAATTACAACAAAAATACATAAATTATATTTATAAATCCCCACCTTAAGCCATTATAAAGCCAAAAGCTGTTATTAACATAAAAATTAATAATTAAATAAAAAAATTAAAATTGTACGTTAAAACTGCAAACTATATCAAAAAATAAAATAACAATTAATCAATTTAAAACTGTACATAATTAATATCAAATTGCTAATTTATATATTCTTTTATAGCTAATAGCAAATGATAAATAAATAATAAAAATATTATTCAGTACATTAAATAAAAAAAGAGTATTTTATAAAACTATATTAATGAACAAATATTAAATACAAGGATATTTAAAAAAATATATAGCTAAGAAAAGCAATATTCTTATCTTTGATACTCTGTCCGACGATATTTTTGAGTTCACAGTAATTTTGACACTATGGCCCTAATTATGATGGCGGTCGGTCAGTCCGCTGACCACCATTGCAATCGAGCAGGAGACCCTCCGACAATGAGTCGGTGGTCCCACCCTCCCTATTACGATGAGACCCCCAGCACGGCAGTCGAAAAGTGCTTTTTTTCTGTGGCTTGTGCTGTGGCCCAGGAAAAGGGTCGCAGCACAAGCCGCAGTAGAAAAAATCACTTTGTGCACATACATGTTGCCTTGCACTTGTTAACTACTTAGACCGCTACAATATTAACATTCCCCATGAAGAACCGACAACATTTTTTTATATGTGCTTTCAATTATTCGAACAAGTTTCATGTTTTGCAAAAAACGTCAGGAGTACCATTGATTCTAAAGATAGAAAACCCTAACTTTGAAAAACCGAGGGGGATATTCCCAAGAACGTGTGTTAACTATCGCCAAATTCGCTTAACGCAACTTCTCACATCGCAGTCTATCGTGGGAAAATAACACAGTGTTAACGCAGTATTCCCAACCCGGCAGCACCATGCGATAGTCACACGTTAACGCGACAAAGCAGCAACGCAGATTGGAGGTGGGGGACCAGCGGCACACCAGGAGCTGGGTGACATTGAGAAAATGGTGGCCACAGTCATCAGTCGGGATACGGTGCCAGGAGTCGGGGATCGGGACACTGCTCAACATGACCTGACACAATATCAACAGGGTGAGTACCGACCAGGGACTGGGGGGACGGGGGAAGATGGGCACAATGGCACACTTGCACAATTAAGTAGAGCACACTGCACACCCACAATGACTCTGGATCTTGTCCCTGATCCCCGTGCCACACTGCAGCACACATATAGAAACTCAGGGAATGTGTGTTGAAAAGAATTGTTTTGCACATGCTGTGCCTGTGGTCATTTTGTACTCTCTCATGATTGCTAAGGACTGCCACAATGTGACGTCCTCATGTGAAGAAATTGTCAATGATGGTGTTCCTACGGGCTATTCCTGCTGCAGCTGCAGTGGGGTGTGGTCCACCTGCCTCATCTTCCTCATCATCGTCCGGTGCATCTGGCACTCGTAACCATGGGGCATTGGTGCATACACATATGTTGTGCAACACCCAACATGCAACGATCATCTTGCACACGATGCCTGGGCTGTACAGGAGCCTCCCACCTGTGATGTCCAGGCACCTGAAACGTGACTTCAACACGCCAAATGTGCGTTCCACGATGCCCCTGGTGCGTTTGTGGGCCGCATTGTACTGCCTCTGGGCCTGTGTGTTCGGGGCTCGGAGGGGTGTCATCATCCAAGGTCAGAGTGCATAGCCTTGATCACCTGTGACAGTGCAGAGAGACATGAGTCAACAGTTGGTCCTGCATGATGTGTAGGCAGGCTCACTAGTTCATTGGCGTGTGATATGTGTGTCATAGTGATTACTGTTTGACATGTACTGCTTGTAGTAAATGAGCGCCATCAATGTGTACAACGTGTGCTCCTCCCTCCCCCCGAGCCCATTTTCTTGTGTGCGCTGCACGGTTGCATCACTTGCACTCCTACAGCACACCATCGTCATGCCTGTCTGCGCATGTCCACAAGCCTGACAACGACACTGTGATGTTGTGCGTTGAAGGTGGGCGGCCACGTGTGTGTAGGCCTATGGTAAGGATAGGGCGGACACAGATGTAGAGTTCATGGCTGGCTGAACTCGCGATGCGGTCGAGGCAATACCTTTGGCCTATGCTGCGGTAACAGCGACACACACACAACAGTTGGCAGGTATGATCCCGGACCTCGAGCGGGCTTGCGCTCATTCATTTATCCCTTCGGCCGAGCCCGCACTCCGGGGGCATGCTACATCGCAACATTGTCCATTGCGGGACGGGTGGCGCCAACACTACAACAGAGACAGACGCCTTAGGTACTTCATTGGCAAGCCCAACACTTAACCACGCCCAGAGCCCCGGGGTGATTATCCACACCCCTATGCTGGACTGTCGTACGCCAGCCCACTCCGGCAACGCCTACAGGGGGGTGCGACACAGCTACATGTCCCAGGTCTCCCCCACTGCCTGAGGTGACATGGTTGCGTCCGCTGTCCACAGCCCAATGCAATGTGGTAGGGCCCGTGTCCCTCATGCATACACAATGACCACACGGACACACTTAGATAGTTTGTGGAACTGGCTACAGGCACGTGCACCCGGCCCCTTTTATTGCCAGGGTCACATGTCCAGTGATGCCTGTGCTGGATGGGTGTGGGGTGAGTGTGAGCCAGCCCTCAATGGGTGGTTGGTGCTGGCAACAACTACGACAGTGATCAGACAATCAGAAGTTCACAGTTCAAACAGCAAGGGTCCATGACTTGAGCTGCACGGAGTTAGTGGCCCCGGATGCACAGCGGCCGGCACATGGAACACCGCCACGGGACGGTGACTACCCGTGCACTGAGGTAGGGGCACGAGAGCTGAGCGGGTCCCCGTCGATGTCCAAGGTGAATGTCGCGGGGGTTTTGGGGGACAGTGGAAGGTGTTCTTCCAGGGCATGATACAGAGGGCAGTACCAAGCAGACACAGGCAATATGGAGGAGATGAATGCAACAGACTCATTTTTGTCAGCAAGTCAGTATCAGCTACATGATGATGAAGACAACCCCCAGGATATAGACTCAGATGCCACCACAGTTCAACCAGAGGGTGTCCATGGATTTCGGGGCACAGAGTTAGTGGCACCAGAGCTGAAAGGGGATGCAGTCTGCGATGAGGCCTGCACAATGGTATAAACTCTGCCATAAATAAATCAAGGCTCAGTTCCAAATGTGTAACCTACTTGACCGTAGTGTGGGTCGGAGGCAGCGGTCAGCAGGGGCCCCCAGCCGTGTGTCCTTGGCTTGCGATGCACAGAGTTAGTGGCACCAGGGCAGTTGTTGTTGGTGTTCAGTCACCTCCGTAACGAGGACCCTGTTTTTCATCCGGACTGAATCGCGTCTTCCTTTTACTCCTCTCCTAGCGTGCAATGATACGGACTCTGCCATTGTAAAATCAAGACTCAGTTCCAAATGTGTGACCTACTTGACTGCAGTGTAGGCCGGAGGCAGCGGTCAGCGCGGGCCAACCGCTGTTCAGGCAGCTCCTCTTGGTACTCTCAAACACGACGTTGGAATGCCATGTGGCGATGATTTGTGGTTGACGGAGGTAGTAGCACCAGAGCTGAGCTTGTGTGCAGCCTGCGACGATGCCGTGTCCTGCCTGGTACGGATTGGATTGGATTGGTGTGAGGCCTGCTGGATCGCAGTGTAGGCAGTAGACAGGTGACCCCACAGTGCTGGGCCGCAGTGTAGGCCGAAGGCAGTAGTCAGCAAGGGCCCACAGACACGTGTCGTTGGAATGCTATGCACAGAGTCGGTGGCACCACATCGTAGGGAGTACGGTGATATCAAATCTGCAATAAACGTATGTACTCTGCCATTGTATAATCAAGACTCAGTTCCAAGTGTGTGACCTACTGGACACCAGTGTAGGCCGGAGGCAGCGGTGGAGTACGTCAATGAAAAAGGAGTAATGGGGGCCTGTGTCGCGGAGGCCGTGATGGTCTGAGGAGGCTGCCATGGTCGCGGGCCTCGGGCTTGGAGCTTGCACCGGCACGTGGTGGGCCCTCTTTGACACACGCCGGTGTCGACAGGTGAGCAGTGAGGCCTGGGTGCGCTGGGGCAGGCAATACGGGTCCTGGGACCAGCGGCCTGGGGTGCAGCAGGCGCACAGTATGGCAGGCACCGCCGCTCACGGCGTCAGCCTCATGGAGGGGTGAGAGGCACCACCCTGGCAGACAAGTTGGCCATTCCGGAAGAGAACCACGCCCAGAGTAACAGGCTTTTTATTCACACCCCTACGCTGGCCTGGCGTACGCCGGGCCAGCCCACTCCGCTCACGCTTACAGGGGGGGACGTAACAAGCTACATTTCCGCATTCTTCCCCACTGGCTGCGGTTACATGGTTGCGTCCACTGTCCAGTACACTGCAGACACCAGCAGTGTATGTCGACATGGAAGTGTCTGTGGTCTGCATACTGCAGTCTGTCCAGCACATCCACGCCACACTTGGCATTGTGTACATTCACATTTATGGGTCACTTGCCTCCTTCGCACATGCCGGGTTCCCACCTCTCCCCACATTCTGCTATTGTGTGGCTGAGGTGCTATGCCGTTGATGGCTTGTGTAGATGGGTAGCCCAGGTTGCCACAGTAAGTTGTGTTGTCGTGTTTGGAATGTGGGGATGTTGGTTGTCATGTTGTATCTGATTTTGTGACGTGTGCATTCCCAGAGTTGTGAGTTGTCTGATTGTGGTGTTGAGGTGTGTGGTGTGTTCCATTGGTACTTACCGACGAGCAGTGCATTTCCATAGGTGCCATCCTGGAAGCGCTGGTTGATGATGGACTGTCGGAAGATGAAGGAATCATGCACACTGCCTGGGTAGTTGGCGACGACATTGGTGAAGAGTCCCCGGTGGTCCACTATTGCCTGCACATTGATGGAATGTGTGTGTTTCCTGTTGCGGTAATTGTGTGCAGTGGCGGCAGGGGGAACGAGGAGTACATGTGTGCAGTCAATTGCCCCCAACACGTGCGGGAAGCCAGCTATGGCGTAGAAGCCTTGCTTGATCTCCAGCTGTTCCTGCGCAGTGTGTGGGAAGTAAAGTTGCTGGGGTACCAAGCTGATGATGGCATCCAAGACAGGTGTGAGGAACTTTGACAGGGCTGGCTGTGAGACTCCTCCGACTATGGCAGTTGTTGGTTGGAAGGTCCCAGAGGCCAACAGGTGCAGCACGGCCAGCAGCTTTGTCTGCGGAGGGATGTTGGTTCTCCGCTGTGTTGGTACCGTCAACCTGTGGGCAATGAGGGTCAGGATGCGGAGGATGGTTGTCCTTTTGAGCCTGTAGTGGGCAATGACTTCCTCTGGCGTTAAGTCTCCGAGGCTGGTGCGTTTTCAGAAGGTCCGGTGTCTTTGTCTGCGCTGCCTCTGTGGTAGTCCAGTGTGGGGTCCTGGGGGGGTAGTGGGGGGCATGGGGGTTGTGGCGGTGGGTGTTGTGGCCCTCTTGGGGCTCCGAGCTGCTTGATCAGTAGCTCCATGGCATCTGTTGTTCTTCTGGTGTGGCTGTGGGCTGGGCTCCCTTTTATGGTGCAGGTTGTCGTCCGACTTAGCACCAGGTAGGAGCAGGTGTTAAATCCCTGCTGCTAACGCCCCTTATTGCATGTTTTTGAATCTTATTGCCGATCTGGCTGGTCGTTGAGAATGTTGCGGAGTGGTGTTTTCGCTGCTTTTTGCACGGGAACGCCTACTCTGCATCTCATTAGCGTTAGTTGCCGGTGTCATCCGTGGCAATGTTTTTTGCGGCTGCTATCGCAGGAAAACTGGTGATATCGGCTGTTAGCACCAGCTTGTGAATGATGCGATTAATTTATCACCACTTTGGCTGCGATAAAGTGCCGCTAACTCGGCAATAAGTCCTTGAGAATATGCCCCCCAGTTTGAATTGCTTTATGACTTGTACATACATGAGAGAGGGGTAACCAGGGACGCAACATAAATTGGTTCTTCCGGTTCCAGGAACAAGTTAGGTCCTCTGCAGAGCGATATGGTTTACAGCAATGCAAAAGATATGCAATATCTTGATTCTGACTGCACAAATGCCGAAGCTGATTGAGAAACAAAAAAAAGCCCCAGAAGGGATTTTTAAAAAATAAAAGCAAAGAATTCAGGCAAAAATAAATCCCGGCGTGCTTTTAAATTGTGTCATATGGAACACACTGCAGCTTACTTCCAGGAACAATAGGACCTCATGCTGCTCGATAAACGACGACCTACCAGCTATTTGACTCTGGAGATACATTTTTTCTTTCTACAGCGTTCAGAAAAGTAGAACAAAAAATAAGTTATTATTTGCTATGCACTGTAAAAATAAGGGTGCCTAGTTTTACGATTTGTATTATTATATCTGATGCATGGATCGGCATTTTTGTATCTTCTGTCACTCTATAGCACTCCATGGACTTGAGATAGTTATTTGGTCACCATTCCAATTCAAGTTTTCTATTTACTTTGATGATTATATTTCATTGCCTGTGCTTTTTGAGTTGATGTGATCTAACTAATAATGCTGGTCCGATGCGTCTGTGGCCGCTAAGATTTGATATTCCACCGGCTCCTACAAGTACATCTGTATTTCGACCCTTAAAACAGTAAGATTTGTTTAGCTTGGTAATTTCAGTTTTTTTGCGCCTGCCCCACCACTGTGGCAAAACTATATGATGGACAAAATATATTCAGTGCAGCTCTAGTCTACCTTTTTAGTTCATTAATGTAAATATGCTTATGGTGGGCTTCCTCCAACAGGCGTTACTTTTTGTTTTCCTTTTAATCTGTATATAAATATCTTATTACATATGTCACAACCTTTCCATTAGTATAGTAGTGTTAACAGCAGGTGCCCTGTTCCTTGATTGAAAGTAATCCCGTAATTCACCTTCAGTGCCCTAAAATGACGAAGGAAGCACACCGCCGCTATATAAAACTTTATGGGGCATATTATCTAGGAAGTGGCGGAGAGAGGCGTTAGCCGTCTTGGCTTAACGCCTCTCTCCGCCACTTCGGAAACGCCAGGCTGCACCATATTAACAAGGATATGGTGCAGCCTGGCGTTTCCCCCTGCGATGGCGCTAAGTTACACAACTTAGCGCCAGCGCAGGCACCCTTGCACCAGAGTGCAAGGGTGTCTGCGAGCAGGGAGGTTTGTTTATGTGTAGGAAGGAGTTCCTTCCTGCACATAAACAAACCTAAAATGCCATTTTGTAACTTTCATGTGTGCTGCTTCGTGCAGCACACATGGAAGCTACAAAATGGCATTTTAAAAAAAAGGTTTGTTTATGTACAGGAAGGGACACCTTCCTGTACATAAACAAACCATGGCATTTTGCTTTTTCCATGTGTGCTGCACAAGGTAGCACACATGGAAAAAGCAAAAACGAGGAGAAATAAAGCATTTCTCCTCGTTTCTCCACCTTAAGACCAGGATTTTCTGGTCTTAAGTTCGGCGCTACCACCTATTATCCCCAAACTTGATAATAGGTGGCAGCGTCGACTTCAAAGGAGTTGCGGTGGAACGCCCACCGCAACACCCTCTGCACGCCCCCTTTCACGCTAAGTTTAGCGTGAAAGGGGCCCTATTATCAAGGCAGCGTTAAGCCACTTAACGTGGCTTTAAGCCACACGCTGCCTTGATAATAGAGCGCTGACCCTATCCCCACCACAACATCACAAAAAGTGACGTTGTGGTGGCGATAGGGGCTTGATAATGTGCCCCTTTATAATTTAAATCAAGAGGGATCAAGACCTGGGTCTGCCCTGGTTGACTGACAAGTCATGCCTAGATATCAGGATTGAGCATATGAAATACAAGAACATGGGTGAAGAGGAGAAGGATACAAACACAAGAGGGGGGGCCAGAAGGCCAATTGCATGGTGAAAGAAAAGAGAGAGACGCTATTGATAAAGCCATCATCTCAAAAGAGAGTTTTGCAAGAAGTGGTGTAGATGAAAGTTACTTTTCAATACAAAGATTTATAATGTGTTTAATACCGCTACACACCTTTGGTACATTAGGAGTACATGTGTTTTGTAAACACTTAAACCCATTAGCTGGACACAGGCTGTATAAAATTAGGTAGAAAAGTAATATGGTAGTTACCCGCCACTATGTAAACTATAAAACAAACTCATTCCTTGGATAATGTCATCAGTGTCATAATCAATTATGGTCATTTGAGGTGTCATCAGTGATGTCGTAAATGATGTTAAAGAAAATGTCATGAGTGATGTATTATGTGAGGTCATAAGCAGTGAATGGCGGGGACACAATTTTTAGTTAGCTCTGCTAACTGTAACTAGTGAATGACTGTGTTTTTTATAGTTCAAAACATTAATGTTGTGACTGACATATTCACCTAACTATAATGTCACTTTAACCTTTGTTTTTTTCAGTGAATATCTAATGTTGTTTAAAAAACCAAACCATATCTTTTTAACACACCTAACTACAATGTTACTTTACCTTTTAATTTTTCATTGAATTTCAATGTTTTTATAATGTAAAGTAATATTTTATTACCATACGTAAAGCCAACAGCACCACAGTGCACAGTCTTTGGCCATGTGCAGTGGGGGGTTGGCCACAGGGCATGGCCTATGGCCACAACCTGTGGCGAACCCCCCACAAGCAGCCAGCCTCACAGTTTACATGGCCTTTGGCTGTGCACAGTAAGGGGTTGATGGCCAACCCACCTGGAATCAGCCAACATCCTCACAGGCAGCCCACGTCGTGTAAGCGATGGGGTTGGCCGCATGGCCTGGCTGGTAGCAAGGCCCTGCATTCAAATTCACGCAGGCAACCAACCCCACGCAGTGCACAGCCTTTGACAATGCATGGCATGGGGTTAGCCACAGGGCCTAGCTTGCAGTCAGGCCCTGAGTCCAACTCCCCAAAGGCAGCCAATACCAGGCTGTGCATGACCTTTGGTCATTCTCAGCAGGGGGGTTGGTCTTTGGGTCATGTTGACCCCATCACCTTGGTCAAACCATATATATTAAAGGAAGGAGCAGGAGCATGCAGCCCTCCTCCCAGATCCTTAATTTGCCCCGGGACCCCATCATCCGGGGTCAGTTCCAAAATGAAGCACCACTTCCAAAGCCTTATTATGCCCAGGAGACTCCATCCCCCTGGGCCAAATATAACAAAAATGGGGAGGGGGCAGCCGTATTATGCCCTGGGGGACCCTGTCCCCCGGGGCCATGTGGTTTTTTTTAAAAGGGGAGGGGGCTGTGCTGTCCCCTCCCTGATCCTATTTTGGCCCCCGGGTCTCCCGCCCCCTGGGGCTAAATGTAATAAAAAAGGTGAGGGGGCCACACAGCCAGTGCAGGCAGGGAAACTACTGTGTCCTGGAGTAGGATATATATATATATATGGTATTGAGGAAGGCAGTCGCCGAAACGCGTCTTGTTTGTGTCCTGTGCCAATAAATTTGGTCCAGAAGTCTCCCGTGAGTGCTGTACTCTTTGTACAAATGTAGCCGGTATATATATATATATATATATATATATATATATATATATATATATATATATATATATATATATATATAGGTAGTTATAGTTAGGACCTCGTTTCTTTTCAAAAAGCGTTTTTTCTTTTCCCAAGAACTTTGGCGCCGGTCGACGAATCTTCGCGAAAGTTTCAAAACTAGTGGCCCGCTCCGGTCAGCTCCTGTGTTGAAAGATTCGGGGTGATTCGACAAGCGGGGGCCGAGAAAAAAGGGGGGTCCCAAAACGCGTTTTCCCCATGTTAATTTCCATAGGAAACTTTAGACAAAGCTACAGCCTGAACTGATGAACAGAATTACACCAAATTTGGCAAAAAAGTAGGTCTTGGTTCAGAAAGAGTCTTTTTTTTAAAATGGTGTGAATCCGTTCAGTAGTTCCTGAGAAATTATGTCTTTTGAGATGTCATCAGTGATGTCACTGACCATGTCATGAATGATGTAATATGTGACGTCATCAGCAGCGCATTGCGGGGGCGCGAGTTATAGTTAGCTGAACTAACTATAACGGTGTAATTTCTCTGGTTTTGTACGAATGAAATGTCCAACTAACTATAACGTCCCTGAAACCTATGTTTTTTTCAGTGAATTTCTAAGGTTTTTTAAATGCTAATTTCTAACTATAACGTGCCTGAAACCTATTGTTTTTTCAGTGAATATATATATATATATATATATATATATTACCTACTGGAGGTCGCCAGTAGGTAGTTATAGTTAGGACCTATTTTCCATAGGAAATTCACAACATTCTATTCCCAATAACTTTGGCGCCGGTCGACGAATATTCGTGAAATTTTCAAAACTCGTGGGGCGCTCCAGTCCGCTCCTATCTTGAAAGTTTTGGGGTGATTCGGCAAGCGGGGGCCGAGAAAAAAGGGGGCTCGCAAAACATTTTTTCTCCATGTTATTTTCCATAGGAAACTTTAGACAAAGCTACAGCCCGAACTGCTGAACGGAATTACACCAAATTTTGCAAAAAGGTAGCCCTTGGTTCAGAAAGAGCCCTTTTTGTTAAATGGTGTAAATCCGTTCAGTAGTTGCTGAGAAATTCAAAAAATCAATTTCCCATAGGGAACTTTGTGCAAGGCTACAGCGGAAACTACTGAATGGATTTACCCCAAATTTGGCATAAAGGTACTGCTTGGCTCAGAAAGCGACCTTTTCAAAAATGGTGTAAATCCGTTCAGTAGTTTTTTAAATATTAAAGGAAAAAGAACTATATATATCTGGGCGGAGCCTAACCACACATGTCATCGTGAGATCTGATTGGCTGTCAGCACTTCATCCAAGAAGTGTTGGCAGCCATCTTGGGACCAATATACATGATAGCACCCCAATGAAATGCATTGTAGTGAATAGAAGATTTTGAGGGTCACCAAAAGGAGAACTATAAAGGGTGATAACAGACTTTAGTTACATTAGAATTCATTTGTTGATGGTACCATACTAATTTTAGGAATTGTGGTGTGTTCTAGGGTGATTTTACCCTGTGAAAAACCTTCTGCTGGGATTTCCTGAATCATGTTTGAGAGAAAAAAAAATTCTCATGCTTGTCCCACAGAGGTTTGGAAGGTGCTCCAGAAGCTAAAATGAGAGCATATTTTCTGTAAATTCACATTATCTTTCTCAGTCATGTGAGAATGAAGTCTGACATTCTCAGTAAAACATGTAAATCCAACAAGGGCAGAGACTGTCAGTTGATTCCTTTGTGTTCTACTGCAGCTTCCCAGAGCGTTCTTAAGAACAACTAGAGCGCTAACAACCTTACCTATGACAAAAGTATGGCAAACCTGAAGCCATCTTGATTGGAATAAACTGGTAACACTTAAAACATTTAATTTAAAAAGGAACAAAATGATGGGGTTCATTTTGTCTTAGAAATTATGGTTAGTGCTGTAGAAAGAAAAATTAGGACATGTTTTAAGTGAGATCTCAAATATCTTCCTGTTATATTTCAACAGGAGAAGCCTGCCAGTTGATTCCTTTGTGTTCTACTGCAGCTTCCCAGAGTGTTCTAAAGAACAACTAGAGCGCTAACAGCCTTACCTATGACAAAAGTATGGCACACCTGAAGCCATCTTGATTGGAATAAACTGGTAACACTTAAAACATTTAATTTAAAAAGGAACAAAATGATGGGGTTCATTTTGTCATAGAAATTATGGTTAGTGCTGTAGAAAGAAAAATTAGGACATGTTTTAAGTGAGATCTCAAATATCTTCCTGTTATATTTCAACAGGAGCAGCCTGCCAGTTGATTCCTTTGTGTTCTACTGCAGCTTCCCAGAGTGTTCTAAAGAACAACTAGAGCGCTAACAGTCTTACTTATGAAAAAATTATGGCACACCTGAAGCCATCTTGATTGGAATAAACCGGTAACACTTAAAACATTTAATTTAAAAAGGAACAAAATGAGGGGGTTCATTTTGTCATAGAAATTATGGTTAGTGCTGTAGAAAGAAAAATTAGGACATGTTTTAAGTGAGATTACAAATATCTTCCTGTTATATTTCAATAGGAGCAGCCTACCAGTTGATTCCTTTGTGTTCTACTGCAGCTTCCCAGAGTGTTCTAAAGAACAACTAGAGCGCTAACAGTCTTACTTATGACAAAATTATGGCACACCTGAAGCCATCTTGATTGGAATAAACCGGTAACACTTAAAACATTTAATTTAAAAAGGAAAAAAATGAGGGGGTTCATTTTGCCATAGAAATGATGGTTAGTTCTGCAGAAAGAAAAATTAGGGCATGTTTTAAGTGAGATCTCAAATCCTCTTCTATTTCATTAGAAAATTCTGACATGCAGACTGAAACAATCACTTTCAATACCAGCAGTAGACTTCCAGTTAACTCCCTGGTGAGCAGTAGCTTTACTACAGTGATCTAATGAGCAACTAGAGTGCTAACATTCTGAATTTATGGCAAATGTGTGACACATCTGAATGCCTTCTTGATGGAATCAAAGTAAAAAACTGAAAGCATTTCCTACTGAGGAGACTGCAGTAAATGAGGAAATTAGGAAACTTCATAACAAATAAGTATCCCAAGATGGCCACCAGAGAAAAAAGAGCCCAAATGTAGCACAAATATCACCCACATGTAGCCCACATATAGCCCAATGACAGAAGTGTGGAAAACACTTTTTATTTTTAGTTTTTTTGCAGTTTTATATAGTGCAGACTGGTCAGGTATTGGAGCATTGCATCTTACTTGGACCCCTTATTGCGTATTTTGCACGAAGTACATGAGATTGATCTTGCAAAACATTGAACTTTACTATTCTGTTAAGCTGAAGTTGCTCTGAACCGGGCTTTGTAACACCCGTTTTTACCTACTGGTTTTAATTAATTCTCACTGTATTGTATTAAGAAAGAGGATTTACTGTTTTTATGTACACTTTTATGATCTATGTTTCTAAATCAGATCGAATAAAGTTTAATGAATGTAATTGAAGTCTCCAAGAAGGCCACCAGAGAAAAATGAGCCCAAATGTAGCACAAATATCACCCAGATGTAGCCCACGTATAGCCCAATGACAGAAGTGTGGAAAACACTTTTTATCCTTTGTTTTTTTGCAGTTTTATATAGTGCAGGCTGGTCAGATATTGGAGTGCTTTACATGAGCATTGGTTACATCATACAAGGACAAACTCATTTTGGTTGTAGGCATGGGGAGATTAAGTGATTTGACCAGAATCACAGAATGACGAGCTGAAGCAGAAACTCCAACTTGGTAACACCACATTTTCTCCCTAAGCATAACATTTAATCAAGTGGTCAACTGGATAAAAAAACATAGAGATAACAAATAATTCAAAAGTGCTTTGTCGCTATTTGAGAACTGCTTGGCTCAGAAAGCGACCTTTTTAAAAATGGTGTAAATACGTTCGGTAGTTGCTGAGAAATTGTAAAGAAACAAATATCAATATCTAGAGGCACGGTGGATCCGCGAACCCTCCCGACCACGAGATTCATTTTAATTGGCTGCCAACACTCCAAACGAGGAAGTGTTGGCAGCCATCTTGTGACTCGGTAGAACCGAGTCACAAGAAAACAGGGAAACAAAGGTGAAAAAGAAGAAAAGGGGGCAGGGTAGAAACACCCTGACCCCCTAGACCTGCTCAGGGGGTCCCACAAGGACCCCCAGGGCCAAAAAAGCATTTTTTAAAAGAAATTGGCGAAATTTGCGCTGGGGTCGCGAATCCCGCCGAAATGTAAAAATGAAGCGCGGGATACCGCGCTTCACTTAATTGAGACTCCCGGGTGGGCCAGGACCCGGGGGCATTGCCAACAAATATATGCAGGGCCCGCAGGGGCTCCCGCAGCCCCGGGGACCACCACCTCCCGGGCTTGTTTTTAATGTTTGGGGGCCTCCAAGGCCCCCAAGCCCCGGGGACCGCCACCGCCAGGGCTTTTATCAAATAGGGACCCTCAGGATTCAAGGGGAATTAATCCTCCAACTTACCCTGAGCACTACTGATGCAGTCCAGACATCGCCCTGTCACTACCCATGCACTCCTCCAATTAACCAGCGAGCACCATGTACTTATCCAATCACTCCGCCAAAACACAAGCACTTATAAATTCACCATCCACTCTCCTTGCAGTACTCTAATCATCCAGTCAGTACCCATGTACTCATCCAATGACCCAGGCACTAACTCATGGCAAATACAGAGGAGGTCATGCTAATCACAGGGGTACCCCAACGCATAGTGTTCCCTAGTGTATGTAGGTGTTTTCACTGTATTCTAAGTGTCTTTTACCACCAGAGACAGAGTCAGTTACCACCAGTACCCATCAGCAAAAAGTTAGGGGCACAGGAGTACTTTCTACTCCTCTGTTGGTTCTTTCTGCACATCTCTTCCTTCTTCTTGCACTTTTCTTCGTCTTTCTGGACTTCTGTTGCCTCTTTCTGCATTTGTTTTCCTTCTTTCTGCGCTTTTCTTCTTCTTTCTTCACATGTCCTACCTCTGTAGGCATAGTTAGAAACTAGCATTTAAAAAAACCTTTGAAATTCACTTAAAAAACCATAGGTTTCAGGCATGTTATAGTTAGAAATTAGCATTTAAAAAACCTTTGAAATTCACAGAAAAAACCATAGGTTTCAGGCACGTTATAGTTAGAAATTAGCATTTAAAAAACCTTAGAAATTCACTGAAAAAACCATAGGTTTTAGGGAAAGTTATAGTTAGTTGGACATTTCACTCGTACAAAACCAGAGAAATTCCCCAGTTATAGTTAGTTCGGCTAACTATAACTCGCGCCCCCGCAATGCACTGCTGATGACGTCACATATGACATCACTCATGACATGGTCAGTGACATTGAATTGCGGCGGGCGGTGCTGTAAGCAGCACCCGCCACAATGCCATATATGCATGTTGTGCATTTGCATGCACAACGTGACAGGCACCGAGCGGTGCCTGCCACCTTGTGCACGCAAATGTAGGGGGGTACCATAGGTGCCCCCATGTGCAACCCCACCCCCCCAACAGCAAAGACCGTATGTCTTTCCATGGCGGCATTGCCACCATGGAAAGGCTGCTCTCCGCCACCATCCTAATATGGATGGCGGTGTCTTGCAGACACTCACACTATATTAGTGCCCTTTTCCGCCCAGTCCCCTGTCAGACCGGCGGAGGTCCCCCCCGCCATCGTAATGTGGCAGGGGAAATGGCATGCGGGCGGTGGAATATGGTGGGCGGATCGCCCGCTATTGTAATGACCCCCATAGTTTGGTGTCTGTTCTCGGCCTAGTGAGCAGAGCCGTGCTCCTGTGCTCTTGTGTTAAAGGACGGCTGAATTGTTTGGTTTTGGGACATAACTGGATCTTATTTATGTTGAGGCTTATCTCTCGGGCATCGCCTCTCAAGAGGCAGGGATTGTTGTGTACATTACTTCCACTCCGCCCTCCCGCTGAAAGGCACGGAATCCTTTCTGCCCGGCAGTCTCCTGGTTCAAGCTAAAAAAAAAGTACTGAACGAGTGACGCGACTGTGAAGAGGCAACAATGGGAGATTTCAATTGACTCAATTGCAATCCTTAATTATTGTTTAATGACCAAACGCTGTTTTGTAAAAAGAAAAAAATAATTACGTTTTATAGCCTTAATATGACGACACGTGAGCTCCAAGTTTTATAGTAAAAAACAGGGCACAAGCATTTGGAATGCAATAGGTCTCACATTTAAGCGAGTTTAAGCTATTGGCATTGTAAAAACCAAAACATAAATAAAATGCATTGTCATTTACAATGCCAATAGCTCTAACTCGAGTAAACGAGACCTATTGCATTGCAGATGCTTGCTTAAAAAAGGCACAGCATCTAGGAATGTGTAGAACCATTCAGAAAGATTAAAACTTTTCTATAGTTACCTAAGCAGTGTTTAAAATATACATTTAGTCATAATTTTCTCCTTTCTGCTTGTCACTATACAACTAGAAAATCAAAGCTGAAGAAAGAAATGCAACCTTTCATCTCATTTTGTTTCTTAAACACCTGCTTTAATTATGCTCTGTAACCTGACCTGTTTTTCCCCTAGGCTGCTGGCTCTTGCAGCAGGCATTGTGATGTCAGAACTCAATTGCACTAAGTTATTACAGTTGAATTCTGACATTTCTTTATAATATGCAGCTGAATGCATCACAAGTCACCTCTAATAAAGAAATTAGAGGCAGGTTTTTATACAGGGATTGCTGAATCCTTTGTATTATATGCCTGTAGGCAATTGGGTTCCTGCTTGAGTGAGGTGAAACCCTTCTCAAGCAGCAACCACAATCTCTGTCAGGGTGAGATACAAGCAAACTCCAAATTAACTTGTGCTCAACCCTCTGGTAGTGTGGCACAAAAGCAGTCAGGCTTAACTTAGAGGCAATGTATAAAGTATTTATGTAGTACTTTAAACAGTAAAAAAGGTAAAACACAACACACTGTACATCTGAATATATACTGTTTCTGCAATTACAGTGAAAATATTGTGGCCAAGTAAAACATGTTATCTAGAGCAATTGTAGCAATAAATGCAAATTATGACATTCATTACAACAGTGCAAAGGTAAAATCCCATATTATTCCCACAGTAGCACATCTTGAGAGCTTTGATCTTCTTTGCTTCACATTATCGGCCTAAGCAATGAGATTGCGATCTGGTTATTTTTCTGGTCTTTTTTTAGGTAAAACACATTATCGCTTTCACTACCGGACTGTAGGTGCACCTCTGTGGCAGAGCTTCTTTACAAAAAATAGAGTTTGGTTATTTAAACATGCCTACCTCTTAGTTCTCTATGTGTACCTATACAAACTACAGGTTTTTTTGTCCTGGCATATTCTGGGCTACATGCTGGTGCAAACCTCGCATCAATATCTCATTGAAGCCTGAAGATATAATGAAAGATGTGGAGATATTTTAATTTTATTAGACAAATCTGCCTAATATGTTATTGCTTTCTCAAATGGAAAAAACCAAATCCTGGAAAGCTGACAAACAAAATGTTGCTCTGAATATCTGGAGTCCGTCAGTACAAATATGCGTGGATTATTCTATTGAAATATGTGTGGGATTATCTATAAAATGTCCATTTAATTTGACTCACTATTGAAAGCCAGTGCCTGCAAAAACAATTTTAAAAAATCCTAAGAATTATCAGGCATGATGAATAATTCAGACTTTGGAGTCATTCACATGACTACCTACCCCCAAGTTCAGATTCTTGGGGACATTTAAAAATATATAGGGCCACATGTAGCAAGCATTTTTGTGTTCGCAAACGGGCCAATTTGCATAACTGTATGTATGTATGTTTTGTGACTCTGAATGCGGTCGCAAATCATTAGCATTTTACCACCTACTTCAAGTAGGTTGTAACCCATTCTCAAATGGGAAGGGATCCCCAAGGGGCCCCTTCCCCTTTGGGACAGCAAAAATGTTTTTTCAGGGCAGGCAGTGGTCCTACGGACCACTGCCTGCTCTTAAAAATGGAAAAGAAAACTTAATTTTTTTTTTTAATGCAACCCGTTTTCCTTTGAGGTAAATGGGCAGCATTTTAAAATCTGGAAGGAAGCTCCTTAATGGATGCAAATGACTGACTACTGAGTGAGCCCCAAATTGCTTTGGAGCCTGCTATCGCTTCCACAACTTGTATAGCCCTCACTCCTAGTAACTGGGTATCACCTAGCGGCGTTGACCAGACGCCTAGAATTACACCAGCTAGACTAATTTGTGATGAAGAGAAGCAGGATAATAGTGGCATGGTGCTTAATACACCAGTCGGGCAATTGGTATCTTGCCTCACTCCAAACAAATTAGCTGTAATATCTTGGAATATCGCAGGGTTGAGGACTAAGGTCACCTCCCCTGATTGGCTCACATTCATTGAGGATTATGGCATCTGTCTCTTCCAGGAAACATGGCTAATGGAGCCCCTTTATTTGATAGGTTATTTAAATGACCACTTCCCAGCTATCAGGGGGAAAAGGCCGTCCGTCAGGGGAATTGACAATCTGGGTTCGCCAAGCGATTGGCTACAATATCCAGGTCCTTCCAACACAGAGCAGGGACATCCTAGCAATCAGGCCGAAAATGGGCGCGAAGGGAAATATTGACATTTATAATGTCTATGCAAGAGGTTTGAGTGGAGGGAAGAAGTCGGATGTTTTAGTTACTCTGGACGATCTCTTACACTTGCATTCCAGGGATTCCCGAATCTTAATAGCAGGTGACCTCAACTCGACATTCGAGCCCCTTGCCACAGGAGAAAATGATCTTACATGTGAGGAAGATGTGCAGTGGGGTATCCCAAAACTGGAACTTACTCCCATAAAAAAGAGGACGGATGTAGCAATCCAAATCAACTCCATGTGCCTGGAAAAAGGCCTTCGGGCTGCAAATGGGAGATCTTGTTCCGATAGTCATGGGGCAAACACATTTGACAATGGCCGCACCTCTAGCCGTATAGACTACCTCCTAATTAATTTACGTTTATGGGATGCTTTTGGGGATATGTCTGTGAAGGGCCGGATAGAGAGCGACCACAATCCTCTATGTGCGACCTTTGACCTGTTACCAGAGAGGGCACTCACCCGGCCACGCAGCATGGTGACCACCCTTGATGTGGTCCCCACAAACGACATGAGGAGATTGAAATGGGCACAAATAATAGTGAAGCCCGAAATCTTAGCAACTATTAATGTTGGTATTGATGATGCAATTGCCGAGCTAGAGGCTTGCTCAGCTAATTCCGAGGTTCCCGGAAATATAACTGACATTCATAATAAATTCATTGACCAGCTATGCTCCCACTTTGTTAGGCATTATAAGGTCAAGAGCCCGCAACAAATGAAAGGAACCCATTGGTTTAATGAGGAATGTTGTAAGGCCCGCAGGTTCCTATGGGATACGATTAAGGCAGGTGATCCCGCCATAGTACGGCCAGCTAGACTAAAATATAGGAGGGCCCAGGAAAAGGCAAAGAAAGCATGGGATGAAAGCAGATGGCAGGACCTTAGACTTGCTTGTGCTAGCAATAACTCCAAGCAGTTTTGGAATATAGTAAAATGGGGTAGTGGAGGCCAGCCACCACCACCACAAAATTATGTAGCCCAGGAGCTATGGGTCAACCATTTCAAAGCTCAATATGCCAGTAGTATAACCGAGGGTAATCAGGCCGAGCTTCCGCACTTGTTTTATCAAAGCACACTTTTCGAAGAGGCCGATGTTATTACCGCCCTAGGAGCAGTAACGGGTGGAAGAGCACCGGGCCTAGATGGTATCCCAGCTGACATATTTCTTCATGATAAGTTAAGATGGTGCCGGTATATTGTTCTGGTAGCAAATGCAATTGTCCGAGGCCCACCAGTGCCCGATTCCTGGAAAGGAGTGGAGATTATCCCCGTTTTTAAAAAAGGGGATAAATCCTACCCAGGTAACTACAGGCCTATTAGCCTAATAGACTCCTTGCAAAAAATCATGGGGCGGTTAGTTTTAAATAAGGTCCAAGACTGGATAGATGAGCTGGGCATTCTGTCTCCGTTGCATGCTGGGTTCCGGTCACATATCAGTACAATTGACCAGGTGTTTAGGTTTATATTAGTGTATTGGAGGACGGTGGTCCTAGGCAAGGGCAGCTTGTATGCTGCCTTTGTCGACCTTAAGTCAGCTTTTGACCTCGTGTCCCGTAGAAAATTATGGACAGTACTGCAGGAGTTGGGGATGCTTCCCGAACTGCTTTCCCTCATTGCTAGACTCCACGAGGGCAATTTTGCCCAAATTCGCTGGGGCACTCAGGGTAATGTTACCAACCGCTTTCCCATAGAGAAAGGTGTGCCCCAAGGCTGTGTCATGGCTCCCACACTATTCTCTCTGTTTATTAATGGGATCGCAAAGTATTTAGAGTCCACTCCTACTGATGCCCCAGTCCTAGCTGGCGTAAAAATTCCGATTTTAATGTTCGCTGACGATACGTTAATCATCTCAAAACCCCCGAATGGTCTTCAGCGAGCATTGAAACTTTTTGAGGAGTTCTGCTTTTTAAGGGGATTGGAAATTAACGTCTCCAAAACAAAATTCATGTAGTTTAACCCACACAAGGGATTTAGAGGAGGTATACTCATGAACGAACGCCCCCTAGAACAAGTTAGCGCTTTCACCTATCTGGAGGTTATACTACAGAATGATCTGAGGTGGGACCGACAGCTTGACATGGCCACGTTGAAGCACCGGCAGCTGTCTGGAGTTTTACAAACTGAATACAACACCTCCTTAACAAAACCAGTTAGCCCGGTGCTCCAAATATACAATATCAAAGTGGTTAGTTCCGCCTTATACGGAGCGGAACTCTGGGGGTTTGAGAAGATGCCAAAGCTAACAGCAGCTGAAAATAGGTTCTTACGCAAGATCACGAGCCTCCCGCAAAGCACCCCAGTAAGCCCATTGCTCTATGATTTAGGCAGGAAAGCACTGGCTGATAAAGCGAGACTGCGCCCTATATTATATTGGCGTAGAATTTGGTGCACCCCTGAACTGGCAACCTACGCTGCAGGCCTAAAAGATTTAATCAGTGCTGACCGCTCTCACAAAATTAAATGGTTAATGGAGGTCAGAGCAACATTAGTGAGCATGGGCATGGCAACACTCTGGGAAAATCCCTTATGTGCCCCCTTTCCTTCCAAGGAAATCCTAAAAGAAAAATACTGGGATCTGGTTACCCACAATACTCACAGAAATGGTGACACGTCCTCTCTCCTCTCTTACGGGCAGATTTATAGAATTTAAACCATCCCCAAACCTGGAGCAGTACTGGGACTCAGTAACAAAACCTCATGATCGGAAACTATACTTCCAGTTCAGGGTAGGCTCATTACCAGTCAAATCCTATACAGCAAAATGGGTCACAGAGGGCGATAGAGCATGCCCCATCTGTAAGGTGCAGAAGGAGTCGCTGGCCCATTTGTTCTTTGTCTGCCCCGCATATGATGGCCCTCGCCGAGCGTGGCTGACACCAATTTGCAGGACATTGGATACCAGAAGGAGTGGAGACGCACAAAGAATATTGTGCACGAACACCTCAGCCCCCATTGTCATTGCAGTAGCGAAATTTCTGGGATGGTCCTGGGCTATCAGATCGAAGGCACTCCAACCACTTTGAAAGGTTCATTAGCCAATTTTAACCAGAGTCGGTACAGATGTAAAAAGCGAACATGTTTTTATTCCCTGTCATTTTATTTTGTATCTTAGTGTTAATGTATGTAATGAATTTTTATTGATTTTATGCCTTAGTATCACATAGTGTTTTAAAATATTCTATCTCTTTCGCCAATCCGTCCTAAGATCTGAAGCATCAAATCATGGCTTTAAAACGTGTATACGTATTGTGTTTTATGGAGATTGTATTGTATGTTTCGTTCTTTAATGACTTGGACGTCGAATAAAGCTTGTTGGATTGGATTGGAAAAAAAAAATGCTTTATTTAAAAGCAATCACGGCACATGGTGGTCTGCTGACCCCAGCAGGCCACCATCTACGTGATTTTAGCGATTCCTAGGGGGTCACAAATTGCGACCTGCCTCATTATTATTCATGAAGTAGGTCATTTGCTTCCCTCTAAGAATCGCAGAAAGTGTTCAACACACTTTCATACATGCCTTTTTGTGATTTCCTAATTGTGAATCGCAAAGATTCACAATTAGGGAATCGCAAAACGGTTACATAATACATCGAGCCCATAGTTTTTATTCACTTAAAATGTGCTTCCCTTATTAAGTGATACAAGAGTCAGTACACATTTTGAAGTACTGGAAGCATAACTCAGGTCTCGGCAAAGGGCATCATTGGCTTTTGAAATGACTACAAACATTATACATGCCTGTGACCAGAAATGTCTAAGGGTTTTGAGACCAGTTGTACTGAGGTTTTTACTAGTCATAAACCCTCCAAGTCAGTAAATCAGTTTGTGACTGGAATTTTTTTTTTAAATGTACTAAATACATTTTAGGATTTAGAGTACGTTTTCTGTATTGCAAAATGCGATCAGAAATGGTTGCTGATGAGGTATTTGGAAGGAGTGTGTTTTAGGTATCCCTTCCAATTACCAAATAAGTACCCTATATATAAATGGTTTGGGGCATAACCCTAGTTGCACACTATTGATAGGTTACTGACTTCCAACTCGGGGCAGTAACTCATTCACAAAGGGAATGGGTTCAGTTGAGATCCCTTTCCCTTTAGGAACGGAAGCTTTCAAAACTGAAAACTTTTATTTTCAAAAGCAGACCAGTATCCTTTAAGGAACTTGTTCTGCTTTTAAAAAAAACAAAAGTTTTCACCTTTGAAATGCTAAGACAGGCATTATAGTCTGCTGTCTCCTACAGGCCACCATACCTGTTTTTGAAGCCAATCATACAGTCACAATTTGCGCACAGTCTAATGAAGACTCATTATGCAGGTCATTCTGCCACCCCTGCAAACCGTTATTTTGCAAACCGACCCATTAGTACATAGGCTGGTTGGAAAAATAATCAAGTGGTTACAAAAAGTTGGTACACAAATTGTGACCGCTTTTTGTGACCACAGTTTTAGTACATATGGCCCATTATTTTATAATATCTTTGTCGATTGGACTTCTGTGCAAAACGTTATAGGTGAAAACCTTGTTACTCATTTTCATTTCCACGAGTAGTAAGTATTATGAATTATGAATAGTGCCTACTATTCAGTTATTTGTAGCTTTCTGGGGCCACCTGCAAGTTTTAAACCTCTTTCCCCAATAAATTCAAAGTATGTATAAAGCAGCAAAGTTGGAAATGTCTACTTTCTTACCCCAAGAAAAAATCCAAACACTGTCTGGCTCTTTGCTGGTGTACAGACATACAGATCCTTCCTCTCACTTTCCATTGGAGTCAGATGCTGCTTTGATTTTTCTTAGCCTTAGAAAATATCCACACATCATCAGCCTAAGATTAAGCCATCACAAAACTGTGCCATGTAGCTTTTAAGGGCTGATTGCATAATATTTAGAAGTGAAGCATGCACAATATGTTGATTTACATGATTTTGGAGTAACTAAGACCAAGTGTGCCATTTAGTGGATAGGCTTGAGTCCCAGCTGCTCTAAGTCTAAATGTACTTAGTGTAATAATACACTAGTAATTATATTCTAGGACCTTTTACTAAATGATGAAAATATAATACATTTTCAAACTTCAATTTTGAATCGCATATGTCACAAAATATTTTTGGGAAGATTGTTAATTTTTGCTTCTTGAACAAAACCGTTTCTGCCAAGCAAGTTGGTATTTATATCTCCCCCAGCCCAGAGCTCTTTTCAGAAAGTTGTTGTTAGACCTGACAGCCTTTGGTGTAGTCTAGCCCCAAACCTTTTGTCTTCTCCCATCCTGGTTGCTGAAATTCGTTTTTGTTGGCCTTAGGACTGCTAACCAGTGTCACTCCTTTAAACATGGTAAAACTGGGTTACACTAATTGGCGCCTTTAATTTACTTATAAGTCCCTAGTAAAGGGGCACGACAGAGACCCTGGGCCTGTAAATTAAATGCTACTAGTGGGCCTGCAGCCACTCACTCATGCAGTCATTGAAAACATCTCAGGTCTCCCATTGCATCCTGTGTGCAGTTTGAAACTACAAATTCGACCTGGCAAAATAAACCTTTTCCTAGGCCTAAACCTCCCCTTTTAATACATATGTCACCCCGAGGGTAGGCTAAAAACAGCCCATGGGACAGGGAACATTGTATTTAAAAGGTAGGATATGAGGTTTTCAGTTTTAAGTGTCTCAGTAGTGAAAAATTCCTACATTTGGTTTTCACTACTGTTAAGACTACCTCTCCCATAGGATAGCATTGGGTTACCTTATTACAATTAATAAGTGCTAACTTTTGATTGGGAACAGGGAGAAATGTGTGATCTCAAAAAAGTTGTAATATAAAATACTCTTTAATGGTAAAGTTGAATTTTTTAGTCAGAGTTCTGAAAATGGCAATTTTAGAAAGTTGGCATTTTCTTGTTCTAATCATTTGGTGCCTTCACCTTGTTTCCTGGGTGACATACCTGTGAATAGTTGGGAGTTGGCCTTTGTGTATTCCTCTAAGACAGTGAGACAAGGGGGGACTAGCTGTTGGCAGGATGGGCCATTCTGCCAGGATGGGTGGGTGGAGCTGTTCCCTGCCCCAATTACATTTCAGTGGGCTGCCTCCAGCACACTCACAAAGAACTTGACACCAGCACTTTGTCACCTTAGACGTTGTACAGCCTGGGCAGGGGAAGAAAGGAAATTTCCAGAACCAGCTGGGGAGAGAGCCTAGACGTTTCTCCCACTTCAAAGGCTGGCACCAGGTATAAATAGTGGACCCTCAGACCAGCTCTACAGTACATTCCTGGACCTGTGGAAAAATTGAGAAGGACTGCCTTGTACTCAAAGGTATGCCCAGCTTCTTGAGGCCTGCCTTGTTTTCGAGAGGACTGCCCTACTGCTACCAGAGGACTGCTCTGATGCTTGAGGCTTGCTTTGCTGGTTGAAGGAAATAATTCCAACTCCTTGTTCCCGGGAAGACCTAAGTGACTTCAAGGGGCAGTTGGCTGACCTCCTGTTCTGAGATACAGGGACACAACAACCTTCAGAGGTCTCCCTGGATCTGAAACTTGAGCTGCCTAAACCTTGCTGGTCTCGACTAGAGTGGATCCTTGATCCCCAAGAGTTGCCTCCACAAGATCAAAGCCTTGACTGGCATTAGAGTTCACTCCTCTGTTAGAAAAGGAGAAATCCTGAAGTTTTTGGCTCTTCGCAACCATGAACGGGTCAGTGCACACCCAGACTTTGTCGTCCACGACAACCGCTAACAAGAAGCTCCGAGGAATCTGACTCTTCACACTACAGTGACCCACACGCCATGTGAGATCTGCACTTCATGCTACAGCAAGGACAGATGCCGTAACTGCCAACGAGAAGCTCCAGCGACACTCGCCTGTGACGCCAGGCCTGCCCTTCGCGCTACAATGACGAACATCCGCAAATCTCTTCCCGCTCCTGGAGGTCTCCTTCTCAACAAACTGGACTCTTAGGGGTCGATTACGATGGCAAAAGGGACCGCCTGCCATAGGTGCGGTGGTCCCGCTATACAAATTAGGATGCGCCCGCCACACTGGCGGGTGCATCCCGTATTTTAACATTGCGGCGGGCGGTGCTGCAAGCAGCACCCGCCGCAATGTAAAAATACATGTTGTGCATCTGCATGTACAACGTGGCAGGCACCACGCGGTGGCTGTCACCTTGTACATGCAGATGCAGGGGGGTCCACGTGCAGCCCCCCACCCCTCGGGGGCCCGCAACGGGCCCCCGAAGGCATTCTCTGCCTGTCTTTTTGCGGCGGGATCTCCGCCGCAAAAGACAGGCATCGTAATGCCCACGGCGGTGCCTGCACGGCACCGCAGCCATTGGCCCATTGTACCGTGTCCCGCAAGGCGGGCGGAAAAGGACCGCCTTGTGGGACCACGGCGGACGGTCTTTCCGTCCGCCGCGGTACCATTCCCATTCCCACCGCCATCCTAATTTGGCGGTGGGAATATTCAGGTTGATGGCGGGCGGATCGCTCCCGCCGGGCCTGCGGTGACTACCGCCGGCCCGGCGGGGGCGATCCGCCCGCCATCGTAATCGGCCCCTGAGTCCCACAATTTGAGAAGGTAACTTTTTCAGCTGGACTAACCTGGCCCCTGCATCCAGCCCGTGCTCCATTGTGGTCAGCCTGAACTTGTGACTTTCCATCGGTGTAGCACGACCAGATGATCGCGAATGGTGCTTTGTGCTTTTAGGTGCTGTATCAACCTAAAACTTAAAAACTGCAGCTCTCTGGTTCTACTGATTGGATTTTCGTTCTTCTGGTGTCAACTTATTTATTAAACATGTCTCTATTTTTCTAAATTGTTATGGAATGTTTCTTATGTGTTGTTTTCACTTTATTTCTGATTGTGTGCTGCATAAATACCTCACACAGACTGCTTTTGTGCCAAGCAACCACAGGGTTCAGCACAGGTTAATTTAGTAACTTTTGTGGTTCACAGTGACAAAGATTTTGATTTTTGCTTGAGAACGGTTTTCACCCCCCAATCAAAAACCCAATTTCCTACAGTTGTGACGTACAGGTGGTAACTCCTTTGCTTGTAGGACAATGGACATTTAGTGCAGCAGTGCTGCTAGGAGCACACTGCCAGCAAGCCAAGGAAAATCTGGTTATGGGATTTCACACTCTCAGGAACCTCACCTCATACTTAACAGGTAGTTGTGCGAGGATTGATGAAAGTTGAGAGAGCTGAACCACAAAAGAACAGGCAGAATATTCTGGAATATATGTCAAACATTGGACTCAGAGTTTGAACAACATTTGCAGCAATCTTCCAATTACCTCACTAGGCCACTCTTTAACAGGGGATACAATAGAGGAAGAATCATTTTAAATGTGGTTTTGTCCCTCATATGGAGAGGGTGATACCTAATTTTAAAGGGCAATCTCGTGGGTTGGCTTTAGAAGCCCACAGAGCTCAGCTGGCATTCCACCTTTTTGAAAAACTTAAAGAATAGTATTTTCTAAGATAGCTTTAGTCGTAAGGCAGAGGAAATATTGCAAAATATTGGAGGGACAAAATGTTAACCTTGCAAGGATGGGCATGGGGTTCCCCACTAACCACTAAGGGCCTAATTATGATGTTGTTGGGTTCGAATCCGACGCCATGTCAGTGTCAGACCCATCGACATCTGGCTCTGTGGTCCGCCTGCGGCATTATGATGTGGCAGACGGAGGTGCCGTCTGCAGCGCTTCCACTGGGCTCAAGGAGCCCGTTGATGCATTGGAAACCTAACATAATCCCTTTATGACGGTGGCTCCGCCGTCTGGATTATGATGTTGGTTTCTGACAGCCATTCCATGTCAGCCTTTCTGACATTGAAAAGCTGCTGGAAAGCTGCATGGGGGCCCCCAAGCATAGCCCCCTCCCCTCCTAGCCCTCTGCTCTGAGGCCTGCACCTCACGGTGCCTGCTACATGGTGCAGGGATGTTTAGGGGCACCATAGGTGCCTGCCACACGGTGCAGGGATGTTTCAAAACATCCATTTCACTCTGGTAGCTTGTGCTGCAGGCCTTTTCTGCCCACCGCACAAGCTGCCATAATAAGGTCGGGCGGTTCCAGACCAATATGGTGTCAGGCGGACTCAAGTCCGTCCAACCTTGTAATTAGGGCCTTAGTGCTAAGTTTATAAACTGGAGTTCCCACTACATGGAAAACAGAGTCACAAAGACACAAAGTACAGAGGAAGGAGAGTGCTGATGGAGACCCTTTTTATCTGTCTAGAAGAGTACTGTGCTTGTTAGCCCTGCACCATTGACTCTGAAAGACTACTCTGAGTACTGTTGTGACTGAAGACCCTTGAGGCTATGAGGACGAGGAAGACCTCAGGGAAAATTATACCATGCAGCTTTGGAGAAATCCAGGGCACCCAGTTAGAATTGGATTTTGATGGGTCCTCGTCAGATTTGTGGTGTGGAACCCTCAATAGATCCTGAAAGCTTGGGAGCAAATGGTGCAACCAGAAGAAAAATAGTAAACATTTGGTAAAGTTAGGAGTGAAATGATTTCCGACTTCTGAAGGACTGTGACAAGGCATCAAGCCTTCCCAGAAAATGGGCCTGCGTTTTAAAGCTTCTATCATTTGGAGCTCAGGAGCAAGAATTTCATGGATTCATCAGGAAATTAAGATATCTGACATAATGTAGCTCACTTCAGATATAGCATCCAAGCTTTGAAAGCATTTTAAGCTCTGACAAAAGTTTCTTGTTTTAAAGCTAAAACTGTTGAGAGGATAAACCTCTTGGCCTTATTGTGCTCCTGCTCCATAGCGGGTCAGCTGCAAATTATGGAAGTGGCTATTTACATGGCTACTGGCCAAATAATACAGAATATCTGCTATTTACCTCGCTGACAGCAAAATAGTACATACTCCTTGATGTTTAGCCAGACACAGGCTAAGTAGTAGCGATTATGTACAAGTTGACAGCCGTCTGGTTAGTATGAAGGAGGTCTTTATTTAGCCAGCCATTAAGGAAAAAAGGACAACAGGTAATGATAGGGTGGAGGCCATTTTGTAATGGGGATGCAATATGTGTGAGGGATTTGAATGTAACTTCATATACAAATGTAAGATAGTCTGCACAAAGGTAAGTGCATGAATTAATTACAGCTAAAAACTGTAAAATCAACTGTGAATAAAACTATTTATGTTATATTAATATTCAGATAAGAAATGTAGGAATTAAAACTTACATTTTGGGAGCTTCAGCATATGGCACACAGATATTTTGAAATGCAACCTAGGAGTATTTGGCTGTCTACAAATAATATTAGGTGTGGTTTTTGAAGCATGTTATATGAATGTTTTATTCACTCACGAAAACACATTGCTTTTTAATATTCATGATCCTCCTTTTGATGTTTTTTGAGGTCTGTACTCTTTTGAGCTTCTTATGAAAGGCCTTGTGCGAGCTTTAGAGCTTTAGGCTTCGTTTTTAGGGCGTTGTGCTTGCTTAGTATTTCCAACAAGCAACAAGCAGCCTCAAACAGGGAATGCAGACAGATAGGTGGTGTTTGGGCCTCAGAGGGAGGGACAAGTAAAAAAGACAATTGGTGCTTGGGGGCACAGTGTTTTGGGACACTTGCAGGAGGTACATTGGGTAATGGGTCTTCTGTGGAATGGGGAAGTGAAAGCAGGAGACAGAAAAGTAATGCATCTGGATAATTGACAGAAGTAGTTCACTGTACTGCCTCTGAATAAACACTTGTTCTTAGTATTCACCCAGCAGAGTGGGTTTCAGGCATAGATGCCTAGTAGCCCCATGTTATAAGTAGCCCCTTCAGCCAAACTGATGTTCTAGCCTCCTGCACAATGTATCATGGGAATTGTAGTTTTGATTTTTAACCATGCTAAGCAGTGTTTTAAGTAGGCATGGTTCTATCTCTACTGAGCCCTCCTTTCTGTCCTTGGCTGTGCTGTCACAGCAAAAGTAATCTTTAAACCAAAATAATCTGGGTGACAGGATTGGAGACTGTACCTGACTAAGCCATTGTGGAACGAGTCTGGGGAAAGAAGGAGTAGGACCAGAAAGAGCAGGCTATTGACATGTAGGAGAATAAGGGCCAAAAGGTGGACTACCAGGAGGGCTAGGATGAGTAGAGACACGAGAACAGGACAAGAAAAACCAGGCCCAGGGAGACCTTAACTACGAGGATGAGGGTTATCAATGCCAAAAGGAACCACAAACAAATAGACAATAAGGAACAAGACAAGGAAAAACAGGACATGGGGTACCTGGACCAGGGTGAGAAGGATCAGGAGGGTCAGGAAGATGTGGACAGGGGGATCTGGAGCCTGAAGAACATAAACACCAGGGATAAAAGGAACAGAAAGCCAATGACTATAATGACTACGAGGGCTAGGTGGGCCTCGGAGCACCAACCAGGACCAGTGAAACAAGGATGACCAGATCCAGGTAGAAAGACCAAAGAGGACCAAGGCCACAGAGATCAGATCAAGGAGGACCAAGGGTCCAGAAGTGTATGGACCAGTACCAGGAAGACTACCACCAGAAAGGACCTGGGCAAGCAGGACCTGTAGATCCTAGATTAATATGCCTAGAGGGGAGATAAATGACCAGAAAGTCTAGGCCCAGTGGGACCAAAATCCGAAGGTCCATGAGGGAAAGCTCAGGGAAACTTTTAACAGGGTGATAAGGACTACATGAACTACTGTGACCCACAGCATTGGAGCTAGGAGGTAAACTAGACCCAGGAGGACCATTACTAGTAGGGCCATAATAAAGGGGACTAGGGTCAGATTGATAAAAACAATGTGGAACAGGCAAACCAGGAGACCAGGAGGTGTAGTAGGACTAGGATGGGGCAGGAGGTCTGGGGCACTGTGAGAGCTAGGGAAACCAGGACCATGGGACCAGCACCAGAAGACCCGATACATGATGACCAAAGGAGTGTAGAAGCTAAATAAAAGAATCTCATAGGCAGCTTTATAACTGAATTCATAGAGGCCCAAGCTAAAATAGCAAGATGCCCAAAGTACTGAGTTCTACCGAGCCTTTTATGCCAGTAAACCACAAAAGGCAGGTTAAACTCACATCCAATCAGAATACAATAACAAGGTGATTTCTTCATTGTCATCAAGAAATACATTGTGCATTGGCGCTCAGACAGGACAGACAGAACAGAATTACATCATGTTCAAGCATATTTTGAATGAGAGAAGAAAGATTGTACATGTCACCGGTGTGGCGGAGTGCATGATGTCCATATGCCCAGTGATTGGAACATTGGGGTCATTCCAATACTTGACAACGACATTGTTTGCTAAATACTTGGTCCAATCAGGACAGACACTTGGTCCTATCTATATATGGTATGCTAAGGATGGCTATTTGCTGGGCTAGTGAGCTAATGCATGTTGCAAGTAGTGTCCTTTAGCAAGCCTTGTGTTACAAGCTGTTTAGTTTACCAGGGTTTAGCAGGGTGCATTAGTTTGTGCAAGATCATTCTATTTCTGCATATATAATTCAGGCCTCGTCATCATTGAATATCACAAAACGTGACCAAGACAAAATGGATTCCACATAAAATAAAATACAGTTCCACATCCCCTCCTCTGATCATCCATCAATGATGACATGGTAGTCCTAATCCTCCTGGCACTGTCATGCATACATCAGTGTTTGGGCCTAGCTATTGTGTTGTTGCTAGCTTGGGGTATACTTACTATTACTGTGTTGCATCATCATTAGTACCTCTTGGTCAGGCTTCACTTATCTGTTGTAAGTTGTTCTGACAACAATTAAACTTGGAATATTTGTCGTACAAAACCTAGTCATTCATTAGCTACCTGTTGTGTGTGTACCATAGGGAAGAAATCTTTTTTTTCCATGAACGGGGAATTTGGTATGCATCTGGGATGCATACTTAGGCCACTACTTACTGATCTATGTTTAAACCCAAGATGGACTACTCATAGTACGATCCCTAAACTTGGAGTTATGTAATACTCTGTTATTGATGACAACTTCTCATTAGATAGATAATGGAATTTCATGTAGGCATATATACTTCACATCTGTAGTTGGTAAAAGGTGATGTTCCCTATTTCTTTGTGAGTTATTATCTACTAGGCACTGTTGGAGCAGGTGTGTGCAAATATTAAAGACATGATACATGTAACTTTGCATCGTATTTCACTTTCAATTCCACATTGTTCTCTTTCCCTCAAAACATGCTTCCTCTTTTTCCTTAATTTCCTGAGGTAAGAAGTTCAAAGTCTCAATGTCATTCAATGTTCCTACTTTGGAGAATAAAAGATATTTATGTGAAATCTGCCGGTACAATGAGCAGAACAGAAGCACCGAGAAAACAGTTGGTAGCCATGGGCATTTCTTGTCGGGCCTTTGAGGTGTTGGGCCTTGCTATCTGTGTGGATGCCCACATAAGACTCTGAAGAAAAACAAGAACTTTCAAGAAGATCTCATGTTCTCAGTGGTACTGTCCGTACTACGCCAGAGGTCACCACTACGTAGCTCAATACTAGATAAATTTTTAGAGCACAGGTTGTAACAGTGTGGTCCAGGTAAAAATGCAGGAAATGTAGTCAATGCCCGAGGCTCTTGTTGCAGCTGCAATGCTCTCTTGGTGTGTGAGCTGTGCGTTTAGGATGTCAGACCTTCATATTTGACAGCTGTGGCAGTTGTTAGGAGGCCTGGAAGGACACTTTCCACTATAGTCAGAGGCAATGGTGTCTGGTGTGGGAATTGGCAACGGCTCAACCCCAATCTCCCGGTTGGAGATGGTATCCAGCTGGCTTTGTTCAGTCAGGAAGGGCCTGCAGCGCCTGATGATGACCTACCAGCTACTGATGTCAGAACAATAGACTTGCGGCCTGAGATGTGCATTGACCAGCCAAAACTCTATGTCGTGTGGGTTCAGTTTGGTCACTCATTTCACTCTTTCAAACAATAGCAGTGCATCAATCCAGGTGAATGCACAAACCTTTCTCTAGCACACCATTCCACTCTACTGCACCTGCTGCTGGATGATGGTCGGCACAGTGCAGTGTTGTGTGACCCCAAGCCCTTTGCAAAGATCTTTTGTTCACCTTGGAGAAAGAAGTCGGGCCCTTGGTATTCCAAAACTTGTTATCAATCATTCTGGGAGGCATTTGGCCAAAGTCATAGTTCACTGTTCACTTGCAAAATATGGCTCTAGTTCATGAGGAAACAAATACCTGTAACCAGACTCATAGTTTCAGAGTTCATGAGGTTAGGGTCTGTACAAAAATGCATAGTTTGTTGGAAACAACTCATTGTCCTATGTACACCCCACCCTCCTCTCTGTGCACACCTAAACCACAGTCTATTGTACTTCATGTGTGGTGTAACTCATAGTAAAATCGGTGGAATCATAAGGCATGTAACATTTCACATCATTCCTAATGGGACAACTCCATCTTACTACATGTGGCGAGGATGATCACTCCTAATTGGACAACTCCATTTTACTACATGTCGCCAGGATGATGACATTAATTGTTTCTTCATTAAGGGCACAATGTGGGAAACCATTGGCTTCACTCTGTAGGGCTGAAGCAGTGCCAGGTGCAGATGCATTTTAGTCCCAAATCAGGAGAACCAATATTAGTGTTTGATGGGAGCAGGCTCCTTCCTCTGTTCATCACAGCTTCACTTTGGAAGGACATAGCTCATTGAAACATGACATTAATTTGTGCAGAGAAATAAAATCTTTCTGAGAACTGATTGATGCAACATTTACAATATGCTTCTCTAATCATATTTGAAACGGAAAGGGAAATATAATATTTAAAAACAAAGTGCCATCAATATGACTAACCCAACATAATTTCAAAATCAGTGCATACCATGCATTCATTCATAGTTGCACTACCCGTCATCTTTTTGTATTTCTCAATCATATACCTTTTATTCAACTTTCCACCCTTTTCCCATCTGATGCCCCAACATCACTTACTTCTCTTCACATCCTATTAAACACTCGTGCTTCCTTCCCAAAAGTCCATATTGCACAAGGCTGTCTCCTACTTTGACAAATAATCCCATTCTCCACCCACGCTATCCTGTCTAAAATACACATGGAAGTATTTTCGTTCTCATTATCACATTTAAGGCATTGTATGTTCTAGGGACAAGAAAAATAACAAATAAGCAATAAGAGATAAAGAGAGAAAGTTTAAATATACGTGTTTACAATACTCCAGGCCCTTACTGGCAGTATACAATTTCGACTTTAATATACATTAAGATGTACCCCAAAAATTGCCATAAACAATAAAAGCAACATAAAACAGAACATAGATAGACACATATGAAAAACACATCTTCTTGTCCATGTTCTTAAACCTTGGAAAAACATGAAAGCAAACATACATTTGCACCAGCCAATTATTTTAATCAAAAATATATATATTTATACATCCCTGCATCCAGGGTGTATGTATGGGACATCAAATAAACCTTAAATATAAGAAAATCCAAATATTTATTATTCATCAACTTTCAGTTGTGCATTTGTTGTGCACTCTACAGTGCGAAGAATACACCCTAAACCCACCAATCTATTCTCAGTACACGTCTTATTTCCAATCACAGGATATTGTGACAATATATTTAGAGCCCTGCCCAGAGTTTGTGGTGGGCCTGAAGGGGGAAGTTAGACTCCGCTACACATACTTTAATATGAAAACATTTGTATCTTTTTTATTCTATTAATATCATAATTCATTCTGCATCGTATGAATAGTGGGTATCACACTTTTCAGGTTAGTGGGAAAATTGGTGTCCCTTCTTCTTTCGAACTTACCATCATTGCACAGAAAGACAGTAGAAACACAAGGTGGAGATATTCCTACTGTCAATGCATCCGGACAGTTGTTAGTCTGTCCAGACTGCCTTTCGATATGGGCTGCGGACACACTCTCTATTTGTCCCTGACCCTTTGCCACTAAACCACAGGCCAACTGAGCCAAATCGCAAAACTCCTTCAACAGAGAAACAATAGAAATGGTATCTTGTTGCTGTATTTCAACACCATGTGATGTGTGCTGGGCAGAGAGCTGCTTATTGGGTTCCACGCCTGTTGCAACTCCCACTGCTTGTGGCACTAATTCGAACTCCAAAGCTTTAATAACTTCATTGAACGACCAATCATGTTTCTCCATCATTGTTCTCCTGTCCTCTATCTAAGTTTTGAAATAGGCTCTGCAACCATTGGAAACTCAATTCCTCACTCTTTCTGTCCAATGAGTTATCAGGAGTGCATGTGGTATTGGGGGATATGTTGGCAACCAGGGCATGCTGCTGTGGTGATCTCTCACAACAGGACCCTGGTCGGTGCAAGAGGGGACAGGTGTCACACCAGTGAGCAGTCTAGTTGCAGTTGAAGCAAGTGGTCCCTGTTGGGACCTGAGGTGCTGTCCATTTGACTCCAACTCTACCTCTGCCCCTGTCTCTTACTTACGTACCCTTCTGGCCGTTAGTTTGCTCATTGTCAGACCACGTCTTCTTTGTTTTCTTGATATACTGGTCTAATTTCTATGGCCTTGGTGTGAGCTACTTTGCACCATGCGTGCAAAGCCCTTTAGCAAAATCTATGGTCTCCAGTAGAAGAGACGGTACTGCATCGTTATTGATACCAAGGAGGTCAAGATACAATAGCTGTCCCTACCGCGTTAAAGACAGTTTCGCTCATACTAGACACCACAATACAGTAGGATGTCTCTGAGGCTAATTTTCAGAGCTCATATGCCCGGACAATGACATGACGGTGAGGAAGGGGAATACATTAACATATATCTCTCATTTGCATTCAGCCTTGCGCAATATTATTAGTAGGGAGTAAGGTATGCGCTCAGTCACACCAGAATTCTGAGGATAGATCATATGCTACTGGTTTATCATGAAGCACTCACAAGCAGGAAAATGTTGTAGAGAAAAAAGTAGCTAAAGGTGCTGGGTTTTTCCCCTGGCATCCCTGCAGTCATCAGGGAGGAGACAGGAGAGTTGGAATAAGCACAGAGTTTAAACCCCCTTGCTTTCTGCTCCCGGGGGTGGAACAGGTGCGGCTTGGTTTAAAGACGGAAGTCAGCTGAATCCTCAGTTTATATCACATACACAAGAACATTTGCAGAAAGTAATGAACCCTCTTTCAGTCAAATATACATGCATACACAGAGAAGGGGAACACTAACCCTGGCCTACTAGTTCTCCTAGGTGTGTCCCGCCCACACACCACAATTCCCAAGTCCCAAAGCCCTATCCCGGGGAGCAATGGGAAAGGAAGAAGGATAATCACTGCAATCTGGCAGAAACATTTGCAAGCACAGTAAAATAAATAAGCAATATATACCATGTGGCAATCCTAAAAATGCTTAAACATATGTTATTGGCAAAGTGTGGCAAAGAAATAATCAACAGCTAAAAAACGTAAATCACCCTAATCTCCTCTTGTCACCATAAAAAAATGTAACTGACCCCAATCTCACCCTAATCTCCTCTTGTCATCCTCCTCTTGTAACCAGGGTGTTCTGTACCTGGATACAACCGGAGACCCCCCCAGGCACCAGGAGTCCGGAACCTAGCGATCAGTTAATCACAAAGTCAATGGAGGAGACAAGTCAAATCAGTGGATCACACACTACTCCCCGTACTTCCATAAGGACAACCTTCCTCTATTGGCCAACATAAATCACAATACTCCCTGTATACCAAAATTCTTCAAAACAGTGCACCACCAAGATATGCACATATCTTTGCCTGGGGATAGCTCCCAGGGCGTAAAAACAGTCAATCACCTGGGACAGTCCAACGAGAAATCGAAAACACCCTCCTCAAGGACCTGGGGCTCACCCAAGGACCAATGTTGCACAGTAACCACCCAGAAACCTAAGTGAAGGACCTTTGACTGCCAGGAATCTTACCGGAACATGGTGTATCATGTGGTTCCTTCACCAAGTGAGGGACACCCAACCGTTAGGAACCATCTCGGTTCAAATTGCATCACGGGGTGCATGGAGGACAGTGTGTTAGGGAGACAACAGAGAAAACCAAAAAAGCAGAAAAGAGACAACAACAAGGAAAATATTAAACAAACGAAAATATAACAATAATACACTTCGCAGGATATCCTGAAGCAAAGCTGCATATGAAACCCACAATGTCACAATATAATATGGAAAGCAAAATCGTGCCAGAGCAAGGAACAGCTAGGGTGGGAGAGACTTACAATTGGTCACGTTGGAGAAGTAGAGGGAGGGGAGCAAGCAACAGAAATCTGACACCACACGGGCAGGGAGGGCAGAGCTGCCATGTCAATCAATCAATTAATCAATCAATGATTTGTAGAGCGCTGCTTATCACCCGTGAGGGTATCCAGGTGCTGGGGGGCGTCAGAAGACCCATACTAGACTGGCTCTGCAATAAGCCTAATTTATATTGCCAGTAGGCCCTTTTGATTTGTTCCTTGGAGATTGCACATCCCACAATCACTCAAGGCCAATATTTGTAAGGGTCAGCCTCACTCGGCTGTGTCTCGGAACGTCTGTGGCACCTGGCATGTGTGGTATCTCGGCTAGGCTCAACTGATAAGAACTCAATTTGTTTGTAGCCCAAATCCTCCTCCAGTACAGAAGGGGCCTAACATTAGCACTATCTGAAACATTTTTAGCCCAATATCCAGCCCTAGGGGAAGCAGCGTAGTACTAATGAGGCGGTCAGTCAGTTGGCGCATGCAGCGATTTTCAACTGCAACTAAACTGGGCAACTCTCTGTGTCCCCACAGTTTAACACCATACAGTGCTTATCCTAATGCCTTATATTTATAGACTTCGAGTGCTGGTAATATAGGGCGAAACTGAGACGCCTTTTGCATCTTCACTATTCCCCCTGAAGTTTGCTCTAATTTGAGTTTACACTTTGCGATATGGGTTTGCCAATTAAAGTGTTCTGTTAAGGTAACACCCAGATAATCAAAAGTGTAGACTTTATCCAGGGGGGACCATTTCACCATAGGATTTGGGTGGTTGGAATGGCAAGAATTAAGAACCATATACTTGGTTTTGGTGATATTAACATCTAGGCCCCTAAGCTTACAGAAGCGATCACATTTTTCAGGGATTCTTTGAAGACCCATTGGAGATTTTGTCAACTACAAGGCCTGCATGGGTTGACTTAATATTTAAAGGGAGGTTTTGATCTGTGAAAAGGGTTTATTTAGAAAGGTGGAATTGCAGTGTTTAAACTACAACAGTCAGGTACGCCTGAAGCCATGTTTTACATTGTCAATATAGTGGATAGCACAATAGGTGTTGCAGTCCACTGGTGACATTTAACTTACAGGCCAGGGATCTATGGGTCAGTTAAATGTACCAATATGCCAATTCAACCATCTTTGAAGGGGAGCACAGGCACTTCCTGACTGGTGAGTAGCGGTAAAGTGCATAAAGTTCTAAAGCCAGCAAAAATACAGCATCCAGCAAAAGGTAAAAAATACGGGATGGTGTAAAGATGGTCCAACCACCACATATGTGTCACACCCAAGCCTGCTAGTCCCAGCTTCAGACCTGGCTCCAACACAACGCTCACTGTTTTGAATCTTTACATTCCAGACTGAAGCTTGGGAACCACAGGATTCCAAGACACTGATGACACAGGCAAGATGTTCTTGCAGAGACTCACAGAAGAACACATTACAATGGCTTAAGTAAGAAATATAGAATACCACACATCTCCCTCCCAATAACAACAGTCAAGACAACTATAATACAGAATGAAGAAACATACGAAAAATTACTAAAACAGTACTTAAAACGAACTCTCTAATGCAGATTTTTTTGTCTAATACAGAAAGAATAAAAGTCCCTACTAATGAACAAAATCCTCCAAATATTTTGGTTTGACACATCGCCTTGCACCTCTATTCCCACTCTCTACAACTTCCCCTTGACTTTTTTTTTTACAAAAGTCTGCATCCCTTTCCTTACAAACATCCGAAGAAGCATTAGAGAGTTTGGCAACTCTCTTTAAATTCCACACTCTGTTATCTTCAGTCCTGATGGCATTCTTAAACACTTTAATGACTTTCATAGGCTGCAGGAACTTTGAACCTTGAGAAGTGGAACTCTTGCGAGGATTGCAGATTTTGACCATATCCCCAACCTTCACAACCGTTTCTTTCACAGCCTTCCTCTTGCCAAACCATTTTTTGTTCATACACATTTTTTTAACTCTTTCTTGATTCTTTCTTTGTCCCCCTTCTCAAATGCCAAACCCTGTGATTTTTTTACTATCCAAGACGGACACAACATGGTACAAGCTTTTCTCTTACAAAATAGTTCAAAAGGGGTTCTCCCAGTCATGGAATGGGGAGATAATCTGTAACTTTTCACCTTGTTTTGAACTTCAATGTACCAACACTTTTGATTGTACAAAGCTCTTTGAATGGTTTCCTTGAGTACTCGGTTAAACCTTTCAACTATACCGTTTGTTTCTGGGTGATAAAGGGCAGATGTTTTGTGTCTAATACCCCTGTCGTCCAAAAATTTGCACATTACTTTGGAGGTAAATTGAACCCCTTTGTCAGACAGCAAAGTTGAGGGACAACCTTCCTTTTCAAATATGCTATCAAGAAATGCTATGACATCTCTGGTTTCCACTGAGTTGGTAATTGTGACCTCAGGCCACTTAGAATATACATCTAAAAGCACAATTACATACTTATCTACACTGGTGTGTTTAATGGGACCCAAGATGTTGATAACTACTTCTTCCCAAGCCTCTTTGGGAAGTCGTCTTAATGTCATGGGTTGGACTCGGGTTTTCAAGACTTTATCACACCTGCTACACTCTACACATTCATGCACAATCCTCTCCACACACTTGTCAGTCACGGGCCACTAGAATGCTTGCCTAAGAATCTCCTTGGTTTTGGAAATGCCTGGATGACCCTCATGAGCGAAATCTACCAATTGTATCCTCAGGCTGGTTGGAGGAATCAATCTGGTACCCCTCATCAAAAGACCATTTTGACATGCTAACTCATCCTTTCCTCGAAAGAAACCGCTGAGGGCTTCCTCTGTTTTGGCGTGTTTGATCCAAATCCCTGCAATTCCATCCAGTATGGCTTGGAGCGTAACATCTTTTGCAAGTTCACCTACCCATTCATCCTTCTTGATTGCGCTTTCATTGACAAGACAAACTGAATATTCATCAAAATCACTAAACTCATCTTCTTGCTCCTTGTCCTTAGAGAGTTTTCCATCAATTAAACATGAGCAGAAATCAGTCAGGTTATTCTTTGCACCGAGAACATACACTACATGAAACTCAAACTCTTGGAGACCCACCACCCATTTCCTTATTCTGGAAGATATATTGTCTAGACCTTTTGTAAAAAAAATCTCCCTCAACGGCTTGTGATCAGTTTTAATAGTAAATTTGCAGCCTCACAAGAATTTGTGAAGTTTTCTTATTGACCAGAATAAGCCCAACGCCTCTTTCTCCACCACAGAATAGTTGAATTCAGCTCCTCTTAAACTTCTGGATAAGAATAAAATGGTTTTTTCTACACCTTGGTGTTCTTGTAACATGACAGCCCCTAATCCTGCCGAACTGGCATCTGTCATGACAACAATCTCATGACCTGGTTCAAAACTATTCAAGCAGGTGACTTTGGACAATAGCTGTTTAACCAAAACAAACTATTTCTCACATTCTGAATTCCAATTGAAACTCACCCCCTTTTTTAAAAGCAGCCTCATGTTAAGTGTCCTGTGTGCAAAAGTGTGTATAAAATTGGCATAATATTTAGTCATGCCTAAAAACTTAACTACTTCCTCCTTGCTAGTAGGACTTGCCATACAACTGATGGTATTCACTAACTCCTATCTGGGATCAATGCCTGAGTTAGAGATTTTGTATCCCAAAAAATAAATTTCAGTGAGATTGAATCTATACTTCTTCGCCTTAAGAGTAAGACCATTGGCTTCCAAAATTCTTAAAACTTCTCTTACTCTATTGTCATGTTCTTCCATGTTACATCCAAAGTCCAGTATGTCAACTTGGTAGATCTTAATTCCCTTGACATCCTTAAAAATATGCTTCATCATTCTTTGAAAAACTCCTGCAGCGGATATAAGCCCAAAAGGCATCCTTAGGAACTTAAAGGTCCCAAACGGAGTTATAAACGCTGTTAGGTCTTAGGAATCAGGATACAACTTTACTTGATGATACGCTGATGCCAAATCTATGGAAGAGAAGAATTTAGCCCCTTCAAATAGGGACAACATCTCAGAGATATTGGGGAGGGGATAATGGTCCACAACCACGCACCTGTTAAGTTCCCTTAAATCTATGCAGAGCCTGGATTCGCCATTGCTCTTAAGTGCCATGACAACCGGAGCCAACCACTCTGTGGCTTCGACTTCTGTGATAATATCACCACTCAACAGCTTATCAAGTTCCATTTTCTATTTTCTTTTACCTTGATGGGCACACCTCTTATTTTACTGATGATAGGTATTGAATTTTTAAAAAATATTATTCTGTGCGAATACCCTTTCAAGCAGCCTAAATGTTCATTAAAGACCCTTGGAAATTCCCTTTCAAAAGAGGGAGCACTCAACTTCACTTGACTCAGTGGCCCATACCTTTTGTCTTCTCGGTTCTCGTGCATATCACTCAACACATACTGTTTTAACTTCACCAATGGAGTTTCATTGGGGTCTAGTATAACTCTGAGGTCTTTCTGATGTATCCAGCTAACTAATGAATCACCCCTCTCAGAGACATACACCTTCCCGACGGTGACTCGATCTTTAAAAGTAATGTTACTATTGAAATATCCTGAAAGCTTGATGGGCTCACCCCCATAACCTTTGGCTTTGATGTCAGTTTCATGTAACACCACTTTACTTTTCATATGTTCATCATACACTTCCTTGGGAATGAGTGTGATTTTGGCCCCAGAGTCAAACAACATTCGTACGGGAGTGTCATTAATAAGGACTACTTCAAACAGACCACTTTTTTCTCCTTCAGAGACCCTCAAAATTATTTCTTCTACTTCATACTCTTCATCACAAACAACTTCTTGCACTTTCTTTTTTTCAATACCACTAGGACAACATTTCGATACGTGACCCTTTTTTTTTGCATTTCTTACATGTGGCCCTCCACCCAATGCATTCTTTAAAACCAGCCACATGTCCATACTCCCCACATCTGTAACACGTTCCTTGGAATTTCTTTGGGTAAACAGTATTCTTGTTGTGACTACTCTTGTTATATTTCAATTTACCACTTTCACTTTTGTTCTGTTGAGGATTTGTCACATTATTTTGTTTATCTTTAAACTTATTTACTACTTCCACGTTTGCTTCTTTAAGTCCCTCATCATCTCTCTTTTTTAGTTCTGCTACGCATGCTTTGGTATGTTCGCACAACTTCGCTATGGTAATTACTTCTGATAAAGAGGGATTATCCTTGTCCCAACAAGCTTCTTTGACCTTATCCAAAGAGCACCCTAACATAAATTGATCTCTCAGTCTCTCTTCATAGTTAGACCCAAAATTACATGTGAATGCTAATTTCCTTAATACAGTAACATAGTCCTCAACATTTCCCCCCACTATCTGCATACATCTACCAAAATGGTGTCTTTCTAATATTGTTGACACTTTGGGCAAAAAATGTAAATCTAGTTTCTTCAAACATAGGGGCATATTAGCAAGACCGGCGATAAAATTATCGCCGTTTTAGCGGCAGGAAACTGCCGCTAAACCGGCGATAATGGGCTTGCTAATATGCGTTATAGAATTCCAATAGAAGCCCAGGTTAGATGTGCAGGACGTCTAACCTGGGCTTCTATTGGAATTCTATAACGCATTTTAGCAAGCCCATTATCGCCGTTTTAGCGGCAGTTTCCTGCCGCTAAACCGGCGATAATTTTATCGCCGGTCTTGCTAATATGCCCCCTATTTCCTAATCATTGAGGTCATCTGCCTCTTGTGTGGATAACTGTGGGAGATGTTGGAAGATCTCTTGTCCTTCTGGACCTAAAAAATGAAGAAGTAGAGACATTTTCCTTTCATCACTAAGTGAAACACCACATACACGGGAATAGTGTGAAAAGACATTTTTCCACTATTTCCAGGGAATGGGAGGTTCACCTGGACTCAATAGAAAAATGGAAGAGGTGGAATATTTTGCATTATGCTAACACGTTTATGATTATGCAGTGAGGATCTGTATGTAATTGTTCACCTATAAAGCAAGAGATTAGTGCATGTTTTTGATTATACAATAAAGTTATGTATTGATAGTCCACCTGTAAAGTAAAAGGTTAGCAAAAGAAAAATTGTTTATAGCTGTCTTTCAGTGTGCCTGTCACTGTACATATTGGAGAATAACAGGCAAAAGTATAAAGTGTGCCTGTCACTGGTGCGATTTCCTTGAATGAAAATTAGGCTTCCTTTGTTTTGCAAAGTTGAAATAGAACGTTTCCCATGAGGTAAGGACCTTTACTAGGAAGGAAAATAGAAAATAATTTTGAATTGTTCCAACAATCTCTTTACAAAAGAATTCGGAAGACCTTCCACGAAGAAACTCTAAACAATGAGTTGACAGTCTTTGAGTTCTTCGAGTTCGATTGTAAGTGCAAGGTCAGCGGTCTAGTGTTGCGAGTGGGAGGAGGCAGGAAGAGGTTCTGATGTCGAACGTGGAAGCAGAGTATCTACGGGAATAGAGCAGGTAAGAATAGTTAGTCATGCTTCGTTGTCGCTAAGATCGGGCCACGAGAGGATAGCGTGTTCAAGTGTCGAGCATGGCAGCGCGGCAGTAGAGATATGGCTGAAGGGGTGTGACGAAGGCCTAGCACGCTCAGATCCCAAGTGTGTTAGAGCCTTTCAAAGATAAACAAGGTAATGCGCTGCAGTTGTGCCTTGCCTGGCATGCTCAGATCCAAAGTGTGTTAGAGCCTTTCAAAGATAAACAAGGTAATGCACAGCAGTTGTGCCTTTCAAAAAGCCAGCAGAAAGGGTCATTTACAAGGCAATAAGTAATGTGCAGTGAAAATGCCACGAGTCACTTGACAATCTCTTCCTCCTCAAAGAGAAAAAAAACAAAACGTTGTTCCGAAGGCATTCAAAGCAATACAGTGTTGCAGAAGCACTTGTCTTCGTAATCCAAAACGACGTCCACGCAGTCACAACTCAACCAGAGACATTTTCAATAGATAACACTATCCACGCCTTCCTAATCCAAATCGAGGTCCACGCAGTCACAACTCAACCAGAGACATTTTGAATAGATATCACTGTCCACGCAGTCACAACTCTATAAGAGGCCGAAATCACAACTTAAGCAGAGGCCACAACGTTGTGCAGATTTGCTTCCCTTAAGTACAGTATTTAGTTTCAATTAAAAGTACAGGCACTCTTTCACAGCTAGAGTGTAGGGTAGAAACACGATACCAATAGTACAGTAGTACTTTCTTCTTTGTTGTAGGAGTTGCTAGCGATGAGGTGTGTATCTAGATCCAACACGGGTTCTTTCAGCTCATCTCCATTGTAAAGATGGTCCAAACACCACATATGTGCAAGAAGTATCCTTTATTAAAGTTGGTCTTCACACCCCAGCCTGCTAGTCCCAGCTTCAGACCCGGCTCCAACACAATAGCTCACTGTTTTGAATCTATACATTCCAGACTGAGGCTTGGGAACCACAGGATTCCAAGACACTGATGACACAGGCAAATTGTTCTTGCAGAGACTCACAGAAGAACACATTACAATGGCTTAAGTAAGAAATATAGAATACCACAGGTGGCCATGCAGAAAAGTCAGATTTCCTACACATATGTGTTGCCTATATTTCTGACAACTCCGGTGTGCGCCCCAGCTCTGCAATTGTTTTGAGAGACATGATCTTCACACATAAAATGGCTACCTCACTACACATCATTATTATTTGCAGAAGCACCTCAGCGTTGGTGTTATCAGCTTGGTCTGGCATGCATGGAAGTCGCCAGTGGGTTCTTCTAGCTCATGCTTGCACCTATACCAGGGAGGTCAGAAATATCTTGCATACTTTGCTCCAAGCTCAACCTTGCGTGTTGTCTTTCTTTCTGCCTTGAAGCATTTAAGAAGATGCACCAGTACTAAGTGACAGCACAAGAGGAAAGAGAAGTAGCAGTAATGGTGGGTGCATTTTGATATAGGGCCTGATTTATATATTGGTGGTATATAAACTCTGTCGCTATGGTGACAGAGTATAAATACAGCCAAGATAATGGTCCGTCTACCAAAATTATATGCGGGCAGACCATAGGTTTAATCACGAAGCAGACTACTCTGTCTGCACTGTGATTAAACCACTCTGACGGCCCTCTACATTAAGGGTCATAAGAGGCAGACCTATAATTCCAACCACCTACTTTAAATGGGTGGAATTAAAGGTCAGTTTTCACTGCCCATCACCACCAGGGTAACCCTGGTGGTAAGGGAAGTGAAAATAGCTAAATGCTCCCCTAGCCACGGGAGAGAACTCCCATGGTGAGGGAAGCATTTACTTTTTTATTTTAAAAAGAAATCCCTTTTTGGGTTTTTGGTTTTTGAAACTAAAAAAGAAAACTGTTTGGTGCAAGGGTCCATCATGTTGATGGAGCCCTGCATCAAACAGTGATACGCGGTTCCTGCCAATGCTTTATAAATGACCGCTGGCTTGGCAGTCATTAATAAATCTGGCGGGCGGTCCTTCAACTAGTTTACTCTGTCATCCTGGTGAACAAAAGGCTATCGACCAGTATATATATCATGTCCAAAGTCTTTTCAAAACACGCACATCATCAGCCATGCCAGCTCCCACAAGGACAGATTTGGAGAAAAGTCTGCCTCATATCCAGTTGTTGCATTGACGGGGGGGTCCCATAGATGCTCATGCAGATCTGGCTTCACGGCACTACTGGATATCATTCTGCATTCAGCATTTTATAGTGATTTTATAGTGAGCACACACCCCTTCCTCCCACTCCCTCATGCAGGGCTTCACTTGTATGCAAATATGATTACATGCACATCATCCCCTTTAACAAGGCTTAAGTCTCAGTGCACCATTCCGAATTTAATGGCAACGCTTATGAGAAAGCAATAGCATTTTTATTGCTGCTAGATACAGTGGCATGGCAAGGATGCCTATGACCCTAACTCAAGCAAGAAAAAATTATGTTGCTTGTTGGAACTGGCCCTTTTGCAGGGTTATCCCCAAACATTTTGCCTTCTTCCTCCATGTTTTTGCTGGTTTTGGGACTCTGGGCACTTTGCCACTGCTGACCAGTGCTAAAGTGCAAGTGCTCTCTGTGTAAATTGTATTGCTGATTGGTTTAACAGTGATTGGCATATTTGATTTATTAGTAAGTCCCTAGTAAAGTGCACCAGGCGTGCCCAGGGCCTGCAAATCAAATACTACTAGTAGGCCTGTAGTACTGATTGTGACACCCACATGAGTAGCCCTGCAAACATGTTTCAGACCTGCCATAGCAGTGTCTCTGCGTGCAGTTTTGAGCTGCCATTTTGACCTCGCAAGTGCACCAACTTGCCAGGCCCAAAACCTCCCTTTTACTACATGTAAGTCACATGCAGTGTATTTAAATGATAGGGCATGTGCTGTTGTGTTTTACCTGTCCTAATAGTGAAATACTGCTAATTTTGTTTTTCACTATTGCATGGACTATCCCTCCCATAGGGTAACATGGATTGCCTTGAAATATGTTTTAAGTGTAATTTCCCACTGGGACCTGAAAGAGATGTTAAGTTTGGGGTCTCTGAACTCATAATTTAAAAGTACCTCTTTTAGTGAATTTGGTTTTTAAATTGCGTGTTTGAAAATGCCACTTTTAGAAAGAGTATATCAGGTAACGGTGCCTACAAGGGATTTCATTTGAAGATAATCGAGCTAAATCTATCAAAATCAATTGTGAGTGCCCAGATTAGTGGCCTAAAATATATGAATTATGTAAATCAATTAAGCAAGTCAAAAGTGAATATATAAAAAAGACTTTTAGAAAGTGGGCATTTTCTTGCTTAACCATTCTGTGCCTCTGCCTGTCTGTAGAATCCAAGTCTGGGTTAGGATAACAGTTGGGCTCTTGTGCATTCACTCTAGACAATCACACAAAGGGAGCTGAGGTGTGCCTTGCATATCCTGATGGACCTTCACCAGACTAATGGGTCTTTCAGAGCTTGAGTGGTGGAAGGAGTTGTCACTGACGCCTGAATAGGGCTATGCCTGTCCTCAGACAAAGCTGTCTCCACCCCTCTGTAGTGTGTCTGGAGCCAGGTCAGGGAAAGGTAGGGTTTTGTGCACTACAAAGATTTTTCCTTGAAGTTTCCCTACTTCAAAGGCAGAAAGGGGTGTACGTTTTGGACCTCTGACCCTCTCAAATGAGAACACCTCTGGACTAAAGGAAATTCTGCCAGGAAGGAGAGCTGGATGCTGAACGAGGGACTGATGCTCTGATTGTTGCTTTGTTGTGCTGGCCTGCTGCTTCTGTCCTGGGAGTGAAAGGACTGGACTTTGCATTCTACATCCTGCTTCCAAGGTTCACCAAGGGCTTGTGCGTGCATGCCTCCTGTTAAACCATCTCAGGGCCATCAAAGACTTCACCTACCAGTGCCTGGGCTCTTCTGCTGAGAGCCATGACTTGCCAAGTGGTTCCAAATCCATTTCCTGGGCCCTTGGAAGTAGAATCTAGTGATCTGAAGAAGAAAACTGCTGCATCAACTCTTAGCACCCGTTTTCTTGATGTAACACTGTCACGTGGCTGAAAAATCGCCACATCGGTGTATTGCAGCCGAAGAATCAACTCAGCACCTGCAGTGCTGTTGAAAAATCAAAAGTGCGGGTCCCGAGCACAGTGTCACCAGCGTCTGTGGCACCTGCTCCAACTCTGATGCAGTCCCTGTTTTGCGGCTGAAGAATCAACACATCACCTGCTTTGCGACTGTGAAACACAGTGCTTCTGGATTTTTGACGCATCGCCCCTGGACGCTAATTTCTTCATCGATGTTGCCCAGCAGAAAGGAACCGAGTCCGAGTGTCCAGAGATCGACGCATCACCTCCCCTTTCAATAAGGAACCGACGCGTCACCTCCCCTGACAGTAAGGAACCAACGCATCACCTCCCATGCGTAGCAGTAAGGAACCGAAGCATCACCTCCCCTAGTAGTAAGGAACCGAGGCATCACCTCCCTTGGCAGTAAGGAACCGATGTGTCACCTCCCCTGGGAGTAAGGAACCAACACATCACTTTGCTTTTCCGGAACCTCACCTCCCCTGCGCCTGTTTTCATCTTTGAATTTTAACGTATCCCAGGTGAGGGTCCCTACTTGGACAGGTTGCATACCGAATGCCAACTAGACACTCCATTTCTAACACTGACTCTTCAGGTGAGGCAGTAAAATACAGCCATATTTCGAAGTCTGCCTGGCCACTCTATCAGCAGCACTAATGATAACTAAGCCACTAGACCCCTGAATGACTATTTCAATAGAATTCAGAGGTCGTTGGCAAATTTTTGCGTTAATGTAATTTCTTATGAAGAATTCCAAGCCAGCTTCTGTATCTCATCTACACGTACCAAGGCTTATAATGTGATAGGGGCAAAATGAAATGAACATAATAGGCCAGCTCAAAAGGAGATAGCCATTTTGTTTGAAGCGCTCAATAGGTGTTCAAAGATTTCAAAACTTTAAGAAAAAGAAATAATATAACATGTTTTTGAATTAAACTCCTGTCTAAAAACGAATTACTGCGATTGTGACCAGGGATTATCTCTTTGACGGGTAAGCAATTTTGTAAATTAACTTTAAGATGAGACGGAGGAACGCCTCAAGCTTATAAGCAAGAGGATTTTCTTGCAGGCCGGAAACTGTATCAGATTGTAAAAAGGGACAGTTAAAGGATCGTGTTTAGGACCATTTTAATAATGGTTTTGTGGATTTGAAAAAATGCTTTTTTTCTTTGAGAGTCTTTTGAAAACCTTTTTAATGTAATAAGCAAAAGTTGAAAATAATATGAGAGACATTTACAAGTAGTTGTTCTAATTAGCACAAGTTGAAATTCCAAGCTATGCAGAATTACAATGGCCCAGTCTGTGCTTTTGGGCAGTGAAAGCTCATCACGTGATGGATGCCCTGTTGGCTGCATTTGTCTGGGTGGTTTTTAGACTCCACTTAACGCTTGCTATATATTCTGCATTGATACTCCCTTGATATCTGTGTTGAACATTCTGACTCTGTTGTTCTGCATGGTATACAGCTTTGAATCTGACCAGATGTTTGTGCGGTTTGGTGATTTTTACGGAAGTTACGTTATGTAGGTGGATACTGCAAGGGTCGGATTGAGACACAAAATAGGCCCTGGCACCAAAATAAAAGTGGCCCACATTAGTGAATTAGATAGCTAAAAAAGTGTCCCACACTTACATATCAGGGCAGTTTTTAACTATTGTAAAGGCATGCTGCATAAGTGTTTTGCAAGGTATGGAAGACTGCAAGCATTTGTGCTTGTTGCAGGCAAGGTTTATGCTAATATAAGAGAAATCAACAGTCAAAATGACCCACCAGACTATAAATCAGGCCCACAAACAGCCACAAACCGGCCCACATACTTACTTGTCAAAGCAGTCCTTTGGGCATTGGCAGATTGCCCTTTCGGCCAGTCTGACCGTGTATACTGCGTAAATTGCGCAACCACAATAACAAAGAAATGTAAAAAATGCCCCTGATGAAGGGTTCAAACCAAAATGTATTGGAGTATGGGGCACCCTTTTTCATGTGTTCATTCAAACTACTTGAATAAAAGGACTGATATAACAAGCACAACATGGAACAAGACTTTGTAGTTGTATTTTAAAGATTGAAATTGTGTTTAAAGGAATGTAGCGATAATATGCACACCCTCCTCTGTATCAGGAGACACAGGCTAATGATGACTTGTGCTTTCAAATAGAGACAGTGATTCTAGGTTGGATAATCACATCCTGATTAGACGCATGGTTTGATTTAAAGCTGGAGCTACTGAATGAAACAAGCAGAGTGTAAAACCCCAGAAGACTCGTTTAATCACAGGTCTCGGATACTGCGCACCGGTCAAAAAATCAAAAAGGCTAACTGCCAGCGTATATATTAATTTTGAGGCACTTTCTAAAAGGGCTGTTCGTCATTTGTATAATTTTTCTCCGTAATAATGAAATATGTAAAATGTTTTGGTCAGTATCTCGCATAAGTTTAGAAGTTACTCGAGAGACTGCAAGAGATGCTTTGTGCTCAAAACAGTCTCCTGATTGCAAAAAACACACGAAGGGGCCGGCTTAGACTTTGACGGAGAGGGTATTTCATCACAACGGAGTTGGTGTACCCCCTCCGCCAAACTGAAGGTCAGCCCACCTCATTTACAGACCTGTAGACCTTCATTATGTTGGCGGCGGAGTGATTACTCCGTCTCCTCTGCAGGCATACACCTCCGGGGGCCTGACGGAGTAAGGGGCGTTGGACATTTTGGGCCAGATGTACAACAGTTTTTTGCGTTCTCAAACGGGTAATTGGCCCGTTTGCGATGGTAAAATAGGTCTGTGCAATGTACAAACCCTACTTTGCGAGTCGGTAACCTATTACCGACTCCCAAAATAGGGTCTGCGTCTCGCTATTAGGAAGGGGCGTGCCAAGGGCGTCCCTCCCTAATAGCGAGTTGCACTTCTATGTGTGATTGTTTTGCGACCACAATGCAGTAGCAAAACACTCGCAGTGTACTACCTACTTCAAAAAGGTGGTAAGCCACTTGCAAACGGGTTCCCAGGGGACCCCTTCACCTTTGTGACTGGCAGCGAAAATATTTTCATTTTTCTTTTTTAAATGCATTCCATTTTCCACTATGGTAAATGGTCTGCATTTAAAAAAAGAACTGCTTTATTTAAAAAGCAGTCACAGACATGGTGGTCTGCTGACCCCAGCAGGCCCCCATTCCTGTGAGTGCTGGCCATTCCCAATGGAGTTGCAAATTGCGACCTGCCTAATGAATATTGATGAGGCAGGTCGTTTGCAACCCCATTGGGAACCGCAAACAGTGTCTGAGACACTGGTGTACATTTCATTTTACGAGTCGCAAATTGTGAGTTGCAAAACGATGCAATTTGCGTCTCACAAAATGGAAGGGTAGTACGTCTGGCCCTTGGTCTTGTGTCAACCCAACCGATTTAGAGTGGGCGAATACAAGGCCAGTTTTCACTGTCCATCACTGCCAGGTCAAACCCTCCCTAGGGGAGAAAACTCCCATGGTGAAGGGGGCATTGATTCTTTTATTTTTCAAAACCAAATGCTACTTTGGGCTGTTGTTTATGAAAATTTAAAAAATAAATGTTTAAGTTTAACGTGCAGTTCCCTCAGGTTGACGGAGCTGTCAGTCAACCTTACACTGCATTGACATGAACGGTCGTCACGGTGGTTCCTGCCAATGCTAGAGAATTCCGCCGGGCTGGTAGACATCTCAGAATTTGGCAGACGGTGACTCTTTCAGGGCGGGGAGTACTTTACTCCTTCGCCCTGATGGAGTACACACCTCTTTGCCAAACTCTGGATCAGGCTGTACATTTCCTGTTATGCGGAATAGCAATAATGTTCAATATTTCACACAACTAAGAATTTGGTGATTGCACAGGATTGTGCCTAAATAATGAAAATTATGACCTGTCTAATTCTGAACCCTAGCACAGATTGTTAGGTAACCAGCAGACTCATGCTGTGCCCCTAGAAACCTATGCATGACCTAAAACTCGCACATGTGAATGCTGGCTAAGCTAACTCAGCCTTTCAACTTTGTGAGGTACATTAAATGCATATCTTAGGATGCACTGCTTATAACATAGTCACAACTGTCCATTGATAGATTGTCTTCAAAGTTTATACATTTCCTCTTTGTCTTAAAAATGGCAAACAAACATACTGTTTCATCCCAAAATTCACTCAAGCGCTACCTACTCAGTCCCAGGTCTGAATTTAAGCAACAGTACAAAATACCGGATCTTTTGACTACTGAATGATCTGACTTCATGTAAGAGATTGAGTTACTGGTTGACTGGGGAGTAAGCCCTGTTCAAGGAGCCACCACAATCCTTGTCAGGATAAGGCACAAGCAAACCCCAAATTAACCTAGGTTTACCCCCTTTGTAGCTTGGCATAGAGCAGTCAGGCTTAACTCAGAGGCAATGTGTAAAGTATTTGCGCAACACTTTAAACAGTGAAATAGTGCACACACATCACAAAACGAGCCCACAATGGTATTAGCAATATAGAGCAATGTTTTATAAATAAAACAAGACCAAAATGACAAACATCCAATCAGTAGAACCAGAGATATTCAATTTTAAAGACAGCGGATATTTGGTTGTGCCAGACAGGGACAAAGTCAGAAGTTCAGGTCATCTGCGATGGAGCAGGGGCTGCCTACAGGGACTCAGTTGGGCAGCTTAACAAAGTACCTTAAATCCTGGGTTGTGGAGCGTTGTGTGGCTCCGCATCGAAGATGCGGCGCATAGCTGAAAAGATGCATCAGTTCCGAGAAGTGGCAGCTGGCACAGATCGGGGTGGCAGTATGGAGAGTAGGGGTGGGGGTGTCAGGGTTAAAGAAATAAAAATAAAACTTACCTCCTCAACATTGTCTCTCCACGTCGTCTCTCCGATGGGCCAGAACAGGATGCACCCAGGCTCCCCTGACTAATCACAACGCTGCAATGCAGCATTGTGATTGGTCTGAGCACCGTGGTTCAGTGCTCAGCCAGGGAACGGGAACCTGGGCATGTTCTCCACCCAGGCTGTAATGCATCCTGGGTGGAGAACATACCCGAGAGGTCGGCCAAACAGTCATTGCGCACTTCCAGAGTGCCCACCACTCCTCCCCCCTGCTCTGAGAGCAGAGCAGCCCCACCCGCCCCGCAAAGACGCTGCAGCAGGAACAAATAAATGATAATAACAATGAGTTATTATCATTTTATTTTTCCTTTATTTACACTGCTAAAAGCAGTGGGGCGACGCACCTCCGCCTTAGCGGAGGAGCCGTCACAGGTTCCGAGATGCGACGAGGCTATAATGGTAGTAAAGGCTGCGGCGGTGATGTGAATCTCTGCAACAGATCCAATCATGCAGTAGCAGTGATGTATCAGTTTTGATCGGGAATGCGTCACCCAGCAAAGAAGATGTGTCAGTTCTGCTCGGGGATGCGCTGCTCAACAGAGAAGATTTCTTTGGTTCCGCTGGGTCCACTGGGGCTGGCAAGCACCTTTGGCCCACTTCCAATGGTCGCATACTGGGGTGGCACCACTGGACAGCGTGGACTCACAAATGTCCTGGTGCAGGTTAAAAGTTGTTGGAAGCCTGTTATGTCCCCGAGGCTTCAGATCAGGAGGTCTGCCAACTAGCCCTTGGAGTCACTCTGGGTTCTGAGTTCAGGAGATGCAGGTCCAGTCCTCCTCAGCCAGGCAAGAGGGCAGCAGGCAGCAGGTCAACACAGCAGCGCAGCAGTTCCTTCAGAGCAGCAGACCAGCAGAGTGGCAGTCCTTCAGCAGCACAGCAGTCCTTTTTCCTGGCAGAGTATCCATAGGTCCAGAAGTGTACCGAAGAGTTGGTGTCTGAGGTCCCCTTTTTCCACCCTGGTGCCCTGGTTCTAGAGAGTTGGAGAAACTGCTTCTAGACAGTGTCTTTGAAGTGTATGTTATTGCCTGCCTCCGCTGCCCTGGCTCCAAGCTGGCTGAAGTAACAATGTGGGTTGTTAGGGCCTTTGTGTGGAGACAGGACACAGCCTATGCAGGTGTAAGTGAGGCTATGCCCAGCTCTTCACTCCCATCCTGCTAGTGATGGCCCACCCAGTCACACCTAAGCACCCATTGCGTGTGCCTGTCTTGGAGGAATACACAAAGCCCAGCTACCAACTACACCCTGTCATGAATGAATGAATGAGATAGCATTTTTAAAGCGCATAGCTACCCATGGGCATCCCAGCGCTGGAGAATAACTGAAGCTTCCGAGACTCATTTAGGAAAAAGCCATATCTTCAGCAACTTGCGAAAGTAGCTGAAGGGGAAGGGAGTTCCAGAGCTTAGCGACATTGTATGAAAATAGCCGGCCACCACTTCTGACTCTCTTAATCCTAGGGACAAATGCCAGATGTTGTTCATCTGAGCGTAAGGGCCTGTTGGCTCGGTAGGGTTTGACCATAGAGGAGATGATCTCTGGTCCTTTCCCTCCAAACAGCTTATGAATGATGCATAGGGCCTTGAAGTGGACTCTTTCCCGGATGGGGAGCCAATGGAGAGCTTTCATGGCGGGTTTAGCCGAATGCCGGTTCTGAGTTCCCATTAGAATCCTTGCGGCACAGTTCTGTACCTTTAAAGCTTGGCAAAGACCAAACTCGGGGCACCATGATATAATACATTGCCGTAGTCCAGGCGTGACAGAATGAGTGCTTGGACAATAAGTTTTTTTGCCTGAAAGGGAAGCAGGGGTAGCACTTTGCGAAGCATCCTTAAGATGCCAAAGCATGAAGCCACTACTTTTCTGGCCTGGACTTTGAGGCTGAGGTCTGAGTCCAGCCAGAACCCCAGGCTTTTTATCTCTAGCTTGGGGACGGGTGCCATTCCCATTGAGGATGGCCACATCGTATCTGCTCTGAAGAGCGAAGGGTTGCCAAGGAGCATAAGCTCAGTTTTATCGCCATTTAACTTTAGGTGAGAATGTTTCATCCACTTGGCTACTTCTTCAAGGCAGGTACAGAGGCAGGTGGAAGCCAACTCTGAGTGGTTTAGAGTAACCACCAGCTGGGTGTCATCAGCGTACGTCACGATATTCACTCCATAGGGACGGATGATGTCCGCGAGGGGAGCCATATAGGCATTAAAAAGTGTTGGACTCAAGGAGGATCCCTGAGGAACCCCACAATGGAGGGGCCAAGGTTTAGAGATGGCCTCACCCTCGAATACCTGGAAGGATCTCCCCTCCAGGAAGGACTTCAGCCAAATCAGGGCTGCTCCGGACACACCCAGATTTCTAAGTCGATCGACCAGGATATGATGATTGACCGTATCGAAGGCCGCGCTCAGATCTAAAAGAATCTCGGCGGAGGAACCTCCTGCATCGAGAATCTTTCTGGATTCTTCCATAACAGCTAGAAGAGCTGTTTCTGTGCCTTGACGGGGGCGGAAGCCAGTTTGAGTGGGATGAAGAAAATTATTAGATTCCAGATGGGCAGAGAGTGTGGAATTAACATGTTTCTCCAGAATCTTGCTAATTCCTGGAAGGAGTGAGATAGGACGGTAATTGGCCAAACAATCTGGGTCCAGGGTAGGCTTTTTCAAGAGGGCTTTGACCATAGTTTTTTTCCATAGGGGGGGAACCACCCCAGAGGAAATAGATGAATTGATCAAATCCAGGATGACCGGACTAATTACCTTTGTCACCTGCTTCAGGATCTTAGGTGGGGCAGGGTCGTTGGGTGATCCACTTTTAACAGGGGCAAACGTAGTCTGGAGTGAGTCGTGGTCCATTAAAGGGAAGGCTATTAGAGAAGGTTCCTTACTCCCTGTGTGTAAATCCTCAGAGAGGGGAATAGTATGGCTCTCTGTACGGGAAAAAGATCCATCGATAATTTGGATTTTATTGTAAAAATATTCCGCAAGTTCATTGCAGCGTTGGTCTGTGGCTAAGGGGGAATCGGGGAGAGATGGGGCATTCAATAGTTTCTTAGCAATTCGGAATGTTTCACGGGGGGAATTTGTGGCTGAGGATATGGTTTCCTCAAAATATGAGGCCTGGACTTTTTTAATTTCAATCTTATAAGTTTTATTAGCCTCCCTGTATTCCTTCTTCTTATTAAGGGAGAAGTCCCTTCTCCAAATTCTTTCTGTTTTTTTACAGATTTGTTTTAGTTCTCGGAGTTTGGGAGTGTACCAGGCCGTTCTATTGCGCCCTTTATGCAACTGCATGGTCGTTTTAGGAAGGACTTGATCTAATGTACTGTCAATCCAGTTATTGAATTTATCATTAGCCACCACCGGGTCAATATCGGGGGGGGCTTAGAATTTTCCAATGCCGGTATCCAGTTTTCTAAGGGGAGTTTTGACCAGCAGCGGGACTTAGTTTGCATAAGCCGAGTAGGAGGAGTGACATGAGTGGGGGACCAGGTAAAAGGGATGAGAAGGTGATCTGACCAAGGAATAGGGATCGGTGTCTGACAAGAGAGCTCCCTCAGACCAGAGAAAATGGGGTCTAGGAGGTGCCCTTTTGAATGTGTTGCGTGTAATACCCTTTGGGTGAGCTGTAGGGCCGCTAAGTCCAGAGACAGTTCAGATGCAACTTTTGATGTTGAGTTATCGAAGTGGATGCTAAAGTCTCCCAGAATGGTAACGTTTGCGGCAGTGCTTGCTAGTTTAGGGATCATTTCTGAAAGTGACTTACAGAATTGGCCTATAGATCCAGGGGGACGATAGATCAGGATGCCTGATAGGGTTAGCGTGGGCGTAAATCCTATTGAAAAGTGAAGGTTTTCACAGTCGAGTAAGGGGCTCCCAAGAGTCCGACAGGTGAGATGACTTTTCAGAATGATGGCAATGCCACCGCCCTTGCCAGTGGCCCTGTCCAGCCTTTGTATTATATAATCAGGGGGGAGAGCCTGAACTATATCGGGGTCTGAGGCTGCATTCATCCAGGTTTCAGTGAGGAATAGGACATCAGGGCCTTCCTCCGTGAGCAGGATGGACAGTTCGGTGGAGTGTTTAGGCAGAGATCTGCAGTTTAGTAGAAGTAGTTTAAAAACTTTGTCCTACGATGCTACGGCAAGGCCGGCGGGGGAAGAAAACGAGGATCTGAATGGACAGTGCGTACAGTTAGTGTCCAGGCTACTGGGGACAATGGAGTGGAGGCAAATGGGGTCTGGGGGTAAATTCAACTGTCTAAGCTGCTCCGCGCTATACCAGTACGTATCTAATAAGGAACAGGCAGGGGTTCCGGCCCCTGTCCCCGTCCGGACGCAGACGGGCTTGCCTTTGGCGCGCCCGCTGCGCGTGTCCGCTGTGCGGTCGCGTCATTGGGCTTTTAAGTAGCCCGGGCAGATTCAGCGACTAGAGCGCTGACCAGCGTAATGGCGGCTAAAGTCGATTGTGCAAATAGGCAGTGAGTAAAATCAAGTTAAGATAATTCCCCCACAAGTTCCCCGCAATCAATTCAAATTCAGTGCAATACAATGTTAAAAATAAGCTAAGAACAATGCTTTTCTTAAAAAGTGAGCAACGAGGTGATAACGCTACCCTCGCGCCTAGCGTGACTCAGAGCAGCTTCTGTCAGTCAGTCATGTGACCAGAAACAGGCTGCAGGCACTAAATGGCTAAGGCACGAAAATGCCAACCTTCTAAAAATGGCATTTTGAGGATTGTAATTTGAAATCTGACTTCACCATAAGTTAGGGTTTTAAATTAGGACCCCAGAGGCGCCAAACATTAACCAGGTATCTCTTCGAATTTTGGAAATTACACTTATAAAATGTAATAAGGCAACTCCAATGTTATCCTTTGGGAGAGATAGGTCATGCAGTAGTGAAAAATGAATTTAAGAATTTTTCACTACCAGGACATAGAAAACTTAAAAGTACATGTCCAACATTTTAAATACACTGCATCCTACCCTGAAGGTTGACCAGGGCCTAGCATAGGGGTGACTCAAATGTATTACAAAAGGAAGGTCTGGGCCTGGCAAAAGGGTTATTTTCCCAGGTCAAATGGCAGTTTAAGCTGCACACACAGGCTCTGAAATGGCAGGCCTTAGGCATGTTTAAAGGGCTACTTAAGTGGGTGGCACAATCAAGGCTGAATGCCCAAAAGTAGTATTTAATTTATAGGCCCTGTGTACATATAGTGCCACTTTACCAGGTATGTATGAGTAAATTAAATATGCCAATTGGGTATAAGCCAATACTTCCATGTTTAGAGGAGAAAGCACATGCACTTTAGAATTGGTTAGCAGTGGTAAAGTGCTTAAGAGTCCTAAGGCTAGAAAAAACAAGCTCAGAAAAAATGGAGGAGGAAGGCAAAACGTTCGGGGGAGACCACCCTAAGGCTGGCAGGTCTAACAAATCAGATAGTGATGTAGCTTTTTCAAAACTTGGACTAGATTTACTAATATATCATGTAACACAGAGCACAGTCTGATTGTGTGACAGCACTAGGGAGAAAGCAGGACAGTGCCATATCTTTGTAGATATGCAACTTTCTTGTTGTCTACATCTCATGCAATGCAACACAGCAACCTTGGGTGCTGTACTGCTTTGTGGGACAACTTTGTTAATCTGGGTCAAAGAGGCATTATTTTTTTGTGCAAACCCCTGTCCACTATTGTTAGTGGATAGGGCTTTGTGACAAAAAACATGGGTGGGTGCATGGGAAAGCTCATGTGCCACCCATGGAATGCTCCCTTGACGCAAAGTAATGCAAAGCACAGAGCGCTGCTTTTCGTTACTTTCAATAAACTTTCCAGCACTAAATGGCAAATAAATATTTTGCGTGAGTTTGCGTCACTTTTGTGAAACAAATCCAATGCAAAATGTTAGTTAATCTGCTCCTTAGTCTCCCAGGGTATTCATTTCTGCACAAGGATAGATTGCCTGGGGTGGATGCCTTTGCTATGATACCCCACAGCAATATATTGATATTCACATTAGGTATCGCCAAATTTCATGCTTAATGTTAGTGCCTTATGATCAATATTCAGTTATGCCAAAAAAAAAACACAAAATCCTGTCTAGTTTCTAATCACCTCTTCACCAACAATCCAACTGCCACAGGGTGAAAACTAGGAGACTTGTAACAGCTTCTTGAGCTGATAGGCTCCCTTTTAGCTGACTAGTAATGAGATTTCAATCCATGGTTTGATGAATTTTCAGATCCCCTTTCGTTTCCTTGCTGTCTAAAAGGTACATTAGTCAACTGCAATGAGTACTGTTGTGAAGCCTTTAATTTCCTCAGGGACATGCTGAATTGCACATTTTGACCAAATCTACACATATTATGAAATTGACAGAGCAGACACTTCAGGCTTTGTGTATATATGTAGTGGCCGGTAGTGGTACTAGTATACTGCAAGCCTAGCTGGGAAGCAAGGAAGTTTGAATAAAATATGGAATCCCATGAGTACAAATCAGGTCGCTTACAAAAGGTAGACAAACGCATACTGCCGTTGTATGCAGGGTAGTGCTCGTTGAACAGAAACGTCTACAATGTCCTGTATTGCAGTACGTTTGGGACTTATCAGTGTCAATGGGTGAATTGTTAGATATCCTGGATACCTAAATGGACATTGCTGACTTTCTGGATTTTTGCTTCTTTGTCTTGTACATTTCACTCTGCTGATGTCCTGGCTCCTGATGCAGCACTGTCCACCTGATCTGTATAGTTTGTAAGGGTTCACTGTCAAAACATCGACACCCAAAACATCCCCATACCACAATATTGAGTCATAAATATAGATGTCAAAAATATCGACATCTTATATTTATAAAGGTAAGTACAAAAATATTGAAAAAATATCGATGACATAAATATAGATGTAAAAAATATTGTTTTTTAATATATATAAAATAAAATAATAAATATTAAATATATTAAATAATACACTTAATTAAAAAATAGATTTAATATAGATTGTAACACAAATAACAAATAAACTTAACTTAAAAAGTTAACACATATATAATAATTATTATGTATATTTACTGTAAAATAATTAATAAACTATTAATTTAAATTTATTTTATAATTTTAAAAATATATAAAAAATGCAACGAATAAATATATATATACGTATACCAATAACATAACATTTATGTTAAAAAACATTCTATTATAATTAAAACATTAAACTATTTAAAAATATTTCAACTTAAATTTCCCACTCCAGTAAATGCAACAGTAGGGAAAGTGTTGGATAGCCGAGGGTAACAATTACTATTGCCACTCAAGTGAGTGTAACAGTAGGGAAAGTCTTGGATTGAGGAGGGATAAGAATTACTATTCCCACTACAGTCAATTCAAAATTAAAAACAAACAAAATATCAACAACAAAAATATTTGAAAAGCAAACTAAATTAAAAAAACATATAAATATGTAAATAAATAAAATACAAATATATTTAATATTATGAATTAAAAAAACGTATTATAATGTTAAATACATATCAAAAATACCTACAAATATTATATTAAATAAAATATAAAAATATTTTTCAAATGAACAAATATTTTTTGTTAGAAATTATTTGTAAATAAAAACATTATTACATACATTTATTTTATTTCCTTCTTACCCTATAACACCACACAATTCACCACCCACAGCTAAATTAAAAATAAAATGTACTTCCATAATTAACATAATTAATTATCAGTTAAATAAATATTATTAATTAAAAAACAAATTAAAACACATAAAAATTAATGAACTTCCCACCCTTTACTCCTACAAACCCCACAACCCACACCTAAAATTAATTACACAATTCCCATATTTAATTTTCAATTAATGAAATAATAATAATTATCAACTAATTATTAATTGATTAAAAATAAATTACTTCCCACCCTTTACCCCTATAAACCCCACAACCCGCATCTAAAAATAATTACACAATTTCCATGTTTAATTTTCAATTAAATAATTAATATTAATTAACAATTAATTATTAATTAATAAAAAATAAATTACTTCTCACCCTTTACCCCTATAAACCCCACAACCTGCACCTAAAATTAATTACACAATTTCAATACTTAATTTTCAATTAATTAATAATAATTAATAACTAATTAAAAATAAATTACTTCCCACCCTTTATCCCTATGAACCCCACAACACGCACCAAACATATTTACACAATTTCCATATTTAATTTTCAATTAATTAATTAATATTAATTAACAACAAATTAATAATTAATTAAAAATGAATAACTTCCCACTATAAAACACTATAAAATCTCAATTAAATAAATATTAATAAATAAAAAATATCATTCATTTATTATAATGAAATTACTTCCCATCCCATACCCCTATAAACCCACAACCTGCTATGGAACAAAAAAAATGCAAAATGTAATTAAAATAAAATTGATAACTACTAAAAATGTAACAAATATATTAAAAAAACATAAACAATACATATACAAAAAAAAGACATCACAATCATTTAAAATATATACTAAAATACATAACACTAATTAAAAAATTGATATTTTAAACAACTATGGGGCCCATTACGATACCCGGCGTAAATAAATCCGCCAGGCATGGAAGCGGCAAAAATCCGCCCGCACACACCGCCTGAACACCGACCACGCCATTACGATTACACAAACCGAAAACCGCCATCGGCGGAAAAAGCACACAAAATACCGCCCGCCAACGTCCGAGTCGGAGTCAAACCGCCCGCCACGGACGGAAACACGCACGACAACACAAAACCGCCCGCCCTCACGGCCGACACACCGCACGTGAAATTACGATCGCACCGACATGAGCGCGGAAAAACCACAAATATACCGCCCGCCAGCGCAAACAACGCCGATGAGAATCGACACGGCAGAAGCCATGGCGCCAACGTACCTGCACAGAAACCATCCGCACACAAAACCAATAGCACACAACATGGCCAACAAGTCCACACAGCAAGGCACGCACAAATACACAAGCACAGTACACATCCCGAAAACATCCCCCGGACAAACAAAAAATACAAAGGCCAGAACCCCAGACACAACACACCTGAAAACAACAGACCATGAGGACACACCCACATAGGTGAGTACAAAAGCAGCACTCCCACAGACCACAACCCCTTGCTACATTGCAAACCAGAGAGGAGAGGAGAGGACACAGTGACACAGCAAGGACAGCAGCACACCACAGAAACGCACACATCACAACCACCACCACCACCACCACCACCAAACACCGGCACCACAAACCCCCTGCACATTACACAACACACACCGCACCAGCACCACAAACACCATGGCACCACAAAGAATGCCCAAGTTCACGCCCATGGAGCTGACGGTCATGGTCGACGAGATCATCAAGGTGTACCCACAAATCTATGGGAACATGGTCCAGCACACACCACTAGCCACCAGAAACAGAATGTGGAACCGGATCGTAGACCAGGTCAATGCAGTCGGGACCCTGCCCAGGAACAGAGTAGAAATTAACAAACGTTGGAATGACGTAAAGAGCCTGGTCAAGAAGAAGGAGGGCAAAAACAGAGAGCTGGCTGCCGTCACTGGCGGAGGGAATCCCGCGCTCTTTAAGACCTTCAAAGCGTGGGAGGAGAAGGTGCGAGTCGTAATACATCCGGAGATCCTCGCCGGATTAGCAGGGGAGTGGAGGCTGGTAAGTACAAACTAATGTATACCAGCACACCGCTATGTACTCACATGCGCAACTACCATGCCACAGCTCCCAGGGACAAACACCCCCATGTCCAGCACACAATACACAACACATCACACACACATGCAACAGACACCACCACACACAGCCCAAACCGAACAACTGTAAGATGCGTGGGGACATGTGTACACTCAGCCAGCCACGTAACCACCAACAGGTCCCCAAATATGCCAGAAGCGCCACAACGAGCACCCACCACACCCATGTGTCCGCCACAGCTGCACTAACCGACAAGTAACAGGTAAGTGGCAGGAACACAAAGTGCAGTGGGTGGGAGGGTGGACAGCCCAAGTACAACACACACCAGGCCCCAGTCCCACAGCACAGCAAGGAGGAGCATCCCCCACACCCCACAGCCACGTGTCAGCCACCGCAGTGCACAACGACAGCCGAAAGGCAGACATCACGGTCCACAGCAATCGGTGTCAGTGGGTGTCCAGCCACCCCCACGACCCACAACACCCCCCACCCCCACAGACCTGCAACATGGAGCACCCCCCGCTTAGAGCCATGTGGCATCCAGTACAGTGCACGCACGAACAACTTGCAGGTGGGAAACTGGACAGGGCTGGATTACTGGAGGCATGAGGACCATAACACGACCAACACATGGGACATGTCACGTAGCAGACGAACACGCAGCACCGCCCACCGTCACGAACAAGTGAACAATGTGCACACGGACATGAACAACAGACTCACACCCCACATGACCCATCACAGACATAGCAACACCCAAGGAGCCATGTCTGCATGCACAAGCCACACTGAATATAGTACCACACGGCAGCCACTGTGCAACTCATCACACACAACCGAAACACCATTGAAGTCCTGTCCATGTAGCCCCTACTGCCTGTCAACCACACACCCCACAATTACGCCTATGTAAGACAAACAACACTAGACGCAACAGAGCGGAACAACATAAATGCACACGAACACCACTGAACCCATCAAACTCACAGACACACCATGCACATACAACATACCATCCATCCCATCCGTCAGCCCCAGTCTCATGAAAGGCATGTCATCCGCACAGCTGCCACACATACAGCAGTCACGCTAAGATACATGCCCATGACCAACCATGTGCCAGAAGTCAATTAAGCGCACGACACACTGTGAGCAACAACACACAACATGGGCCACACCCCCCCGAGCACTGCAGTGATGCACATGGCACAGGGCAGCACGCACACCAAGGAGATGGGACAACTGCAATACGTTGGCTGGCACACAACTATCACTCACTCATAACGATGCGTCCAATGCCATGTCCAGTAATCACAACAGACAGCAAATATGCAGGCCATGTCAAGCATGCACACACCTCAAACCATGCACTGTCACGCTGCCACAACACATGTCACGTTCGGCACCCATGGCTCACAGCATGTACCCCAAAAGCATATTCCCTCCCAAATGCGAATCTGGGGCATGGCCCCCATGTTGCCATATGCGTTCCTAAGCGTTCCATTTGAACCCCAAAAGCATATCCCCTCCCAAATGCGAATCTGGGGCATGGCCCCCATGTTGCCATATGCGTTCCTAAGCGTCCCATCTGAACACCAAAAGCAAAGTACAAACCAGACCCAGGATGGGCCAGGAGCCCGCATACACCAGAGTCACAATAAGTAGGGGCACAGCAACACACCCATCGGCATGGCCAATCCGTCCCATGCCACATGTGCACAGCACACAGTCCCATTGCCAAGCACACACAACTACAGATGCTACAGCCACACACACGCCTCCGGGAAACCCATGTACGAGATTGCACGAACTGTCAATGTCAGACGACAAATACATACTTCGCCAGGTGCAACACAATAACAAATCTCATTCTCTCCACAGGTGACGAACTGCTGGATGCTGGGGATGGAGCCAGCAGCCAGCACAGCCAGCCTACAAGCCCCCAACGAGGACACACGGATCTGGAGGATCTGTCCTCCTCTTCGGACACGGACCACCAAGCAGGCCCATCTGGTGTGGCAGGGCCCAGCCGCTCCCCAGGACCCCTCCTACCCACCAACCCATCATCCAGGGCTGCTGAACATTCCCAGCCCCCTGCTGCCACTGTCGTTGCGGCCACACACACGGTCATTGTGGCCACTACCACTGCCGCAACCGCCACCATCGCCGCACCGAACACCACCGCCGCCACCACCGCCACGTCTTCGCTGGCACCAGCCCCAGCGCAGGTGGTGGCCCGGCCGACTGGATCCACCCTGGGAGCCACAGCGAGGACCGTGGTGAGCAATGTGGCTAGTGGGCAGGCCGGTGGCAGCAGGACTGGTAGGAGGAGCAGGGTCAGGGAAACGCCAGCCTCCCCTGGGAGCCATGCCCTGCCTCAAATGGCCAGAGTCCTTGGGGCCTATGAAGAGGCCCAAGGACAATGGGTCCGGTCTGCTTCAGACACGCGTGAGGTGCTGGGGGTGCTGAGGTCCATGGACGCCCGTATGGGCCAAATCGTGGACCTCATGGGACAGCTGGTGGTGGCGGTGAGGTCACAGCCAGGGACAGCAGCTCCCCTCCGCCACCACCTGCCGGGGCGCAGGGTGGAGCAGCAGTGTCCAGTTCCCCTGCGTCCACAGCCAGTGAGCACACCTCAACCACCAGCATGTCGCAAGCAGGCACCCCCTCGCAAACGTGGAAGGGGCCGTCCGAAGTGGAAACAGATCTCCCGGGAGGACTTCGCACGCTCCAAACGCAAGTGAGGCAGCCAGCCAGCCTTCCGCCAGCCTTCCTTGACCAGCCACTGCATTGACTTGGACTATGATCCCACTCCACACAGCCATCTGGATGGCATGTGTGTGTTGGACTATGGACATAGAACCAGTGGGTACACCCTGATCATCACGCAGCCATGACCGACAGCTCATTGTCACTGCACGCACCACTTTTGTCATCACCTTACACACAATCACATGTCACAGTTTGTAATAAATGCACCTTTTTCACTAACTGCTGTTTGTGCCCTGTGTTTTATTTGTACGGAATACAACGGCCACCTTGGGCGGAAAGGCACCTGATGCGTGGCATGGCAATTGAATCCGGAGGACCTGTAGGGACCTAGGGGTGGGAGACAGAACAGGAGCACATTCAATGAGTGTGTCACACACCCATCACACAGTACATGTCAACAACTACAAGCAATGCACACACATCGCACAGAGCAATAGGGCACAATGCCACAGCCACCAACAGTGGCATACTACCCTGGCCATGGAGCGTTGACACACAGCACGCAGTGAACAAACGGCCACCCTGACACAGCACACACACACCTGCACAGATACAGCCACATCAGCCGTCGTACATGGACACTCACCGTCAAGTGAAGTAGCGGGCGATGAGCTGCTGCCGCACATTACCAGCTTCCTCCTCTCCGCTGTCCTCCTCACTCGAGCTGTCCTGGTCTGCGGGCTGGGGCCCTGGTTGATCTCCGTCATCCACGATGAGGGGGATCTGCTTCCGAATGGCCAGATTGTGCAGCATGCAGCACGCCACCACTATCTGGCACACCTTCTGTGGGGAGTACGCCAGCGCACCCCGGTGCGGTCCAGGCACCTGAACCTGGACTTGAGGAGGCCAAAGGTACGCTCGACCACACGTCTGGTCCTCCCATGTGCCTCATTGTAGCGATCGTCTGCTGGGGTGCGAGGATTCCTCAATGGACTGAGCAGCCATGCCCCATTCGGGTACGCAGAGTCACCTGGGTGTGAGGGACACAGAGAACCGTTGCAATTCCAACTGGACAGGGGACAGCATCGCACAACCAGCACGCTACACCACTCCACATACTCACCAACAATACAGGCACGATCCTGTTGCATATTGGACATCAGTCGTGGCAAGATGCTGTTGCGCATTATGTGTGCGTCATGGGCCGAGCCTGGGAACTTTGCACACACGTGGGTGATCACCATGTCCGCAAGGCACACCACTTGCACATTCAGGGAGTGCGTGTGCTTCCTGTTGCGGTACAGGTGCTCAGTGGCCTGTGGTGGAACAAGGCCGACATGTGTGCAGTCAATGGCTCCAACGACGTGTGGGATTCTGCCAAGGGCATAGAATGCACCCTTCACTGCTGCCAATTCACGAGCCCTGGGGAAGCGGACGTACCTGTTTCGGTACAGCATCATGGCTGCCAGTACATCCCTCAGCACCTTGCTGAACATGGGCTGGGACATCCCTCCTCCAATGCCCACTGTGTGCTGGAATGACCCAGTGGCGAAGAAATGCATGGCGGCCATCACCTTAGCCGTGGGGGTGACAGCAGTCGGATACACCCTGCGGGGACGGAGATGGGGTTCTAACATGGCACACACTCGATGCAGGCTTGGCCTGTCCAGCCGAAACTTCCTAATAACCTCTGTATCGTCCATGTCCGCCAGCAATTGGTATGGGCGGTCAATGTTCGGTCTCCGCCTAGGGACAATGGCAGAGGACACATGTCAAAGCAACACGACACATAGCAATTTCGCATACACATCACTGACATGACTGAGCAAGCACATGAGCCACAGCCCAGCTGTCAAGCTGGGACGGCACGGCCACAATACACTTACACAGGTCTCCCAACAATGGCAATGGCTAGTGATACAAACCACTGCCATGTGCATGCACATGGGGATCTAGGCCCCAATGACTTGCGGGGCGTGCTGATGGGGACTGACTGCATATCCGTCAAGCGGCAACGCCACGGCAACATGACTGTCTGCTGAGCATGGAACTGCTTCCGCGGCTGGATGAGTATGGCACACGACGACGACGATGTGGGCACAGGCTGAGCGGCCAAAACAAGTGGGACCTGTGGCACGAGGGGATATAAGACAGTAGTAGGTGTCAGCACTGCACCCTATGTACAGCACTGTACGGATCACACCTCCCGAAACATTGACAGGTGTCCACATTGACAGCCCCATGCCAAGACGGCTGTGTGCTTGCAGTCACACGTCACAGGTGAGAGGTTACATTGCACGTGCCAGGTGGCAGACGTACATAGTGGGAGCTGGCATGTGTGTGCATGTGTCTCCTGTTCAGGATCCACCAGATGGGCGCTGACTCTGTACTGACCATTGGACACAGCATGTTCCGTGGAAGGCTTGTGTGTGTGGGATGGTGGCACTGGATGTGCCTCCGTTGGGTGGGGGCCATGCACAGGGCGGGTACGTCGATGATTGCGCATTGTTGGTCACGGTGGGTGCACCCACTAAGATGTGTTGCCCTGTGTTCAATTCCTATGTCCGCATGATGATGGACTGTAGATGTGGGCAGACTACACATTGGTCGATGTGCTGTCTATATGCATGTGCCTTCACACCAGGCACAGCTGCCCCTGCACATGTGACCCCTGCTGGACTCGCTGCTGGGTCTGTGGAGCTGATGCACCTTCTGCGCGTGGGGCGGACAGCTCTCCTCACTTCCCTCATTGCGCATGTCATGACTTTGCCGCAGGTGACATGGATCATGGAGGGCCCACATGTACGCGTGGGTAGGCTACACATGATTGTACACTGGTCGCCACCCCCAGTCAGTGTTTCGAATGGGAAGGTTGTCGTGCTGGTGGTATGTTCGATGTGGCGGATGGGCGGGCCTAGGTGCGGGCTTACATTCCGGACATGGGGGTAGTTGGATTGGCGACTAGTTGCAGTACACACGGGACACGTCTCTTCCTTTCCACATCTGGGTCATCCCTTGTACTTACTGACAGTGATACAGTCATCTTCGCCCCAGCCCTCATGTCCTCCCCTCGCTCCCCCAATATGCATGCTCACCTGCGAGGCTAGCGCCTGCACAGGCAGCCCCAAGCTCGCACCAGAGAGGGCAAGGAGTGTATGTGTGGGTCCAGTTGCACGAGTGGGCTGTCTCAGGGTATGATGTGTGGCGGGACGCCGTCCACCTGCGTGGTGCCCCAAATGGAGACCCGGCCTGCATGGACTATGCATCACAGTCTTCGCCTTCCGGATCCGCCACCTGCGACACCCAGTGGCTGTGGCTGCCCTTGCGGCCAGGCCGCGTCCGTCTGTGGCTGATGGCCCACACATTCACTCTTTGGCCTCTCTGGGGAGGGCTCGGGGTGGTGGCGCACGCGCTTGCACTTAGTCGCAATGGCATGTGGCGTGGTTGGTATGATGGGCAATGGATGGGATGGTGCGAGCCACCTCCTGTGACGTCAGTGCTGCTCGTGCTGTGGTGCGTCCCCCTACACTTCCATTTGACTTGTGCCATGCTAGACATTGAGGTTCTATTGCCTGCGTGATATGACCAGGAGGAGCGCGAGGAGACCTCTCACACACCATGCTCCACTGCCATCCCGTGCCCTGTATCGCCTGTGCGGATTGACTATGTTGGGGTTACACCTGGTCGACTGGGGCTGTGTGTGCCTTGTCAAGGGGCATGGCGGGCGCACGACAGGATCCAGCTTGTCCACAGAGGGTGGGCTGAGGTGCGCCTGGTACCGCTTTGTACGTGTGCCCGGCTGCTGTGCACACACGTGTTCACTCCCCCCGACAGGTGTCCTCTCACAATGCCCAGGGAAGCGGTGGTGTACTGTTCATGACCCCTCCCAACACGGCGTGCTCCAACTTGGCATGTGCGCATCTACCCGTCGCACCCACCCACCTGAGCACTGCGTCCATACGACTTCACACGACACATGTGTGTCTTCCACAGTAGTGCTACTCATTTGCGTTGACATCCAATACCAGTGGACTACATGGTCATGTCACGACTGCCGTGTACTTCACATACTCTCATCCTCTCTCATTCGTACTTGTGAAATGAGTCAGCGGAGACAGTTTTGGTTTCAAACATTATATTGAGTCTTCTGTCCTCTGTGATGCAGTATAGTGGACACTACTGGCAGCGGAATACATGTTGAGGATATACTGAGCATGATTGCAAATGGGATAGGGTGTGGGGTTACATGTGATTGGCTGTTGCATGTGGGATGTGGGCTTCAGAGTGACATCTGCTTGGCCAAGGCTGTGCTAATGTACATTTACGTATAGCTGCGGAGCTGCGGACTTTGACACAGACGGTATACATGTAGCCTACCAGACCGCTTGGCATCATGGGCACAGTCCATCTCAGTTCCATGTGACAGGTTTGCTGCGGTTGTTCCTCATGCACGCGTGCATGTGAGATGACATCAGGGCATGTGCTTGCGTGCATGCAGCGGCGTGCCACTTGTTGTTGCACTGTGGTGGTTACTGGACATGTCACAGTCACTGGGGTCGTGTTGTTGTTGTATGCACTTGTCGTCCATGCAAAGGTCCTGGTATGGGATTCCCGGGGCGGGGGTGGGAGGGGTGCAGCACCCACAGACTCCAGGCGACCTATTCATGTCCACTGAGCGGTGTGTGTGTCCATGGGCACTGGATCCATGTCGTGTCCTGGTTGTTCGTGCAGTTCCGTCCATGTGGGTGCGATACACAGAGCCCATGCCACTGCCTCCCACGATGCATGCGGTGTTCCTGGATGTGATGGGGAACAGTGTGCATGTCCCGGTCATATCCGATGTCATGGCGATGTCGTTGATGGTGTGGTTACAGTTGCCGGTCGTTTGGTATGGCTGTTGTGGTGGTGACTGGCCAGTCCGTGCGGAAGCTAAGCATGGGTGCGGGGTTGGACATCATAGGTCACTCGGGGAACCTGCGTTGTGGTCCGACAAATTTACAGGTTGTCAGGTATGCGATGCCGTCCAGCAGGGCTTCCATGTCATTGGTGGTGTACATGTTTGCCAGCCAATGTAGCGGATGGTGGCTGTCAAGGTGTTGTTCGTAAGTTGTCCCTTGGAGGACCATGATGGGGCATGCTGGGTGACATTTGATGTAGCTGTTCTCGATGATCCGTCGTGTGGAGGCACAGTGGTCCCATTTCAGTGCGGGTGCGATGTTGGCCACATACGCCATGCCCCCATAGGCAGAGCAGGCCCTGTCGTGTGCGTCCAGAGGGAGGAGTAGTGGTAGCAGGTCCGCCTTCAGACATGCCGGGTTGGAGAGGCATATCTCGACGGGATGCTGGTAGGGACACCTTCGACAGTAGAAGACGGGCATGACGCAGCTGAACAATGTGATGCGGTAAGTCAGTCGGTAACTTACGTTCAGCAGGGACAGGAGATCGCATCCCAATGTATGGAACAGGTTGGTTTTGTACAGCTTGAGCTGTTCGGCGTAGTTGGGTAGGTGTGTTGCGGTTGCCATTTCGCAGCGGTTCGTTGAGGTGGCGTGCTCCGGCTGTGTGTGCAGTCTGCAATGTGCACGCTCCGAGGTTGCTGTGAGCTCTGTGTAGTCGTAGGGAGACAGGACTTGTGTTCTGTTGGCTTGTTTGGAGGACACGGGCCCTCTTCCCACATGCTTCTCAGACAGTTCAAGGTCAGTGATGTGTGACTCCTTCCAATTAACTTGCATGTGGCCGACATGGGGGAGTGTTTTCTTCTTTCTTCCCCGTCCGTTGTGTGCTTCTGTGATATGCGCTATCTGCCCTGTGGTCGGTCTCCTCGGCAAGCCTGTGTTGGTCTATTCTTGGACAATGGCTGTATTCACCGGCTTCTGTCGTAGGGCTGTGGTTTCGGAGTTGGAATGGAAGGTCATTCAGTGCTGTCTGCTCTCCCTTGTGTGGGCGGCAGGCTGCCTTTCCGCTCTGCGTTGGGCCTTGTGTGTGAATGTTATTCTTGGGCCACCTGTTGTCGGTCCCCGGGCTCTTTGGTGTTCCGTTTTATATGTCTTGTTCATATGTGCAGGGTGGTATGGGTGTTTCAGTGTGGTACTGGCGTTCCTCTGCCCGAAGGGGCCCTGCTTCTCCTAGTTGGTGTTGCCGCCGCTGTGTGCTACGCCATGTTTGTTACACTGGGGTGTGTCCTGCTGTTGCGTGTCTTCACTGACATGTGTGCGTCGGTTGTGTGGCGTTGGGTGTTGTCCGTGAATTGGGCGTTGGGGACATGTCTGTGGCAGGCCTGTCACGTGTCATGTGCGTTCGGGGTGGGGCTGATGTGTGTGCTGCTTGGTTGTGTCCCTGTGTCTGTGTGCGACGCATGCATGGCGCTGCGGTTGGCCTCTGCGTTGTGCGCATGTGTGGCGGCGTCATCGGCGCTTTGGGGCCGTGACGGGGTGGTTGGTTCCTAGTCCCAGGTGGTGTGTACACATGTGTTCCGCGATGTTACCATTTGGCCTGTGTGTCATATGTGGATGCAATGGTGGATGTGTAGTGTACACGCGCTGGTGGGGGTTGTCCGCTTTTTCCGCCCTTGCACTGTGTGCGCTGTTTGCGTGCACTTGTTGTGTGTGTGCCTACCTGCGTCTCCGCGGTACGTTGCGTCCTTGGTGGTGCATCAGCAGAAGCATGGGGAGGGCCTGCAGTGCTGGATTCATGCTCGGGGTGCCGCTTCTTCGTTGTCCGTGCTCGGCATCCGTGTTACCGCTTCGGTTTGTCGTACGGTATCTCTTGGCCGTGGGAGCCGTTTGTTTGCGGCATCGTAATTTATGCGCCGGGCGGGACGTGTTTCGCCGGACGGTGTGTGTCAGTTGGGCTGCGCCGCTACGTGTACGGGCGCACTTTGATGGCGGACGGTGTTGCTGGCTTGCCGGCGGTGTTTGGCCTACTTTTCGCATCGTAATTGGACGGGCGTGTGGACTGCTGCGTGCCGGCGGTAACTGGTGCTTTTTGCATCCGCCAGCACGGCGGTGGTGCTTCCGCCCGCCATCGTAATGGGCCCCTATATTTTTACAAACAATAATATTGAATTCTATATTTTAAAAAAATGATATTTCTTACCTTCAAATCGATATTCTTGACCACGATATTCTTGCTGTGGATATTTCTCACTGAAGGTATTTAGGACTCAATATTTCTGTGTTTCGAAATTTCAGACTCTATATTTTGTCTGCACACCCACCTCAATATATCTGGCCACTTATATCGACTTCCATCATCCAGCCTGGAATCTTGGTAGTCAAAAAAATTACCCCCCCTCCCTCCTCACACACATGCACACACACACACACACACACACACACACACACACACAGACACACACACTCTCTCTGTCTCTCTTTAAACTTAAATCTATATGGTTTAATGGCTTCCTGTGTACGCGGCCCGCCATTCTGGAACAGTTACCGGGGGACCCATGACATGCCCTCCATGGCCATCGTCGAAAAAGCCTCTCAGAACTCACCTATTTGAAGTAATGTAATGTGAAGACCTGCCCCAAAAGGCCTCATGTTTTTGTGTGCATAATACATTTTCCCAAACAATCAACCAATCTATATATGTTTCTGTGTTATGAAGACATCGGCTCAATAAAGCCAAGATGCAGTTTGGTTGGTGGTGTACGCTTCATAAATAAACTTAGGCATTAATTTGGAAAAGTGTGTGAATTGAATGGCCTACAGAAAGTTAAAAATGCCTGAAAGAGGTCTAGTCTGTTACTTGTGTTTGTGTGCCTGCATTAGTGGTTGCAAGCGTTTGGTATTTGTTCTAAGGCACCTCGATTTTAATTCAGCCCTTCTCAGGGGCATATTCTCAAGAACGTGTGATAACCATCGCAAAAGTAACTTAACGCAACCTTCAACATCGCAGTCTATTACGGGAAATTAACGCCTTGTTAACCAAGTATTCACAACACGGCGGTACCATGCGATAGTCCCCAGATAATGCATCAACTGACCGCGTTAAAATCAACGCCACGCCACAAAACTGCGAAACACTAACGCAAAAAAAGCTGCGATGAGGCCAATCGCGATACGAAAATCAGCGAAACCCAGCTACAGGCCTGCAATCCACATGCGTCAGGCGGGAACAATCACCATAAAAGTAGAAAAAAAATAGACAAACAAATGCAACAGCGAAGCACAATGGATGTTGCCGGAGCAAGTACTGAGGAGAACCAGAACCCCACAAGCCCCCCGGAGGACCATCCTGGGACTTCGGGGTCAGGGAAGGGCAAGGACAAGAAGAAGAGGAAGACGAAGTTCAGTCCGCAGGAAAACAGGATCCTGATAACGGAGGTGACAGAACACCATTAACAACTGTTCGTCACCTCCACTGTGTCATTGGCAACAAAAAATACAATATGGCAGTCCATCGTGGACAAGGTGAATGCAGTCGGAGTGCTGAAGAGGACAATGGATGAGGTCAAGAGGCGCTGGAATGATGTCAAGCGCAAAACCAAGCTGAAACTCGCCAACAACCTGAAGGCAGCAATGCAGACTGGAGGTGGGAGCCCAGCGCCACAGGAGGAGCCGGACGACATGGAGGAAATGGTGTCCACAGTCATCAGTGGGGAGACGGTGGCAGGAGTTGGGGGCCTGGACACTGCTCAACAGGACCCCACACAACAGCAACAGGGTGAGTAACGACCAGGGCCTGGGGGGACGGGGAGAGATGGGCACAATGGCACACATGCACAATTAAGTTGAGCACATCTGTGGACAAACCATGCCCCAGACCACCAACTCCCACCAAGAGACCAATGTACCCAAGTATGCAACATGTCAGCACTGTACAAGCACAGACGTCAAAGGCACACCTCATGAAAGGGATAAGGGGCAGCAAAATCTGAGCTGCAGGGGCGACTCCCCCAAAATGCAGCACACACATCACATGCAGAGCACATCTACATTGACAACGATGTGACACAATCCGCAAAACACCTACAACAGAACACAGGACACAACTGGTGCCGCTTGGGTGCAGACACTGGCCAATCACAATTGGCATTGCAGAGAAATGTGCGTTGATAATGTACAAGTACAAACACACACACGTCTGTTGTCGAAATGTCCACTGTCCCCCATCAAATAGGCAGCTCCTCCCAAACAGCCACAATGTACCCAGTCATGCTGTCTGTATGTAAACATGTACAATGCGACAACATACATGTGGACACATTGTTAAACTGCATCTCCCCTTCACATTGCAGAGGGAGAATCAACACCTCCTGCAGAGCAGCCCGACCCTCTCTTCTCTGGAGACGAAGAGGACAACCACAGCTTCGACTCTGACGCCCTCCAACTGCTCGTGGACAGCCTACGCAGCCCACTTCCAGGAGCTGGGCAGCCCAGCTGCTACGAGGAGACCCCACCCCCTGCACAGACCACACAGCAGGCAGCACCCACCACCACTGCTGCCTCCCAGGACCCCCACGGAGAACACATGGCCTTCCAACGCCGTGTTTTGGGGTGCCAGGAGAATCTGGCTGAACAGGTGCGGGTGGGCTTCGACCGCATGGCAGACAAACTAGATGCCATACGTGGGTGTCTCAGTCCCATCAGGGACCACTCACGGTCCCTAACGGACACCCACAGTCTGGTCCATGCTCTCCAACGGACCATGGCTGACATCGCTGGAGCCCTGACTCAGAGAATAGTACAACTGTCCAGTCCGAGTGGTTCTAGCGATGTCACACGGGAGTTGGGAAACATGCGGAGTATAATGGAGACCATGGAATGGGTGAATGCGGAACGAGCGGCTGCCACGGCTGCACAGGTTCCTCAATGACCTCAGGACCCTCCTCATGGCATTGCTGCCACAAGGCCTGGCGCGGATGCATGCTGCTGCCACCACTCCATCCACATCTCCGCCCCTGAAGTGTCAGTGCCACACAGTGCGGCAGACCTTCCACCTCCGGCCACTGATGTGTCACTGCCACACAGTGCTGGAGACAGAACACCACCACCCACACGTGAGGCACATGAAACAGCAGAGAACGAAGATGCGGATGATTCTGCTCCCGTGGTAAGAAGGATGCAGCAGCATGCATCTCATCCATAGGTCCGGCTTCAGCTTGGTACTGCCCTCAGCATCATCACCTTTCACTGTCCCCCGATGCACTCTGCGACACTCACCTTGGACCTCGACATGGACTGCCATATGCTGTTTGATCGCCATTGACACAGCAATCAGACTGCGGACTGAACTCTTCCTCTTCCTTTGGACTTGTCATTCCCTGAAGGACCCTGGCTGGCCCTCCACGGGACAACATCGTCATGAGGGGTTTGCATGGCCCTGTACTGTTCCAGATGCAACACTACACTGAATGTGCATTAAACATTCATATTCACACAGATGTGTCATGTCTATGGTCTTTCAAGTGTCGAAGTATGGATGAATGTAGGCTCACTGGACTCCTCTTATGTCCATGTGGCTCATGTCGTAGAACAGGGGTCACAGGGTGACACATTGCCCAATGCGGTCCGGGTGGCGCTGACACAACAACAGGGACACACGCATGAGTTACTTCCTTGTCCAGCCCAGTACGGAACCACGCCCAGGGCCCCGGGGTCATATACAAACCCTTATGCTGGACTGGCATACGCCAGGCCAGCCCACCCCGCTTACGCTCACAGGGGAGGCGGCAATGCTACATGTCCCCTGTCTTTCCTGTAGTGATCTGCTGCTCACAGGTCTAGTTGTCAGCATGCCACAGCCACTCCCTCACAGCTGGTTTACACCCACACCACACCCATCCAGCACACACGTCACAGGACATGTGACCCTGCCAATGAAAAGGGCCGGGCGCACGTGCTCAACGCCATTTCCACTCTCTATCTGGGTGCATCCGTGTGGTTTTAATGTAGGCATGAGGGCCTCGGGCCCTGCAACTTCACATTCCCCAGGACTGGAGGTGACATGATGGCGTCCACAACACGATACCCAATCATACAGGGTCCATGACTTTGGGACACAGACTTGGTGGCACCGGAATCATTGCGGCCGGCACAGGCACACCACCACGGGACGGTGACTTTGGGTGCACTGAGGTAGGGGCACCTTAAGTGCTGAGCGGGTGTGCAGCCTGCGATGATGCCCCGTACAGGCCGTCTGGACTGCTCAGGATTTGTGTGCCCTGCTGGACCGCAGTGTAGGCCAGAGCCAGCGGGCAGCGCAGGCCTACTGCCACGTGGCGTCGCATCCCGGATCACAGAGTTAGTGGCACCTCAAGGGCTGAGCTGGTGTGCAGCCTGCGATGATGCCTGGTGCACTGGTATGTCTTCTGCTATGGCGAAATCAAGACCCAGAATCATATGTGAGACCTGGTGGCCTGCGGAGCGGGGCTGCATGATGTGGAGGGTGCCATGTCCGCGGGCCCCGGGCATGTGGCTTGCAGCGGCACATGGTGGGCCATCATTATTACACGCCAAGGGCGGAAGGTGAGCAGTGAGGCCTGGGTGCGCAGGGGCGGGCATGCACCGCTGGGCGGTGGGAGTGGCTAGGGTACATCTGCCTGGGTGCGCAGGGGCGTACAGGCGATGATGTCTTGTGCAATTGTATGTACATTGCCATTCATGTGTCTGGACTCTGTTTCAGATGACGGATCTGTTTCAGATGTGTGACCTGGTGAACTGCACTACATACAGGCACGTGGTTGGAGACACACCTGTGGCAGCAGGTGGGCAGTGTGGCCTGGGTGCGCGTTGTCGGCACTCTCTCTCCCTGTCCATCTCTTCTGATATCTGTGTCTCGCTCCCCCTCTCTGTCCGTCTTTCTCTCGCTCCCCCTCTCTGTCCGTCTTTCTCTCGCTCCCCTTCTCTGTCCGTCTTTCTCTCGCTGCCCCTCTCTGTCCATCTTTCTCTCGCTCCCCCTCTCTGTCTGTCTTTCTCTCGCTCCCCCTCTCTGTCCGTCTTTCTCTCGCTCCCTCTCTCTGTCCGTCTTTCTCTCGCTCCCCCTCTCTGTCCGTCTTTCTCTCGCTCCCCCTCTCTGTCTATCTTCCTCTCGCTCCCCCTCTCTGTCCATTTTTCTCTCGCTCCCTCTCTCTGTCCGTCTTTCTCTCGCTCCCTCTCTTTCTCTCTCTCTCTCCTTCACTCTCTCTCTGTCCTTTGATGTGCGCAAGACACACCTTCTCATCATGATTTTTGTCTTGCAGGCTGTGACCTACGGATTGTCCCGAGGGGAGCCGCCATGTGTCTTCATTTCTGTTCTGTGTTTCTTTGAATAAATTTTCATTTGTTACATCGAAGGTGGATGTGTGATGCTCATTTTTGTGACGGCACATGCATGCCACCAAATGTGATTGTGCGACATCAGGCGGATTATTTGGTACATGATTCCGTGTAGTTGATGTGGCATGTCTTTGGCTGGGGGGGGGCCGGAGGCGTCCTGGGGGTGGTGGCGGTGGGTGTTGTGGCCCTGATGGGGCTCTGAGCTGCATGATCAGTGGCTCCATGGCATCTGCTGCCCTTCAGGTGTGGCTCTGGGCTCCATTTTTTGGTGCAGGCTGTGGTCCGACTTTGCACCAGGTCAGAGCAGGTGTTACTTTCCTGCTGCTAACGGGCCTTATCGCCTGTTTTGTGGTCTTATCGCCGATCTGCCTGGTTGTTGTGAATGTTGCGGTGTGGTGTTGACGCAGCTTTTTGCACGGGAACGCCTACTCTGCATCTCATTAGCGATAGTTGCCGGTGTCATCTGTGGCGATGCTTTCGGCGGCTGATATCGCGGGTTAACTGGTGTTATGGGCTGTTAACACCAGCTTGTGAATGTGGCGATAAATTTATCGCAACTTTGGCTGAGATAAAGTGCCGTTTACTCGGCGATATCTCCTTGAGAATATGCCCCTCAGTCTGTTGTATCCAAGTATCATTATCTGCTTCTGTGGACCGTCCTTCACCATGTACCAGTCTGCACTTAAGCATCCTTAAAATATTTTTGTAAACAAATGGTACACATGCTGAGAGATCATTTCTCATGCATTCTAGCATCCTTCTTTTAATAATTTACTTTACGAAGAAGGACTGACTTTCAGGGATTTTAATCATTAAGTGTGCTTGCTTACTTCATACGATCCAGCTATTGCAGAGCCTTTAGTGTTACAGATCTGTAAAACTTAATTTCAGGATCGTATTTTACTTACTTTCATCCAATTATAAAGCAATCTTGCAATTGAGTTTGGGATGGTCCGTGGCGACACCGTCTTCTTTAAAAAAAATTCTGTATGATTTTAGATTTTTAGAGAGCAGCCGTAGGTTGGTATGAGGTTAATTTAGTCAGCCATATTGCTCTATTTTGGCTGGGGCAGCTTTCACCAATGGCATTATTTCCTTGTGTAACTGAATATGATTTATGTTGGGATATTTCATGACCAGCTGGGTAGTCAATTTCCTCTTGCCTGGTAATTTTGATCAGTCAGTTTCTCACAGAGTTGAAAAATGGAGCTCTTATTGATTTCCGCTGGCATCTCCACACGCAGCTTTAGCAGGTATTAGGAGTTAACAAATCTTATTCAGGAAAACGGTCATGTTAGGTACAGATGAGGGTGTAGCGAGCCAGCAGCACAGTTCTGTGTTAATGTTGTGTGAGAACTGAAAAAAGTCGAGTTTCCTTGCTAAAACGTTATAAACATATTTATATTTTTTTTTACCCAAACCATTTTCGAAGATTCTCATCTAAAGGAATATATACTTTGTGTCTTAAATCACCCTATAAAAGTTTGTGGTGAGCAAGCACTCTTTGAATCATCTTCCTTTTTTTAACAGTTCATACTCTTTGAAATGCTCTGGAGTCACCATAACACCTCACTCAACTCAGACTTTCAGGCTTCACAGTTTGACAGCTGTGTGGTACAATGTTGGTACTAACCCTGGTTAGGTGGGTCCTGTGACCATTGTACAGAACTGACTCCTTCAGGTCAACTTAAATTTTGTCCAAGATGTTTCTATCATTTCTCTGAAAGAAGGTGAATTGTCTCTTCTCCTGAAGAGAGTGGCCTGGCTTTTAGAGACCAGAGCAACTTTTGGAACGTTACTGTTATCCCTTGAAAAATGGCCAGTACTGCCATTTCAGACTTACCTCATGTGCCTTCACTTGCTTTGTTATCGTTGTTAGAAGCTTTTTTCTTGGTATAGCACCAAATGAATGTCCTGATAGGCGGTTGGTAATGACAGGCTGTGCTAGATTGCTCAGTTTCTCGATATCTAGGTGGCCATCTCAATATCTAGGTAGCCTTTTAGACAGTTGTAGGAAAGTGCCCCTTTTTGCATAGTTGCCCCCACTTTTTGCCAAACTGTTGATGTACTTTGATTGAGTGTGTCCTGGGTTCCTGCCAACCAGGTACCCCGGGCCTATGTTCTTTCCCTAAACTGTACTCTTGCAAAACCCAATCGGCAACTCTCTGGCCACATGCAAGTCCCTGGTTAAATGTACCATAGGTACCAAGGACGCTGTAACCAGGGAAGGCCTCTAAGGGCTGCAGCATATATTGTGCCACCCTTAGAGGCCCTGTACCTTTACACACACACACACACTGCCATTGCAGGCTGCATGTTTTGGAGCAGAGCAAAGTGAAGAATCGACATGGCACACATCCCTGTGTGCCCTGCCTACAATCCACTGCCCTGCCTACAATCCACTGCCCTGGCATAGGTAAGCCACCCCTCTAGCTGGGTGCACTATACCAATGGCGAGGGTATAGGTGCCTGAGCCCTGTACCCCTACAGTGTCTAAGTCAATTCATAGACATTGTAAGTGCAGTAATGCCATAAAGAGTATAGGGTGTTGGGAGGTTGTCATTACGAACTCCACTGCACCATAATGGTTTTACTGAAAACTGGGAAGTTTGGTATCAAACTTCTCACCACATTAAACCCACTCTGATGTCAGCATGGGATTTAATGAAAAATGCACTTAGAGGGCAAAACTGGCCTAAGTCTAGTGTCCTGGCTGAGTGGCTGCTCGCGAGCTGCCACCACCAGACATGTTTCTGGACCCCTGGGTCGAAAGCCTGCCGCTCTTGTGGTCCTGAAACAATGCACATCCTGGGACGAGGTGCCAAGCCTCCTCCCCCAGGATGGGCTGGGTCCACGAAGGTGAAGCTTCAAAGGCTTGCCACCTTTGTGAGCTACCCCAGCCATTTGATGCTCCCAGCAACTGTCCCCCACCGGTTCTGTCCCCCACTTTGGATGGGAGAATCGACAGGAAAACCAAGTTAGGAGGAGAGGTGTGCCCACCTTTGTCAATCCCACCCCTCAGGTGGGGGAGGTGAGGTGAAGCACAACTCTCTGTCCCCGCCATCTTGCAGATGGGGGGATCCAGCCAGCCAGCCAGAGTGAGGCCTATGCCCCGTTCCCACTCGAAGATAGCATAATACCCACCCCAAGGAAGGGACCCATTGTTCCCGAACTGTACCTACCTGTAAAGCCCCTAAATCTAGTATTTAGGGGCAACCCCGAACCTTGCCTCCTCAGACAAGACCAGAGCCGAAAAGAAGAATCAAGAGAAGAAGGACTAAACAGCAAGGTGGAGAGAAGAAGAGGAGGACAAAAACTGACTTGGCCCTAGCCCTACCGGCCTGTCCCGACCGCAGACTCCTCCTGCTCAGTGTGTCCTGCAGCCAGCAGCCCTCAAAAACCAGGAGAATCTGCCCTGCCTTGCAACTAAAAAGGACTTTGCCTCCCATGATTACTGGACATGCTCAAAAGTAACTGACTCTGACTCTGGCTGACTCTGTGAGTCTCCCCCACTCCGCTTCCGGCGCCCGAGCCCGAGCCCAAGTGAACCAACACCCTAAGGAGGTCCACCCAGCTATCTTAGCCTGGAGTCCAGTGACCCCTAAACCTCAACAAGGTCCCAAATCCAACCTGCAGCCAAATAACTGAAAAGTCCCCTGAACTTCGACCGAAGGCGACACCCTGACCGACTCCATAACCGAAGCAGTCCAGAAAAAGCAACTGCGACCGTCTGACCGACTCCGTCACTGCACGCTTGCGGTCATAGGACGATGACTCCCAAAGCCCCATTCGCCTCAACCACGGCTGACCGACTCCCAGGGAACCGCGACCGAATCTGCAGCATTAACCAAAACTGCATCCTACACCCGGCCGCCCCTGCACCGCTGGTGGTGTAGTTCTTGTGTTGGCCATTGGGCCCTACAGTGCTGAACTCGACCCCAGGAGCTTTTGTCCCCCAATCTAGTGGCAAGTCCCCAATATCACAACCGTACGTAGCCATTTGGCTAACATGTGGTCCATGCACTCTGCACCTGGCCGCCTCTGTGCCGCTGGCGGTGAAATTCGAGTGCCCATTGACAGGATCCTACCCGTGGACCCGTAAGCTTAGTTCTGCCTTTTCAGGACTAAATGTGGCTCGTTAGCAATACTGTGAACCTGTATTAAGTTTGCAAAAAGCATTGACTAATTTTTTCTCTCCCACAGTAACTGTACCAGCCTTGTATCTAGAGATACCTGGCAGAGTAAGAAAAGTAAGTGCACAGTAATATTGACTATTTGCAAATACAAAGTAATTCTACTGCAACTAATTTATTGCCTTCAAACTGTATTTCTACTGTTTATACTTGCAAAGTATCTCTATATTGACCTGTACCAGGCCTGGCTTGGTTCTAGGAAATAAATATAACTAAATAATATTTTTATACAGACTAATTGGTCAGAGTTCAGTCCTTGAGCGTGTGAAATAATCTCTTGCCTGGGTTGTACAATAAATGCTTAGCACTACCCTCTGATAAAGCCTTACTGCTCGCCCACACTACCACAAATAGAGAGTAAGGTAATATCGACTTTTACCTCTGCCTACCTTTTGGGTTCCACTGGACTCTGTGCACACTGTACCTTACTTAGGTATAGTATATACAGAACCAGCTTCCTACAACAGTAGACTGTGGGACTCCATCGTCCATTTTGTCCACTAACAAAGGAGCTGAAGGTCACATCCTTTATCATTCCAATATGGATAATCTCAGTTTGTCCAGGGGACTCTTGCAGTTTGTTAGGCTTGGCCCTTTCTGCAGGGTCATCCTCAAACATTTTGCCTTCACCCTCCTGTTTTCTGAACCCATTTTGCTGGCTTTTAGGACTCTGCACACTTACCACTGCTAACTAGTGCTAAAGTGCTTGTGCTCTCTCCTTTAAACATGGTGAAATTGACTTACACCTAATTGGCATGGCACAACATGTACTTAGAGTCTGTAAATTAAATGCTACTAGTGGGCCTGCAACACTTATTGTGCCACCCACTTAAGTAGACTTTTTGAACATCTCAGAGGCATGCCTTTGCAGCCTATGTGTGCAGTTTTAATCTGCCAGTTCAACCTGGCAAAATAAACCTGTTGCCAGGCCTAAACCTTCCTTTTTAATACATATAGGTCACCCCTAGGGTAAGCCCTACATAGCCCATAGGGCAGGATGCAATTATCTAAAACGTTGGACAAGTACTTTTTAGCTTTACATGTTCTGGTAGTGCATAACTTTTAAATTAGTTTCTCACCTCTGCAAGGCCTCCCTCTCCCATAGGATAACATTGGGTCACCTTATTACATTTAATAAGTGATAACTTTCAATTGGGAGCAGGTAGGAATATCGAGTTTGGTCTCTAAAGAATTGTAATATAAAAGCCTCTTTAATGGTAAAGTTGGATTTTAAGTCACAATTCTAAAAATGCCTCTTTTAGAAATTGGCATTTTCGTGTTCCAACCATTTGGTATCTGGAGGCTGTATCCTGGGTCACATGACTAGGTGTAGCTTGCAGTTGGTCTTTGTGTATTGCTCCCAGCCAATGAGACAAAGGGGCAATAGATGCTGGCGGAAAGGGCCATCTCAGATTTGGTAGGATGGCTGGGCTGTCGCCTACCACACTTGTACATCACAAAGACTATGCCTCAGCACATCCACAATGAGTTTCACACCAGTCTTTTGTGCCCGCTGACAAGCTGGGGCCAGAGCAGGGAGGAAAGAAATTCCCAACACACTTGTGGGTGGACACCTCTAGGAATCTCTCCTTATTCATAGCTGGCACCAAGGATAAATAGTGGACCAATCAAACCCAACTCTTCATTACACCACTAGACCTGTGGAAGACTAAGAAGCACTCCTGTGTTACTCTGTTGCAAGAAGGTCTGCTGCTCTGCTGTCCTGCTGCCTGAGTGAAAAATACTGGGCCTGCATCTTGAACCCAGGACTATAAGAGTGACTCCAAGGGCTATTTGGCTGGCTTCCTGATAAGAGCCTCAGGGACAGAAAAGGCTCCAACCACCTTGACCCACCCTGCACCTGGACTCTGCCTGCTGTGAGCCCTGCCCCCAAAGTGGTGCCACCTCAGTCTTGGACCCTTGAAAGTGGGCCTGAAGGTGCTCTGACAAACCAGCTGTGTTTCTAGCAGAACCAACACACCATGACACATCGCCTCGCAGCCTTGCATTGCTTCTGTGCGATGCATCCCCAATGCAGAACCTTGCAGCTCCTAGGATCAGCCACACCGCAATACATCCTCAATGAAGGACCTCACACGGCAGCCCCTCAGCTCTTCATAACTGGCCCTCTGCAACACATCCTTGATGCAGGACCTCGCAGTGCTCCGAAACCAAGATTTAAAGTACTTGGTTCATCTGGCCTAACTTGGTCCCTGTATCTGGCCCGCACTCCATCATGGTCAGCGTGAACTTGTGATTTGTCCCAGTCTGGCTCAACCAGATAGCCACAGTAGCTTTTTGTGCTTTTTGGCACTATTTTTACCTAAACATTCAAAATTGCGTATCTCCAGTTCTACTAATTTGATTTTTGTCATTTTGGTGTCAAATAATTTTATTAAAATGTACTCTATTTTGTTAAATTGGTGTGGGAGTTTTCTTGTGTCATGTTTTGACTGTTTTATTGAGTGTGCGCTGCATGCATACTTTACACATTGCCTCTAGGTTAAGCCTGACTGCTCTTGTGCCAAGCAATCCGAGGGTTGAGCACAGATTAATTTGGGGTTTGCTTATGTTTCACTCTGCCGCTTGAGTAGGGTAGTAACCCCCTCAGCCAGTAACCCAATTTCTTACACAGTTTGACCACTTCCATGAATTGTGGTGTGCCACTGGGTTCTATCCTGATTTTATGTGATTCCCTTTGATTCAGTATCTATAAGGAACAGTTTGAAGGTCTGGTTTTGGGCTCAGTAATTTCCATTTAACACAGACTAACTGCTCCAGTTATATACAAAATATAGTCTGTGCCTTACATCAAAACCGCAACAGACTGTCACATAGCTTTTCTTGGACTGAATATCAAGACACATTCTCAGCTTAAATCCATTAAAAACGTCATTTTTTTTTTAAATTGCCTTGTTTTTTCACTACTCTTTCCTTCCCTGTTATATTTCTAGTGTTCACTATTAAATCAAATAGCTTTTATGCTCACTTTGCAAAGGTATTAAAAACATCCATGTTTAACTGTTCTTTACATAAGTGGTCATTTCTTTCACAACTGGATTTTAGAAGCTACCATCATGGTCCTGTTCATTTCCCATGGTGGAAAGCATGTTCTCACTGGTATCAAGTTCTCTTCCTTTCAGACTTTGAAGGCTGTTCTTCATCCAGCAGCCCAGTTAATAATTGGTTTATGGGCGTTCAGTCAAATCATTCTCATTTAGTGTACCCTTCAGAACTTCGAATCTATGTTGTATTGTTTTCTAGGCATTCGTCATCTACCCACCTTCAGCTTGACTAAAAACATCAGATTCCGTGTAGTTCCACTGTTGCTTACTACTACCAGGAAAATGTACGGCTTATAATGCCAAATGTTTGCTGGGAAAATCGTTATAAACAGGCCTCTATTGATACAGTTGCCCCCTCAGATAAAGCTGTAAAAGTATGTAAGCAGCACTCAAACAAAGGGAAATCTAAAATAAGTCAAAAATAGTCAAAGTTGGATTAAGTTCAGGGGATATGATTTTTTAAAGTTTTTAGTGCCAAGAAATATAAAAGTGCCAGGGAAGTTTATGGCTTTGGGTTACCAGGTCCTATGCATCTTCCCAATCTGACTGCTATGGAACGCAGATCAGGAAAGCCTTGTAGTTACACCTAGACAACATAGTTATCTTCTCACTTAGTCACAAAAATGTAAGGTAATTTATTGAGCAGGGCAAAGCAGGACACTCTGGTTGACAAAAGCTTCACTAGGCTGCTGCAATGAAGTCAAGCTTCTGCCTTCAGATTTGGCAACAAATGTTTAGAGTGGGACCTACTGGGATTTGGAGCCACTGCATTCGCTTTATCATCCCCTGCTGCTGTTTCCCGATGGCTTCTTCCACTTTCACATTTATTCTGTTTTCTGGAGCTAACAAAAATGTCCCTGGGGCAATGTTGGGAGCTGAGGCTGGAGAGAACACCATGATACCAAATTGGCTGGATGTGTCGCCAAAACCTTCTGTTTTGTCATCAAAAGCTTTGAAAAGTGCAAGCTGGAAATTGTAGCTGCTGAAGTCCTTTCATGGTGGGGTCAGATTGCTGTCTCATTCTGCTCCTGCTTTCTTCCTTTGTGCTTTGCCAGGTTTTTTTGGAGCTCACAGTCTTTGAGCGGAATGAAGGCAAGTGCAGTAGCTGGGCAGGACTCCATATGGTAGATATCTGGATTTCACAGTCCATTTGAAACTTTGCTGCAAAAAGCTCTGAGTGGGACAAACCAGGAAACTTCCAGATGGACACTTTCAGACAGATACCTCATGTACACAACCTTTCAGGGTACTTGATATTCCTTACTCATTTCTCAGGCCAGTACTGAGTCAGCAACTGACTTCAGTGAAATGTTTTGCACATTCCCCTCTATGATTACATCCCCTCCTTGCTCCCCACTTCACATGCAAACATGGAAAATGGCAAAGCTGGGTACAACATATATCTTTCCCACATAAGCTGATACACTACCTAGTAAATGTCACTTGAAATTAATATTATCTTGCACAGTATTTGATATGTACTCATCCATTCATGTTTTATTTAGTTTAATTTTACTTTATTTTAAATTATATTTTTATTCCACCTTTCTCTTTACCAATTATTCTATCGTTTTTCTAATTCTTAGTTTTGGTGAACTTAAGAAATGTTTTAATAAATAAAACTTTTAAGATCTAGAAAATATTTACGAGTTTTAGACTAAGGGGCCGATTCCGATCTCGGCCGGTAGTGCTCCGAATCGGATTCGGCTTAACCGGATCCGATTCGGAGCCCTATTTCCCGACCGAGTCGTACGCGCGTCCGGGCGAGCGAGTACGATGCGACTCGCCGACCGACTCGTCCGGGCGTCCCGACCGCTCTGACCGACTCGTTCCCGGGTCGAACCGCACCGACCGACTCGCTCGGACTCGACTCGCACCGCGCAATGGAGACGTTCCCCGGCCGGGTAAGTACGATGCGCGCCGCGAGCAGTCCGACCGAGCCGCGCACTCCGGCTTGAAAGAGCAGTCGGAGCCGTACTTTGGGGGTCCGTGTCGGACCCTCTGTACGCGTAGCCGCGCGGAGTCGCACACAGGGGGACCCATGGGTCCCCCTACCTGTGCGTGTACGGCGCGAGTCGCTGCGAGGCGTACCCGCTGTAGGGGGCGCCTTGTACGCCTCGCACCCATTGAGTCAATGGGAGCCCGCGTACGCGTTGTACGACCGGCTCCCATTGACTTCAATGGGAGTCCGACCGAATCGAGTCTGATAGCCTACGAACGCATCGTACTCGTTCGGTCGGACTGCTAGGGTCCGATTCGGTCGGAAATCTCTCCGGGTCCGGCTCGGTCGGAGAGATTTCCGGCCCGAATCGGAATCGGCCCCTAAGTTGTGATTGATTTTTAAATGTTCATAAATGCTTCCTATACCTTTTACCAACCAATATTTACTTTTAGGGCTAATGCTCCTTCTGCAGATATATACATTGTGGGTCTCTGATTCAAATGCAGCAAATGCATGACTCATCCCTCTGTCCTTCAAATCTGAGCATGAAACAATCCTGTTTTTCATCTTACTTATAAGCATAAAATTTGAACTAATGAGCTTGGTGAAGCTAACAAATATTAACCTGCAGGTTAAAAGTTTAAATTGGGTAGAAATAACTCATCCTCTTGTCCTTTTTAGGTGGCTGCAATAGTCACTATTTAGGAATAATGACAGCTATCAAAAACCTGTAGGTCAAAGATTTGAATTCAGCAGCAAGGACTCTGCCTTTCACCCAATTGGAGTGGCTAAAATAAATACTATTGAGTAGGGTAATAAGAGTATTCATCACAAATTAATACTAGAAAAAATATTGGTCCCAAGACGATGCAAACCCACAAGCTAGTGAAAGGCATAAATATGGCATCCCCAGGAACTCTTCTCAGAACAATTTCTGGACCTGTGAAAGAACAGAAGAGGGCTCGACCTGCTGTCTGTGACCTGAGACAGGCCCTGAATGACTCAATCTGCTCCCTCTTGTACCCAGAACAAAGACGTAGACTCCAAGGGTCAGTTGGCTGACCTCCTATGTAGTGCCCAGCTGACCAGTACCAACTGAACCTGACTTGGATCCTGCTAGTGACCTCTGCTGGATTGAGGCTTGACCTCAAGTGGTGTTCCTTGGTTTTGTTTAAATGGACTTATCCTACCACCACTAAAAACCTGGGACATAGAAAATGTTTGGACTTTCAGACCCCTGGAGGACAGTGTCCAAGCACTCCAGCCTATGCGCTTAAGGCGTGACCTCGCTGGGCTAATAAAAAAGGGGTTCTCTCACCCAGCGCTTCTCCACAGTTTCATATCTGGTTCATCACACTCTTGGCGGGAAGTTATCCAACCTCATGGAACTCATCGTCAGATGCAGCTGAAGCCTTGCCTCTTAAAAGGATTCCAAGCTCAAAAAAAGAGACTAAGGATCTGATTTAGATCTTGGCGGATGGGTTACTCTGTCACAGTGACAGATATCCTGTTCGCTGAAATATAAATCCCAAAATGGGATTTATATTTCGGAGGACGGGATATTCACTGTGGTGACGGAGTAATCCATTCGTCAAGATCTAAATCAGGCTCTAAGTCAGAAGGTAAAACTTTTGACTGAGCATAGGTGCCAAACCTATCTGAGCAGCCAGAGGACTTCCCTCTGCGCGAAATGTAAATCTCTCCACCTCTGAGCTTTTCCTGCCAAAGTCTATCCCACTTCGTGAGGACTTCCTCAGATCCATACTGCTGCCTTGCTCCACTTTGATTATGACTTCCAGAAAAAAGACTACATCCCAAGGTAAACCTGGGACTGGGTTGAATCTGCTTGCTGTAGTCATCCCGAGGTCCATCACGATCGTCCTCAAATAATGCCTAGTTCCCTTTCTACCATGACTATTGACTAGCATTGGCACTTTGCAGCACTATTTTTCCTTAAATCTTTAAAAATAAATATATCCAGATCCCTTTCTTGAATATTTGTCATATTGTGTTGTTGACTTTTTATCTGTTTTGGTACTTCTAAATGCTTCACACATTTTCTCCATATTAAGCCTGCGTGCTCTGTTCCATAGCGATCAGGGGTTGATCCTTTGACCGGACATAACAATTTAGTGACTTTATAAGTTGTGGCAGACTACCATCCACTCCAACTAATAATTCTCTTTCTCACACTTCAGCATTATGTCCAGGCAGAGTTTAATTTCATGAGGCCACCATGGAGGTCAGAAACCACTCTTTAAAACACAGGTAAATGAATCAGCAACAAAAGAGTTACTCATTCATTCATTCAATAAATCTTTATTCGGCTTGAACAGCCATAAAAGAATAAAATAATAATACAGATATCAGTATAAACAGCCATAAATAAATACAGTAGTAATGCAGATATCAATAAAAACATTCAATTGATCAATTATGGCAGCATACAATTTCAGCATACAATAAATGGGTGTACAGTAATACTACATCCATCATTAAAAAAACATTCAGTGGGTCAATTACAGCATCTTCGACTGACATTATACAATAACGGGACACATACTTAAAAGCGTCACAAAGAGTACTACTGACCATATCGCTTCCTAATGTAAAGTGCTTCTCTAGTAAAATTTATAGCAGCTAGGCAAGCTTCTGGGGTTTCCAAGTTGGTTAAAAATCTATAGCCTTCAAGATATGAGTTAAAAAAGCAAGCGCACCAAACAGGGATTAAAAACTTTCTTCTCACAGATTTATAAAGTCCACAAAAAGTAGAAAGTGCAAAGTGCTTTGACTCGAGGTACTGTCACACGGGCATGGTGGTAGGTTATCCTACCACCCGCCTTGGACTGGAAATGCCACTAAGAAGTGTACAGTACTCATACGTATCCTTGTCAAATATAATCTGTATTGTGTATTTTCTATAAAACTAAGATAAAATTTCACCTCCCAATTAAAAATCATGCACTCCAAATTTGATGAAAGTTTATGTACACATTTGCCTTGGGCCTTTTCATAGTAGGCAATCTTATCTAAGGCTTTCGCTGCACGTGGTATTTGAGTTGGTTTTTCAAACAGCCCACTGAGCCCCAGCTGCCTAAACCTGCTGCATATATATGCAAGCCAGGGAATACTATCAGCGTTATCCAGGGCCAAGCAATGCTGAAGGATGAGCCTAGAGAATCCTAATTCTGGTCTATTCCAAACATTTATCCATAGAAGTAATGAAGCCAACCCCACACATTCCTCTAAAAATTGTAAGTCTGCCTCTGAATGACAAAAAAATTTGAAGTTCTCTGTGGTGCCATCAATAGTCTCTAAAGAAAACCATTTTCTAAAATTTGAAGTCTGGAGCAGCCAAAATACCCCCACACTCCCGCCCCATATGAAGCAATGGAAAGACACTTGACATTAAAAAGAGCTATCATTTCTTTTACAGTTATATGACCCAATTGTATTGCAAATTGGAAGATTGATTCTATAGCTCCATTGGTTTGTTGAGCCTTTAAGATTAGCAGTGGGCCCTAACTTAGCTGTGAGTTAAAAAGAAGACTCAAATAATAGAAGTTAGATACCTTAACTGCCAGATTCCCCTGGATTTAGTTATTTTTGGCCCGCATACCATTACGTTGGATTTATGATGATTTATTTTCAAATCCAAAGAGGACATAAATTTAAATTTAACAAAGGCTTCCAGAGCTTGTTGCAGACTGTTTGCTGTTCTAGCTAAGATGAACCCATCATCTGCATAAAGTAGAAGGGGGATAGGCCGAGTGCCTATTCTCGTAAAATCCAACTTCTCTTGCAGTAAGCGGGCCTCTAAACCATTTATGTAGATGAAGAATAAAAAGGGAGCCAAGATTCATCCCTGCCGGATGCCCTCGGTCAAGACTATAGAGGGGGTACACTCACCTCCTGGGCCATACCGAATCTTCACCATAGTAGTTCCAGTGGAGAATGACAAGGGTATTCTTCCATCCCCATGTCACCCATCATATCCCAGAGTTTGTTTTTATTTTCGACATTGCCAAAAACGCCAGGACTTTGGCGGGCCGATTCGAGTCAAGCTGTAAAGATAACACTATCTAAATTATTGGTTCCTACGGCCTGGTTTCTACATCAACCTGCGAGACAAATATTGTTTGGAGACACATTTAAAGTCTCTTTTCTCAGACCACTTTCCATTATGATATTATGCTGCTAGATTGCTGACACCGAATACTAAGGACCTTTTCTAATTGGACTAGGATTTTTGTCCTGTTAGACAAAGTAATATTTGCTCTGAAGAAGCCCCTATGTGGTGGGACGAAACACGTTGGCTGTACTTGTGTGTCCTTAATGTGAAACGACTATTAAAAGAAAGAATACAACAAACATACAAGTCAATTTGATGCCTTATTTTGGGTTTCTCTCATACAGTTTTTCTGATAGATTTATTGACATTGAAAGAGGTGTGACTTCAGTGACATAGTTTGTCTTATTGACTAATTACTAGATTAAGATAGTGCTACTTCTCCTATTAGTTTTGTGAGTTTGGCACGGGTGACAGTGTTGAATGCACTTGACAAGTCCATGAATGCTAGATGTAGAGAACTCTTCATGGACTTGGTATATTTGCCCACAATAGGTGACAAATTTGGACACTGCTAAAACCATGCCCATAGCTTGTCTGAAGCCATATTGGACCTCTGATAGGATGTTATTTAAGGTAGCCCATCCTTCTAGAGGGATAAAAGTACCCTCCCTAAGATCTTAACTGCATTAGGGAGATAGGCCTATAACAAGCGGGTCGGCTCTATCCCCCCTTCTTAAAAATTGGGAGAGTTACTTGTTATTAAACATATTTCTCAGTGAGATAATCTTTCTTTTTATATTGATCATTTTTTTCAAATTTGTGTGGATTAGCCACAGATTTATGAAAATGTTCTATTTTTATTTATCAAATTACATGAAACCTGAATGTCCTTTAAACAAGGTTGACATCCATATTCCTGCAATGCAAACCTGCTTTGCATTTAATCATATACCATGTTTGTGTAGTTAGTACATTTGTGGTACTGGATAAAATGAATACATTATGTATTAGTATGTTTGTTTTATGGGATATCTAATGTGTATAATTAGCATTGATGTGCTTTGATACTTGAATAATTATGCAGAGCCTTTATGAGGACTGGGCTGTAATGCAGTGTCCATTGGTTGTAGGCTCACAAATACACAATATGCTTCTGTGGTTATTTTTCTTGCTGCAAACACATTGACTTTAGCCCTCATTCTGATGGGGCCAGTATTTTGGATTTGAATGCAAAATCAGGTTGTGTCTTAATCAGGGATACAACTTGTATGGTACTACTACACTTTTTGTAAAACCTGGTGAGATTTGGGGCGGAGAAGTACTTCAAATATTCTTTTGTAGCTTACAGCAAGAGAAAACAATCAGTATTTTTTCATTTGGCTCCGTTTGGTCGCTCAATAATCCCAGTTGTAATTATATTTGAATTTAACATCTCCGTGTAGTATGGCATGATAGGTAAGTGCCCAAAATGTTCAGTGTCTCTCTTTGGTTGCTCAGCCTCCATGCCGTACACCATGTAGTTTTGCCATTCAATTAAAACTGGAGACGGCGTTACTTAGATATCCATCCTGGGTGAATTAAAACATTACAAGATCAATGCTATATGCATGTATTTTTTCTGAACGTTTCATGCAAAGTTGTCAAACATGGACACTTTTTTTTTGTGATCACATAAACGTTCACTGAATGTAATGCAACTTAACCATTACTGCTGAATCGCATATATGCACTGAATTACATATGTATACCATTGCTACTGAATCGCAAATGTATACTGAATCACATATGTGTTCCACTGCTACTGAATCGCTATGTATACTGAATTTATTTTTTTAAATTTATTTTATTTAATGCGATTTTATATAGCGCGAACATTACCCAAAGGTGTCAGAGCGCTTTACAAAAGAACCAGTTGCGTTACATAAGGACTTTGAATTACATGAGTTACAAAAGAAATGCGAACATAGCGAACATTACCCAAAGGTGTCAGAGCGCTTTACAAAAGAACCAGTAGCGTTACATAAGGACTTTGGATTACATGCGTTACAAAAGAAATACAAGCAGAAAAAAATTGCAAATGTACAAGTTGCAAAGTCACTCAAGGAAGAGATACAAACGGATAAACGCTAAACTCCTAGGAATGGTAGTAAGTACAAAGGTCTACTACATATACTAGTGGTTAGAGTTATATCTAAGCATATATACACAAATAGTGACTTTACTCATGATTACATTTTACCAGCGATTAGGCTTGGGCAACTCAAAATTACATATTTACAGAGTGAACGGCGTAATGAAACATCAAAGGGGGTAGAGAGCGGTGGGGGTGGGAGGGGGAGAAGAGTCGGAGGCTGAGATTGGCGAGAGGGGGACCTGAGGGGGAGAAAGAGATAAGGCAGTCCAGCAAAGAGAAATGTCTGAAGTTCGGCACCCTCCCCCCCTGCGTCAGAGGGCTTTACAAAAGAACCAGTAGCGTTACATAAGGACTTTGAATTACAAGCGTTACAAAAGAAATACAAGCAGAAAAAAAAAAAAAATAAGAAATTGCAAATGTACAAATTGTAGAGTCACTCAAGGAAGAGATACAAATGTGAGATAAAAATCACATATGTGTACCATTGCTACTGAATCGCATGTGTATACTGAATCACATATGTGTACCATTGCTACTGAATCGCATGTGTATACTGAATCACATATGTGCACCATTGCTACTGAATAACATGTGTATACTGAATCACATATGTGCACCATTGCTACTGAATCGCATGTGTATACTGAATCACATATGTGTACCATTGCTACTGAATCGCATGTGTATACTGAATCACATATGTGCACCATTGCTACTGAATCGCATATGTATACTGAATCACATATGTGCACCATTGCTACTGAATCTCATGTGTATAGTGAATCACATATGTGTACCATTGCTACTGAATAGCATGTGTATACTGAATCACATATGTGCACCATTGCTACTGAATCGCATGTGTATACTGAATCACATATGTGCACCATTGCTACTGAATCGCATGTGTATACTGAATCACATAAGTGCACCATTGCTACTGAATCGCATGTGTATACTGAATCACATATGTGCACCATTGCTACTGAATCGCATGTGTATACTGAATCACATATGTGCACCATTGCTACTCAATCGCATACGTATACTGAATCACATATGTGCACCATTGCTACTGAATCGCATGTGTATACTGAATCACATATGTGCACCATTGCTTCTGAATCGCATATGTATACTGAATCACATATGTGTACCATTGCTACTGAGTCGCATGTGTATACTGAATCACATATTTATTTATTTGAAGAGTTTTATATAGCTCTGGCTAGACCCGGAGGTATCAGAGCGCTTTACACAAGGATCAACGAGTTACATGTTACACATTACATCCGTTACAAGAGCATATAAAAGCAAAGAGAAAACAGAGCAAAAAAACCAAAAAAACAATGTTACGGAAATTCGTCGGAGGGGGGGAGGAAAGGAGATACAGCGGGGAGACAAGGAGAACTATGCCCAAAGTCCGGCTGGGTAGGTGACGGCTGCAGGATGACCCAGGGCCGATCTCCTCTATAGCTGTCTGGCAGCTCCACCGGGCATCGGCCATATTGCTCCATCTCAACGGACAGGATGGAGATCAAGGATTACTCTGAGAATGTCAAAATCCTACGGGAGTTGAATAGATGCGAATCGCGGTCAAGTACGCATCTGTCGGCTATCTAGAAGACTTCTTCAAGAGATACGTTGCAGGCGAAGCTGATAAAAACCGGCTGACAATATTGGCATATTGCACCCCGGATTGGTGTCATGGGAAGGGCTGAGATGAGTTAGAGGTCGCAGGGACTACGGTAGGCAGTATTGCAGAGGGAGATTGTCGATATCAGCATCATGGGCGCCGTCTGAGGGCCAGTCCCCGTTCTGGGGCAGATCGTCAAGATGGTGGAATCAGAATTGATTATTGGACGCAGGATAATTTACAGTAAGATACTGATCTATTACAGCGAAGCTCCGTAAAGGAAAAGGTAGAGCGCATTCCGTCCACTTCAGCCGCCATCTTAGGGTCAGGCGGTTATTAGTGAATGATCACCGCAAGGTTAAAAAGCAACACTGATCCTGGGAACAAAAGTTGTCTTGCCTTGTCGGGAGATAGGGCCGGTGAAAACCTTATGGGAAAGGCACTCCGGCGGGGCAGTCCGGGTGATGACTCTGTACCTTCTGAGCTGGTTATTAAAGATTCTCGTCCTCCGCCATTTTGAGACTTCACGTTGCTTCGTCCAACGGGACAACGGCGGTGATTTTGCCCAAATCAGCTCCATCCACCAAGCCACGAAAGACCACAATGGCAGCGCCATACATATGTATACCATTGCTACTGAATAGCATATGTATACTGAATGACATATGTATACCATTGCTACTGAATCGTAAACGGTGCATATGTAGATTAACTCCGGCCGACTTTCTCAGAAGAGAGCATTAACTTTTGAATAGATTCACAAATCAAAAAGAGATAATCGAGCTGAGATTGTACTCAATTTAAAAGGATGTCTCATACAGAATACATGGCATAATAAAACATTACATTTTTCTTGTAGCTGTGTGTGCACTTGCATTTGCAGTACTCCTCTTGTTTGGAAGAAATCTGCCGTTATTACAGATTGCACCAAAGTTCACAGGGCACAATACTTTTTCAGCGTTTAAATGAAATGCTGTGAATAATTAATTCATTGTCGACCTGGGCTAGGTAGAGGCTTGCTGGAAGCCTTTGATCTGGTTGAATGTCTGCTTGGCTGTCCAGTCAAACATTCACATCTGGCCTGGGGCTGCAATTCTCTAAAAAACTATTACTCTTGCTGAAACAGTTATAAAGGCACATTCTTGTTCAGCTTCCAGGAGCTTGATTTAGAATTTGGTGGTTAGAGTTAGAAATTCTTTATATTTCTGATGGGACTGCTAATTTATGACGTGAATCCTCTGGATGTAGCACGTGGCCCACAAATCAGATTATTTTTCCATTTCCATCAAACTCTATATCAGTCTCTGTCTCTTGGAGTGAAATGTGCACAGAAGGCAAATCCCCATAACAAGCCCCTCTCTTTGACTGCTATGTTAGTGATGGAATATTCAAATATTACATATCAGGAAGCGGATCCACACTTTTTCACACATACCAAGGGCTTCGAGCACATTTGTTTGCTATTCCAGCGCTTGGGAGCACGGTCGGACTGGCTATGATGACACTCGGGTATTTTGCCGGTAGCCTGCAAGCTACTGGGCTGCATTCAGAGCAGGAAGGGCTGCCGTGACTCAACCATGCACCCTTGACTCAATTCTCATTGCGGGTTCCTGCAGAGTGGGGCTAGTTTTAACATTTTTTCCAGGGCTGATTTTGGTTTCCTGTCCAGTTCTATAAAATGATATTTTTAAATGGCGACGTTTCCAATTTCCTCAGCTTATCGGTGTTGCAGAGCAGCATAGGAAAGCAAACCAAATAAAACTTTCCAGGTTGCAGCGTGGTCACTTCTGCACACCATAAAAGTGATATAGTACTCTATGTCGTGATGTAAGTCGACAGACCACTAATACGTATTTGTTTACACCTTTTAGCATCAGTATCCCTTACAGTGCCTTTGAGGTGTGCAAGTAGCTGAGAAACCATACTTATAAAAACTTAAAGAAAAATGCCCCTGGGATATATGATAACGTTGTTTGAAAAATGTACTACCCGTGAGGTAGGAACATTATGTAAAGAACATTGGCACTGCCTACTGGCATTCCTCTTTTGCAAAGTAAAAAGCTGTATAGCCCAGCGGTAGTTTTGCCTTTGGGAAAGCAGTCCATTTTTTCAATAATAAAGTGTTCAGAGCGTTGGTATATTAAATTAAAGAAGCGCACGTAGTGCTCATATTGCAGATTTACAAAGCATACTCAAACCATATGGCGATACAGGCCCTGAAAATGCTGGTTAAAACCCCAAAAACCAGATGTTAATTTCACCTTTTGGGAGGGCGTCGTAAAATTCCATGACTACACTTTTGTTATTCCACTTGTTTTTTTAATTAAAAGGAGTAGATGTTACGTTTCTTTAAAAACTTTTTTTACAGTCATTCAAAGATGTCTTGGTGGTATGAAAAAGAGACAACTGACATTGGGAAACTGCACTCACTACAGTAATTGTTTATAAAATAAAGGGGCATATTATCAAGGAATAGCGATATTTATCGCTAACCGCGCTTAGCGCGAATATTTTTAACGCCGCCTATCGCTGGAAAATATCGCTGAGATAACACCCTATTAACAAGGTTTATCTCCATAGCGATAAAATTTCCAGCGATAGCGGCAAAATGTGAGAATATCGCTGGAAAAGCAGCGATATTCTCGCATTAACGCAAGGATGGATTCAGCCTGACAATCCACCTCCTATACTTTAAACAGGTAAGTCATCCTCAGTAGCAGGTGTTAAAATCTAGCGATAAACGCGCTTAGCGCGATTTATTTTATCGCTTCGCCTGCCTTGTTAATAGGGGTTAGTTGTGTTAGCGACTGTTTACAGTCGCTTTTAGTGGGGAACGCCTACCTTGCATGTCATTAGCGATAATTATCGCTGACATGCAAGGCGATGTAAACCCGGCCGCTAACGCCTGAAAGCTGTCGCTAACGCCTGTTAGCGACAGCTTGCTAATAGGGCGTTAAAAATATCGCCGCTTTAGCGGCAAAAAGTGCCGCTAAAGCGGCGATAAAGCCCTTGATAATATGCCCCAAAGTGTTGCGAAGTGGAAGGGGAAGAGAGGCCCACAACGCGGGAGCAAGGACAGAAAAGGAGCGACCACCTCACCCAGTTTTTTTGTAAGGTTATAAGGAGCTTGAGAGCATTTGCTGAGCGGAGGAGGTGAGATTGACCTAACTGAATTCAGCCATTTTTGAGGTCGAAGCCTACCAGGCAGCATAGCTGTCTGGTTTGCTAGAGACATCTTGGGGACATTTGGAAAGCTTCCCTGACAATTCATTCCGCCCATTTCTTACCATTTGTTTTGTGGTTTGTAACTCGCATTTGCTTGGTTTCTATTTGTTGAATTTATTTGTTTTTGGCTATCCAGCTTGAGTTCGATTTCTGTAAATAGGCCTTTAAATCTTGTTCTCATCTGGTCACATTTGATGTGCATGCACAGACAGAGATCAAATGTCAGGCTCTATCTTAGGAGGGAACTTGGTGTTTACTTTCTTTCTCTGACTTCAAATGAGAGGATTTATGTGACAATCATGCTAGCTACTAGGGGTGTGCTGGAGAAAGGCTGTACAATGTTATTTTTTTTTTAACACACAACAAAATGTAAATTTGTAGGTATTTCAGAATATATCACAATTAGGTAAGCACAACTGAAACACATTTTTTGGTAATTCTGAAATGTGGTGGGAACAAATATTTTAATGCAATCAAAACAAATCAATACGCTAGGTGATGACATTTTCACACATTATTGTTTGTGCACTGTATACTTTTATCAGTAAACATGTATGTCTGTGCAAATGTGATGGTCATTTCAATTGAAGATGTGTTGTCTGTAATTGCAGTGCCTAACCACACCATGCATACTTCACTTTACCCCACTCCACACCACTGCACTGTACTCTGCACCACTCCACACTAAGTCACTCCACTTTACGCCATTCCACACTGTGTCATTGCACTCTACTCTGCACCACTCCACTCTATGCCACGTCTCTTTATGCCTCTCTACTCTACTCTACACCACTCTACTCTATGCCAAAGCACTCTACCCTACTCTACTCTTTTATGTAACACTTCATTCTTCGCCCCCACACTTTACACCACTCCAGTGTAGGCCACACCACTCTACTCTCCACCCCTTAACTCTGTGCCACTCCACTCTATACCACTCTACTTTGCAACACTACCCTCTATGCCACTTAACTGTATGCCAATGAACTCTACTCTGTACGACTCCACTCTACACCATGCACTCTATGCCAAGCCACTCTATGCCACTCTACGCCACTCTAATCTACTCAGCACCACTTTACTCTATGCCACTGCATGCTACCCTGCACCACTCCACTTTACGCCACTTCACTCTACTCTGAACAATGTACTCTAGGCCACTGCGATCAGCACCACTGCATTCTATGCCACTCCACTGTGTGCCACTCCACTCTGCACCAATTCCCTCTGTGCCACTCCACTGCACTCTACACTACTGCAATCTATGCAGCACTACTGCACTATGTGTCACTCTACTCTACGCCACTGCACTCTGCACCAGTTTACTCAAAACCACTGGAATCTATGCCACTGTAATTTACACCAATCTTCTCTGCACCACTGCACTTTACACTAATCTATTCTGCACCACTGCACTCTACACCGCTATACTCTACTCTGCAGCACTCTATGCCACTGCACTCTACGTCACTGCACTCTATGCCACTCTAATCTACTCTGCACCACTGTACTCTATGGCACTGCTCTATAAACCACTCTACTCTGCACCACTCTACTCTACACCACTGCACTCTATACCATCACACTCGATTTCCCTGAACTCTACGCCACTCTATTCTACTGTGCACCATTTTACTCTAGGCCACTGGTCTCTACACTACTTTACTATGCACCACTTTACTCTATGTCACTGCCCTCTACAGCACCCTATTCTGCAACACTGCACTCTCCACCACTGAACTCCACACCACGCTTCTCTACACCATTCTACTCTACTATACACCACTGCACTCTTTGGCACTGCTCTCTACACCACTCCAGTCTAGGCGGCACTCCACTCTAGGCAGCACTCTACTCTACTCTGCACCACACTACTCTATGCCACTTCTCTCTATGCTACTCTAGTCTGCAATGCTGCACTCTATGCCACTGCACACTATGCCAATGCACTGTACTCTGTACCACTTCACTCTACACCAGTGCACTCTACACCAGTGCACTCTACACCACTACTCAATGCTACTGCACTCTACGCACCACTCCACCCTAGCCTGCAACACTCCACCCTATGCCACTTCACTCTACTCTGAAACAATATATTCTATGCCACTGCACTCTATGCCACTACACTTTATGACACTCTACCCCACTCTGTGCCAGTCCACATTATGCCACTGCACTCTACATTACTGCAATCTATGCTGTGCCACTCTACGTCACTCTACTCTGCTCTGCACCACTCTACTCTATGCCACTGTACTCTACACCATTCTACTTTAAACCACTGCACTCTATGCCAATGCACTTTACACCACTTTACTCAAAACCAATGCATTCTATGCAACTGCACTCTACGCCATCTACTCTACACTACAGCACTCTACACCACTTTACTCTACTCTGCAACACTCTAATCTACACCACTCTATGTCACTTTACTCTACACCACTCAACACAATTGTGCTCTACGCCACTCTATTCTGCTGAAAGTAGGATCTGCTTCTTATGGTTACCCCCACTTTTTGCTTGATGTTACACTGTTTTTGACTAATCTGACTGGGATCCTGCTAATCAGGACCCCAGTCTATCTGCTTTCTCCCTAAAATGTTATGTCATGTACTTAGGTACATTCCAGATTGGATACTGGGGTGCCCTTGTCAGTCCCTAGTATATGGTACACCTGTACCCAGGGCATAGGTACCCCAGAGGCCTCCCATGGGCTGAAGCATGTATTATGCCACTCATGAGAGGCCATGCAAAATGGATCTACAGGCCTGCCATTGCAGCCTGTGTAAGTTGGTGCATGCACCACTTACTTAAGATATAGGTCTACTATATCTATAGGTCACCACACTTAAAACCTATCATTCACCCCTCTAGCAGGCCTTGACAATCCTGAAGGCAGGGTGCTGGGTTTTACGTGAGAGGGTGTCCCTGCATGAGCAGAACACCCCTGCAGCCTTCGGAGACCATTCTCCCGCGTTGTCGGTGACGCAGCCAGACATATAGGTAGAGGTGCATTAGATGCTCGCGTAAAATGCTATCTCAAAAACGGCTGCAACAAAACAGTGTGGGAGGTATGATTCCACCCTTCTGAAGCGAGCTTCGTGGGGTCCCTGGTCTTCCCGGTACCAGCCTTCTCGAGCCGGACAGCACAAAATGGTTGCTGCTGACCAGAGACACATTTCTGCCCTCCTGCTGCTGAGTCAAGCTCGAGCAGGGGAAGGCAGCACAATAGGCATCCCTTCACAGGGAGGTGTGACCACCTCCCAGACAGGATTTGGTGTATTGGGGCTGGGTGGGTGCACTTCCAAAGTGCCTGAAAGTCTACACGAGGGGCACATTTGGTGTCCCTGTGCATAGTCTGGTTTAAACCAGTCTTGGGAGCCGTTGGCTCTGGCACTGGCTCTGGCGCGAAGCTGGTAAAGGACATGGGAGTATCCTCCCCACTGTCCTGACCCTCCCCTGGGAGGGTCCCCTGAATCTGTCCAATCCTCTCCCGTGGGTAAAAAAGGGCTTACCTGGCTGTAGGACCCTAGATTCGATGTGGACAAGATTCCGAACAAGAAACCACTGACCTTTAACCGTCTGGACACTCTGAACTTTGCTGGACTTCGACTGGCCCGACTTCGTCTCCCTCTCTGTTAAAAGCATTGTCTGTGCCTGTGCACCATACAGGCTCCGTGCAGGACCTTGGAGCATCAAGGACAACTGAAGTATCTCCCTTGGGGTGAAGGAGTCACTCCCCTGCATTCACAGGCACCGTAACGCAACTGACTGGTCTGCTGATCCTGAGCTTCTGCGGACTCCGAAGGCTCCAGCGGCACAGGAGGTGGGTTCCTACATTACTTGAGGTTGAGCTGCCTGATCACCGAGTCTGAGGCTAGTATACCTTGTGGGGACCACATAACTTGAACCCCTGTGTACCATGTACTTTTGCAAGTGCATATGCTTGTTGGTGTTTCCCAAACAAGTGCATTGGGCTACAAATAGCCCCAACCTCTGGGCATATTTTCACCAAAGAACTTTGGCCTCCTCACACTGAGTGCTCCGTGGGCCAATGCTTTGTAAATCTGTTTGAGGTCCCCTCGCGACTCCTGTGCCTCCGGCCTCTGGGTCCCCTTGAGGATCAACACTGCTTTTCCTGGACTCCCCTGGTTGCTCCAGGCCTGCCCTGACTCCCCTTGCTGTGGTGAGTCCCCTGGTCCTTGCTGGGCCAGACCGTAACCTTCCTTGACCTTCTTTGTGGGTTGCCGCTGCCAAGGCTTGTTGGTGCTCCCGCCAGACACCGGCCCCTCAGCACTTGACATCCTTCATGGGACAGCTTGTATCCAGCTCCTGGTTGTCCTCGACGTCTCCTGGTCCCTGCAGCTGTAGAGTCAAGGTCTCCACCAACGCACCTGAAGCACCCGACTTCGGTGGGCACTCGTCTACCGAGCCCCTGGTCACTCCTGAGTGACCCAGACTCTGTCCCCTCTGCTTTCAGGTACTCTTCAACAAGAACCCACCTTTGGATTCCAACGGACACTTTTCTTCTTTCCCACAGTGGCTTTTTCTTGAAGTCCTCCATTGAGATCGACGGCGGTTTCCGACACCACATCAGGCCTATGCACCTGGCTTCCCTGGGATAGGTAACTCTATTACTATGGTATGCACGGGTGGGGTGGCTCTCCAAACTCCTATGATCCAAAGGGCTTCCTCGTAATCCTCTGGGAAGGGTCCTTAAACTTTAAAACTGCAACCGCGGCTCTCCCATTGAACTGTATGTAGCATGCAGTCGTGTTCTCACACTGCACTCGTCCTCCGTGGGGTCCCTCCTTACTCACCTTGGGTGGTTCCTTGGGGTCCCAGCGATTCTACAACCTCTAGACACTGTCTTGACTCGAGTCGTGGTTCTTATACCACTATTTTAGTATATGGTTTGGTCTTCCCCTGGAGCCCACTGTGTATTAGTGCTACTTACATTTGTTTCTGTGCTACAGTATTGTGTGCTTTGTGTTTATCTGTGTGTAGCAGATACTGTAAGGTATTTAGAGTGGGTTAGAATAATAAATACATAATTATGACTACTGTGTGGTTCTCCTTTCATTTAACCAATACAATAAGGTTGCATTCTGGTAAAACAAGCTGCTTAACATTCCTTCAAGACTAAGCCTGGAGGCTGCTCTCCACAGCTACCACTTGGATAGCTTTCTAAGGTTATCTTTGACCTCTTAAATCACCATAAGGGTTGTTTGGACTGGTGCAAGGTGCCCACTTTAATTAGTGGACATCACATACCAGGCCAACTTCTCACGGGCAGGGAAAGACCACCTAATTCCCTAATGTGTGGCCAAAAGACCACGTACAAATTAGAACACTGTTCCCATGCACAGGCTGAAAATATATGTATAAAGTACAATGTCAAATACAACAGTCGTCTTCTTCCGAGTTCGTTGTTACTTTATTTTCTTAGGATGATGTCGTTACACACCCCAATCAGTGTACTTAGTTCCTAGCCAACACGTGTTTCGTCGCTTACAGGGATGAACCCGCGACTTCTTCAGGGCTATTTTGTTGGTTTACGAGTCCCTTAATTCTGGTGATAAATCCAACCCGAAACCTGAACCTCAATTCTTATCTATATTCGGTTTGATCACAGTCTAATGTCAGCCAATTGCGAGCTTCCAAGTATCATGACGCTCCAAAGCTTCGTGGAGCTGCAGAGTTGTGCCCAATCTGGCACAATTATAGTTCGAGATGTAGCTCTCCCATTGGCACAATTATCGTTTGAGATGTAGCTCTCCCATCGAGGTGGGAGAGCTACATCTCGAACGATAATTGTGCCGGATTGGGCACAATGAAGGTAATAAGTAAAGGCAAGTATAGATTTACCTTTTCTAACTCTACATATATGAACCCATCAAGACATAGATACTGTCAAAGTATAAGTATATGGAGTTAAGAACAATGTGCCTGATTCACAAAAGTAAACTTAGACCAAAAGTCTAACTTTAGTAGTAGTAAAGTTAGACTTCAGGTCTAAACTAAGTTTAGTTGTGTGAATCAGGCCCAGTGATCCTATATATACCCAAATATATTTGCCCTCACTTGGGGGCAGATCTACGAGGAAGTGCCGCAGCGCGGCACCGCAAGCCCTTTGGCTGCGCCACGCTGCGGCACCTCCGAAGCACAGGAATGCGACATATTTACAAGAATATGTCACATTCCTGTGCTTCCCCCTGCGCTAGCGCACAAACTGCAGCCATGTGCCGGCGCAGGCACCCTTGCACCATGGTGCAAGGATGCTCATGCGTCGTGGAGATTGTTTTTGTGCAGGAAGGGTCACTTTCCTGCACAAAAACAATCACTACAGGCATTTTCCTCCTTCAATGTGTGCTGTAGAATGCAGCACGCATTGAAAGAGGAAATAACGAGGAGAAATGAAAACATTTCTCCTCGTTGTGCCTCGCTACGCCACCTCTAGGGTGGCGTAGCATTCACACGCATCTCCAGATTTACGATTTCTCGTAAATCTGGAGATGTGTCTTAGTTCTATGGGTGTTGCGTGGGAACACCCACAGCAACACCCATGGAACGCCCCTTCAACGCAAAGTGCTGCGTGTGAAGGGCCGTATTTAGGAGAGGAAAAGTCACGCAGGGTGGCTTTTCCTCTCCTTGTAAATATGGAGGAGCCCCCTGCGCCACCAGTACGTCACGAAAAGTGACGTACTGGTGGCGCAGGGGGCTTGTAAATCTGCCCCTATATTTTTAAACTTAATATTCAGGCCACTGTATTTATATCTCATGATATTCTGACCATTATATTCTGGCAGAAAACTGTGTGGGATGGAGGTAAATTCACATCTGTAACCTCTGTGGTAATAGTTGCTACTAACAGATTATGTTATTGAGTGAAAACCATTTTTTGAATTAGCGATTTAAGATTTAGGGGATACCAAAACTGAACTAATCTACTCAGCCTTTAGGCTTTCCTGAGCATGTAGTTTTGTAACCACCAATATTTTTTTCTGTTTGAAAGAAGCATAGCTAGGGCTTTATAATGGATAGAGATCTGGGGATGCAATGGGCATGTGAGGCCACTTTTTGTGACCTTTGGTCACTTTCATATTACAGAAGGGGTTGCAGAAGGGCCCCCCTCTGTAATACAAATAGATACGGCAACTATCTCAAGGTTGTACTTCCTAATTTTCATGGGGGCATTTCCCCATGTGAACAAGATAATTCCTTACATTTTCACCGATACCTTATTACAGACAAGGGCACAGAGCCAGACAGGCTGCCAGGATTTGCACTGGCTGTGCATGATATAGAGATGGTGCACAGTTAGTGTGCCTGTGAGGATGCCACTCAATAGAGAATAAGAGGGTCCCAGGGACCCAACACGCGTCAGACAGGTGCTCACTGCATACGACTGCAGGGGGATCTCTGCCCCCTTTTAAAATCGGGCTGGATTGTCACCTGCACAGTGAAAAATTGACTGGTGGCCTGGGCGTAGTTTGCATAGTAGCACTACGCGTAGCTACGCAAAGTACACTTTGAACTACGCTCAGCTACGCAAATTACGCTAATTGCGTAGTGCATCTTGCACAGTGCAAGTTATGATAAAATAAGTATCTCTGTTTTTATATGCTAAAATGCATATAGTCATTTCACAAAAGTGAATACGATAAATTAACAAGCAGTGAGAGAGGTGATGATTTTGGGATCCTCCCTAACCTAGGAGAGAACCAAGCAGATGCCTTGAAAACAAAAAGCACATCTTGTTGAACGATTCGGTGGTGGTCCCATCCTCTTAGGACCACTCTAGCACAGTTATTGGCAAAAATACAATCCCAACCAAAGGCCCTGCAAAGCATTATGGGATGAGATTAGCAGTGGGCAGTGAATATTATAGTATCCAATATCAAAATAATTCTACAAAGAGCTGCAGTTCAACTAGTCATTACTAGATGTCCCTCACGAGTCAAATGCAAAAGCATTGAAATTATTATTACATCAAGCTGCAGTTCCACTAGTCGTTACTAGATGTCCTTCACGAGTCAAATGCAAAAGCTTCATGAAAGGGTTTCAATGCTTTTGCATTTGACTCGTGAGGACATCTAGTAACGACTAGTGGAACTGCAGCTTGATGTAATACTAATTTAAATGCTTTTGCATTTGACTCGTGAGGGACATCTAGTAACGACTAGTTGAACTGCAGCTCTTTGTAGAATCATTTTGATATTGGACACTATAATATTCACTGCCCACTGCTAATCTCAGTCCCATAATGCTTTGCAGGGCCTTTGGTTGGGATTGTATTTTTGCCCATAACTGTGCTTGGGGTGGTCCTAGGAGGAAGGGACCACCACTGAATCGTTCAGCATGATATGCTCTTTGTGTTCAAGGCATCCTCTTGGTCCTCCCCCTAGGTTAGGGGACCCCAAAATCATCACCTCTCTCATTGCCTAATATTTTCATTGTCAAAGTTCATTTTTGTGAATTGGTTATATGTTTTTAGCATGTAAAATTGTTTTATCAAAGCCTTTGTAGGTGTTGATGATTTTGCTGCTACGCTATGTGTTTAGCACAGTTTTTGCACTGTGCTACGTGTAATTTGCGTAGTAGCACAAACTACGCATGCTCCATGAGCGTAGCGTAGTACTACGCCCAGGGTTACTTATAACAGCCACCGGTCTGCCTTTCACTAATGTGATGTACACAGTGCAGGAAAGGGGTTCTTACCTGTGTTGGAACAGCGCTTTTGCTGCAACACGGTACACTGTCCTGCTTCGTGCCCTGTACACATTCTTAAGAGAACACTGTGACACGAAGTGAGATAGTGCTCTGTGTCTGTACTATGGTCTCTAGACTAAAAAATAAAGACACATGCTTCAAATACGTGAGTGCATTGTCAGCTGAGAAAAATCAGTAGGTCCATTCCTGGCTCATTTTGCTGCCAACTGTAATACTACAGACCCTCGCTATGGCCTCGTCCTAATTGCCACAGTACTATGACATCCAAGATGTACACAAATTGCACTTAGTCCTTTTTTTTTGTCTTCACAGTTTCCTCCTGGCAATATGTGTAAGACTTTCTTGTCCAAAACAGCATGCAGGAGGGTAGAAATTGTCATATTACTAGTATCCAAGACTGTTTGAAAGTGGTTTATTAGTAGTGATGAGCAGGGACCTACCACTAGTAATAAAGCCACAAACACAATAAAAGGTTCAGTCAAGGTATCAATAAATTATGCCCTTGCTCAACCCTTGATAGCTGGCAACGAGAAGGCACACTTAACTTAGGAGACAGGTGTGTAAAGCATTTAAAAACACCAATACATTACATAAGTAAGACACAACACACAATAAAAATCCAACACCAATCAATAAACATAGGAAATATTGTTATGATTAAAATGGAATAAAAATTACAAAAATCCAATGTAGGGAACCAGAGATATACATTTCTAAAGATTAAAAGTAAAACTATTGCTTAGAAGCAAATAGTGCTCAAAGGGTTAAAAAGGTCATGCTGGACTGGGACAAAGTCAAGAGGTCTTTGCTCTTACTTCCAGACATGTTTCTTGATGCAGGAAAGTGGTCCCCGGCACCAGCCAAGGGTTTGAATGCTCTGGTTTGCCTCTTGGGGTCTGGGACCACAACTCCCGCAATGCACCTGGTCAACTTATGGAGATATTTACAAAAGTTGCTCCAAACATCTCAAAACTTCTGGAACTTCTTCCTGAATTTCCTCTTGTGGGTTCAAAGTGTCCAAAACACCAATCCAAGGGTCTAGAAGCTCTGAGATGGTCCTTGGGATGTAGGGGCTATGTTTCCCACGATGCACCTGGCCAAATCCTTAAAAGTCCACTGGATGCACTACAGAATGGGGACTTGGTGGAGATGATGCAGGTGGGTCTGTTAACATGTAGCTTTCAGGAAGTCCACTCCATAATCCTTGTGAAGCCAGGCAAAGTCCTTAGGCCTGTAGTACCAGATTGCGCAGCAGGTGCAGTCCTTCAGAGTGCAGTCCTTTAGGTGCAGATCAGCACAGCATTCCTTTTTCTAAACCACTAAAGAGAGAGTCAGGGGAAGTCTAGGGCAAACCACAAAAGAAGTTGGTGGCCTATACCAATAAAAAGAGCAACAAAACCATGGTTAGATATAGAAATTCCAAAGCTGTAAGTCACGAGTAGTCTAAAGAGAGGCCATCCTTAATGGAAGAGGATGCCTCACACATAATATTGTGTCATGCTTCATCATAGGCATCCTCTCCCCACCCTGGTAAGATGGTGCTACCAGGGCAGACTCAACCTCTACGAAGAGTTGGCGAGGATTTTGGCTCACAGAAAGGAAAGTTCTATAATTTTTCTGCAATAGTTATAACAAATCTAACAATGACAAGTTGTTGAATTTATCATAACTAATCTTTTAAGCCCTTGAAATAAATTGTTAGCTCCTTTCTATCAATAGTTATTAGTTATTAAAGTATTCCCAAGTTAGCTATGGAGCCAATGCATTACAATGGGCAAAAACTAAATTGGTAGTTTTCCCTCACTTGGGTATTTAAAACATCTTTTATAATGTCCCTGCTGACAGTTACAATGCGCCCTACCCATGGGGCACCTACGAGAGACCTTAGGGTTGACTTATAGGTAAAAATAAGGTAATTTACTACTTTGAAAGTACCTTTATTTCCAAAGTCAAATTTGCATATAATTCTACTTTACAAGCAGCCTGCAAAGCAAGGCTGGCTTTTAAAATGTCAGCAGAGACCACAGCAGTGCAGACTTAAGTACATTAAGTCTACTGGGACTCTAAACCTACATGCCTTACCATATACTAGCGACTTACAGGTAGGTTGTCAGTACTATTTATAATCATACCTAATTACCATGTACTTTTATTCAGAGCACTGAGCCTGGTTAGCAGAGCCCAGGATACAATCAGAATCAGAAAACCAAGTCTAGTAGTCAAAATGGGGGCAGCACTGCAAATAAGTCCTGGTTTCTCACAAAGACTGTTACTGTACGTTGTTTCTCATTTCCTCAGGAAAACACACCTGATGCCATGCAGAAACAGTTTTTTGCTCCCATTTTCTACTGAACTTATAATAAGGATTTTATCCTCCAGCTCTGGGGTAACTTCAAATTCCCAATCAGTCTACTATGTCAATCCCAGGCCTTTCTGAATTCCTTTACAGTTTTTATTTTACTTGAATGCCTTTCCTTTTAATTCTGTGAAGAATGCACTTATGTTACTACTGAGACACATTCCCAAAAGGAGTACCACAGTATTCTAGAATGAGACGTTTACTGAAGAAGCTAGGACTTCTCTTGAGCCCCATACTTACGTGGTATATGAATGCCGCTATCATTGACCCCTCCTCCTTCCTTGCGAGACCAATTATTTCTTGCATTTATGTTCATGTATTGGTATGGACTTTGCACCATCGTATTCCACTCCCCCCTTCAGACTGTCTCTAATGATACTGTAGAAGTAAGCCCTACTGCAGATATCAATATTATATGTAAGATTATGAATTAATAGCTGTATAAGCTGTATGATTGGGGAGACATCCATTACCACGCGGGCATTGCATCGCAATGCCTTTACATCGCGGGTATTACAACGCAAGTCGTTACAACGACTTGCGCTGGATGGCGCTCTAACCTAAGGAATAGTATGATTTACTATTCCAACACCTTCCTACTGTATGTAGACTGGTGTTGGAATAGTAAATGATACTATTCCTAAGTCCAGCGTCCTCCAGCGCAAGTCGCTGTAACGACTTGCGTTGTAAAATCTGCGATGAACGCACCGCGATCATTTCGATCGCGTTGTAACGTCACATATTCGTATGATTGTACAAGGGTAATAGAGGTGTCCATTGTCTTTAGCAATACATAACTTCAATCAAATTCATTGCCTTCTAATAATATTTGCAAATATTTTTAGATGTAAATTTAGAAGACTCCATCGGTTCCCTAAGGCCAGGTACCGGTGCAGATTTTTGTAGTAGACAGAAGGCATCTGTCCCAGCAACAAAATGATCAATTCCGTTTATCGGCTCCCACATCCTAGAAAACAAAGTTGTCTGTTTGTACTAATAGTACAATAAAGGGAGTCACTGTTCCTTGTAAAGGGAAATCAAAGAATGAAGTTTTGTCCTGTGCTACTCTATGTGTGGGGATAGTGTGTCCTCATCATGATGCCCTCACACACCCCGAAGGATGTCATGCTTCATCATAAGGCTTGTTGCTCCTCGTCGGGCCGGCGCTGCAATGCCCTACGGGTCCCCCGAAGGGTCTCTTTATCGGAGATCTTTTGATGAAGAAGCCATATGGGTGCGTGCGTGTGAGTGGTAGTGAGGTCTCAAGTAGTGTTTTTTTAAAAATGACTGGAGGGGGAGTGAATATTATTTATTAAGGTGATCCCTCTGTCATTGTTAAAAGGTGTGTGGTGCTGCTCTGGGGGATATTATGTCCCTAGGTAGCTAGATATACGTCTCTAATGGGCGTATAAGGTGGTCGACATGTTTCACGCTCTCTGTGGCCTCAGGAGGAGATCCAAAGCGTTTCTTCAGGACCAAGGTAAGTTTAGGTATCACTAGCGGCCTGGATTTGACCTGTGCTGCTAAGTTAATGAGAGGGAGTGGCGTCCCTGAAAAGAGAAGAGGGTAGGACAGAAGATATGTTGGTATTTCTCTATAATGAGTATTGTCCGGGTTTACCATTGGAGGGCCCGGTGCGCATTATCGTTAGCGTGAGTCTTATCTCTATGGTTTAGGCATTGGTGCATGTTTAAAAAGAGATTCTATTTTACGTGTTTTGCATATTATTTACAGTGAAGTGAAAAGTGAAAGAAAGAATGATAAGCAATAATCAGCAGAGTTTCAACATTCTGACATGTGGGCTTATAAAGAAGAGACATATAATAAAGAGATCAATGATTGGTATATGTCAGGGTCACTCTTTTGTCATTTGATTCCATGCAGTGCCACTAGTAGTGGTATCCTGTTGTGAATAATCTAAGATGGCTCATATTGGGCGTATGATAAAACCGGTGAGTCAGCGCTGTCTGGGTAGGATGTGAAAGAGATATATATATATATACATAAACAATAAGTAAGTGTCACTGAGTGGGCCCCACCATTGATGGCAAACCTTTAGACTCTGTTTTGGTCACTACATAGTGAAAAACGTATTGCTCACCCCCTTATTTTTACAATTATTGCCTCATGAGATTGGTGAGGGCAGTCGGGAGCTGTAAGGAAAACGAGAAGAAGGAAGCGTGGCCTATTCATTAAGAATATAACAATAACAATAAAGTTTCAATTGTTCAAATAAACGTGCAGTTATCACAGTGGACCCTGCATGTTGATACATCCTGTATATTGAGAAGGAATCAAATCTTTTATTTATCGCGGCATTTTCTGCAAAATGTAAACGGGCTCTAAGAATATTAGGAAGCTAGATTGGCGTTTTGGCTTCCTGTTTCATAAAAAGCCAGCGTTACAAGTGAGGCAGATATTTGTTCTAAAGTGCTTTTTTTGGCTTCCAATTATAAGAGAGAGCTCTGTCCGGGCACTTAGTTCAGACCCGGAGTATTTTCTCAAAGGTGGCAGTTAACACAAGATACATTCGTTTAGTACTCACGGTTCTCCCATTTAGCTGTGCCGGTACACCTGCCTGCCTCTCTCCATCTCCGCTGATTCTGGAGCAGTGGCGAGAAAAATCACCATCTCAGTGAGTGAAGCACAAACAAACGGATGGATAAGTAAAAACGAAGCAGAATTCCTAGTCAACTCCAAACCAACGACCCCATATTTCTACGTCCTACCAAAAATCCACAAGAACATCATACCTCCACCCAGTAGACCAATAGTATCCGGGATTAACTCCATTCTTGAACCACTCAGTCAATACTGCGACCACTTCTTACGACCACTGGTACAAGCTACTCCATCTTACCTCAAAGACACCAAAGAAACCATCAATCTAATAGAACATATAAGAGGACCAGAGGAAATCACCCTACTAGTGACCCTCGACGTGGAGGCTTTATATACTAACATCCCACAAGAAGCAACACTGAGAGCAGTAGAAGAAAGCCTTAGGAACCAGGACCCTAACACACCACAACCAATAAACTTCATCCTGGAATTTGCGGAAATAGCACTAAAGAACAACTTTTTCAAGTTCAAAGACCAACATTACCAACAAATCCACGGAACTTGTATGGGCAGCACTTTCGTGCCGAGCCTAGCCTGCCTTTACATGGCTTATTTTGAGGCAACACACATCCTCCCACCATCCAACCCCTTTAAATCAGAAATAAAGGAGTGGAAGCGATACATAGATGACATACTCATGCTATGGACAGGCACAAAAGAACGTTGCATAGAATTCCATAACTGGATCAATGAACAGGACCCTTTCCTGAAATTCACTCTAAACTCCTCAAGTGAAGAGATTCCTTTCCTGGACCTATTAATCATCCTGAAAGATGGAAAACTACTAACCAAAACATACAAAAAACCGACTGACAGAAATAGCTTATTAACCTATGACAGTCACCATACAAAAGCCCTTAGAGAGAATCTCCTCTTTGGGCAATTTTTGAGGCTCAGAAGAAACTGCAGCAACACCGCGGATTACGACACACAAGCGGCAGAACTCAGTCAGAACCTGGAACAGAGGAACTACCCCAGGAGGATCATAAAGAATGCACAAAAACGTGCGCGTAACAACCACCGAGAAGCACTATTAGAAACCGTGGAAAAACAAAAGGACGAGATAATAACATGTGTTACAACCTACACACCTCAATCAAATCAAGTAAAAAGGATTTTACTCAAACACTGGAATATTCTACATGCAGGGGAACTACAACTGGAACGCCCAAGATTTGCCTTCAGACGGACACAGAACATCAAAGACATAATTGTCCACAAGAGACCCCAAAACAAACAGTTGGACAACCAAAGGACACTGTGGGACCTACCAATGGTCAAAGGACATTACCCGTGCGGGACTTGTAATATTTGCCCTTTAACAAAACATACCAAAACGTTGCAAATGAATAATCAGGAATGGACACAGAAAAGACACACGAATTGTAATACCAAGAACTGTATTTACATGGTGAAATGTCCATGCGACTTTCGATATATAGGAATGACAACCAGAGCCATAAAGACAAGAATAAACGAACATAGAAGTAACATACGATGTAAGAAAAACACCACCAAAATGAGCAGACACTATATTGAGACAGGACATAGGCCAGACCAACTACACTGGACCATCATAGAATCTAATCCTACATGGACAAGCAGGACACTTTTTCAGAAAGAACAGAGATGGGTCCATCATCTACGGACGAACATTGAGGGTCTGAATGATGAAATACCCTGGATCGAATTAGTATAGTAACACTTCCATGGCACCAGTAACAGAATCCCTCTGCCTTCATCCTGTAAACCTATAAAATAATGACATACTGATAATAAAGCGATACCAAAGGGGATGATGGACGGAGCACTAGAGCAAATCAAACACTCACCCCCAGTCAACTGATCTGGGTTTAATCCATCATCATTCTTTAGCTCACTCCACCACCCCAGTTCAGACATGGCCATATGCAAATCAGTCTGACCCTGTGCCTCATGGGAACAGTCCAGCCCGAACTGCCAAGCCATGTCTTCCCTGGACCGGAAACAAGCATCCTGGGACCGGTTTCGGGTTCAAAACCCTCATCAGCCAGGCTATCTTGAATCCAGTGGCAAAGTGAGCAAGGGACCCACGTCTGGGCATACCCTGCCAACTTAGGGCGAACAAAGCGATACCAAAGGGGATGATGGACGGAGCGCTAGAGCAAATCAAACACTCACCCCCAGTCAACTGATCTGGGTTTAATCCATCATCATTCTTTAGCTCACTCCACCACCCCAGTTCAGACATGGCCATATGCAAATCAGTCTGACCCTGTGCCTCATGGGAACAGTCCAGCCCGAACTGCCAAGCCATGTCTTCCCTGGACTGGAAACAAGCATCCTGGGACCGGTTTCGGGTTCAAAACCCTCATCAGCCAGGCTATCTTGAATCCAGTGGCAAAGTGAGCAAGGGACCCACGTCTGGGCATACCCTGCCAACTTAGGGCGAACAAAGCGATACCAAAGGGGATGATGGACGGAGCGCTAGAGCAAATCAAACACTCACCCCCAGTCAACTGATCTGGGTTTAATCCATCATCATTCTTTAGCTCAATCCACCACCCCAGTTCAGACATGGCCATATGCAAATCAGTCTGACCCTGTGCCTCATGGGAACAGTCCAGCCCGAACTGCCAAGCCATGTCTTCCCTGGACCGGAAACAAGCATCCTGGGACCGGTTTCGGGTTCAAAACCCTCATCAGCCAGGCTATCTTGAATCCAGTGGCAAAGTGATAATAAAGGCAGAAAACAATTTTGACCAATCCGAAAACAATCCAGCAAAGTCTCCTTAAAGTGTAGACAATAACTATAAATATACCTTTCCAAAATGGCACCCAAAAGAGTGAACCACATACTACTTACACCACTCAGAGACAGCGCAAGAAACAATCAGCCTGGAAATCACCCACAAACACCATGTTCAAATTTGAAACAACGCATTGATTCCTTTAATTCATAGCCATATGACACTCATACATAACCGAGACCGCAACAGACTAAGACACACCCAAATACACCTAAACATACTCCACTACAAGATGGCGCCCATGCAGCACACTATACACTCCCCAATTAACCTTCTAATTGGCAACACACTTCCACCATAAAAAGGGCGGCAGCCACTGCTCCAGTATCAGCGGAGATGGAGAGAGGCAGGCAGGTGTACCGGCACAGCTAAATGGGAGAACCGTGAGTACTAAACGAATGTATCTTGTGTTAACTGCCACCTTTGAGAAAATACTCCGGGTCTGAACTAAGTGCCCGGACAGAGCTGTCTCTTATAATTGGAAGCCAAAAAAAGCACTTTAGAACAAATATCTGCCTCACTTGTAGCGCTGGCTTTTTATGAAACAGGAAGCCAAAACGCCAATCTAGCTTCCTAATATTCTTAGAGCCTGTTTACATTTTGCAGAAAATGCCGCGATAAATAAAAGATTTGATTCCTTCTCAATATACAGGATGTATCAACATGCAGGGACCACTGTGATAACTGCACCTTTATTTGAACAATTGAAACTTTATTGTTATTGTTATATTCTTAATGAATAGGCCACGCTTCCTTCTTCTCGTTTTCCTTACAGCTCCCGACTGCCCTCACCAATCTCATGAGGCAATAATTGTAAAAATAAGGGGTGAGCAATACGTTTTTCACTATGTAGTGACCAAAACAGAGTCTAAAGGTTTGCCATCAATGGTGGGGCCCACTCAGTGACACTTACTTATTGTTTATGTATATATATATATATCTCTTTCACATCCTACCCAGACAGCGCTGACTCACCGGTTTTATCATACGCCCAATATGAGTCATCTTAGATTATTCACAACAGGATACCACTACTAGTGGCACTGCATGGAATCAAATGACAAAAGAGTGACCCTGACATATACCAATCATTGATCTCTTTATTATATGTCTCTTCTTTATAAGCCCACATGTCAGAATGTTGAAACTCCGCTGATTATTGCTTATCATTCTTTCTTTCACTTTTCACTTCACTGTAAATAATATGCAAAACACGTAAAATAGAATCTCTTTTTAAACATGCACCAATGCCTAAACAGTAGAGATAAGACTCACGCTAACGATAATGCGCACCGGGCCCTCCAATGGTAGACCCGGACAATACTCATTATAGAGAAATACCAACATATCTTCTGTCCTACCCTCTTCTCTTTTCGGGGACGCTACTCCCTCTCATTAACCTAGCAGCACAGGTCAAATCCAGGCCGCTAGTGATACCTAAACTTACCTTGGTCCTGAAGAAACGCTTTGGATCTCCTCCTGAGGCCACAGAGAGCGTGAAACATGTCGACCACCTTATACGCCCATTAGAGACGTATATCTAGCTACCTAGGGACATAATATCCCCCAGAGCAGCACCACACACCTTTTAACAATGACAGAGGGATCACCTTAATAAATAATATTCACTCCCCTCCAGTCATTTTTAAAAAACACTACTTGAGACCTCACTACCACTCACACGCACGCACCCATACGGCTTCTTCATCAAAAGATCTCCGATAAAGAGACCCTTCGGGGGACCCGTAGGGCATTGCAGCGCCGGCCCGACGAGGAGCAACAAGTCCTATGATGAAGCATGACATCCTTCGGGGTGTGTGAGGGCATCATGATGAGGACACACTATCCCCACACATAGAGTAGCACAGGACAAAACTTCATTCTTTGATTTCCCTTTACAAGGAACAGTGACTCCCTTTATTGTACTAGTTATCAATCGGGAGCAAGGGTCACTGGACCGAACAATCAGCTCCTACCGTCCCCCCCCTCTCTATAAATAGGAATGTTTGTACTAATATACAGTGGGTATGATTCAGAATGAAAGTCAGAAATTCAGCTTCTGTCTGGATATGATTTTCTGACTGTCTGGATGCCATAAACATGTCAAGGAGTACGTCTGGAAAGCTTTTAGCTTTCAGGAGTACTTCTGCGAAGAGTCTCAGAGGAATTCTATTCATCCTGTGCAGACTTCTCCATAGCAAAGTACTCTGCATGGTGGAATGGTATTCCTTGTCCAAACACACTTTTTTTCTTCAATGGGAAAATCTTTTTTCTCATCGAGAACCCCATCCCTACAGCAGGATTCTCTACATTTCTGTCCTAGAGGGCCGGATCCATGCCAGATTTTTATCGTATCTCCCTTTAGATAAATGTAGTTATCTTAAAAATCTGGCATGGAACCGGGGCTCCAGGACCAACTTTGGAAAAGCCTGCCCTACAGTCCCACCAACTCTGCTGGTGATTCATTCACCTTACTACTTTGGAAAGGGATTTGTGCTTGTCCTTAGCTGGAGTAAAAATTCTACAGTTTCCAGTATGGGAAGGATAATTGGAGGAGTTTGTGAAGTCCCACAAAAATGTATGTTTGTGGTCATTCATTATCTTCCCAGCTAACCACTCCTAAGAAGGTCCATCTCCCAAACTTTGAGTTGCATTTATGGGTGCTGAGAACTCTGCTCCCGTCGTGGCAGAGATCATCACGCATGCAAATGGCGTTATGCCAGCCTTGTGAATTCCTGGATGGTATTAAGCATGTAAACACGTAAACCTATGTTTACAACTGAATCTACATTTGTGATTAGGGCCCAAAGACTCTATGAGAAGTAGGTAAAACACCTAATAAATTCCACATGCTGAGGTCTCCAGATCTCTGACCTCTTATGGTGCAAAGGAACTCCATAATCAACTATTACTTCTGATAACGCACAGTCCTTTTAAACCAGTGTACTGACTAAAGCAGCTTTAGTTTTGTGAAATTGGTGATAACAAAGTAAATTAATCATTCATGCTCTCCCCCGTTCTGAGCTGCAGAACTTCGAATGTTGAAATATTTTCCACAATTCAGCCATGTTTTACCTAGCAAAATCCTGATATTGGTGCAAACTTCCATCTGCATCCAAATCGGTTTTACCCTGGCCTCTGGAATGAGGGCCCTGGTCTCACCCAAGGGAGTAGCTAGAAAAATTTAATGCCACCCACTTTGATACATGTTCCAAGGAAAAGAATGAATCATACAATTCCTGCAGTGATTCAGGAGATTGTTCTCCATTAGAAATTTTAAAATGCCATTCCTTCTCTCCAGCCTTCTGTGAATCTTTTGTCCTTTCTTCTCTCTATCCTTCTTAATCCTTTTCCATTTTGCTTTCCTTCCTTTTTCCATCCTTTTACACTTTCATCCAGCTGTTTATTCATCCATCCATTTTTTTAATTTTTTTTTATTATTAATCCATGAAGGTTAAAATTACAATGCAATTAATACATTACAACAACAATAATCAATGGTATAAAATAAGGATAAGAGAAACACACATCTACATGATCTTTAAAAGGCAAAAATTGATTACACAGCGAACATAATGATTAATATGTTCGATATTCATAGTCTATCCACCATTACAGCAACTCTAAAGTGCAGGTGCATTGTGCAAATTATATCAAATATTGCTTTTGCCCAAAAGTGCAAAGTGCTACATACACAGCATATCATAAATCCTTAAAAAAAAAAAAGGGCACATACTTAATTTACAGGACATCACCCATCCATAAAAGCGATCATCGGCCCCCAAATTTCCTGGCCTAGTTTCCTCTTTCGAGCCCCCTTTAAAGCATATAAGCTATATTCTAGGTTAAAAATGTTTAAAAAAAGGGGGCGTGGCTTGGCAGCCAAGCATGGCGGACGCTGCTTGAGTGCGCTCCGCATCTCCACGCCAAACCGGGACCAGAATCCGCCTGTAACCCTTGTCCGGGGGATTTTCTGCATAGCGGCTCACGACAAGGACAGTACTGGGTACCGGCTGCAGCAGTGTAAAGTGCCTACGTGCCGCGACGGCTCTGCTGTGTCTCTGGTGAGTGGCGGCGCCGCGAGGTGGCGTTCCCCTGTTTGGAGACGGCCTGAAGGCGCTAGGCGACGACGGGGATTTGGGCCTGGTTGGGGCCTTGTGGAGACCGTCCAGAAACCTCGGTGGCAAGAGGGGCGGCCGGCCGGGGTCCCGCGCGGGGGGGCCCCCTCCGCGGACAGCTCCATTCTCCGGGTGCTCCGGGCGCATGTGGGCAGGCCTTCATGCGGTCCGGTCATCGTCAGACGCGGAGGAGACTGGTGCCTCGCTACTGCGGACCCCGGGGGCATCTTGTGAACTGTGCGACCGCCCGGCCCATGGGGGTCCGCCGCCTGGGATCCATTGTGGCCTCTTCCCCCCCCCCCAACAACACAGGGCTGAACTAGCCGCCTTTGGATTGAGCGGCGCTGCACCGGGGCCCCATCTGAACGTTGCTCGGATCCCCGAGGCCCGTGGCCGGCCAGCTTCCGACTGATGGGACAGCATAGATCCTGGTTGATGAAGCTGTGTCCATCCTAGGACGGTGCCCCGACACGCCGGGGCCTGCAGCCTGGAGTGACCAGAGCGGGGTGCGGCGGTGGGCTGCGGGGGTCCCGCGCCGGAGTGTGGGCCGATCCGGGTGGGGGTGCGTCCCGGCGCCCCCCCTCCTCTCCTCTCCTTTGTTGGTCGCCTGGGGCGCCCATAACTAAACAGAGTCGAGCATTGGGCCCCCCCCGGAGAGGCACTGTGTGCCGTCACTGGCAGCGGCAGGATGGGAAAGGATAAATCCGGAGGTGCGGGTGCGAAACAGGGCACCATTGATCATTTCACTGCGCCGGTCGGCGCTCCCCCAGCGGGTGTGGGTGCAAGTCCGCCGCCGGACAATGCGGCCCTTTTGGAGGTGATTAACGGTGCCAGAGATACACTGGAGGCCAAGATAGGCGCGGTGGGGTCGGAGGTGTCGTTCCTCCGTCAGGACCTGCGCAAAGCCGTTGACCGCATAACAGAGGCCGAAACAAGGGTCTCCACGGTCGAAGACACAGTATCCACCCTCCAGAAACAAGTAAATAAGCTCACAGTGGAGTCAAGGGAGCTTGCCTCCAGGGTGGAAGATGCAGAGGGTCGGACACGCCGCAATAACCTACGCTTCGTGGGCCTGCCGGAGGGTTGCGAAGGGCCCTCCATGACCCGTTTCATCACAAGTTGGCTGACTGACCTCATGCCCAGCGACGCGCTATCGCCATGCTTCATCGTAGAGCGCGCCCATAGGGCCTTGACCCAGAAACCACCTCCAGGCGAACGCCCCAGACCGGTCATCGCTAGGATTTTGAACTATTCGGACCGCGATGCTATCCTGCGAAGCGCCAGGCAACATAAAGACCGGTTCCACTATGAGTCCAAACCAATCATGGTATTCCCGGACTATACTCGGCTTGTTCAGCAACAACGGCAATCCTTCACGGCGGCGAAGCGTAAACTACGCGATATGAACTTACAATACATGCTGCTGTATCCAGCCCGGATGAGAGTCATTTTCAACTCAAAGTCTTTCTTCTTTGACACCCCCGAGGCTGTGTTTGCATGGGCCGAGGAGCGCTCGCGGCTGCGTCAGGGCTCGCCATGTGCCAGGGACTCTGACTCGTCTAGGGGATCGAGGAGAAGCCGGTCTCGCCGAACAAAATAAAGGAAACGACAAAGCTCAAGACCCGACAGTCAATCGGCAAGCCCAGAACACATCTCCTGAACCGCTGGACACTGCTTTAATAACAGACTGCAAGTATATGTACTCTTTCCTATACAAACTCAAATGCTGATTTCATAGACTTCTTCTCCGTGAAGCGTGGAGACTGATCATGGGACTGCCAGGCCACAGACTCTTTTTCTTTTTGAGCACCCCCATGTTTGTAACGTTGGGTGGGAGGGTTGGGTATTGTTGGTGCTGGGGTTCAGGACCCCCGTTGGGGGCCCGGCCCCCCAGCATCGCGACAGATGCTCCTCAGTTTTGGTAGCGTAGGGTGGGGGGCGGGGGGAGGTGGGTGGGTTTTTTCAGTTTAAAAGTTCAATATGTTATATGCAGACATGTCACACAGATCGTTCTCCTTCATCCAGCACACATTCCGCACATGGGCTGAATGGCACCAAATGACATAGCCCCACCCGGCGACCTTAGGGTGGTATCTTGGAATGTCCGGGGTCTTCACAATAAGATAAAGAGGGGTGCCGTGCTGCGCCAGGCGAAGAGGTATGGTGCGGACCTCCTCCTGTTGCAGGAAACCCATCTCCTGGGCAATAAAGTCCCGTGCTTGGCCCGTTTTGGCTTCCATCATGTTTATCATGCAGGGTATACCAGGGGCTCCAGGGGGGTGGCGATCCTAATTAATCGCAGGGTGCAGTTTCAATACATCGCCCATAGGGCAGACCCTGGGGGTAGGTATCTTTTTGTGACCTGTACATTATATGGCGAGCGGGTTACAATTGGTTGCATTTATGCACCCCCCCCCGCTGGGTCAGACATTCATCGATAAGATCACTGCTGTATGGGGGGATCTCCAAGAAGACCTGATACTCCTAGGGGGCGACTGGAATGACATTATGGGCCCGTTAGACCGGTCACGACATATAGATCCTCTGCAGCCCCTGAGTGCCTCTAGACTATACTCTTTAGCATCCGCATTGGGTTGGGCGGACGTGTGGAGGGAATTCCACCCCTCGGAGCGAGGATATACGTTTTAATCCCCAGTACACGGGACTCAGTCCCGCGTTGACTACTTTTTCGCCCCCCGTGCCTGCCTCCATCGCCTCTCACAGGTAATACACTACCCCCGCGGGCTCTCTGACCATTCCCCAATTGCCATGCGATTTCACACTCTTTGCCGCAGACCCCCCTTCCGCTGGCGTATGTCTCCCTGGCGCTTGTGATGCCCCAAATATCAAGACATGCTTCATACTGCGGTGTCAGATTATTTAGAGTCCAATGGCCCGACCGCCTCGTCTAGTAGCATACTATGGGAGGCTCTCAAACCGACTGTCCGGGGGGTTGAGATAAGCTACTGTACAAATGAAAAGCGCCTGCACCGCGAACGGCTCGCGGACCTAGAGGCGCGTCAGATCGCTCTCGAACAACAACTAGCTGTCGACCCCAGCCCAAGTATCAGGCGTAACTTGTTGCTGACACAATAGGACCTACGCCAACATCTATTGGCAGAAGCCAAAGAAATTTGGGAAGCATCACAGAATAGGGTATACCAATGGGGGGATAAATCAAGCAAAATGCTCCATCGGCTTTGCCAGATGGATAAATCCCCTGCAATAGTCCCTACAATCTTGGGGGTAGATGGGTCCCTTATCTCCTCACCGATAGGGGTGGCCAATGAGTTTGCATGCTATTTCGCTGCCCTCTATGCCGAGCGGGAGCAAATCTCGGCCGATCTAATAGCCGAGTTTCTTAGAGACATTCCACCAAGGAAGCTCTCTGTTCAGATTCGCGACCGACTGGAGGCGTCCATCACCCTTGAAGAGTTGACTGGCGCGCTTAACGCACTCCATCCGGGGCGCGCTCCAGGCCCTAATGGGTTCCCGATGGAGTTCCTCCGACCACATCTTCATCTTCTGGGGCCCCATTTCCTGGCAACGATCCAAGAGGCTGTGGACTCTGCCATATTACCCCAAGACTGGCGACATGCTGAGATTGTACTTTTCCATAAGCCTGGGCGCCCCCCGGAAAACCCTTCATCTTATCGCCCCATATCCCTAATTAATTTTGAGCCTAAATTATTAGGGAAAGTGCTGGCCGACCGCCTCCGCTCTTGCATTACTGACCTGGTCCACCCGGACCAGGCCGGTTTTATGCCCCTTAGAGCCACTCGCCACAATATCCGGCGGGTACATAACGCCCTGGCCACGGCCCCAGCCCTCGGTAGGCCAGCAGCCATTCTACTGGCTGATATAGATAAGGCTTTTGATTCCTTGAGCTGGGTTTATCTGTTTCAATTATTAGAGGCCTGTAATTTCGGACCCCGGTTTCTTGCCCTCGTTCGCCTACTTTACACAGATCTGTCCGCCTCAGTGCGCATTGCCGGATATCGTTCGCCTCCATTTTGCATTCGGCGGGGGACTCGGCAGGGGTGTCCCTTATCCCCCTTATTGTTTGCTTTGGCCATTGAGCCGTTGGCGGCATGGGTCTGGTGGGACCCGGTTTTTCGGGGTTTTAATTGGTCGCGATCACGTTCCGACCGCATCGCGTTATACGCGGACGATGTGTTGTTCTTCATTACGGACCCATGGTTCACTGGGCCCCGGGTGCTGCAGATCCTACGGGTGTTTGGGGAAACAACTGGGCTCCATACGAACCCGGCCAAGTCAATCCTATTCCCGGTATGCGGCCCTCAGGGTCGTGACGCCTGGGCATCGCAGCTGACTCATGCGACAGATGGCTTCAAATATCTGGGGGTCTATATCTCGGCTTGCCCCAGGATCTCCTGGCTACATAACAATACCCCTCTTCTTGCCGGCCTGAATAGTGAAATTAATATATGGTCCTCGCTCCCGCTGTCTCTCTATGGCCGATCCACAATATTTAAAATGGTTTCGCTTCCCCGGTTGCTCTATCGCCTTCAAAACTTCCCATATCCGATTCCGCGCACCTGGTTTGCGCAGGTCAATGCTATACAAAATAAATTCCTCTGGAACAGTGGCGCGGTCAGAGTCGCACTTCGCACATGCGTGCAATCTACCTACTGCGGGGGCATTGCGGCAGCGGATATATACTCCTATTATATGGCTTCACATTTACTCGTGCTTAATGAGTGGTGGTACAATTCCCCGACAGACCCGGCATATGCAGCGGAACACACAGCATTAGAGCATACCCCCCTCTTACACCTCCTATATAGCAGAGCACGCTTAGAAGCCTTACCTCCAGCGTGCAGGGTCGTAATCTCGCTCTGGGGGACCAAGGTGAGGCAGATGGGCTGGGGAGGGAGGCTTACTCGGGCAACTCCATTGTGGCACGGTACATACCTACGCCCGGTGGCGGCCCTACAGGGCTTCCGGAGGTGGGACCTGGTGGGGATATCAACCCTTGGAGATGTAATGCGGGGTACCATTATGAAGACATACCAACAATTGCAAACTGAGTACCATTTGCACAGAACACAGTTTTATAAATATCTTCAACTTCGTCATGCACTCACCCCCCTCGTCCGCACAGTGGATGCCCTGCCGGAATTTCACCCATTAGAAGGCCGCCTACTTATGGGTGACCTAGGCCAACACAAAATAAGACAGGTGTACCAGACGTTAATAACGCACACTACGACAACATTGGACAAGACGCGTGGGGCCTGGACAGCTGATATTCCTGACATAACGGACAATGACTGGGCCGAGGCCATAGCGAGCCCGCGTGGGGCGGCGGTCTCGACTAGATACCGTCTGATACAATTCAAGTACCTACACCGGGTATACTATACACGGGTCAGACTGTGGAAGATGGGGATGATTCAGTCCCCCATGTGTCTGTGGTGCGATAGAGAGGAGGGGACATTTTTGCATACCGTGTGGGGCTGCACAGTGTTGCAGCCATACTGGAACAAAATCAGGATGTGTCTTCAGGAGGTGCTGGGGTGGGAGCTCCAGTTAAACCCACGACTCTTTCTCCTTCATGCTACAGAAGATATAGGGGGCAACATATATAAACAACACCTGCTGTTCCTAGCCCTCGTCGTAGCCAAAAGAGATATAGCGCAATCCTGGAAAAAACACACGGGCTCCGTCACTTGGCAAGTGGAAGAGGGAGCTTGATAGATGTATGGGGGCGGAAATGGCAGTCTTCCTGGCACGCGGCTGCCCTCAAAAACACAGGAAAATATGGAACCGGTGGGCGACGTATCGAGGCATGGAGCTACCCCCATTGCCCTCAGTAGACCTATAATTAATACTATACCTACACTCTTCAATGCTGGGGAATTTCAAAGTTGTGTAGGGATGATGGTTTTGTATCATGTTTTCCATGGATTCTTTATAGATCTAGTGACGTCTGCAAGTTATGTTGGTTGTCTGACCTGCATGTTCAGCAGGTGTTTCGATATGGGCAAGAAGATGGTTTTCGGAGATGATATATGTCAAGTTCTCCTACAGACCACTGTAGGGCGATTGCCCATTGTCTTTTCACAAATGCAAATAAAATTTGTTATTATAAAAAAAAAAAAAATGTTAAAAAATCTAGTCCTCCATAGTTCAAACGTGTGGGGCATCTTTATGAAGCCACATTGAGGCAATACATAACCTAGCTATAGCCATGGCCACAAAGATCAAATATCGATACCTGTATACGAGCTGGTCACACCCATCACCCTCCTAAACTCCCAGCAACACGTGAGATGCAGTTAATTTTATTGGACCTCCAAGCAGTTCCGCTAAAAACTCTTCTAAGTGCTCCCAGAGTTTGCTTAAGTGTCTACATGAAAAGAAAATATGCACAATATCCGCATCATCAGCTCCACAGCGAAACCATTTGCCGTCATTAACTCCACCCCATTTTACCAGCCTAGCTGGGGTGTAGTAGAGATTAAAAATGGTCTTATAATGTTGTGCGCGTAGATTAGCAGACCTCAATAACCTCCCCGCCAGATCAATAGAATATTCCACCCGTGTACCTAGACACCCAAGCCTATCATCCCACTTGATGTTATGTCTTTCTAAATCCTCACCCTTGATCTCTAACAATATATTATATAACGGACCGATGCGTGTATTTCTCTTTACAGCTTCAACTACAGGATTTAAAGCAATCTTCCATTGGCTCTTACATAGGTAATCACGGATTTGCAGATATTTAAAAATTAGTTTTTAGGGAGGTTGTATTTCTCGGCCAACATCTCAAAGGACATCAGGCCCCCATTATCATATAAATCCCCAATGCATTGAATACCTTTTGTCCCCCATCTGTTTATGGTCCTGTCCCAAAATATCGTAGGCAAAAGATTGGTAGCATCAAACGGGGTATACTGAGTGACCCTCTCAATTCTGTAACACTTTCGCACCACTTTCCACACCTTATAAGCAGCATTTAAAACCTTGAACCTGTTTTTTTTTATAGTAGCTGGGCTCCAGGCTTACAAACAGCCGATTTTTCGCATTGCTACCCAGTAACATTTGATATATCGAGGGTGCCTCAGCTATACTAAATGGTTCTACTCCTGTTAATAAAGTGTTCATACGCTGCAACATACAAACCAGATAATATAAAGTAAAATCAGGCACTGCCCATCCTCCTTTCTCCCGCAATAAGATCATATAGCGCATTGCTCTTCGGGGTTTCCCTTGTGCCTATAAAAACCTAGCACATATCGATTGTAATACAGCCAGTTGAGCACAAGAAATTTCTAGCGGCAGGGATCTAAAAAAATATAAAACTTTGGGTAAAATTAGCATTTTAAGAACATTACACCGTCCCACAAGTGTCAGATGTAAACATTCACATCGATCTAACTGCTTCCGTACCGAAGTTAAAATATTGCACCAATTGACCTCAACCAGTGCCTTTAAACATGTCCTTATTATAACCCCTAAGTATGATACCTCATTTAGCACCCTTCGATCATTGAAGCCGGTTTGATTTAGACACAGAATTTGTGTCTTAGACACATTCAGCTTATATCCTGACGTGACTCCAAATTCTAATGCTAGTTGTTCTATCTTGGAGATAGCTCCCTCAGGGTTAGTCGTAACTACTGCCACATCGTCAGCATATGCAAAGACTCAGTACTGCTCTTGCTTCCAGATTACCGGTTCTATTCCTGCACTTTGCTCCAACATCATTAAAAAAGGATTAATATATAATGAAAATAGCAAAGGCGAACAAGGGCACCCCTGTCTTGTACCTCGTGTTATATATACCGGATCTGACTCAAGACCCATAATGCATATCTTAGCAGTCGGGCATCTATATAAAACTTGAATGGCTAAAAGAAAGTTTGACTGCAAGCCTGCCTGTCGTAATACTGCCCATAAAAATTCCCACGCGACCCGGTCAAACGCTTTTCGGCGTCCAATAAAATCAAACTGAATTTATTCCCCATAGTATTAGCAATATCCAACAAGGTTACCACCCGGTTAATATGATTAGTCGTTCCCCTCTTAGGTATAAACCCATGTTGCCGAGTTGACACTAACGGGGTAATTACATCAGCTAACCGGGTCGCGAGTATTTTGGCATAGACTTTGCCATCTGTATTTAATAATGATATTGGGCGATACGAGCCTGGTTGTTCGGCAGGTTTGTCTTTCTTTTTAAAAACTATTATGTTAGCCTCATCCCAAGTCAAAGGGCGGCTCCTGTTTGTGCCTGTAAAAAAGTGGTATGCATATCGGTTTTAATTTCACTAAAAAAGGTTTTATATATTTCCAACGGAAGCTTGTCGGAGCCCTGCTGCTTTGCCGGAGGCTAGGCTATTAATAGCTCTTTCTAGTTCTTCCATCGTGATAGGTTCCTCAAGTCTTTCTGCATCTAGCGGGTCTACTTTTTACAATTAAGGCCCTGCAACAGCTTTTCCCTGGCCTGTGCATCAGAGGGATCCCCAGTATAGAGTGCCTCGTAATAACCGTGGAACACCTTTAATATCTCCTCACCCGTATCTGCCAAATTCCCCCGGGTATCTACTACTGGCCCGATTCTTTGGGCCGCCTCTTTTGATCGCAATCTTTGCGCCAAGCAGCGTCCAGTTGACTCCCCATATTCATAGCTTTGGCTCCTATTGATAGAGTATTTCCTAGCTATTTCTTTACTCCAATATGAATTCATTTTAGCCTTACACCTGGCTACGTGCATCTGGATTTCTGAGATATCAAGCCCAGCCTGAATCCCCTGCATAAGATTTCCTTCGGCTACCGACAGATTGTCACATAATTCCTGTACAGCTGCTTGTATCTGCTTCTGCTTATGTAGCCCAAAGCTAAGGATTTCACCCCTTATACTCGCCTTTAGAGCATCCCACACTGACCCAACCTGAGCCGTGTTACGATTTATAGCCAAGAATTGCTCAATCCACTCCTTCATATGCACCACATATTCATTATCCAGAAGCAATTTTCTATCAAACGAAAACGTTCGAGGCCTACTATCAGTCTTAAGTATACCAAGCTTCAATACAAGAGGGCCGTGATCAGAAGAAATCCGTGGATGTACCTGGATATTAGCACCTGACAATAGTAAACCAGATAGAAACAAATAGTCTAATCTTACCAACTTCTGGTGCAGGTATGAATAAAAGGTATACCCAGGGTCCGGCCCATTCAGAGCTGCCCATGCATCTATCAGAACATGATCTGTCACTAAAGACTGCAGTGCTTTAAAAACTTTCGGTTTCCTCCCATTATAGGATTTACTATCATCATATAACAGCCCTGTCTCAAGATGTATATTTAGATCTCCACATAAAATCAGTGGTGTGGGCCATAATGCTAATTCCACATTGAGCCCTTCTATTACTAAAGCCTCATCAAAGTTTGACCCATATATAGAACAAATAGTACATTTCATATTACCGATCAAACATTCCGCAATTGCCCACCTCCCCGCTTTATCTTCTAATACTCTACCGGTCCCCTGTATATGATTTTTAGCCAGTATCGCTACCCCTCGCACAGTAGTGGATTGCTCTGTAGACACCAATACATTAAACCCTAATTCCGTCAATAATTTTCTTTTACCCCACGGAATGTGGGTTTCTTGAACACATACCAAATCTGGTTGAAGCATTCGCAATTCGGCCGAGACCCGCTGTCTCTTATTATAACTGTTCAAACCACAAACATTCAAGGAGCAGAGCCTAATGGGAAATTTTTTACGTCTATCCCCCATCTCTATTCCCAGCAAATTTAAGCACAGAGATCACAATTCTAAAACCATTGACTTTCTTAAACAATCTTCCTACACCTTCATGGATTTTTTTTTTTACCCATGCCCTCCCCACCCTCACCCCCCCACCCCTCCCTACACCGCTTCAGCTGAAGCCGTGCCCTCCCCCCACCTTCCCCAAAAAACGAGGCTAGGAGGCACAAGGCCTCTGTGATGAATGAGCCAAGCCCCCCGGATCCCCCCTGCCCGACCACCTACCAAACTTAAAATCAACAATAGACTCACCCCATCACGCGAGATCAGTGAAGAACCAAAAATACCACTTTTTATCTAAATCTGAATTTGATCTATACATATATTTCTAACACATTTAATTATGCGCATACTCTAAAGCTTCTTCCCCTTTTACATTGTATGGAGATATTCCTTAGCCGCTGCCTCTGTCGTGAAGAACCGCACCTACTCTTTATAAATAACCTTGAGTTTGGCGGGATTCAATAGAAAAACTTGCGCATTCTTATCTTGAAATGGAGTAATAAGCTGGCGCAATTGCCATCTCTTTTCAACGGTAAGGGGACAGTAATCAGGTCGCACAAAGAATTCAAATCCCTTCCCACATTTCTTTCGGTCCGGCCGCGCCAAATCATACACTGCCTCTCTCGCCAAGAAGTTATTCAATGATATTAAGATTGCCCTTGGTCTACTTGGTCTGCTAACATTCTGGCCTACTCTATTGCGCTGTGTGAAGGGGAATCTATGTGCTCGTTGGACCTCCCGGTCCCAATCCCATTGAGTTAGCCCAGGAAAAGCCTCAGAAAACAATTCGATCACAAATTTCCGTACATCCTGCCCCTCCGACCCTTCTGGAATGTCCAGTACTCGGAGATTGTTGCGCCGCAGGCGATTTTCCAAGTCCGTAATTTTCCAAATGGTGTCATCCGTCTATATGCGTAGCGTCTCTGTTGTAGCTTTCTGTACAGCGAGTTCGTCCTCTAGGTTCGAGATGCGTGTTTCTGCTTCAGTGAACCTCTCTACGAACTCGGAACATGATTTTGCCACCCTCCGCACTGAATTCTGGAGCTTACGACATGCTCCCTGTGTGCGCTGGCTCTCGGTCCGGGTTTCCTCCCTATGCGCCATTATGCTCTGATAAATAAGAGCCAGGGAGATATCCTCAGGATTCTCCATCATCTTTAGACCAGATTGTACCCCACTAGCCACTCCATTGATTCCGTCCCCGGTCTCCCCCATAAATGAATAATCCCAATGGAAGGAATCAATGTTTTCCACTGTCTGTAGGCCTGCACCCACACCTGAGTTAGCCCTCTTACGTACAGTACTAGGGAGGCCATCCCTCTGCTTAGTCTGCATACTCATGTCTACCTCGTCAATCTCATCCCCAGAAGTATCCGAGGGGTCCGACATTGAGTAAAAAGGAAAGTCCCCTGAGTCACTCTCCTTTGCAATGTCGTAATTATCAGCCTTGCTTCCAATTGCCCCCAGCTCCGCACTCTCCAGAGGCATCTCTCCTCTTTTTCCATCTTTTTCCCCCTCTTTAACTATTTCACAGGGATTGTCCCCCACCACGCTCTCTTTATCTAGTATAGAATCGTCAGGCTGCATATTCATATCTTTCTTAGGTGTGGGGGTTAGTAGTTTCTTTACCTTCCCAGCAAGAAATATAGCCGGAACGGACTTCTTACCGCCCTCTACACGAATCTTCTCCAAATTTGAACTTGGTTTCTTCTTCTCTGTCTCCCGCGCTGGCCCATTCTCAGCCGCCTCCATGTATCTCGACTTTCCCCGTCCTGCCTTTGGGGGCATCACAGCGTTGAGCGTTCTAGTCTTTGCCACAGCGTCAGAGCTCGTCAGCGCTCCACGCGCACTGGATCCGCAGCGCGTACAGCCGGAAATCTGCCCAGCAAGGATCAGCAACCGCCAAACAGCCACACGGGGAGCCCGACAAACGCTCCACAGCATCTCCTCAAGCCATACACTCCAGGCCAGCCGCCAGCCTCACCCTCAGATTCGCATGCCTCTCGCCGATCTCAAAGGACCGCCACCAGCTATGCGGTAAGTCGGACAGGGGGGGAAGGACTCCGGGAGCTCGAGCTCACTCAGCCGCTCTCACGGCCGCCATCTTGCCTCAGTTCACCCTCATCCATCAATCCATCTTGAATTCTTTCTGTCTTTTTTTGCAAGAAATCACGCGCCCATACTTTTCTATGGATTCAGTTGCTAAAACCTTTTGAAAGTCATTTTTCTTAATAATTGTATTTTGGATTTTTGTCGTTTTGGTCTTGTTAAGTTTAGATAAAGATACTTTATTTTTCTAAACCGGTGTGGTGTCCATTTGTGGTGTGATCACCGTGTTACTGTGAGTGTTGGTACAAATACTTTACACATTGCCTTTGGGATAAGCCTGTCTGCTCGTGCCAAGCTACCAAAGGGGTGAGCAGGGGTTATCTAAAGTGTGTATCCCCCTTACCCTGACTAGAAGCAAGGGTCCCTATTTGGACACACTGCCAACTAGAGACCCCCATTTCTAACAATGGACCATTGAAAGATCTATTGACATTGATAAAGTTCACACTACTGATTGGTCTCACAAACGCAAAATGAAGACCTATGGGGATAGATGCCACTGTGTTAAAAAGAGGAGACCAAGTCATTCTCAGGCAGCAATGGAAACACTTGTCTGATGCTCCTTTTGCTGCTCACCCACTGAGGGTTATGATAAGCGGAGGACACATAGTAACTGCTCATCGTCCTGGAAAGTCCATCACAAGGGAGTTGTCTTATTTCAAACACCTGCCTCGAGGTTTGTTGACTCCAGACATTTAGAGTGAGACCCTTCCATATGCAGTCAGGAGATCCCAAAGACTTTGCCTGTGTCACCTGTGCTGGCCTTGGATGCCTCTCCTATGTCTCCTGTGTTGCTTCAACCTCACGTAATGAGATCTGGAAGATTGAATTAAGCACCTCCAAGACATGAGGAGTTATGAGGTATATATGTATTTTTTGTGTGTACTTTTTATTTAACAATGGGGAAATATAGTGTCATATATGTTAGAGATAGTGGGACCCCTCTGGTCCCTGATGAACTCTGTAGAAGAGTGACGGAAGTGATTGGGTGTAGTTAAGAAAAGTCATGACTTAGTACGTGCAGTTCACGGTTAAACTCTGAAGAATAGAGATGTGTAATACCGAACTCCGTGTGTTGTGTGATCTTTTATATGTACCCGGGCTGGGGAGGATGCTGCACTGATGAATTGCTTGATGATTTCAAGACCAGACTCAAGAAGCTAGTAATATACTGCAAATTTAAGAAATTCAATAACGAACAAGCATTGCAACTGCAAATCACGGAAGGGTGTAACAACTTTTCAAACCAAAATTCTAAAAGAAATGTATACACTGTACAAAATATTAGCCATCACAAGGAATACTGCCAGAGCCAAGATGCATGCCGTATACATGGGAAATGGTAGGACAGGAATGCAAGAACAAGTGCACCGGATGGTGGGGGCAAGCAAGCAGCTTGACAGGAATCTTCCACATCTGCAAAAAATGAGAAAACACCCTATTGATGTGGACTGAAATACCCACATCTTGAAGTCTGCCTAGCAATGGGACAAAAGTGCCACAAGTGCAGCAAAGACAAACATTTTGCAAGACAAGGAAGCTGAAACCAGAAGGTGGATGACTGGAAAAGCCAATAATGAAGTCAAGCTGCCATGCAAGATGAATGGACAAACCTCAGCAAGTTCTCTGAAACGCTAACGTATGACAAAACCTCATTGCAACATGAGGTGCATGTCCAGAATGGTGATATGCCAGTGCCTTGCCTTCACAGCAATGTGACTGCACCACTTATGGACTTAAAAGCCATGGCATACAACATGTCGACTAAGCACCGCATACTGAAAGAACAACCACCACTGTTTCAAGGACTTAGAAAGCTGAAAGGGACACATATCACACCAGTGAAACGATTAAGCCAGTATCTCAAAACCCCAGACGTGTACCAGTGCAATTACAACACAAAGTTGAGGAGCAAGTCCAACGTTTACTAGAACAAGACATTACTGAACCAGTCAATGGACCACCTCCATGAGTGTTCCCAATTGTAGCAGTACTAAAACAAAACAAACAGAAAATACGCATCTGTGTCAACATATTATGAGCCCCAATATGGGCCTAGGTAGCTGCACAACCTTTGACCTACATTTGTCCCACCTTGCTGTACATAACGGCTCTGGCGCTGACCCTTTGCCTAGTTATGTGCTGAATAAATGTTGTGTGGTTTTCTTTGAAAAGTAGCCTCATTTATTATGCATGAGGATTCTTAGTATCACACAGCAGGATTACCATCTTCTGTATAATAACTCTGTACAAAAGTCACCGCTATGGTCATCCTTGGACGACAGGCCCACAGTACCATTACACATCTAGGTAGAACCCCAGAGAGTACCTTTTGGGTATATAAGCACCACATCTTCCCTGGACAAACCAGAGGAGAAGCTTCCATGCTGACACGAGACCCTGGAGTTTCTACATGCAGAAACTCCAGCATGCAGGGGTCTGACATCCCTTGTGGGGTGTCCAACTTGAGAACAAGACGGGGTCCTTCATTTCATTCACATCAGGTAATGGGGTTGGCTCTTTCCTAGGGGGAATCTTGGCTTCACACCTACATACATGCTAAGTACACTTAGGTACACTTAGCTAGGGTTTGCATCTTAGGAGTACACTTGATTATTGCTATGTAGCTATATGCCTGCATATATTCACTGTTTTAGCACCATGGCAGAATTCTACCTTTTATTTACTCTGTCGGTGCTTGCAATTGTATATATCCGTTTCTGTCTAATGGTTGTCGCAGCACACACATTTTATACTAGAATGACGCTGGTTCAAAAAATGCTTATTGAAAACGTCCCCATTGTATATTCTGTATATCTCTCTGGGAAGGAGTGAGCTTGAGTGACTGAACGAAAAGTACTGTACTGTTTCCACGATCCCTGAAGGAACAAGGGCTGTCATGTTCGATAGTTGCCAGAAACTATTCGCCCCTTGGTAATCTGAGGGGGCTTATGGTGGCACTGTGAGCTAGCTGGTCTAAAGGCTTACATATCCTTTGGGGGTGTCTGGAATCAGTCTGGACACCAATCCCTTAGTTTATATTGTCTAAACACGCAGATCCGATATAGATTTATAGGAACTACACGAACGACATGCGTCTGCTAAACACAGCAATAGAAAGGGAGAGACACCAAGGCCCAGCCCTTAATGACATAATCATTTGTCTTAATGGAGCCTGTATATTCTCCAAGCTAAACCTCTTCAACGAATACCATGAACTAGAACTATACCCTCAGTCCCAGTACATCACAGCATTCTCCACGAACCTGGGATTATTTAGATACAAACGTCTCATCTTTGGCAAGTCATCTGCAGCCAAGAAATTGCACGAAATGATGAGGAGAGTCTTATGGCTCATAAAAAGCTATCTAAACTACACTAATGACATCCTAGTGTTTGGCTGCGTGAAAGAGAACCATTACAAAGCACCAGAGGAAGTGTGCAGCTGTCTGGACGAAGCTGGACCGACGCAAAACAAAGGAAAATGTGAGCTAGAAAAAGATGAGCTCATTTTCCTCAGGCACATATTCTCCCACAAAGGAATACAACCGTCCTACTTTTTCCAGTGTGGAAAGGGAATTGGAAAACTTCCAAGCTAACCACTCTTTGGACCGATAAATGAAGCAAAATGTGAGCTTTTCTTTGGGCACATATTCTCCCATTAAAGAATACAAAATCCTAGTATTACCATTGGGGATCACGGAAATGGAAGGGGACAGGCCCTTTTTACATTACCTGTTATGTGCATGCATCTCTGGTTTGAATAAAAGCATAAAAAGGGACCTACCGGGCTCCTGTGTGCTCCTTACCCCTCCCTCCTCCCCCAAGCCACCCTCCCCCGGCCGAGACAGGACGCCTTCTAACACATAACAGTACAAACACTCCTTACAATTACATCGACAGTCTGACTCCCTCTGATAACGTAGGAAGTGCAAGGCATTCGGGCATAGGTCGATATAGTTGTTGGTGTTATACGTGTATGAGGATCTTTAGAGAATTTTGGCATTTTAGATCTCGAACAATGCAAATATTTCCCAAATCAATATGCGTCGATTCCTGCCTGCAATAACAACAGGGCCGTTTCTACCACTAGGCCGGACTAGGCGGCTGCCTAGGGCGGCAAAAGGTGGAGGGCGGCCGGCGGCCGTGCGGCGTGCCGTGGCAAAAGTTAAAAACATGAGAGTTCTTCTTTACTCTCTTCTCTGTCCTAACTTCGTTCTATTATTATTATTGAATGAATCTACCACTACCAGGTAGTGTAGGTGTAGCGCGGGCGCGGCGCCGGCTCGCCTTCAAATTAGACCGTCGTCGACATCATCATGATGACCAGGGTGACGTGACGCGAGGTCACGTTCGGCCGCGGCGCGCCAAGGCGGCCGCGGGGGCTGTGCCTATGCGCGCACGGCCGGCAAAAAGAGGCAGGCAGAGGCAGAGCAGAGAGAGAGTTACCGCGGCGCTGCGGCCCGCCTGCAGGCCTATCAGGTACCGGGGTCCGGGGAGGCCGGGATGGGAACCGGGTCGGCTGGCAGCGGCAGGCAGGGTAGTTCAAATCATGTAAAAAAATATAGGGGGCTAATTATTTAAGGCCTGGTCAGGTACGCGCTGTACCAATGCCATTGCCAGTCACAATAAGCGTTCCTTGAATAGAATGCACCGGCTACATAGCTGCCAAGGTTTCAAATAGCTATGTGTGACATTTTCATAATTAAAGTGTAATTATGAGTGACATTTCAACGACTATGAGTGACACTTTTTGCGAGCAAAACTCAAGCAATGAAGCAGGGGAAACATATACATATCAGTAATTACACCCATTTGAGCAATGATAAACTAAGAAGACTTTAAAACTGGTGCAAATGTGAGCTCAGCCTCACTCGACGAAAAAACATTAGTTAATGCTGAGCCGACCAAAATGAGCTATTGAAGCCAGCCACTAACTGCGCTGATAACTGTTGAGCACATTTATCACCCTGCCTGCCGCAGCGCTAAAAGTAAGCCTTTATAAAACATTATATAGCAGCATAAGCAACTAGGATTAAAAACCAGTCACTTACTTTTGGCAGTTGGGGGGCCCCCGACTATGCGTGAGCTGACTCTACAGGCAGCATTAAGGGATGTCAGGGCTACGCACATGCTGCTGGTGTTGCCGCTCTACTTACTGTTGGCTCCACCAGTGCACGTGGTGTTTGCGCGAGTGACAAACTCAATCAAAACGTTTGTCAAAGGAAACTCCACAATTGTTAGATATGCCAAAAATATATTGTTTCCCAATGTGAATCCGTAAGACACACAACCTAAACTAAAGGTCCCAGAAGTAAAACAAACATGCTCTCACGTGATAATCACTGACTTTCATTTCTAAGAGATTGTGGGGAAACCGCCAGAGCTGCTGACTTTAGAACTGGGCAACAGGCCGAGTCTCAGCGTCGGCTCAGCAGCCTGTGATTCTGAGCAAATCGCTTAGTCTCCATATGACTTAATTGATGTGTTTTTTGTTTAATGTTGAATGCAAGTTCTTTTATATCTAATGCATTAATTCTTGGACCCTGGATGACTGGGGGAGAGAGTGATGGTAGTAAAAGGGAGGGGGCGGCATTTTTCAATTCTCGCTTTGGGCGGCAAAACACCTAGAAACGGCCCTGAATAACAATAATTGCTGAATGTGATTTGCAATGCAGACAGTGTGTGGAAATGTTAAGCAAGCGTATGTTCTACTCTTCATGAAATGAAAATAAAAAGGTGAAAATTACTCACACATCTATTCCCATAAGCCGAGGAGAGACGCCTTCACACCTTCACAACAGACATGATACTCACTACTATGATTCAATTTATAGATGGTTTCTCTTGACTCCTTTTTATGGTTTATGCTACATATCGGCTATACCATTTACGAATGGAAGTTATTAGTTAAAAGAACGTAAAATGATTGACACTGGTTTAATAATTTTTATTCTTACATAGATAAATATGCAATTGCTCTGTAATAAGTGACATGAGATGGAGAAAATGAATTTTCTTTTTAGTTTTTTCTATTCTGCTGTGTGATTCAATGACATATATGTCCTTCACCACTTTTATATTTATTGCAACAGAAAGGGCTCTATGATTTTAGACACCACCCATTCAGAACATTAAAAGCAGTTCAGAAAAAATGTGTTTCTTGTCATTCTTTTTAGTTTGGCAAAACAAAGTGTTGCAGGTACTGCTCGTGTAGCCATTTGTGCACCTGTTGGCCACGTCCAGGGACCAGCCTATTTTAAATGTGCCCATCAGCGCCCTTAGTGAGGTAAACTGTTGCACTAGCGGTGTAAAGTTGGGCCTCAGGCCCACAAGGTGATGAATAGACTGACACGGACACAAGATAGTCTGGTGCAGTAACTGGCCTCGGGCATGTGCACCCGGCCCCTTTTTATTGACAGGGTCACCTGACTGGTGACGCCTGTGGTGGGTGGGTGTAGAGTGTGTGTTACATTGCGGGCGGAACACTAGAACCTGTCTAGCTAGACACTACATCTCCCCCCACCTTTACTGAAAGAAAAAGAACAAAAGTCCAACCTGGAAGAAAACAAACAAACAACAAATAGCACTAAATGAGTTTCTTCAGGCCGTCAGCCAGGCAGCGCTGGAGCTTTGGACCGCGTGGTCATGATGTTTTAGTTGGCTTTTGCGAAGTGCTTTAGACCGGCCTGGTCTCGCAGCGTCGAAGTTTATATCTAACGGTCCAGCATCAGTGCATTGGGAGCTGCGGTGAGGTCCACTCTGGAAGATCTCTGTTTGTGAGGCTTTTGCCTGAAGGCGGAGTGGTTGATGGTCTTCCTTGCTTCTGACTGCTGAGCTACTTCCGATTTGCCCCTCTCACTCGGGCTCTTCTCCTTCTGGAGCCTCCTGGAGGGTCTTCCTGCTGGGCAGCCATGGGACCGTGGGTGTGCTCTACTTCAGTATGCTGCAGGTTGACAAGGGCACACAGACGGGTCCTGGGTGGCTCGCCTCGTGGAACTCCGGTTGTCTGGAGTGTGTGGATTCACTCTGGTGGTGCGATGCTCCTTGGGGTTGATACTAACCGCTGATTGTTCTTCAGTTGGGCAACAGGCGGCGGTCTGATGTCTTGGGTGATCTTGTGGAGCGAGGAGGACTGGAGGGGCTTCGCAGCTTGCCGTTGTCTTCCTGAGGTTGTCCTTCACCCGTGGCATCTGCGGTGGAAAACAGGGATGCTGTCTGGCTTAGACTGTCGATGCTTGGGACTGAACGGTTGCGCGGGGAAGTGTTGGAGAAATGCTCGCTTCGCGCCGGCTGCGGCTTACGTTTGGTTCTCCTCAGTGGGCTGTCTCCAGGGACGTCGGTCTGGTTGGTGTCTCTCTGGTGTCTCTGGGTGTGCTCATCCTGTGGTGGTACGAGTCCTCTGCCTTGTCGCTCTGCTCCTTTTCTCCTGTACGCCTGTGGTGGTCGTTTGCCCTGTGGCACTGTGCCACTGTTCCTTCTCTCTCCGCGGAGTGGCGTCATGTCACTCTCTTCTCTTTCATCCGACCAGGATCTCACTTGGAGTGGCGTCCTGCCGCGTGTCTCATGTTGGTGTCATGTGGACCTCGCTGGGCGCCCAGACAGTCTCACCCTTCTTGTGAGCCTGTCTCAGGTTTGTCCTGTCAGTAGGACTTGTACTTCCTCTCGGGAACTTTCATCGGACGGTCTCATCTTTCTTGTGGACCCGTCTTGGAACTGTCCGGTCAGTAGGACTTGTACTTCCCCTTGGGAACTTTCATTGGACGGTCTCATCTCTCCTGTGAACCCGTCGTAGATCTGTCCTGTCAGTAGGACATGTACTTCCCCTTGGGAACTTGCATCGGACGGTCTCATCTTTCCTGTGGACCCGTCTCGGATCTGTCCTGTCAGTAGGACTTGTACTTCCTCTTGGGAATTTCCGTTGGCACCATCTTTTGTTCGGGGAAACCGCAGCGGTTCTCCTTGATGCCTTCTGCATGCCTCCTTCTCTTCGAGGAGGTCTTGCACTCCTGGGCACTTGCCCATGCAGTCACGCTTCTGGATGCGTCTGTCGCGCACCTCGGACTTGGCGCTCTTCTGCCCTCTTCGGGGTACCCGTGGTCCTGGTGGTCTGTCCAGCCACCTCTTTGACCTGTGGGAGGTCACCTCCTTCGCAACCCTCTGGTGGGTTTGCTTCTTCCTTGCGACCGTCTGCTTCTTCCTTGTGCAAATCAGACTGCGCCCTTCGTTCGCTTCACTGGACGCGCTTGCTGCGCACTTTCTCCAGTCTTTCACTCCTGGAGCTGTAGCAGCTGTCCCTGTGCTACTGCGCGCTTACTTGGTGCTGGGTTCCTGAACCACCCTTGTTCTCCTGGTGGTGCTCCTCCCCTTTTCCTGCTTCTGCAGCGGCAACCTGTGGCCGCCAGGTATCAGTGTATTCTCCGTCTCCGCTATGTTCAGCGCTCCCTTCTAGCCGATAGCCTGTTCAGTGTCAAAGGGTTTACAGTCACTGCTCCAGCGCGGCCCTTCACCTTAAACTTCCTTCAGGGTTCCCTTGACACCATCATCTTGCTCATGGTGCTCTACCCCCTGCTCATGTTCGTCTTGCTCTTCTTCTGGATAAGAATCAGTTGCTTCTCCCCACAAGCTCTGGCACTGATCTCATGCAGGCTGCAGTACTCGATTCCCTTGTTGCAGACCTGTACTTCAAACTATACTGTCTTTTATTTAGTGAGCGTACTACTGCTATTTGGCCACTAGATGGCACTGCTGCTCTTTTCTGTGTGTCTGCAGCCTCACTTCAAGTTACCTCCGTGTCCTTTAGATTCTGTGCATTTTGGTAGCTCCCGTTGCTCTCTCCTTGCTATCCGGAGTCTTCTCTTCAGTGCTGCGGTGGTGGTGTCATCCCCTCAGCTAGGTGCCACTACAAACACATGCAGGCATAACGGGGGCTGCCTGTCCTGCACCTGCGTCACCCCCGCTCTAGAATCCACTGATGTGCGTGCCAGTGCCCCGATCTCCTCGCAACCTCGGGGGCTCCCTTGATGCGGTGGGTCACCTACACCTGGGCGCAGCGAAGGACTCACCATTTTGGAGAGGCGCCTTCCCCATGTAAAGTAAGCCCTTCTGTTCTCTCTTACTTTTTTTTTTTTGTGCCGGACAGGATATGCACGTTCGGTGCTTAGGGGAGGGACGCTTCTTCCCCCTCCCGGCTTCAGCTACTATCCCGGGGCAATGGTCGCACACAGTCTCTTTCATTGTTCCGCCCCTCACTCTCGCGGCCCCTCCTGCCGCTGTTTTGTAGTCTCATTGCCCCAACAGCGCTCGGGCCTCTCAGAGACGCTCTGTCCTTTTCGCGGCTACTCCTGGGGGCGGGCACTATCGCCGATGGCTGCTCCTCTTCACACACGCCGGATGCTTCCTTCTCGGCCACGCCAATGCCCTCGACTACCTCCCGGGACACACAGGGGCGGCGGCGGCCAGACGCCACATGAGGACTCCATCTGCATTACGGTGAGCGTCCCGCTCTTCCGTCTATACCGACTGCTAGCCGGGCCTCGCTGCCACAGTCTTTCCGCGGCTTCGCCGCTCGCCTCACGTGCACATGCTGTATTGGTTGCAGCCTTTTCCACTCGCAGCGCTGGCGGGGGGCTAGCACGGACGGCGGGGCGGGGTGGGCTCCCGAACACCTCCTCGTCACCCCGGGGCTCTTCACATGCCCCGCGGGTCTTCCGCGGGGTGCCCTCCGCACGGGCAACACACTTTCCCCTTCACCACCTTCCAAAAAAAAATGCAGCTGCACACGCGGGCAAGTCCCACTCGTCGCCAATGTAAAGTTGGGCCTCAGGCCCACCTGGTGATGAATAGACTGACACGGACACAAGATAGTCTGGTGCAGTAACTGGCCTCGGGCACGTGCGCCCGGCCCCTTTTTATTGACAGGGTCACCTGACTCATGATGCCTGTGGTGGGTGGGTGTAGAGTGTGTGTTACATTGCGGGCGGAACACTAGAACCTGTCTAGCTAGACACTACAAGCGGGTCCGAGACCACGCACTGTGTGCTTCGCTGTCTACGTCCATGACAGAGAGCAAACTTGCCTCGTTGTGTCTCATTGCGAGCCTGGGTCACTGGCATTAACTGATGGTGATTGATGGCGCTCCAAGACCACCGATAATCGAAGCTGGTCGAGCTGAGCCAGCCCAAGCACAGCTTCCCAACATTCTTCAAGCCATTCGGATGATATAAAATGACCATACACTGATTCAGTTGCTTTGGTGGATCTGCCACCAAACCCATTCTAGACCCTCGAACTTTCTTTTCACCAGGCAGCAATGCCAGAGCAATCTCACAACATATGTTTATGATTTCCCATGACTGTCCAGTACCACCAACAATCCGGGTTGTCTTCACTATGAAGTTTGCTCATCCTTAGTGAACTTAAATATTCTCTTTAGAATTTCTTGCTTTATATCATAGTAAGTGGTTTGCAGCAATCATTTGGAAACCCCGTAGAATTATTGGCTACTCCTTGATGTATTTTTTGAATTCTAGTTCCTTTTCTCAGACCAGCATATATTTGGTTTCAGTTTGCCATATCATTTTAGTGGGCTCTATGTTCAGTTTTAAGGACCTCATATCACTGAGTAGGCGATTTTTCCATTCATGCTGACAGAGATAAGTCATCCCTTGTTGAATTTTCTCTATTATTCTATTATTTTTCTCTTGTGATTCCATAGCCTCCATCCAGTGAGTTGGACCGAATTTATAAAAGTTTCTGAGAATAAATACCAGGCCTCTGAAAATTACCCTTTGGTCTACTGGAAGCCAGTGCACACCTCCTCAGGGTGGGGGGTGATATGCTCATAATTTGAAACCTCCATCACTGCTCAGGCTATGTAGTTCTGAACTTTTTGGAGTCAGCCTTTCACATTTGCTGAGGAGCCAAGGCCACAGCAATAATCAATGCTCAACCAAACCATAGTCTGTGCTATGGTAGCCCTGATTTGTTCATCCGGTTAGGGACGCATGTTGGCTAGCAAATGGATGTAATCTCAACATTGTCATAAGCTCTCATTAGCCTGTACTTCAAATGTTAACAAAGAATCAAAATTAACTCTTAGCGTTGTTCCCATTTTTGGATGCATAGATTTCTCTATCCGACCTCCGAAAGGAAGCCTAAGTGGGACCCAGACTTTTAATAACAGGCAGCAACCCACTAGCCTTATCTGAGCCTTATTGGTGTTTAGGACCTCTCAGTTGTCCCTCAAGCACTGGATTTCATTAAACTGAATCTTTATTTAATCCAGTAACGTTCCTTCCAAAAACCGCAGTGGGAGAAAAAACAATTGGGTATCATCAGCATAAATATTCGCCCATACATTCACCAACAATTCATGTCATGGCTGAAAAAAGGTATTAAAGTGAACTGGGGAAAATGAGGAGGGAACTTGAGGTACACCACACATGTCCAGTTGTGGATCAACAACTTGCTCTCCATTTTTTGTATTAGAAACTCACCTTAATAATCCAAATTATGGATTTTTCAGGTATCCTAGCAATTTCCTTCAGATTTGCCTTCATATTTACTTCCCTAAGCTCCTTATTACCACTCCTTAGCATGCACACTATTTGTATCTTGCATAATGGAAAGAGTACATCTACAGATCCGCTCCTGTCCTACAATGTATAGCATAGTGCAAGATGCAAGCACTTTCAATTTGTGAATCTGACACTCAATCCAATGGCCAAGGCCATTATTAATAAATAATAGTTTAATCTAAAATATGATTGATCGGGACTCAAAAAAAAAGTATCGGTCCTGATTTATAGTCTGGCAGACGCTGTTAGTACATTACTCCCGCCAATGGTACTCTGCCTGCTACGTTTAGAGATGTCCAATGGGCCAGCGGACATCTCTTTTATTTACAGAAACCGACCATCATGGCAGTTCCTGTTAATGCATTGAAAGTGTGCCGTGCTGCTCTGTCTCCATGATGGCATTGCACTGTACACTTTCGTTTTCCTTTTTTATTTTCAAACACAAAACCGCAAAGCAAGATTTTTCTTCGATGGCACAGGTTCATTGAAAAGTTTTCACTTCTACATACCACCACGTTTTGGGCTGTGGTTTGTAAAAGTAAAAACTGGGCATGTGTCTGTCCACTCTAAATTGGGGGAGAGAAGGCAGACACATGGCCAAACCTTTGATGGCCCTTAATATGTCAGGCCATCAGAGGGGTATGTAACCAGCGGACACAGAGAAAATCAGGTGGTTGGTCCTTCAGTTGTCAGCATGTGGAATCGTCAGATCCCACGACTAAATATAATATCCTATGCAGACACCACCCACTTTCAGAAGACCCCACCAACATGAGAGCCAAGTTCCACAGGTGCATGATGAGTGTCGCCGAATGGATGGAGGGCAACTGCCTGAAGCTCAACTTGGACAAAAGGTAAGTGTTGATCTTCGGCAACAACACCACCCCTTGGAGCGACTCCTGGTGGCCCTCAGAACTAGGACCATCACCCAAACCGGGCTGACCACACCAGAAAACTCAGCATAATCCTGGACAGCAAACTGACCACGAGGTCCCTAATCAACGCAGTCTCCTCTGCCCGCTTTCTTACATGTCGCATGCTCCGAAAAAGTCATCAAATGGCTCCACATGCACACCTGATGTACTGTCACTCAGGCCCTAATCACCAGTCGACTAGATTATTCATTGCATTCTACACTGGGATCACTACTCACCTTCTGCAGAGACTCCAGACTATACAGAACTCCACTGCCAGACTTATCCTCGACCTCCCCAGATGGACCCACATCACCCCCACCTCAGAAAACTGCACTGGCTCCCTATACAGAAGAGATGCCGATTCAAATTGATGATCCACGCCTACAAAGCACTTCACAACCAAGGAACAGCCTAAATCAACCACTGCCTAAACTTCCACCTACCTACAAGACAGCTATGCTCCGCCTCCCTCTCACTCTGCCACACCCCATACTTCCACCAAAGCAATATCGGAGGACGCTCTTTCTCCCACCTCACTGTGAAAACATGGAATTACCTCCCTCTGCCGCTATGGACCTCCACCTCTCTACTGGAATTCCGAAGAGCACTCAAAACCTGGCTGTTCAACTGAGCCTCCTGAACCCTCATGACCCTCAAGCGCCTGGATACCCTCCCAGGGTCGTGCTATACAAATCTGCTGATTAATTGAGTTTCATAGAGAGGGTAGTACGCCAGGAGATGGTAGTGACCACCTTTGTGATGGAGTACCCTCTCAGCCAAACTCTAAATTGGGCACAAGTCTCTTGTTGTTGGGGTGACATGTCACAGGGTCCCAAATTCTTCTTGAGTATTTTTGATTACTTTTTTGTTTTTTTGTCCTTTTACTATACAATAAGAGCATCACTCCAAAGTATTATAGTGGACTACATTGATAACCCCGGCCAAACAAGTATTTTTGCTTTTAAAGTCACTGATCACCTTTGATTTCTCATTGTTACGCAAAACAGAATTAATGTTAAATTCTTTTAATAAAACTACCTGTCTAGGCTCCCTATTCTTTTCAGTCGACAGTATTTTCAGGCAAAGCATTTTATGAAACAACGTACAGACACCCTTAATCTTTGATCCTGAATACCTCAGGGCATTGTTAATTATCGTAGCAAGTTTATGAAGCACACCCGAGACTAAGTTGTAGAGGCACGTCATCCCACTAAACCTGTGGGATTCTTTCTTATTAGTAATCATTATTCAGAATACAGGACCCGATTACGCTGGCCGTCTGAAAGCAACGACAAGTAGTCGGTGGTCCCACCCGCCAAATCATGATGTGACCGCCATGTAGGCGGTCGGTACAATGGCTTTTTCTATTGTGGCTTGTGCTGGTGCCTGAAAAAGGCCACAAAACAAGCTGCAATGGAAAAAGGTTTTTTTTTAAACATCCATGCCGCGTGTGCCAGGCACTATGTGGTGCCTGGCACACGGGGCATGGATGCTTAGGGGGGGCACGACAGGTGCCCCCCAGGCCTCATAGCGGAGGCTCACAGGGGACCCCAAAGTCCCTTTCGAACAGCCATTCCATAGTGGTTGGAAGGCCATGGAAAGGCTGTTGGAAAGGAACATCGTAATCCCTACGGCGGTGCCTGAGCTCCTTGAGCCTGTCAGAAGAGTCAGTCGGTCCCTCCAACCGACACGGTCTGACTGACTGCATCATAATGTGGCGGTTGGACCGCTTGGCTGGATGCCGGTCAGACTGCTACCGATGGCCTGTTAGTGGTGGTCCAACCGACATCCTAGTGAGGCCCACAGGCTTGGACTATAGAAGCATCTGATTTAGTTGAAAAAGAGTGAAGTAATTAAATTGATTTCTTTACTAAAATTGTCCATTAACTGAGTAGGAGACACAGTGAACCATGGATGTCATTTAGGGGTTGCCAGGGGTCGCAGTTGCGACCCTTGGCTTGCCCCATGCCACCCCTGGCATTGCCTTTGTGACCCCTGGCCTCAAAGGTGGCAAAATCAGTGGCAGGCACACAAGGACAGCTCCACTTTCCTTGTTATTTGCCAATTCTTCATCACGCTAACAGTGAATAATATTTAATTGTTCACATATTAGTGTAATAAGAATGAATTGCAATTTGCTAGAATATGTAAGTAAAAACGATTTTAAATGTATGTTGTGTGTGCGCTTGCGGGTGAGAGTGTGTGTATGTGCGAACGAGTGTGTATGAGTAAGTGTGTGTATGTGAAAGCATGTATGTATAAGTGAAAGTAAAGGATAAATGGCGTGTGATGTCACCTCTGCTACCCTTGTCATTTTGGTGAATGTACGTCCATGCAGCGAACTAAATTGTTTTGGGAGGTTCTAAGAGACGGGGTTTAAAGCCTAGCCTCCGAACGTGACCCAGTTGCGGATTAATGGCCCATTCCCTTCATGCCTTGGTGTTTCAGTTTCTTTAACTCCCAAAACTGTGAGCTTCTAGAAACAACGAAGTGCTTTCATGAGGGGCAAAAACGATACATAAACACACCACGGGGCATATTAACAAGGGCCAGCGATAATTATCGCTGGCCCCACATAGCGATAGAATTATTATCGCCGACTATCGCTGAAAATTACCGCCATGATAACGCTATATTTACAATGCATAGCGCTATGGCAATAATATTTCAGCGATAGCGGTGTTTGCCATGGAACATCGCTGGTTTTCCAGCGATGTTCCATGGAAAACAGCGATAACATTGCTGATACGACCCTGTGGTCGTATCAGCATAATCCACCTACCATTATTAGTATGCCTTAGTCTGGAATTTAACAGACGTTAAATTCCAGCGTTAAGGCCGAGGTAGCGTGATTTTTTTTATCGCTGCACCTCCTTGTTAATATTGCGAAGCTGCCTTCGCGATATTTTCATGTGTTGTTTTCACAGCCACGCCTTCTTTGCATCTCATTAGCGATGCGAGGCGAGGCTGTGAAAAACAGGCTCTACATCAAGGAAACACGCGCTAGCTTTTCCTTGATGATATTGCAATATAATTATCGCCGCTTATCGCCCAAAAACGGACGCTAAAGCGGCGATAATTATATCGCCAGCCCTTGCTAATATGCCCCCACATTAGTTGCAATATTGAAAATGAAAAATGCATTATCTGAGAAATGTGTTCTTCTTTGCTCTTTCCTCGATGACGTTTTCTGGATTTGCTATTACATTGTGAAGCCCTCACACTCCTCACCAGTCTCCGCTCACACTCTAGAGAACAGACACGTTAGAACTATAATGCTTCCACGTCTACTGCTGCCACTTGCTGTGGTTATCTCAGAATTCTGCATGTTGGGGAACAATAATTGGCCCAACAATGGAGGACATACAAAATCAAGTTGTTGGTGACACATCTGCACCAGCCTGTTGGGCAACTTCCGTTCTCTCTGTAACACTTGTGGGCACTTGCTCTATAAATGGGACCCGTGCACCTATGTCAATACCGAGCCCTTATTAACTTCTTGATTAATCAAATGTATCATGGAAAAACATGACCCTAGATACAGCTTCACTAACACTAGCACTCAAGAGATCTGAGCTCAATGTACATTAATGTTCTGTGATTTCTAAATATAGTTGTAAGAAAAGCCTGCTGTCAGTAATATGTGTCTGATATAACTCAATGGTTGAATGGGGAGATTCCAAAGCCCAGACTGTTGCAAGCCATAGGTCTATTTAAAAGCTGCACTGTCAAAAACTGACCTAAAAAGGAAATAATTATATGATTTGTGTTTTCATGAACAGCAACACTGTCTGAAGTTGGTGGAGCACAGAGCTGTGAAGATGCTATGGAATAATCAATGGGAGGGGTGTGCATGAATACACCACTACTACAATGGGAGACACATGGAAAAGATACCAAAGAGGCGAGACCTCATTTATGTTAGAGAGACAATAATGGAGATGCTTCGAGGCTGACATGAAGAGTAAGGCTGTTGAGAAAGAGATTTTTTGAGAGAAAAAGAAAGCCTTTCTGGAGCAATCTTGAGTACAGTCAGTCCACTTAGTGTTCCTGCTGACTGCTTATGCCTTTCAAACATAACCTGTAATAGTGTTGGAATACGTTTGAAGTAACTACATGTTTGTTGTTGTGTTTACAGAAATGATCGAACCCAGATCAAAAGGTGGGAAGTTGACTGAAGGGAAAATATCCACTGGAAGAGAAACATTACGACTGAGATCCAAAGGCCCCGCAACAGTGGAAGAAATGGTATGGTTTTTATGTTTTTTTTTGCGATGGAGGTACATTCTTTCTGTTCTAGAATTCTTCACTTAATGAAGGGACTAAGTAGTATATTGTTATCTCTGTATGGTACTGCACTTTAGAGTGTTTCTGGTAGGCTGCAGGTGCAGCGTACTGGAAGATAGCTTTAGAATGTATGCATTTATTTTATGCAAATTTATATAAAACTAAATAGATTCACTCTGTATCGCACAATAAAGTAGAGAACCGTGTGGAAATTAAAGTTTCCTCTGTCAGCCTACACATTTGTGATCTGCAGGTTAAATTGAAAGTAAATGCCGAATGGACAATTCTATCACTGTATCACGTTCATGGAAGTAGGGCCTTTGATGGCAAAACAGTACCACACAGCAGCACAATTGATGTGTAGGACAGAATGCTTCATGGTGAATCTTGAAACAAACATATCTATTTAGCCTGGGGACTACAATGGGAATCAGGAAATGAGCATTTATGTTTAAGAATACATATTGAGAGAAATAAGGTATTATGCACGAGCTACAACATGATCAAACAGTGCACACCTGAATTCGCAGTCCAGTTGGTCTAGCTTTGATGCACTAATGCAGCCAGCATTTGTGCACGCCTGTGTCTGCATGCATGAGCACTTTGAAGACAGACCTATTGTTTTCGCCAATGCATGCTCCTTATTCTGCCTGCCTTTTTGAGCACGTAAAACAGATTTGGCTGCAGAGTATCCCAGGAGGAAATTGGCTTAGGAATGTGGCAGCTTCCATGGCGACTCAATATCCTCGTCGTGATCGAACAGTAGTCTGCACCTTTTCTTGTTTCATTCATATGGTATGGGAGCTTTGCATATGTCGGGAGAAGGGCTTTTACAATAATAATTGTGGTGGGCTTTTGAACACATTTGAATTCATACTATTTGTATGAATTGTAAATTGTAATCTATGATATTTTTAAAATATTGATTTATATGTTTTATTTAAATACTTTGTATGATGTGTATCTAACAAGACAACACTAATGTTTGATGTGATTTGCTTGTGGGTGCCGCAGTGCAGTATAGCAACCGAGAGGGACCTTCACCCTCCCACCCAGACGTCTTCAGGAGATTAGTAGCACTCTCTTCTTCAAGAGTGCTAACACTGACAGCGCGTGCTTAGATTATTGCATTTTTCCTCAATGTGGCACCCACGTTTGCAAATAGCACACATGGTTTGTCTGTGCTCTTGCACATCAGGGTTTGTGTACCTCTTTGACCACTTACCTCAAGAACTCCATTCTCCAGAGCTGAGCAGTTCTCACAATATATCATATATATTCTGTAATAAAATGTGAAGTCATGGAAAGGAAGTGACGTGTAGTTGGTCTAAAGCATTACTTTCTTGTCGAGCTCAACATACATTTTAATCAGCTGGGCAGGCCCATGGTGATTAATGGTAAAATGAAAAGCGGCTTGGGTCTTTTTACAGAAAGTGCGGCACCTATATGAATAGCTCCTGCTGATGTTTGTCCTTTACCTACCACTTTTTCACAATACTGAAAGTGCCACACTTCCTATTTGTATTGGCAAATGCAAGTCTGTCCAAGCAGTCTGCTGGCATTCCTTCATTTGCAAATGAGAGAAACCCCTAGATCATAAATATAGTCTGCATTACTCAAGTATACACATGGACAAGGATACAATTTGGGGATACATTGAATGTGTGAATAGCTGAAGGTGGGGCACATTCATCTGAACACCCTCCTCTACCCCCACGTGGCAGTTAGAGACCGGAATCATCCTAGAGACATACCTAGTCCGTATACAAATGCAGGGTACGAATCGCCTTTATGCAGACACTGACCATGCACAAAGGCCACACGGTTGGTATCTTCAAAGGCGCGCCTTGCCTATGCTGGCCCTTGAAATAGAATCTGAAACCCTCACAATGATGAGTAGAGTCTGGGTCTGCACCAAAAATGGTGGACGTTTGTTGTATCTTCACATTCTAGATCTTAGAATCTAGAATATAAGTATTGGGTTTTTGAGGCTTGAAAATTGGTAATTGAAGTCAGCAGTGAACAAATGAAGGATCCCCCCTTCTATGACCCCTGCTTACCTAATATAAACCTCCCGTAACTCTATTGCGTCCCCTCATCTTCTGACGAGTGACTCACCTCCAAACATCGAGAACTAAGGACTGATGATTTTGACAGCTCTTGACTTAACTACCATTTCGTCCTAAGAAAACTTAGTAGTAAACTTCTGCCAAGTTAATAGCGAGCTGGTACTTCAGCAAACTCAGCAGGGTTCTCAATGACTAAACACTTTGGGGCTTATTTACAAGGCCCTTGCGCCACTTTTGCGTCATTTTTAACATGGGAAAAGTGACGCAAAAGTGGCGCAAGGGGCTTGTAAATCTGCCCCCTTCGACTATTTTTGAGTGAAGGTACAGCTATCTTACAAAGGCTTATCGGCCCCTTCTGTGTGCCGCGTCTGCACACAATTGCTGCATCATTTGACGAGTACACTCAGCTGGTTGTCTGGAGTTCCTGTTGCTGCCTCCTCCGACATGTGTGCTCAACCGATTGCACGGAGCTGCCTGATTAGATCATCAATAAGTTGTTGACACACCGTCCTCACGGAAGGCTGCCACTTTAGCATATGCTCCACACCGTTTACAAGATAACTCGCAGGTAGGAGAGAGCCAGGGCCGTTTCTAGGTGTTTTGCCGCCCTAGGCGAGAATTGAAAAATGCCGCCCCCTCCCTTTTACTACCATCACTCTCTCCCCCAGTCATCCAGGGTCCAAGAATTAATGCATTAGATATAAAAGAACTTGCATTCAACATTAAACAAAAAACACATCAATTAAGTCATATGGAGACTAAGCGATTTGCTCAGAATCACAGGCTGCTGAGCTGACGCTGAGACTCGGCCTGTTTCCCAGTTCTAAAGTCAGCAGCTCTGGCGGTTTCCCCACAATCTCTTAGAAATGAAAGTCAGTGATTATCACGTGAGAGCATGTTTGTTTTACTTCTGGGACCTTTAGTTTAGGTTGTGTGTCTTACGGATTCACATTGGGAAACAATATATTTTTGGCATATCTAACAATTGTGGAGTTTCCTTTGACAAACGTTTTGATTGAGTTTGTCACTCGCGCAAACACCACGTGCACTGGTGGAGCCAACAGTAAGTAGAGCGGCAACACCAGCAGCATGTGCGTAGCCCTGACATCCCTTAATGCTGCCTGTAGAGTCAGCTCACGCATAGGCCTGGGGCCCCCAACTGCCAAAAGTAAGTGACTGGTTTTTAATCCTAGTTGCTTATGCTGCTATATAATGTTTTATAAAGGTTTACTTTTAGCGCTGCGGCGAGCAGGGTGATAAATGTGCTCAACAGTTATCAGCGCAGTTAGTGGCTGGCTTCAATAGCTCATTTTGGTCGGCTCAGCATTAACTAATGTTTTTTCGTCGAGTGAGGCTGAGCTCACATTTGCACCAGTTTTAAAGTCTTCTTAGTTTATCATTGCTCAAATGGGTGTAATTACTGATATGTATATGTTTCCCCTGCTTCATTGCTTGAGTTTTGCTTGCAAAAAAGTGTCACTCATAGTCGTTGAAATGTCACTCATAATTACACTTTAATTATGAAAATGTCACACATAGCAATTTGAAACCTTGGCAGCTATGTAGCCGGTGCATTCTATTCAAGGAACGCTTATTGTGACTGGCAATGGCATTGGTACAGCGCGTACCTGACCAGGCCTTAAATAATTAGCCCCCTATATTTTTTTTACATGATTTGAACTACCCTGCCTGCCGCTGCCAGCCGACCCGGTTCCCATCCCGGCCTCCCCCCGGACCCCGGTACCTGATAGGCCTGCAGGCGCCCGCAGCGCCGCGGTAACTCTCTCTCTGCTCTGCCTCTGCCTGCCTCTTTTTGCTGGCCGTGCGCGCATAGGCACAGCCCCCGCAGCCGCCTTGGCGCGCCGCGGCCGAACGTGACCTCGCGTCACGTCACCCTGGTCATCATGATGATGTCGACGACGGTCTAATTTGAAGGCGAGCCGGCGCCGCTCCCGCGCTACAACTACACTACCTGGTAGTGGTAGATTCATTCAATAATAATAATAGAACGAAGTTAGGACAGAGAAGAGAGTAAAGAAGAACTCTCATGTTTTTAACTTTTGCAACGGCACGCCGCACGGCCGCCGGCCGCCCTCCACCTTTTGCCGCCCTAGGCAGCCGCCTAGTGGTAGAAACGGCCCTGGAGAGAGCTGTATAAAGACACTATCATCACAAAACGAGAAAGTGACGTGTGGTGGAAAATACCTTAGAAAGATAACATTAAATAATTATATCTCAGGAAGAAAATGTTGATGAGCTAACAGCTGCTTGTTTCATATTCGGGTAGAGGTGAGACACAGGCTTAGAGATAAGACATTAAAAACGATCTGTGGAACTGTTGATTTTTCATTCAGAACAAATGCCACTGTAATTTGGCTGTGAACATAGCAAAGTTCCAGAGTGCATATTCAGTACTGCATCCCACATAATGCATACTTACAAACAGGATGTAAAAAGAGGGGAACTGCCAATTTATACCATAGAATGTCATTTGGATAAGTGTTTTAAAAATCCTTCTATTATCTGTTCTGAGAAAATTCAAAAGTATCCGGACACTATAAATTTTTGGAAAAACATAATGATGCAGAACCTCACTCCACCTCCATTTTTCTTGAAATCACCTGACGAATGAAATTTAGCCAGGAGCAAATGGAAAACCGTGTTTAATCGCCATGCCAAGGTGTGTGGCACAAGTTTGTGTGCACAAAAAAAGCACCATTATTAAGGCACTACTTGGGCACAGAAGGCCAAGATGTGTTTGAAAATGTAACAGATTTGGCATTGGAAAGAAACCATGATACTAAATGAATTTGCACCCAATCTTTAAGCCTTTGATATGGGCAGGTTTTTTCAAGTTGCAAACTGATGCCAGTAACAAAGGCTTAGGGATGGTGTTGCTGCAAGGAAAATGCACTATATCTTTTGCATCAATGAGGATAAGCTTTCAGTAATTGAAAATGAGGCACTTGCTATTATTTGGTGGATTAGGAGAATCAAAAGTTTTAATGGGGAAAGGGATTTCATGTAGAAATAAACCACAAACCACTTATGAACATTTTTAATAAAAAGAATTTCCAAGTCGATAATTTCCCTACATTCTGATGTGGTATATTTGCTAGGTGTAAAAATGTAACATAGAATGTTTGTCTAGGTTAGGTGATACAGTAGTAGACTCAAAGAAAATTCCTGACTGGTGGAGGGAAGTGAACATTTGTGAAATAACAACAGGATGTATCTTATAAGAAGAACGGCTGTGTGAAATCAAAGAGGACACATATTGCTAGAGTTGATTAGGCGGATTGGCAAAGAGTGGCCAGTCAGAGGGCATTCAAAGAAGAGGTGTTACCCTATTGGGGGATGGAGAGTCAGGAGGAGTTGGCTCTTGCAGATGGGCTAGATTTTAGGGGAGCCAGATTAATCCTTCCACACAGTATTAGATCCAAAATAGTGGACATGGCTAATTTAGGGATAAATAAGACAAAAGAAAGGCTATGGTCAGACTTCTGGTGGCCAGGACAAGATCCGATGGTTGAAAGTACTGTAAGAGCTTATATAAAATGTCAAACCAGTGAGAAGGTGTGAGAAAGTCATCCTTTTTGCTCTGATCACCCAATTATTTGCTCGGTTCTGGTGGTAACTGACTCTGACTGCGCCCTGGACTCTGCTTACCAGGACCAGGGCCGGTGCTCTGATTATAAGGATATGCAAATTAGGTGTCATTATAATTGGTACAGACAGCCTAGCTGTAATTCCCTAGTATATATTAGGACATGTAGGTTAATGCACCTAATTGTGCACTACTGTGGTGCCTGCTGTCATTTTAAAGGCAGCACTGCCTTTACCTTTATATTTAAAGATACTTCCAAAGTCTCAAACTACCTTATTCTTACATATAAGTCACCCCTAAGGTCTCCCCAGGTGCACCAGGGGTTGCGTGCCTTGTAACTATAAGCAGGGACAGTATGAAAGATGCTTTTTAAGCCCCAGTGAGGGAAAGACTGCCAAATCCGTTTTTCCCCATTGTAGTGAATGGCTCCATAGGCTAACATTGAGATATTTTATTTACTTATAAATATTGACAGGAGCCACCTAAAAATATACTTCAAGGTATCTAATTAATAGTTAAGATAAATCCAACAACTTTCCGCTGTTATATTTATAACTATTACAGAAAATAAGTTATTAAACTTTCTTTTCTATGAGCCAAAATCCAGCTTTCCAGCTGCCCTCTCCTGATTGATGAGATGTGAAGTGTCCTGTCAGAGTAGACAATGGATTTCCTGTGGGTAAAGAACTTTTGCTGCAGGAGCCAAAATGCAGGAAGAGGGAGGGGGAGCCAAACTGGTCTTCAAAGGGAGAACAACAGTTTGGGACTAGCACAGGTTAACCTCCACATCCTGCACCCCCAGCCACACAGGAGCCTCAATAATTAGATTAGTCAGGGGGTCGGAAGGGGTGTGTTAGTGAAACTTAGCCACATCAGTGGGTTGGCTTAGCCAGATCTAACCCAAAAGGAGAGACTTTCTCCATGTTGGAGATTGGGAGAATAGTGCTTACTGGGGCAAGAATATGCCACTATTTAGAGGAATATATACACCTGTGTGGCACCTTGCATCCCATTGGTCAGGGATGCCCCCCTGCTCGACGCCCAGAAACTGTGAATAAATCTGGGAGAGCTGCATAGCTCCTCTGATCGGATGCCTGAAACTACAAGGAGAAGAAGGACTGCCCTACTGGAATCTGTATCTGCACCCAAAGGACTGCACTCTGAAGGACTCCACCTGCTGCATAATCTGGTACTATAGCCCTAAGGACTTTGCCTTGCTTCAAGAAAGATTAAGGAGTAGACTCCCTGCAAACTACAGGTTAACAGAACCCACCTGCATCATCTCCACCAAGAGTCCCCATGCTGGAGTAGGCCCAGTGGACTTTTAGGGTTGAGCCAGGTGCATTGTGGGAATTGTAGCCCAGACAACCCAAGGACCCTCTAGGAGATTCTAGACCCTTGGATTTCTTTTTTGAACACTTTAAACCCTCAAGAGGAACTTCAGAAAGAAGTTCCAGAACTTTGGTGACGTTTGGGGACTTTTTGTCAAAACGCTCCATAAAGTTACCGACACGACGTTGAGAGTCGAGCCGGCTACCTTCGACCACAACCCGGCCTGGATTTCAGGTTTGTCCCGCTGAAAGCTCCTGACTTCCATGATTTGACCGAGGCCTCGCAGAGAAGCAATCCGATGATGTTGCATCAAAATTGGCTTGCTGGAGGGGACTGTTCGACATCGAGAGAAACATTCTCCATAAAAGTCCAAAGGTAAAATTTTGACCGAGGTCTCCCGCTTAGTGTATCCGACCTGGGCTCCATCACGGTCGGTCTCAAACTTTGACTTTGTCCCGGTCAAGCGCAACTAGATGTCCCAAAGTGGCTCGATGTGTTTTTAAGCACTGGAAAGTGTTTATTCTTTAAAAATTCATATCTCCGGTTCCCTACATTGGATTTTTGTCGGTTTGGTGTCTATTTGTTCATAAAAATATAAACTACATTTATAAGTTGGAGTTGGATTTTTATTGTGTGTTGTGTTTTACTTATGTAGTGTATTGGTGTTTTTAAATACTTTACACACCTGTCTCCTAAATTAAGCCTGCCTGCACGTTGCCAGCTACAAGGGTTAAGCAAGGGAATAATTTATTGAGACCGTAACTGAACCTTTTATTGTGTTTGTGGCCTTATTACTAGTGGTAAGTCACTACTTATCACTTCTAATAATCCACTTTCCAACACAAGGTTAAAACAATCAGAACTCATCCTATGAAATTCAGGGAGTGTCCTTCAAAATCTTAGGAAGAGATCCAGTTAGATATCATGGGTCCCATACAAGGAGAAAGAGATCTGAATTATGTAAATGTATTAGTGAATTTGTTTTCTCGTTGGCCTGAATTGGAAATAGTTCGCATATGGCCATGAATAGAGTGATGAAACCTTTGGATCTCTTATTTATGGCGGAAGGTTTTCCTAAGGTGTTACTGTGGCATTGGCACAGCATAAGCATCCGTGCTTTGTAATCAGTGACATAATATGTAGTTCTAGAATGCTAGGGGCTGACTGTTTGGACTTGGCTTGTGAGGAGTTGGCAGGAGGCTGGAGACCTTTCCATAAATTAAAAACTCACTTCTCATCCATTACTTTGGGAGTCTTCATTTCACAAGATACCACAGTTTCTCATGGACAACAGTGTGCAGGTAACCTCCAAGGAGATGGAGGATTTTTTAATACAGAGAGATATCAAACATCTCTTTACCATCCAAAAACAAATTGTGTGTGGAAAGATGTAATTGCATGTAAAGGACAGTATTCAATTAACAGAATGCAATAATATGTGTTGGAGGAAAGAAATAGTTAATAAACCGTGGGCATATAGAACAACGGCACACTGCTCCACCAGAAGATCTTCTTTTAATCAGTTTAGGGGATGGAAACCCAATACATTCTTATCACCAGACTGGATGTGTTGGAACAAGGGGAAATGTGATCCGACTCCCAAACGTGAATGAGAAAGAGCGGGATTAAGAGAGAATGCGACACCAAAACACAGTTTCATAAGAGAAGCTCTGTTGGGTGGAATAAATCAGTGTGGGTGATGATGTCATTGTAAAGTTCCTACACATATTTCTTCACACTTAAAATGTATGTCTGATTAAATTAGTTGAAATGAGAAGAGGGTCTATTAAGATGCATGATGGTAAAGTTTGGAATTTGAGTAAAGTAGCTAAGTGCAGTTAAGGTAATAAATGTGGATTACAAGCGAAACAGAAATCTTTGAAGGAAAGGAATGACTGCAGGTGTTTGCAAAAAGATTCAAGAAGACCAAAGTTCTTTGTTGATTATACATGTGCAAATTGATTTATCAAAATGCTCAAATGGATTCTTATAGTTTGGAGATGTATATAATGTTTAAGTTAATTGTTTAGTTGTGTTTGTTTTATTAGAAGATGGAGGTGTGTGATATTTTCACTTTCTAGATCTCTAAATGTAGAAGATAACCGTTGGGGTGTTATGTCTTGAATACTGGCAGTTGCAGCTAGCAGTAGATGGATGAACAATCCCCACTTCTATTACCCCGAACTTACCTAAAAGAAACCAACATGACTTCTACCATGTCTCTTCATCTTCTTCAGTGTTGCACAGCCAATACATATTTTGAGATGTCCATGGAGCACAAACATGCGGTGGATGAACTGCTGTACCACATCTGTGTGCTGCACTCATTTATATGCATGCATCAACGTTGGCAGTTAGGGCTTGCACTATCTGCCTTTTTTTGTAAGTGGTACAAGGCCAAGTTCTGTACGTGGTACACATGCTCAGTACAAAGCCTTAAGCCACGTTAAACAATCTGGCCTAAAACTAATCCCCTGTAAAGTGGCTTTTTCAGTAAGAAGTCACCATGCATATTTAACCAATTTTAATGTGGCATGTGCCTCTTTCCTTGACATTATATATGTAAAAGTTTCATACGTCTAAAAACAAAATACAGAAAAGTTTGCATTTCAACACATTGTATATAATTAACATGTGCATATATCATTTTTATTGTTTTCAATTTAAGCCATCAGAATTTGAAGAGAAGGCAATAAAAAAAGTGGATGACCTTCTTGAAACCTACATGGGAATAAGAGACATTGACTTAGGTAAGGCTGGTTTATTTCCTCTGTTGCAGTGCCAACTTGTGGATTTTTGTATAATTAATCCTACTAATAATTGGAAGATTATAGTACTGTGATCCTCTTGGCAAAGCTGATTTATATACTGAATTGTATATGTACTGTGTGTATGCCTATGATTATCATTTACAAACATGCTTATTTCCGATTTGCACTAACAGATAATGTAAATGTGGAAAATAGGGATATGTCAGTAATGATAGGTCAGAACAGTCACCTGATGCCTAACATGCATTCAAAATGAGAGTGGCCAATACGTTAGGCAAATAAGCGGGCCACCCTGAAAGGAAGCATTCAGGCTGTTCCCTCATCATTAGCTGCTGGAATCCCAAAACTGAGGTGAGCTGTCAATTTTCAAAGCAAATTGCCTCAATCTGCCCCATTGAACCGGTGTCATTCCAGAGGATGGTTCTTAGAAGAGGAGGTAAAGCAATTTGACTTTTACAAATGTACAGCAAATAAATAATGTAGATATAGAAACTGAAATAGATCTGTATCGCTAATAGTGTGGTGTTAATTATTATGAAGTATGGATTAATTTGAATAATATTTACTGCAATGCAAAGGGCTTCATTGTATTCCCTGCATACCACTGCTGTGTTATATTAGTCAGTTGCTATTAGTCAAATTCTGATATGTTTCAGGTGAAAAAGGGTGGAACAAGAATGGGTACAACACATGGTTCTCACTTTACCAATTAGGAAATATCCTAATCTCAATGGAAGCGGTTATTTACCTGGCCCTGGGGTAAGTAGTGATTTTTTTCTGCTACTTACTTTGCCACTGGCTCAAAAGTAGAAATTATTTAGTATTTGGCCGGCAGCTTTGAAAATAGCAGAGAAACTTGAGTATTTACCTGGCTGCTGGCTAAATACTAGAGATTCTGCACTATTCAACCATTGGCCATGCAAATAGCAGAAAAATGTAATTATTTACCCAGCCGCTAGCAAAATAGTAGGGATTCTGCACTGTTTTGCCAGCAGCCATGCAAACAACAGAAAATCTTCAATATTTATCTGCCCGCTGTTTAAATAGTAGAGATTCTACACTGTTTGGCTGGCAGCTGTGCACATAGCAGCAAAACGTCACTATTTACCCGGTCTCTAGCTAGACAGAAGAGATTCTGAACTATTCCGCTGGCGGCCATGCAAATCGCAGAACAACTTCACTGTTTACCTGGCCACTGGTTAAATAATAGAGATTCTGCATTGTCTGGCTTGTAGATGAACAAATAGCAGGAAAACCTAAATATTTACCCGGCTGCTGGCTAAATAGTAGGGATTTTCCTCTATCTGGCTGGCAGTCATGCAAATAGCAGAAACATTTCACTATATTCCTGGCTGAAACAGTAGAGATTCTGCACTGTGCAACTGGCGGCCAGGCAAATAGCATAAAAATATCACTATTTATCCAGTTGCTGTCTAAATGGTAGCAATTCTGCAATGTGTGGCCAGCAGTCTTTGGAAAACTCCCTGCCCCGAGGCTGACAATATCCTGTCCTAAGGGGAACCCCTTCCCCTTTGTAAATCAGTTACTACCCCAACTCAGGGGCCGTTAGCTCATCAATGATTTGCGACAGCTATTGCTGTCACAAACTATCAATAAATTCCTTTCCAAACTGGAAAGGGGGGGGACCACTTTCATGAAACCTCCTATTTGCAATGCAGAAATGATCACAAAGCCCTATACTAGTCTAAATAAATTTCCAACTCATAAAAAGGGTTTTGTACATGATGATAAGTACTTTTGTGGTCACAAATCTTGTGATTTTTTGACACGAGGCCCTTGTTGCAAAAACTGGCTTAGCTGCAGGCACTAATTTATAGGTCTAAAGGTCCCAAATGTTTGAATGTTTCCAAGTTATTTTGAGAGACATGGCACAGAATACCACTCCATTACACGGTGGGCCAATACATAGCAACTTGGGAAGGCCTTTATGGAACTGCCTCGTGCTCCACAAATGCTCCTACTCCTTTACATTTACCAGCAGATGTGACTAATGATAACTATGATTAGGACCTTTGCAAGACTAGTTAAAGCTGTTGGCTCTTTTTAAAGCTATACACACACTCTTACTCAGAAGGTCATGGGACTTTACAAGGGCCAGATATTGCATTACCAAGAGACTCCATGTTATGAGAATACCTCATTTTCTGCAGCAAATTAGTGCAATCTGGAATTATTATTTCTGGTTCAGTTCAATTAAACAAATCGGACTAAAACACCGCAAAACAATGATTTGTAAAAGCAAAAACCAGATATGGAAATGTTGTATCCCATTAGCATAGAGCCATCTAATATTTGGGATGATTTTATCAAAACAGAAACAATTGAATGGGGACCCTTATGAAGTGCCTAACACAGTATAATTGAGAGGCTTCATTCCAATCTCATGACAGAAGTAAGAAAAACTATGAACCTGTTTAAGAGTTTTGAGGACGGCGTTAACTCTATCAGGGTGGAGGAGGACAATACCTCACTCATCTTGAGGGACCAACACCCGCCAAATTTACAGTTGTATACTGACCCTGTGAACAGCTCTCTACATTGCCTGGAAGTGCTGTCATGGCAGTTCCTGTCAATGCACGAAACATTTGAAGGACAGTACAGTCAGAGATGATGGCTGGCTAGCAAACTTTTAAATAACATGTTTGTTTTTCAAAAGTGAACTCCAAAAGCAGGAGTTTGTTTATGAAAAACAAAAAAGTGAATGGTCATACACACTGGGAGTTTTCTCCCAGGGTGACAGGGTCGTTTTTTTTACCTGCCCCTTACAGAGAGGCTTTACTCTAAATAGGGTTTGTAGTATGAAGTCCTTCCTTCAATGGCCCAAACTTTGTTGGGCCATCAGAGGAAGTATTCTGTCAAGAAGCCACAAGCAAAGAAATGGGACTATAATTAATTGAACTGAATGTCATTGGAATATGAATGAGTTTATCCATTAAATCAGAGAAAGACATAGAGGTATCAAAGATAAAGAAGACAAGAAACTCACAGAGATTTTTATTCATTGACTTTATTTTAAATTTTGTTAGAAATAAGACACTGAGTAAACAGAGACATGTTGTTACCTCCATTCTTGTTACCTACTGATCTATTATTTCACAGTTCCATTTTAATACTCATTTTCCAGACAGGGGATGCAGATCCACTATTGAGGTTTAAGATCTGATTTGGGGTGTTTCTCTTTTAAATATCATTTTCTGGCTATCGTTCAGACACAGCCTTTGTGCTAGGTGATGGATCTAACAGCAGTAGCAATAATGCTAGCTCCAAGCAGAAGTGAAGCATGAGAGCTCAGCACCTGACTGTCATCAGCCTTTCTGAGTAGTCATCAGCCACAGACAAAAGGGCAGCCCTGCTTAGAAACCTTTACTCCTTTAACAAGAGAAACCTGTGGCTTACCCCTTACGTCTACCATCTAAACTATGTTGTCACTCAGGAAAAACTAATCTTAGGCCCTTTGCTAACAAGCATTGGCATAGCCAATAGGTCTCGCCTTTGGGACCTTATAAGTGTTTAGCCATGCAACAGTTGATGTTGTTGCACGAAGGATATTGTGCTGCATAAATAAATACTTATAAGGCCCCAAAGGCGAGACCTATTGGCTATGCCAATGCTTGTTTTTTTAGCATCCTGCTTAGTTAGGAAGGAGCCTTCCAGTCGAGCATTGCCCACCCTGCCTTCATTTTCCTTTTGGTGGTTGATGAAGAGTAAATCCCATATAAACACTATTGACACTGTTGTAATTTTGATTTGGTCAGAGTGGGATGTTTTCAAAGCACATGTTCCTCTTTCAGACTTGTTATATTGTTACCTTGCCTTTTCACATCTCAAATCATTCTAACTGGTTGGAAATGAAAATCAATGTTTGTATATGTGTTCCCTGCTGTGGTCCAGGAGGCGGTCTCTGCGTTATGTCTGTGTTGTCACTAGCATTTTCCCTTTTCAGCTTATGAGGAAGGGATGGGTCTTGGCGAAGTGACAAGACTTTCATAATTAACAGGAAGCAGGAACTTGAGGGTGGTGTGGGCTCTCGCAAATAAGTTTGGTTACAATTTATCTACGCATTAGTGAAAGCTGGGCAATCATTCTATTGCACCGATGTTCAATGATAATACATGAACGTTTGTTATTTCCACTCAGTCAGCCGGTGTCATAAGGTGAAAAAGAGGACAAGGGGGACCCTACTCACTAGGAACCAGGGTAAGTCATATGTATCCGAAAACAACGGTTCTAGCGGGAATACAATAAATCTATACTGGTAATTAAAAATGCGCAATCGCGATCAATTAGGGTTAAGGATGTCAGAAAAAGAGAGCCTTGCAGACTTGGTGTTCATAATAATTCTTTTTTTATCCAAATTTTTATAATTAAAAAACAATACATACACCGACCGAGAAGAACCACAATAGTGATTATATGTCCCAAGCAAATGAAACCATCTAATACATTGTGAACAGACATGTGATATATACAGAACTTGGTTTCCACAATTATTGAAAAAGACAACGACCACAACATGAATTGATAATAATTATAGCCTCTGTGTACAATAGTCAGAGCTATTTAAAATGGTTCGCTATCAATCGAGTCGACGACGTTTCGACCCTCTTGCAATGTGGGGTCTCCTCAGGACCAAGGGGTAAGGGACAATCTGAATAGTTAGGAAGAGAAGAAAGAAGAAAGAATGTGCTTAGAAATGGTTGTTGGGATCTGGAATCAATGAAGGATTGGGAAGAATAGTAAATACCTGATGGTAGTATTACAGCCGCGTGAGAGGCACATAAAGTGTGAGACACCCGTGAAATGAGAAAGAAGAAATTAATACTCACACGGGGACTCGGTCGAGCACTGCACATAATGATACAAAGGGGCACCAGTCAGAGGCAAACTAATAAATAGCAGGCGGGTAACTGTACGTATTACAGTCCAAAATAGAATCTTACCCCCGTGTGAGAGACGAAGGGCTGTGAACTGGTATTAATCAATTGTGGCTCAGTCACAATAGTGGGCAGGATCAACACCTGTAATAGTAAGCATGAGGCTTGTAAGTGAAGTACGTGGACTGGCAGACTGTACAATCGTAGAAATAATGAAAAGAAACAAGGGGAGAAGGCTTACCACTCAATGTAGTGGTACCTGAGCAGGATCCTCCGCTGGATAGATAAAGTCGCGGGACCGGTAGTGCCACGGCAGGAGAATAAGGCTGTGAAATGACGAGCACATCAGTAATGTATTCTAATGGGACATGTTAAAAAACCGCTGTGATAGACATGCATGGCCAGAAGAGTGTGGTGGGTGACAGCGAATGGAACAGGCAACATGGTGGAAGGGGAAGACGCGCTACTAAGCGGGGTGCTGATGTATCATCTAAAACCCTCCTGCACAATATAAACAGGCCAAGGCACTGGGTGTTAGAATATGTGGTGCGTGTTAGGAAGGGCTAAAGAACGCCTATGTAAATGAAAGGCTAAGGAGGCACGTGCATGTAGCAAAATAACTGTAATGTTGGTCAGTTATTAATTTATGCATAAAGCAAGGTGCGCGCATATCTCTTAAGTGAAAATTCCCCATGCGTATAGCTGGAGAAGGGGCACCTGAGTAATAAAGGCCTGCCACAGCTTGCGGTCGTGTTGATAAAGTACAAGAAGCCATGAATGCAAAAAGGCAACTAGCTTACATTAATGGTCTGTGATTAATTAATGTGTGAAGCAAGGTGCGGAGATCCGCACATGTCTCCTGAGGTAATATTAGTGCATGTAACTGGGGGAGAAAACGGAGGCGCGCATGTGAGAGGTTGCGCTGTTTGCACCTGAATAATACCGGCCTGCCAGATCCTGCGGTCGTGTTGATAAAATACAATGAGCCATGAGTGCAAAAGGCAACTAGCTGTAATGATAAACTATGAATAATTAATGCGTGAAGCAAGGTGCGGAGGTCCGTGCATAATAGATGTTCCCAGTACATGTGGCTGGAGTGAAAAGGAAGGGGCGCGCGTGTGATGGGTTACGCGGGTAGCACCTGAGTAATAAATTTACATTTAAAGGCCTGCCAGAGCCTACAGTCAAGTTAATAAAATAAAATGAGCCATGAAGGCAAAAGGTCCAAGGTCCTCTTTCTGTCTGTGCTCTCAAGAGGAGGAAAACCTCCAGAGTATAGCGCTTACCTTTTGAAATATGCCACATAGGATGAGAACTGCTCTGGTCGTCTGCCTGGTAACAATGACAGTGCACCGGCAGATCGTGTCTGTTTATGTAGGCCTGTCAAGTCAGACATGAGTGAGGATCACCAACAAGATGATCTAATCCATGACTCTGTGCTCGCAATGTGCACAGAAGAAAGACTAGTGTATAGGGTGGACAGAGAGGAAGGAAGAGAGAGAATAATAGAAAAGTAAAGTAAAAATAAAACAATAGATAAAATGCTGATAAACGAGTGGGTTTATCTTTGAGAGGCCTAGGACACATTATAGGGAGTTACAAGAGGAAATGTACTGCTGTCTAAATGGTGAGGCAGAACTTATCTTGAGTGTTAATATTGTCAATTGACCGTGTTTTGAAGCCAAGCTACATGAGATTATAAATAATTGGACTGAATAACACATATTACAATTATCCCGGGGAACCTGTTTTGCTCCTGTTCATAATACATAGGGCAGTTGTATCGAACACATATATACATAATAAGGTAGGGGAAAAAATATATATAACCCCAACAGTCCCCATTACAGTAGTTCTAGGCAAAAACGGTCATAAGAGCATATATATTTAAAATACAAATTATAAGAGCATGTATATTTAAAATACAAATTAGGAATTTCTGTGCAAATGCCAAGGGTGCCTAACCCACACACTAGACATAATTGCAAGAATTGTCAGACTGGTAACATGTTCTGGACATTGATGCTTGATCAAATTATTAAGGCAGACTTGTGTAGACCGTTACAATAATGTGCTAGCTACCCAGGGGCTAGATCACCTTAATGTTGTTATAAATCCACGCCATTCTTCGGCTGAATTCAATCCATGGGTAATTGAGTCTGTCTTTTCTATCCAGCGACATTCCATGAGTTGGAGAATTTGTGTCATATCCCCCCCTCTGGTAGGGATTGTCGCTTTCTCAATGACTTGCCATTTAATCTCATCACTAGTATGGTTAGCCTCAGAGAAATGGGATACTAGTTGTGCATTGAGGACTGAGCAACGTATCCTGCTCCTGTGTTGTCCAATGCGTGATTTTATAGGTTGTTGCGTTTGCCCTATGTATGGTAAGCCACATGGGCACCATATGCAATATACCACATTTTTTGTATTGCAATTAGAAAAGATCTTAATGTATGCTTAACATTGTTGTGTTCAAAATAGTTAGTGTTTGATGTTAGTGGGCAAGCAACACAGTTACCACAGCGAAAGTGACCCTTTATTTCTGGTAAATTCCATACTAATTGTAACGTATTCGGTTGCTGTGTTGTTTTTCGGTGGAGGAGTGAATAAGATGATCTTTTATATTTTTACCTCTTTTGTATGCAAAAAGTGGTGTTTCAATTGAGGCATCAATACTTTTAATAATGTGCCAGTTTCTCATGATGAGGCTACGGACCTTATTAGAGTGCACTCCAAAGGTCGTCACACAAATTAGTTTGTCCATAGACTTTTTTCTTTGGTCTTTAACAATTCTTCTCTGGGGCAGAACCATGCTCGTTTTAATGATCGTCGCACTATCTTGTTGGGATACCCTTTTGCCAGCAGTTTCGATTTCAGTATGTGTGCCTCCGTCATGTAGTCTTTTTATGTGTGCAATTTCTACGGAGACGTAAAAATTGGCCAAATGGCAGCCCATCCCTAAGTGCCCTAGGATGTTGGCTTTTGTATGAAAGCAAGGTGTTCCGTTCAGTGGGTTTTCTGTGCAAGGATGTAAATAAGGAGCCATTCTCATGTTGTATCTTGAGGTCTAGGAAGGGGATAGATGTTTTGTCAATAGTGGATGTGAAAGTCAGATGTGTCTGTATGGTATTTAAATATTTGACAAATTCTTCAAAGTATTCAGGGGTACCTGACCAAATTAAAAAAATGTCATCGATGTATCTCTTCCAGCATCTAATGTTGGAATGGTATGTATTGTTGTCAGTCAGAACAAACCTGTTTTCCACATCATTCATATGAATATTAGCCAGATTTGGCGCAAAAATTGCTCCCATGCTGGTGCCGGAGCATTGCTGATAGTATACCCCATTCGAGACAAAGTAGTTGGATTGCAGAGCAATGCGTAGTAGAGATATAATGAAGGAAGTGGGTACTTGTGGGGGCCTTGGTCTTGATTCTAGTAGATCCTCAATCACCTTTATGCTTTCGTTCTGAGGGATATTCGTGTATAATGACGAGATATCTAGGGTGGCCAGCCAATCTGTCTCCATATTGTAAGGTAACTCATCTACCAGATTGATCATTGACATAGGGGCCGATTCCGATTCCGGCCGGAAATCTCTCCGACCGAGCCGGACCCGGAGAGATTTCCGACCGAATCGGACTCTGGCAGTCCGACCGAACGAGTACGATGCGCACGCATGCCATCGGACTCGAGTCGGTCGGACTCCCATTAAAGTCAATGGGAGCCTGTCGTACAACGCGTACGCGGGCTCCCATTGACTCAATGGGTGCGAGGTGGACAAGGGCGCCCCTACAGCGTGTACGCGTCCATGCGCATCGCGGCGTACATGCACAGGTAGGGGACCCATGGGTCCCCCTGTGTGCGACTCACGCACCCACGCATACAGGGGGTCCCGACGCGGACCCCCAAAGTCCGGCTCCGACAGCTTTTGAGCCGGACGGTGCGAGTCGGTCGGACTGCTCCGCGGCGCGCATCGTACGCACCCGGCCGGGATACGTCTCCATGGCGCGGTGCGAGTCGTGTCCATGCGAGTCGGTCGGAGCGTGTTGAAGCCGCGTTCGAGTCGGTCGGAGATTTCGCGGGTGCCTGCATCGTACTCGCTTGGCCGGACCCGCGTACGATTCGGTCGGGAAACAGGGCTCCGAATCGGATCCGGTAAATCCGAATCCGATTCGGAGCACTACCGGCCGAGATCGGAATCGGCCCCATAGTGTCTCTCACGTATGTATTTTGTATGGGCACATAGTCTTTTATAAAGAAATCCACATACTTGCCAATAGGTTCAAGGACAGACCCACAACCTGATAGTATTGGTCGTCCAGGTGGATTTATGGTGCTTTTGTGGATTTTAGGTAAAGTGTACAATACCGGTGTTCTGGGATTTTCTGTGTTTAGAAATTCAAATTCTTTCTGACTGATGTAGCCCTCTTCTTTGCCTTCAGTAGTTAGTTTCAGAATTTGGGTTTTAATGTCTAGTAACGGATTCCTGTTCATCTTTTTGTAATGTTTTTCTTCACTGACTTGTTTCATGATTTCAGTGTCATATTCTTTCCTGTCTTGGACCACTATACCACCCCCTTTGTCAGCTGGTTTTAGGATTATTGAGTTGTCATTTTTGAGTGACTGTAATGCATGCCTCTCCTGTAGACTTATATTGTATGGTATAAATGGGGGATTAGTCTTGAGATTGTCTATTTCTCCCAAAATGATTTTCTCAAATGACAACAGTTCATGTGGAATCATATTGTTGTTAGGGTAGAAAGTGGAAGGTGGTCTAAGACCAGTCACAGAGTCATGTGTCATTGGTTCCTTGTTCATAAAGAATAGTTTGAGGCGTATTTTGCAAAAAAACTGGAACAGTTCAGTTTTTAGGTCAAAATAGTTAGTGCGCTCCGTTATCACAAATGACAATCCCTTACTCAATGATATTTCATCAGAAGACAAGGTGTGCTCTTTTTCTGACATCCTTAACCCTAATTGATCGCGATTGTGCATTTTTAATTACCAGTATAGATTTATGGTGTCATAAGGTGAGGCACAGATCAGCATTGCTGACAGCAGTCCTTCATCCCATGGAAGCGATGATGACGCCCGGGGAAGAGCGCTGGAGGGCCGCAATCCATCCTTGAAAGGCAGGGGCACACAAGCTGGGAGCATGCGTTTCACCATCTGCATCCCTGGCCTGTGGGGCATCTCAGGCGCTGGTTCTTTCCTCCATCTGCAGTCGGGCACTGGGATGAATCGATTGTAGGGTAGTCCACGGCAATACGTCACAAGTGTCCTCACATCGGCTGCCAGCTCAGCAGTGCCGCCGCTTCCAAGGCTGTGCAAGCTTTGGGAAGCACGGCGCACTGATCGTCTTTTATTCACTTCAATTCTCTTTGCGGGCCCATTTATTGTAATATTAAGAACCTTTCAGGAGAAGGACGGATTACGTATATAAATAAATACTCGCCAAGATACAAAAGTGTACAAGCGAACTGCACTTCCACATGTACATTCAGAACACCCACACACAACAGCAGAAATCTGAAGAGGAGCTCAAGCATTGGCCGCGCGGCCGTTAAAGTAACGCGGCCGCGCGGCCGTAAAAGCGAAAGTGATCGCGATCAAGCGAAAGTGATCGCGGGGACACGCTCTGTGGTGAGGGAGGGGCGGAGCGAGGCGCTTGGGAGAGCAAGGAAAGGAAAGGGTGCCGCGAGGAATGCGCGCAACGGCAAAAGCAGGCTGGCGAGTGGTGTGCGTGCACCATGACGAGAGAGGAAAGCCATATGGCGCCTCTGCTCATCATTGTGCGCGTAACCGCACACTCGATGCCAGCCAAAAAGCTGTGGTCGCATTTCTGCAAGCCCACACTACAAAACGTCTCGCCAGACCAGCGCATGCGCTGGCTCAGGCGAGACCTAAAAAGGATCTCACTGATTTTTTTGAGTAGCCTTTTCTCCATTTACACTCACTTCAGTTCTGGGTTTCCACCCTCTATCGACAGGAGTGCAGGCAATACCCTCCCACTATGTAGGGAAGCTGTATCTACTCTCCATCACGTCATGCAAAATGCATCCCATCGGTTCATGCACTAAGAATGCAACACAGGCCCTTAAGTTGGATTAATTAAGCCATGCAAAGCCACCTTGCGTGGCTCTGCATGGTATAATAAATCCAGAGCAACACAAGGAAGCTCAAATTGCTGCCATGCATTACCCTGTGTTAAGAAGGCGTTCCATGGGTGGAACATGGGCGTTCTCATGCATCCACCCATAGATTTTTAGTCAATCCCATATTTACTAAAGTGAGGTAATCTGGCATTACATCAAAAATATCTGTATTGCTCCTCATTACTTCCTCTTTCTATGCATGCTGCATCAGTGACGTCAACAATGATGTTATTTGAGGTGTCATCAGTGATGTCATAAATTATGTCATTGAACATGTCATGAGTGATGTAATGTGTGAGGTCAAAAGCAGTGCATGGCCGGGTGCAAGTTATAGTTAGCTCTGCTACCTATAACTGGTGAATTTCTGTGGTTTTTTAGTTCAAAACGTTAATGTTGTCACTGACATATTCACCTAACTATAACATTATTTTAACCTACTTTAACCTTTGGTTTTTTCAGTGAATATATATATATATGATCTACTGGTGCTCGCCAGTAGGCAGTCATAGTTAGGACCTAGTTTACATAGGAAAATCATTTTTTGTTTTGCAAATACCTTTGGCGCCGTTTGACGAATCTTCACAAAACTAGTTTACCACTCAAGAGGGGACCAAGAAAAAGGGGAGGGTCCCAAAACACGTTTTCCTTATGCAATTTCCAATAGGAATTTTAGACAAGACTGCAGCCCGAACAGCTGAACAGAATTACACCAAATTTGGCAGAACATTAGATCTTGGTTCAAGATCCCTTTTGGTAAATTGGGGTAAATCCATTCAGTAGTTTTTAAGTAATTAAAAACAAAGATTTCAGTATATCTAGGGGTGCAGATGGTCCGCGGATCCGACAGATCTCCTGCTAAGATCTGATTGGCTGCCACCACTTCAACCAGGAAGTGGTGGCAGCCATCTTGGGACTTGGGACTCACCTGAGTCCCAAGAAAAACATTAAAAAAACACAAGGGGGCAGGGTAGAAATAGCCTGACCCCTAGGCCTGGTGGTGGGGTCCCACAGGTACCCCACTGGGGACCAAAAATATTTTTTTTAAATGTTGCTGCAAATTCATGGATGATCAGCAGCAAAATATAAATAAAAACAAGCTCGGTCTCCCGCGCTTGTTTTTTTTAGCCCCCAAGTGGGCCTTGTCCCGGGGGGATTGATTATATTATTATGGGGGAGGGGGCGCACGTGGCCCCCCTTCTCAAGCCGATTTCAGCCCAGGGGTCCCCATCTCCCAGGGCCCAGCCTTATTAAAAGTGGGAGGGGGCATGTGACCCACCTCCTGAGCCGATTTCAGCTCCATGGACCCATCCCCTGGGGCCCAGCCGCAATAGCAAAGGGGAGGGGACCCCATCTCCCAGGGCTGGATTCTGCTATATCCCGGGTTGCCCACCCCTAGGACATAGTGGTTTCCCTACACACACTGGCGAGAGCAAGCACACAGTCTGCTCCCAGCTGCTGGGAGCTTTAAAAATTCTCCTGCCAGCTGGGAGATGACTTCAGATCTGTTTCCCTGCCTTCCTGAATATTGCTCCTGCTTGTAGGGAGCAGCATTTTTAGCTGCTCACTGCCGGCGGGAGCAATGCCAGCTCCCACTGGATGCGGGCAGCCGGCTTGGCCGTAGGGAATTGGGGCTCCCCCCATGGCCCCAAATCAGGATATTGTAGGTGCCCTGGGTTGGCACCAGGGCACCCACCCTTTGTTGGCCAGGCCCCAGGGGATGGGGTCCCCGGTGTCAAAATCGGCCCAGGGAGGGGGCTGTGCAGTCCCCCTCCCGCTTTAGTAATTGGCCGGCCCTGGGGAATGGGACCCCCTGGCCAATTTGGGCCGGGAGTTGGCTGCCTTTGCCTAGCATTAAAAAAACATAGAAATTCACTGAAAAAAACAAAGAGTACAGGCACATTATAGCTAGGAAACAGAATTTAAAAAACCTTAGAAATTCACTACAAAAACCAAAGGTTACAGGGACATTATAGTTAGGTTCAGATTTTCACTATAACTGCACTCTCGCCATGCACTGCTAATTACCCCACATATTACATCATTGATAATATCTTCTATGACATGATTGATAACATCACTGCAACATTTGCTGTAAAATTATTGATGAGATAACTGTGTATGGAGGGGCGTGAGTTATAGTTGCCTTAGGGCATGAGGTACAGTTACTTGAGATAACTCTAACTTTAACTGCTGAATTTCTATGGTTTTGTGCGTGTAAAATCTGGAACTAACTATAACGGCTCTGCAACCTTGGTTCATATACTATATATATAAACCAAAGGTTGCAGAGCCGTTATAGTTAGGTTCAGATTTTACACCCACAAAACCATAGAAATTCAGCAGTTAGAGTTATCTCAAGTAATATATATATATATATATATATATATATATATATATATATATATATATATATTAGTTATCTCAAGTAATATATATATATATATATATATATATATATATATATATATATATATATATATATATATTACTTGGGATAACTCTAACTGCTGAATTTTTATGGTTTTGTGGACTATAGAGAGAGAGAGAGAGTGCTTCTTTTGTCGTTTATTTTCCCTCAGTACTTGGTACCACGGGACTGACTCTGTACTCCATCAGTAGGAATGCGTCGCTAGATATTTATCCATTTTTAAGCTTAATTTCTAGCAAACAGCTTAATGCAATTTAACAAATCACAAAAAGCATGTTTGCTGGGTAAATATGTTGCTTTCTCCCAAATTTGTGTAATTCCTTCCAGCCGTTTTGGCTGTAGCGCTGCCTAAAGTTCCTATTGGAAATTGCATGGGGAAACCACATTTTTGGACCCCTGATTTTTTTCGGCATCCAGTTGACAGATCATTACAATATTTTCCAGGAAGGAGCTGAGACGGATGCACCTCTTTTTGGAGAGTTTTGTGAAGCTATGTCAAAAGGCGGCAGAAGTTATTAACAAAACAAAAAATCAATTTCCTATGTAAACTCATTCCTGACCGCCACTGTGTAATATATATGTTTGTGTGTTGGTATATTTGTGTGTATATGTTTCAAAGTTCCATAGAGCACTGGCATTCCGCTTTTTTGGGAACTTAAGAGCACAATGTAGACAGTAAGACAAAGGTGATGGTTTTATTTAGACAACATTGTGCTATCTTTAGTATAGTGCATATAATTAATTAGAACAGGCGTTTCTACAAGGCTATGCTGATGCTCTGGATAGAAATTGGGAGAGGTTGTGGCCGAACGGGCTAGGGCGGTCGATCTCACATCTGGGGAACCGGGATCGAGTTTCGGCAATGACACTCAACATCATGTGATTCTGGGCAAATCAATTAATCTACCCGTGCCTAACAAATGTGTCCTTGTGTAACATAACTGGTGCTCATTGTGAGAAGTTGGCCTGGCATATGCTGTCCACTAATTATAGTGGGCACCTTGCACCAGTCCAAACAACCCCTTATTGGAGATAGGTTAAAGACAACCTTTATTGAAAGCTATCCTAGTGGTAGCTATGGAGAGCAGCCTTCAGGCTAAGTCTTGAAGGAATGTAAAGCAGCTTGTTTTACCAGTCTATAATCTCTTGAGTGACCAAATGAAAGAGGACCACACCAGGTATATATTCAAAATATATGTATTTATAACTAAACACACCCCTCTAGTCTCTTTATGAGGCTAGAGCTCAAGTACATAAATTATAAGTTAGTTATCTACAGTAATAGCACAAATACACGTTTGAGCCCTAGGGCGTACCAAACCATATACCAATAAAGTGGTATAAGAACCACGACTGAGCTAGACACAAGGCCTAGAGCCTGTAGAAGTGCTTGGACCACAAGGAACCACCCAAGGTAGTGACACAGGGGACCCACGGGGGACGCGTGCAGTGTATGAACACAGCCGCGAATCGCCGTTAACTTCTATGGGGAAAGTCGCGATTTGAATTTAAAAGAAAAGGGACACTTAGAGGAGGACTTGGAGCAAACCCTTTGAGAACTAGGCTGTTCTAGTGTCAATACCCACGGGAGCACCGGAGTACTCGAGTTACCTCACCCAGGGGAGCCGGGTGCATAGGTGTCTTTCGGGGTCGGGTTTCGTCGTTGTTTTCAATGGCGATCTGTTGCAAAGTGCTGCTGGCGGCCAAGTCGAAAGTGTTCGGGTGGATCCAAAGGTGGATCGAAGATCTGAAGAACCTGAAAGCAGAGGGGACAGAGTCTGGGTCACTAGCCAGTGACCAGGAAGGCGATGAGCAGATGCCCACCGATGTCGAGTGCTTCAGGTAGGTTGACGGTCGTCTTGACTCTTCAGCCACGAGGTCCAGGAGGCATCGACAACAACCAGGAGCTGGATTCGAGCTGTCCCACAAAGTTTGTCGATTGCAGGGGTGTTGGCGACCGGATTGGACCCAACAAGCCTTGGCAACGGCAAGTCTCGTGGAAATGGAAGAAGGACGATGTTGCAAACCATCAAGGTCTGGGGGACTCACCCAGCGAAGGTAAATCAGGGCACGCCTGGAGCAACCAGGGAGCCCAAGCAGAAGAAGATTGACCTTCGGGAGGGCCTACTAGCCAATGGACTAGCAACCGCGAAGGAGCCTCGAGTCAACGCACGTGGAGCTGGCTCACAGGACACTCGTGGAATGGAGGCCAGTGATCTTCGGTGCAGTTGGTGCTGGAGGCTGGGGCTACTCGGAGCCCAAAGCACGACTTCATGGAAGACCCAAAAGAGGATGCACTAGCAAATGCGATCGGTGTCCAGGGGTCACGGTTCCACGTTACCCACGACAGCTACAGGCCTCAGCTTTGCTGGGGACTCAGGGCAGCCTCGGAGAAGTCTGGAAATCCACCTCTGGTGATGCAAAGACTTCGGCGTCCGGCGGGAGCTTCAGCGATGCAGACCGGACAATTGCTTCTTTGGTGCCTGCCAAGCAGGGGAGTCACTCCTTGCCCCCTAGGGAGATTCTTCAGATCTCTAATCTTAAAGTAGAGCGTCGAAGGTCCAGGATTCTGTGTCAGAGTTTCGTCCAGGTAAATCTAAAGTCCTAAGGACTGGGGTCCCATACTTATACTAAGGTAGGGGGTTGGACATACTCTGTGGCCCCACCTATGGGAGGGTCAGGGCAGAGGGGTGGTTACACCCCTTTCCCTTTGTCCAGTTTCGCTGCCAGAGCAGGGGCTGGAAGCCCCTGAGCTGGTTTGAACTGGGGTATGCACAGGGACACCAAATGTGCCCCCAGTGCAGGACTTCAAAGCACCAGAGAGTGCTCCCGCCCAGCCCCAATACACACTATCCTGTCTGGGGAGGTGGTTACACCTCCCTGGGACAGGAAACCTATTGTCCAGGCCTCCCCTGCCAGAGTTTCGGTCAGCAGCAGGAGGCCAGACTCGTGTCTGTGGCAGCGGCATCCATTTTGTGATGCCAGGGCTCTGGAAAGTCAGTACCGGGTATACCGGTGTGTACATGTCTCTCCCTCTAGAAGGGTGGAATGCTACCCCCGCCGCCAGAACTGGTGGGGGGGTAGTATTCCAAGATGTTTGACACCAAACACAACATGTTTCCGTGCAGCCATCCCAAAGTTAGCATTTAACGCGAGGTTATAATGCGCTTAAGAGTATATGGTCAGGCTGCACTACAAACAGCATCAGAGAAGGGTCTCCGAACGCTGCAGAGGGGCCCTACTCATGCAGGGGCACCCTCTCACATAGGAACCACGCACTCTGCCTTCAGGATTGATAAGGCCTGCCATAGGAGTGACTTATAGGTTTATATGTGTGTATGTATGTAGTGATATAGGTAGCCTATATCACAGTAAGGGGTGCATGCACCACCTTACCCAGGCTGCAGTAGCAGACCTGTGGTGTCATTTTGGATGGCCTTCCAGGGGTGGCACAATACATGCTGCAGCCCCTGGTAGGCCTCTGAGGTACCTATGCCCTGGGTACATAGTATACCATATACTAGGGACTTATAAGGGCACTCCAGATTCCAATCAGAGATGTGCCTAAGGCACATGGAAACCATTTTAGAGAGGAAGCAGCTAGGCTGGGGTTCTGATTAGCAGGGCCCCAGCCAGACTAAGGTCGAAAAACAGTGAAGCATCAGCAAAAAGTGGGGGTACCCATGTGAAGCAGATCCTACTCTCCTACACAACCCCCCAAACGTAGGGACATTAAACTAACCTTGCCCAGTTAAGTCTTCATGTTCTAAGTGGAAGTACTTAGAGAGTCCATCTGCATTGGCATGGTTACTCCCAGGTCTATGTTCCACTGTGAAGTCCATCCCCTGTAGGGAAATGGACCACCTAAGCAGTTTGGGGTTTTCACCCTTCATTTTTTTAGCCATAAGAGGGGCTTATGGTCTGTTTGAACAAGGAAGTGAGTACCAAACAAGTATGGCCTCAACTTCTTCAGAGCCCAGACCACAGCAAAGGCCTCCTCTCTCAATGGCTGACCAACGTTTCTCTCTAGGGGTCAGCCTTCTGCTAATAAAAGCTACTGGCTGATCCTGACCTTCATCATTCAATTGTGACAGTACAGCCCCTACCCCCAATTCAGATGCATCTGTTTGGACAATGAACTTCTTGGAGTAATCAGGACTCTGTAGAATGGGAGCAGTGCACATGGCCTGCTTCAGGTCATCAAATGCCTTTTGACAGCTAACTGTCCACTGAACCTTTTTGGCATTTTCTTGGAAGTTAAGTCATTCAGGGGTGTCACTATTGATCCATTCCCCTTGACAAATCTCCTATAGTACCCAGTCAGGCCTAAGAAGGCTCTCACCTGAGTCTGGGTAGTTGGAGCAGTCCAGTCCATGATGGTCTGGATCTTGCTCTGCAGTGGTTGAACCTGGCCTCCACCCACAAGGTGGCCCAGGTACACAACCTGACTCTGCCCTATCTGGCACTTTGTGGCCTTGATAGTCAGGCCTGCTTTCTGCAGGGCCTGCAAAACATTTCTGAGGTGGACCAGGTGATCCTCCCAGATGGAGCTAAAGACAACAATATCATCTAGATATGCTGCACTATAGGCTTCCAGACCTGTAAGGACTGTATTCACCAACCTCTGAAAAGTGGCAGGTGCATTCTTCAGACCAAAGGGCATCACCACAAATTGATAATGCTCACTAGGGGTTGAGAATGCTGTCTTTGGCTTTGCATCATCAGCTAGTCTGATCTGCCAGTAGCCAGCTGTCAGGTCAAATGTGCTTAGATACTTGGCTGAGGCCAAAGTGTCTATTAGCTCATCTGCCCTTGGTATTGGATGGGCATCAGTCCTAGTGACTGCATTGAGACCCCTGTAGTCCACACAAAACCTCATCTCTCTTTTCCCACCATTGGTGTGAGGTTTTGGCACAAGGACCACTGGACTAGCCCAAGGGCTATCTGAGGGTTCAATAACTCCCAAATCCAACATCTTCTGGACTTCTGTCCTGATACAGTCCCTGACATGGTCAGGTTGCCTATAAATCTTATTTTTAATAGGCAGACTGTCCCCAGTGTCCACTTCATGAGTGCACCAGGTAGTCTGACTGGGTGTCAGTGAGAATATGTGTCTGAACTGATTGAGCACCTGTCTGCAATCAGTCTGCTGCTGGGTAGTGAGGCTGCCTGCCAAGGCTACACCATCCACTGACCCATCATCAGGGTTCTGTGAGAGCAGGTCAGGGAGTGGGTCACTCTCTTCCTCCTGTCCCTCATCAGTAGCCATGAGCAAGCCCATGTCTGCCCTGTCCACATATGGTTTTAACCTGTTGACATGGAGAACCCTGTGGGGACTCCTGGGTGTTCCTAGGTCCACCAAATAGGTAACCTCACCCTTCTGTTCAACAATGGTATGGGGTCCACTCCATTTGTCTTGGAGAGCTGCTGGGGCCACTGGCTCCAACACCCACACCTTCTGTCCTGGCTGGTAAACAGTCAGTACAGCCTTTTGGTCATGCCAGGCTTTTGAAGTTCCTGGCTAGCCTCAAGGTTTTTAGTTGCCTTTTTCATATACTCAGCCATCCGGGAGCGGAGACCAAGTACATAGTCCACTATGTCTTGCTTTGGGGGCTTGAGAGGTAACTGCCATCCTTCCTTCACCAAGCACAATGGACCCCTGACAGGATGGCCAAACAAAAGTTCAAAAGGGCTGTAGCCAACCCCTTTGAGGCACCTCCCTGTATGCAAATAAAAGGCAGGGCAAGAGTATGTCCCATCTTCGCCTAAGCTTTTCTGGGAGCCCTTTAATCATGCCCTTCAAGGTTTTGTTGAATCTCTCAACTAAACCGTTGCATTGTGGGTGATAGGGTGTGGTGAACTTGTAAGTCACTCCACACTCCTTCCACATTGCTTTTAAGTATCCAGACATAAAGTTAGCACCCCTGTCTGATACAACCTCCTTAGGGAAGCCCACTCTTGAGAAAATTCCCAGGAGGGCTCTTGCCACCACAGGTGCTGTAGTGGTCCTAAGGGGAATAGCCTCTGGGTACCTGGTGGCATGATCCACTACCACCAGGATAAACCTGTGCCCAGATGCTGTTTGGGGATCCATGGGACCAACAATGTCAATCCCCACCCTTTCAAAGGGAACCCCCACCACAGGTAGTGGTATCAGGGGGCCTTTGTAGTGCCACCTGCCTTGCCACTGGCCTGGCAGGTTACACAGGAGCGACAAAACTCCTTGGTGTCTTCAGACATGTGGGGCCAGTGAAAGTGAGGGACAATTCTGTCCCAAGTCTTGTTCTGGCCCAGGTGACCTGCTAAGGGAATGTCATGGGCTAGGGTCAATAGGAAGCCCCTGAACTTCAGAGGTATAACCAACCTCCTGGTGGCACCAGGCTTGGGGTCTCTACACTCTGAGTACAAGAGTCCATCATCCCAATACACAGTATGGGGACCACTAGCTTTCCCAGCAGCCTCAGCAGCAGCTTGCTGTCTGAGGGGTTCAAGAGAGGGCAGCTCTGCTGCTCCTGGCTCAGATCTGCCCTGGAAGGGCCCCCTGTCCCCAAGAACTCAACCTGGTCAGGTTCAAGCTCCTCTGGGACAGTTCCTTCCTCAGGACTGAGATCATCCCCCTCAAGAGACTGATCTTCCTTCTGAGCCAAGGGGAAGGCACTGCCTTTACCCTACTACTCCTCTTCTTGGAGGGCACTTGGTCCATTTTTCCAGAATCCAAGGCCTGTTCAGTGTTGAGACATTTTGGCTTGTGACCTGGTCACAGCAAACACATCTGCAGGGATGCCCAGCATTTCTGCATGGGTCCTGAGCTCCACTTCTGCCCAAGCTGAAGTTTCTAAGTCATTGCCAAGCAAGCATTCAACGGGTAGGTCTGCACTTACCACAACCTTCTTAAGGCCAGTTACCCCTCCCCAGGAGAAGTTAACAACTGCCAGAGTATGGTCTGTTCTGACGTTGCTAGCATTGGTCACTTGGTACATTTCACCAAGTATAATCTGCCCAGGATTCACAAGGTCTTGTGTCACCATGGTGACACTTGCCCCTGTGACCCTAAATGCCAAAGCCTCTTTTCCATTGATTAAGGGCTGTTGCCTGTACTTGCCCAGATTACTGGGACTCACAGAGGAGGTCATATCCATGCCTCCATCACAGACTAGGACAGCCTGAGTGAGTTCTCTGACTAGGTCAGAGCTCATCTCCTTACCCAGGGTCAACCCTACTAAACCCTTGGCTTGTGTAGTCCCACCACCAACTGTAACTGTACTAGGGGAGCAGGTGCCTTAGGGGCATTGGTGGGGGCTGGAGTAGAGTCTTTGGACTTGGTGCAATCACTGGTCCAGTGGGTCTTTTGCTTACAGACCTTGCACCATGGTTTCTTTTGGCCTCTTCCCTTGTTAGACTGTGAATCCCCACCTGAAGAAGATTTTTGGGGGCCTTGTGAAGACTTTTGGTCTTTACCCTTCTCCCCACCCTTATCAGAGGTTTTCGAATCTTGCTTCTTAGGGTCACCACCTTGGTTCTGTACCTTCTGCCTCACCCTGATTCTGACCCATTTGTCTGCCTTCTTTCCCAATTCTTGGGGAGAGGTCAGATCAGAGTCCACCAGGTGCTGATGCAACAGCTGATTTTGACAATTGTTAAGGATCTGCTCCCTCATGATAAGATTGTACAAACCTGTGAAGTCACATACCTTACTGCCCAATAACCAACCTTCCAGAGCCTTGGCAGAACAATCAACAAAGTCCACCCAGTCTTGAGTCTGTGCTTTTTGGGTATCCCTGAACTTTAACCTGTATTGTTCAGTGGTTAGGCCAAACCCATCAATTAGAGCACTCTTCAAGACTTTGTAATTATCAGCATCCTCCTCTCTAACAGTGAGGAGCTTGTCTCTACCTTTGTCTGCAAAGGAGAGCCACAAGATTGCTGCCCACTGCTCCTGAGGGACCCTCTGTACTTTACAGGCCCTCTCTAGAGCAGTTATCCATTTGTGGATGTCATCCCCACTCTGGTAGGGAGGGACAATCTTGCTCAGGTTTCTATGGTCATAAGACCTTTCCCTATCTTTGGGGAAATTGCTGCCACCATGGGACTCTAGTCCCAACTTTTGTCTCTCTCTATAGAGATCTAGGGACTCCTGTCTATAGCCAATTGCTGTTTTCTGAGTTCAAGCTGGGCTTCCTCATACTGAATCAGTCTCTTCCTCCTCTCATGAGAGGATTCCCTCCTATGAGAGGAGACAGAGGTCCCTATTGAGGTATCAGAGTGGTTAGACTCCTGAGAAGGAGATCTAGACCTTCTGGGCACACTCAGTACTCTTCCTGGGGGGACAAAGGGGAGGTCATTCTGATCCTCCTCCTCCCCCTCCTCCACAGGAGGAATTGGGTTTTCCAGGACAAGGTCATTTTCACCTTCCTGGCCAGTTTCAGAGGGGGGGGGGCTGGGTTTCTTCACCCCTGGCCCCTTCCTCATCTTCTGCCCCACCCTCTTTGCCTAACCCCTTCAGACACTATGGGCCTGCTGAGATCATCAGCTAGTAACACCTCCCTGAGGTGTTGGGTGCTGGCACTTTTGCCTGCCTTCAACTTCCTAGTATTGCATAATGCTCTCAATTCCCAGAATGGGAGTTTATCATACTTGGAGGGAAGAAGCCCACTGGCTTCTGGCGAGGACTCACTGGGTCCTGGCTTTGAAGACATTACTAGTGAGGTGTGGTGTATGCACTACCTACTCTAGTGTGGCCTACTAAACTCTCTTGAGTTGTAGAAAGGGTGTGCTATCCCTTAACACACAACTCTAAGTTCAGTAGAACTTACTGTATTACTAAGCTTGATTTATATGTACCTTAGGTACCCTTAGTGGTTTTCAGTTGATCAATTCAATTGAGATTATCTGGTAAAACAATAGCAAGCTCGAATCCCACACGCTGCACACCAATGTGAGAAGTTGGCCTGGCATATGCTGTCCACTAATTATAGTGGGCACCTTGCACCAGTCCAAACAACCCCTTATTGGAGATAGGTTAAAGACAACCTTTATTGAAAGCTATCCTAGTGGTAGCTATGGAGAGCAGCCTTCAGGCTAAGTCTTGAAGGAATGTAAAGCAGCTTGTTTTAACAGTCTATAATCTCTTGAGTGACCAAATGAAAGAGGACCACACCAGGTATATATTCAAAATATATGTATTTATTACTAAACACACCCCTCTAGTCTCTTTATGAGGCTAGAGTTCGAAGTACATAAATTATAAGTTAGTTATCTACAGTAATAGCACAAATACACGTTTGAGCCCTAGGGGCGTACCAAACCATATACCAATAAAGTGGTATAAGAACCACGACTGAGCTAGACACAAGGCCTAGAGCCTGTAGAAGTGCTTGGACCACAAGGAACCACCCAAGGTAGTGACACAGGGGACCCACGGGGACGCGTGCAGTGTATGAACACAGCCGCGAATTGCCATTAACTTCTATGGGGAAAGTCGCGATTTGAATTTAAAAGAAAAGGGACACTTAGAGGAGGACTTGGAGCAAACCCTTTGAGAACTAGGCTGTTCTAGTGTCAATACCCACGGGAGCACCGGAGTACTCGAGTTACCTCACCCAGGGGAGCCGGGTGCATAGGTGCCTTTCGGGGTCGGGTTTCGTCATCGTTTTCAATGGCGATCTGCTGCAAAGTGCTGCTGGCGGCCAAGTCGAAAGTGTTCGGGTGGATCCAAAGGTGGATCGAAGATCTGAAGAACCTGAAAGCAGAGGGGACAGAGTCTGGGTCACTAGCCAGTGACCAGGAAGGCGATGAGCAGATGCCCACCGATGTCGAGTGCTTCAGGTAGGTTGACAGTCGTCTTGACTCTTCAGCCACGAGGTCCAGGAGGCGTCGACGATGACCAGGAGCTGGATTCGAGCTGTCCCATGAAGTCTGTCGATTGCAGGGGTATTGGCGACTGGATTGGACCCAACAAGCCTTGGCAACGGCAAGTCTCGTGGAAATGGAAGAAGGACGATGTTGCAGACCAGCAAGGTCTGGGGGACTCACCCAGTGAAGGTAAGTCAGGGCACGCCTGGAGCAACCAGGGAGCCCAAGCAGAAGAAGATTGGCCTTCGGGAGGGCCTACTAGCCAACGGACTAGCGACCGCAAAGGAGCCTTGAGTCGACGCACGTGGAGCTGGCTCACAGGACACTCGTAGAGTGGAGGCCAGTGATCTTCGGTGCAGTTGGTGCTGGAGACTGGGGCTACTCGGAGCCCAAAGCACGACTTCGTGGGAGACACAGAAGAGGATGCACTTGCAAATGCGATCGGTGTCCAGAGGTCACGGTTCCACGTTACCCATGACAGCTACGGGCCTCAGCTTTGCTGGGGACTCAGGGCAGTCTTGGGGAAGTCTGAAAATCCACCTCTGGTGATGAAAAGACTTCGGCGTCCGGCGGGAGCTTCAGCAATGCAGACCGGACAATTGCTTCTTTGGTGCCTGCCAAGCAGGGGAGTCACTCCTTGACCCCAAGGGAGATTCTTCAGTCCTCTAATCTTAAAGTAGAGCGTCGAAGGTCCAGGATTCTGTGTCAGAGTTTCGTCCAGGTAAATCTAAAGTCCTAAGGACTGGGGTCCCATACTTATACTAAGGTAGGGGTTGGACATACTCTGTGACCCCACCTATGGGAGGGTCAGGGCAGAGGGGTGGTTACACCCCTTTCCCTTTGTCCAGTTTCGTGCCAGAGCAGGGGCTGGAAGCCTCTGAGCCGGTTTGAACTGGGGTATGCACAGGGACACCAAATGTGCCCCCAGTGCAGGACTTCAAAGCACCAGAGAGTGCTCCCGCCCAGCCCCAATACACACTATCCTGTCTGGGGAGGTGGTTACACCTCCCTGGGACAGGAAACCTATTGTCCAGGCCTCCCCTGCCGGAGTTTCGGTCAGCAGCAGGAGGCCAGACTCGTGTCTGTGGCAGCGGCATCCATTTTGTGATGCCAGGGCTCTGGAAAGTCAGTACCGGGTATACCGGTGTGTACATGTCTCTCCCTCTAGAAGGGTGGAATGCTACCCCCGCCGCCAGAACTGGCTGGTGGGTAGTATTCCAAGATGTTTGACACCAAACACGACATGTTTCCGTGCAGCCATCCCAAAGTTAGCATTTAACGCGAGGTTATAATGCGCTTAAGAGTATATGGTCAGGCTGCACTACAAACAGCATCAGAGAAGGGTCTCCGAATGCTGCAGAGGGGCCCTGCTCATGCAGGGGCACCCTCTCACATAGGAACCACGCACTCTGCCTTCAGGATTGATAAGGCCTGCCATAGGAGTGACTTATAGGTTTATATGTGTGTATGTATGTAGTGATATAGGTAGCCTATATCACAGTAAGGGGTGCATGCACCACCTTACCCAGGCTGCAGTAGCAGACCTGTGGTGTCATTTTGGATGGCCTTCCAGGGGTGGCACAATACATGCTGCAGCCCCTGGTAGGCCTCTGAGGTACCTATGCCCTGGGTACATAGTATACCATATACTAGGGACTTATAAGGGCACTCCAGATTCCAATCAGAGATGTGCCTAAGGCACATGGAAACCATTTTGAGAGAGGAAGCAGCCAGGCTGGGGTTCTGATTAGCAGGGCCCCAGCCAGACTAAGGTCGAAAAACAGTGAAGCATCAGCAAAAAGTGGGGGTACCCATGTGAAGCAGATCCTACTCTCCTACACTCATGTAAAGCGCTTCGGGTCAAGTTTGCGCTATATAAAACTCTGAAAAGTCATTAGAAGAAGACCCATGTGGTGGACTTCAGCAGACAGGCAGCTAGTATGTTTCAACCACCTACAGCAGAGTGACTTTTGTGGCTTTACTCATTTGCAGTGCTGGAGACGTTTAGGATCTCAATTAAACAACTGGCTAGCTCTTCTGTTTCCAGAGTCTCTTTTATTTTTCTTCAGACTCAGTATGGTGCAGGAAACTTTTTTGGAGGTAAAAAATGAAAAACCAGGAGTGTTAGCCACATGATCTAAATCATCGAGAATGTTTGATTTATCCGCTAAGACCCTGTGAGCAGGTGCATAATTGCTCTTAGTGAAAAGATGCAGTTGACCTAGAGTTTGAGGGGTGTGCAAAGTTTTTATTACATAAGTGAAGTCTCAATCCTGATTATTGCTCTACTCACAGTTAGCGGAATTTCCCACTTTTCCTACATTTAGACCCCTGAATACTTTTTTCACACAAACCGGTAATAATTCCTTGTGAGTGCTCGTTGGTGCTGAAATGGATTTGGAATTTTCTTATGTTAGCTTTAAAACCCTTTTCCTCACAACTTTGAAACCACATAGATTATGTTGATCATTTTTACGTGAAAACCTCTTAAAAGGGCCTATGAGTCACGATTTGAATGTGAAAATCCACCTGCAGAAAACCTGACGAACTATCGTAGTATTCACGAGTATGATGGGAAGTTTGTGAGAGAAAAAACTGTGTCTCTAGTGGGGAGGTTACTGCCCACATTCATGGCGGTCGTCTACTACAGAACCGTGGGGTTGGTGGGCACCAAATGCTTGCTTCCAGTAGGATCTGTGGCAGCATTGCGACGCCACCTAATGTGAGGCTGTGGCATGGTGCGTGTAATTACTAAACAAATTAAATCCACCCACAACAATTCGAAGTTGTAAAAGATGTATGGTCTTGCGGGCGATGTGTATCCTACAATGGTAGGAGGCACATTGTGTTCTTAAAATACCCCTCACACACCAAAAGGGCCCTTGGTGTCATGCTTCATCATAGGGGTCTTCGCACTCCTCTACGGAGTGCGGCGTGCTACTAACCAACGAATACGCGGGAGCACTTAAAGTAACCACTATGTGTAGTGTGTGAGGGTGTGAGTGGTAGGGTCTACAGTGATTAGTGAGTGAATATTAAAAAATACCTGGCAATTGAGGACTAGAAAGATTTTAATAAACCCCTTTGCTGGTATTGTTAAAAACAGTGAGATAGAGGTTTAACGTATTAATGTACGACACCTCCTGTGTGTCTGTGTCAACATGTTTCGAAGCCGAAAGCTTCTTCTTCAGGACGGGTACACAGATCCCTACCCTAATCACAGAAGACAGTTAATACTGTTGAAAACATAGGGAATTCTATGTGTAATTTATATGTATAATATGTCCATTAGGCTCCATAGATTTGGCGACAAAGTGAATATCTCTATCTCCTTCTGAAAAAAACACAAAGGTATAGAGGTACGTTTTAGCTAGATAAAATATTCCAGACGTGGAAGATCGTGACCTGTAAAGTGATATATACAGTGTCGATAAAAACACCAGAAAAACTATATAGTGTCAGTGCAGTTTTCCTGTAAAAAGGTGGACAAAAACTAGACATACACAACAAATAACATAAAACACACACACTATGTTGGACTGTTCCTTGTAAACCATTGGCAAGCGTTAAGAAAAAAGGAGGGAATGACGTGAACTGTAGGGAAAAAGGTTGCATACTTGCTATCCAGAAGATCAAGGCCTCATGAGCCTGGGAGGAAACGCAGGGGACTCTGTGCTAATGAGCACTCTGTGAGGAAAAGGAACTGTATTTTAACAGAGAAATCCCCACTTACTTGGTAAGAGCAGATCGTGGTCTAGTTGAAGCGGCTGTGCCGTACTTACGAATGCGAGGGTACTACCTCACCCGACCGTCCCCTCCGTGACTCCGTAGAGTCCAACATAGTGTGTGTGTTTTATGTTATTTGTTGTGTATGTCTAGTTTTTGTCCACCATTTTTTACAGGAAAACTGTCGCCAAACCTATGGAGCCTAATGGACATATTATACCCTGCCAACTCAGGGCGAACAAAGCAAACACAAGGAGATGATGGACGGAGCGCTGAAAGTTTTCAGACACTCATCCCCAGTCACAGATCTGGGTTGAATCCATCATCGTTCTATAGCTCACTTCGCCACCTCAGTTCAGACCCAGCTATATGCAAATCAGTCTTGACCCTGTGCCTCCTGGGAACAGTCCAGCCCGAACTGCCAAGCCAGCTCTTCCCTGAACCGGAAACAAGCATCCTGGGACCGGTTTCTGGGTAACACCCTTCATCAGCCAGGCTAGCTTGAATCCAGTGGCAAAGTGAGCACCAATGCAGCAATGCCATAAGGGGAACTGCCAGACTGTGGTGGAAAAGGACAGTAAAAAATAATGTAATCATATGTGTATTTTTGGAGTAATGACTTGTGGGTTCCACTAAAATTTAGTAGCCTTTGCTGGGATTATAAAACAAAAGGTTAGGGAATCAAGAAGCCCATGAGGGTGAATTGAGAAAGGCTTGCGCCCACTCAGTGGGCTAACTCATTATGAGATTTAAATACTAAAATAAAAACCCTCCCATGTATCACTTACTATGCTGACAGATGTTCCACAAGAGTTTATGTTCAAATGCCCTTAGTTGATTTATGACCTTCTTCTATCCCTATTCTTTTGGGCAGTCTGTGCAATATGTTTTTGTGATAAAAGCTGATAGAGGGTTTTTCCTTGGGCCCCACTGATGTCTGTCTGGGTTGTTAGAAATTTTTGATTGGCCTTGGAGAAGGAGGAAAGATTGGTTAAGGTTATGTTGAATGACAGAGCTGTGGGTAGATTTAAGTGTAATGATAGAGAAAATGCAAGTCTGGACGTGGAATTCGCAAACTCCTAATGGAAGAATATTTATTCTCATGTTAAATGCAGGATTTAACGTTCTTCGCAGACTTTACATTACCCGAAGTGGCAATACACAACTGAGACAACCAATGTCATCAGTAATCATTTAATATGAAAGTGTCCTCTGACATAGAGCTTCAGGGAAATGCTAATTAGACTAGGAGGAATTGATGGAAACCACAGTTTACTGGATCTAGTGGTCTGGCTCTTGGTTTTAAATCTGTAAAGAGGGAGAAAAAAAACATACCATGCATCAAACTGATTTCCGGCTCCTGTAAGGAGCATTTGAACAGCTGACTTGGGCCAAAGTGTTGCCATGGTGGCACTTTTTTCATTTCTTTGGAGAGCGCTTTAGCGCAATCGGAGTTGCCTGTCTCCTTCACCTTGGGAGCCATCTTAGATGGTCTACCCTGCTATATTAATCTGTTTATGTTTTTAAATTTCACACCTTTATTTTGTTAACATTGCTTTTTTCAGTATCTTTCACCTGGTAGAGAAACCTTCCAGGAGGGAGCATAGCTGCTGGGCTCCAGTTTGTTTTTATTTGAACCCCCATGGTTTCGGCACTCACTTGGCGTAACCACACCTCCTTCTAGAGGTGGACTATTCAACTATGTCAGCTGCGTGGCCACTGTGGTTTCAGCTCCCGAAAGGAGCATTTGAACAGCTGACTTGGGCTATAGTGTTGGCATGGTGACACTTCTTTCATCTCCTTGTAGAGCGCTCTAGCGCGTTTGGAGTTGTCTGGCTTCTTCACCTTGGGAGCCATCTTACATGGTCTTGCTATTAAATCAGTTTAACTTTTCCTTTTTGCACCCTTTATTTTGTTTACGTTGCTTTGCCAGTATCTTCCATCTGGTAGGGAAGCCTTCCAGGAGGGAGTGGAGCTGCAGGGCTCCAGTTTGTTTTTATTTGACTCCCCTGGTTTCGGCGCTCATTTAGCATGGCCACGCCCCTTCTAGAGGCAGGCTATTTAGCAATGTCAGCTGTGCAGCTGCTTTGGTTTCAGCTCCCGTAAGGAGCATTTGAACAGCCGACTTGGGCTACAGTGTTGCAGTGGTGACACTTCTTTAATTTACTTGTAGGGCACTCTAGCGTGCTCAGAGTTGCCTGGCTCCTTCATCTTGGAAGCCATCTTAGATGATTTACCCTGCTATTTTAATCAGTTTATGTTTTTAATTTTCATACCTTTTATTGTTCAAGTTGCTTTCGCCAGTATTTTCCACCTGGTACAGAAGTTTTCCAGGAGGGAGCGGAGCTGCTGGGCTCCAGTTTGTTTTTATTTGACTCCACTGGTTTTGGCGCTCACTTGGCATAGCCACGCCCCGTTCGAGAGGCAGGCTTTTTAGCTATGTCATCTGCATTTTTGCACTGCAGGCGTGCCTATGGCAAGCCCATCTATGCCCAGACGGTGCCAGTGGCCAGATGCCCTGGCTGTTCTGGGTCAGCCTCTCTGTGTTACACTTCTGCTGAACTAAGGGAACCGGCCCCATCCACCCCTAACGATTCATGTCAGACACTGGGCTCCAATGAAGCTAATTCTTACTGCGAAAAGTGCAGGATTTCCTTTCAGACATTAATGACACCCATTACCATGGGCATTAAGGCTCCACACTCTCTTCACAAGACCCACTTTTACTCCATTAACTGCTGCTCATTAGCTAAGCATAAACTAGAACTGCATGATTTTTTGATTGCCACTCACCTGTTGCCATTTTCTTAACTGAGACATGGCTGATGAAATCCTCATCTCCTGACATGCTCATGCCATTCCCCAGAGATACGCAATTGTTAGGCTAGGCAGGCCCTTGTGGGAGGGGGGAGGAGGGGGATCGCAATCATTTTTAAACAAACTATCCTCTGCACCTTTTCGGTAGTAACTAGCGCAGGTAGCGAGGCTGCATTTATTTCTCTTGCTTTATCTTGTAAATTCACACTAGCAGGGTTTTTAATATATCGCCCAAGGGGCTTAGCCTCAGATTTTGTAGTCGCTCTAGCAGATACCCTACTGACCTATGTCCTTAAGTATTCGAACTTCACAGTCATTGGAGACCTTAATCTCCATTTTGAGGACACTGAGTGCAGAGCGGCGGCCTCGTTGGTGGCTGACTTAGAAGCACTACAGCTCGCACAATTGGTTCATGCCCCTCTTCATATGCTAGGACACACTTTGGATCCCATTTTCTCCAATTCCGCTAACCTAGTGGTGGATCCTCCTCTTCCTCTTCCATGGTCAGATCACTTTGTGCTTCCTTTTTATATTCACATTAACACCTTTGTCCATCTCTGGTCAACCGGTCAAGACTCAAAAATGGGCCAAAATGACCTTTGTTCCCTTCACCCAAGCTCTAGAATCGAGACGTCCTGTTTTGGATGTCTATGTAGATACAGCTAATTCTCAGCTGGTAGATTGGATAAAGAGTGCCTTGGACCAAATTGCACTGCAGGTCGAGCGCACCATTAGAAGAATGAAGCCTTCGGCAGCTTGATTCAGTGAGGAGTTATCTGTTTTGAAAAAAAAATGTAAATGTCTCGAACGGATCTAGCGTAAAAACTTTGATGCTACTGACAAGGCCAATTATTATGAGGTCCTGAAGGATTACCACAGGCATATTAAGACCACGTGCCGTGACTTCTATGCCGGCACAATCGAGATGGCCCAGAACTCCTCCCACAAACTCTTCTCAATAGTGAAATCACTTTCCTCTCTTGACCACGTGTCAGCATGGAGCACTGCAATATCATGGCTCAGTATTTCTCTGACAAGGTTGTTTCTATCTACTCTAATTTCCCTGAGGCTGTCAGAAATGCTCCCTTTCTCAAGTTCTGCTTTGAGCCTCCATGAGAGAGTGCAGGACTTTCTAGCTTTAAATCTATCACCATTGACGAACTATCCCCTCTACTAGCAACTGTTAAACCAGGTGCCCCTATAGGCCCTGCCTCCCCGGCCATTCTTGAGTGGGGGATGAATGTGATACCACCCGTGCTATGCAATCTTCTCAACAATTCCTTTAAGTCTGGCTCGATTTCCCAGTCTTGGAAACACGCTACCGTAGTGGCGCTCCTTAAGAAGCTGCTTCTTGACACCATGTAACCTGAACATTTCAGACCCATCTTGTTGCTTCCCTTTGCTTCCAAGGTGGCCAAACAAAATGCAAACCAGCAACTCTCAGCTTTTATTGAGGTGAGAGACCTTCTCTACAAGTTGCAATCAGGCTTTCATCCCCAGTACAGTACTGAGTCGGCACTTCTGCTCGCCTCCGAGTCCATTCGACAGCCCGTTGATAGAGGAGACACTACAGCACTGTTGTTGATCAACCTCAGCACAGCCTTTGACATGGTGTCCCACAGCCTTCTACTCAAATGGCTGTGGAACTGTGTAATTGGAGACAGGGCTCTGCTGTGGCTTGCCTTCTTTCTTCAGAATTGCACCTTTCAGGTGGCTCAATAACCTTTTTCCTCCAACGTTTTTGCCCTGCAGCAGGGCATGCCTCAGGGCTCTTTTTTGAGCCCTACTCTTTTCAATCTGTATATGCGCCCCCTGGCTGACATCATCAAGTATTACGACTTTAACATCGTATCATATGCCGATGATACGCAGCTGATTATCACCCTCTCTAAGGATGCTGCCAATACAGTGTCTCTCTTAAGATCTTTTCTGTCAGAGGTTGCTGAGTGGATGAACCTCAGTTGCTTCAAGCTAAACGCTGGGAAAAGTGAGCTTCTCATTCTCTGCAAGCAGCCTTCCATTTGGTCTTTAGCTTGGTGGCCTGACTCACCTGGGCCTCTAACTGTACCACACCCAAAAGTGAAAAACCTTGGTATCTGGTTCGACTCATGGCTTTCGTTTGATAGACAAATCACTAGCCTAGCAAGGCAATGTTTCGGGATCTTCAGAACCTTAAAAAAGATCCTTGGCCTCCTTCCAGAAGCAGCGAGAGATGATAGTAGTCCTTTCTCTGGGTGTGTCCAGAATGGACTATTGCAATGTTTTACATCTGAGGTTCTCTCAGTCTCGACTGATGAGACTCCAGTGTGTACAGAATGCTGCAGCTCGTCTGCTGCTAAATCTGCTGAGACGCTCCCCCACAGCCCCTGCTCTTGCACAATTGCACTGGCTCCCTTAAAAGGAAAGGGTTTCCTTTAAAGCCATGTGCTATTGCTGCAGAATTATTAACAACAAAGGCCCACAATATCTGCACCCTCTTATCAAACCCTACTCCCCAAGAAGAAATCTGAGCTCAGCCGGGGCTTCTCTGGCCTGCATTCCCATCTTTAAAAAGACACGCACTGGAGGTTGCTCCTTTGGCTTTCTGGCTGCCAAGATGTGGAACTCTCTCTCCCACTCACATAGGCAGGAAACGTCTGAGCTATCCTTCCAGAAGAATCTGAAAACCTGGGGGCATATTTACAAGCCCCTATCGCCACAGGAAAGTCACTTTTAAAGACTTTCCTGTGGCGATACAGGCTTCACCTTATTTAGAAGGCAGTGTTAAGCCACTTAATGTGGCTTAACGCTGCCTTGTAAATAAGGCACCCTTTCATGCTATACTTAGCGTAAAAGGGGCGGGCAATGGGTACTGTGGTGGGCGTTCCGCCGCAACACCCATTGATTTCGACGCTGCCCCCTATTTACAAAGGTGGCGTAAATAGGAGGCGGCGCCAAAATTAAGACCAAAAAAACCTGGTGTTAACATGGCCAAACGAGGAGAAATGCTTTATTTCTCCTCGTTTGTGCTGTTTCTATGTGTGGTGAATTGTGCAGCACACATAGAAACAGCAAAATGCCATGCATGATTTTTTATGTGCAAGAAGTTGTCCCTTCCTGCACATAAATAATCATTTTAAAAATGATGATTTGCAACTTCTATGTGTGCTGCACAAAGCAGCACACATAGAAGTTACAAATCATGATTTAAGATTGTTTATGTGCAGGAAGGGACACCTTCCTGCATATAAACAATCATTCCCCCCAACGCAGGCACCCTTGCACTATGGTGCAAAGGTGCCTGCTTTGGCGCTAGACAGCTGAAATTGGCGCCAGCGCAGGGGGAAACGCAGGGCTGCTCCGTATTGTTGTAAATACAGTGGAGCCCTGCGTTTCAGAAGTGGCGGAGCGTGGCGTTAAGCCAAGAAGGCTTACACCTCACTCCATCACTTCTTTGTAAGTATGCCCCCTGGTTTTTTAGACGTGCCTAATTGAGCATTCTTGGCGGTCTCTCTGTTCTGAATCGCTGGGACACTTCTCGTGAAGTAACTATGCACTCTACAAATAACTTTATTATTTTTATTATTATTGCAATAATAAAAAGAAAATTCAAAAGGCTTGGAAATGATACGAAAAACCTCTTTTAAAACATGAGTGAAAGACCTTTAAAAATTGGTCTTACAGAAATAGATGTATTGATCATATTGGTGGTGGAATAATTTTCTGACTGGGGATGCTGTCCACGGGCATCATCTCACTAAAGTTATAGGGATTCTAAAAAATCTTGGTGTTACCAAACAAACGAGTGCAACAAAGGAACAAAACACTTTAAGTGGGGAGCATGTGTTTGTGAGAGGGAACCAAGTGGATGAGATATTAGTCTCAGGCATTTTTGCAAACTGTTCTTTCAAAGGTGCACTGTAATGCAATATTATTAAATAGGTAGAAAAGTTTCAATTTTTATTCAAAAATAGTTATTTAGAATGGTCAATTAATAAATCAGAGGGGCATATTTACGTTCCCTGGCCCATCCCTGCATATCAGCAGGGATGCGCCAGAAAATGCGTCACGCAAGTTTACCCTTGCGCCACGTCCGATGCGCCGCATTTACAATGCGGCGCATCATGGCGCAAGGATAAGCAGATGCGTGACGCATCTGCCGGGCGGAAGGTTGGCGCAGTGCTGAAGTTGTGTCGCAAGCGCGACGCAACTCCAGCACTGTTCCAACCTTCCCTATCCCTAACATGGTGCGTCAATCCTTACGCCTGCTTGAAGCAGGCGTAAGGATTTGACGCACCAGCGTCGGAAAATTGACTTCGTGAAATCTTGTAGATTTCACTGCGTCACTTTTCCGAGGCGTTCCTGCGCTGGAACGCCCCCCCCTGCGCCGGTACGCCCACATGAAACCTGACGCAGGTTTCATGTGGCGCAGGGGTTTACTACGTGACGCATCTCCCTAGATGCGTCACGTTGTAAATATGGCGCAAGGCGGCGCAAGATTTGCGTCGCCGCTGCGTCACATGCGTGACGCAACGGCGGCGCAAAAGTGGCGCAAGGGGCTCGTAAATATGCCCCAGAGTGTTTTAGCCAACAAATGTGTATTCATTTGTTTTCTCATTCTACTTCACAACGTGCTTTCCCTCACATTCTGCAATTAAATTTCCCAAATGAGCGTGGTTTTTTAAAATACTTTTAACCTTTGAGAAAGATCTATTTTTATCATTGGTGCCTTTCACATAGCCAATTCTTTCATTCTCGAGAAAGCCTGATCACAAGAATTACAAAAGTTAGCAATGCCATCTCTTTGAAGCCACAACCAAATACGCACTGACTTGTTAAAAGTTGCTTACTGATCTCATGTTATTCTCCATTGACCTTTCACTGCGTTTGAACAAACAGCTATTGCTGCTCTGCAAAGAATCTGCTGATGCCCTCAATGTTTTAAATTATCTTTCAGATCTGCCTCCAGTTCTGTCATGCTGCAGCACTTGCCATATCCCTAGTTTCAATGCCCTTGGTTGACTAACCCCTTCGCTGCTAGGCCTTTTCCCCCCCTGTGCTAAGCCTTTTTTTGGCTATTTGGGGTAGTTCGCGCTTAGGCCCCTGTAACTTTTTGACCACATAAGGTATCCATGCCAAATTTGGCGTCCTTTTTCTTCCAACATCATGGGGATTCTAAAGGTACCCAGGGTTTGTGGATTCCCCTGGAGGCGACCCAGAAATTAGCCAAAATACAGCTAAATTTTGTTTTTTTTGGGAAAAATCTGAAAAAAGTGCTGCAAATGAAAGCGTCTGGGTTTTCCCCTGCAAATGGTATCAAAAAAGGGTTTGTGGGGCTGAAATCACCATTTTCCCAGCTTTTAGGGAATGACAGACTTTTGTCAGAAAACCAAAAGTTTTACACAGTTTTGGCATTTTTCTGGGACATAGCCTATTTTTGCTATTTTCTGTGCTTTTAACCTCCTTCCAGTTAATGGTAGAAATGGGTATGAAAGCAATAATGGATCCTGGAAAGCTATACATTTTAGTAAAGTAGACACAATTCTGAATTCAGCAAGGGGTCATTTGTGTAGATCCTTCAAGGTTTCTTTATAGAAACTAACAGTTAAATATAGGAAAAATTGAAAATTAGTTGAAAAAAACAGCCTTTTGTTTCAACGTTTTCACCTGTAACTTCTTCTAATTATGACAGCTCTTTTAAAGCAATATACCGTTACATCTGCGGGACCTTACTGGTTGTGGGGATATATAGGACTTGTAGGTTCACCAAGAACCCGACGAACCCAGAGCCAAAAACTGAGCAGCCACTTGCAATGGTTTTTTATTATGTACCGGGTATATAGCAATTATTCTGGGAAAATGTATACATGGACAAATCGGTATGAAAGACACCTATGTATTTCTGAAATGGGAACAAAATATAGAGTTTAGAAACAGTAGATATTTGCACATTTCCGAAATTGGGAATACTCATACTAGCATGAGAATTTTTCAAAATGACTTCTTTTTTACACATTGTCTTTCATTTGGAAGGCAGAAATGCATTGAAAGTCAATAGGTAATAACATTTGCTTTACAAATCTGAATTACCCTAAGTCTCCCGATAAAAATGGTACCTCACTTGTGTGGGTAGTCATAGTGCCACGACAGGAAACGGCTCAAAACACAACGTGAACACACCACAATTTCGCAATGAAAAATTACCCTTTTTTTGCAAAGTGCCTAGCTGTAGTTTTTGAACCCTAGCTCTGCCAGTACCTAGGGAAACCTAGCAAAACTATACATTTTTGAAAACTAGACACCCAGGGTAATCCAGGATGGGGTGACTTGACTGGCTCTCACCAGGTTCTGTTACCCAGAATCCCTTGCAAACCTAAAGAAATGTAAAAAAAAACACATTTTCCTCACATTTCTGTGGTGGAAAGTTCTGGAATCTGCGTGGATCCACAAATTTCCACGCACCCCGCGTTCCCCAAAGTCTTCCGAGAAAAATGGTACCTCACTTGCGTGGGTAGGCCTAGTGCCCGTGACAGGAAACGGCACAAAACGCAACGTGGACACACCACAATTTCACAGTGAAAAATGACCCTTTTTTGGCAAAGTGCCTAGCTGTAGTTTTTGAACCCTAGCTCTGCCGGCAACCAGGGAAACCTAGCAAACCTATACATTTATGAAAACTAGACACCCAGGGGAATCCAGGATGGGGTGACTTGACTGGCTCTCACCAGGTTCTGTTACCCAGAATCCCTAGCAAACCTAAAGAATTGTCAAAAAAAACACATTTTCCTCACATTTCTGTGGTGGAAATTTCTGGAATCTGCGTGGATCCACAAATTTCCACCCACCCGAGTTCCCTAAAGTCTTTCGAGAAAAATTGTACCTTACTTGCATGGGTGGGTCAATTACCCGCGACAGGCAAGGGCCCAAAACCTATTGAGGCGACATCAAAATTACCTATCACAAACCAACCTGGTTTTGCAAGGGGGGTCCCATTGCTTTTTGGCCTGGGGCTCGGCGGCCACCAATGGAAACCTACCAAACCCACACATTTCTGAAAACTAGACACCCGGGGGATTCCAGGGAGGTATAGCTTGCATGAATCCCCCAACGTTTTCTTACCCAGAATCCCCTGCAAACCTGAAATCTAGCTGAAAGAAATCACTTTTTTCACACATTTTTGTGTGGGAAAGTTGTGGCATCACCAGGCTGACACAAATTTCCTACCACCCAGTGTTCCCCCAGGTCTCCCGATAAAAATGGTGCCTCACTCGTGTGGAAGGCCCAAGTACCCGCGGCAGGCAAGGGCCCAAAACGTATTGAGGCGACATCCAAATTGCCTATCACAAAACAACCTGGTTTTGCAAGGGGGAGTCCCATGACTTTTTGGCCCGGGGCTCGGCGGCCACCTAGGGAAACCTACCATACCCACACATTTCTGAAAACTAGACACCCCGGTGATTCCGGGGAGGTATAGCTTGTGTGAATCCCCCAACGTTTTCTTACCCAGAATCCCCTGTAAACCTGAAATTTTGCTGAGAAAAATCACTTTTTTCACACATTTTTGTGTGGGAAAGTTGTGGCATCACCGGGCTGACACAAGTTTCCTACCACCCACTGTTTCCCCAGGTCTCCCGATAAAAATGGTGCCTCACTTGTGTGGGAGGCCCAAGTACCCGCGACAGGCAAGGGCCCAAAACGTATTGAGGCGACATCAAAATTGCCTATCACAAAACGACCTGGTTTTGCAAGGGGGGGTCCCATGAATTTTTGGCTCGGGGCTCCGCGGCCACCTAGGGAAACCTACCAAATCCACACATTTCTGAAAACTAGACACCCGGGGGATTCCAGGGAGGTATGGCTTGCGTGGATCCCCCAACATTTTCTTACCCAGAATCCCCTGCAAACCTGAAATTTAGCTGGAAAAATCACTTTTTTTCACACATTTTTGTGTGGGAAAGTTGTGGCATCACCGGGCTGACACAAATTTCATACCACCCAGCGTTCCCCCAGGTCTCCCGATAAAAATGGTGCCTCACTCGTGTGGGAGGCCCAAGTACCCGCGGCAGGCAAGGGCCCAAAACGTATTGAGGCGAAATCAAAATTGCCTATCACAAAACGACCTGGTTTTGCAAGGGGGGGTCCCATGACTTTTTGGCCCGGGGCTCGGCGGCCACCTAGGGAAACCTACCAATCCCACACATTTCTGAAAACTAGACACCCGGGGGATTCCAGGGAGGTATAGCTTGTGTGGATCCCCCAAAGTTTTCTTACCCAGAATCCCCTGCAAACCTGAAATTTAGCTGAAAAAATCACTTTTTTCACACATTTTTGTGTGGGAAAGTTGTGGCATCACCGGGCTGACACAAATTTCCTACCACCCAGTGTTCCCCCAGGTCTCCCGATAAAAATGGTGCCTCATTTGTGTGGGAGGCCCAAGTACCACGCGACAGGCAAGGGCCCAAAACGTATTGAGGCGACATCAAAATTGCCTATCACAAAACGACCTGGTTTTGCAAGGAGGTCACCTGGGTTTTTGGCCCCGTGCTCGGTGGCCACCTAGGGAAACCTACCAAACCCACACATTTCTGAAAACTAGACACCCAGAGGATTCCAGGGAGGTATGGCTTGCGTGGATCCCCCAACATTTTCTTACCCAGAATCCCCTGCAAACCTGAAATTTAGCTGGAAAAATCACTTTTTTTCACACATTTTTGTGTGGGAAAGTTGTGGCATCACCGGGCTGACACAAATTTCATACCACTCAGCGTTCCCCCAGGTCTCCCGATAAAAATGGTGCCTCACTTGTGTGGGAGGCCCAAGTACCCGCGACAGGCAAAGGCCCAAAACATTTTTTGATAGGCAATTTTGATGTTGCCTTAATACCCCCCATCTGCCCCCCAGGGGGGGCAGAAAGTCCACTAGATGCCAGGGATTTTTTTGGGCAAATTTTAATTAGGGTGGGGGCTGCCCAAAACGGGCAAGCCAATGCCCCCACCCTAATTAAAATTTGCACCAAAAAATCCCTGGCATCTAGTGGGCTTTTTACACCCCCGGGGGGGCAGATTGGGGGCTACTGCCCCATCTGCCCCCCAGGGGGGGCAGGAAGGCTGTAATTTTTGCAGAGGAGGGGGTGGGGGCATGGGCATGCCCGTTTTGGCAGCCCCCACCCTAATTCAAATTTGCCCCAAAAAAATCCCTGGCATCTACTGGGCTTTTTGCCCCCCCCCGGCGGGGCAGATTGGGGCTAATGCCCCCCATTTGCTCCCAGGGGGGCAGAATGTCCAGTAGACGCCAGGGATTTTAGGGCAAAGTTTAATTAGGTGGGGGCTGCCCAAAAGCGAGGCATGCCAATGCCCCCACCCTAACTAAAATTTGCCCAAAAAAATTCCTGGTGTCTAGTGGGCTTTTTGCCCCCCCCGGGGGGGCAGAAAGGCTGTCATTTTTGTGGGGGGGGGGTTGGGGGCATGGGCATGCCCATATTGGGCAGCCCCCACCACTAATTATAATTTTTTTTAAATCCCTGGTATCTAGTGGGCTTTCTGCCCCCCGGGGGGGCAGAAAGACTGTAATTTTTGTGGCCAGGGGGTGGGGGCATCGGCATGCCCGTTTTGGGCAACCCCCACCCTAATTCAATTTGGCAATAAAAAATCCCTGGTGTATAGTGGGCTTTTTGCCCTCCGGGGGCAGAAAGGCTGTAAATTTTGCGAGGGTGGGGGCATGGACATGCTCCTTATGGGCAGCCCGCACCCTAATAAATTATGCGCCCAAAAAAAGTCCCTGGGGTCTAGAGGGCTTTTGCCCCTCAGGGGGCAAAAAGACTAAATTACAACAAATGTATTTGGGGAGCAAAGGCCCTTACCCAAGGGGCCGCTCCCCCTCCCTGGTGTCTAGTGGGTGGATCCCTGCTTGGGGATCGCCCTCCTGGGCGATCCCCAAGCAGGGATCCACTGGAGAGGGTACCATTGGAAAGGGAGATTCTCCCTTTCCAATGATACCTCTCCCGTCTTTCTACGTGCCCGGGGGGCTGAGATAGCCCCTGAGCACATGAAAGTGAAACTGAAATGAGCCTAAAGGCTCATTTCAGTTTCGGTTTCTGTGCAATGAGGACAGCGCGACGTGCGCGCTAATCCTCATTGCACAGAGACCAGAGGAGGGCCTCTGGAGCTGGGAAGCTCTTCCCCAGCTCCCGAGGCTTTGGGGAGAGAAGGAAATCCCTCTGCTGTCTGCAGCAGAGGGATTTCGTGCCCCTGGCCTCATGACGGAGTGGTTCCGTCATGAGCACAGGGGCACCGATGCTCATGACGGAACCATTCCGTCATGAGCATCGAAGGGTTAAAGGAATAATCTGGGTTGGAAACGATTAAGCACACGTGGACTGGTATAGTTTGTAGATTTTAACCATACAAAATCATACTTACGCAACCACAATCAAGTTGGTAGTAACACACACACCTGCAGTAAATATTTTATGTAATTACTCGTGGAGAATAATGAAAAATATCGCTTTCCAAATAATATCATACTTCATTTTTCTTAAAATCCTTCAGAGAATTATCTACATTATTTAATCAAAGGGAAAAAAAAGAAATTCTTACCATTATTCCTTGTCACAACATCTCAGAGTCTCATTTTTCACCAGGCTGCAGAATAATTAATAACAAATCAAAACCATGTCTGCCATTTCCTCCAATTACACACACTGCTAGATACCAAAATTCACATTAAATACATTCTACACTTCCTGTTTGCTGCTTTTTAACCTTATTTTACAGGGGACCTATTCTTTTTTTTTGTAAAGTTTTAAAGTGAGCGCGTGTCAAATCCATAATTAATATCAAAGTAATTATTAGGTGCAAAATTAATTGTTGCTAATATTCTAACGCCGAAATAAAAAAGTAATCCACATACAAGCAAATGTTTAAAACTAAACAGCTCATAGGTTTAAGCTATTATAACATCAGTTGTTATATGACTTTCTGTGTATATTCCAAGGCCATTTTATTATTCTTCAGTGCGTGGCATTTGTCAGAGGTTCGCCCCTTAGCTAATGCACATCAGTTTCATAAAAAACACAGATATTTCACTCATTAATACTGACATTACTCTGTAGAGGCAATTTAACCAGCACAACTACCTTTGCAACATCATCTTCTATTTAGCTACTCTTGTTGGTGGAAATATTGAAATCACTCTTCTGCAGCATTGTGATCTTTTTCGAGAAAATGTTGCACAATGGGTACTGAGGTTTTTGCTTTAATCTTCAGGTTAGTTTATCAAACATAGGGGCATATTTACTAGAAAATGTCGGAGCGTGGAGCTGTGCCAAATTGGGCAGGGCAGTGCTCTGGCATTTTCAAAACGCAGGGATGCGCCGTTTTCACAAGAATATGGCGCACCCCTTTGTTTTCCCAAGCACTGGCGCTAAACTTAGCTGCCTAGCGCCAGAGCAGGCACCCTTGCACACTAGTGCAAGGGTACCTGCGGTGCAGGGAATGATTGCTTATGTGCAGGAAGGTGTCCCTTCCTGCACATAAACAATCACTAATGGGAATGTGTTACTTCTATGTGTGCTGCAAAATGCAGCACACATTGAAGTGGAAAATTGTGATTATTTAATGATTATTTATGTGCCTGCACATAAACAATCATTAATGGGACTTTGCTCTTTCTATGTGTGCTGCAGAATGCACCGCACATATAAAAAGCAAAAACGAGGAGAAATAAAAGTATTTCTCCTCGTCGCGCCATTCTAATGCCTACTCTTGCATGGCACTCGTTTTTGGCACTGCCTCAGATTTACACCTCCTTGTAAATCTGAGGCAGCGTCAAAAGCAATGGGTGTTGTGGTGGAACACCCACAGCAACACCCATTGCATGGCCTAAGTGATCTGTGTGAAGGGGCCTTATTACAAGGTGGTGTTAAGCCACATAAAGTGGCTTAGTAAATATGGAGAAGGGCATATCATCACCAGAAGGTCACTAAAAGAGACGTTGTGGTGGCGATATCCCCTTGTAAATATGCCCCTGTGGTTTTTACTAGCCTAGTTATTTTGTCTTTATAGTAATCTAGATGACAAATAAAATGGCCAGATGTACGTGTTAAATAATAATTTATGATAAATCTCTTGACCTGGGTAGGGATTGATAAAGTATGACACTTGATAACACTATTGTTATGCTCACATGATAAAAGCATGTCTTCGTTTTTAAGGTGAAAGAATTGCTATAGTGTCGTCATTTTTAGGTCGAACGTCAGCACGCATGCGCTGCTGCAAGACATGTTGTAATCACTATAATGGCTGTAATCCTGCATGCTACTTAACATATGATGATTCCAGCGTCGCTCTTCCTTGCAGCCTTTTAATTTGTTCCCAACCCAATACATCACTTCCGTTTTGTTGCTCGGGAGCACCGCTTAACTATAGATTGATTTCTGTTCGTTAGTGGCTGTTGGCTTTTATAAGGTACTATTTCTTTTACCCCCCCATCCAATCCCTCCTGCCCTCCATTTTTATTACGAATTTTCTCATATGCCGCTAGGCACTTGCAGTGCGGCACACAGCGCTTTCCAGGTTCCATTTTTCATAATTTTTTTGATATGCCACCAAGCATTTCTTTTTAGGCTCCACGTTACATTATTTTTTTTTTCATGTGAAGCCAAGCAGTTACAGTGTGGAACACTGCACTTTCAATGCTCTTGTGGCGCCCGTTTTACGACCACCGCTCTCTTTCTTTTCACCATAAGGCTATTTCAAAAACAACCTCGCCTTCCTTTTCAGCAGAGGGCTTGTCATCTTTTCTAGGCGGCTCCCGTCTCCAGCAGCGGTATGGCGCTGTTCTGTGGACATGAAGATAATGACGCCGCTTGCATGACAACAGTTGCCAAAATCCCCCATTATTTTAAGGCTTCCGCCCATCTCTACCATACCCGCATCTTTAAAAATTAGGGGCATAAAGACATTGAGGTCACTTGCCTCGCATGGCAACAGTTGCCGAAATCATCTATTATTTAAAGGCTTCCGGATGTTTAACATGCATTTGCAATGCAATAGGTCTCGCATTTGCGAGAGTTTGAGCTATTGCCATTGTAAATGACAATGCCTTTTATTTATGTGTTTGAAAACCTGCAAGCGGTGCATAAACACGCACTTTGTACTTTGCAGGTTTTCTTTACACAGAAATTAAAGGCATTGCCATTTACAATGCCAATAGCTCAAACTCTCTCAAATGCAAGACCTATTGCATTACAAATACATGATATCTCTTATATTTCATCCTCTTCTTGCATACGAATAACATTATATTTTTAAATATTAACTAACAATATCAGGGAATGTTCCTAAATGTGTAGTTCTTATTAAGCAATGTTCCTTAATTTTTTTACCTTGTTGCAAGGTAAGTTCTTTCAAAAACAGAGCTTGAATCTCATTTCACAGAATTAGAACCAAAAGGTAGATTTTATTTTTAACCATAGGGAAAACATGAGTTTATACTTTGAGGTAAAAAGCAATTAACTCTCAAGATAAAACTATGATCAATAGATGTTGTATACACTTTAAAAAGAAGCAACTTAGTGATGCTGAATTCACACCACAGACAGAATCACGTACAATAATGAAAGTACATTTTTGTGAGGGTGCAATTGATTTGTTCTTGGCAACTATTCCCAATTAGACAACCCATGCATCAATTCAGAGCATCATTTGCATAGGGTGAGCGAATCTGGGTTATTACAGTACCCTAAATTTGCAATTTGTAAAAAAGAAGAAATATCAAATGAATCCTAATTCTAGTACAATACCAAACCAGGCAAAATGACAAAGAAGTCATGATGTACAACTTGCACGTGTTGAATGTTCTGTATTTTCCATAATATACTCAGGCCTTTAAATTAGTGGGGTTTTGTATTCAAGCTAACACAATTCTGACAGTGTTCAAGAATCCAAAAAGAGTTTTGAAGTAAAAGATAATTTTGATTTTATTGTCTTAGGCCTTAGAGACTGCCCAGATGTCAGGTTACATCAAAGTCCTCTTTCAGACCGTAGAAAGCCAGCTGCAGCTGGACTACAGGTCTCCGTATAAGCGGTCTCAATGAGATCCTTTGGTGGGGGCTGGTGTCCCTCTTGGGTGGCCAATCTGGACTCAGAAGGAACTCCTGGGTCCGCCGGACTCAGGTGCAACTTTTGGCCATTGAGGATTGGTCTCTTGGGCTGCCCAGCAGCAGCTAGTAGCAAATCTTCTGTAGTGGCTGCCAACTTGCCGATGTAGGCTACTTCCACTGTTACTTTGGTCTGGGTCACAACTTTACCCTGACTCAGGACCCACAGTCCTCTCTTCAATAGCCCAAGGTGCTGAAGGTGCGGACATCCAGACTGTGCAGCCTCTCTTTCTGCATCCAGGTGGCAGCAGGGCAGTTCTTCTTCTGTCCCTGTTCCAGTTCCGACCTGATCTGAGGTACAGATTGCCAGGGGTGCCATATTTATTCCCAGAAAATGCCCTGGGGGATGCTGAAGTCACTATCCAATGGGCTACTAGGTCACCTCCCTCTTGGTGCTGACTTTCCAGCTATGTTGGCATCTAGCAATCCTAGAGTGCACTATTCTGTCCTCTCTCAAGATGCCAGGACCCTTCCTCAGATGTCAGGAACTTGGTAGCCTACCCTAGAGGTGTGGCTGCCTGAGGGCTACATGCCCACGTGAAAACCGGTTTGGGCACGTGTCTTCCCTTTCTGTCTCCAATCTCTCTACCTGAACAAAGGGCAGCCCCTCAGGAGTGGGAAAAGCATCTGCCCACCAAAGGCGGCTTCACCTTTGAAGCTCATCTTTTGAGCTAACACCAGGAGGTAACTCTTCACCCTGTAGCAGGCTACTATTGTTTCTAAGCTTGGGAGCTGTTCACACCACTCCCCAGGTGGGAAGAATGCTGTCAGTTGGCCAGTGCTTGTGTGAGGCCACTGCACAACTGGGTCACAGAGTGGAAGCTTTCTAAAAGTTGGATTACTGTAATAGTGACATTAAATTTAGCCTGGGCATCAAGTCGGGTGTAATGGCACGATTAATTTGATACCTTACAGTACCCAGCTAGGTAGTCCCATTCATAAGTTAGCCGGGCTGAAGGGTCTGCTCGGAACCCTGTGTTAGCCAATGGGGCTACTGGCCCTTCCACAGCAAAACAACCATTTAGTAGTGTGGCTGTTAAGACATATATAAAAATACATGTCCTACTTAATAATATACAGCTTCCTGCCTTACGGCTCTATAGGTCTTCCTTAGGGGGAGACTTACATATATTGTTAAGGGAAGTGGGGGACTTTGCCATTAGTTTGAATGTTAAAGTCAAAGTAGCAGTGTTATCAGTGCCCTTCCAGTCTGCGGTGGAAGGCTGTGAGCTATTCTGCACCTTGTCACACACAGGGTGCCACAAGCAGTGCTGCAGCACTGGGTGGACACTCTGCCTTACATGGCCTAGGTACCCTGGGTACCATATACTAGGGACTTATAAGTAAGTGAGACCTTGCCAATTGGTGATAGCCAATTCAACATATACTTAGAACACTGACACTGAGGTCTGATTAGCAGGTGTCAGTGTACTCTCAGAGCTGAAAAACCAGCAGCTAGTAGTCCAAATGGGGGCAAAAAATGGGGGGAGGGGGGAACCTGCAAAAAGTCTGTTTCCTTACAGTTAGGGGAAAAAAAATCCCTAAACAAACCAAACTTTAAGTACACAAAGTTTAGGAATTCTGAAGCTATAGTTATAACTTTCATTTACAATTTGTCCTCCACCTTCAAATAATTCATACACACACTTTTCAGCTCACTAACCAGACAACACTAATTAAAACTCGCCACTCTACCATGCACTGTGTTGTGACAAATATTGTTGTTTGAGATATTATAAGTGTTGTTAGGAATGCTATGATTTCACATTGTATAAGTAATGCAGTGTTCAAGTGTATAATGAATGCATGGAAAAGGCATGAGTTATAGTTAATGTAGTGTGGCGAGTGAAGTGACAAGATTGAGTTCGGAGGTGTGCGACTTATAGTAATTTGTAGGATGCTGGGTAAATTATAAATTAAAGTTATAATTATAACTTTACTTTTTTTTTTACAATTTTAATGTTTGTGTATTTTAAGTTGGGTTTGTATAGGAAGAATAAATAAAGTATTCCTAACTATAAATTATCCTTAACCTTTGTTTTTGTTCATTGTATCTCAATGTTTTTTATTTTTTTATAAAAAGTTGTTTCAAACCGTAGTGTAGAGTGCTATTCATTGTAGTGTTGTTAAGTAGAGTGTCGTACAGTACAGTGAAAGGGGGAGTATCTTAGAGTCTAGTGTTGTAGAGTGGAGCATTATAGAGTGGAATAGAGTGGAGTTGAGTAGAGTGGAGTGATGTACCGGGTAGTTATAGTTAGGTTTGCGGTTCCATAGGAAATGCCTTTTTTGTTTGCTATTAACTTTGGAGCAATTTGACGAATCTTCACAAATTTCTTCTTGGAAAGTTTCGGGGTGATCTGTCAAGCGGGGGCCAAGAAAAAGAGGGGTCTCAAAATGTAAAATCCCCATGCATTTCCCACAGATATGTTTAGGTAGCACTACCACAAAAAACTGCTGAATGGAATTACACCAAATTTGGCAGGAATCTAGGGGGCCGATTCACAGAATTAATCTGAGATAAAATCCTAAACTTACTACTTTTGGTATTCACAGAAGGCATTTAGTAGTAGTAAAGTTAGGACTCCTAACTATACTACTACTAAACTGAGACAAAATCCTAACTTTACGACTTTCGGTATTCACAAAAGGCATTTAGTAGTAGTAAAGTTAGGAATCCTAACTTTACTACTACTAAATGCCTTCTGTGAATACCAAAAGTAGTAAGTCTAGGATTTTATCTCAGATTAGTTCTGTGAATCGGCCCCTAGGTCTTGGTCAACAAAGCAAGCTTTTTGTGATTTGCTCTAAATACACTCAGGGAGTCCCTTTTGAACCCAACATCCAAAAATAGAGCTTTCTGATTGGCCTGGCGTGCTTTTTTTCCCCTAGGCCAAATTGCTCTCCTGCAGGAGCGAGAACTCTTATTGATTGGCTGCAACATGAAGAGAAATGTTGCTGGCAGCCGTTACAGGACTCAGGGACTTAGTCCTCTATCCTAAGATAGTTTTAAAAAAAGAATATAAGAGGTCAGGTAGGGATACCCTCCCCCTAGACCTTGTAGGGGGGTGTCATAGAGGGACCCCTTAGAGCCAAAAGGAAAAAAATGTTTTGTCCATGTGATCCCGCTGTTCTCCCATGGGATTGCAGCAAAAAACAAAATGGCGGCTGTTTAAAAAAAAAAAAAAATGACCCTGGGTGGGCCAGGGCCTGGGGGGGGGGGTCATACTACTTACATTATTAAAATATTTTGGCAGGGGGCATGCATGGATCACTCCCTCCCTGAGCTGAATAAGGCCTCAGGGATCCTATCCCCCAAGGCCTCCTGTTTTTTAAAGGGGAAGGGGCATGATGCCCCTCTAAGCCGAATATGGCCTCAGGACCCAATGCCCTGAGGTTAGTAAATTGGTACAGTGACCAAGGTAGCCTACCCCTGGGACACTGTTTGCTGCACCATTCCCACCCAGCTGTAGCAGAAAAGCTCCCACTGCGTGGTATGGGAATTTGGTCTGCATCCCAGCAGGAGCAGAAACAAAAGCTGTTACAGCTGGAAGCAAACTTTAAATGCTGGCTCCAGCCAGCACCAAGAAGTGTGCTGGCAGGGGAGCTGGGGGACCCACGGAGACCATGTGCCTCTCTCAATCAGCCCCTATGGCAGCACAGGAGTGTGCTCTCTGTGCTGCCCATTAAAAAATCTGAGGTTGGACACTGCAGAAGTGGAATCCCAGCATTGCCCATTAAAAAATAAATAAAGAGAAATTGGGCAGTGAAGGAGTGGGCTTTTGTGCTGACAATAAAAAATAATAAAGAAAGGTTGGGCAGTGTGGTAAAATAATAACACCAAGGCAGCATGTTTGTGGGCTCCCTGCGCTGCCTATTTAAAAATTTCAAAAAATGTAGCACAGGATTGGGGTACCGCCCTGCCTACACAATAATTTGAAAAAGGCAGTGACTAGCAGTGACTATGAAATGAGTGAAGGAGTCTCTTATTTCATATTTAGTGCTTCTGGCAAAGGAGCACCCCAGAAATTCACCGCTTTACTTAGTTATTTTTAGTCCCTGGTGGTCCCCCAAAAAGGGGCTTTGGCACCGCCAATCATTTCTGTAATGTGTAGGGGCCTGCAGGAAGTGCAACAGCCCCCCAGCAATAGTAAAAAAAGTACAGTAAGTAAAAAAATACAATAAGGCTCCTGGGTCATTAAATCAATGACTCTGGGGAGCTTACAATATCTTCTTAAATTACTACGAGCTGGAGCTCTATGCTCTTCAACTTGAGTGAGAGCCCCTTTGTGGTTGGTTCTGTAGCTGCATTTTGTAGCTTGAAAATCGTTAAAAAAAGACTTGACATGTTAATTTTTATAAAATAAAACTATTATTACATATTACACTGTGTGAATTAATGAAACATACATTTGAATATATTTCTAGTGATTTTTTTGACAAAGACAATATGTGTTCTTTATGTATGTTGATATGCTGATTCCTTCTTAAAGCCAATAGGCTCACTTTTTATATTTGGTGTTCTGTTCTGACCCACTGACATAGTCAGAAGGACTTCCTTACTTAAAATGAAACAGTTTATATTGTGACATCACCCGCTAGGGTCTGGGTGCCAGACCCTGTACCCAACCACCCACCAGCCCCAACCCACCACCAGAGGCCAGGTCTTGCGGCCAACCCCCCGCAATGCACAGGCATAGGACGTGCATGGCCGGGGATTGGCTGCCTATGGGAAGTTGCATCCAGGGCCCGGCAGCAAGTCAACCCCACACCCCCCCATGTCCAAAGGCTGTGCACGGTGTGGAGTTGCCTTAATTTATGGTAATAAAATATTATGTTATGTTGAAAAACACCTAGAAATTCACTGACAAAACCAAAGTAATGTTATAGTTAAGAATTATAAAACTATGTTACTTTACATTTTTTTTAAAAACCCTAGAAAGTCACTGAAACAACTAAAGATTTGTGATGCTATAGTTAATATAAACGCGAAAAAACTGAGGATGGGAGTTATAGTTACTTTAGAGCACGAGTTAAAATTACTTGAGAAACTTATAACGGGTGAATTTAAGTTGTTTTTGGAGTTTAAAATGTTATATTGTCACTGTCACTTTAACCTTTTTTTAAGTATGTATACACACACACACACACACAATTGCCCTTTAAGAATCCAGCCAATTTAATTTCCATTACAGTTACTTTCAGCATCACGCACAGCACAATGTTACGAGTGCACATAATTTTAAGCCAGTCTTAAAAGTTAAAATAAATGTTCATGGTATAGTTCAAACATACATGTCAACAACAAACTTCTTCATGGTACCTCTCTATAATCCAATGTGTTCAAAGGCAAACCTTTATGAACTACCAAAATTGTCACATGAAATCTTTCACCCATATAGCAAGGACCTGGCTGCACTAACATTTTAACATATTGCCGTGCTAAGGACTCTGTGATCCATAGGGAAAGTTATAGCTGAAGATCTAAGATGGCCATCATCTCTCTACACTTTTAAGAGTTTATGGCCTGCTGGCAATTGTAGTTTACTGATAGTGCACTGCTGTTCAGGATGTCCTCTGCGCATGCACAGCCTAAATCCAGTCAGCTCCAACACTTTGTGAAGACTGCTAGCCTCTTTTTTTCCAGCCTTAAAGTGCTGTTTCTCCACAAACAGATCAGATTAAGCTGTAAACAGTACATCAAACCCCACTTCCGGACAGTAAGCCAGTGCCCAAATATTTTGTATTTGGGCGGGAAAGGTTAAATGGGTTCAATACATTATATACTATTTTAAACGTTTTTATATCATGTTTCCTGTCATCCTCATGTCTTCTTAAAGAATTTTAACAAACTAATTACAGAAGTACTTGTCCAATTTTTATAGGTGTTTTCATTGTTCACTTTAGCAATCTCTGCGACCCAAATTCTGCTTATGTAAATGATATTATTGAAACCTGTTTTAGACCCATTTAGTCGATGTGCCAACCCATGAGGCTGGTCATATTCTAGACCTCATATTAGCCGAGGCTGATTTTATTTTAATAGCAAACTTCTCTCCTTTAGGTTGGTCAGACCATTAATGGATTGTATTCAAGCTCATAATTAACAAGAAAGTTATGGCTAGTCAACATACATCTTTTTACCCCCGGATATTGAAGAAACTAAGCCCCCACGATGTAGGTACTATAATTTAAGCTTGTGTTGCTTAAACAAATAAGGAAACTACTTCTAATGCAGCATATGCTACCTATTGTCATCATATCACCAACATTGTTGACAATGCTGGTTGGCCAACAGAAAGACAATCTAACCTGTCTGACAAGTCATCACATAAGGTCAATGAAGTTTTACCAAAAACTGAACAAGCAGAATGAATTTGGTATTTCTCAAACTGCACCAACATAAAGTGATTTTACAAGGCTACATGTTATTGCCTTAAAACTGTGCTTAGGAGGCCAAGAGCTTCTACTCAAGTAGAACCTGTATGGCACGGGAAACAGCAGTTACACCGCACGCGGTACTATGCATGCCATTCCCCCGCATGCCGTTGCAGCGCAAAAGGTGAGTAGCAGTGGGTAGAATGTGTTGGATTTAACTCCAACACCTTCCCTACTGTTGCACACACTGGAGTTGGAATAGTAAATTAAACTATTACAACTTCCAGCGCACCCCTGACAGCAAGTCGGGGTAAAGGTTTGCATAGCAACGGCATGCGGGGGTAATGGCATGCGTTGTAACGTCACATATCCGTATGGCACCCAATACTCAAAAGGACATTTTCAAGATTATTAATGACTTATCTTGTGGCCATGGCAAAGAATGTTTTTCTTTTCATTCCCATCAGATTTGTTTTACTATTATAATCGACTATATTTCAAAAATAGAAAACTTCGGAGAATCTATAGGACAAGAATTTCAAGCTTCTAAGTCCTCTGTCCCCTACAACTGTGCTTACTAATCTATATTCTCATTCTCAGACCTTGGATCAGACTATACTTATGTCAATGTTATCTCAGCATTGATCAGATTCATCTTCATATCCTACACTGGTTACATTTTTAACAGTGCTTAATGAATGTTTAACTTTTTTTGTGCTGGAAATCATAAACTTATTCCTGCTGGAAGACATGGTGCCACACCTACCTAAAATCGGGATGGTAATCCCTTCTTTGCCAAAAGTGGAACTTGAGCCAGCCATCCTAAGCTTCTTGAGTCCTGCATCGCCAAATAACCATGCATATTTTTGGAATGTAATGATAAACTGGAAGATGCTAAGCAGGCTTTCATCCTGGCTGTACTACGGAGATGACAATGTTGCCAGGGCCCGATGCTGTCCACCTTGCGGCTAATGTCGACAGTGCCCATGCTTTGATTCTTTTGCTCTGTCAGCAGCTCTTGAACTTTTGACCATAATGAACGTAGAAAGATTGGAATGGAGGGCAAAGTGCTCTAATGGTTTGCTTCTTTTTTGACAGGATGAGCCCAGCAAATTGTACTAGGATCATCTACATCATAGATCCATAAGATTTAATCTGGAGTGCCCCAAGGCTCTGACCTCTCATCTTAACTTTGTAGCCTTTATGTGATCCTGCTAGCTGAATGCATATGCTCTTTCAGTTTCAATGTACACGCCTGTGCAGATAACACACATTGCATTTTCAGACTGATAAGCATATAAAGGACATATGACAATAATGTATATTGACAGCTGAAACTTGGGTGAGTTCATACTAGTGGGGGAGCAAAACCCCAGTAATTTATTTAACCCCAATATTCTACACACCCTGATTTTTACCTCATGCAGTTGGGCTCTGCGGTTCCTGCTGACCTAGCGGCAAGAGACACCACCCTCCTTAACGTTACACCTGCCAAATAGCAGAGTAGAAATCTAACTGAAAACTGGGACCACTAAATAACTGAGTTCAGGATCAAAATTAATCATAAAAGGTTCATTGCAGAATTCCTAATATAAGCGGTACTGAAAAATGCATTTATTAACATGAAGGCTCAGATATAGAACACAAAATCAGAAAATACATCAATAATCAATCTCTATTTAGGCAGTTAAATCACTCCAGATTCTTAGTGTCAAGCTCATAAAGAGCACTGACAGAATTATAGGGAGAAGAGAAGATATCAGGTAAACCAGACAGAGTCTTGGGAGTAAAATAGGAAGTCCCCCGAACCTTCAAAACTAGGGTTTTTTATACACATTGTACACATAAACAATTAGCAAAACTGCAGATTCAGCATGCCATGATCATGGTTAGCTCCTACTAGGCAAACCAAGAGCAAAATCTTAGATCTTAGCACTAACCCATTTCTTAAGGTAAAAGAAATGTCTTGTTTGCCTCCCCGGCAACTGCACTCTGGAGATGTAGAATACAATATGAAACATTCTCAAAGGCTCATACAATTATGTTCATCTGTAGGCTAACATCAGAACTTCCAGAGGAAGTCGTCAAAATGATACATAAAGAACACAGTAGAAAGCTTCATTCGTAATACATGCTTTCTAAGGACAGTTGCCATTTTCTTCATAGCACTCTGTGCTCCCCAGAAACTGTGGGGAGAGAAGTCTTGCAGTGGTTCAATGATTGAGAGGGTGGAATGAGCAGGAGCAAGATGAGCAGAACATCAGGAACTACATCCGTTTTAATAAAATGTTGTCTCACACGAAAGTGTGGCACAATTATACTACATTATTAATCACACTTCTAAACAATATAATTAAGTTGTTTCAAGTGCAATATCATTAATTCATCGGCTACGACCATATGCATCAATCAAAATTACCAATTGGCACAAATAATTTATCACCCAAAATTTCACATCATAAAAACTTCTACACTGGTTGAAACACAATGTAAACTGTAACGAAGTTTTGTTCAATGATTGTAATAATTCTCTTTGGCAACTTAGCCTATGGCCAACCGATCTTGCTATCTGTCCTTCTCCAAAGAAGACAGTCAAACAGCTTGAGTGAAAACAAATAGTATGCTCCAAATTGATGCCCAGATGGCCAAGTTATGTCCTCCTGTATTTTTCATGAGAAAAGGTTCCATCCGATTGTCCCTTTCCTTACTTCGGAAGGTAGCTGGCTGTCTGTGGCCATTCTTATTGGATTCTGTCTGGATTACTGTGAATGCCTCGCTGAGGTAGCTCTCTGCTACCCTGAAAAGGTTTCACAACCTTCTGCACTCTAGTAAGACAATCAAAACGTGGCTATTTTCATAATTGTTAGTATAGGTGTCACTGCCCCATTTCTTTGTATCAGTTATAGCATCAAGAGACCCCTTTGCTGTTAGTGTACTGTTTTACTTTTCTTATTACATGACAGGACAGGACATGACCATGGACATGAACATGCATTAAATGATGGGTTGTTTAAAGTGCTCAAATACCCAAAAGGGTGTCTTAGGTCTACATAAATATCAGAAATGGGAACAGTTTGAAAAGCAAGAAGAGAACCAAGAAAAAGACAGACTAGAATGACTATCAAAACAATTGTGTTTATATTTTTTCCCAGAAAACAAATAGAGGGAGAGAGGTCATTCCAGAGCCTTGGTCCCAAGTAAGAGAAGGAACAACTTTCAACACCAACTCAGGACCCATGGATCGTGCGAACTGCAAAGTGGTCCTCAGAGGAAGGTCACAAGCACTTAGCAGGGATACAATTCTTAAGTTTATGGCATTGACAGATTGGATTCTTAACATAGAAGGCCCAATTACAGACTCAGAGAGCCTTAAAGGAAATATGGCCTGAAGTTGCTGAATGGATCAGGGAGGAAGTCCCAGCTAAAGAGAGTTCCACATAACATAGCATAACATAGCATAACATCATATAGCATAGCGTAACATAACATGGCATAACAGAGTGGACAAGCCAGAACAAGCATAAATGATGGAATGATGTTTCCAAGATGATGAAAGAGGTCAGAGTCAGTGCAAAAGAATGCTTATCTCTGAATACATACTAGTAGTAAAGGTGAAGAGGAACATGGTTGGTTTGGTGAGAGTATGTAAAGTGGATAATTCAAAGGCAGGTGGTTCTGCTGGGTTTACATGTTGCCAAGCAGATCTGTGTAATGAGGATGTAGGACGTATTTTCCTGACGAGCCTAAGAAAAAAGGGGCACGTGTATCAACTACCTCAAAGAAGGACTATCTTCTGAGATTGGCCATAATCTCAAAAATGGGCTTTCAAATGATATGTGTATTATGCCATTAGGGCTAGAGTGTGTAATGTGCCTTCTGCAACTGTAGTATATAATGTTGAGTGTTAAATGATTAGAAGCATGATTGGATGGAAATGGAGAAATGGGAGATGAGGAACAGTTAGTAAATTCTAGCTAGGACACCTAGGAGTACTATATTGTCTGGGGATGGGGTATCTACTTGAGCTGATTCATCTACATAAACAAGTGTTCCAATTGATGGCATCTACAGGTCATTTCACAAGTCATTTCACTAGCATTGGTGCTGCTGCTTCAGTGGATGTTGAGTCGGTGGATCAACACATTGATACCTGTCCTGCATGATCAGTTTTCCATTATATGAAGGCATCAACATAATAATTGTTCACTCCAGGTTTGCAATAGTACATGTCAATCAAATGGAATTTTAGGAGTACTAATTAACAGAAGGTTGTATTTCTGTATTAATGAGACAGTTTTTCTCTAGTTTCTTTTGTTAAAGTCTACTTGAGATGTGCTCCACAGGTTCTGCTCTAAAACCAAGTCTTTCTTTAATTTCACAATCTGCCATCTTTCTGCAGTGCTTAATTTGTAAAAAAACTAATTACCCACGGTATTTCAAGGCACGCCACTGCAGCTTGTGCAACGTGCCAGCACTGCCAAATGCAAGTGCCTCTTGTACCTTATAACCAAACCATTCCAATAAATGTCCCCATTTGGATTATCCCATGCCACTAAAAATGTCAGAACAGACTAGACAAGCTGTTATTACTTTAATTTACATATATATTGAAATTCGAAACAATCGATGGATTGTCAGGAATAAGTGTCACTGTTGAGAAATAAGTGGTAGTTCCGAGCACCAGAAAACACCGGCACAAATTAGGCACTGTATCTACAGAGGAGACAAACAACACTTAACAAGCTGGCCCTTTAGGGATTTCCTACTATAAATATTTTATCACGAGTTTTTGGCTAAATGTGACAGCAACAATATATATTTCAACGCTCCGTGGTGATGCAAGTTCTGTTGATTTAAGTAATTTAAAAGGATTTTATAATGTTAACTCGGTCATTGATTTTCCATAATTCTTTGATTTGACATAATTCCTGCCCTAAATGATTGCTAATGTAGTGTGGCCAGTAAAGCATCTTGCTGATGTAATTAATGATGCTCCATCTCCTACAGTAGATTTCACTTTGCTAGTCATAATATAAATTGCCGAACCGTTTTTATGAAAACGTGAAATGCATGTCTATAACAAATACATTGGCATTCAATTTTCACTTTGTTCGTCTTTCAGAAAAGTGCTTTCAGTCAGTTCCATTTGATTCAACATGAAAGTAAAAATAGCAAATCTTTAAAGGCAAAACTGAGAAAAGTTGTCAACGCCAAAAACGTAGCAAACTGTAAATGTCATTTCACGGAATAAGATGGCTCGCTAACTTTTTACATTATTAAGAGAGGTGATGGTGAGTGGAAAGTCATCAAATTAATTTGAAGAAGAAGCGACACAACAGTTCAAACTAAAGGCCCAATGATGAGACGCCGGGTTTGCACAAACCCATGTAATGCATGTGCTCCATAAGGACAAAAAGCTTACCTTCCCTGGTCTCCATTACAACAACTGCAGGAACTCTGTATTGGTAATTCTGCTCCCTGGATTAGTAAAAGCATAGGGGTTGGAAAGTCTGTGATGCAGAATTTTCATACGATTATGAGGTTTCCCCTCAAGAATTCGGAGCTACTGTGGGGGATATGTACAAAAGAAGTGGCGGAGCGTGTCGTTAGCCTCCTGGGCTTAACGACACGCTCCGCCACTTCGGAAATGCAAGGCTGCACCATATTTACAAGAATGTGGTGCAGCCTTGCATTTCCCCCTGCGATGGCGCTAAGTGTAACAACTTAGCACCAACGCAGGCACCCTTGCACCAGAGTGCAAGGGTGTCTGTGTGCAGGGGAGGTTGTTTATGTGTAGGAAGGTGCCCCTTCCTGCACATAAACAATCCCAAAATACCATTTTGTAACTTTCAATGCCGCACACATGAAAGTTACAAAATGGCATTTTTTAAAAAGGTTTGTTTATGTACAGGAAGGGACACCTTCCTGTACATAAACAAACCATGGTATTTTGTTTTTTCCACACATGGAAAAAGCAAAAACGAGGAGAAATAATGCATTTCTCCTTGTTTCGCCAACTTAATACCAGGGTTTTCCTGGTATTAATTTTGGCGCTGCCTCCTATGTACACCACCCTTGTACATAGGGGGCAGTGTAAAATACAATGGGTGTTGCGGTGGAACGCCCACCACAACACCCACTGCACACCCCTTTCATGCTAAACATAGCGTGAAAGGGTGCCTTATGTACAAGGCAGCGTTAAGCCACAACGCTGCCTTGTACATAAGGCAAGGCCCCTATCGCCACGGGAACGTCACAAAAAGGGACGTTCCCGTGGCGATAGGGGCTTGTACATATGCCTCTGTGTTTTTTCTTCCTCCGTGGGCCATTTTCCGTGGCCTTATGCTGCTAATGTTTACTTGGGCAAATGTGCTCACACAAATCGAGGGTGTCCTATTCCATCGCATCGCGGAATCTCGATTTGGATGGAAATTTCTTTTTCCACATAAATCAGAATTTCCAAGATTTCTGTAATGAGAGCCCATGTGTGATTTTGAAATCGCATCGCGAAATCTCGATTTGGATGGAAATTTCTTTTTCCACATAAATCAGAATTTCCAAGATTTCTGTAATTAGAGCCCATGTGTGTTTTTGAAATAGCCGAATCCCAATAGAGCTGATCAGTCGCATGGCTAACCTTGGCTTTTGGGGGTCGTTTGATTGGTTTTACATTGGCCCCTGCAGGGCTGCAGACAAAAGCTCATAAAATGCTTTTAGGGAATAGCACGGCAGGGCTAATAGGTGGGGGTCGAGAGCTGCTATGTGAGGCAGGTTCAGTAAAGGAGAGAGAGAAAGAAATTATGCAAACAAAGAAAATACAGATAGAGCAGCAGAAATGAGTGTTGGAGAGAGAAATGTAACTAAGAAAAAAATGTGAGAAAAGAAAGAATTGTAGTAGATAGAAACTGGAGAACAGGAAGATCAGAAGGAGGAAAGGGTGAAAGTAATGAAAGGTGGAAGGAAGGAAATATGGAAGGAAGGAAAGATGAAAGGCAAAGTGAAAGGAGTGGTGGGTGAAAAGAAAAGAAAAAACGAATAGAGTGCAAGAATGGAAGGTTCAAGGAGGGATGGATAGGCAGATGGAAAGGTAGACAGAAGAGTGAAAGGACAAATGGTTGGAAGAGTTAAAGGATGGATAAATCTATGGGTGAAGGAAGTGGTCATTGGATAGATGGATGGATGGAAAAATGGAAAGATGAGTAGGTGATTGATGTGTAAAAGGATTAACGAGTATATGAACAGATGGATGGATGGAGTTTTAATGGATGGTTATAATAATGAAAGGATGAATGGAAGGATGGAAAGGTGAAAGGATGATGGATGCTTGGAAGGGTAGCAGAATAGATGGATATGTGAGTAGATAAGGGTGCCCAAGGGTGAAGGGAACTATTATAGGAAGGGTTGGGCTTACTTCTTTGCTCACTCTGTGTCATTAGAGGTTTGGTTTAAAGTGGGGGATATTTCATTTTTCTGGCTACTCCCTTGTAGCAGATTTCATAAAAGCTACATACAATGGAGAACCAAGAACCTGAGTGCCACTGCAATTAATGACAGGGAGATAAAAAAGCGGGAGTTACTGTATGTTCAAAAGAGCAAATCCCAGGCCTTAAAGTAGACATCCTGAGATCATAACAGTCAGGGGCGCAACGCCCATTGGGCTCAAAGGGCTTCAGCCCCCCCGTTGTGTGTGTCAGCCCGGGCTGAGACAGCTTCCCGGACACACACACAGCCGCACCCGAGTACTTCACAGGTCTTTAAAAGACCATTTGCTTGTTAACGAGGCTTTGTTGTGTATTCACCCATTCTTAGAGCCCCTGCATCTCCACTCTGCCTACTGCTGGAAGAATTAGCCCCCCCCCCTGAAACTTTTTCTTAGCCCCCCCCCCCGAAATTTGGCTCTAGTTGCGCCTCTGATAACAGTAATGCTGAGTGACTCACTCTTTAATTTAGTGGGAAGTAGAATGTTAACTAAGCTTCTCGTTTGGGTCATGGATTTACCTTGCAGCAGTTATACAGGACAAAAGGTTCCAAATGCATATGCCCCATGTCCAGCCCGAAAGTGCTCTGACAGTTTACATGTTTTTCGCATGAGCGCTTTGGGCTTTTATCCGTCATGATATTCATCAACAGTCTCAGTTATGGCCAAGAAGTTTTCCTACCCCCGCCCGCCACAGAACAGTAAAAAGAAATGCAGAGAGGCATATTCACTAAATAGACAGCTCCAAGCCTAACAAGCCGTCTCCAGCAGTATAAAGGCAGAACTCATACAGAAATATAGGCTACTAACTCAAAGGCACTTTGTCTAGCTCGAAAATACTTTGACAGTCTATAAGTGCGCTACACTAGCACTTTACTTTTTATACCTGTCACGGCATAACCCGACAGTTTTAATTATTGCCAGGATGTTTTTGACCGTGCACGTTTGGCCCAACTTGTATGCATTAGATGTTCCACCAACTGATCTCAGGGGTGGCTGCCTTAGGCTTTTAGCAAGTTGTCATACCATTCAGTTTTATATTTCAAATCAATGATACTGAGTTGAACGATTATTTCATCTTCCCAATATGAGTATGGTTAAGACAATTTAGTTTTATTTATGGATCTGGATGATGTATGTACTCATGTTTTATGTACTTTTATGATCTTGATAGACCGAAAAAAGTTATTTTTTGATTCTGACATTGCATAAAAATTGACCATCCCTGTAGACCTCAACACTTTTCTCCTCAAAAGGCCAATTTTCAGAAAGCATAGAAGAATTTCTTAAACCCTCACAAAGACCATTTCCAAGATCTGGAGCTTTTTTCCTAAGAGAACCAGACTAATACCTCACGTGGAAAGTAAATAAAAAGATGAAAAATACCTACTACCTCTTCCAGATTTAACCTATGTAACTCCCTTGAATGTCCCAGTGGAGGCAACATTACACCTAAATGTTGATGAAGCATTCAAAGTTGTATATGGTTCTTTGTCCCTTACTGTTATTGCTGTGTTTATATCATATACAGTGTAATAAAGTGGATTATTATTTGGGGTGGATGACTGCCAGCCACAAGGAATAATAACACTTCTTGTAGGGGTGAACACTCAAAGTCTCTAAATTAACCTAAACTCAACTCACCTTGTAGCTATGGCACAGAGCCGACAGGCTTAATTTAGGGAAATGTGCAAATATTTAGGCAGTGCCAAAACACTAACTAAGTAAAAACACTAATTAATCAAGATCCCAAACCAAATTTAATAAGTATGGTAACATTTAATAAACAAAATGACACAAAAGAACAACAATTCAATAAGAGGACCTAAAATTATGAGTTCCTAAAGTTTTAGGTGAAAATAGTTCCATAAAGTGCAAACCACCAATGGTAGTTAACGGTCATAATATACCAGGCCTCGTGTGCAATTTGAGACTGACTGCGTTGCGCTTCGGGTCAGATACTCCAAGTGGATTGGTCCCGGTGAAAGTCTGGCAATCGAGAAGTTTCCAAGTCCTACTTTAGAAATTGACTTTTTTACTTTCAGGAAGACAAATGTTGCCATTTCTTTAAAGACCCAATACAGAATGGGACTCTCACACTTTTTGAGAATAAAAATCCTCCCTGTGCAGGAAACCGCTGAAACTGTAGTCTTCGCTGTCGAACCAAAGGCCAGATACCTGAAGTTAATCCAGCTGACGCTCTGGAGTTTTGGTGATTTCCCAATGAAAATCTTCTAAGTCCCAATGCAAAATGGGGTTTAGTCACTTTTTTGGAATTGCAGATGTCTCCATGTGGGACAGAGTTGAAATACAATCTGATGCTGTGGAACTACTGGTCGTATACTTTTCCATGCGGTCCTGTCGAACCTCTGGAGGAAAAGTTTTCAAAAGTTTCCAAACTTTTTTCTGGTGCCCAAACAACCACAGAAGTTTACTTCATTGGCCCCCAGGAACTCAATGGAAGGAACTTAAGATCATATCTATGAAGCATTTTTGCCATTGCAAATGGTCCGATTCGCAAAATTGGTCCGTTTGCACTGGCAAAAATACTTTTCCAAATGTACAAACATCCAAACTGCGATTCTCCAGAATTGCAGTTTGGGTGTAGAAATCGCTATTTGGAAGGGGTGTGTTTAGGGTGTCCCTTCCAAATATCGATTTCCAGTATTATGTATCTAGGTTTTGCAACTGAAATGCGGTCGGAAATCCTTGATATTTTACCACCAACTCAAAGTTGGTAGTAATGCATTCGCAAATTGAAAGGGATCCCCAAGGGACCCCTTTCCCTTTGTGAATGCTGGAAACACATTTTTTAAGAGCCTGCTCTTAATAAATGAAAACAAAACATTTCATTTTATATTGTTGAAATGCATCTCTTTTCCTTCAACAAAAAAGAACCTCTATTCAAAGGCAATCACCGACATAGTAGTCTGCTGAACTCAGCAGGCCACCATTTCTTTGATGGTAGGCATTCCTAATAGGCCACAAACTGTGACCTTCCTCATTAATATTTATGAGCCCCACTAGGAATCGAAAGTATGAAACAAAGTTTCATACATAAGGAATAGCGATTCGGATAAAATCGCTGTTTGGATATCGCTATTCCTACTCTTTGTACATCTAGCCCGTAGAGACTCACCGGACGTCAGGCAGAGGTCAACTGCAAAATTCAGTCCAGGTGCAGTTGCAAGTGGTCAGCTCGGCACTTTAAGGAAAAGGCCTTTTATAGCTTGTTGCATGCCTGTAGTCACACAGGAAGTCAGCCAACTTACCATTGGAGTCCACTTCTTCGTCTGGGGTGCAAGAGGGAGCAGGGCCAATTTTCAGGGCTCCTTTCCATTGACATCATTTGGAGGTAGTCAGGGGTCACAGCTGTGACCTCTAACTTGCTCCCTGCTACTCCGGGCAATTCCTTTGCAACCCCTGGCCTCAGAGGAGACAAATGTTTTGCCCCCTCTGAGGCCAGGGGTCACAAATGAAGTGTCAAGAGTAGTAGGGAGCAACCAAGCGGTCACAGCTACGACCCCTGTCTATCTCCAAATGACGTCCATGCTCCTCTCAGGTTACAAACAGTAGGTCCAGCCCTCTTCTGCTATCCCGCAGGTCCAGAAAGTGTTCAGATGAGGACAGTTGGGCGGTCATATTTAGGGTTGACCTTGCTAGTAGGTGGAGTTGACTCCTGGGCACGTCCTAACCAATGGGGCCAAAGCTCCCAAACGCTGGCCTGCCTACTTTTTCATTAGTTCCTGTTTGCCTTCTGCAAACAGGCAATTCCAAGATGGCCAAAGTCTTTAGCTACACTAAACTTGGGCTCTGAGAGCTGAGGGTGTGTAGGGAAACGTACTATGGAAATTCCTAGTGTTCTCCCCCACTTAACACTAAAATCCACTTTGAAGCAGTCCTTGGACCCACAACAAACAAGTATTGGCAGGCCAATATGTATGGCGTTGGCTGCCAGTTTTCTGAGAGAGAAAGAAATTGAGAAGGGAAGAAAAAAAGAGAGTGAAGGAAAAAAGATAGAAGGAAAGAAAGAAAGAGGAGTAATGAGAGAAGGAAAGAAAGAAGGAAAGAGAAGGAAAGAAGGAATGTAAGAAGGTAAAAATGAAAGAATATAATAAGGCAAGAGAAAGAAAGAAGGGAGGAGAACGACAGATAGACAAAGAAAAAGAAAAGGAAAAAGAAGGCAAGAGACAAGAAAAGGCAGGAAAAAAGAAGGAAAGAAAGAAGAAAGGAAAGAAAGAATTAAAGAAAGGAAGAAAGAAATAAGAAAGCAAGAAAGAAAATGACAGAGAAAGAAAAAGAATGAAAGGAAAGAATGAAAGTAAGCAAGAAAGAAAGGAAAGAAATAATAAGAAAGAAGGAAAGAAAAAGAAAAAGAAAGAAAGAGAGAGAGAGAGAGAAAAAGAAAATAGGAAAGAAAGAAAGAAGGAACGAAATTAAGGTAGAAAAAAATGAAAGAAATAAAGAAGGAGAGAAAGAAAAAAAGTAAATAGAGGTAACCTAATACAGAACTGTTTCAAATGGACACAATTTGATCTGGTAAGCGGTGAAATAGAGCAGCCAGAAACACAAAACACTCCAAAAGGAATTTACAACAGCATAGGCAGGAGATGGGATCTGATAAAAATGGAATGTGCACCAGAAGAATCCTACTATCACATCAGGCACCTAACACAAAGGTAACAGTAAAGTAATTATAAAGTAAAAAACAAAAACACTGGCTCTGAAGGGAGCTAGCTTGTGTGTGAATGTGCTCCTTGTGAGAGAGCAAAATACAGCTACTCAAAGTGAAGTTAACCAGTGACTTAAGTAGGCTGACCCACTGCCCCATGCTATATGCTATAGTGGGAGGAAGCAAAATGCGAATAACACAGCAACAGACAAATGAATGAAGCGAGGTGGCTGAAAGTCCCTATATGTAAGTATATTGTACATAGTTTAGTAAAATCAAAAGCTCTTGGCTAATGTCAGACCTAAAAATGAGACAGAAATCTGGTAAGACAAATCAGTGTTCTTCAGCAACTAGACAGGGGATACAAAAGAGCTGTGTTCTTGTCCTGTTTCAAGGGTGCAAAAGATTTACATGTGCCTCAGACAGGGCTTTCAGTCAGGGGCAGCAGCCCCACCCTGATTGTCCAGCTGAGCACTGAGGAATCATCCCCACCAATTCAGGTCAACCTGTTAATCAAAGTGGTCTATTGTCTGGCTCCTGGTAGAACTTTCACAACTCATTAAGGCTAAATACAGGCTGCGCACCTGCTGGAGAGCTCCTCCAGGAGCTTCAGGCAGGGTAAAGATAACTTTCTAAAACTTGCTTTTTCTTTATAATTATTAAAATTCTGACTTCTTCTTTACCATTGAACTGGAGTTTAACTATTAAAATAGTAGTTAAATTATTTTAGTAGCTGGCCATATACAGCAAATAGCAATACTAATATTTTAATCTGTACTCTGGTTTTCTGTAGAGGACAGCCAGGTCTGCAACAATGAAAATAACTTTTGGGGCTTTGCCACTATAGGGACAGGGTGACATTAATTTTGAACATTACTTGTAGGTGGGTACGCGCTACAACCTTGGTTCAATGATAGATATACATGTAGTACAGTCTTTGTGTGCTTCAGGGGTAACGTCTTCCATACGAAACGTCACTTATATTAACATGCGTCTGCACATCCAAGGTGTGGGTGTGTGTCCCTGAGCACTATTCAGGTCCTAGAAAAGGCTCCTCATATTCAAAACGAATAAAGTTCAAATCATGCTTTATCCATATTTGTTTGTTTATTCAGCATTGCTTCGGTTTTAAACATGAACTTCTTTCCAAATGACTGAACCATTATGCCCAATGCATTTCGGGTAAATACCCTTCGTCAGGGACCAATCCTAAAAGAATTTGAGAATAATATGAGGAGGCAAACCAAACTAACATTTTGGTATTTGTTAAATGTGCTCATAAAATAAAGGGGTTGCCAAAGTGCATTACTAAATCATGCAAAAACGTAAATGAAATGAATCAGGAACACGGGTTTCATGTATTACGTGCTCAATGCGATCATTCAGATGTTCATAAAACAGTGGTCTATATAGCATAGAAGATGTGCATGCTGTAGACATCTCCGGTGAACTGTGAGCTTCTTCCTGTGACAAACACCACGTCAACGCTGACACCATTAGTACATTTACCTATACGTACACTCGTGTGTGGTGAGCAACGTGTGCTAGTGACGGATCATAAAATCATAATCGTCCGTGCTACTCATCGAACGTCATGCAAGTAAAGCAACAATATAAACAAGAACTTACGGTTCAGTCAGTGAACGAACTTTCATCAAGCAATCCGGCTAGTGCGAGCTTGTGTGTGAAATGATCAAATTTAAAAAAAACGCTACAAAGTAGATACTAAGAGAGGACTACAAGTTTAACTGATGGCAATGGCGGCCATCTTACAATGTAGTAAATGTGCTTTGAACGTGTGCAATAACGTGTAATTTCCTAAGCTGGGTTTCAACTAGAATTAAATTTTAAAGCGTTTGAATAAACGGTGATACGAGTGTGGGAGGTGTTATTGAAATAATACATGCTGGTTAATAGCAAATAAAGCAAAACATAAAATAACTGGAAAACGAATGAAACAACCATGTCAGACTGCATATTATGAATGAGACCAGCTGTTTGGCATGGTAAATAAGATAACAAAAAGCGTACTATAAGCCATCATATGAAATATGAAATACTGTACAGACCAAATGCCTCATGTATCGCATAAACTTCAATATCGTAATACCTATGCTGATGAACACGAAATAAAAAAAGTCAAGGTTGATAGCAAATAATATAGTACGACTCTAGAATGAGGAATTTTAATTGACTAACATTATGATGTGATGAGCACCATCATAATGTTAGTCAATTAAAATTCCTCATTCTAGAGACTGTTGACAAAAAAGAGGGTCGTGACAACAATAAATTCCTTCTACAAAGAGAGAATTATTGGATAAAAACATTGGACTGTTTGAAGCCATACGGGATGAATGATCGTATGGAATACTCTTGTTATCTTTAACCTATTGACAGAGTGTTGTTGTTTTTGTAGCCGCTGTACAATGCAGCATACATGCAATGTGTGAGTTGTTTGGATAACTAAAACCATTTCCCTTTTTTGATTGCCTATTTCGAGGAGGAATCCTTTTTTTGCTATAAAGCCCGGTCTGCCTATCTTAGTAGTTTGGACTTTGCATCAAAAACTACATGTGTTTCCACTGATCTGCCCAAGTTACACTCTACTAATGCCCCCCTTCGCAGAAAGTGATACAAAACATTACAAAACGCTAATTGCGCTGAGAGAATGACACATTTCCAGTGCAAAATAACTTTTGTGCTGGCAAGTTAATTCCCATGAGAGACTTGTGTGGCACCAGAGCAAACCTTTAATAAATGTGGGCATTAGTGTATTTCAAACGAAGGAGACTTATGTCTTCACGAGTCTACCAGCAACATACATGTGGCAATTTACACTAGGATGCCGAGAGTGTGCATATGAATGACGGTGAGTTGTTTTTGGAGCCACAGCACTGCTTATTTGCCGGTTGTTCATAGAACACATTAGGACTCCCATCAACTACAAAGGTTGTGCATAGTGAAAAAGGTGGCACATTTTCGGAGGTGATGGCTACATGTAGATACAGTGGCAGTCAAATGCTTGGTGTGTCGCGGGACACAAACAAGGCTGCTGCAGTAAGTATGTTAACAAACATTAAAAAAATGTGCTGAAGATGAAGTATCGGCATTGCAGTTCCTATTGGTGATCGGGGTATTTGTGGCTTCGACGGCGAATCACAAGCTATTGAGGCTCTTGAATCATACCCCTGAGTGCATGTTTAAACTCCAACAAGAACGAGGCAGCTCTGATGAGACTGGGAGGAGTATTTCATATGCAGAGTGCATTCTACGCTGTGTAAATGTTTTAGCACATTTATTGTGGAGAGGAGGTCGTTGTAGTACGCAAGATTTGAACCTTGAGATACACAAGATAGGTAGGGTGCTATCATGAAGACTAGCTTGGCTGAGCATAGAGAACAAGGCGGGATGTGGCATGGGAAAGAGAGGATGTCTGGGCCATAGCATTGAACACCAGCGTTAGCATGATGTACTTCGCAGTGACCTGGAGAGTCTGTGCACATTTTGCATACATTATGCAGCTGGTTTTTGGCAGCTATGCCAATGGTTGTAACTGAAAATTCTAACCAACTGAAAGAGATCAATTTAATGTCTAGTAATCTAACCAATTGTAAGGTGACAGGATATCTTGTGGAATACAACAGGTAGGCATAGGGTTGTCGGTTTAGAGGAAGCTGAATAGTGGATATTTCCGGTCTTCGATAAGTTGCATATGGGCATAGGGAATGGACATCCAGTTCTGGGTGGCAGTGACCCACGCAGAGGTCTTTGGTTAGAGGTAAAGGGAGATGTGCTCTATACAGAAATGAGGAGAGCTCCAATTATTGTGCATTATGGGTTGCCAGTGGTGTGGGAATGACAGAGCAAGGGATGGACAGCAAGAGACAGAGAAAGACTGATTGGGAAGATAAAATAACAACCATACAAGTAATGCATAGGAAGGTGAGAGCTTCTAGTGTGGTTGTCTGGTGACTGATGAAGACTGTGGTCAAGTAGGATAAAAATAGAGAACGAGTGATTGTGGTGGGGATAGGTGAAGGAGACAGACCTGTTGAGAGCTGTCTCTCTCGAGTGGAATTAACGAAATCCAGATTCCAAGGGAATGACTGGTTTTATGGCAGGAGAAGTACCTGGGCAGCCGATTGAATGCAGGACACTTGCGGGTTTTCGCAAAGGAAGAAAGGTGTGATACTGGATAGCACTTGAATGTAGGAGAAGGATTGGCAGTTTTTAAAGATTTTTCTTCAGTAGATGTAGCATTAATACAGTTGTAAGGATTCTGGATTTTACCTCGACGTGAGGGAGTGGTTAAAGAGCAAGGCGAGACATGTGCTGCTGTTATACCGCAATACTGTGCTGGACTAGGTAACAAACACAGTTATGGATTTCTAAAAGTCTGAAGAAGACACTCATTGGGCTATTAAATCTGTAAATGTAATTCAATTAATTGCACTCAATAGAGGGCCTGAGGTAGTGCATGCTGGAATAAATGAAACCCATATCTATTTTCTTTACACACTGCATTTATGTAATTTGAGGGTGTTAGGATATAGAATATGTTCTTTCTTGTTCACTGTATTTTGTTGTTGGATTGTTTCAGCTGCAACAATGGTAGAAGCCGGGAGGGACAAGAAGAACCCAGATGAGTTTGCAGTGGCCCTTGATGAAGCTCTTGGAGACTTTGCATTCCCAGACGAGTTTGTCTTTGATGTCTGGGGAGCAATAGGTGATGCCAAGCAAGGAAGATGAGAACTCTCCTACTTTGAATTAATGTGTGTCCCACTGTAATGTTCTGGTTGTTTAAAAAGTAAGGAATGATTATTCTAAGTATCTGGCAATGTGATTTATGGTGTGGTACACATGTTAAAAAATTGCCCATTAAAATGTGATTTTTGTAATGTGGTGCATTCTTGCTCAATCATCAAATGTTAGTGTTTTTGCCTGGGTTTCCATCATCATAAAACATATATCCTTTTAATGATTTTAACACTAAAATTATATCCCTCGGATGTTTCTCCATGCAACATGTGTATACAATCTGTGTTCAGTTTTCAGTTCATAATAGTGCTATAAAAGGAAAAGTAATTTCTGCACACATTGTATTTATTTTATTCCTTGATACAAATTCTCCCATAGCATGGTTTTAACACGTATAATCGTTTCCCCCTGTGATCAGGCTACAGGAGCAGTACTATTTTCTATTTGTGGCTTTTGTTGCCAGCATGTAGGTCTACTTTTTTGGGCCTGATTTTGCTAATGGCATTGTAATTGTGATGTCGTCAAAAAATAGACCCACAACATAGCCACTGTTCATCTTACAGATGTAGGGGAGGATACTTCGTAAACATGCATAAAAAAAGAGTCCTGTTCTTTGACGCCTGAGCCTATTAATCCAAGTTTCCCACACAGTCACCCTCTGGTAAATGGAGCTGCCATCTTCAGTCACTAGGCGGCGGGAGTACTGAGCTAGTACTGTCGTGCTGTGGCACCATCGTTTGCTTTTGCCCATTTCAAAAACTGGCCAATTTTACACGAAACAGTCCCCATGCTTTTTTGCTTGAGTTCTCGGTAGTGTCGTCAGACTATTTTGGTTTGAATTACATCAATTATGATCGACATTTTGGAAAACTATGAGAGAGGTACTTTGGCCACTTCACATACCTTACTGAGCAGTAAGGATCCTTCTAAGAAAGAGACAAAGAGAACGAGTACAAGAAATTGAAAGAGGCACCTGTAAGTCCCCGCTGTACTTTGTAAGCATCAGGAGTATTTTTATTTGTTTCTCAATCACATTATCCACCACTTTTTCACAAGTAAACTATATAGCATATTTAATAACAGCTGTATGAACAATGTTTATGTTTAAAAATGTGAATACCTTCATTTTACTATTTTTGAGCAATGTACCTTTTTAACTTGTGTGTATTTAATTGATATTTTTGCAAAACATTGACAATGCATTCCTTTGTTCCTTATATTCCTTTTACATCTATTCAACTAGTCAAACACTTTCTATATCAATGACTCCATAACAATAATTATTTACTAGCACCAATACATTTGTTATTTACATTATTTTGAAAAATATCAAATGCAAAAGTATATTACACCTGTAATTCTATATTGTATAATGCATAGTATACTAAATGAATATGAATGTATAAACAACCAAACAAGGTAAAAATAATTAAAATGTATTTTTCTATTCTTTCATGTGTTATCCTATTTTTTTAATACGTGTGTATAATTAACATTTGTAGGTTACCCGAAGAAGAGAAACCTAATTCATTTTTTAGTTAGAAAAAATGTATTCCAGTTTCACGAGTAATCACCAGCTATACATTCAAAACATAGAACCATGTTAAAGAAGTCGAATTTTTACAAAAATAATTATACTTTATAGATAAACCTTGACACGCTACTTGATAAATATCCAGTATCCCTCATAGGACATAATTTTGAATTGCTAACATTAAGTTTACCTTGGTGAATACCGAAAAGTAATAAAGTTAGACTTTTGGTCTTAGTTTACCCTTGTGATTACCGAAAAGTAGTAAAGTTAGACTTTTAGTCTAAGTTTACCTTTGTGAATACTGAAAAGTAGTAAACTTACACAAAAGTGTAAGTTTACCTTTGTGAATCGGCCCTAATGTGTGAAGTATTTATGCAGCACTTCAAACAGTAATAAAGTAAAAACACAACACAAAAAAATTCCACACCAATTTAGAAAATTGTGTAAATTGTAATAGATAAATCAAGACCAAAATAACAAAAATCCAATAAGTAGAACCGGAGGTATGCAAATTTAAAGATTTAAGTGAAAATAGTGCCAAAAAGCATTAAGCGCCACCCGTGGTTATCTGGTTGCACCAAACCGGGATAAAGTTAAAAGTTCATGCCGGTCATGATGGAACACGGGTCGGCTACAGAGACCCACTTAGGCCGGCAGAACACCTTATTCTGGGTGCGAAAAGACACAGAGTCCCACGTTGACTATGCATCACGCAGCTGCGGTTCTGGGGAGCAGCGCAGTGCCATGTCCTTTTATGGAGATGCGTTGCGCAGCTGCGATTCTGATTAGATGCAATGTCGATGCAAAGTCCTTGCGTCGGGGAAGTCTGTGCAGCAGAGGCAAAGTGTCAGTTCTGAGGGCAATGTGCCGAGCATCAGAGACAAGGCGCTGGTTCTGTTGGAGATGTGCTGCGGAGGAGATGCGTCAGATCTATTGAATCCACAGATGGACTGGCAGAACACCTTCAGGCCCACTTCCAAAAGTCCAGGATCATGGTGGCACCACTTGGGAGGGCAGGACTCAACGATGGCAGAGTCTAGGTGCTGGGTTCAAGGTCCAATATTTATACCTGGTGTCTACTTTGAAATGCAGGAAGCTTCTAGAGGTTTCCACGCATAAAGATGCAGGTCCAGCGCTTCTCACCCACGCAAGAGGGCAGCAGGGCAGCACAGAAGGGCAGCAGTCCTTTAGAGCAGCTGTCCAGCACAGTGGTAGTCCTTTCAGCAGCACAGCAGTCTTTCTTCCTGGCCACATGTCCAGAGGTGTACTGAAGAGTTGGGCGTAAGGGTCCAACATTTATATCTGATACCCACTTTGAAGTGGAGGAAACTTCTAGAGGTCCCCCCCTGAAGTGTCAGACAACCCCTTCCTCCCTATCCTGGCCCCAGCTTGTCTGGGGTCAAAAAAGACCAATGTCAAACCCTTTGTGAGAGTGCTCAGGCAGAGCCTTTGTGATGTACAAGTGTGGCAGGTGACAACTCCTCCCACTCATTAACTCAGAGTGGCCTATATTGCCAACACCTATCTTCCCTTTGTCTCAATGTCTGAGAACAATACACAAAGACCAACTGCCAGCTACACCTCGTCATGTGACCCAGTATCAGGCTGCAGGCACCAAAGGGTTAGGGCAAGAGAATGTCAACTTTCTAAAAGTGGCATTTTCAGAATTGTGATTAAAAATCTGACAGGTGAACCCACAAGCATGCCCTGCCGCTAGGTGAGCTGCTCCGCCCCCCTCTCACAACCCACTGCAGCTTTGCGTCTTTCGGCATATCGTTGTTTCGTTGCTCTGTGGATTCCTGGCCGGGGGCGCTCTGTGCCTGCTTCTGGAGCTAGGAAGGAAGAGAGGTGGTGGGTGACACAGTGAAGCGGTTGGAGGCCTGTCGTTTCTGCCTCTGAATTAGGCAAATTGGCAACTTCGGCAGCGGGCAGGTGTTTTTGGGGCCTTTTTTCTTTCTCATGAACTATGAACAGTAGCAGGTCCTTTTCTTTCCTGCTTGATGCCGGCTGATCTCTGGTCTCCTGTGAATTCTCGACTGCCAGTTTTCCGCCTTCAAATGATGGGAAGGGCTTGATATTCACCCTGATTCTTACAGCGGCTGGCTGGCTGGGAAAGCTGCCTGGACTATATCTTAGAGGTTGACTAAGAGATGGGAAAGCACCTTGATGGTGTTTTTCTTTATTGTTTGCAGCAAATTTAAGGATTTCCTGGGCGGTTGGGAGCGTGAACCAGGTTTCACATCAAGGGTTGCCACCCAAGGGCGCTATAACTAGAAAGGTGCCTTGGTAGTTGGTCGCTGGGTGTCCCCGCCTTCTCTGAACCCATTGAATCCTGCCTACAGGATTAAAGAACTATGCACTATGGGAAAGCATCTCAAGTTTTCAAATATAATGAATATGGATACTGCCGGTCTTAAAACCAAATCACGTACTGCTCAAATGAAGTCTGCATCAGTGGCAGCATGGGCTGAATGCAGCCTGAAATCATGTTGTGGTTCGGCAGCAGTAAATAGCCCCTTAAGCTCGGAGGAAGATGTGGTGGGTCAGGGACTGGCGGTCGGGTCTAATCAGATGGCCTTGCTGCATACTTTGCAGGACTCTGTTCAAAATGAGCTATCCATATCCTCCAACGAAGGCTGGGTGCTCAGGGAGGATAAGGTGCCATCATCAAAACCAGCATCCACAAGGTGGCTAGAATATGAAGTTATCTCTTCCGAGGTATGATGTGATCCTTCCAAGTATGCTATACAAGGGAAGCTGAAAGAATATTCACTTTTTCAAAATGTAAAGTGACAAAATCTACTCTTCCAGAGCCTTCTATGATTGACCAGAATATTCAATCTCTAAATATGGGAACTATTGCCACTCCCCAAAACAGGCTCTCTCCTAGATACAGTTCCTCCCCAACAGAATACCATAGTAGGTCTGCAGCTGCTAGCCCAGCCTTTGGTAATAGATTCTAGGACGGTTGCAACATCACAAGTGCAATCCCAGGCCGCTATAGAAAGCAAACCAAAGATCCAGCTTCTTAATCTGAGTATCCCGGATCTGAAGCCGTTGCCTCAGCCTTTCCCAGCAGAGCCAAGCAGGATACAACTCCAGGCTACAACAGATAGTAACTCTCAGACTCAGCTGCCTATCTTAGCGACCGACGTTCAGCAGGTCCAGCTATGGGACTTAAATACTATGTTAAATCTTATACTGGATGAAATAAGAGATCTAAAAGCATCACAAGCAACTGAGAATGCATCCCTGCAGCTTCGTTTGACGAAAATCGAGGAAGCAGTTGCTACCTTCCCAACTAGGATGCAGGAGGCCGAGTCTAGGATATCGCAGCTGGAGGATCAAATGGCTATTTTGCAGCAGCAGACGGATCTAGCGAGGAAAGACAAATCGTCGCTGGAAAATAAGATTGATAAACTGGAAAACCATTTGCGACGCACTAATCTGGGGGGTGTACCAGAAGGCTGCGAATGGGCTCAAATGGTTCAATGGGTTGAGACATTTATTAAGAGTCATGTGCTACCAGAAATCTCAGGTGATTTGACAATTACAGGAGCCCACAGGGTATCGGCTCATCCATTTTCCAATTCGAACTTGCCCAGGACGATTTTGGTCAATTTTGCCGCCTGTTATATCATGGAACGTATACTCTCTAGAGCCATCCAAAGAAAACTATTCTCTACTAACGAAGTACCATGCTGTCGAATCCTTTTTTGATATGTCCGCTGCAGCTTCACGGCGTTGTAAGGAATTTGTGAAACTCCTTTATTTATTTAAGGCCCAGGGTGCGCAAGCGGCAATAGAATAACAGTCTAAACGTAGGGTCTTAGTAAAGGGCAAATTTCATTTGTTTACAAATCTTGAAGCTTAAGAAATGTTGCAATCTATCTCTACCCCAGGAGTTTAAGAAAGAGAGAGAGAAGAAGGAACAGATATTAGAAAAGAGCAGAATCATAGATAGGACAGTATTGTTGGAAAGAAAAACAGAAACGAAAAGAAAAATGTTGTTGGCCTGTATGAAATGGGGGTTGAAGTGCGTATAATTTTGGTCAATGTAAATGGGATATCGAATAGTAAAAAGTATGGGGCTTTACTTAGGTGGCTTACTTCTTTTCACCTCAAGTATTATTTCTTCAAGAGACTCACCTATTGTCCAATTTTCTGAAATAATACATTCCCAAGAACTATGTAAAGGCATATTTTGCTTCTGCTGGGCTGGCCATGAGGGGTGTTGCAATTTATCTTGGGCGAGGGTTAGACTGTGACATTATACAGGTCCTGAGGAACCCTTTTGGTAGGTGGATATGGATCACAGCCGAGGTAAATGGTTACATTTGTAATCTCATTTATTGTTATGCCCCAACAGTAGACTGTTCTAAATTTATTATAAAAATTAATGACCTGATGAGAGGAGTGGTAAGTGCAATAATATTAGGGGGGATTTTAGTTATATCCAGGATCTAGCTAGAGATACCTCGAATAAAACAAAAAAACAATTGAAGCCTATAACAAAAAAGGTATTGGATATTATGATTCAAGATTATCAATTGATTGGTCCTTGGCGTAGAGCCCACTCGGAAATGTCACAGTATACCTTTTATTCCCAGCAATTCCAGTTGGCCTCGCATATTGACTATTTTCTTATTTCTCGTTCTCTTAAGTGTCTTGACTCTCAAATATGGGCAAACTCTTTCTCTGACCACTCTGCCATCACTGTTAAGATAGAACTAGAAATTAGGCGAGGGGAGAGATCCAGGTGGCAGATGGATTGTCTCCTTCTTTCCAAACAGGAATGGCTGATAAATATGAAAATATGGACTAAAGAATTTTTTTCAGATTAATAGGGACACCACAGCACTCTTTTCTGTTTGGGGTGCCTGTAAGGCAGCTTCCCGCAGGCAGATCATGGCTTTGATAGCTGTTCATTCTAAGAGGCGGAGGGCACGTATTTTGGAAATGCAACTTGCAGTTGATACCGCAGTTCAGTCAAGGGCAAATTCCTCATCCAAGCGAATCGTTATGGAGCGGCAGCAGTCTACCGCTAAACAAGAACTGAGGGAATTTTTTGTACTGGAAGAGATAAACAATTCTTGATCGTATCAACTGCGAGTCCATGAAGAAGCCAGATGGTGGGAAAATTCTTTGGCTTGGCCATCTAGGGTGAAGCAGGAAGCTGCTATATTTACTGAATTACGCAACCTAGGTCGGGGTTTTTTGCATCTAATAAGGAGGAGGTTGCAAAAATATTCCTTGCCCACTATAAAAAACTTTATGCCACTACATACACGGTTTCACAAGAAGCCATACATCAGTATTTCTCAGATATCAATTTACCGGAAGTGTTAAGTAGTCAGGCTGAGGAATTAGTGGCCGATATCACAGCACTAGAAGAATTAATATCGGTTCTAGTGGAGCTCTTTAATGCAGTGAAAAATGGTGGAGAGGTTCCCCAAATATTTAAGGAATCAATTATTGTTAGTTTTGTTAAAAAAAGGGAAGAATCCCCGTGATGTCAATGCAGGCCAACAGAATTACGCCTGTTGCCAAGAAAATTATTCATAAAGACCAGACTGGCTTTTTACCAGGATGGCAATGTCTGCTAATACCACTTTTCTAATACATGCCATTGATTTTTTTAATACTGATCAGATACCTGCATTTATAATGATAGTCGATCCTTGTTAGAAATGGGATTTCTGGTTGGCTAAGGCTTGCGCCAAAGCCAGGCAGAAACCACCACTCTAGTCAGGGCAAGGGAGTTACACACCCAAGATAACCCCTGCTCACCCCCTTGGTACCTTGGCACGAGCAGTCAGGCCTATCCTGGAGGCAATGTGTAAAGCGACTTGGAAACCCACCTCCTGTGTTGCTGGAGCCTTCGGAGTCCTTAGTAGCTCAGGAGCAGCAGACCGGTCAATCGTGATGTAGTGCCTGCGGTTGCAGGGGAGTGACTCCTTCACTCCAAGGGAGATGTCTTCGGTTGTCCACAGGTCCTGCACAGAGCCTGTATGGTGCACGGGCACAGACAATGCTTTGGACGGAGTTGGGGATGAAGTCGGGCCCAAACGAAGTCCAGCGAAGTCCAGAGTGTTCAGACGGTCGAAATTCAGTGGTTTCTGGTTCAGAATCTTGTCCACGTCGAATCTAGGGTCCTACAGCCTGGTAAGCCCTTTTGTACCCACGGGAGAGGGTTGGACAGATTCAGGGGACCGTCCCAGGGGAGGGTCTGGACAGTGGGGAGGTTACTCCCATGTCCTTTGTCCAGTTTCGCGCAAGAGCAGGAGCCAACGGCTCCCAGGACTGGTTTGAACTGGACTATGCACAGGGACACCAAATGTACCCCTCATGCAGACTTTTGGTCGCTGGCACCCACCCAGGCCTAATACACTAATTTCTGTCTGGGAGGTGGTCACACCTCCCTGTGACAGGATGCCTATTGTTCTGCCTTCCCCGCTCGAGCTTGGCTCAGCAGCAGGAGGGCAGAAATGTGTCTCTGGTCGGCAGCAACCCTTTTGGGCTGCCCGGGACTACAAGGCTGGTACCGGGAACACCAGGGACCTCACAAAGCTCGTTTCTGAGGGGGGGGGAACATACCTCCCACACCGGTTACCGGTGTGGGGGTATGATTGCACAATGTTTGATACCAAACACAATAGGGCAACTTTCAGCCGTTTTAGAGTTGGTCATCACACGGTCGCATAATGCCACTCTATATGTCGGAAATTGTCTGTAGCACTAACAACCCGGGAGAATGGACTCCGTAGGCTGCAGGGGTGTCCTGCTCATGCAGTGGCACCCTCTCACTTAGAACCAAGCACCCTGCCTTCAGGACTGTCAGGGTGACTTATATGTTTTAAGTGTAGTGACCCTTACATATAGTAAACCTATATCTTAAGTAAGTGGTGCATGCAACAACTTACACAGGCTGCAATGGCAGGCCTGTAGATCCATTTTGCATGGCCTCTCATGGGTGGCATAATACATGCTTCAGCCCATGGGAGGCCCCTAGGGTACATATGCCCTGGGTACATGGGTACCATTTACTAGGGACTGACAAGGGTACCCCAGTATCCAATCTGGAGTGTACCTAAGTACATGACATAACAGTTTCGGGAGAAAGCAGATAGACTGGGGTCCTGATTAGCAGGACCCCAGTCAGACTAGTCAAAAACAGTGTAACATGAAGCAAAAAGTCGGGGTAACCACAAGAAGCAGATCCTACTTTCCTACACTGTTCTGCATAAAAATGGCCAAACTTCCAAAAAGAACGAGGTATAAGACATTACAAGACCTCTGTATTAGACTCCAGTCTCTTTACATTACCAACATGTCAGAGGCTGGGTAAGAATATCTCCAGTTAAAGGAATGTAAAGTTTTAGGTCTGCATATCCAGTCCAGTCAATTAAGGTTTTCAAATGTAAATGGCTTCAGAGAGCTGGGCCATTTTCTTCTGGAAGGAAGGTGTTTCACCTGACAGGAAATTCTAGCAGGGTGTGGGGATCGTAGTAAGCCTTTTTTTTTTAGATTCATACAAATAATCCACCTAGTTAAAAAATATTATCTTGTTGCTCGTGCCGGTCGATCACCACTACTGGTCGCTCTTTCTAAAGCTAGGCTGAGCAGAGTTTCATAGATTTCGTCAGAGTGAAGGGGAAAATCATCTAATAAAGAATTGCTTGGCAAAAATTTCTATGACAACACAATTCTTTTTTCCAAGGTCGAGTGGCAGACAATCTCGCAACTTGGTAGTAAAGCCTTAAGGGCTGCAAATTTCAAGCGCATGTCTTCCTCTCAAGATGGATGGCGTATTACACCCCTAAAGCCCTACACAGAATGTACCCAGAATTGGAAGATAGATGTTTTTGGTGCCAGCAACCAGGTGGTGGAGATTGGCTTCATACTTCCTTCACCTGTCCACTGTTGGCTCAATTCTGGGAAAAAATATTTGGCGCCCTAAGTAAAGGCTTACAGAGACAAGTCGACCCGGAGTCCGCAGTGGCACTTTTTGGATTGTCAAAACAGAAGTTAACTAAGCCAAATATTACAGCCAAGCAAGCTTTTATTTTGATCACCTCCTTGGTGGCGCGATCCCTGATTCTGCAGAATTGGAGGACAAGTAGAGTTCCCACATATTTAGACTGGCATAAGAAAATGATCTGCACAAGTAAATTTGAAGAGGCCTATGCAAAAAGGGTTGGTGCGATCAATAGGTTTACGAGGGTTTGGAAATTTATGGAACAACTTGAAGAGGAAAGGGTTATTTAGAGCTGTCTGGGTAGAGCTTTTTTCTGATTGTTTAAAACAATTCCTGATGATTGATGGTGGAGGAAAGGAAGGGAAGCACAATTCTGATGGCTGCATCTAGAAAAGATTTTATAATTTCTGTACTTGCCAAAGGTCTTTACAATAACCTACTTTTATTGAGGATAGGATGGGGCATAGTCGATTAATGTCATCTCTCTTTTCTGTAATGTCTTAAGGTATTACCTCAATGTAATGTCACTGCACTGCACTTTATCTTTACATAATTGATCCTTGCTGTTTATCCCTTCATCGGTTTACCATGAAGTTTATCGCTTTTAGCACTTAAATAATATGATTAGATCCTTATTTTTAAAAATTCCTGATGATTGACGGTGGAGGAAAAGAAGGGAAGCATTATTTTGATGTCAGCTGGCTGCATATAGAAAAGATATCATACATTTGCACTTGTTAAAGCTCTTTACAATACCCTACTTTAATTGAGGATAGTTTGGGGTATAGCAATCAATGTCATCTTTTTTTTCTGTAATGTCTTAAGGTGTTACCTAAATGTACTGTCATTGCCTTGCACTTTATTTTTACATAATTGATCCTTGCTGTTTATTTCTTCATCGGTTTACCATGAAGTTTATTGCTTTTAGCACTTAAATAATATGATTAGATCCTTATTTATGATGCAATGAACTATAATACAATTTTATGCCGAAAGGTAGGGATGGGCATAGCCGATTGAAAATGACATCTTACTTTTCGCTAATGTTTTATCATGATCAAAATGTATTGCTGTTACACTGCACTTTATTCTCTTTTTTTTTGGAAGGCCGGAGATGGTTTGATCACCGTTATTGATTGATCCCTTTGATATTTATGGATTTTTATTTTCTCCTAGTGTCAAAGTTATATTAGGACTTATTATGTATTTACTGTGATATAATGAATTTCTTTCTATTTTTCTGCTCAATAAAAAAAAATCTGACTTTACCATTAAAGAGGGCTTTTAATTACAATTCTTTAGATACCAAACTTGATCTATCTACCTGCTCCCAATTGGAAGTTACAGCTTATTACATGTAATAAGGTAACTCAAATGTTATCCTATTGGAGAAGTAGGCCTTGGAGTAGTGAAAAATAAAGTTAGGCATGTTTCACTAGCAGTATATGTAAAACTTAAAAATATATGTTCTACTTTTTAAATACACTGCACCCTGCACTCCGGGCTGTTCAGGGCCTACCCTAGGGGTGACATATGTATTAAAAAGGAAGATGTAGGCTTGGCAAAAGGTTTATTTTGCCATGGCGTAATGGCAGTTTAAAGCTTGACACACAGGCTGTAATGGCCTGAGACATGTTTAAAGGGTTAGGAATACTTAAGTGGATGGCTCAATCAGTGCTGCACGCCCACTAGAGAATTAATTTACAGGCCCTGGGCACATGTAGTACCACATTACTGGGGACTTACAAGTAAAGTAAATAGGTCAATTGGGTGTAAGCCAATTTGACCATATTTTAAGCAGAGAGCACAGGCACACAAACACAGTTTAGGGGTGGTAAAATGCACAGAGCCCTAAAAGCCAACAAAATCAGGTTCAGAAAACAGGAGGGTGAAGTCAAAAAGTCTGGGGTTGACCCTGCAGAAAGGGCCAAACTCAACAATCATGGACTGTTTTTATGTTACAAAATAGAAGAGATCGCATTATTAGATAACTGTCCATGCATGCACATGCACATATATGAATGACTGCAAGACAAGCAAGCACTGGCACAGAGAGTAGCTCTGTGCCTGCTTATGACAGGCAAGACCGATTGACTTTGTCAACGTTTGTTTTTCTTTGGTAATGGTCATTAACAATGTTCAGTTATACGAATGATACATTTGTGCTCTGTGAAATACCAGGGTCTATGTGCAATGACATAATATGTTTCTCTACAGTAAATTAGCTTTACCCTGTGAAAAACTACTTCGTCTTCGCCCCAAAGACGTTTGATGATATTCTGTTCCTATTCCCACCCTGGAAATGGATTTACCTGTGAATAAGCCTCTCATGATTTCCAAGGTTGGAGAGGTTCAGACAACAGTTTGTGAATACCAACAAGCCCAGCTGCTTGGGTGTTCACAAACTTTCAGTACTAATCACGCCTTGATATGCCCATTTCCCCATTGTTTTGGGGGATGTACTCCCACATAACATATCATAATATTACACAGGCATACCAGAGTTTTTGACTGCAAGTTCACCTTTTGTGAAATCCTTGCAGTCCTGCCATTTCCACTTGTAGGTCTAATTTTGTAATACAATGGCATTTTGAATCAAGCCCATTATGTGTGAGCGGAGAGTAAGGGTTCAGAGGGAGACAGAAAATCTGTTCCAGTTATGTCAGTGGTAGGTAAGGGAAGCTGAAGTCTTAATTTCAACACACTTAAAGGAGTTAAAAAGTCAAAGAGTTATATATCATGGGAACAAGGATTATTCAGAAAATGCATTGGATGCTTATATATTCGTTGTTCAGACAAGGAAGATAAGTATGTCAGTAAACGTTCACTATGAAGATATAGTATTTGCATAGTTCTTATTTGGCTCAAGTTGATACTAAATTGCCTTCAAATTCCCATCCAGATCCACCTGCTATGATAATGAGAGAAATAATATTCTACTTGTTACATGCTATTGAGAACAGCTATAGAGTTCAGCAGTATTATCTATGCATTTCCACAGCTGGAGACCTAAAGTGCACTTTATTTTGTAATTGAACTTGGAAAGCAGCTTCACTCAAGAACTTTCTGGAAAAAATTCAAAAGATATAATTATGCTTCTTTACCAATTCCATAGACATAAAATGTGCAACTGAGAAAGAGTACTCAAAACAGTTTTATCACCTCCTAGATGCTTTTCCTGAGATGGAAATACAGTTAGTGCATTTGGCATTTGGGTTGCGATGAACTGTAAAAGTGAGATTTTGGAATAATACCGGATAGACTACTCAATGCAACAGAAAATTGGCAAAAAACTCTGTAATTTGACCCTGCCACACCTTAGTTAATATTGTATGCCATTAAATACAACTAAACACATCAAAAAATAAAGTAAACAAATGTGTCATGAGCACCACTGTAGTAGAGTTCAAGTTTGCTACAGATTTTGGCAAGAAAATACATTCAATATGAGATTGTTTCCTCTGAAGAAACAGAAATACACGAAATCCTTTAGAGAAATCAATTAGTGATCCCAATAATGTCCCATAACGGATGTTAGGCTGACAGCAAATAGTTGCTAGCTTACCTCCTGCTCTTGCTATTGAGAAGACTCTACAAAACACTTCTAATTATTTCAAATCTTCACTGCCGTTGACACATATCTTGAATATTCTTGTGTGCCAACTTATATCCTTACTCGTTCATTCATCTATAGTTCAGCTGTAGCTTCTCATTTGTAGCTGTGGTTGTGTCACCTGATAGAAACTTTGCATTTATCAATACTATAGCATCCTGGCCATTTTACCCTTCTCCTTCCACCGCATCATCCTTACATGTGCTCATCTTGCCTCAATATTTATTTAACACACTTCATCCACTAATGTTTGGGGCACTGGTAAGAGTGTATAAAACCAGGAAGAATGGCATATAAAATCAATCATCTAATAGAGCAATTTACCAATGCAGGCTCGCAGTTCCAGAGTGAAGCAGGGCGCTGACATTTTATGCAGGGGTAGGACAAAGAACACCCACATCCCCTGGATATTTTGAAGGAGACTTTCAGAAGGTATTTGTATGTGAGGAGTACAGGCTTAAATACACTTTAATATAGCCTTATAGCCCGCCATAGCGGGCTATACCGGCTATTAAAGGCCCGCTCCAGCGTTCAAGGCCTGAGCCGAAGGCGAGGGCCTTTAACAAGAGGGCTGGACTTTAATAGCCGGTATAGCCCAGCTACGAAGGGCTATAAGGCTATTAGAACATTCTGCCACTAGAGGGCAGAATGTTCTAACAAATAAAACAAAGGCCTCTCGGAGCCCGAGGGGGTTTAAATCCCCTCGGGCTCCGAGAGGCCTTTGTGGAAACAACATTAGAATGTTGCTTTGCGGGCCTTTACCGGCCCGTAGAAGCACGGAGCACTCCATTGTCTTCAATGGAGTGCTCCATATTCCAATGTTCTAATATAGCCTTATAGCCCGCCGTAGCAGGTTATACCGGCTATTAAAGGCCTGCTCCAGCGTTAAAGGCCCGAGCCGAAGGCGAGGGCCTTTAACAAGGGAGCGGGACTTTAATAGCCGGTATAGCCCAGCTACGGAGGGCTATAAGTCTATTAGAACATTCTGCCACTAGAGGGCAGAATGTTCTAACAAATAAAACAAAGGCTTCAGGGAGCCCGAGGGGATTGAAATCCCCTCAGGATCCCTGAAGCCTTTGTTCACAGCCACAGCTGTGAACAAAGAAACATTGGAATGTTGGAGCTCCGGGCTTATTCCAGCCATTATAAGCCCGGAGCTACTCCATTGTTTTCAATGGAGCTCCCAACATTCCAATGTTCTAATAATGAATAAGATGATAATTTCACAGGGAGGTGTGGGGATTAAGACCGGACATTGGACCATACTTCTCATCCTTTCTTTCGTTGTTGTGATTCATGCTGACTTCCAGTTCTTTGCCATGTTCCTGTTTACAAGAAGGCATGTTCCAAGTGACCTCGATCTGCTTTGAGAGCTGTCAGGTTTTTTTTAGGATGCCATTTACGATTTAGATTTCATAGTTCCTTCAGAAATCACTGCTAGTCCTTTCAGAATTCTTTTACGAGTTGCTAGGGAAGTCATGCTGAGGAGGCAAATGAGCAATGAGGATAAATAGATTTTTTGGCCACTCTCCCTTGATCAGGGTTCTAAATTTCAAAAGCAAAATAGGATGCAGGGGCTAACATTGAAAATTGATTTGCTAGTATAATTGTGAGTTGAGATGTAGGCTGAATGGACAGCATTTCTGAGAGGCATAGAGCTTCATGGTTCCTTGATGGAGGTGGAACTTCAGAGAAGTTTGATTTCTTATCTTGTAGACTGGGTAAGCATGGTTTAGGTTGCGAGAGATGTTTTCAGTTATGTTGCTATATTTTAAGTTACTGTATTTGTATACAACTACATCTAGAAGTGATTACTCATGGTTTTGCTGAGACGTTACTAGTGACAGCAGTTGTGAAAGGATCAAGGTGGCTGGAAATGTAGAGACTTTTTCCAAAGCCATTTGTGGGGCTGTAAGGGAAAGGGAGAAAGAGCTGTCTATTTGAGTATTGGAACTGAAGGAGCTTCTGTGGTTAGGTTTAACACGTTTCACAGAGATGGTCGACATAGTTTGCATTAAGAACTCTTCCCCAACTTCTTTTTTTTTTACAAGTTGTTCTTTATTGACATTATTCATTATACACATACACGCAATACAAGCATGTTGTTTGAGGAGTGCATTAGTTCCGGGTTATACAGAAGGAACAATCTGCGCACAACCTGGGGTTCCATTAGTGATTTTAACAACAATATACCAATACTGTGAATTCCTGTAGGTTATATTCTGTACCCCCGTGTAGATTATGCCCCCTCTAGAATGGGTCTAGAGTCCATTTGTGTCACTTATCTAGAACCCCGTGTTGTGAGAGGGTGAAGAAATGCCCAACTCAGGCATAAACCTGTAAACCATGTTTTTGTGAAGGCAGCCTATCATCATCTGGAGCGTGTGTTACTATGTGTTGGTACACTACATCACTGTCTCAAAGTGCCGGGGGTGGGATGTGATAGCTGAAACCAAGTGCTGATTGTGCAGTCCCAGGCCTGAATCTAGGGGGACGGGTGGGATGGAGGGGCTGGGGACAGCAGGCAGCAGGGATCAGCAGATGAAGGACTCATGTGTGTGGCATGTGGATGGGGGATACCAGTCTTAAGTTTGCATGCCCTGTGGGAAAAAGTAGCCATGATGCCCCTCACGAGGGCCTATTGTTTGTCTTAGTTTCCCACTTCCCTAAGTATGTATCACAAGCTCCTCACTGCGGGGGATCCCCTTGATAGCTCGGCAGTGAGTGACTGCACTCGCCTGCAAGGGGATGTCTCGGGGGGTTCATGGGACAACCTTCCCCCCCCGAGGACTGCTATCAGGGTGCGCACTGACAGTGCGCCACATTCAAGGTGGCGCACTGTCCCATTGCCTGTCCGTGCGTTCCTGGCCCATTGCAATTGCCCATTTGTCTCTGAGTATGGGAAAATCTGCCACCCGAGCATCCAGTGGCACCTTGTAAAGCACCGTAATGGCTTGTCTGGCAATCCCATGCGTGGGCAGGGCCTGCAGTGAATGAAAGAAGTCAGGTTCTAGAAGCTAGGGTCCCCATAGACTCCCAATAGCAGCCGACAGCAGCCAGCAGGACAGGAATTGACCCTCTGCAATGCCGTACCATTCCTGCAGTTCTGAAATATATGAAAAGGGTTTTAGGTACATAGAAGTCCCCAGCACAGTAAGTCTGGCATCTCTCCATGTTCTGACATCATGGTATGCAGCCACCCATAATGTCAAGCTCGGAAAGTAGGGCAGTGATCAGTGCTTGGGCTAAACATATCTATGCCAGCAGTGCTTAGCAACCTTGGTCAAGTGGCCAGAGCACGGGACAGCCATCCTGAGGTCAAGCAGTCAGCCTACGATCGTATAGTCTCCCAGGTCTTGCTGCACAACTGCCTGTTCGAGACTAGGAGTGTCTGAAAGCCAGAGCATCAGCCACTGCAATTGAGCCCCCCTATAGTAGAACTCGTAATGTGGTGCCCCTCACCCACCATGTTAAAGAGGAGCATATAATTTGTTGAGTGCCATCCTCTTGTGGGTGGATCTCCAAACTGAATCCGAGAGGGTGGTTTCAAGTTCCCTGAAGAAGCGCTCAGGGAGACTAACTGGAAGAGCTGCAAAATAATACATTAACCTAGGCATCACCAGCATCTTGGCTATCGGTACCCTACCCGTTGGTGACAGCAGCAGAAAGTTCCAAAATGCCAAGGAGCTGAGCATGCTCATTACCTCCACCCCCAGGTTCCCTTGTATAAGATCGTCGTCGGAGTGGGATAGGTTCACTCCCAGGTAGCAGAAGGTGTGGGGGCACCAGTCCATCACTAAGGTAGGCAGTGCCTCCCGTTCTCCCTGAGTAAGGTTCCGATGGGGAATTGTCCTGATTTTGGCCGGTCCAGATGAAGGCCTGAGGCCCTTCCAAATTCATCTAGCACCTACATTACGCTTGGGAGGTCCCTGCACACATCCCTGGGATACATTAGCGGGGTGCACAGACATAATATTGAGTTTTTTTTTCTGAAGTACAAAAATATCGAGTTGGAAATATCGAAGGGACTGAATATCGACATCAAGAATATCGGTGACCAGAATATTGACATGAAGGTAAGAAATATCGTTTTTGTTAATATCGAAGTCAGTAATATCGTTTGTAAAAATATCATTGTTAATAATATCGATATTTATATTAGTGTTATGTATTTTAGTATGTATTTTAAATGTATGTGTTCTATATTTTTTGTTAAGTATTGTATTTTTTTTAATATGTGTATTACATTTTTAGAAGTTATTAATGTTTTTAAAAGTAAATTTTGCGTTTTAGTTCTGTAGCGGGTTGTGGGATTATAGGGGAATAGGGTGGGAAGTAATTAAATTATAGTAAATTTAATAATAATTTTTAGAAATTATTAATTAATTTTAATTAAATTTTGTGTTTTAGTTCTGTAGCGGGTTGTGGGTTTACAGGGAAATAGGGTGGGAAGTAATTTAATTATAGTAAATTTAATAATAATGTTTAGAAAATATTAATTATTTTAATTAACTTTTGTGTTTTTATTCCGTAGCGGGTTGTGGGTTTATAGGGGAATAGGGTGGGAAGCAATTTAATTATAATTAAGTAATTATTAATTTCTATTTATTGGTATTGATAATTAATGTATTGTTAATTAATTATTAATTGGTAATTAATTTTTATTAATTGATAATTATATTAATTGTGTTAATGTTTTTTAGGAGCGTGTTGTGGGTTTATAGGGGAATAGGGTGGGAAGTAATTTAATTTTAATAAAGTAATTATTAATTTTTATTTATTGGTATTGATAATTAATTTATTGTTAATTAATTATTTATGTTTAAAAGCTTTATTTGAAAATAACAAAAAATACAGAAGACCAGCTATACAGATAAAGGCATTTTAAAAGAGAAATATAACAAGAAAATGGCTAGTACAAGAACTAAAAAGAAAGCTGTTTAAAAATTGTTTTTTTTTTTTAAGGAAGGGAAGGGGGAATTGAGGGGAGAGAGGGGGTGAACCTCTTACAAATTGGTAAAATAGGATAAAGCAAATCTACAAAGGAATGCAAGCGATAATTATAATATAATCAATAAATACAATAAGCCAACAAAGATAGATAGAAAAAGAACAGAGAAAATAAACGTTCAAGGAGGTTTAAAATTTTCAGAATTGAAACGAGAGTTATCTGTTAGCACTGGCTTATCTAAATAAGTAGAAAGTGGCAACTAGAAAAGGTCTCTATTAACCACTGGTTTACAGGAGGAGGCGAAAGCAATATCAAGTCGATGAAAATGGTAGAGACTATTCCACCAGTGTTGAATAGAAAGTTTTGTAAGGTTTTTCCAATTAAGAGTTATGTGCTGAAAAGCTAAAGCTAACATAAGATCAAAAAGACCCTGTTGGTGGGAGGGAAGATCTAGGGAATCAGAGAGACTACCAGAAAAAAGAAGAGGAGTAGAGTAAGGAATGGAAATATTAAACAAGCGAGAAATATAGGACCAGATTTTCCCCAAAAGTTAGAAACCGAAGAACAGAGGAAGAGAAGGTGTATAAGATCAGCATTAGAAGAACCACAGGTCCAACAATTTGTAATCGTAGAATGGGAAAACCTAGCTATAGAGGAAGGAGTAAAATATAGTCTATGGTAGAGAAAAACATAGATTGGGTGAGAGAAGCAGAACGAGAAATTTTTAGAGAACGGGACCATAGTTTGTCCCAGAAAGAGATGGACCATTCACATCCCAGGTCAGATTCCCATGAAAGTTCCAATTTGGTTTTATTACGTTCTGGATCAGGAGCTGAGAAATGTTTATAAATGAGAGAAGCTTTGGGTAGAGAGAGAAGAATCTTGAGAAGAGAATTTTGGACAGAGGGAAGAGGAGAAGAAGGAAGAGAGTAGAAAGTATCAAGAATGACCGTCATTAGAACAGTGAATTTCTGTAGGAAAGAGCGGGGACAATGAAAGATAGCTTGAAATTGGGGAAATGAGCATGGAGACAAGCCATCAAAAAGGTTGTTAACCCAAATTATACCCTTTAATCTCCAGGATTTCCAAAAGATGGTTCTGTTATTAATAGTAATAAGGGAGTTATGCCAGATTGGAGAGTTTAAAAAGGATTCCCTAGAGACAGATTTTGGATGAGCCAAAGGCATCAATAGAGAACAAGTGTGTTTAAGCAAGGGGAGAGAAGTATGAGGGGATTTGGCCGAGAAGGCTAGAACTTCCTTTGAAGAGAAGGGTAATAGTAAAGCTCGTTCAATGGCAAGCCATAAGGGGGTGAATGGGGAAGACTCAGGAAGAAGCCATTTCGAGGCCTGACGTAGGGAGAATGATTTATCATATAAGCGGAAGTCAGGAAAGTTCACACCCCCGTTAGATTTTGGCTTGCGAAGAAAAGACAAGGAAATCCTGGCCTTTTTGTTTTTCCAAAGAAATTTAGAGAGACAAGAATAAATCCTTTGAAAATAACAGGCAGGAATATGAACAGGAAGCATGGAAAGAGCATAAATCAAAATAGGGGTAACCATCATCTTAATGGAATCTAATCGGCCCCACCATGAAAGAAAGAGGGGGTTCCAGGAGGAGAGTAATTTGTCAATCCGAGATAGGGCCGCAGTCATATTTAATTTAATAGAAGAGGCGATGGAATTAGAGAACCACATACCTAGATATTTGATTTGAGATCTATTCCATGCAAAGCCGGTAGAAGAAAAGGAATGTGGAAGACAGAATTTGGTAAGAGGGAGGATCTCTGTTTTATCTGAATTGATTTTATAACCAGAAACAAGGGAGAAAGAAGTAAATTCATGTAATAAAGAAGGAATACAGACTTCGGGGTCAGAAATAAAAAGTAGACTGTCATCCGCGTACGCGGAGATCTTTAAATGTTGTTCGCCATAAGAAAAACCAGATATAGAATCATTATTACGAATTGAGGATAAAAAGGGTTGAAGAGCTAAGACAAAGAGAAGGGGTGAAAGAGGGCATCCTTGACGGACTCCACGCTGAAGGGGAAAATAGGATGAGACACGGCCATTGACTAACACCGAGGCCCTGGGAGCAGAATACAATAAAGAAATAAGTGAAATTAACTTAGGACCAAAACCATGCCACTTCAAAGAAGCAAATAAAAAGGACCAGTCTACTCTATCGAATGCTTTTTCAGCATCGACAGAAATGGCAGCTAAGGAGGTGGAAAGGGAAGGAATCTTGTTTAAAACATTAAAAAAGACGAGAATTATCCGAACTTAATCTACCCTTAACAAACCTGCATTGCTCTTTACCAACCAAATGCGGCATAAGAGGGTCTAAACGTAAAGCAAGTGTTTTAGCGAATAGTTTATAATCTACATTGACCAGGGAAATCGGCCGATAGTTTTTACAGAGCATAGGATCTCGGCCTTCTTTATGTATGAGGCATATCGTGGCTTCCTGAAAAGTGCCCTCTGTCCTACCGGAGAGAAAGAATGAGTGGAAAATATCTAGGAGTCTAGGGAGTAGTAAGTTAGAAAAATGCAAATAAAATTCAACTGAAAAACCATCCGGACCGGGAGTTTTCCCTTTCTTTAAGACGCTTAAAGCAGTGGATAATTCATTGAGGGATAAGTCTGTTTCGAGATCAGAAAGATTAAGGTGAGAATTAGACGGAGTTGGAAGATTATCGAGATAAGACTGAATAAGAGAACTGGAAGGAGGAGACTCTGGGGTGTACAAATCTTTGTAAAAAAGCTTAAATTCATTGAGAATGTCCTGATCTTTATGAATAAGAGAGCCATCTGAAGAATAAATAGAGTCGATCAGAGTGCGGTCCTTACGGATTTTGAGATAGTTTGCTAGAAGTTTTCCTACTTTATTACGACCCCCGTAATAGCGAGCGCTACTACGGAGAAGTATTGAAGATGCATTGTCAGTCATAGTTTTGTTAAAGGTTAATTTGGCACGGATCAGATCCGGTAAGACTGAGTCCGCCGAAGAAGTATAAAACTTATGTTCTAAGGCTTTAATATGCGCTAGGGTACCTTTATGTTGTTGAAGAAAGCGTTTCTTTTTTTTGGAAACAAAACCTATGATAAAACCCCTCGCTGCAGCCTTGAAGGAATCCCATAATATATGAAGGGAGGAGGTTGGGTCATTATTGAGGTCAAAGAATTCATTAGCGAAAGCGATGAAAGAGGAAGAGAAAAGAGGGTCAAGAAGAAGAGAATTGTTAAAACGCCAGCGGGAGGACCTGGGCTGTGGAGGGAGTAAGTCAAGGTCAGTTATGATTTGGGCATGATCAGAGATGACAATAGGTTCAATAGAGGAAGATAACAAGTTTTGAGAGAGAGATTGAGAGAGAAAAATATAATCTAAATGAGAGAGGGAATTGTGAGGGGGAGAGAAAAAAGAGAAGTCAAGAGTATCAGGGTGAGAAAGTCTCCAAGAGTCAACAAGGTGTGATTGAGATATAGTATCAAGAAAGTGTTTATGAGTTTTATGGGGAATGAAGCGAACCTGAGATTTACGGTCAAGAAAGGGATCAACAACTTGATTGCAGTCGCCTCCTAGTATGAAGTAATCATCTCTAAACTGAACACATTTCTGCCTAATCACAGGCGAAAAGGAACAATCAGGATGAGTAGGACCATAAACATTGAATACGGTTAAAGAAATGTTATTAATTAACAGCTTAGCTAACAACCATCTTCCTTCTGCATCAGTCTCTTGCGAAATAACTTTACAATTCAACTTTTATGACATAAAATTATAACACTGTTTTTCTTATTAGAAGAAGGAGAGGATAAAACTGAACCCACCCAACCTTTTTTTAATTTTAGCGCCTCAGAGTCTGTAAGGTGGGTCTCTTGTAAAAGGCCCAAATAAGGGTTATAAGAGGCAAGATGGGATAGTATTCTCTGCCTCTTAATTGGATTAATAAAACCTTTCACATTCTAGGAAATAACTCTGAATGCAAAATCATCAACAATACATAAAGAACAATATATGCAATAATAAAAAGATGAAGTAAGAGATAAAGATAGAGATTTTCACATTCCATGAAACAACCTTGAATGGAAGAGAACAAGTTAATTTTAAGAAACATATAATAAACATCAGAGTGAAGAGAGAAATGGAGATGTAAGAAAAAAGAGTTATGAAATGACATATCAAATGCGAATTGAAAGAGAGAGAAAGGATAAGAAGGGGAGGAAAGAAGGAAAAGGAATAAGTAAGATAGAAGGAGAAGACAGTACATGTCATACAAAGAATGACGACTGAAAAACATACCTAAAAGGAAACACAGAGTAACTGGGACCGACGACGAACCACAAAGACGGCGTACCCAAACAGGGGAGACGAACCACGTTGGGGCATCAACAAGGAAGGCGAGGTTATGGAATGAATATGAAGGGGGTCCAAACGGTCTGTGAAAAAGATGAGAGTAAGAAACATAACATGAACAGTTACAACAGATAAAATCACAAAAAACATAACCTGCAAAAGAAGTGGTTAGTGAGGGTTAAAACGAATTAAACTGCATCATGGAAAATCAGCGCAATTACAAGAATAAAAGTCACGATGAGGAGGAAGGACCAGCAGTGTCCATGGTAGTCGAGGAGTGTGAATGAAGAAATTTCCTAAGATCTGCAGGATCTTCAAAAGTGGAAGTGTTATTTTTAAAAGTCACTTTGAATAAGCATGGATGGAACAAACCATATCGAGCTCCCATAGAACTTAAAGCTGGTCTAAGATCCAGAAATTCTTTCCTACATTTAGCAGTTACTGTTGAAACATCTTGAGATATGAATAATTTAGCTCCAGACCATATTAGTTGCTTCTTGAGTTTGGCCGCATTTAGAACAAGAGAAAGGTCCGTGAATTGCAAAAAAAGAAGGATCACGCTGCGAGGTTTTGAAGGAGCAGTTGTGGAAGAAAGGCGAGGGCCCAACCTATGAGCACGTTGGATATTTAAAGAAGATGAAGCAGGGAGATCCAGAAGTTTCGGAAGAAAGGAGGTGAAAAAGGTCACCGGGTTGTCTCCCTCGATACCCTCAGGAAGACCATACAGGCGTACATTATTGCGCCTGTTTCTGTTTTCAAGGTCTTCAGCAGTTTCTTCAAGAGAGCCACCTCCCTCTCCAAAGAAGACATTTTTGTAGAAGTATCTTGAAGTTCACTCACGTGCTGTTCAACTGTGGAGAGCCTGGAATCCAACGTAAACCATTTAGGGGCCGATTCCGATTCGGGCCGGAAAACGTACCGACCGACTCGGTCCGGGAATAAAGTCCGACCGACACGTACCGGCGCTGCCCGACCTGGGTAGTACGATGAAATGCATGTGAAACACGACCGACTCGTACGGAACACAAGCCGAACGACCGAACAGGACGGAAACAAGCTATCCGGCCGGAAAACCACGCGAATCGAACCGACCGACACGCACCAGGAAGGAACCCGAACGAAACGTACACGCGAACTCCGAGCCGCGTAGTATGATGCAATGCATGGAAAACCAGACCGAGTCGCACGGAGACCAAGCCGCACGATTGACACGCATAGAAAACCCAGCCGAAGCAACCCAATACACCGCGACCGACGCGTACGCCGCACAATAAACATAGCAGAAACACAGCGTGAACGACTCGGAGAAGCTGGCACGAGACAACTGCAGCGTCCTACTCGGTCAGAAGAACGTCTCCTACATGCACAAAAAATACAAATGGAAAAATACAAAAAAAGGCCCAAACAAGCAATTACAAAGTCAATAAATACAGGGGGAAAAAAACAGGGAACAAGGACACACCCCCAACTCCACCTATATAAAGGCAACAAATCCCTACCATGATTCTTTGCAAATTCAACTGACCTGCCAGCACAGAACACCAACACACAGCAACCACAGACACACTCACAGCTCATCCATCACACAAGCCACACACCATTAGCACCTCAACAAATAGCACCCTCACATACACCCAGCAAAACATATACACACACACACTCACTTGCACACACACACACACATCAATCACCACCACCACCCATCACCATGCCCCCAAAGAAGAATCATAAGTTCCTAGACAGTGAATTGGAAGTCCTGGTAGATGAGATCCTCAGGGTAGAGCCACACTTGTTTGGCACATTGGTCCAACAGACCCCCATGTCGCAGAAAACCAAGATGTGGGAGAGGATCGTCGACAGGGTCAATGCACAATCACCATGTTTGCACACAAAGGAAGACATCCAGAACAGGTGGTATGATGTGCGCAGGAGGGTCAGGGACCTACTAAAGAAGGATTACATTGTGAGCCAGCGCACCGGCAGTGGCCCTCCTGCCAAACCACTATACCTCAGGCCCTGGGAGGAGAAGGTGCGGGCCATCCTACCAACAGTGAGCGTATATGGACTAACAAACATCCCAGAGCCTGGTGAGTACACAACTAATATACACAATATTGTGTGGCAATACACACACATCACTGTCAAGGGGATAGTCAAACCATGCACCCTTAGCAAATCCACAGCAACCAGAAGATAATCATACCAAGATGACTATGTTAGTCAGAGAAACACAATACCTGCCATCTCATAGTGATATGTAACAGTGTCATGACAGGTACAAACATAACAATAAATAGAGCAAGCCAGTGGCACAAATATAACAAACAAACAGTCACATATGTTGCCACCACCAGAACACCACCTCACAGGGAAGCTCACTGAAAGGAAGGAATTCTGGGTATGCTGGTGAAGTCAGTGTAGGCAATAGCATGATGGGAGTTGTAGTCACAGATATTGATCAGCCTCATAATTGGCCCATCAACACCACTCTCAACCATTCACACATCACAGGGAGTAGAAAAGGACTGACAAGATGGCTGACACTGGATACTGCTGTGGGGAGCACAAGGCCCTGCTGGGAACTGGCCACCAACAAACAACAGGAACACACTGTCAGCCATCTTGCCATTGCTGTCACACTCACACACAGTGAAGTCCACTCAAAAGGAAGGAAGTATGGGCATGCTGGGAAGGGGGGTGTAGGCAATAGCATGATGGGAGTTGTAGTCACAGATATTGGTCAGCCTCACAATTGGCCCATCAACACCACTCTGAACCCTGCAATGGAAGCACGTTCCATGGTGGGATATCTGGCTGGGTGGGAAGGATGACTGACAGCTCTGACCATAGTTACAAGCAGCTCATCCCACATACCCCTTAACACAAACTCCACACAACTCACCTGGGAGAATGCAATGCCTCACACTGTAATTTAACATCCCACAAAGAACCACCACACTGAGTTATGCTGTGTGAAGCACAGGGACACTTTTGGGACTTGTAGCCAAACAAACGCCAGGACAACCCTGTCAGCCATCCTGCCAGCACAGGCACACTACCCCACAGGGAAGCAGAGTCAAAAGGAAGGAAGTATGGGCATGCTGGGAAGGGGGTGTAGGCAATAGCATGATGGGAGTGGTAGTCACAGCTCAACATCCCCCACCCACATGGCCCAGCAAGCCAGCACTGAAGCATGCACACTTCACAGGGAGTGAAAAGCCACTTCAAAGATGTCTGACACTGGCCTCAGCTGTGGGGAGCCCAAGGCCATGCTGGGAACTGTGCACCAACAAACAACAGGACCACACTGTCAGCCATCTTGCCATTGCTGTCACACACACACACAGTGAAGTCCACTCAAAAGGAAGGAAGAATGGGCATGCTGGGAAGGGGGGTGTAGGCAATAGTATGATGGGAGTTGCAGTTACAGACATTGGTCACCCTCACAATTGGCCCATCAACACCACTATGAACCATGCTCACATCACAGGGAGTGGAAAACTACTGACAAGATGGCTGAAACTGTGTACTGTTGTAGGGAGCACAAGGCCCTGCTGGGAACTGGGCACCAACAAACAACAGGACCACACTGTCAGCCATCTTGCCATTGCTGTCACACTCACACACAGTGAACTCCACTCAAAAGGAAGGAAGTATGGGCATGCTGGGAAGGGGGTGTAGGCAATAGCATGATGGGAGTTGTAGTCACAGACATTGGTCACCCTCACAATTGGCCCATCAACACCACTCAGAACCATGCTCACATCACAGGGAGTGGAAAACAACTGACAAGATGGCGGACACTGGGGACTGCTGTGGGGAGCACAAGGCCCTGCTGGGAACTGTGCACCAACCAACAGCAGGACACCACTGACTGACATCCTGAAAGCCAAATTGCACTCCCTGCAATGGAAGCACGTTCCATGGTGGGATATCTGGCTGGGTGGGAAGGATGACTGACAGCTCTGACCATAGTTACAAGCAGCTTCTCCCACACACCCCTTAACACAAACTCCACACAACTCACCTGGGAGAATGCAATGCCTCACACTTCAATTTAATATCCCACAAAGAACCACCACACTGGGTTATGCTGTGTGAAGCACAGGGACACTTTTGGGACTTGTAGCCAAACAAATGCCAGGACAACACCGTCAGCCATCCTGGCAGTACAGGCACACTACCCCACAGGGAAGCAGAGTCAAAAGGAAGGAAGTATGGGCATGCTGGGTAGGGGGGTGTAGGCAATAGCATGATGGGAGTTGTAGTCACAGATATTGCTCACCCTCACAATTGGCCCATCAACACCACTCTGAACAATGCTCACATCACAGGGAGTGGAAAACAACTGACAAGATGGCTGACAATGGTGCTCTGTTGTGGGGAGTACCAGGCCCTGCTGGGCCCCAACTAACAGCAGGACACCACTGACTGACATCCTGAGAGTCAACCTGAACCCACTGCAAGGGTGGCATGCTTCATGGTGGGATAACTTGGCTGGGTGGAGAAGGAGGGCCGGATGTCCACCAAATACAACCAATGCTGTCCATGCACACACCTCAACATTCACATTTAAATGCCTCAGGTTTGCAGGACAATGTGCTACACCAATATCAACCTCTTACTGTGACAACTTAGGTCAATGCAATGTACAGGGCTGCATCCAGAGGTACAGTCACAACTGTCAGGTGTGTGAACCATTGATGCCTGTAGAAACATAACATACATTGTGTGTCTCTTCCAAAAACAGGTGATGATGGGGACACAGTAGCAGACGATGAGGAGTCCCAGTCCCAGGCTCCAGGGGACACTGAGCTCACCGGTGTGGAACAGCCTCTGCCCTCCTCGGATGGCAAAGACCTACCTGGCACCTCCGGTGTGAGTCGTCAGGCAGCACCAGCAGGACCAACATCTGCACCCCCTGCACCCACTCCTCCAACAACTGCCAACACACAGACCACCCCCACCGACACGGACAGACCAAGGACCACCAATGACAGCCGCACAGGGACCCTGGCCCAACGTCGAGCTACGGACAACGACCCCAGTAACAACCCCCAAGGGGGCCCAGGGACACCTGTGCGTGCCACCGCAGGTCCCGCATGTGTCGCCAGGGGTGGTGGGAGGGGTGGTAGACATAGGTCGCTGTTTGCAGAGGGGTCTGGACTGCATGATGACCCACAACTGGTACGCATTGCTGATTCGTACCAGAATAGCACTGGACAGGTCACCCAGTTAGTGGGGATCCTCAAGGACATTCAACAGCAGCAGGCTGCCCATCATGCCCGCTTGGACTCACACATGTCCCGTGTGGAGACACACATGGCCTGTGTGGAGACACACATGTCTGGCATGGAGTCCAAGTGGGACACATTGCAAGAACTGACAGCGGTGCATAGGGACATATTGACATGCCTCCGCCAGATTAGCACCAACATGGCCACACCTCCCTGTGTGCCCACAACATCTGGTGCTGCAACACCTGCAACTGCCACAGGGAGGGAGGAGGACTCTGGCGGAGAGTCCCCTGCACCGCAGCAGCCTGCACGTGAGGGTCCCCCCAAAGAAGAGGGGTCGTCCGAGGAAGGAAAACTGAGAGGTTGATGGCCATGTACATCCCCCAGGAAGCCAACACCTGTTCTGGAAATTCTCCTTTGTGTGCAAACTGTTCACCCTGTCGAATGCAACACAACTCACCCACATGACATGGGGAGTTCAAGTTGGACCAATGTATCAGATCACTGTTGACTTTACCCTGGACATTTCTGCTACCAAGACTTCCAACTCACCTGGGAACTTTGGATCACAATCCCAATGTACAGCACCCACCATCCTGTGCACTAACCTCACACATGTATGTAATAAACTCACCAATACACCATACTTGCCTCTGTTGTGATTCCAACGTTGTTATCGTCACGGAGATGATGATCTGCTAAATGACACTGTGCATGCTAACTGCCACAGCAAGTTCAACACCGTCATGTGACTCATGGCGACGTGACACATATGAGGGAGACACACCACTAGGGCTACAGAACACATAGACACCAGGGCCATCGGACTCATCGCCTACACTGATGTTGCCAGGAAATATTGTGGAATGCACAGACACCACACCTATTCAGAGTCTGTGTTAACTAGCCCACAGGTGCAGTAAGCAAATGTCATTCAGAAGTGTGACCACAGACAACGCACATCCCAAAGTGAAGCACAGGTTTATTACACATTTGCAACATGTTGTTTCCACTACAGATGCAAGGTAATCCCACGTGGCAGTGGCCACACAGCCAACAAGTGTAGAAGAAAGAAAGTCCAGGGGTGTGGGGCACATCACCTGTAGGGAAACGACTGCTTCCACCCTGGAAGTTGAATCATGGTGTCGGGGGATCCGAGTTGACCAAACAACTCTGAGAGCGCCCTGTGAAGGACAGACATGACACACAGTCAAAAGCACTGAAGAACAGGACAGAACTGCAATACTCATGCACAATACATGTCACAAGATACCTACACAAAAACAAGTTAGCATGTCAACACTGTTGGGGAGTACAGACTACCTGTAAGGACACATCGCTGCACACATCCAGTCAAGTAGCACATGGCCACACTCAAACAGCAACAGAGCACCACCAACACATATCATGCAAACTCAAATCATTGACATGACATCTCTGGATACTCACATTCAGCTGAAGAAGCTGGTGATGAGCTGTGTGCGGACATCACCATCATCATCATCATCATCACTGGCATCGTGGCCCAGGCCAGGATCCTCCACAGGTGGCGGATATTGGTCATCGTCATCCAGGATGAGAGGCAATTCCTTCCGCACTGCCAGGTTGTGTAGCATGCAGCAGACGATGACAATCTTGCACACCTTTGCTGGGGCATATGGGAGGGCCCCTCCTGTCTTGTCCAGGCAGCGGAAGCGGCTCTTCAGGAGACCAAATGTCCGCTCGATCACTCTCCTGGTCCGACCATGTGCCTCATTGTAGCGCATCTGGGCTGGTGTCACAGGGTTCCTGAGGGGTGTCAGCAACCACGGCATGTTGGGGTATCCGGAGTCACCTACAGACAGACAATTTCACATTAGCTGAGTTGGAAAAGAGTGCGGAACACAACATAGCAGAACACACACAATGGTACAAAGTCAGTACACACCGACAAGCCAGGCACGCTGGTTCCGCATCTGTGACATCATCCTCGGGATGCGACTACTCCTCATCACGAAGGCATCGTGTGCCGAACCAGGGAAACGTGCACACACATGTGAGATGCTCATATCTGCAAGACATACCACCAGAGCATTGATCGAGTGATAATGCTTACAGTTCCTGTATGCCTGCTCCTGTGCCTGTGGTGGTACCAAAGCCACATGTTTCCCATCAATGGAGCCAATGACATGTGGAATCCTCCCCAGGGCATAGAAGTCAATCTTGACGTCAGTGAGTTGGTGACGTTTAGGGAAATAGATGTACTGGTTCAGACATCTCAACATTGCCTCCAAAATATCGCGTAGCACACGGCTGAACATAGTCTGTGACATCCCACCAGCAGTCGCCACAGTGTGTTGAAAGGTACCGGTGGCAAAGAAGTGTAGGGCTGCCATCACCTTCACCTTGGGGGTCAGCGCTGTAGGGTACGGCCAGCCAGGTTGCAAATGTGGTGCCAAGCGCACTGCCAAATCCTCAATCAGCTGCCTGGTGAAGCGGTACCGACGGATGCAGTCACGTTCCACCATCGTTGCAAGGTCAGGGAATGGTCTATGGACAGCTGGTGCCCTGCAGTGCATAGGTGAGGAAAGAAATATTGTCAGTCACCCCTCATATGTGGCATAGACCAGACTCAATATCACATGATACAACATTACGAGACACAAGTACATGATGTGTGTGCCGTTCCGTAAGGACATGTATGGCACCGAAATGGACAACATCTAACATCACAGTTCAACATGTGTCCTCAACAAGTCCCAGGTTGTGCTATGGGATATCATTAGGCTGTGTCACAGTACCCATGTACTGCTGTCACGTTCCAAACACACACCACAGTTACATGTGAGGACAGATGTGCCCCAGGCATCACAGCTCATTGACAGGTAGATTCCCAGGGACCCTGTATTGCCACATGGACACTGGCATGACATTGTGCATCATGAATACACCACAGCAAAACAACCATGACCCCCACAGGTAGTGTTCCCTGTTGCCTCGGCAGGACAGACATGGACGTCTGTGACACACACATGCACAACATCAAAGGCCATGCACAAACAACGTGGATGTGGAGACTGTCTCCCATTGTGCACATGGAATCAGAGACATTGTATACACAACATGCACACAGACTGTGGAGGGCCATCACTATTGTGGCAATGGGTCACCCTGTGACGTACATACCATCCCACATGGGACTCAGGGGGTATGTGACATGACATACACATACACAACCATGAAATGTGACCATGCCACATGCTCCGAAATGAACAGTTGCACATCACAGTGGTCATGTGCACAACACACAAAGGAACCTGTCCCCATTAACACGTGCACAGCCTGGGAGTGGCTGCCCCCAATTGCCACCCCAAAAACCACATGTTGACCCCCATACACAGAAAAGGTAATGCAGCCTTACATGCCTTAGGATACAGGTTGGACAGGCTGTGGTGTTGTAGGTGTGCCCCTGAGTCCCTGGCAAGTATATGTTACTGGCATACGTTCACCAGTGACAAGCATGGTGACATATGCGAGAGACCTGTACAGGGAAGCGTCGTACAGCAATGGACCGATCGGTGTGCACGCACTGGCCATTGAATCTGTCATGTGCGGGTACGCGTTGTACAGCAATGGACCGATCGGTGTGCATGCACTGGCCATTGAATCTGTCATGTGCGGGTACGCGTTGTACCCGGAATACGCGTTGTACAGCAATGGACCGATCAGTGTGCACGCACTGGCCATTGAATCTGTCATGTGCGGGTACGCGTTGTACAGCAATGGACCGATCGGTGTGCACGCACTGGCCATTGAATCTGTCATGTGCGGGTACGCGTTGTACAGCAATGGACCGATCATCTGTCATGTGCGGGTATGCGTTGTACCCGGAATACGCGTTGTACAGCAATGGACCGATCGGTGTGCACGCACTGGCCATTGAATCTGTCATGTGCGGGTACGCGTTGTACCCGGAATATGCGTTGTACAGCAATGAACCGATCGGTGTGCACGCACTGGCCATTGAATCTGTCATGTGCGGGTACGCGTTGTACCCGGAATACGCGTTGTACAGCAATGGACCGATCGGTGTGCACGCACTGGCCATTGAATCTGTCATGTGCGGGTACGCGTTGTACCCGGAATACGCGTTGTACAGCAATGGACCGATCGGTGTGCACGCACTGGCCATTGAATCTGTCATGTGCGGGTACGCGTTGTACCCGGAATACGCGTTGTACAGCAATGGACCGATCGGTGCGCACGCATTGGCTATGGCCTGGCATGGCAACGGACGCGTTTTCAAATGTTTAACGAGTCTGATGCTGTGAATTCAGTTGGCCACCCACAACAATGTTGCAAATTCATGGGTGTCATGAAGTTGAACTTTTGAAGGATGCTGTGGGCGTGTGTAAGTGGTGCAATTCCATGGATTGGCCAGATTCAAAAGATGCAAACGACTTGGACCTCTCACTTTGGACACATGGGACAGTATCTGCCTCAGCAGCACACATATAATGCTGGCTGTTCCCCTGAGAGCTCACTTGCCTGCACTACATGCTCCAGGACGACATCTGCCACCACCACTGCTGCTGTCTCTGCACCCTCTGGAACCTGCAATGGCACGTACTGTGGAGAGAGCCCCAGCCTTCAGCACTGAGGAGAACCAGGCCCTGCTGGACAGCCTCCTTCCACAGTACAGCAAGCTGTATGGGAAAGCAGGGGAGCAGGTGAGTGTGCTGTCCACTGCCTTACAAATGTGCATGTTGTCTGACTAGCCAGACTTACAGTCTGCACGCCACTGGCTAGCAGGCTCACTGAGTAGTTGTCACCTCCCAAAGTGTGTAGTTACATGCACTGAACAGGTATAGTGCAGTAACAGTGCATTTAAACAAGGTTTGACTTCCCAGGCAATGATACCATGTAGTAACTGCTGGCAAACTGCTCATAGCCATCCTTGCACTGCCCGTGTACATCATGTGCCCCTGTGATTGAGACATGAATATCCAAATGTGTGATGCACGGATTTCTTGCATGTGTAGTAATGGCCTTTACACTTTGTCATCCTCACAGGTTGATGCCCACCAGAAGCAGGAAATATGGCTGGACATCGCCCGGGCAGTAAGGTCTGTGGGGGTCTACAAGCGCCGGATCCGCAACTGGCAGAAGAGGTGGCAGGACCTTCGGGGCTGGACCCGGAGGATCGCAAGGGTCCAGCTGAAGCTGTCGCCTCCTCGCAGGAGGGGCGGACACCGGACCCTGACCCCCCACATGCTCAGGATCCTGGCGGTGGTCTTCCCTGATCTGGATGGGCAGCTGAAGGGCAGACAGCAGCAAGGAGGGGGTGAGTCCATGACTGCACTGTGAGCTTTGTCTGACATGCTATGTGCCCTCCTCTGGCCTGTTTAAACTCCAACAGTACATCAGTGATGTGGTCCAGGACCCATGTCCCTCAATTGTGCACTGCCCACTCCTCATCTGATACCCAGGTGTGGCCCTTACAGTCAGGAAATTGTGTCACTTGGGTACTGTGTCCTTGCATTTTGCTTAGCTCAAGGTGGGGGGCAGCATTTGTTCACGTAACTCTGTGGTGGGCTTCATGGGTGGGTCCATTGCTTACACAATGCCTGAGTTCTGACATGTAATCTGCGTGTTACTTTGATATGTGGTTCAATTGCTGATCTGATTCACCACATGTGCCTGGGGTATTTGGCACACACCCATGCTGCGGGTGGGAACAATGTCTGGGCCTCAGGAGTATGTATATCAAGTGTGTCACACATGCTTAGCCACCTGCCTACTGTCCTGGGCTCATCCCTCTTTCACGTGGAGCAGGACAGTCATGCCTACTCCAGGCCATGCAATACACTCTGTACTCCCACTCCCGTGTATCAGCTGACACGTTGTGCTCAGTGAAATGTTCCCTCAGGTGTCTGCCTCTGTGTCATTGTGCTGTGGCTTCGTTGTCTGGACTACTGGGGTGTTTATCGGTTAGGGCTCAGCATGCCACCCGAGATGTGACCATAGGAGACGATACTTGTGTGACATATAGGTGTTTGACCACTTGACCGTGCATACTGGGGTGTGCGACTGTGTAGTTCAGGCAGCTGTTTCCCATTCACAGCAGATTGTGAGGTGCTCAGGTTCCGAGGGTTGTGTTTCATGTCTCCCATATGTCCAATTGGTATGACGTGGACAAATGAGAGTTCAGATGATGTGGTTTGTGGGGGATGGACATGTGCACTTGTCAGCTACTGGACTTGCATTCCCCATGACCTAGAATTGTGACACAGTGCAGACTGTTGTTGTATGGCAGCCCTGCCCATGTGACTGGAGACAGTGATGTATGACTTTGCAGGCATGCCTGTGCCATGGCATTAAACTTCCTAACAGTGATCCTGCAGGGGAGTGACATGTGCTACATGCACCCCATTGTGGCATTGACTAGCAGGACATGGGTGCATCATGGTGTCTGGTGCTGGTATGCATCACATGCATTTCAAATATAGACTCTGGCCATCCTTTTATCCGGACACCTGTACTGACTCAGTGGCAAGAGTTGTGATGTGTGCATGTTCACATACTTCACCGTGTCCTCTGCACTGTCCAACTACTGTGTAGGTGGTGCATGTGTCCACACTGGGGTATTGCCATCCGACAGACACCAGACCGATGGGTGCCAGGCCAGGAGGGATGTGAGTGCCATGGTTGACCATCAGACTGACAATTGGCATCTCCTACTCTGTTTGGGCACTTTTGGCAATGTTCAACTAAGGATGCCAGGGCTTGCTCTGTAATGTGCTGTACTTACTGTGGTTTTGTGCGGTTAGTGCAGGTGACTGATGTCTGTCTGTCTCCCTAATTGTTTGCAGATACATCCACAGCCACAGGAGGGGACAGCTCCACAGACCAGGAGGAGCCACAGAGCCAGACTGGGTCAAAAGCAGAGGAGTGGTCGGAGGGACCCAGTGGCACGGAGGGCGAGGGGAGCCACACCGAGGAGTCCTCAGCACCATCCACCTCAGCTGAGGACCACAGCAGCTCGGAGGATGACACCCTTGTGGAGGCGGGTGTCAGCAGCCACCACACCCCAGCTACTATTGCTGTCCCCGCCACCACCACCACCACCGCCCTCCCATTCCAGAGGTCCGTGGAGGCTCCCGTGTTCGGGAGCATGTCTCCTTTGTGCCAGGCACCGCAGCCCCTGCCCCTGTGTCCCCTGCTACCCTGAGTGAGGAGTCTGTGTACCTACTTCGCCAGCTCCATGTAGGGCAGACAGCAATGCTGAGTGTCCTCCATGCCCACACCACTCTGTTGACTCAGCTGGTGTCGTTCATGGAGGGCATCTCATCGGGCATGTCTGCCCTACAGAGGAGCAATAGGTCCATGGACACCTCCCTGACGGCAACAGTGTCCCTCCTCCAACAGTCCCTCACCCCTCCTACCTCTGCCCCATCCACACTTCCTGGCACCCTACCTGTCCCAAGCACATGCACACCTGCACATTCACCCAAACACACAGACACGAGCAGCACAGACACACCCACTACAAAAACAAGATGTGCACGCAGGCATCCTCAGGGGACTGATACCACACCCACAGGGGAAGGGATACATACACACACACAGGCATCCACAGTCACTCTGCAGTCCTCCGATACCGCTCCCTCCAAGGCCCCTTCCCTTGCCTCACCTGCAACCCCACCTACACAGCAGCTCTTCCTCTGTGACCTCGGCCTCTTCCCCTCCAATCCAGCTGATCCAGCATACAGGGGGAAGAGGAAGTTCACCCACACAGAGGGGAGTGCCCCTCACCCCCGGACACCCTCCCCCAGGCGCAGACAGACTGAGGCCCCCATCCGCAAGTCCCCCCAGACCCGGAAGAGCAAGACCCCGCCACCACCCTGCAGCTCAACCACCAAGTCTCCTTCCTCCATCCCTCAGGCCCCCACTCCACAGGTTCCCCCACCACACCCTGCCCCAGCTTCCCCCACACACAGATACACCATCCCCAGAAAGATCCGGCCTTCTCCCCCTACCACTTGCTCTTCCAGCACCACACCCCCGGTGCGCTTGTTTGTGCCACTGGTGTGGAGAGCGTGTCCTCCCCCTCTGTCCTGCCCACCTTACCTGAACCCCATTCTACTCCCCTGGGGATAGGCACTGCAGTGGAGTCCACTACCACCCTGTCTGACTTGGGCACTGCAGTGGGGAACCTGTCCACTCCATCTGCACGGCCCACTGCAGTCGTGCCGGCACCCACACCATCTGACTCATGCCCCCCAGCTGCGCTGGCACACACCATGTCAGACGCCTCCACTACAGTTGTCAGTGACTCTCCAGCACCCACTACCCCTTCCCTGCCTCCTTCTGGTGAGCCCTGATCCTGTCCCTGCGGTGCCTGGCCTGCCCCCCGTATGCCCCTCCGAGGGGAATGTCCCTGCTCCATATCAGTGCAGGCATGCAAAGGGTGACATCTGGCACTGTCACCCTGTTTGGACTATTGTTAAGGACTGGCCATTGGCCTTTGTTATATTTCTGGACTTTCACTTCTATACACAAAAATGCTGAATAAAGCTACTTTCTGTTCTCTAGTGGTTTTGCTTCTGATGTACATGATGTTGATGATGCTAACCGTGCCCTTGCTGCACTGATGGTGATTTTTGATATCAGGGAAATGAAGTGTTACTGTGCAGGACCCCATGTGGTCCAGGGAGAATGTGTCCTAACCTGGTGTGTATCCATGTCATCCTTTGCAGCAATAAGAGGGTGTCATGTTTTCAATATTTGGCAATGGGATTTCCTACATTTATTTGCAATATCACATCTGTGGCTTACACCCCTGCACATCTGTTGTGCTTGCCATTGTTCAATTTGTCTATTTCCCTGACCGTGTGACCATCTCCACTGGACATGCAAGTTTGGGCATCAATGGGGAAGGACTCATCTGTGTGATCAGTGCAACTTGCTATACATGTGTGTTGGATCTGTGCAGATGAGTGTCGGTGACACTGCCATGACCAGGCTGATGTGACGAGGGCCTTCATTTTGTGCTAATTGATGACTGAGTGACCAAGTGTACTGCTGATATGATAGAGCCCTGCAGAGACAACGTATGGCACAGCTTTCCTTACACAGGAGTGGAGTGCCCTCATGGCAGTGTGTAATTCTGTGACATTGCCTGAGCCCAAGGTGTGTGTTGTGTGAGCATGTCTGTGTGTGTTCACTTCCGTTTTGCAACACAGGCTGGGATCCCTAGTGATGTTCCTGTTTGTGATGCTTGCTGAGTTGACCTATGTTCCACCATAATCTTCGCCCTGGGTTCTCTGGGATGTGGGTGCATGGCACATTACTGGTCATCAGGGTGTCATCCATAGGTGTGTTTGCTGTCAGGGCTGAGTTTGTGGGCAAACGCAGATGAGACACAGTCAGGATTCCCCTTTGCACTTGTTGGTTACACAAGTCATGTAATTTCCAGTTTGTGTTAGCTTTCAGTGATTGTGACACATTGTGTGTGTGACTGCTGCCACTCCTCTGGGTCAGAGCTGCAATGTTGGAAGTTGTCTATGTGTGTTCTTTGTGGGTGACCTTGACTTTTTCATTGGTGTGTGACTGTGTCCGGGATCACATTGATTGCGGTGGATTTCACATCATGCCCATGTACAGCGTACTGTGCAGTGTGTCAGACATTCACGAGTCTTGTAGACTGGCCATGTGTGATGGGTTTCTGCACCTTAGTTCCCAACACCACCCCTGGGATTGTCATGGGTGCATGTGCAATGTCACCAGTCCATGTGAGCTTCACTGCTGCACATTGTTGGAGATCAAGGTGTGTGGTGTTGAGTGTGTGCAAATGAGAGTTGTTGCACGGCTAGACCCCTGCCTCCATGTTGGTCTTGGCTGACAGGCCGTGCTGATTGATTTGTGCTTGTGTAGGTGTGATTGTAGTTTGTTGCTCAGGACACATGACTGTGGTTCACAGTGTGAACGACATCTAGCTTTGTCATCACAGTGGGATCATCATGCAGGCCACGGTCACCACGATGTGGGGTCCCTGGGGGTAGTGCTGTGGTGGGTCTGTCTCTTGCTGTGTTATTTGCTGGTCCTACAAGCTTGTGTGACATGTGTAATTTGGGCTCCCTCTCATCTAACAATGCCTGTTTGCCCACATAGGGGGATCCGATCCATGAGTGACTTTTGTGTGGCACTGTATACACATCTGTGTAATTGTGATTCAGGCCTCCTCATGTGTTGTGTGGTTGCCTGGGGACACTGGCACACCCCCCATCACCTGTTGTGTTTGATCTGCAGTGTGAGGCTGCCTGTTTGTGTTTGTGCATCTGCACCACTGCATTGGCATGTCTTTAGTGTGCCATTGGCTGTATGTTGTTTGTTGGCTTTCCCCTGCTGTCCCTGGGACTCCTAGGTCATCAGTCAGCACAATGATCATGGTTTGTATGTCCCATTGCTGCCATGGTATGGTATTTGTTCACCTGACATCTACAGTCTCCAAAGGATATCTACATTTGTGTGTCCATTGGTGCAGATATGTGGGGCTGCATTGTGATGGTCACTTCTGTCATTGTGTTATTGAGGGATGTTGACAATGTCAGCCCCCATGGGTGATGTTTGTCTGCACATGGCCAAAGGTATATCTTATTTGCACTGCACTGTTTGCCTCACCCAATGTGTGTTGCTATGGGACACAAGCACTACTATGCCACAGATGTGTTTGTTGTTCTGTGACCAGGAATCATCCATGCAGTTTGGCATTTGCAGCTTTTACCATTACTACACTTACCTTTTGGTCACTGTGGTGATGGGTGTTTAGACCCCATTGCCACAATGTTCAGAATGTGCTTCAGCTATGGACCCCAGACTTCCCATTTGGTCACTGTGGTGATGGGTGTTTAGACCCCATTGCCACACTGTTCAATTGGGCTTCAGCTATGGACCCCAGACTTACCTTTTGGTCACTGTGGTGATGGGTGTTTAGAACCCATTGCCACAATGTTCAGAATGTGCTTCAGCTATGGACCCCAGACTTCCCATTTCGACACTGTGGTGATGGGTGTTTAGACCCCATTGCCACACTGTTCAATTGGGCTTCAGCTATGGACCCCAGACTTACCTTTTGGTCACTGTGGTGATGGGTGTTTAGACCCCATTGCCACAATGTTCAGAATGTGCTTCAGCTATGGACCCCAGACTTCCCATTTGGTCACTGTGGTGATGGGTGTTTAGACCCCATTGCCACACTGTTCAATTGGGCTTCAGCTATGGACCCCAGACTTACCTTTTGGTCACTGTGGTGATGGGTGTTTAGACCCCATTGCCACAATGTTCAGAATGTGCTTCAGCTATGGACCCCAGACTTCCCATTTGGTCACTGTAGTGATGGGTGTTTAGACCCCATTGCCACACTGTTCAATTGGGCTTCAGCTATGGACCCCAGACTTACCTTTTGGTCACTGTGGTGATGGGTGTTTAGACCCCATTGCCACAATGTTCAGAATGTGCTTCAGCTATGGACCCCAGACTTCCCATTTGGTCATTATGGTGATGGGTGTTTAGACCCCATTGCCACACTGTTCAATTGGGCTTCAGCTATGGACCCCAGACTTACATTTTGGTCACTGTGATGATGGGGTGTTATACCCCATTGCCACAGTGGTCATGGTCTGCTTGCATTGTGGAGGCCACACAAATTTATGTGTGACACATGTGATTGGGGGTCACATTGTATGCTCAATGACATGTTCAGTGTTGTGGGCATTTGACACAGACTACACACGCTTGTCATGGTGTTGGTGGGATGTATTTCCAGGCATTCCTTATGTTGGAGTATGCTGGTTGTGTCATGCATTTCCCGTCCTATGTTTAGGGGTGGTGGTAGTGGTAGGCACCAGCCCCTATGAGTGGGGATGGTAGTAGTGACAGGCATCCAGCCCCCCTGAGTAAGGGTGGTGGTAGTGGTAGGCATCCAGCCCCCATGAGTAGGGGTGGTGTTAGTGGTAGGCATCCAGGCCCCCTGAGTAGGGGTGGTGTTAGTGGTAGGCATCCAGGCCCCCTGAGTAGGGGTGGTGGTAGTGGTAGGCATCCAGCCCCCTGAGTAGGGGTGGTGGTAGTGGTAGGCATCCAGCCCCCTATGAGTGGGGATGGTAGTAGTGACAGGCATCCAGCCCCCTATGAGTGGGGATGGTAGTAGTGACAGGCATCCAGCCCCCCCTGAGTAGGGGTGGTGGTAGTGGTAGGCATCCAGCCCCCCATGAGTAGGGGTGGTGGTAGGCATCCAGCCCCCCATGAGTAGGGGTGGTGTTAGTGGTAGGCATCCAGGCCCCCCTGAGTAGGGGTGGTGGTAGGGGTAGGCATCCAGCCCCCATGAGTAGGGGTGGTGTTAGTGGTAGGCATCCAGGCCCCCCTGAGTAGGGGTGGTGGTGGTGGTAGGCATCCAGGCCCCCCTGAGTAGGGGTGGTGGTAGTGGTAGGCATCCAGCCCCCCATGAGTAGGGGTGGTGTTAGTGGTAGGCATCCAGGCCCCCCTGAGTAGGGGTGGTGGTGGTGGTAGGCATCCAGGCCCCCCTGAGTAGGGGTGGTGGTAGTGGTAGGCATTCAGCCCCCCATGAGTAAGGGTGGTGTTAGTGTTAGGCATCCAGGCCCCCCTGAGTAGGGGTGGTGGTGGTAGGCATCCAGGCCCCCCTGAGTAGGGGTGGTGGTAGTGGTAGGCATCCAGGCCCCCCTGAGTAGGGGTGGTGGTGGTGGTAGGCATCCAGGCCCCCCTGAGTAGGGGTGGTGGTAGTGGTAGGCATCCAGCCCCCCCTGAGTAGGGGTGGTGGTAGTGGTAGGCATCCAGCCCCCTATGAGTGGGGATGGTAATAGTGGCAGGCATCCAGCCCCCTATGAGTGGGGACGGTAGTAGTGACAGGCATCCAGCCCCCCTGAGTAGGGGTGGTGGTAGTGGTAGGCATCCAGGCCCCCTGAGTAGGGGTGGTGGTAGTGGTAGGCATCCAGCCCCCATGAGTAGGGGTGGTGTTAGTGGTAGGCATCCAGGCCCCCTGAGTAGGGGTGGTGGTAGTGGTAGGCATCCAGGCCCCCATGAGTAGGGGTGGTGTTAGTGGTAGGCATCCATCCCCCTATGAGTGGGGATGGTAGTAGTGACAGGCATCCAGGCCCACATGAGTAGGGGTGGTGGTAGTGGTAGGCATCCAGCCCCCCATGAGTAGGGGTGGTGTTAGTGGTAGACATCCAGGCCCCCCTGAGTAGGGGTGGTGGTGGTGGTAGGCATCCAGGCCCCCTGCGTAGGGGTGGTGTTAGTGGTAGGCATCCAGGCCCCCTGAGTAGGGGTGGTGGTGGTGGTAGGCATCCAGCCCCCCTGAGTAGGGGTGGTGGTAGTGGTAGGCATCCAGGCCCCCTGAGTAGGGGTGGTGGTAGTGGTAGGCATCCAGGCCCCCTGAGTAGGGGTGGTGTTAGTGGTAGGCATCCAGGCCCCCTGAGTAGGGGTGGTGGTATTGGTAGGCATCCATCCCCCTATGGGTGTGTATGGCATTGGTGGTAGCCATCCCGCCCCTATGGTTCTGCTGTTGCTGGTGTACGTCATTTCTGCATCCCTATGTGTGTGTGACATATGTTGGGTACGTGTGGTTTGTTTGTGTAGTGGGTGTTTGACTTACCGTCTTCGCCGTACGCGTCCGTACTGGTCCTGGTAATAGATGTAGAGTATTGGTAGGACCTGCGCGATGGGATTCATGGTTTGTTCGTCTCGTTCAGGTTTCTCGTGGCTTCGACTCGTACTCGTCGCTGGCTTGTTCGTCTCGTAGCCGTGGATCGTCTTGTGGCGCGAATCGGAGCTTATGTGCAGCTCTCCCGGATGCTCTGACGTGCCGGACGTAGCGACGGGTTGGGCGCGTACGGAATGCGCATCGTACTAGTCCGGCCGGAAGGTGCTGTGTATTTGCTTCCGTGCGACTCGATTGGACGTTTACGGATCCGGCTCGGGCGGGGAACAGGAGCTGTAATGGGTGAGTACGGCTCGCTCGGAATCTGGGCTGTTATGCGCATCGTAGTTGTTCGTTCGGACGGCTGTTCGAATCGGTCGGGAAACACGCGTTCGGCTTGGTTTTTTTCAGGACGAATACTGTTAGGTGCGCTTCCGGCCGAGATCGGAATCGACCCCTTAGTGTCCAGAACCTGAAGGCGTGAGTTGGTTTCCTCTATAAATGGGCGTAAGGCACGTATTTCTTCAAGAATTATGTCCAACGACACAGGAGAAGTAGGTTTAGGCGGAGAGGGGGGGTCCTGTTTAAGTCTTTTATTAGCAGAGGCAGGTGAATTCAGCTTTGACGGCACAATGGAAGCAGAAGCTGCTCTAGAGGAGTTAGAGTGAGCCATATCAGGAGGATTATGCAAGTCCCCCATAGAGGGTGTCAAAGGAGCAGAGTGCGTCGCAGACAGTCCAGTAGTAGATTTTTTGCTCGAGTGTAGTAGCTGTTTAGATCTGCCCATTAAACCAAGAGAAGAATAGAAGCAACGATGAGGGAGTAAATAAATAGTAAATACTCCTGTTGATATGAGAAATGAAAAAATAAAATAACTCGCGGCGTGAAGCAAAAAAGGAAGCTGGAGCAAGAATCAAAAATTAAGATACGTAGGAAGTATGTATCTATGAGCAAACACAGTACCTTATAAATGAAGCATGGCTGACAGGAAAGCTCCCGTCAGAAGTGAAGACAAAATGGCGGCCGGAATGCAGGAGAAGTATTGCAGGTTTTCCTTCATGTCAGAAAGCAGAAAAACGGGTCCAAAAGACTGCCACATGATGAGCAGTTGTTCCGCTGCAAAAGCTTTCCTTCGGCAATATAAAAGCAGCGCTGAAACTGCTGAAATCCCCGGCGGCCTCCCGACGTAGCGCAGAGCTCCGAGCTCAGGCGGCCATCTTAGAAGGTGCCGCGCGCGCGTCCATTGTTAATTAATTATTAATTGATTATTTGATAATTATATTAATTGTGTTATTTTTTTAGGAGCGGGTTGTGGGTTTATAGGGGAATAGATTTGATAAGTATGTTAGTTTTAACCCTCTGCTATCCAACACTTTCCCTACAGTTACACTCTCTGGAGTGGGAATAGTAATTTTTACCCTTACGCTATCCAACACTTTCCCTACTGTTGCACTCTCTGGAGTGGGAATAGTAATTTTTACCACTACGCTATCCAACACTTTCCCTACTGTTGCACTCACAGGCGTGGGAATAGTAATTTTTACCCCTACGCTACCCTACACTTTCCCTTCTGTTGCACTCTCTGGAGTGGGAATAGTAATTTTAACCCCTTCGCTATCCAACACTTTCCCTACTGTTGCACTCTCTGGAGTGGGAATAGTAATTTTTACCCCTTCGCTATCCAACACTTTCCCTACTGTTGCACTCTCTGGAGTGAGAATAGTAATTTTTACCCCTACGCTATCCAACACTTTCCCTACTGTTGCACTCTCTGGAGTGGGAATAGTAATTTTTACCCCTACGCTATCCAACACTTTCCCTACTGTTGCACCTACAGGAGTGGGAATAGTAATTTTTACCCCTACGCTATCCAACACTTTCCCTACTGTTGCACTCACTGGAGTAGGAATAGTAATTTTTACCCCTACGCTATCCAACACTTTCCCTACTGTTGCACTCACTGGAGTGGAAATAGTAATTTTTACCCCTACGCTATCCAACACTTTCCCTACTGTTGCGCTCACAGGAGTGGGAATAGTAATTTTTACCCCTACACTACCCAACACTTTCCCTACTGTTGCACTCTCTGGAGTAGGAATAGTAATTTTACCTCTCCGCTATCCAATATTTTCTCTTCTGTTTTAGTTAATGTAGTGTATAATGTATTTTAAAAAGATTAAAAATATTCTAATTTTTTAATTTGTTATATATATTTTTTTATTTATATTATTGGTGTTTGTGTATATATATGTATGTATAATTTTTAATATGTTTTTTTAACAATTTATAAGTTATTAAAATAATTATTTATAAATATTATTAAGTATATATATTATATTTTATATATATATATATATATGTTTCATTTATTTTTACATTATATGTATTAGTTATAATTTTAAACATTTTAAAATAATTTTAACTGCGTTTCTGTTAATTATATGTATTATTTACTTTATTTTACATTATTTTTTAAACATTAATAAAAACAATATTTTTAACAACAATATTTTTGACAACAGTATTTTTTTTCCTATATTTTTGTACTTGCCATTATGTAGATAGGACTTCGATATTCTTGACATCGATATTTATGTGTCTATATTTTTGTACCTCGATATTCTGACTGTCGATATTCTGTCAGTAATCCACACTACCGCATACAGAAAGATGATTTTCCAGGAGTTCCCGCTCGGGATCCCCACTGTAGGCCCCGCTCACAGAAAAGGCACACGAGGGGCTCCTTAGCCAAGGCAAAAATAATCGACAACAGCGGGCACCCCTGCTGTGTACCCCAGTGAATCTCAAATGCAGCAGAGATTTCTTTGCTCATGTGCACCCCGGCCATTGGAAGAGTATAAAGTAATGCTATCCGTCGCACTATCTCCAGGCCCAGGCCCATGCCCATCGCCTCAACACCTCCATCAGATAGGGCCATCTCGAGGACTCGAATGCCTTCTCAATGTCAAGAGTAAGAGCCATACATGGCGGCTTCATCTGTGGGTTTTCTTCCGTCAGTCAGAAGAGGTGTCTTAAATTCCAGAATGTGTTTCAGCCCAGGATAAAACCATGCGGGTCTGGGTGGGCCAGTGTGGAGAGGCAGGGTAGCCACCTATTTACAATAACCTTCCAGAGGAACTATTAGTCTGAGTTAAGTAGGGAGAGCGGTCTGTATGACCGCACCGCCAATGGCTTTTTGCCTGGCTTGGGGAGGACTACGATCAGTGGCTCCAACAGGGACACTGGCAGGATGCCCTCATCTGTTGCCTATAGGGACATTTTGTACAGTTTCAGTGCAATGGTCTTACTATATGTGGAGTCGAAATCCACTGGGAATACATCCATTCCTGGGGTTTTGTTGCATGCTAATTGATCAATCACCGGGCAGATCTCTTACACAGACAGTGCCTCATCCAAAGTGTGGGGCTGTAGGGGATCTTGTTAGGGGATAGGCGGGTCGTCCAGGAACTCCTGCAGGTTGGGGCCTTCCTGAGCCCCCCCGCTCTGTATAATGAGTTGTAATAATCAAAGAAAACTCAATTAATTTCTGCCTGCGCAGTCAGCACTTGTCCCGTCAGGGATCTAAGGGTGGTCATATGAGTCTTAGGGGTCTCTGACCTCAGAAGCCAAGCCAAGCCCTATCACCTTCCTTATGTTCCCTTACCACGTATTCCGTATAGTCTAGTTTCCCTAGTCTAGCGACCACCTCCCCCTGCTCCCTTCGGAGGGGCCTCACTTCATCTTCTTTCCCTGCATCGGTGCCTGCCCTTACCTCTGCAGCTCATATGGCATTTTCAAGTTCAAGGATTCAAGAGTGCAGTGTGTGTTTAACTCTGAACTAAGTTTTTATGCATAACCCCTAAGTGACCACTTTAAAACGTCCCACTCAACCCCCGCACCAGTGGAGGTCCCCTCATTTTCAATGAAGTAATTAGTGACATGTGCTCCCAATGTGCTGACAATATCCTGTCCTGCAGTGTCAACGTGTATAATCACCAGGCGGGTACTGGCACCAGCCGTCTGCCCCATTGCAATGCCATTTTAAGGGGACAATGGTTGGAGAGTGTGCTGCCCAGGTACTCAGATGTCCTCCATTTGCCCGTGTTTGATCCAGTCCCTCAGAGCATGCGCCACCCTGGTTGCGTGTATTCCCTGTAGGGGGATGGGATGACTTGTCCAATGTGAGGTTGTGATCAGCATTAAGACTGCCCTCCAAATGCTTGATGCTGTGAGATCGTGGAGCACTGCAGAAGTGAGACTTGTTAGGAACTGTTGATGGTTGTTAATAAGCTCAAAGAGTGCTAGTAAGGCAATCAGGCCCGTTCAGCATTCGCTCCACCATTACATATCAGCCCTCAGAGTCTACCACCTTGTGGCTTGCCATCAGTGATACCCCCGGTACCACCCAAATGAGCACCCCACAGTGTAGCACGAATAAGTGGCGCCAGCTTTTTGGCCTCTCCATCTCCTCTGCAGTTTATGGAGCTCCGTGGTTGGGCCATGTGTGTTTCCTGCAAATAAGTGATGCGAGCCTGTCTGTTCTTAGGTAGGAGTATATCAGGTGGTGCCACCTAGGGATATCAACAAAAAGGAAGGGGGGGGGGACCAGGAGCTGATTATGGTCCAGTGTCCGTGCTCCTAAATCTAGTCATCAACTCAAAATGGGGGGACACTGTTCCGTAGGTGGGGGTGCCAGGGGTCACCCACTCAACCCAATGAAAAAGAGAAAGAAAAAGACAAGAGATAGTCCTAGGTCTAGAACCCACTGGTCTGAGGCAAGAACAAGTCTTGTCTCTTGTTGCCCTCACACACCCCGAAGGATGTCATGCTTCATCATCGGGCGTTTGCTCCTCGTCGGGCCGGCGCTGCAATGCCCTACGGGTCCCCCAAAGGGTCACTTTAGCGGAGATCTTTTTAGAACTGCCGTCAGATGGGTGCGGGTGTGTGGGGTGAGTCCTATGAGGAGGGTGAGAGAGTGTGTGTAAGTAAAAACTGGCTAAGGGTTACCAAAAGGGGATATTTATTGTGGCGGTACCCTTGTCAGGATAAAAAACCTGAAGGTGGTGTGTTACTCCAGTAGGCGTAATGTGCCCAGGTAACTAAAAAGTCAACATGTTTCACGCCTGGTTGGTCACAATGATCCATGGCGCTTCATCAGGACCAAAAAACAAGTCGTGGTGTAAAAGTGCTAGTGAGTAAAAGGGATAAAACAACCCTCTGTGAGGTCAGGGCGGGCCACAACTGTGTACCCTACAGTTAGGCCATGGGCAGGCGTATGGATGGGTAGGTGCTGAGAGCCAGCACTCTAGCAAAACCCCTGTAATGGTGCGGGCTACCTACGCCCCTAGCCCATGGAGCAATTCTCCATTTGACTTTAGGTCACATCAGGAGCGGATCAACTATTTAGTTGTAGCCTAACTGTACGGTACACAGTTGTGGCCCGCCCTGACCTCACAGAGGGTCGTTTTATCCCTTTTACTCACTAGCACTTTTACACCACGACTTGTTTTTTGGTCCTGATGAAGCGCCACAGATCATTGTGACCAACCAGGCGCAAAACATGTCGACCTTTTAGTTACCTGGGCACATTACGCCTACTGGAGTAACACACCACCGTCGGGTTATTTATCCTGACAATTGGGAATTAGACGTAGAGGTTTACTCTGCCATCCTCTGTCATACAGAGCCTCAGAGGCCTCAAAGCGCCACTTCCTAAGTAGACGAGAGGAGACAAGGGTAAATACTTTCAGAAGAAAGTAATTTACTTTGCCTATGGAAGTCCCACTATATTGAGTGCAAAAATGAGTAAATCGAGAGGCTAATGCTGGTCAAATTGTTCCCAGAATTGTTCAGCCCTGACAGCACACATGCAAGTAGATTAAGGAGCATGCCTTTTGAGTAACTTACATGCTAGGAGGAACTGGCATTTTGCAAGCAGTCCCCTCATAGTCTGCATCAAAGACTGGTGGCACTGGTGATACAATAATTTAAAATTGAATGCAGAGAAAACGGAAATTATTGTATTAAATCAAAATCCCTTTATTTGCTCTAGCCATTACTGGCCTTTAGAAATGGGTGTACTCTGGTGCCTAAGCCAACTGCAAAAGTTTGAAAGCTTTAATTGACTAGCATCTCTCAAAGAGACCACAAATAAATACGGTGGTCTCAAAATGTGTCTTTATTTAACAAACAAATAGGAAGATTCAACTGTTCATTTCCTTCAAAGACATAAAGACTATCATGGCAGCAGTTATTGGAGCTAAGCTGGACTACGCTAATAGTGTTCACCTTGGTCTCCCTAAATGTGATATTTATTGGCTCCAAATGATTCAGAACGTCATAACCAGATTGATATAGAATCCCTCGTAGAACACAAAATACACCGTTCCTTAAGAGCCTTCATTAGCTTTCAATTAGACAGTATACTAAATGTAAAACGTGCTGTCTAACTTATTAGGCCTTATGTGGCTGAGCCCCATAACGACTCGATTAACTAATCGAATGTCAAGATAAGTTCTCAGGAGAGCCATCTATTCAGCTGTGACTACTTTATTTGTGGTGTCAAGATTCTGTACACTGATGACAGGAGGTTCTCGACTCTGGCACCGAAATAATGGAATGCTCTTCCAACAGACATTTGGTCAATTACAAAATTGTCCATCTTTAGGAAAGCCTTCAAGACCTGGCTTTTTAAGCAAGATTTTGATAATCATGTATAACATTTACTTCTGTGCTACTTTCCTAGAGTACAGTAACACCAAGAGATCCACGGGGGAAAGTTGCACTCTATAAATACACATTAATATAAACATTAACTGGTGTAACTCACACTCCAACATCTGCTTTTAATGTTCGATGTTCTCCTATGAAGACCTGGGCCCTGTGGGAATGACACTGCAAAAGGACCCAAAAAACAATGCGGCAACTGCCTGGATCCACTTTTATTTTTTGTAGCTGTTCACAGGACACAGAAGGGCTTTCAGAGGCTAAGTGAGGTGGAAGAACATTAAGAGAATAATTGAACAACTGTTCAAAGAATCACAAGGATGACATGCTGCAATATACCGAGCCCTGATGGAGAGATTCTGCTGAAGCCTCATCTCTCATGTTGAGGCATTTTGGGAAGGAGTTGACACCGGTTGCTTCTTCCAGTGCAGTTTAATGCATTGGCTGTTTTTAGTAGCATGTGTAAACAAGCATTTGCAATGCAATAGGTCTCGCATTTGTAAAAGTTAGAGCTGTTGGCGTTTAAAATGACAATGTTTTTTACTTTTTTTTTACAGTGGAGTAATTTGCAAAGCGGTATTGCCATTGGTATTTTTAACGTCAACATCTCTACCTTTAACAAATGAGAAAGTGTTATAAGCTGAATACATATTACAAACTAAAACAACAGCCAAACTGATTCGAATGCACAGCTGCAAAGTAATACTGGCATTCCTTACAGAGTACATATTGGAATGTAAATAACAGAGCGGGCTATGGCACGGCTGGTGTTATACTGACTACTGAAACTAGGCAAGCACTATCGGGCAACCAACAGTGGTCTACCACGTTGCAAATGCAGGACGCAAATTCCCCAGTTGCCAGGAAAGAGGGAGCACTAAACCGGCAAAATGTAATTTTGCTTGAGGCTTTTAAAAAGGAGGCACCAGGCATGTCTGCAAGATCTGAGAGCCTTAAAGGTATATCTGTGACTATACCTTGGTAGAAAGTAGATTTTGGTGTCTCTGTGCACCTCTTTCCATCTTGTACTTCCAGACTGCTCCTTAATTTCTCCATCTATCCCACAGCGCCGTTCCAGAAGACAGGGAAAGAGAGAGAGGAAAGGTGGAGAATAGAGTGAGGAAGTGTAGAGAATAGAGGGACAGGGAGAGGAGAAAGAAGGGGTGTCACTATGGCACACGTGTTCCTTTAAACATGCTCATATACCACAGCGCCGTTGCATAAGTCAGGGAAAGAGAGAGAGGAAGGGTGGAGAATAGAGGGACAGGGAGAGGAGAAAGAAGGGGGTGTTGCTGTTGCAAATGTGTTCCTTGAAACGTGGTTATATACTTAGCAGCTATTTTTATTTAGAGTGCTGTGATTGGCTGATGTGACTTTTAACTTTTTCACTGATGTGACGCAAATACTTAACGTTTTACTGCGTTCAGAGCCAGAAAGGTGTTAGGGAGTGTGGCGAAAGAGCACGGAGAGTGCAGTTATTGGGAACAGACGTTAACTAACCTATTTGTGCCCCAAAGCTTAAGATCCCCGTTGAATGGGAAGCTTTCTATTTAATGAGATCCCCTGAAACTAGAACATGTGTCTTAAATACAAAAGGTAATCAAATTCCCACAGGAGCATTGATGTGAAAACGAGCAGGAAATTGTAAAAGAACCCTGCTGCGTGCCTTTAATGTTACTGGGAAGGAAGACCTGCACATGTTGGACAGCAGCTGTAAGTAAACAAGAAAGATGATAGAGAAAGTAGAACAGGAGATGGTAAAAAACAAGGATGAAGAGTAGAAAGGAGGTGGAGGGAATGTTGGGGGGGAAGGAGGGACTGACGACAGAAGCCATGAAAAGCTATGAAGAGGGAAAAGAAAAGACAATGTGCAGACTGTGGCGCAGGACAGTAGGAGCCAGGGAGGGCTGTCAAATATAGAATTATAGCAAAACCAAAGGGGATGATGGACGGAGTGTTGAACATTGCAAGCACTCACTCCCAGTCAACTGATCTGGGTTTAATCCATCATCATTCTTTAGCTCACTCCGCCACCCCAGTTCAGACATGGCCATATGCAAATCAGTCTGACCCTGTGCCTCATGGGAACAGTCCAGCCCGAACTGCCAAGCCATGTCTTCCCTGGACCAGAAACAAGCATCCTGGGACCGGTTTCTGGCTTACAGCCGTCATCAGCCAGGCTATCTTGAATCCAGTGGCAAAGTGAGCAAGGGACCCACGTCTGGGCATACCCTGCCAACTTAGGGCGAACATAGCAAAACCAAAGGGGATGATGGACGGAGTGTTGAACATTGCAAGCACTCACCCCCAGTCAACTGATCTGGGTTTAATCCATCATCATTCTTTAGCTCACTCCGCCACCCCAGTTCAGACATGGCCATATGCAAATCAGTCTGACCCTGTGCCTCATGGGAACAGTCCAGCCCGAACTGCCAAGCCATGTCTTCCCTGGACCAGAAACAAGCATCCTGGGACCGGTTTCTGGCTTACAGCCGTCATCAGCCAGGCTATCTTGAATCCAGTGGCAAAGTGAGCAAGGGACCCACGTCTGGGCATACCCTGCCAACTTAGGGCGAACATAGCAAAACCAAAGGGGATGATGGACGGAGTGTTCAACATTGCAAGCACTCACCCCCAGTCAACTGATCTGGGTTTAATCCATCATCATTCTTTAGCTCACTCCGCCACCCCAGTTCAGACATGGCCATATGCAAATCAGTCTGACCCTGTGCCTCATGGGAACAGTCCAGCCCGAACTGCCAAGCCATGTCTTCCCTGGACCAGAAACAAGCATCCTGGGACCGGTTTCTGGCTTACAGCCGTCATCAGCCAGGCTATCTTGAATCCAGTGGCAAAGTGAGCAAGGGACCCACGTCTGGGCATACCCTGCCAACTTAGGGCGAACATAGCAAAACCAAAGGGGATGATGGACGGAGTGTTGAACATTGCAAGCACTCACCCCCAGTCAACTGATCTGGGTTTAATCCATCATCATTCTTTAGCTCACTCCGCCACCCCAGTTCAGACATGGCCATATGCAAATCAGTCTGACCCTGTGCCTCATGGGAACAGTCCAGCCCGAACTGCCAAGCCATGTCTTCCCTGGACCAGAAACAAGCATCCTGGGACCGGTTTCTGGCTTACAGCCGTCATCAGCCAGGCTATCTTGAATCCAGTGGCAAAGTGAGCAAGGGACCCACGTCTGGGCATACCCTGCCAACTTAGGGCGAACATAGCAAAACCAAAGGGGATGATGGACGGAGTGTTGAACATTGCAAGCACTCACCCCCAGTCAACTGATCTGGTTTTAATCCATCATCATTCTTTAGCTCACTCCGCCACCCCAGTTCAGACATGGCCATATGCAAATCAGTCTGACCCTGTGCCTCATGGGAACAGTCCAGCCCGAACTGCCAAGCCATGTCTTCCCTGGACCAGAAACAAGCATCCTGGGACCGGTTTCTGGCTTACAGCCGTCATCAGCCAGGCTATCTTGAATCCAGTGGCAAAGTGAGCAAGGGACCCACGTCTGGGCATACCCTGCCAACTTAGGGCGAACATAGCAAAACCAAAGGGGATGATGGACGGAGTGTTGAACATTGCAAGCACTCACCCCCAGTCAACTGATCTGGGTTTAATCCATCATCATTCTTTAGCTCACTCCGCCACCCCAGTTCAGACATGGCCATATGCAAATCAGTCTGACCCTGTGCCTCATGGGAACAGTCCAGCCCGAACTGCCAAGCCATGTCTTCCCTGGACCAGAAACAAGCATCCTGGGACCGGTTTCTGGCTAACAGCTGTCTTCAGCCAGGCTATCTTGAATCCAGTGGCAAAGTGAGCAAGGGACCCACGTCTGGGCATACACTGCCAACTTAGGGCGAACATAGCAAAACCAAAGGGGATGATGGACGGAGTGTTGAACATTGCAAGCACTCACCCCCAGTCAACTGATCTGGGTTTAATCCATCATCATTCTTTAGCTCACTCCGCCACCCCAGTTCAGACATGGCCATATGCAAATCAGTCTGACCCTGTGCCTCATGGGAACAGTCCAGCCCGAACTGCCAAGCCATGTCTTCCCTGGACCAGAAACAAGCATCCTGGGACCGGTTTCTGGCTTACAGCCGTCATCAGCCAGGCTATCTTGAATCCAGTGGCAAAGTGAGCAAGGGACCCACGTCTGGGCATACCCTGCCAACCTAGGGCGAACATAGCAAAACCAAAGGGGATGATGGACGGAGTGTTGAACATTGCAAGCACTCACCCCAGTCAACTGATCTGGGTTTAATCCATCATCATTCTTTAGCTCACTCCGCCACCCCAGTTCAGACATGGCCATATGCAAATCAGTCTGACCCTGTGCCTCATGGGAACAGTCCAGCCCGAACTGCCAAGCCATGTCTTCCCTGGACCAGAAACAAGCATCCTGGGACCGGTTTCTGGCTTACAGCCGTCATCAGCCAGGCTATCTTGAATCCAGTGGCAAAGTGAGCAAGGGACCCACGTCTGGGCATACCCTGCCAACTTAGGGCGAACATAGCAAAACCAAAGGGGATGATGGACGGAGTGTTGAACATTGCAAGCACTCACCCCCAGTCAACTGATCTGGGTTTAATCCATCATCATTCTTTAGCTCACTCCGCCACCCCAGTTCAGACATGGCCATATGCAAATCAGTCTGACCCTGTGCCTCATGGGAACAGTCCAGCCCGAACTGCCAAGCCATGTCTTCCCTGGACCAGAAACAAGCATCCTGGGACCGGTTTCTGGCTTACAGCCGTCATCAGCCAGGCTATCTTGAATCCAGTGGCAAAGTGAGCAAGGGACCCACGTCTGGGCATACCCTGCCAACTTAGGGCGAACATAGCAAAACCAAAGGGGAAGACATGGCTTGGCAGTTCGGTCTGGACTGTTCCCATGAGGCACAGGGTCAAGACTGATTTGCATATGGCTATGTCTGAACTGGGGTGGCGTGGTGAAGCAAAATAACGATGTATTAAACCCAGATCTGTGACTGGGGGTGAATGTTTGCCAATGTGCAGAATTCCGTCCATCATCTTGTGTGTTTTGCATTTCGCCCTAAGTGGGAAGGGTATGCCCAGACGTGGGTCCCGTGCTCACTACGCCACTGGAGTCAAGCTATCCTGGCTGATGAAGGCTGATAGCCTGAAACCGGTCCTAGGATGCTTGATTCCGGTCCAGGGAAGACATGGCTTGGCAGTTCGGTCTGGACTGTTCCCATGAGGCACAGGGTCAAGACTGATTTGCATATGGCTATGTCTGAACTGGGGTGGCGTGGTGAAGCAAAATAACGATGGATTAAACCCAGATCTGTGACTGGGGGTGAATGTTTGCCAATGTGCAGAATTCCTTCCATCATCTTGTGTGTTTTGCATTTCGCCCTAAGTGGGAAGGGTATGCCCAGACGTGGGTCCCGTGCTCACTACGCCACTGGAGTCAAGCTATCCTGGCTGATGAAGGCTGATAGCCTGAAACCGGTCCTAGGATGCTTGATTCCGGTCCAGGGAAGACATGGCTTGGCAGTTCGGTCTGGACTGTTCCCATGAGGCACAGGGTCAAGACTGATTTGCATATGGCTATGTCTGAACTGGGGTGGCGTGGTGAAGCAAAATAACGATGGATTAAACCCAGATCTGTGACTGGGGGTGAATGTTTGCCAATGTGCAGAATTCCGTCCATCATCTTGTGTGTTTTGCAAATATAGAATTATAGCAGGAGAACTGGGAAGAACGGGATGTTATTCACCTACAGCTTCTGCGTGACATCGGATGGCTGAGAGTGAAGCTCGTGCTGCCAATGACGTCCCTTAGAATCGCGAGATGAATAGCACCCCCATTATTCACAGATCCCAATCTGCCATTTTATGCTGTATAGCGACCCCCCCCAAATAATTAATTCCTGCATCTAACATACAAGCAGCGGCAGAGGGGCCATACGAAGTGTAGTAAAAAACGGGTACACAAGTCTCACCTTGAGTTAGCAACTGGCGACTGCTGGCCTCTGGGCACTGCGAGTCCGGCACCAGGCACAGCTGACTGGGCCTGTCCGGTCACATTACGTGGAATGGTAACCCCAGTGCACCATGGGAAAGCAACGCTTATCACAGAGTTGCTCTACGCGCGGACGAGGCGGGACAATAAATTTAACATATATGTTCACCTTGGTGGGCGGGAGACCCCTCAGCACTATAATTTTAATACTGCTGCATACACCGTCACTTACTAAAATGAAAATGACATCAATGTGAGTTTGAGGAAGGCTGTACCTGGAGACAAATATGCCAGCACCACATAAAGAAAGAACAATTAGTCAGTCGTACACTGGAGCGCAGGCAAAAGTGCTTTTGAATGATACTGCTGCTTTGCACTTCACCTCTTTACAGCTGTTAGTGGCAGCGATAGCCGATTGCAGTCGGATCAGCGTCCGATCGCCAAAGCAGATGAAGCGGGCACCATGGGGAATCACTATCAGGAAAAAATGCAAGTAGTCCCTAAAGGAAGACATAACCAGCTACAGCGCTAGTAAACTGTAGTTGGTCGGTGCTGCTCAGCAAAAACCGGAAATGACGTGTCAGCAGCACTAACCATTAAGGAACCGGGAAGGCTAAGTAATGGAGATCTGTACCAATGGCAAGCTGCAGGCGGGTTTACACTCATTACAGTGTTTACTTTAGGTCTTGCGACAGCGCATGCGCGCTGCTTACGCTCGACCTAAAAGGGATCACTGACTCAATATCGGAACCCACAATATTGTGTAACAAAAAAATTGTTTCCCTATCATTATAATGGTAAGCACAAAAATATTTAAAAAAAGATATAATTCCACACTAATATTGTTAAAAAACATGCAAATATAGTTTCTTTAAAAAAAAAAATATATATATATATATATATATATATATAATATATATATATATATATCTCAACAAAGAAGTTTCACAGCACTCTCCTTGGGGTTTCAATTGTTTATTTAATTTAATTTAATTAAATGAAATAAACAATTGAAACCCCAAGGAGAGTGCTGCGAAACTTCTTTTGTTGAGAGATGTGCAGCAAGGCTGGCCCTACCTTGCCGTAAGCACCAGCTGTTTAGCGCGCCCCCCGCCGAAGGACCGTGTTGGTGAAAAAAAAAAAATATATATATATATATATATATACATATATATATATCCGAAAGCTCCTCCCGGAATCCCCGCCCGTAGTCTGGTGGCGCGCCGTGCCGGTGGAGCCAAGACCGGCCAGTAGTATGCACACAAAAAGAAATAATTGCGCGCTCTCAGAGGTTGTGGAATAAATTGCAGAGTTTATTCCTCAGTTGATTACGTGTTTCGAAAGTAAGACTTTCTTGATTACACACTGAGTGTTGTGAAAAAGTGCATTACATAGGCAACGTCCTTGGGTAACAACATAAACAAAAGACTTGAAATGGAAGTCAATGATCATAGTACCATGAACTTGGCGGCCATTTTAAGACTGTATGTCATACCTATATGACCAAAGTAAATAACGTATTCTGCATTGAAATGTGCTCAAAACATATATCATTATACATTGTTACTTCACAGTATAATTAATTGGCAAAGTGCACAAAGCAGAAAAAAGAAGAAAGAAGAAAGAAAAAGTAGAAAGGAGAAATTTACTCCTTCTTGCGTTGTCGGCAAACTGCAACTCACTGAGTTTCATATAAGCCCTGAGCCAGGCGTGTTGGATCGCAATTATGTAAGAAGTCAAACCTCAAATGGGGAAAAGTAGAAAGGAGAAATTAATCCCTTCTAGCGTTGTCGGCAAACTGCAACTCCCTGAGTTACATATAAGCCCTGAGCCAGGCGTGTAATATTGCAATTACGTGAAAAATCAAACCTTAAATGGGGAAATGGGCTGCGAAGCAAAATAAGATCCCAAGTAGTGGAAACCTTACAGGATGGCACGCAATGGCCATGTTGTAGCCTGCAACAGTGCACTGATAAAACAATGCCAGAATAAATTATTGTGGGTTGCCGACACTGAACTCACATATATATATATATATGAGATTAATATATATTTATAGGACCAAGGCTCAGTAAAGCCAAATTACTGATCGTAAAAAAACACACCTGTAGGAGGTAAAAAGCCTGATAAGCTAAAGGTACAATATATTAATACTAGCGCCCAGTGGCAGTAAATTGTAAGCCCAAGTACTGTCATGACACAAAAGTGTCCAAAAGTGAAATATAGTGAAAAAAGTTCTTATCTAAGTAGATCGTGCACTCCCGATGTCGGGGGAGAAAAGGGTAGGGAGACCGTGAAGTGCCCGTTGACGATCAGTGGGCCCCTTCCTTTCCTCCTGTGGGAAAAGAAGAAAAGAAAAAGTAAATGGTTAAAATACACAGTTACAGCATGTAAATTTACAGTATGTAAGATACATGAGTGCACATTAAAATCAGTATCAATATACATCATGGAGGTCCTGAGCTTGATCAGGGAAACAACATATCAGAATTGCAATTACAGTACATTTACTCTTCAAATGAGTGTGTTGCCAGTTCCTCGTCAAGATTGTATCCCATGGGGTATCTGGTCTCGAGATCAAGGATCCAATTGGATTCCTTTTTTCGTAGTTTTAATTCTCTGTTGCCACCTCTCGGACCCATCAATACCTGTTCTATGACAAAATAACGTAAGAGAGAGCTATTTGACAAATGATAGTCTTGGAAATGTTTTGCTACAGGGTAGTGGGGGTCTTTGTTGGTAATGGCCCGAAGATGTTCCAAGACCCTTTTCTTGGCCATCAGTGTAGTGCTACCTACATATCTTTTTCTGCACGGACATTCAAGAATGTAAATTACGTGCGTGGAACTGCAAGTAAGGAATTGGTTGATTATTCTGTTTCTATTTGAGTCCGGTGTACTAAACTCCTTCACCATATGACTGGTTCGACACGCCTTGCAGTGTCCACAAGGGTAAAAGCCTTTGAGGTTATGTGTAACCATGTTACGAGTTTCAGTGATGTCCCCATGTACCAGCATGTCTCTGAAACTCCGGCATTTGCGATACATGATTTTAGGTCTATCACTAATAGTCGGGCCCACTGTGATGTCACTTTTAAGGATGTTCCAATTGTCGGCTAGGATTTTTTGTATCTTACGTGAATCTCTATTATACGTAAGAATCACTCTAGTCTCGGGGGGTTTCTTACTTTCCTCTTTAGGATTAAGAGTGTCTTGTCTGGTGATAGTTTTCATTTTAGGCAAGGCACGGTTAAGTACCCAATCGGGGTAACCCCTTGCTTTGAATCTAGAGATCATGATGCCCTCCTCCTAACAGTACGCATCATCACTGCTGCAGTTTGTTCTTGCCCTCAGCAGCTCACCATATGGAATGCTCAATTTCAAGGTGTCAGGGTAGCTGCTGAGGGCATGGAGAAGGCTGTTCCCTGCCTTATCCTTGCGGAACAGACTAGTCTCCAAGGTACTTTGTAGGGCTTTTATCCTGATATCCAAAAATTCAATTTCCTCACTATTTATGTTATGTGTGAGTGTTATGTTATAGGAGTTGTCATTCAGTTTGTTTATAAAATCCAAGGCTTGTTGTTTGCTCCCTTTACATATCACGAAAAGGTCGTCGATGTAACAAAGCCATATTACGACCTTTTCGAAATCTGGGTCATATCTTGCATCCCTCTGTATTTCTTCCTCCCACAAGCCCAGGAACAAGTTGGCAAAACTAGGGGCAAAACAAGTGCCCATAGCTGTCCCTCGTACTTGTTTGTACAGATCGCCATTAAACATAAAGATGTTGTTGCGAAGACAAAGATACATAATTTCTACAAGCAGAGTGGTATGTGCTAGGTAGCTTATATGCGTCTCATTCAAATAGTGTGAACATGCTCTAATGCCTTGATTGTGATCTATAATAGTATAGAGCGAGTTCACATCAAGGGTGATAAACATGTATGTGTCTTCCCATGTTATGCCCTCTACTTTACATAAGAAGTCTTTAGTGTCCTTGACGTGCGATGGTAATGTGGTCACATAGTCTCGTAGGAAATGGTCCACGTATTTTGAAATATATTTGAATACGCTCCCTATTGATGATACAATGGGCCTACCGGGAGGGACCACCGGGTTCTTATGTATCTTGGGGAGAAAGTACATGATGGGAAGCTTGGGATAGTCCCTTTTGAGAAACAGGTATTCTTCCCATGTAATGATTCCCTGTTGCTGCCATTCGGATAATTTCCCCCATGTGGAAGTGATACTTTCATTATAAGTTTTAGTGTTAGAGCTACAGTAGAAACTACTATTCCCCAATTGTCTGTGTGCCTCAGTGATGTACATTTCTTTGCTGAGAAGCACAATATTTCCACCTTTATCTGCGGGACGTATCACAATTTCTTTATCATTGGCCAAGGACATGATAATGTCTTTCTGTTTAGTGGATAAATTAAAAGTCATAGACCCTTTGGGACTTCTTTGATGTTTGCATTCGAGCACTGCCTTGGTTACCACTTCATGGAAGTGAGTTGCAGTTTGCCGACAACGCAAGAAGGAGCAAATTTCTCCTTTTTACTTTTTCTTTCTTCTTTTTTCTGCTTTGTGCACTTTGCCAATTAATTATACTGTGAAGTAACAATGTATAATGATATATGTTTTGAGCACATTTCAATGCAGAATACGTTATTTACTTTGGTCATATAGGTATGGCATACAGTCTTAAAATGGCCGCCAAGTTCGTGGTACTATGATCATTGACTTCCATTTCAAGTCTTTTGTTTATGTTGTTACCCAAGGACGATGCCTATGTAATGCACTTTTTCACAACACTTAGGGGCCGATTCCGATTCGGGCCGGAAGTCTCTCCGACCGAGCCGGACCCGGAGAGATTTCCGACCGAATCGGACCCGTGCAGCCCGACCGAACGAGTACGATGCGTCCGTATGCTATCGTACTTGAGTCGGTCGGACTCCCATTGAAGTCAGGGGGAGCCGGTCGTACAACGCGTACGTGGGCTCCCATTGCCTCAATGGGTGCGAGGTGAACAAGGGCGCCCCCTACAGCGGGTACGCGGCGAAGCGACTCGCGCTGTACACGCACAGGTAGGGGGGACCCATGGGTCCCCCCTGTGTGCGACTCGCGCGGCTATGCGTACAGGGGGGTCCGACACGGACCCCCGAAGTACGGCTACGACTGCTCTTTCGAGTCGGACGGCGCATGTCGGTCGGACTGCTCGCGGCGCGCATCGTACTTACCCGGCCGGGGAACGTCTCCATTGCGCGGTGCGAGTCGTGTCCGAGCGAGTCGGTCGGTGCGGTTAGACCCGGGAACGAGTCGGTCAGAGCGGTTGGACGCCCGAACGAGTCGGTCGGCGATTTCGCATCGTACTCGCTCGTCCGGACGCGCGTACGAATCGGTCGGGAAATAGGGCTCCGAAACGGATCCGGTTATGCCGAATCCGATTCGGAGCCCTACCGGCCGAGATCGGAATCGGCCCCTCAGTGTGTGATCAAGAAAGTCTTACTTCGAAACGCGTAATCAACTGAGGAATAAACTCTGCAATTTATTCCACAACCTCTGAGAGCGCGCAATTATTTCTTTTGTGTGGACATATATATATATATATATATATATAAAATTGAAAGTAGTAAATAGTAAATATTTGAATATATACCATTAATATAATGTTAATTAAATAAATCTCACTAACGTTTAATACTATGTATAAATATATACCTATATAAACACATATATATATATATATATGTATACATTTATATATATATATATATATATTTATTTGCTGTAGCAAAGCACATGGAATACAATCATGAAAGGAACTGGGAAAAACTAAAATTCTATGGGATTGAGTCAATTAACCAGCATGAACGAGGGGGTGACCAAGATCAAAAACGGAGACAAACAGAATCCCAGTACATACTGGATTTCCGAACGCTCACATCACATCGTTTGAATCAGAATGAGGAACTATATGTACATCTTTAAACTTGATTAATTTGCTTTTCTTTTTGGTTTTGTTTTGCTTCCGAATAAATATTTAACAAGGTTTTAATCACAATTAGCACACCTGCACGAGCACTTTCTTTTGGTATAAAAGAAATCCATAAAAGGATAACATCAATGATAGCGTCAAAATGAATTCTTGAGTAATTAGTTTACACCAATGCATCAGATAAATCAAAATCTCTTTTTTATTTGTTGACCTATTATACAGATCAGTCCAAATATGATGAGATGATATAAAAAATGAGGTCTAACCAGAGATAAATGATCTGGACCCACTAGAGGGTACTAGTTGGATAGCACCAAAATTTGACCTACTCAATAACGGTTATCGTAAAAAACCCACTAGAGGGCATTACGATGGACATCTCCTAAAAATAAAATTGACACAATTAGTAATTGATCACTATAATTTAGTAAACTGGACAACCTGGCATTATAATAACAGATGTATTTAAGACGAAAACGTCAACCCACTAGAGGGATTTATTTATTCAATTATAATTTATAATCAAATTTCAATAGGCGCATGATAAATCTGTACTAATAAGTGAATCAATGAAATAATTAGAAAATTGATACTACCGTATCAACAGAGATAAATTATACTGATTTTCTAGTTTAACTGGATTGTTATAAAGATCTGAACACTAAAACTGCACAGTTTGCACGTACACACTACATTTCCCAAAATACTTAGAGACAAAGACAGGAAACAAACAATGTGTATGATGTATTTATTAAGCGCTGCTGTCTTTGATTGCATACCCGTGAACAAGGTCTCTGTGAGACAGAAATACACTGGGATTTTGTAAGAAATTGGTTGTGAATCAATTATGAAGAATTAATAAAGAAATTACAATTTACCCATGAGTGCGACCTGACTCTTTACAACTGTAAAGCTCAAGATATATATATATATATATATTCACTGAAAAAACCATAGGTTTCAGGGACGTTATAGTTAGAAATGAGCATTTAAAAAACCTTAGAAATTCACTAAAAAAACACAGGTTTCAGGGACGTTATAGTTAGTTGGACATTTCACTCGTACAAAACCAGAGAAATTCGGCCGTTATAGTTAGTTCAGCTAACTATAACTCGCGCCCCCCAATGCACTGCTGATGACGTCACATATTACATCATTCATGACATGGTCAGTGACATCACTGATGACATCACTGATGACATCGCAAATGACATCACTGATGACATCACTGATGACATCATCCAGTGACTATGGGGCCGATTCCGATCTCGGCCGGTAGGGCACCGAATCGGATTCGGCTTAACCGGATCCGATTCGGAGCCCTCTTTCCCGACCGATTCGTACGTGCGTCTGGCCGAGCGAGTACGATGCGAGCGCACGCGAAATCGCCGACTGACTTGTTCGCGGGTCTGAAGCGCTCCGACCGACTTGCACGGACACGACTAGCACCGCGCAATGGGGATGTTCCTCGGCCGGGCAAGTACGATGTGCGCCGCGAGCAGTCCGTCCGACTCGCGCCGTCAGGCTCGAAAGAGCAGTCGGAGCCGCACTTTAGGGGTCCGTGTCGGACCCCCCTGTATGCGTAGCCACACGAGTCGCACACAGGGGGGACCCATGGGTCCCCCCTACCTGTGCATGTACGCCGCGAGTCGCTTCGAGGCGTACCCGCTGTACCCGCTGTAGGGGGCACCCTTGTTCGCCTCGCACCCATTGGGTCAATGGGAGCCCGCGTACGCATTGTACGTCCGGCTCCCATTGACTCAATGGGAGTCCGACCGACTTGAGTCCGATTGCATGCATGCGCATCGTACTCGTTCGGTCGGACTGCCAGAGTCCGATTCGGTCGGAAATCTCTCCGGGTCCGGCTTGGTCGGCCCCTATGTGTTTCTGTAAAGTTTAAATATGTTTATATATATATATATGCCAAGGTGTATTGAAGAATGAGTGGGTGTATAAGTGTCTGAATGGATGATTTAGTACGTGTGTGACTGACTGTATAAGTGAGTGATTAAATGTGTCTTACTGAATGCATGGGTTAGTGACTGATACAGACATTCACACAGTTTAGTTTGTCAGTTGATGTGTAAGCGGTTGCATGGGTTGGTGAGTAACTAAATGAGTGTCTATATGGGTTATTGATTGGTTGTCTGAGTATCTGTATGGGTGCCTGAGTGTCTGTGTGGGTGGGTGGGGGTGTGTGACTTTGTGCATAGATGTGTGAGTGGGTGATTCACTGGGTGTATGGGTTCAAGAGAACATCTGTGAAGGGCTGTATGGGTGGGTGAGTGTATGTATGGGTGTGTTGGTGAGTGTTTAGATATCTCAATGGTACATGTGTGGGTAACTACATATGTGAAAGGCAGTATATGTGAGTGTTGGAGTATACAAATGACTATATGTGAGAGTGAGTGATTGTGAGAGTGGCTGTATGGATGAGTGTGTGCTTGTATTAGTTATTGTATAAGAGTGTAAGTATGTGTTAGTATATGTTTGAATAAGTGAGGCGGTGTGTGTATAACTGTATAGGTTAGTAAATGGGAGTGTGATTGATTCTTTGCATGACTGACTAGGTGTGTGAGTAACTCTATGGATGAGTGGCGGTGTGTGAGTGTCTGTATAGGTATGTGAGTGCATATGATAGTGCCGTATTGATGGTTGACTGCATGTATGAGTGACTGTATGGGTGAATGAGTGGATGTGTGTGTAGACCTAAGAATCAGTGAGTGGGTATGTAGTAACTGGTATTGGTGTGTCTATGGTTTCGAAAATGGTAGTCTGTATTTTAGAGTGGGTGTATCAAATGTTATATTAGGGCATGAGGAGGTTCATCAGATTATCACGTGGATGATGTCATCAGTGATGTCATTTGAGATGTCATCAGTGATGTCATCAGTGATGTCACTGACCATGTCATGAATGATGTAATATGTGACGTCATCAGCAGTGCATTGCGGGGGCGCGAGTTATAGTTAGCTGAACTAACTATAACGGCCGAATTTCTCTGGTTTTGTACGAGTGAAATGTCCAACTAACTATAACGTCCCTGAAACCTGTGGTTTTTTTAGTGAATTTCTAAGGTTTTTTAAATGCTAATTTCTAACTATAACGTCCCTGAAACCTATGGTTTTTTCAGTGAATTTCAAAGGTTTTTTAAATGCTAATTTCCAACTATAATGTCCCTGAAACCTGTGGTTTTTTCAATGAATTTCAAAGGTTTTTAAATGTTAATTTCTAACTATGCCTACAGAGGTAGGACATGTGCAGAAAGAGGAAGAAAGGCGCAGAAAGAAGCTAGAGAAATGCAGAAAGAAGCAACAAAAGTCCAGAAAGACGAAGAAAAGTGCAAGAAGAAGCAAGAGATATGCAGAAAGAACCAACAGAGGGGCAGAAAAAGGCATTGTTGCAAAGTCATCCTGTGCCCCCAACTTTTTACTGACTGCTACTGGTGGTAACTGACTCTGCCTAACCAGGCCCGGAGCCAGTGCTATGCTGAAAGACACTTAGAATACAGTGAAAACACCTACATACAGTAGGGTACACTATGGGTTGGGGTATCCCTGTGATTGGCATGGCCTCCCCTGTAAGGCCCTAGTACATAATAGGGCAGGGGGATTAAAACTACCTCTAACTCAGAGGTGCACAGAAGTGCATAAACAGGCAGGAAAGGTGCAGAAACAGGGAACAGGGGTGCAGAAAGAGGCAAGTGAGGTGCAGAAAGAACTAAGAGGAATGCAGAAAGAACCAACAGAGGTGCAAAAGAGGCAAAAGGGGTGCAGAAAGAAGGAAGAGAAGTGCAGAAAGAGGCAAGTGAGGTGCAGAAAGAAGCAAGAGCAGTGCAGAAAGAACCAACATAGGTGCAAAAAGAGACAAGAGGGGTAAAGAAAGAGGTAGGAGAGGTACACAACGAGGTAAGAGAGGTACAGAAAGAGGCAGGAGGGGTGCAAAAAGAAGGAAGAGAAGTGCAGAAAGAGGCAAGAGAGTTGCTGAAAGAAGCAACAGATGTGTAGAAAGAAGCAAGAGAAGTGCAGAAAGAGGCAAGTGAGGTGCAGAAAGAAGCAAGAGCAGTGCAGAAAAAACCAACAGAGGTGCTGAAAGAGGCAACAGGTGCAGAAGGAGGCAAGAGGGTTGCAGAAAGATGGAAGAGGAGTGCAGAAAGAAGCAACAGAGGTGCTGAAAGAGGCACGAGGGTTGCAGAAAGAAGGAAGAGAAGTGCAGAAAGAAGCAACAGAGGTGCTGAAAGAGGCACGAAGGGTGCAGAAAGAGGCAAGAGAAGTACAGAAAGAAGCAACAGAGGTACAGAAAGAGGCAAGAGTGGTGCAGAAAGAGGGAAGAGAGGTGTAGAAAGAGACAGGAGAGTTGCACAAATAGGGAAGAGGGGTGCAGAAAGAGGCAGGAGGGGTGCAGAAAGAAGCAACAGCGGTGCAGAATTAAGCAAGAGAAGTGCAGAGAGAGGCAAGAGAATTGCTGAAAGAAGTAACAGAGGTTTAGAAAGAAGCAAGAGAAGTGCAGAAACAGGCAAGTGAGGTGCAGAAAGAAGCAAGAGCAGTGCAGAAAGAACCAACAGAGGTGCTGAAAGAGGCAACAGAAGTGCAGAAGGAGTCACGAGGGGTGCAGAAAGTAAGAAGAGGAGTGCAGAAAGAAGCAACAGAGGTGCTGAAAGAGGCACGAAGGGTGCAGAAAGAGGCAAGAGAAGTGCAGAAAGAAGCAACTGAGGTACAAAAAGAGGCAAGAGTGGTGCAGAAAGAGGGAAGAGAGGTGTAGAAAGAGGCTAGAGAGTTGTACAAACAGGGAAGAGGGGTGTAGAAAGAAGCAAGAAAAGTGCAGAAACAGGCAACTGAGATGCAGAAACAGGCAAGAAAGGTACAGAAAGAGGGAAGACGAGTGCAGAAAGAGACAACATGGGTGCAGAAAGAAGCAAGACAGGTGCAGAATGAAGCATGGAAAGTGCAGAATGAAGTAACAGGGGTGCAGAAAGAGGCAAGAGAAGTGCAGAAAGAAGCACAGAGGTGAAGAAGGAGGCAAGAGAACTCCAGAAAGAGGCAAGAGAGTTGCAGAAACAGGCAAAAGAGGTACAGAAAGCGGTAACAGAGGTGCAGACAGAGGCAAGAGAGGTGCAGAAACAGGTAAAAGGGGTGCAGAACGAGGCAAGAGGGGTGCAGAAATTTGCAAGAGAGGTGCAGAATGAACAAGAGCAGTGCAAAAGAACCAACAGAGGTGCAAAAAGAGGCAAGTGAGGTACAGAAGGAGGCAAGAGAACTGCAGAAAGAGGCAAGAGAGTTGCAGAAACAGGCAAAAGAGGTACAGAAAGAGGGAACAGGTGGGCAGACTGAGGCAAGAGAGGTGCAGAAAGAGGGAAGAGGGGTGCAGAAAAATGCAAGAGGGATGAAGAAATTTGGAACAGAGGTGCAGGAAGAAGCCAGAGCAGTGCAGAAAAACCAACAGAGGTGCAGAAAGAGGCAAGAGGGGTATAGAAAGAGGCAAGTGAAGTGCAGAACAAAGCAAAAGAGGTGCAGAAAGAACCAACAGAGGTGGAAAAAAGGCAAGAGGGATGCAGAAAGGGGTAGGAGAGGTGCACAAAGAGGCAAGAGGGGTACAGAAAGAGACAGGAGGGGTGCAGAAAGGGGAAGAGAACTGCAGAAAGAAGCAACAGAGGTGCTGAAAGAGGCACAAAGGTTACAGAAAGAGACAAGACAGGTGAAGAAAGAAGGAACAGAGGTACAGAAAGAGGCAAGAGTGGTGCAGAAAGAGGGAAGAGAGGTGTAGAAAGAGGCAAGAGAGTTGCACAAAGAGGGAAGAGGGGTGCAGAAACAGGCAAAAGGGGTGCAGAAAGAAGCAAGTGAGGTGCAGAAAGAGGCAAGAGAGTTACAGAAAGAGGCAAGTGAAGTGCAGAAAGAGGCAAGTGAAGTGCAGAAGGAGGCAAGAGAACTTCAGAAAGAGGCAATAGAGGTGCAGAAAGAGGCAAGTGAGGTGCAGAAAGAAGCAACAGAAGTGCAGAAAGAGGGATGAGGGGTGGAGAGAGAGGAAAGAGGGGTGCAGAAAGAAGCAAGACAGGTGCAGAAAGAAACAAAAGAAGTGCAGAAAGAAGGACTAGAGGTGCAGAAAGAGGCAAAAAGGGTGCAGAAAGACATAAGAGGGGTACAGAAAGAAGCAAATGAGGTGCAGAAAGAGGCAACAGATGTGCACAAAGAGGGAAGAGAGGTGCAGAAAGTACAAGAGATTTGCAGAATGAGGTCAAGAGAAGTGCAGAAAAAGAAAGAAACGTGCAGAAAGAAGCAACAGAAATGCAGAAAGAGGCAAGAGAGGCGCAGAGGGAAGCAAGAGTGGCTTGCACACCATTAGTACCAATTTAACACCCACATTTATCAATAAGTAACAGGTGACCATTCTAAGTTTGCAAAGGGCCTTCCACCACGCTGTAACACTTGTCGCTGCATTTTTGGTAACGTATGAGCCGTTTTTGCTAGAAACAAGGCTTTTTTGTTCAAATCTGCAGATTAGGGTGCAGATGATGAATTGTGTGGCTAATGCAGAAAATGTATAATTGTGCGAAAGTCGGTGCAGCCAGTCACATAATTCCAGTGGCCCTGCTCATACCTCTGACTAGGTCCACAAGTGCTCCTCAGTGATTCCATCTTTTTTTGTCTCACTGAGTTCATAGTTGATCTTCTATGGAAACGAGGAAGACTAAACCTCAGGTTACCACTCCACAACACAGACTACCATACCACATAATTACTCTCCATAACACATAATCCCACTCTACATAATTCCTATACACTAAATACCACATACTTTCTATCCACATAATTTCACTGCACAACATACCACATAATTCCACTACACACAACGTACATCCACTCCACTCCAAAAACATTAGTAAAAAACTTTTGCATTTACAACGCCAATAGCTCTAATTCTCGCAAATGCGAAACCTATTACATTGCAAACAGTTCATTAACTAGTAGTCGCGTTTGCAGAGTGGTGGAGAAAGGGTGCTGGGCCTCCGACCAGCGCTCAGGAATTCCAGTGCATAGGGCTTACAGGAGGTACCAGTAGGACTTCTTGGCCCCCAAAGTCCCTCAGGAGTAAATTGGACTTCATCCCCCATCCCGTAGTCTGCCAGGAGGTGCGTTTGCAGAGTGGTGGAGAAAGGGGGCATGGCCTCCGAAGACGTCTTAGCAATCCCACTGTGCGTGACTTACTGGAGGTAACAAGAGGGTTAGTTGGCCCCCAAGGACATCCTTGGGGGCCAACTACTCTAGTTGGCCCCCAAGGACATCCTTGGGGGCCAACTACCCTCCTATTACCTCCAGTAAGTCCCACACAGCAGAATTGCTAAGTTTGAAGAGCAGGCCACGCCCCCTTTGCCCACCACTCTACAAACGCGTTCCCTGGCGCGCTCTTGGATGGGGTTTGAAGTCCCCTTCGCTGCTGGGGGTCCTTTAGGGGCCAACTAGCCTGCCTCTTACCTCCAGTAAGTCCCACACAGTGGGATTGCTGAGAGGTGGACAAAGGCCACGCCCCCTTACTCCACCACTCTGCAAACATGCCCCCTGGAGCATTCTAAGTTGAGGGATTAAGTCCCCTTGAATACTGAGGGTCCCTGGGGGCCAACTAGCCCACCAGGTACCTCCAGTAAGCGCCACACAGCTGGATTGCAGAGAGGTGGTCCGAGGCCACGCCCCCTTTTTACATCACTCTGCAAACGTGCCTCTTGGCGCACTGCTGCTCGGGGGATGAAGTCCACTTGTGTCCTGAGGTCCTCAGGACACAAGAGGACCTCATCGCCCCACCACCAGTGAGCCAAGAGGCGCGTTGGCAGAGTGGTGTAAAAAGGGGCGTGGCCTCGGACCACCTCTCTGCAACGCAGCTCTGTGGCGCATACTGGAGGTACCTGGTGGGCTAGTTGGCCCCCAGGGACCTCCAGTATTCAAGGGGTATTAATTCCCCAACTTACAACGCACCACGGGGCGCGTTTCCAGAGTGGTGCAGGGAGGGGGCGGGGCCTCCGGCGAGATGCCGCCTTTTAAAAAAAAAAATTTTTTTTAGAAGGGGGCTGTGTGGCCCCCCTTTTTTTACTATTTTTTGGGCCCTGGGGACCCCATCCCCCAGGGCCTGACCCCTATTTATAATTTTTTTTCTTTTTTAAACGGGAAGGGGGCCGCGTGGCCCCCCTCCCAAAGCCAATTTAGGCCCCGGGGACCCCATCCCCCGGGGCATGGCCAGTCTTTTTTATTAAATTATTTGGAGGGGGGCCGCGTGGCCCCCCTCCTCAGGCCAATTATGGCCCCGGGGACCCCATCCCCCGGGGCCGGCCTTTTCGTTTTTTTATTTTTATTTTGCAGGGGAGGGGGGCCGTGTGGCTCCCCTCCCGGGCCACTTCTGGCCCTGGGGACCCCATCCCACGGGGCCTGGCCTCTCCGTTGGGGACCGTGGGGGGAGCCCCAATGCCCCTACGGTCCCGCCGGTTCCCCACCTCCTGCGGGAGCCGGCATTGCTTTTGCACAAGGGGAGCTGCTGACATGCAGCTCCCCTTGTGGAAAAGCAATCCTGCTTTGCTTGATTGAAGCGAGAGCAGGTTTACCTGCTCTCGCTTCAATCAAGCAAACCAGAGTTTGCTATGACAGGGCGGGAGCCGTGCTCCCGCCCTGCCACAGCAAACAGCAATGTCACGGGGGTGGGCACCCCAGGACATTGCAGGAGCCGGTGGGGGTGGCGGTCCCCAGGGCCATCAAGGGCTCCAGGAGGTGGGTCATTTCTAAAGCCCCGGGGAGGTGGTGGTCCCCGGGGCCTGGGGGTCCGTAACGGACCCCCGAATTAGAATATTTAGTGCCCCGGGGAGGTGGTGGTCCCCGGGGCATGTGGGGGGACTCGAGCCTCCCCCACATATTGTATTTTATGAAAATTTGAGCCCCGGGGAGGTGGTGGTCCCCGGAGCTGCGGGGGGCTGCATGCCCCCCGCAAATCATCAATGAAGCCCCGGGGAGGTGGCGGTCCCCGGGGCTGTGAGGGCCCCCATATAATTTGGGATTGTCCCCGGGACCTGGCCCACCCAAGGGCTTAACAATAACAAAGCGCGGGAGCCCGCGCTTTGTTTTTTTTAATTTTCTCGGCAGAATTCGTGCACCCAGTGCAAATTCTGCTGTTTAAAAAAAAAAATGCTGTTTTTTGGCCCTGGGGGCCCCTGTGGGACCCCCTCAGCAGGCCTAGGGGGTCAGGGTGTTTCTACCCTGCCCCCTTTTCTTGTTTTTGAATGTTTTTTTCACTGTTTTCTTGTGACTCAGTTACCGAGTCACAAGATGGCTGCCAACACTTCCTGGTTTGGAGTGTTGGCAACCAATTAGAAGTCAGCTCGTGCTCGGGAGGAGTTGCGACTCCTCCTCGGTGCTCAGATATTGATATTTTTCTTTTTTTAATTTCTCAGGAACTACTGAACGGATTTACACCACTTTAAAAAAAGGTTGCTTTCTGAACCAAGACCTACCTTTTTGCCAAATTTGGTGTAATTCCGTTCAGCAGTTCGGGGTGTAGCCATGTCTAAAATTTCCTATGGAAATTAACATGGGGAAAACGCATTTTGGGACCACCCTTTTTTCATGGCCCCCGCTTGACGGTTCACCCCGAAACTTTCAAGACAGGAGCTGACCGGAGCGTTCCATTAGTTTCGAAAATTTCGCAAAGTTTCGTCAACTGGCGCCAAAGATATTGGCAAAACAAAAAACGCTTTTTGAATAGAAACGAAGTCCTAACTATAACTAACTACTGGCGACCGCCAGTAGGTAATATATATATATATATATAAACGCTCCAGTTTTGCCCTTGCAAAAATGAGTTGCACTCTGAACCAGCATTGACACAAGGCCTTTAATAGGTAAAAACATCGTCTCCCTCACGATACAGGTAACAGCCGTCCCATCCTTCATCGCCTGACGCATTTCGAAGGAATACGTCCTTCTTCCTCAGAGGCTGGATGATCAGGTGAGTGCTTCTCACCACCTCCCATTAAATGCCAAAATACGCCCCCAGATGGGCCGGTTCCAAGACTCAAAGCACTATGGGAGATGTGGTTTTTAATAATTGCACCTCGTACTGTCCTAAAACAATGCAAGCCCCCAGATGGGCCTCGTGAGGCAGTGTCCATTATTAATCCTCGCCGGCACTCCGCAGTTGGTTCCGTGTATCTTGAACCAGCGACCCCCTCAGCATCTCGGGGTGGTGCAAACTCTATGGCTGGGCCGCCGCAAAAAATAAAAGCTCCAGTTTTGCCCTTGCAAAAATGAGTTGCACTCTGAACCAGCATTGACACAAGGCCTTTAATAGGTAAAAACATCGTCTCCCTCACGATACAGGTAACAGCCGTCCCATCCTTCATCGACTGACGCGTTTCAAAGGAATACGTCCTACTTCCTCAGAGGCTGGATGATCAGGTGAGTGCTTCTCACCACCTCCAATTAAATGCCAAAATACGCCCGAGATGGGCCAGTTCCAAGACTCAAAGCACTATGGGAGATGTGGTTTTTAATAATCGCACCTCGTACTGTCCTAAAACAATGCAAGGCCCCAGATGGGCCTCGTGAGGCAGTGTCCGTTATTAATCCTCGCCGGCACTCCGCAGTTGGTTCAGTGTATCTTGAACCAGCGGCCCCCTCAGCATCTTGGGGTGGTGCAAACTCTATGGCTGGGCCACTGCAAAAAATAAACGCTCCAGTTTTGCCCTTGCAAAAATGAGTTGCACTCTGAACCAGCGTTGACACAAGGCCTTTAATAGGTAAAAAGATCGTCTCCCTCATGATACAGGTAACAGCCGTCCCATCCTTCATCGCCTGACGCGTTTTGAAGGAATACGTCCTTCTTCCTCAGAGGCTGGATGATCAGGTGAGTGCTTCTCACCACCTCCCATTAAATGCCAAAATACGCCCCCAGATGGGCCGGTTCCAAGACTCAAAGCACTATGGGAGATGTGGTTTTTAATAATCGCACCTCGTACTGTCCTAAAACAATGCAAGCCCCCAAATGGGCCTCGTGAGGCAGTGTCCGTTATTAATCCTCGCCGGCACTCCGCAGTTGGTTCCGTGTATCTTGAACCAGCGACCCCCTCAGCATCTCGGGGTGGTGCAAACTCTACGGCTGGGCTGCCGCAAAAAATAAAAGCTCCAGTTTTGCCCTTGCAAAAATGAGTTGCACTCTGAACCAGCATTGACACAAGGCCTTTAATAGGTAAAAACATTGTCTCCCTCATGATACAGGTCACAGCTGTCCCATCCTTCATCGCCTGACGCGTTTCAAAGGAATACGTCCTTCTTCCTCAGAGGCTGGATGATCAGGTGAGTGCTTCTCACCACCTCCCATTAAATGCCAAAATACGCCCCCAGATGGGCCGGTTCCAAGACTCAAAGCACTATGGGAGATGTGGTTTTTAATAATCGCACCTCGTACTGTCCTAAAACAATGCAAGCCCCCAAATGGGCCTCGTGAGGCAGTGTCCGTTATTAATCCTCGCCGGCACTCCGCAGTTGGTTCCGTGTATCTTGAACCAGCGGCCCCCTCAGCATCTCGGGGTGGTGCAAACTCTACGGCTGGGCCGCCGCAAAAAATAAACGCTCCAGTTTTGCCCTTGCAAAAATGAGTTGCACTCTGAACCAGCGTTGACACAAGGCCTTTAATAGGTAAAAACATTGTCTCCCTCACGATACAGGTAACAGCCATCCCATCCTTCATCGCCTGACGCGTTTCGAAGGAATACGTCCTTCTTCCTCAGAGGCTTTAGGCTCATTTCAGTTTCACTTTCTACATGCTCAGGGGGCTATCTCAGCCCCCTGAGCACGTAGAAAGACGGGAGAGGTATCATTGGAAAGGGAGAATCTCCCTTTCCAATGGTACCCCTCCCCAGTGGATCCCTACTTGGGGATTGCCCCAGGAGGGCAATCCCCAAGCAGGGATCCACCACTAGACACCAGGGAGGGGGGAGCAGCCCCTTGGGCAAGGGCCATTGCTCCCCCCCAAAAACATTTGACCATATTCAGTCTTTCTGCCCCCCCCTGGGGGGTAGATGGGGGCAGTAGCCCCCAATCTGCCCCCCCGGGGGGGCAGAAAGCCCACTGGACGGCAGGGATTTTTTGTGTGCAATTTCAATGAGGGTGGGGGCTGCCCAACACGGACACGCCAATGCCCCCACCCCCTGCCACCATTACAGCCTTTCTGCCTGGGGGGCAGATGGGGCAGATAAAAATGATACCTCACTCGCGTGGGTGGGTCAAGTGCCCGCGACAGGCAAGGGCCCAAAACCTATTGAGGCGACATCAAAACAAGGTTTTGCAAGGGGGGTCCCATGAGTTTTTGGCCCCGGGATCGGTGGCCATCTAGGGAAACCTACACATTTCTGAAAACTAGACACCCGGGGGAGTCCAGCAAGGTATGGCTTGCATGCGTCCCCCAACATTTCCCTACCCAGAATCCCCTGCAAACCTCAAATTTTGATGAAAAAACCAATTTTTTCCCACATTTCTGTGTGGGAAAGTTGTAGGATCACTGGGCTGACACACATTTCCTACCACCCAGCGTTTTCCCAGGTCTCCCGATAAAAATGGTACCTCACTTGTGTGGGTAGGCATAGTGGCTGCAACAGGAAATGGCCCAAATCGTACTGTGGAGACTTCAAAATTACCTATAACAAAACTGCCTGGTTTTGGGGGGGACCTGGTTTTTTGGCCCCGGGCTCGGCCGCCATCTAGGGAAACCTACCAAACCCACACATTTCTGAAAACTAGACACCCTGGGGAGTCCAATGAGGTATGGCTTGCGTGGATCCCTCAACGTTTCCCTACCCAGAATCCCCTGCAAACCTCAAATTTAGCTGAAAAAACCACATTGTGTGGTGCCGGCACAAATGTCCTACCCCACAGCGTTCCCCTCAGCCTCCCGAGTAAAATGATACCTCACTTGTGTGGGTAGGGCAAGGGCCTGTGACTGGGAAGAGCCCAAAACATAGGGATTAAGGGTGTAGCACCGAGAATTCTAAGCGCTACATTTTTTTACAAATACGTTTTTAGCCAATTCTGCATTAGTCACCCACGCAAGTGAGGTATCATTTTACTCGGGACACTAAGGAGAACGCTGTGGGGTAGGACATTTGTGCCGGCACGGTGATTCCACACAAAAATATGTGGAAAATGTGGTTTTTTCAGCCCCCTCTCTTGAGCCAATAATGGCCCTTGGACCACCACCTCCCAGGGATGGCTCCTGCTATGTCCTGGGATGCCCACCCCTGGGACACAGCTGTTTTCTGTGGCTTGGCAGGAGCTTTAACGACTGCTGCCAAGTCATAGCAAACTGCTTTCAGCAAGGGAGAGCAGTGAAAATGCTCTTGCTTGCTGGAAGCAGAGCATTCATCTGTTTCCCTGCCCGCTGTCAAGCGAGCAGGGAAACAGATGAATTGCTTACACACACAGGGAACTGCATGTTTAGCAGCTCCCTGTGTATGAAAGCAATGCCAGCTCCTGCAGGAGGTGGGGAGCTGGCAAGGAGTATGGGGTCCTTGAGGCTCCCCCGCTGTCCCAATCCAGGGCACCCAGAAAACCATGGCTAGGCCCCAGAGATGGGACCCCCTCCCTCATTTAGTAGTGGCCAGGCCCCAGGGGATGGGTCCTCGAGGCTGAAATCGGCCAGGAGAGGGAGGCAGCGTGGCCTCCCTCCTCTATTAAAAAATATTCTTCATATTATTAACTCTATTATTTACACATTCATTTTTATTATATAGTTTAAAACCAAAAATGAAGGTAAGGTAATTTATGTAGTCTTTCTAAGAATGCAATGCACCAAGTCTTTCTTTTTTAATTCATTTTATGGATCCTTTCCTAACCAAAACCACACATTCAATACTAAAACAACAACACATTTAAAACAAATATATGCTATTTCAATTTCTATAAGTGTATCACAACCCTTATGTGGGTGTGTGAGTGACTGTGTGGGTGTGTGAGTGGCTATATTGGTGTGTGACTGGATATGGAGTGGCTGTGTGGGTGTGTATGTGGGAGTTGGTGTGTGGTTTTGTGAGTGGGTGTTTGAGTGGCTGTGTGAGTATGTGAGTGGTTTTATGGGTCTGTGAGTGGGTGCAAGAGTGGTTGTATGGGTTTGTGAGTTTTTGTGTGGGTGTGTAAGTAGGTGTGTGAATGTGTGACTGAGTGGGCCTTCAAGTGGTGTTGTGGGTCTGTGAGTGGGTGTATCAGTGGCTGTATGGGTGTGTGAATGGTTGTGTGGGTGTGTAAGTGGATGTGTGAGTGGATGTGTGAGTGGGTGTGTGTGTGACTGTGTGGGTATGTGAGTGGGTATATGAGTGATTTTGTGGGTCTGTGAGTGGGTATGTGAGTGGCTATACAGGTGTGTTAGTGGGCATATGAGTGGTTGTGTGGGTGTGTGAGTAGGTATGTGAGTGGCTGTGTGAGTCTGTGAGTGGGTGTGTGAGTGGTTTTGTGGATGTGTGAGTGGATGTGAGTGGCAGTATGGGTGTGTGAGTGTGTGTGTGAGTGGTTGCATGGTTGTGGAAGTGGGTGTGTAAGTTTGTGAATGGGTGTGTGAGTATGTGTATGAGTGATTGTGTGGGTCTGTGAGTGGGTGTCTGAGTGGTTTTGTGGGCCTGTGAGTGGGTGTGTGACTCACTGTATAGATGTGTGAGTTGTATGTGTAGTTGTGCAAGTCTTTGTGTGAGTGGGTTTGTGAGTGGGTGTGTGAGTGGCTGTGTAGGTCTGTGAGTAGGTGTGTGAGTGGTTTTGTGAGTCTGTGAGTGGCTGTATGGATGTGTGAGTAGGTGTGTGAGTGTTTGTGTGGGTGTGTAAGTGGGTGTGTGAGTGGGTGTGAGAGTAGGTGTGTGGGTCTGTGAGTGGGTGTAAGAGTTTTTTTAATTGGGGTCTGGATCCACAGATATGTTGTGGATCACACAGGGAGTTTGTGGATCCATAGACCCTCGGGCCCTAAAAAAACAATTTTGGACAATGTTTTGCACATGATGGGTCCCTCACAGACCCCTCAATCACTTTTATATTTTTTAACCCCCGGGAACCGAGTCTGATGCACAAAATGGTGGCCGCAAGTTTCCTCTCAGGTTGCAGGAGGCCAATTACAGCACCGCTGTTAGCCAAGTCTGGTGGCTCATTGGACCAATGCATCCATTGCAGGGGCCTGTGTTTGACCTCATGATCACAGGTTCAAATCCCGCCAGGTCCACTCAGCCTTTCATCCATCTGAGGTCGATAAAATGAGTACGATTGAGTTGGGTAACAATAAACATCTGTTATTCAGCACCAAGAGACCTATGGGTGAATGTGTGCTTTACAAATACACATGTTATGTTATGTTGGTGCATAGCTGTGTGGATCTGCTGCGGTGAATCCATGTCTCTAGATATACATGAATCTTTTTACTTTAATAACTCCAAAACTACTGAACAGATTTACACCAAATTAAAATATCACTCTTTCTGGACCAAGATCTGGCTTTCTTCCAAATTTGGTATAATTCTATTAAGCGGTTCGGGCTGTAGTCAATCAGTGTCACTAGATATATCTATATGTATGTGTGTGTCTATATATATATATATATATATATATATATATATACATATATAATTAGAAATTAGCATTTAAAAAACCTTAGAAATTCACTGAAAAAAACACAGGTTTCAGGGGCGTTATAGTTAGTTGGACATTTCACTCATACAAAACCAGAGAAATTCAGCCGTTATAGTTAGTTGAGCTAACTGTAACTCGCTCCCCCTCAGTACACTGCTGATGACGTCACATATTACATCACTCGTGACATGGTCAGTGACATCACTCATGACATCACTGATGACATCTCAAATGACATCACTGATGACAACATCCAGAGACTGGGTGATTTTTAAAAGTTTAAGAATGTTATATATAGATACGCAAAGGTGTATTGAAGAATGAGTGGGTGTATGAGTGTCTGAATGGTTGATTTAGTTGGTGCGTGACTGACTGTATAAGTGAGTGATTAAGCATGTCTTAGTGAATGCTGTCCGCTATCCCCACTACTGTTTGCTCTTTATATTGAGCCCTTTATAAGGCATTTGCGGCAAAACACTGGGATTTCTTCAGTATGTCTTAGTGGACTAGAACTAAAACTAACCACATATGCAGACGATATTGCTATCTTTTCTTCTAATCCTGTCGATGCTATACTCAAAATTACACAAGAGGCACAGCGTTTTGGTTCCTTTTCCGGCTATAAATTAAATCTGACTAAGACTCAGACAATTTTAAATTTCCAACCTGAATCGGCTCCAATGACGCTAGGAATTACTAGAACAGCAACGTATTTGGGAGTCTGTCGTAGTAGCCGGGTAGACGATGTGGTCTCTTTGAACTATGAGCCATTGCTTACACCCACTGAATCACCCACTCACACATCCATGCAGGGAGTTACACCCCCCCACCCACCCACACAGACACTCAGGCACCCATACAGGTACTCAGACAACCAATCATTAACCCATATAGACACTCATGTAGCTACTCACTAACTCATGCAGCGACTTACACAGCAACTGGCACAATGATACAGACATTCACACAGATTAGTTATTCACCCATGTTGGGGAGGGAGGGGTTTAAATAGCTACACTTTAGTTAAAAATGCACTGGTAGAGCAAAAGGGAAAGGATGACAGAATAAGGGGGGAGGTGACTGAATCGAGTTTATGGAGACTGTTTAATGTCTGATTATAAATACATGTGTTGGAATGTAGCGGGGCTCAATCAGGCTAGAAAGCATCGATTAGTAGGGGAGGAACTCCGTGTGTTTAAACCCCATATATTGGGTCTCACTGAGACTCACTTAGCTTACAAGGATAGATCTCAGTTAAAACAACTTGGCTTTGATATACTTGTTTGCACTTCACAGGCGATCTCTATTCGAGGGGTAGCCATATTGAAATCAAGGAACTGTAAAGCAACAATACTACGTACACTTGCTGATTCTAAGGGGAGATGGGCAATTGCCCAACTACTGATTTCTGGGCATAAGACTACGATATGTGTGGTATATGGTCCTAACACTGACTGCCCCAAGATTTTCTACTATTTATGTTCTGAATTACTGGAGTGGGCTGGTGATTTGATAGTTATGGGGGACTTTAATTGTATTATGGACAAGAAGATTGATACTACTAATACTGCAACTCGGGCTAGAATGGCCAGGACTAGGGCCGCTATTCTTGAACTTCTCCACATGCACCAAGTGGAAGATGCATGGAAGAGACTATATCCAACCCTCCCAGGCTATACGTATTATTCGTCCCCACACAAACAGTACCCCCGAATCGACATGATCTTTGTTAATAGAACTTTGTTGGAAAAGGCATCCATAGAGGTTTGTCCTAAAATCACATCGGACCACAACCCAGTGATGTTAACTCTGCAGATTCAGCGGGGGGATAGAGAATCATTTCGGGTTTTCTCATTTCCTAGACATCTCCTTGGTAACTTAGATTTTTTGGCATATATGCGAGGAACATTAGGGGAATATTTAGAGAATAATAGGGGCACTGCCTCTACTTCAGTAGTGTGGGATTGTATGAAGGCTTATGTAAGAGGGGCTATGCTCCAGTATATTTTAACACAGAACCGCCATTCTACTTGGGAGGCGGAGCAGGAGCATAGGCTATATTTAGATTTAGAACGGCAACATGCAAGAGCCATTGTTGTAAGGGATGCAGCTGAACATATAATATATCGTCGGCTCGTAGAAGTAAGAGCTAAGCTTAATAGAGGGTTAATATATAAAATCGCTACCGACTACCACAAGTATAAAACTAAGCAATATGAATATGGGGAAAGGGTTGGCCGCTTGCTAGCTACTCAGATCGCTGATCAAAGGGCCAGATCCTGCATTAAATCAATAAAAGGGGCAGACAGGTTATCTTACACTCGGCCAGTAGATATAGTTGAACAGTTTAGACTTTATTATGCTGATCTATATGGCAAGTCAGCACTTTTTAGCAAACAAACTGTTTTGGATTATATAAAGGAGAGTTCGTCACCTATTCTTAACTCGCTGGATTCTGAGTGTTTGCAGAAAGACTTAGAGCTGGGGGAGGTTGAGGATGCGATCAGTGCTTTACCATCAGGCAAGGCCGTTGGTGAGGACACTATTCCGCTGGAATTTTATAAAGCTTTTAAGGCATTTTGGCACCTGTTCTTTCTATACTACTTAGTAACATTATCCATGGGGACGATGCCCCTCTTTCTTGGAGCATTACTAACATCGTTCTATTTCCTGAGAAGGGGAAATTGGTAGAGGATATGAGTTCGTATCGTCCTATATCATTGATTAATGCCGATGCCAAAATCTTTTCTGAAATTCTTGCCTCGCGTTTGGCTCCTCTTATCCATCAATTAGTCTCGGAGCAACAGCACGGCTTTGTTCCCGGTAGAGACACAGCAGCCCACATTAATACAGCTATTGCCGCTTTTGACATTTCTGGCCAATTAGATCAACATATAGGGATGGTGATGCTTGACGCCGAGAAGGCCTTTGACCGAGTTGCAGGGGGAGCATTATGGCCCACCATGTTATCATTTGGCCTCGGTCATAGGTATATCTCTGCGGTTCAGAAACTGTATAGCAATACGGTAGCAGCAATTTTGCAGTTCAAAGGGGTACGCGGCAGGGTGGGTGGGTGGGGTGTAGCTCCCCGCATGGATGTGTGAGTGGGTGATTCAGTGGGTGTATGGGTTCATGAGTGCATCTGTGAGGGGCTGTATGGGTGAGTGAGTGTGCGTATGACTGTGTTGGTGAGTGAATGAATGTCTCTGTGGTATATGTGTGAGTAACTACATATGTGAAAGGCAGTATATGTGAGTGTTGGAGTATATAACTGACTATATGTGCGAGTGAGTGATTGTGAAAGTGGCTGTATGGATGAGTGTGTGCTTGTGTCAGTGTTTGTATAAGAGAGTAAGTATGTGTTAGTATCTGTATGAATAAGTGTGGTGGTGTGTGTATAACTGTATAGGTGAGTAAATGGGAGTGTGATTGATTCTTTGCATGACTGACTAGGTGTGTGAGTAACTCTATGGGTGAGTGGCAGTATGTGAGTGTCTGTATGGGTGTATGAGTGCATATATCAGAGGCTGTATTGATGAGTGACTGCGTGTATGAGTGAGTGTATGGGTGAGTGAGTGGATGTGTGTAGACCTATGAATCAGTGAGTGGGTATGTACTAACTGGTATTGGTGTGTGTATGGTTTCGAGAATGGTAGTCTGTATTTCAGAGTGGGTGTATGAAAGGTTATATTAGGGTGTGAGGAGTTGCATCAGATGATCACGTGGATGATGTCATCAGTGATGTGATCAGTGATGTCATTTGAGATGTCATCAGTGTTGTCATCAGTGATGTCACTGACCATGTCACGAGTGATGTAATATGTGACGTCATCAGCAGTGCACTGCGGGGGAGCGAGTTACAGTTAGCTCAACTAACTATAACGGCCGAATTTCTCTGGTTTTGTACGAGTGAAATGTCCAACTAACTATAACCTCCCTGAAACCTGTGTTTTTTTCAGTGAAATTCTAAGATTTTTTAAATGCTAATTTCTAATTATAACGTCCCTGAAACCTATGGTTTTTTCAGTGAATTTCAAACGTTTTTTAAATGAAAATTTCTAGCTATAACGTCCCTGAAACCTATGGTTTTTTCAGTGAATTTCAAAGGTTTTTTAAATGCCAATTTCTAACTATAACGTCCCTTAAAAACCTATTGTTTTTTCTGTGAATTTCAAAGGTTTTTTAAATGAAAATTTCTAACTATAATGTCCCTAAAACCTGTGGTTTTTTCAGTGAATTTCTAAGGTTTTTTAAATGCTAATTTCTAACTATGCCTACATAGGTTGGACATGTGCAGAAAGAGGAAGAAAGGCGCAGAAAGAAGCAAGAGAAGTGCAGAAAGAGGCAAGAGAGGTGCAGAAAGAGGAAGAAAGGTGCATAAAGAAGCAGCAGAAATACAGAGAGAGACAACAGAAGTCCATAAAGAGGAAGAAAGGTACAGAAAGAAGAGAGAGATGTGCAGAAAGAACCAACAGAGGTGCAGAAAGAGACCTACTTTGACTGTACCTTACAACAGACTCATACAAAGTAGCCTAATCACTAATCCGTCTCCCAAGATGTCTTAAACCTCACTTTTCTCTTGAAGGTTCAATATTCATCGACTGCTCTGAATGTTAGGCCTACCAAATATAAAAAAGCAATCCTGAGCATATCACTGTTGAAAGTCTGACCAAGTTTGTGAAGGTATGCATGCGTGTGTCTCTGCTTTTACCTAGTGACATGTTACATAAAAATAAACATACAAATACTTAAATACCTGTGTTTCAAATAGCATAATCTGTAAATTTGTGTACAAAAAGGTAGAAACAAGAAAAGTGCAGAAAGAAGCAACAGATGTGCAGAAAGAGGCAAGAGGGGTGCAGAAAAAAGCAAGAGAGATGCAGAAAAAAACAAGAGAAGTGCACAAAGAACCAGCGGAGGTGCAGAAAGAGGCAAGAGGGGTGCAGAAAGAGGAAAGAGAAGTGCAGAAAGAGGCAAGAGAGTTGCACAAAGAGGGAAGAAGTGTGCAGAAAGAGGCAAGAGGAGTGCAGAATGAAGCAACAGGGGTGCAGAAAGAGCCAAGAGGGGTGCAGAAAGAGGCAAGAGGGGTGCAGAAAGAGGGAACAGAGGTGCAGAAAGAAGCAACAGAGGTGCAGAAAAGGCAAGAGGGGTGCAAAATAGGAGAGAGAAGTGCAGAAAGAAGCAAAAGAGTTGCAGAAAGAGACAAGAGGTGCAGAAAGAAGGAATAGAAGTGCAGAAAGAGGCAAGTAAGGTGCAGAAGGAGGCAAGAGAACTGCAGAAAGAGGCAAGAGAGTTTCAGAAACAGGCAAAAGGGGTGCAGAAAGAGGGAACAGGTGTGCAGAGAGAAGCAAGAGAGGTGCATAAAGAAGGAAGAGGGGTACAGAAAGAGGCAAGAGGGATACAGAAATTTGCAACAGAGGTGCAGAAAGAAGCAAGAGTAGTGCAGAAAGAACCAACAGAGGTGCAGAAAGAGGCAAGAGAGGTACAGAAAGAGGCAGGAAAAGTGCAGAAAGAAGCAAAAGAGGTGCATAAAGAGGCAAGAGAACTGCAGAAAAAGGCAAGAGAGGTGCGGAAATAGGCAGGAGAGGTGCACAAAGAGGCAAAAGGGGCTGCAGAAAGAAGCAAGAGAGGTGCAGAAAGAAACAAAAGAAGTGCAGAAAGAAGCAACAGAGGTGCAGAAAGAGGCAAGAGGAGTGCAGAAAGAGGGAAGAGAAGTGCAGAAAGAGGCACGAGGGGTGCAGAAAGAAGCAGGAGAGGTGCAGAAAGAAGAAAAGAAGTATATAATGAAGCAACAGAGATGCAGAATGGGGAAAGTGGGGAGGAGAAAGAGGCAAGAGGGATACAGAAAGAAGCAGGAGAGGTGCAGAAAGAAACAAAAGAAGCGCAGAAAGAAGGAACAGAGGTGCAGAAAGAGGCAAGAGAGGAGCAGAAAGAGGGAACAGGGTTGCAGATTGAGGCACAAGGGTTGCAGAAAGAAGTGACAGAGGTGCAGAAAGAATCAAGAGAAGTGCAGAAAGAAGCAACAGAGGTGCAGAAAGAGAAATGAGGGGTGGAAAAAGAGGCAAGAGAAGTGCAGAAAGAGGCAACAGAGATGCAAAAAGGGGGAACAGGGGTGGAGAAAGTGGCGAGAGTGGTGCAGAAAGAGGCAAGAGAGGTGCAGAAAGAAACAAAACAAGAGCAGAAAGAAGGAACAGGGGTGCAGAAAGAGGCAAGAGGGGTGCAGAAAGAGGGAAGAGGGGTGCAGAAAGAAGCATGAGTGGTGCAGAAAGAAGCAAGAGAGGTGCGGAAAGAAGGAAGACTAGTTCAGAAAGAAGCAACAGAGGTGCACAAAGAGGCAAGAGGGGTGCAAAAAGAGGGAAGAGGGATGCAGAAAGAGGCACGAGGGGTGCAGAAAGAAGCAAGAGATGTGCAGGAAGAAGGAACAGAGGTGCAGAAAGAGGCAAAATGGGTGAAGAAAGAGGGAAGAGGGGTGGAGCAAGAGGGAAGGGGGTGCAGAAAGAAGCAAGAGAGCTGCAGAAAGAAACAAAAGAAGTGCAGAAAGAAGGAACAGAGGTGCAGAAAGAGGCAAAGGGGTGCAGAAAGAGGCAAAATGAGTGCAGAAAGAAGCGAGAGGTGCAGAAAGAAACAAAAGAAGTGCAGAAAGAAGAAACAGAGGTGCACAAAGAGGCAAGAGGAGTGCAGAAAGAGGGTGCAGAAAGAGGGAATAGGGGTGCAGAAAGAACCGAGAGATGTGCAGAAAGAAGCAAGAGAAGTGCAGAAAGAAGGAAAAGAGGTACAGAAAGAGGCAAGAGGGGTGCAGAAAAAGGGGTGTGAAAGAAAGTACAAGGGGTGCAGAAAAAAGCAAGAGGGGTGCAGGAAGAAGCAAGAAGGGTGCAGAAAGAAACAAAAGAAGTGCAGAAAGAAGGAACAGAGGTGCAGAAAGAGGCAAGAGGAGTGCAAAAGAGGGAAGAGGGGTGCAGAAAGAGAAACAAGGCGGGCAGAAAGAAGCTAGAGAGGTGCAGAAAGAAACAAAAGAAGCGCTGAAAGAAGGAACAGAGGTGCAGAAAGAGACAAGAAGGGAGCAGAAAGAGGGAAGAGGGGTGCAGAAAGTGGCACAAGGGTTGCAGAAAGAAGGGACAGAGGTGCAGAAAGAGGGATGAAGGGTGGAGAAAGAGGCAAGAGAAGTGCAGAAAGAAGCAACAGAGATGCAAAACGTAGTACCAGGGGTGAAGAGAGTGGCAAGAGGGGTGCAGGAAGAAGCAAGAGGGGTGCAGAAAGAAACAAAAGAAGTGCAGAAAGAAGGAACAGAGGTGCAGAAAGAGGCAAGAGGAGTGCAAAAAGAGGGAAGAGGGGTGCAGAAAGAGAAACGAGGGGCGCAGAAAAAAGCTAGAGAGGTGCAGAAAGAAACAAAAGAAGTGCAGAAAGAAGCAACAGAGGTGCAGAAAGAGACAAGAGGGGAGCAGAAAGAGGGAAGAGGGGTGCAGAAAGAGGCACAAGGGTTGCAGAAAGAAGGGACAGTGGTGCAGAAAGAAGCAAGAGAAGTGCAGAAAGAAGCAACAAAGGTGCATAAAGAGGGATGAAGGGTGGAGAAAGAGGCAAGAGAAGTGCAGAAAGAAGCAACAGAGATGCAAAACGTAGTACCAGGGGTGGAGAGAGTGGCAAGAGGGGTGCAGAAAGAAGCATGAGTGGTGCAGAAAGAAGCAAGAGAGGTGCAGAAAGAAGCAAGAGATGTGCAAACCGAAATAACAGAAGTGCAGAAAGAAGGAACAGAGGTGCAGAAAGAGGCAACTGGGGTGAAGAAAGACTGAAGAGGGGTGGAAAAAGAGGGAAGGGGGTGCACAAAGAAGCAAGAGAGCTGCAGGAAGAAAAAAAAGAAGTGCAGAAAGAAGGAACAGAGTTGCAGAAAGAAGAAAGAAAGGTGCAGAAAGAGGGAAGAGGGGTGCAGAAAGAGGCAAAAGGGGTGCAGAAAGAAGGAACACAGGTGCAGAAAGAGGCAAGAGGGGTGCGGGAAGAGGGGTGTGAAAGAGGCACGAGGGGTGCAGAAAGAAGCAGCAGAGGTGCAGAAAGAAGCAATAGAGGTGCAGAAAGAGGGAAGAGGGGTGGAAAAAGAGGGAAGAGGGGTGCAGAAAGAAGCGAGAGGTGCAGAAAGAAACAAAAGAAGTGCAGAAAGAAGGAACGGAGGTGCAGAAAGAGGCAAGAGGGGTGCAGAAAGAACCAAGAGAGGTGCAGAAAGAAGCAAGAGAAGTGCAGAAAGAAGGAACAGAGGTGCAGAAAGAGGCAAGAGGGGTGCAGAAAGAGGGAAGAGGGGTGTGAAAGAAGCACACGGGGTGCAGAAAGAAGCAAGAGGAGTGCAGTAAGAAGCAAGAGAGATGCAGAAAGAAACAGAAGAAGTGCAGAAAGAAGGAACAGAGGTGCTGAAAGAGGCAAGAGGAGTGCAAAAAGAGGGAAGAGGGGTGCAGAAAGAGGCATGAGGGGTGCAGAAAGAAGCAGGAGAGGTGCAGAAAGAAACAAAAGAAGTGCAGAAAGAAGCAAACAGAGGTGCAGAAAGAAGGAACAGAGGTGCAGGAAGAGGCAAGAAGAGTGCAAAAAGAGGGAAGAGGAGTGCAGAAAGAGGCACAGGGGTGCAGAAAGAAGCAAGAGAGGTGCAGAAAGAAACAAAAGAATTGCAGAAAGAAGCAAACAGAGGTGCAGAAAGAGACAAGAGGGGAGCAGAAAGAGGGAAGAGGGGTGCAGAAAGAGGCATAAGTGTAGCAGAAAGAAGGGACAGAGGTGCAGAAAGAAGCAAGAGAAGTGCAGAAAGAAGCAACAGAGGTGCAGAAAGAGGGATGAGGGGGTGGAGAAAGAGGCAAGAGAAGTGCAGAAAGAAGCAACAGAGATGCAAAAAGTAGCAACAGGGGTGGAGAAAGTGGCAAGACGGGTGCAGAAAGAAGCAAGAGAGGTGCAGAAAGAAACAAAAGAAGACCAGAAAGAAGGAACAGAGGTGCAGAAAGAGACAAGAGGGGTGCAGAAAGAGGGAAGAGGGGTGCAGAAAGAGGCATGAGCGGTGCAGAAAGAAGCAAGAGATGTGCAAAAAGAAACAAAAGAAGTGCAGAAAGAAAGAACAGAGGTGCAGAAAGAGGCAACAGGGGTGAAGAAAGAGGGAAGAGGGGTGGAGAAAGAGGCAAGAGGTGCAGAAAGAAGAAAGAGAGCTGCAGAAAGAAACAAAAGAAGTGCAGAAAGAACAGAGGTGCAGAAAGAGGAAAGAGGGGTGCAGACAGAAGGGTGCAGAAAGAGGCAAAAGGGGTGCAGAAAGAAGTGAGATTTGCAGAAAGAAACAAAAGAAGTGCTGAAAGAAGGAACACAGGTGCAGAAAGAGGCAAGAGTGATGCCGGAAGAGGGGAGTGAAAGAGGCACGAGGGATGCAGAAAGAAGCAACAAAGGTGCAGAAAGAAGCAGCAGAGGTGCAGAAAGAGGGAAGAGGGGTGGAGAAAGGGGCAAGAGAGTTGCAGAAAGAAACAAAAGAAGTGCAGAAAGAAGGAACAGAGGTGCAGAAAGAGGCAAGAGAGGAGCAGAAAGAGGGAACAGGGTTGCAAATTGAGGCACAAGGGTTGCAGAAAGAAGGGACAGAGGTGCAGAAAGAAGCAAGAGAAGTGCAGAAAAAAGCAACAGAGGTGCAGAAAGAGAAATGAGGGGTGGAAAAAGAGGCAAGAGAAGTGCAGAAAGAGGCAACAGAGATGCAAAAAGGGGGAACAGGGGTGGAGAAAGTGGCGAGAGTGGTGCAGAAAGAGGCAAGAAAGGTGCAGAAAGAAACAAAACAAGAGCAGAAAGAAGGAACAGGGGTGCAGAAAGAGGCAAGAGGGGTGCAGAAAGAGGGAAGATGGGTGCAGAAAGAAGCATATGTGGTGCAGAAAGAAGCAAGAGAGGTGCGGAAAGAAGGAAGACTAGTGCAGAAAGAAGCAACAGAGGTGCACAAAGAGGCAAGAGGGGTGCAAAAAGAGGGAAGAGGGATGCAGAAAGAGGCACGAGGGCTGCAGAAAGAAGCAAGAGATGCGCAGGAAGAAGGAACAGAGGTGCAGAAAGAGGCAAAATGGGTGAAGAAAGAGGGAAGAGGGGTGGAGCAAGAGGGAAGGGGGTGCAGAAAGAAGCAAGTGAGCTGCAGAAAGAAACAAAAAAAGTGCAGAAAGAAGGAACAGAGCTGCAGAAAGAGGCAAAAGGAGTGCAGAAAGAAGCGAGAGGTGCAGAAAAAAACAAAAGAAGTGCAGAAAGAAGCAACAGAGGTGCACAAAGAGCCAAGAGGAGTGCAGAAAGAGGGAAGAGGGTGCAGAAAGAGGAAAGAGGGGTGCAGAAAGAACCAAGAGAGGTGCAAAAAGAAGCAAGAGAAGTGCAGAAAGAAGGAAAAGAGGTGCATAAAGAGGCAAGAGGGGTGCAGAAAAAGGGGTGTGAAAGAAAGCACAAGTGGTGCAGAAAGAAGCAAGAGGGGTGCAGAAAGAAGCAAGAGGGGTGCAGAAAGAAACAAAAGAAGTGGAGAAAGAAGGAACAGAGATGCAGAAAGAGGCAAGAGGTGTGCAAAAAGAGGGAAGAGGGGTGCAGAAAGAGAAACGAGGGATGCAGAAAGAAGCTAGAGCGGTGCAGAAAGAAACAAAAGAAGTGCAGAAAGCAGCAACAGAGGTGCAGAAAGAGACAAGAGGGGAGCAGAAAGAGGGAAGAGGGGTGCAGAAAGAGGCACAAGGGTTGCAGAAAGAAGGGACAGAGGTGCAGAAAGAAGCAAGAGAAGTGCAGAAAGAAGCAACAGAGGTGCAGAAAGAGGGATGAAGGGTGGAGAAAGAGGCAAGAGAAGTGCAGAAAGAAGCAACAGAGATGCAAAAAGTAGTACCAGGGGTGGAGAGAGTGGCAAGAGGGGTGCAGAAAGAAGCAAAAGAAGACCAGAAAGAAGGAACAGAGGTGCAGAAAGAGGCAAGAGGGGTGCAGAAAGGGGGAAGAGGGGTGCAGAAAGAAGCATGAGTGGTGCAGACAGAAGCAAGAGAGGTGCAGAAAGAAGCAAGAGATGTGCAAACCGAAACAACAGAAGTGCAGAAAGAAGGAACAAAGGTGCAGAAAGAGGCAACTGGGGTGAAGAAAGAGTGAAGAGGGGTGGAGAAAGAGGCAAGGGGGTGCAGAGAGAAGCAAGAGAGCTGCAGAAAGAAACAAAAGAAGTGCAGAAAGAAGGAACAGAGTTGCAGAAAGAGGGGTGCAGAAAGAGGGAAGAGGGGTGCAGAAAGAGGCAAATGGGGTGTAGAAAGAAGTGAAATTTGCAGAAAGAAACAAAAGAAGTGAAGAAAGAAGGAACACAGGTGCAGAACGAGGAAAGAGGGGTGCAGAAAGAGGGAAGAGGGGTGCAGAAAGAGGCAAATGGGGTGTAGAAAGAAGTGAGATTTGCAGAAAGAAACAAAAGAAGTGAAGAAAGAAGGAACACAGGTGCAGAAAGAGGCAAGAGGGGTGCGGGAAGAGGGGTGTGAAAGAGGCACGAGGGGTGCAGAAAGAAGCAGCAGAGGTGCAGAAAGAAGCAACAGAGGTGCAGAAAGAGGGAAGAGGGGTGGAAAAAGAGACAAGAGAGGTGCAGAAAGAAGCAACAGAGGTGAAGAAAGAGGGAAGAGGAGTGGAGAAAGAGGGAAGAGGGGTGCAGAAAGAAGCGAGAGGTGCAGAAAGAAACAAAAGAAGTGCAGAAAGAAGGAACAGAGGTGCAGAAAGAAACTAAAAAAAATGCAGAAAAAAGCAACAGAGGTGCAGAAAGAGGCAAGAGGAGTGCAGAAAGAGGGAAGAGGGGTGCAGAAAGAGGCACGAGGGGTGCAGAAAGAACCAGCAGGCACATGCATCAAAGCTTTTTGCGATCGCAAACGGTGCGATTCGCAAAATCGGCCGTTTGCGATCGCAAAATTAGCTTTGCGATGCATCAAGGGTCAAGGCCCTCGCAATTTGAGAATTCGCAATCAATTGCGAGTTATTAAATTGCGATTGCATTTAAGGAATCGCAAATTGAGATTCCTTAAATGCAATGCATTAAAGTAAAAAAATTAGCGATTTGGCTAATAGGGCGTAAATTACCATGTAGTTGAACTTCATGGTAATTTGCAAAAACTTTGAAAAATGCACTAAAGTGCATTTTTCAAAGTTCCATTTTACACACACACATGCCCTTGGGGCATGTGTGTGTGCAAGATGTACTCATATGCAGATTTCAGGGGTGCAACAGGGTGTCCTTTTGACCCCCTGGCACCCTTGAAATTGCATTCTCAATTTGCGATTCTCTAATTGAGAATCGCAAATTGAGAATGTCTTCCCATTCATTCCTATGGGCCTCTAGGCCCATAGGAATGAATGGGGAGGTATTCCTTAATTGCGACTCGCAATTTGCGAGTCGCAATTAAGGAATGTTTAGAAATCGCTATTTTTTAAGCGATTCCTACATGCATAGGCTTTTGCGATTCCTTAATTGCGATTCCTTAAAAATCGCAATTAAGAAATCGCAAAATACAACATTGATGCATGTGCCTGCAAGAGAGATGCAGAAAGATGCAAGAGAAGTGCAGAAAGAAGGAACAGAGGTGCAGAAAGAGGCAACAGGGGTGCAGAAAGAGGGAAGAGGTGTGTGAAAGAAGCATGCGGGGTGCAGAAAGAAGCAAGAGGAGTGCAGAAAGAAGCAAGAGAGGTACAGAAAGAAACAAAATAAGTGCAGAAAGAAGGAACAGAGGTGCAGAAAGAGGCAGGATGGGTGCTGAAAGAGGGAAGAGGGGTGTGAAAGAGGCACAAGTGGTGCAGAAAGAAGCAAGAGGAGTGCAGTAAGAAGCAAGAGAGATGCAAAAAGAAACAAAAGAAGTGCAGAAAGAAGGAACAGAGGTGCAGAAAGAGGCAAGAGGAGTGCAAAAAGAGGGAAGAGGGGTGCAGAAAGAGGCATGAGGGGTGCAAAAAGAAGCAAGAGAGGTGCAGAAAGAAACAAAAGAAGTGCAGAAAGAAGCAAACAGAGGTGCAGAAAGAAGGAACAGAGGTGCAGGAAGAGGCAAGAGGAGTGCAAAAAGAGGGAAGAGGAGTGCAGAAAGAGGCACGGGGTGCAGAAAGAAGCAAGAGAGGTACAGAAAGAAACAAAAATATTGCAGAAAGAAGCAAACGGAGGTGCAGAAAGAGACAAGAGGGGAGCAGAAAGAGGGAAGAAGGGTGCAGAAAGAGGCACAAGTGTTGCAGTAAGAAGGGACAGAGGTGCAGAAAGAAGCAAGAGAAGTGCAGAAAGAAGCAACAGAGGTGCAGAAAGAGGGATGAGGGGGTGGAGAAAGAGGCAAGAGAAGTGCAGAAAGAAGCAACAGAGATACAAAAAGTAGTAACAGGGGTGGAGAAAGTGGCAAGAGGGGTGCAGAATGAAGCAAGAGAGGTGCAGAAAGAAACAAAGAAGACCAGAAAGAAGGAACAGAGGTGCAGAAAGAGGTAAGAGGGGTGCAGAAAGAGGGAAGAGGGGTGCAGAAAGAGGCATGAGCGATGCAGAAAGAAGCAAGGGATGTGCAAAAAGAAACAAAAGAAATGCAGAAAGAAGGAACAGAGGTGCAGAAAGAGGCAACAAGGGTGAAGAAAGAGGAAAGAGGGGTGGAGAAATAGGCAAGGGGTGCAGAAAGAAGAAAGAGAGCTGCAGAAAGAAGCAAAAGAAGTGCAGAAAGAACAGAGGTGCAGAAAGAGGAAAGAGGGGTGCAGACAGAGGGTGCAGAAAGAGGCAAAAGGGGTGCAGAAAGAAGTGAGATTAGCAGAAAGAAACAAAGAAGTGCTGAAAGAAGGAACACAGGTGCAGAAAGAGGCAAGAGTGATGCGGGAAGAGGGGTGTGAAAGAGGCATGAGGGGTGCAGAAAGAAGCAACACACGTGCAGAAAGAAGCAGCAGAGGTGCAGAAAGAGGGAAGAGGGGTGGAGAAAGGGACAAGAGAGGTGCAGAAAGATGCAACAGAGGTGCAAAAAGAGGGAAGAGGGGTGGAGAAAGAGGCAAGAGGGGTGCAGAAAGGGGGAAGAGGGGTGCAGAAAGAAGCATGAGTGGTGCAGACAGAAGCAAGAGAGGTGCAGAAAGAAGCAAGAGATGTGCAAACCGAAACAACAGAAGTGCAGAAAGAAGGAACAGAGGTGCAGAAAGAGGCAACTGGGGTGAAGAAAGAGTGAAGAGGGGTGGAGAAAGAGGCAAGGGGGTGCAGAGAGAAGCAAGAGAGCTGCAGAAAGAAACAAAAGAAGTGCAGAAAGAAGGAACAGAGTTGCAGAAAGAGGGGTGCAGAAAGAGGGAAGAGGGGTGCAGAAAGAGGCAAATGGGGTGTAGAAAGAAGTGAAATTTGCAGAAAGAAACAAAAGAAGTGAAGAAAGAAGGAACACAGGTGCAGAACGAGGAAAGAGGGGTGCAGAAAGAGGGAAGAGGGGTGCAGAAAGAGGCAAATGGGGTGTAGAAAGAAGTGAGATTTGCAGAAAGAAACAAAAGAAGTGAAGAAAGAAGGAACACAGGTGCAGAAAGAGGCAAGAGGGGTGCGGGAAGAGGGGTGTGAAAGAGGCACGAGGGTGCAGAAAGAAGCAGCAGAGGTGCAGAAAGAAGCAACAGAGGTGCAGAAAGAGGGAAGAGGGGTGGAAAAAGAGACAAGAGAGGTGCAGAAAGAAGCAACAGAGGTGAAGAAAGAGGGAAGAGGAGTGGAGAAAGAGGGAAGAGGGGTGCAGAAAGAAGCGAGAGGTGCAGAAAGAAACAAAAGAAGTGCAGAAAGAAGGAACAGAGGTGCAGAAAGAAACTAAAAAAAATGCAGAAAAAAGCAACAGAGGTGCAGAAAGAGGCAAGAGGAGTGCAGAAAGAGGGAAGAGGGGTGCAGAAAGAGGCACGAGGGGTGCAGAAAGAACCAGCAGGCACATGCATCAAAGCTTTTTGCGATCGCAAACGGTGCGATTCGCAAAAATCGGCCGTTTGCGATCGCAAAATTAGCTTTTGCGATGCATCAAGGGTCAAGGCCCTCGCAATTTGAGAATTCGCAATCAATTGCGAGTTATTAAATTGCGATTGCATTTAAGGAATCGCAAATTGAGATTCCTTAAATGCAATGCATTAAAGTAAAAAAATTAGCGATTTGGCTAATAGGGGGCGTAAATTACCATGTAGTTGAACTTCATGGTAATTTGCAAAAACTTTGAAAAATGCACTAAAGTGCATTTTTCAAAGTTCCATTTTACACACACACATGCCCTTGGGGCATGTGTGTGTGCAAGATGTACTCATATGCAGATTTCAGGGTGCAACAGGGTGTCCTTTTGACCCCCTGGCACCCTGAAGTTGCATTCTCAATTTGCGATTCTCTAATTGAGAATCGCAAATTGAGAATGTCTTCCCATTCATTCCTATGGGCCTCTAGGCCCATAGGAATGAATGAGGAGGTATTCCTTAATTGCGACTCGCAATTTGCGAGTCGCAATTAAGGAATGTTTAGAAATCGCTATTTTTTAAGCGATTCCTACATGCATAGGCTTTGCGATTCCTTAATTGCGATTCCTTAAAAATCGCAATTAAGAAATCGCAAAATACAACATTGATGCATGTGCCTGCAAGAGAGATGCAGAAAGATGCAAGAGAAGTGCAGAAAGAAGGAACAGAGGTGCAGAAAGAGGCAACAGGGGTGCAGAAAGAGGGAAGAGGTGTGTGAAAGAAGCATGCGGGGTGCAGAAAGAAGCAAGAGGAGTGCAGAAAGAAGCAAGAGAGGTACAGAAAGAAACAAAATAAGTGCAGAAAGAAGGAACAGAGGTGCAGAAAGAGGCAGGATGGGTGCTGAAAGAGGGAAGAGGGGTGTGAAAGAGGCACAAGTGGTGCAGAAAGAAGCAAGAGGAGTGCAGTAAGAAGCAAGAGAGATGCAAAAAGAAACAAAAGAAGTGCAGAAAGAAGGAACAGAGGTGCAGAAAGAGGCAAGAGGAGTGCAAAAGAGGGAAGAGGGTGCAGAAAGAGGCATGAGGGGTGCAAAAAGAAGCAAGAGAGGTGCAGAAAGAAACAAAAGAAGTGCAGAAAGAAGCAAACAGAGGTGCAGAAAGAAGGAACAGAGGTGCAGGAAGAGGCAAGAGGAGTGCAAAAAGAGGGAAGAGGAGTGCAGAAAGAGGCACGGGGTGCAGAAAGAAGCAAGAGAGGTACAGAAAGAAACAAAAATATTGCAGAAAGAAGCAAACGGAGGTGCAGAAAGAGACAAGAGGGGAGCAGAAAGAGGGAAGAAGGGTGCAGAAAGAGGCACAAGTGTTGCAGTAAGAAGGGACAGAGGTGCAGAAAGAAGCAAGAGAAGTGCAGAAAGAAGCAACAGAGGTGCAGAAAGAGGGATGAGGGGGTGGAGAAAGAGGCAAGAGAAGTGCAGAAAGAAGCAACAGAGATACAAAAAGTAGTAACAGGGGTGGAGAAAGTGGCAAGAGGGGTGCAGAATGAAGCAAGAGAGGTGCAGAAAGAAACAAAAGAAGACCAGAAAGAAGGAACAGAGGTGCAGAAAGAGGTAAGAGGGTGCAGAAAGAGGGAAGAGGGGTGCAGAAAGAGGCATGAGCGATGCAGAAAGAAGCAAGGGATGTGCAAAAGAAACAAAAGAAATGCAGAAAGAAGGAACAGAGGTGCAGAAAGAGGCAACAAGGGTGAAGAAAGAGGAAAGAGGGGTGGAGAAATAGGCAAGGGGTGCAGAAAGAAGAAAGAGAGCTGCAGAAAGAAGCAAAAGAAGTGCAGAAAGAACAGAGGTGCAGAAAGAGGAAAGAGGGGTGCAGACAGAGGGGTGCAGAAAGAGGCAAAGGGGTGCAGAAAGAAGTGAGATTAGCAGAAAGAAACAAAAGAAGTGCTGAAAGAAGGAACACAGGTGCAGAAAGAGGCAAGAGTGATGCGGGAAGAGGGGTGTGAAAGAGGCATGAGGGGTGCAGAAAGAAGCAACACACGTGCAGAAAGAAGCAGCAGAGGTGCAGAAAGAGGGAAGAGGGGTGGAGAAAGGGACAAGAGAGGTGCAGAAAGATGCAACAGAGGTGCAAAAAGAGGGAAGAGGGGTGGAGAAAGAGGCAAGAGGGGTGCAGAAAGAAGGAGAGGTGCAGAAAGAAACAAAAGAAGTGCACAAAGAAGGAACAGAGGTGCACAAAGAGGCAAGAGGAGTGTAGAAAGAGGGAAGAGGGGTGCAGAAAGAGGCACAAGGGGTGCAGAAACAACCAAGAGAGGTGCAGAAAGAAGCAAGAGAAGTGCAGAAAGAAGCAACAGAGGTGCAGAAAGAGGGATGAGGGGGTGGAGAAAGAGGCAAGAGAAGTGCAGAAAGAAGCAACAGAGATGCAAAAAGTAGTATCAGGGGTGGAGAAAGTGGCAAGAGGGGTGCAGAAGGAAGCAAGAGAGGTGCAGAAAGAAACAAAAGAAGACCAGAAAGAAGGAACAGAGGTGCAGATGGAGGCAAGAGGAATGCAGAAAGAGGGAGGAGGGGTGCAGAAAGAAGCACGAGTGGTGCAGAAAGAAGCAAGAGAGGTGCAGAAAGAAGCAAGAGTAGTACATAAGGAAGCAACAGAGGTACAGAAAGAGGCAAGATGGGTGCAAAAATGGAAGAGGGGTGCAGAAAGAGGCACGAGTGGTGCAGAAAGAAGCAAGAGATGTGCAAAAAGAAACAAAAGAAGTGCAGAAAGAAGGAACAGAGGTGCAGAAAGAGGCAACAGGGGTGAAGAAAGAGGGAAGAGGGGTGGAGAAAGAGGCAAGGGGGTGCAGAAAGAAGCAAGAGAGCTGCAGAAAGAAACAAAAGAAGTGCAGAAAGAAGGAACAGAGGTGCAGAAAGAGGCAAGAGGGGGTGCAGACAGAGGGGTGCAGACAGAGGCAAAAGGGGTGCAGAAAGAAGTCAGATTTGCAGAAAGAAACAAAAGAAGTGCAGAAAGAAGGAACACAGGTGCAGAAAGAGGCAAGAGGGGTGCGGGAAGAGGGGTGTGAAAGAGGCACGAGGGGTGCAGAAAGAAGCAACACAGGTGCAGAAAGAAGCAGCAGAGGTGCAGAAAGAGGGAAGAGGGGTGGAGAAAGGGCCAAGAGAGGAGCAAAAAGAAGCAACAGGTGTGCAAAAAGAGGGAAGAGGGTGGAGAAAGAGGCAAGAGGGGTGCAGAAAGAAGGGAGGGGTGCAGAAAGAAACAAAAAAGTACAGAAAGAAGGAACAGAGGTGCAGAAAGAGGCAAGAGGGGTGCAGAAAGATGGAAGAAGGGTGTGAAAGAGGCACGCAGGGTGCAGAAAGAAGCAAGAGGGGTGCAGAAAGAACCAAGAGAGGTGCAGAAAGAAACAAAAGAACTGCAGAAAGAAGGAACAGAGGTGCAGAAAGAGGCAAGAGGGGTGCAGAAAGAGGCAAGAGGAGTGCAGAAAGAAGCAAGAGGGGTGCAGAAAGAAGCAAGAGAGGTGCAGAAAGAAACAAAAGAAGTGCAGAAAGAAGCAAACAGAGGTGCAGAAAGAGACAAGAGGGGAGCAGAAAGAGGGAAGAGGGGTGCAGAAAGAGGGAAGAGGGGTGCAGAAAGAGGCACGAGGGGTGCAGAAAGAACCAGCAGGCACATGCATCAAAGCTTTTTGCGATCGCAAACGGTGCGATTCGCAAAAATCGGCCGTTTGCGATCGCAAAATTAGCTTTTGCGATGCATCAAGGGTCAAGGCCCTCGCAATTTGAGAATTCGCAATCAATTGCGAGTTATTAAATTGCGATTGCATTTAAGGAATCGCAAATTGAGATTCCTTAAATGCAATGCATTAAAGTAAAAAAATTAGCGATTTGGCTAATAGGGGGCGTAAATTACCATGTAGTTGAACTTCATGGTAATTTGCAAAAACTTTGAAAAATGCACTAAAGTGCATTTTTCAAAGTTCCATTTTACACACACACATGCCCTTGGGGCATGTGTGTGTGCAAGATGTACTCATATGCAGATTTCAGGGGTGCAACAGGGTGTCCTTTTGACCCCCTGGCACCCTTGAAATTGCATTCTCAATTTGCGATTCTCTAATTGAGAATCGCAAATTGAGAATATCTTCCCATTCATTCCTATGGGCCTCTAGGCCCATAGGAATGAATGAGGAGGTATTCCTCAATTGCGACTCGCAATTTGCGAGTCGCAATTAAGGAATGTTTAGAAATTGCTATTTTTTAAGCGATTCCTACATGCATAGGCTTTTGCGATTCCTTAATTGCGATTCCTTAAAAATCGCAATTAAGAAATCGCAAAATCCAACATTGATGCATGTGCCTGCAAGAGAGATGCAGAAAGATGCAAGAGAAGTGCAGAAAGAAGGAACAGAGGTGCAGAAAGAGGCAACAGGGGTGCAGAAAGAGGGAAGAGGTGTGTGAAAGAAGCATGCGGGGTGCAGAAAGAAGCAAGAGGAGTGCAGAAAGAAGCAAGAGAGGTACAGAAAGAAACAAAATAAGTGCAGAAAGAAGGAACAGAGGTGCAGAAAGAGGCAGGATGGGTGCTGAAAGAGGGAAGAGGGGTGTGAAAGAGGCACAAGCGGTGCAGAAAGAAGCAAGAGAAGTGCAGTAAGAAGCAAGAGAGATGCAAAAAGAAACAAAAGAAGTGCAGAAAGAAGGAACAGAGGTGCAGAAAGAGGCAAGAGGAGTGCAAAAAGAGGGAAGAGGGGTGCAGAAAGAGGCATGAGGGGTGCAAAAAGAAGCAAGAGAGGTGCAGAAAGAAACAAAAGAAGTGCAGAAAGAAGCAAACAGAGGTGCAGAAAGAAGGAACAGAGGTGCAGGAAGAGGCAAGAGGAGTGCAAAAAGAGGGAAGAGGAGTGCAGAAAGAGGCACGGGGTGCAGAAAGAAGCAAGAGAGGTACAGAAAGAAACAAAAATATTGCAGAAAGAAGCAAACGGAGGTGCAGAAAGAGACAAGAGGGGAGCAGAAAGAGGGAAGAAGGGTGCAGAAAGAGGCACAAGTGTTGCAGTAAGAAGGGACAGAGGTGCAGAAAGAAGCAAGAGAAGTGCAGAAAGAAGCAACAGAGGTGCAGAAAGAGGGATGAGGGGTGGAGAAAGAGGCAAGAGAAGTGCAGAAAGAAGCAACAGAGATACAAAAAGTAGTAACAGGGGTGGAGAAAGTGGCAAGAGGGGTGCAGAATGAAGCAAGAGAGGTGCAGAAAGAAACAAAAGAAGACCAGAAAGAAGGAACAGAGGTGCAGAAAGAGGTAAGAGGGGTGCAGAAAGAGGGAAGAGGGGTGCAGAAAGAGGCATGAGCGATGCAGAAAGAAGCAAGGGATGTGCAAAAAGAAACAAAAGAAATGCAGAAAGAAGGAACAGAGGTGCAGAAAGAGGCAACAAGGGTGAAGAAAGAGGAAAGAGGGGTGGAGAAATAGGCAAGGGGTGCAGAAAGAAGAAAGAGAGCTGCAGAAAGAAGCAAAAGAAGTGCAGAAAGAACAGAGGTGCAGAAAGAGGAAAGAGGGGTGCAGACAGAGGGGTGCAGAAAGAGGCAAAAGGGGTGCAGAAAGAAGTGAGATTAGCAGAAAGAAACAAAAGAAGTGCTGAAAGAAGGAACACAGGTGCAGAAAGAGGCAAGAGTGATGCGGGAAGAGGGGTGTGAAAGAGGCATGAGGGGTGCAGAAAGAAGCAACACACGTGCAGAAAGAAGCAGCAGAGGTGCAGAAAGAGGGAAGAGGGGTGGAGAAAGGGACAAGAGAGGTGCAGAAAGATGCAACAGAGGTGCAAAAAGAGGGAAGAGGGGTGGAGAAAGAGGCAAGAGGGGTGCAGAAAGAAGGGAGAGGTGCAGAAAGAAACAAAAGAAGTGCACAAAGAAGGAACAGAGGTGCACAAAGAGGCAAGAGGAGTGTAGAAAGAGGGAAGAGGGGTGCAGAAAGAGGCACAAGGGGTGCAGAAACAACCAAGAGAGGTGCAGAAAGAAGCAAGAGAAGTGCAGAAAGAAGCAACAGAGGTGCAGAAAGAGGGATGAGGGGGTGGAGAAAGAGGCAAGAGAAGTGCAGAAAGAAGCAACAGAGATGCAAAAAGTAGTATCAGGGGTGGAGAAAGTGGCAAGAGGGTGCAGAAGGAAGCAAGAGAGGTGCAGAAAGAAACAAAAGAAGACCAGAAAGAAGGAACAGAGGTGCAGATGGAGGCAAGAGGAATGCAGAAAGAGGGAGGAGGGGTGCAGAAAGAAGCACGAGTGGTGCAGAAAGAAGCAAGAGAGGTGCAGAAAGAAGCAAGAGTAGTACATAAGGAAGCAACAGAGGTACAGAAAGAGGCAAGATGGGTGCAAAAATGTAAGAGGGGTGCAGAAAGAGGCACGAGTGGTACAGAAAGAAGCAAGAGATGTGCAAAAAGAAACAAAAGAAGTGCAGAAAGAAGGAACAGAGGTGCAGAAAGAGGCAACAGGGGTGAAGAAAGAGGGAAGAGGGGTGGAGAAAGAGGGAAGGGGGTGCAGAAAGAAACAAAAGAGCTGCAGAAAGAAACAAAAGAAGTGCAGAAAGAAGGAACAGAGGTGCAGAAAGAGGCAAGAGGGGGTGCAGACAGAGGGGTGCAGACAGAGGCAAAAGAGGTGCAGAAAGAAGTCAGATTTGCAGAAAGAAACAAAAGAAGTGCAGAAAGAAGGAACACAGGTGCAGAAAGAGGCAAGAGGGGTGCGGGAAGAGGGGTGTGAAAGAGGCACGAGGGGTGCAGAAAGAAGCAACACAGGTGCAGAAAGAAGCAGCAGAGGTGCAGAAAGAGGGAAGAGGGGTGGAGAAAGGGCCAAGAGAGGAGCAAAAAGAAGCAACAGGTGTGCAAAAAGAGGGAAGAGGGGTGGAGAAAGAGGCAAGAGGGGTGCAGAAAGAAGGGAGGGGTGCAGAAAGAAACAAAAAAAGTACAGAAAGAAGGAACAGAGGTGCAGAAAGAGGCAAGAGGGGTGCAGAAAGATGGAAGAAGGGTGTGAAAGAGGCACGAGGGGTGCAGAAAGAAGCAAGAGGAGTGCAGAAAGAACCAAGAGAGGTGCAGAAAGAAACAAAAGAACTGCAGAAAGAAGGAACAGAGGTGCAGAAAGAGGCAAGAGGGGTGCAGAAAGAGGCAAGAGGAGTGCAGAAAGAAGCAAGAGGGGTGCAGAAAGAAGCAAGAGAGGTGCAGAAAGAAACAAAAGAAGTGCAGAAAGAAGCAAACAGAGGTGCAGAAAGAGACAAGAGGGGAGCAGAAAGAGGGAAGAGGGGTGCAGAAAGAGGCACAAGGGTTGCAGAAAGAAGGGACAGAGGTGCAGAAAGAAGGAACAAAGGTGCAGAAAGAGGCAAGAGGGGTGCAGAAAGAGGGAAGAGGGGTGTGAAAGAAGCATGAGGGTTGCAGAAAGAAGCAAGAGGGGTGGAGAAACAACCAAGAGAGGTGCAGAAAGAAGCAAGAGAAGTGCAGAAAGAAGGAACAGAGGTGCAGAAAGAGGCAAGAGGGGTGCAGAAAGAGGGAAGAGGGGTGGAAAAGAACCATGAGCGTTGCAGAAAGAAGCAAGAGGGGTGCAGAAAGAAGCACAAGAGATACAGAAAGAAACAAAAGAAGTGCCAAAAGAAGGAACAGAGGTGCAGAAAGAGGTAAGAGGGGTGCAGAAAGAGGGAAGAAGGGTGTGAAAGAGGCACGAGGGGTGCAGAAAGAAGCAAGAGGGGTGCAGAAAGAACCAAGAGAGGTGCAGAAAGAAACAAAAGAAGTGCAGAAAGAAGGAACAGAGGTGTAGAAAGAGGCAATAGGAGTGCAGAAAGAAGCAAGAGGGGTGCAGAAAGAAGCAAGAGAGGTACAGAAAGAAACAAAAGAAGTGCAGAAAGAAGCAAACAGAGGTTTAGAAAGAGACAAGAGGGGAGCAGAAAGAGGGAAGAGGGGTGCAGAAAGAGGCACAAGGGTTGCAGAAAGAAGGGACAGAGGTGCAGAAAGAAGCAAGAGAAGTGCAGAAAGAAGCAACAGCGGTGCAGAAAGAGGGAGGAGGGGTGGAGAAAGAGGCAAGAGAAGTGCAGAAAGAAGCAACAGAGATGCAAAAAGTGGTAACAGGGGTGGAGAAAGTGGCAAGAGGGGTGCAGAAAGAAGCAAGAGAGGTACAGAAAGAAACAAAAGAAGACCAGAAAGAAGGAACAGAGGTGCAGAAGGAGGCAAGAGGGTTGCAGAAAGAAGGAAGAGGGGTGCAGAAAGAAGCACGAGTGGTGCAGAAATAAGCAAGAGAGGTGCAGAAAGAAGCAAGAGTAGTGCAGAAAGAAGCAACAAAGGTGCAGAAAGAGGCAAGAGGGTGCAGAAAGAGGAAGAAGGGTGTGAAAGAGGCACGAGGGGTACAGAAAGAAGCAAGAGGGGTGCAGAAAGAACCAAGAGAGGTGCAGAAAGAAGGAACAGAGGTGCAGAAAGAGGCAAGAGGAGTGCAGAAAGAAGCAAGAGGGGTGCAGAAAGAAGCAAGAGAGGTGCAGAAAGAAACAAAAGAAGTGCAGAAAGAAGCAAACAGAGGTGCAGAAAGAGAAAAGAGGAGAGCAGAAAGAGGGAAGAGGGGTTCAGAAAGAGGCACAAGGGTTGCAGAAAGAAGGGACAGAGGTGCAGAAAGAAGCAAGAGAAGTGCAGAAAGAAGCAACAGCGTTGCAGAAAGGATGAGGGGTGGAGAAAGAGGCAAGAGAAGTGCAGAAAGAAGCAACAGAGATGCAAAAAGTAGTAACAGGGGTGGAGAAAGTGGCAAGAGGAGTGCAGAAAGAAGCAAGAGAGCTGCAGAAAGAAACAAAAGATGTGCAGAAAGAAGGAACAGAGGTGCAGAAAGAGGCAAGAGGGGTGCAGAAAGAGGGAAAAGGGGTGCAGAAAGAGGCAAAATGGGTGCAGGAAGAAGTGAGACTTGGAGAAAGAAACAAAAGAAGTGCAGAAAGAAGGAACACAGGTACAGAAAGAAGCAAGAGGGGTGCGGGAAGAGGGGTGTGAAAGAGGCACGAGGGGTGCAGAAAGAAGCAACAGAGGTCAAGAAAGAAGCAACAGAGGTGCAGAAACAGGGAAGAGGGACGGAGAAAAGGACAAGAGAGGTGCAAAAAGAAGCAACAGATGTGCAGAAAGAGGGAAGAGGGGTGGAGAAAGAGGCAAGAGGGGTGCAAAAAGAAGCAAGAGAGGTGCAAAAAGTAACAAAAGAAGTGCAGAAAGAAGGAACAGAGGTGCAGAAAGAGGCACAAGGGGTGCAGAAAGAAGCAAGAGAGGTATAGAAAAATGCAAGATAAGTACAGAAAGAAGCAACAAACATGCAGAAAGAGGGAACAGGGGTGGAGAAAGAGGCAAGAGAAGTGCAGAAAGAAGCAACAGACATGTAGAAAGGGGGAAGAGGGGTGGAGAAAGAGGCAAGAGGGGTGCAGAAAGAAGCAAGAAAGGTGCAGAAAGAAACAAAAGAAGTGCAGAAAGAAGGAACAGAGGTGCAGAAAGAGGCAGGAGGGGTGCAGAAAGAGGGAAGAAGGGTGCAAAAAGAGGCAATAGAGGTGCAGAAAGAAGCAAGAGAGGTGCACATAGAAGCAAGTGAGCTGCAGAAAGAGGCAACAGAGGTGCAGAAAGAGGCAAAAGAGGTGCAGAAAGTAGAAAATATGTGCAGAAAGAGGCAAGAGAAGTGCAGAAAAAGAAAGAAAGGTGCAGAAAGAAGCAACAGAAATGCAGAAAGAGGCAAGAGAGGCGCAGAAAGAAGCAAGAGTGGCTTGCACACCATTAGTCAGTCAGTCAGTTGCTTTATTTCGATAACAAATATCATAAAAGCATCAAGCAACATTTTTAAAAAGGTAAAATGAAATGAATGCGAATTGTTGTATAGTACATAAATAATCTGATAAGTCTACTCGGCCAAAACATATAAGCACATTATTGCACCACAGAGAATAAAACAATTATAAACAAGACTGTATAATAAAGATTCCTAGAAATTCATTGATAAGATCATAGCTATTTTGAATAAAAACATTTAAAAAACTATAATTAAAACTACAACTCAATATAGCTTGTGGAAAAGGGACAGTGCGTAAAAAGTAGTTTTTGCGATGGATAATCATTCATCTTGGGCTGGGGTGTTTTCTCCATGAAGCCTAAAATATAAGGTTAGATCACCCCTCGCAAGGCTTTTTGCCTAACTATCCAAGCGCAACTTAGGAACTTAGCCACCCCACAAGCAAAGAGGGTTCTTGCGTCAGACTTCAGAATGCGCAGGGCAACCCGGTGGTTCAGGGTGCCCAATTGTCTGCAGATTGGTTTTAGCCATTTAGACCTTGCTGCTTTGTACGCTGAGCAGGCAAACATAAAATGGGCAACACACTCCAGCGGGGCTCCGCAGCAAGGACAGTCTTCTGTTGTCTGTTTGGGAGGATGCCATTTTGTGGTTAGTGCATGAACAGGGAGTGTACCAAGCCTAAACTGGATATAGAGCGCCCTATCTCGTGCCATATCCTCGATCTCATATCCAGATATGGCTCAAGGCTTCTGCTCTGGTTGTGATGGTAAAATTCTTCAGTTAGTCTTCCCACATTTGGTTTGCTAAGTTCCTGGTTATCTATCCAGTCCCAATATATGCGTTTGAGCTTTACTTTGCTAGGGGGATTTTGGCTGTCCCAGGATTCCTTAAGGCCCAAAGATGTCAGTGTTTTCCTGACACTGGTTATCCAGTTGACTCTATGGTCGACATCTAAGCTCATCACCTCGGTGAGTGCTGTGGCATATTTAGTGAGCTCAGGAGTCCGCCTTAAGCGGGCCTAAAAGAGCAGTGGGCGCAGCTTAGCGATATCTCTGAATGAACGCCTGCCCATATCGTACATTAAGGGTGTTAGTGGGACATTACTGGGAAGCATCACCAGGTCCCTCAAGAACTTGTGCTCAGATCTGCAGATTTCGTCTACACTATCAAAACCCCTTAGCTCAGCTCCATAAAGGGCTGAGCTGACTGCCTTGCTATCATAAACCGTGAGGGCCGGGGCAACCGGCCTACTTTGCGAAGAGCGATGTTCTTTACCTAGTACCCCGACCACACGTTTATGACTCAAAAGCATTTTGGCTAGGTGGGGCCTCCACAGCATTTTGTCTGAGAGTCGAATACCAAGGTAGTCAAAGGTACTGACTCTCTCCAAATGTGTCCCATCTAGGATAAGATTGTTTCTGAACAATTTATGGGGGTTGAATGTCATGTTGATGACCATCCCCCGGGAATCACCCGCCAGGGCCGGAGCGTCAGCTGGATCTTCTTGCAAGAAGCTGACCACCCCGTTCACATATAAGAACAGGGTGGGTGCCATGACACAGCCCTGGCGGACTCCTCTGTTAATGGGAATCTGTTCCGTCAGCTGGCCTTGGGTCCCCCATCTCACCCGTGCATAATTGCCCTTATGAAGCCGGACCAGTAAATTGAGGATTAGGGGAGGGATGCCCATGTCTCCAAGTATCTGCCACAACCTATTCCTGGGTACCAGGTCAAAGGCAGTCCTTAAATCGATAAATGCGAGATACAGGCTGCCTTTGCCGAGCACCACGACTTTCCAATATATAAGGAGCAGCCTGAATACCTGGTCAACCGTTCGGTGCTGGCCCTAAAGCCTGCCTGGTATTGGGATAGGATATCTTCATCCTCTACCCATGATTGAATCCTCTGTAGCAGGACTCTGCCAACTACCTTCTGCATTGCGTCAATCAGACTAATTGGTCTGTAATTTGAGGGGTCCACTCTGGCACCCATTTTGTAGATCGGGACCACCTCTGCACCCTTCCAAGATTCTGGTACTGGGCAACCACTGGAAATGGCATTAATTAATAACTGAATGTACCGTGCCCAATTTGAAGGGTCTGCGAGAAATATATCTCCAGGCAGACCATCTGGTCCAGGAGCTTTGGCAGGGACTATCCTCCTTATCGCGGCTTCTACTTTGTCCAACGAAAATGGTTCTCTAGTATTGCCAGAAAAGAAGGAATATGTTGGATCGCATGGCCCCTCCAGAGATATGTCCTCTGTCCCAGAGTAGAGCTTCCCTAAATGATCATGCCAGTCTTGGCTTCAAATGTGATTGGGCCTGGATCCTTCTTGTCCGCCCGGCTAACAAGGGTCCAAAATAAATTGGTATCCCTTGCTAGACTAGCGTCCTTAAAATCCTGCCAGTGCGATTTGTCCCACTTCATCTTTGCTTGAAGCAAAGCTATTCTATAATCCTTTCTTGCAGTTTTGATCAAAGGGCAGTTCTTACTTCTAATTGCTAATGCTAGGGCCTGCCTCTTGTACCTGCAATCTTTCGTATACCATAAGTGCCGACTTTTTAGGGGCGCTCCTGGTTTACTATGCTTATTAGGTGCTTGGAAGTATACACTCAGCTGTTCTATTGTGCGCGAGTGGATGGTGGGGACATCTGCCAACCCATCTATGTCTATAGTTGCCTCCTGGAGCTCTAATGTATTCTTGGCCAGGACTTGCCGGATTCCAGCTATTTTTGAGTCTTGTAAAGAGACCTTGCGCCATTTTAAAAACCTTTTACAATTTGAGGGAACCACCTCTTTAGTGAAAGATAGCATTTGAGTACTCTGAGAAAGGCAGGGGACAACCCACGGGATCTTCATGTTCACACAGAGGGGGTTGTGGTCACTATCAGTGGTAGTGCCCACAACCACATCTATCATATTTCCCCAAAGCCTTACATCTAATAAGACGTAGTCGATGCGAGAAGGGCAGCTAACCCTATTATAGGTATTTGCCCCCTGGGTGTCTGATAGAGTTCTGCCATTGGCTGCCCTCAGGCCAAACTCCATGGTAAGTGCATTAAGTTGAATTGCTAGCTGGGACCATCTTTTGACGGGAGGTACGCTAAGTGGGGGAACATCCCATTTTCTATCATCATCCTCAACCCCCAGCATATCATCTGAGCTCAGAGGCTCAAAAGTGCAGTTAAAATCTCCTGCAACCACAACTCTAGAATGGGGTGGGCAACTAGCTAGAGTTTGTTCCAGTGCTATGACAATAGGCGATGGTTTGCCCCCCTTGGTCCCCCTTATGTAAACGTTAAACAAGTCGAGAATATCCCCCCCCTGGGTCCCTTAATAGTGAGCCTCAAGATGTCAGGACTCGAACTTTGCTGCAAAGTGGTTCTGCAGCCCAAGGCGATGTTCACCCAGATAATCAGTCCCCCTGAAGGACGCCCTCTCCCCGTGGTGATAGCTGGTGAGCAGAAACAAGTGTAGCCTGACTTATATAATGGGACCAAGCTCCATGTTTCCTGAAAGATACAAATGTCAAAGCCCTCTATCAGTTCGTTCCAGTGGGGCAATGACAATTTGCTACAAAGCCCTGCCACGTTCCAAGATATAATCTTCAGCTGAGGGTGTAAAGCCGGAGCAAAGATTGTATTTCTACTAGGAATATATTGGCTGGGCAGCACTGGGGCGTAAGGCAATACCAGGGGGTCTAAGAGTGTGGAGAGTTCTACCTCCTGGGCCCTCTGGATGTCAGTGAGGGGGTTGCTTGGGCCCTTACTTCCCGAGCTGTCTGCCAATGACTCAAAATCGATGCAAGGGGGTAGCGTGTTTTGGGGGCCATATTTAGTATTTGGAAGGATGATGTGTGGTTCCTGATATAATTGGGATGCATACTGTAGTCAATCAATGGCTTCTAAAGAGGTCCCTCCCCCTAAGGCCATGAGTGATTGTTTAGCAAATGGCCTACCCGCTGTGATTGTTGGAGACCACCTGAACTGTATAGATGAAGTGCCCGGAGGGCAGGTACGATACTCCAATACAAGGAGATTTTCGGCCAATTCGGCCTTAGACATAGTAAGCTCAATATAGTCCAGGGGTTGGGTGAGGGACGTACATCTCCGGGCCCTAATGATGTTGTCTCGTATTACTGAGCGGCAGCCCCTAACATGACGGATCCAGTGAATGGCTTTGTTCGTTAAGGAGTCTTCCCTTTCAGGGCCACTCTTTGGGTCAAGCCTGGGGACATTAACCATAAAAAAGTTTTGTGCATGTGGGGGGGGGATTAACTGGGTAGCTCCTCTGTTGGTGGTCTTTCACGAGGGGGTGCATTGCCAGTGGTAGGCTAAGGGGTCTGGCATGGGTTGAAGGGACCTGAGAGGCTACTAAATTGTAATGATTTTTAGGAATGTTGGCTTTGGAGTTGTCTAGATCGATGGTCTTGGGGAATGGTGGGACATGCTTAAGAGTTGATAAAAGGGGTGAGGGGGGCCCACGTCCTGATGAACCCCTTTCCTTATCAGTCGGCATACGTGCCAGATGGACTTGTGTACATTGTTCAAGCAAGGGGTTCACAAGCTGCTGATGAGATGTGTCCTTTAAGAGTAGGGATTTGACCAGGGCATTGAGTTCTTCTATCATGTGCCTCATGGTTCCTATCTCAGACCTAAGGGTGCTGACAAGCTGGAAAGTGTTGTGTGGTGGCGAAATTTGCTCTTCAATAATCTCAATGGGGGTCGTGCGAGATGACTGGGACGTTTCGTCCCTGAAGACCTCAGGCATGTCCGCCAAAGCTGCGAACCTATTTGCGCAGGTAATAGGGGGGCCAAGTTGACACTCATTGATGCTAGTAGGGGGGTTTGGAGAGTGGGAGTCCCTCACCTGTCCTACCGTAGACTCCAGTGGTATATCTTTACTATGTGTAGAGGACCGCTTTCGGGAGGGCTTATGGAACATTGTGGGGATGGTGGTTGGGTGGGGAGGGCTGATGGCTTTGAGAGGGGATTGGTCGTTGATGTGGGGCACTGCTGGTTTCACATTCACTAAGGAGGGTGTCTATTCTGTCCAACACACAGTTGCTAGCTGCGTGTTTGTGAGATTTCCTTGCCTTTTTCCCCTTGCCTGCACCCCGATGAAACCATTTCCTACCCCTGTTCCCTCCATAGTTTTCCTTTTACCCATGTTTTGACCTGTGTTGGGTGTGTGTATGTGATTACTGACAGTAGCCCACTTGGTATCTATTACCAAAGGGGCCGACAAACGTTAGACCCATGTTCTTAGTTACAATAATTGGTTAATGGATCATACGGCCCGGCAGAAGGTTTAAAGTCGTAGAGTTTTTCAGCGTCTTTGCTCTGCACAGGGTCTCTACAGATATCTTAGATAATTTGCACAGTACCTTGATAAATTGCAGAGACTCGGCGGCACAGCCCAGGAGTTGGATGAAAGAGGGGTGGCCCTGCCTGCCTCTTAAGGGCAAGGACGGGCCCGCCCTTGGCCCGGGCTTCGCCCGGGCGCGGCCCGCGTGCATCCCGTGCCGCTGGGGGAGAGGCAGCGCTTTATGCGCGATGTAAAAACAAGTGCCTCCCCCTCACTAGCGGCACCTGCGGTGAAGAGCGTTGCACCCTGGGGCTGGTAATAACCTACCAGGGTGATGTTGGCAGACAAATGCGGGTGCGTAGAATCCCTGGGACTCCTGTCCCACCAGGGATTGGGGCAGTGGCACCAGGCGCAGGGCAGCAAGAGAAACGGCAGAGAAGAACACAGCAGGCTCCTGCGCCGCAGGGGGAGAGGCAGCGCTTTATGAGCGATGTAAAAACAAGCGCCTCCCCCTCACTAGCGGCACCTGCGGTGAAGAGCGTTGCACCCTGGGGCTGGTAGTCCCCTACCAGGGTGATGTTGGCAGACAAATGCGGGCGCGTAGAATCCCTGGGACTCCTGTCCCACCAAGGATTGGGGAAGTGGCACCAGGCACAGGGCAGCAAGAGAAACGGCAGAGAACACAGCAGGCTCCATTAGTACCAATTTAACACCCTCATTTAGCAATAGGTAACAGGTGACCATTCTAGGTTTACAAAGGACCTTCCACAACGCTGTAACACTTGTCGCTGCATTTTTGGTAACGTTTGAGCCGTTTAAGCTAGAAACAAGTCTTTTTTTGTTCAAATCTGCAGATTAGGCAGCAGATGATGGATTATGTGGCTAATGCGGAAAATGTATAATTGTGCGAAAGTCGGTGCTGCCAAACAGTTGCATAATTCCAGTGGCCCTGCTCATACCTCTGACTAGGTCCAGAAGTGCTCCTCAGTGATTCCTTCTTTTTTTTGTCTCATTGAGTTCATTTAGCTTCTATGGAAACTAGGAAGATTAAACCTGAGGTTACCACTCCACAACACAGACTACTATACCACATAATTACTCTCCATAATCCCACTCTACATAATTCCTATACACTAAATACCACATACTTTCTATCCACATAATTTCACTGCACAACATACCACATAATTCCACTACACACAACGTATATCCACTCCACTCCAAAAAACATTAGTAAAAAACTTTGACATTTACAATGCCAATAGCTCTAACTCTCGCAAATGCGAAACCTAATACATTGCAAATGCTTCTTTAACTAGTAGTCGCGTTTGCAGAGTGGTGGAGAAAGGGTGCTGGGCCTCCGACCAACGCTCATCAATTCCGCTGCGTAGGACTTACAGGAGGTACTAGGAGGGCTTCTTGGCCCCCAAAGTCCCTCAGGAGTAAAGTGGACTTCATCCCCAACCCGTAGTGTGCCAGAAGGCGTGTTTGCAGGGTGGTGGAGAAAGGGGGGCGTGGCCTCCGAAGACCTCTTAGCAATCCCACTGTGTGGGACTTACTGGAGGTAACAGGAGGGGAAGTCGGCCCCCAAGGACATCTTTGGGGGCCAACTACCCCTCCTATTATCTCCAGTAAGTCCCACACAACAGGATTGCTAAGTTTTCATAGCAGGCCATACCCTTTGCCCTCCACTCTGCAAACGCGTCTCCTGGCACGCTCTTGGTTGGGGAATTAAGTCCCACCACTCTGCAAACACGCCTTCTGGCGCGCTCTTTGTTGGGAGATGAAGTCCCCATGCCTCCTGAGGGTCCCTGGGGGCCAACTAGCCCTCCTGTTATCTCTAGTAAGCTCCACACAGCTGGATTGCTGAGAGTGGTTAGGCCATGCCCCCTTTTTACACCACTCTACAAACGTGTCTCCTGGCGCACTGCTGCTCGGGGGATGAAGTCCACTTTAGTCCTGAGGTCCGCAGGACACAAGAGGACCTCATCGCCACAAAACAGTGTGCCAAGAGGCGTATTTGCAGAGTGGTGTAAAAAGGGGCGTGGCCTCGGACTACCACTCAGCAATCCCACTGTGTGGGGATTACTGGAGGTACCTGGTGGTCTAGTTGGCCCCTAAGGACCCTTAGGATTGAAGGGGACTTAATCCCCCAATTCAGAACGTGCCAGGAGGTGCATTTGAGCAGTGGTGCAGGGAGGGGGTGGGGCCTCCGGCGAGATGGCAGCTTTTTTTTAATTTGGTTTTTGGAAGGGGGGCCTTCCCTTAATTAATTATTTTTGGGCCCTAGGGACCCCATCCCCCGGGACTGAGTATTTTTTTTTTAAACGGGAAGGGGGCCACGTGGCCCCCCTTCCCTGGGCCACTATTGGCCCCGGGGACGCCATCCCCCAGGGCCTGGCCTCGTTTTTAAAATTTATTTATTTTTTAATTTTCCCGGGCGGGGGGCCACGTAGTCCCCCTCCCCTGGGCCTCCTCTGGCCCTGGGTACCCCATCCCCCAGGGCCTGGCCTCATGTTGGGGACCGTGGGGGAGCCCCAATGCCTTCACGGTCCCAGCCGGCTCCCCGCCTCCTGCAGCTCTCCTTGTCCAAAAGCAATTCTGCTTTGCTTCGTGGAAGCGAGAGCAGGTTTCCATGAAGCAAAGCAGAAGTTTGCAATGACGGCTCCCGCCCCTGTCAGTCCAAACTGCAATGTCCCGGGGTTGGGCACCCCGGGACATTGCTGGAGCTGGCCCTGGGGGCTTGGGGGGGCCTGCGAGGCCCCCGCACATAAGTAAGCAAAGCCCCGGTGAGGTGGCGGTCCCAGGGCTTAGGGGGCCCGCGAGGCCCCGCGCACATAATTAAGCAAAGCCCCGGGGAGGTGGCAGTCCCAGGGGCTTAGGGGGCCCGCGAGGCCCCCCATAATTAATAAAGCCCCGGGGAGGTGGCAGTCCCTGGGGCTGCAGGGGCCCCTGCGGGCCCCGGCATATAATTTCCTCATTGCCCCCTGGCCCACCCGGGGGCTCAAAGAAGCAAAGCGCGGGAGTCCGCGCTTCTTTTTTTTTTTCAGGCGGATTTGCGCACCCAGCGTGAATTCGGCCAAAAATATATTTTTTTCAAATGCTTTTTTGGGCCCTAGGGGTCTTTGTGGGACCCCCTGAGCAGGCCTAGGGGGTCAGGGTGTTTCTACCCTGCTCCCTTTTCTTGTTTTTTACCTTTTTCTTGTGACTCGGTTTTACCGAGTCACAAGATGGCTGCCAACACATTTTGGTTTGGAGTGGGGGCAGCCAATCAGAATGAAGCTCGTGCTCGGGAGGGTTCGCAAATCCTCCTCGGCCACCAGATATCGATATTTTTTATTTTTGAATTTCTCAGGAACTACTGAACGGATTTACACCATTTAAAAAAAGGTCGCTTTCTGAACCAAGAGCTACCTTTTTGCCAAATTTGGTGTAATTCCGTTCAGCAGTTCAGGCTGTAGCCGTGTCTAATGTTCCTATGGAAATTAACATGGAGAAAACGAGTTTTGGACCCCCTCTTTTTTCTCGGCCCCCGCTTTACGAATCACCCAGAAACTTTCAAGACAGGAGCTGACTTGAGTGAACCATTAGTTTTGAAAATTTCGCGAAGATTCGTCAAACGGCGCCAAAGATATTAGCAAAAGAAAAAACGCTTTTTGAATAGAAACGAGGTCCTAACTATAAAGGTAATATATATATATATATATATATATATATATATATATATATATATATATATATATATATATCCAAACAAACACCCCTCCAGTTCAGAAAAGGTAAGAGGCCACGCGGGGAATACAAATTGGAAGCCTTTTAATAGGACTGATAGGCACAATGCATTTCGGCGTTCACCGCCTTCGTCAGATGCCTCTGCATTCAAGGCGCTACTCCACCCACACCTTTGAATGTCCTGCCAAGCTCCCATAGGTTAGAGAGCTGAGCCCCATGATCACCTATTGGCACGCCCCCATGTAGTTTACGTTCTTGACCACAGGTCCCAGAGTTCACTTCTTCGGGATGGGCTGTGCATGGGGGATGACAAAATCCATGTCCAAATTGCCGGCACAAAGGTGAGAATTATACTAGTGGAAGGCCTTGAATTTGGAATACTGTCCTCCGGCTTCCTGAGTCCCCTTGACATCCAAGCCCCTCATGCAGATTTACGGCGGGCCGCGAGTCGGGATGCAATGATTCCCGGCTCCTCGTGAAATCACGAGCTGCTCCTGGCAGCAGCCCTTCCCTTCATCCGCACTTCGAGGCGGGCCGAAGCAACCAATCCCTTGGTTAGGCAAAGAAAACAGCGAAGCTGAACCAGCGAAGCTCCGGCCACTTAATAGGATGGGGCCTCTTCAAACACGCCGCTGGCAGCGTGTAAAATATCCAAACAAACACCCCTCCAGTTCAGAAAAGGTAAGAGGCCACGCGGGGAATACAAATTGGAAGCCTTTTAATAGGACTGATAGGCACAATGCATTTCGGCGTTCACCGCCTTCGTCAGATGCCTCTGCATTCAAGGCGCTACTCCACCCACACCTTTGAATGTCCTGCCAAGCTCCCATAGGTTAGAGAGCTGAGCCCCATGATCACCTATTGGCACGCCCCCATGTAGTTTACGTTCTTGACCACAGGTCCCAGAGTTCACTTCTTCGGGATGGGCTGTGCGTGGGGGATGACAAAATCCATGTCCAAATTGCCGGCACAAAGGTGAGAATTATACTAGTGGAAGGCCTTGAATTTGGAATACTGTCCTCCGGCTTCCTGAGTCCCCTATATATGTCCCGGTACAGAGAAGGGGTGGTGACAGAGAAGGGAAACTTAGAAGATTGGAAACCCACTACATTCTAGAGCTCGACACTAAACAGCCAGGGGGGCTTAACATGAGTGAGGACTTGTACACTTACCTTTAGAACATCTAGGCCCCCTGATATACCATATGATTTGACTCTAGAAAATGTGAATCAAAAAACTGTTTCCTTTCAATGACAGATAACTGTATTAAGTTAGAACAATCAGTCCCTGCATCTTTGCACATTTTGCAAGTTTTGTACTTTTTCCTCACCGAACTTAATCATGAGCTTTTTATGTATAATTGAATTTTATCCCTTTTAACATTTGGAAATGTATTTATTGTTATTTATTAACAAATGGATGATGTGTATATTTATAGAATTGATATGTATTTATTTAGGACTTATTTACATATGTATAAATGTATTTATGATTGTGGGAAACATTTGGAAATTAATACAAAAATACTCTTTAAGAAATCAAAAAATTCCTATACAAGCTCGATTTTGCACAAGCTATTTTTGCACAGGAGAGAATATAAAGTTGCCATAAAAATAACGCCAATAGAGTAGAAGGTGTACTATACAGGCAACATATATGACAAGGTTTTTTTTTAAAAACTTGCACTGTACAATTGGAGACACGGGCTCACCTAGCTCATTCTGCACTTTATAACTTATTGCACTTCATTTAGCACCTTAGCTTTTTACACTTTTCTTACTCCTTTTATTCAAGTCTGTTTTAAAGTATGGATCCATGTATTTAAATTCTAGACAATGGACACATAGCGCATTTATGCATCAAAGAGTGATTTTCCAAGAAACAACATAAATGAATAGTTAATAACTATTCTCGTAATGGAGTTGTTTTGGTTTTACATTTAAAAATATGGAATGTTTTATGCATTTAAGCATGTATTGAGAATCAAGTGATTTGTCTCATAATACTTTGTCTATGTCTATGGATCAATTACCATACTGTGATTTAAAAAAAGGAGTAGTCACAAAGCAATGTTGTCATGTGATCAAGGCAGGGATCTGCCGAAATGCGTCATGGCGGCTGGCTGGCGGTGTGTTCAACAATAAACTAAATAGCACCAAATCTGGGTCTACGCTCGTTCTTTCCTTCAGGAGAAGGCAGCGGTAAATGAGCTTTGCGGCATATATATATATATATATATATATATATATATATATATATATATATATATATATATTCACGCTCCAGTTCCGTCTCCCTCCCTTCACTCGCGGTCGGGTGCTTCGTAGCGTGGTGACGGACACGCGTTTAAATTCCTCAAGCTCACTGTAAATCAATATTGATTTACCGTGAGCTTGAGATATATATACAAAAGAAAATCCCCGCTTATCCAAGCGAGAATAAACGAGCCACTCCGGTGTGGGGGTGAAAAATAAACGGGTTTATTTGACAAACAACAGATGCGTTTCGACCTCTCTCGGGGTCTTGGTCACATGACCATGTTACAAGTTCCTTTTACATTTAAAGAGACAGTGGCTAGCACGACGCAGCGTGCTAAGAAACCTAAACAAAAGACTTCAACAGTAACATTTAAATTCAAATAATAAAATGTGGCGTTTTCATTTGTTGACCCCTTTGTCCAATATTACACTATATTTTCGTGCTATTTATGCATCCACCCTGATTTCTCAGTTAATTACAGCCCAAGTGTCATTTCTTGGTACATTATTGTGATCTATATTGTCAGGTTTCACCTTCAGGATCCTCGGAACTGTACTGATGCTCAAAGGGGTCCACCTCTTGACCGTCCCAAGTCCGGAATACTAAAACATACGCGGACTAGTGAGACACTCAAGCGAGGGAAGGAAAGGGTAGGAACAGCAAGGAGGGAGATCTGTGGATGACACAACAAAGAACACCGTCACTATCCGGCTCTCTGAAACACCACACACAGGAAAATAAAATATCACTGCATCACATGTGTAATGAGAAGTGCTGATCTACCTGCAAAGAAAAAGAAGGAGGTTTCAATACCAGGAGAGGGGAGAGGGCGGTAACAATCTTCCAGCATGAACTACCGGAAGGAAGGCAAACAATTAAGGGGACGAAAACCTATCGTTGCACCACGTTCAAATACAGTGATACCCCAGGTGTCGACTTTCTCCCCCTACATACCCAATGGTACATGCAGAGTGGCTTGGCCAACAAAACTGGGTCCTTCTGCTCCCCCTCTGAGTCCCTCTCTCCTAGGAAAAGAAATAAACAAGGCGAAACAGCCAACCGTAAAACGTAAAGAAGGCACTAATACATAACTTCCTGTGTAATGTGCCGTTGAAGAACGGACGTAGTATGTTAGGAAACACACAACTCTATGTCCAGGTTCATAGACTGTCAATATTCCTGAGAATGTATCAGCTTTAGAAAATCCCACACCTCAGTTGAAGTAACCGTGAGTGATTACTACAATCACTGAGAGGGTTTCATTTTCTGTTAAAGAACCAGCATTGGAAATCCACACCGGCTAAATGGTTCAGAACAGGTATTCAGCGCTACTGCATTAGTTTATCAAAGAACACTCTAACACTCCCCGCATGAGACCCAGAGGGAGGAAAGTCTCGCCAACAGGGAGTATACAGTACAAGTCCTTCAAAGGATTTGCACGCAGAGCTCCTCTGCATGAGACGCCGAACGCGGCCGTCTCTGCCAACAGAGGAACAGAGCACAACGGTGCCGGGAGAATCCGGCCAAGGACAACAGGCACCAGGTTGGGGAAAGTAACCAGAAGTGCCAAAGGCACTCTTACCCCACCACGATCTTCTGAAGTTGCGTCTGCAGCTTGCTATGGATCCGCCAGGATAATCGGCAGCTTCCTCCCTTCCCGACTGCCGCTATATCGGGGCCCGATGAGCGTCAGGGTCACGTGTGACGTGACTCCAGCTTTGCTTGCCGGGATATGTAGTTTTGTTTTGTGCAGTTCGGGCCTTCACTAGTCCGTACAGGCGCTGGCAGGCAGCGTTTACCGGCCTGACGCCTGACATATATTTTATATATGATAACAGATGATTGTTATTGCTGATCACCCATAGTGTTGTTGACTCTAGGGAGTATTCATTAATTAAGGTCTAGTACCCCTGTGTTTACTCCAGAGTATGTGTCAACCTGAATCACAATACATTGAGATGGTATTCACCTCAGATACCACACACAGTTGGCATTGATCATAATGTGTAGAAAAGGAGTGGAAAGAAAAATATACCGGTTCAGTACCCCTGTGTAGTTGTTGCAGTGCATCTCTCGACTGATTAATTGTGCCTAAAGATTCAAGGATGGAGAATTCATGATAGCATATCAGTGCAATCCTATTTACAGTGCCCCACTACAATAATACTGTCAAACAGGTAATTAAAATGGTCATGAGTGTAACCTACTTCTACCAATTATTCGTGCTAGAGGAGAGATGACAGATCGGGAGACCGTCCTACAATCTACGGTGCTCTTCACAGTTTCATGGTGGCTACTCTCCTTCTGTTGTGCCAGTGTGCTCTGTCAGGAGAAACAAAAACAACATACAATAAATATTACATATCCACTGGAACTCTATACTTCAATTCCTCCTAGAAAAAGAGAACTAGTATTATGCAACATTGTGTGTGGTATCGGTGGTTACTGATCATTCTATGAGATCTATTGGTAGATCCATGGGATGGATAATTTCGAACATAAGACGGGCGGGGTACAACATGAAACGTTTAAAGATCAACAAGTGATAAAATAAACAGATATTCAATTTCTCACTGAATGGAACTAGTGGAGTAGGGCATGGGGAGGACATCAGGGATTACAAATGTGCATGAAGCTCCTCATCATTATTCATCCCTGTGGGGAACATGCTGCTTGCCTGCAAAATGAATCGTGATTCGAGTCTCTCTCTCTCTCTCATATATATATATATATATATATATATATATATATATATATATATATTATCTACTGGCGGTCGCCAGTAGATAGTTATAGTTACAACCTATTATCCATAGGAAATCCGCGACATTCTATTTGAAATAACTCTCTTGCCGGTTGACGTATCTTCGCAAAATTTTCAAACTTTGTGGCCCGCTCCGGTCCGCTCCTACCCTGAAAGTCTCGGGGGATTCGTCAAGCGGGGGCCGAGAAAAAAGGGGGTCCCAAAACGCGTTTTCCCCATGCAATTTTCCATAGGAAACTTTAGACACGGCTACAGCCCGAACTGCTGAACGGAATTACACCAAATTTGGCAAAGAGGTAGTTCTTGGTTCAGAAAGAACCCTTTTGTTAAATGGTGTAAATCCGTTCAGTAGTTGCTGAGAAAATGAAAAGTAAAAAAGATAGATATATCTAGGGCCGCGGATCCTCCCGAGCACGAGCTTTATGTTAATTGGCTGTCAACACTCCAAATCAGGAAGTGTTGGCAGCCATTTTGTCCCTCAGTAGAACCGAGGGACAGAAACAAGTGCGCAAAGCGCACAAAGGGGGCAGGGTAGAAACACCCTGACCCCTAGGTCTGCTCAGGGGTCCCACAAGGACCCCCTGGGCAAAAAAATCTTTTTTTTTTTTTTAAAAATCGGCAGGATGCGCTCAGGGAGCGCGAACCCTGCCAAAAATAAATAAATCGAAACGCGGTCTCCCGCGCTTCGATGTTAATTGCCCCCGGGTGGGCCAAGTCCCGGGGGCATGCTGGGGGGGTTAATTTTATGTGTGGGGGCCTCTAAGGGCCCCCAAGCCCCGGGGACCACCACCCCCCGGGGCTTTATGTAGAATGGTGCGGGAGGGCTCTGAGCCCTCCGCAGCCCCGGGGACCACCACCTCCCGGGGCTTCTTTTTTAAATTAAAAACCTGTGTGGGGGCTCCAGCCCCCACACGCCCCGGGACCACCACCTCCCGGGGCTGTGCACTGAATGGGAGGGGGCCGCGCGGCCCCCTCCTGGAGCCCTTGATGGCCCTGGGGACCACCACCCCCAGGGCCGGCTCCTGCAGTGTCCCGGGTGCCTACCCCCGGGACACTGCTGTTTGCAATGACAGGACGGGAGCCTCGCGGCTCCCGTCCTGTCATTGCAAACTGCTTTGGATATTGGAAGAGAGAGCAGGAAACCTGCTCTCTCTTCCAATATCCAAAGCCGACTGCTTTCCACATGGGAGCAGCATGTTAGCTGCTCCCCATGTGTAAGCAATGCCGGCTCCCGTAGGACACGGGGAGCCGGCGGAACTGTGGGGGGATTGGGGACCCCCACAGTCCCCAACGAGAGGGCCAGCCCCGGGGGATGGGGTCCCCGGGGCAAGTAGTGGCCTGGGAGGGGGCCACGCGGCCCCCTCCCCAAAAACAAAAAAAAAACGATCGGGCCCGCAGGCCCCGCCCCTTCCTTCACCACTCTGCAAACGCGCCCCTGGCGCGTTTGCAGAGGGGAACAATTCCCCTTGAATACTGGGGGTCCCTGGGGCCAACTAGCCCACCAGGAACCTCCAGTATGCGCCAGGGGCTGCCTTGCAGAGAGGTGTACAGAGGCCACGCCCCTTTTACACCTCTCTGCAACGCAGCTCTATGGCGCTTTTGGAGGTATATGGTGGGCTAGTTGCACCCCAGGGACCCTCAGGATTCAAGGGAGTTAATCCCCCAACTTAAAACGCGCCACGGGGCGCGTTTGCACAGTGGTGAAGGGAGGGGCGGGGCTTCAGGTGACATGTGTGCAAACAGGCCCCGTGGCGCGTTTTAAGATGGGGAATTAAATCCTCTTCAATCCTGAGGGTCCCTGGGGCCAACTAGCCCAACAGGTACGTCCAGAAAGCGCCACAGAGCTGCGTTGCAGAGAGGTGTAAAAGGGGTGTGGCCTCTGTACATGTCTCTGCAACGCAGCCCCTGGCGCATACTGGAGGTTCCTGGTGGGCTAGTTGGCCCGTAGGGACCCTCATGATTCAAGGGGACTTAATCCCCCAACTTAAAACGCACCACGGGGCGCGTTTGCACAGATGTCACCTCAGGCCCCGCCCCCTCCCTTCACCATTGTGCAAATATTCCTCTAAAATCAGCCGAAATCCGAATTTCGATTTACTCACCTGTTATCAGGAGAGACCTCAGTGCTGCATCTTTCAGCCCAGTACTGATCCTCAAAAGTAATTTTAACCGTACTTACCGGTAACTTGAATTTCCTTCATAGGCTAACATTGACTGGTTTCACTTGGAAATTCTTCTAAGTGTGGAGTTTTGGAACTTTAAAATATTCCTCTAAAATCAGCCGAAATACGAATTCCGATTTACTCACCTGCTATCAGGAGAGACCTCAGTGCTGCATCTTTCAGCCCAGTACTGGTCCTGAAAAGTAATTTTAACCGTACTTACCGGTAACTTGAATTTCCTTCATAGGCTAACATTGACTGGTTTCACTTGGAAATTCTTCTAAGTGTGGAGTTTTGGAACTTTAAAATATTCCTCTAAAATCAGCCGAAATACGAATTCCGATTTACTCACCTGTTATCAGGAGAGACCTCAGTACTGCATCTTTCAGCCCAGTACTGATCCTCAAAAGTAATTTTAACCGTACTTACCGGTAACTTGAATTTCCTTCATAGGCTAACATTGACTGGTTTCACTTGGAAATTCTTCTAAGTGTGGAGTTTTGGAACTTTAAAATATTCCTCTAAAATCAGCCGAAATACGAATTCCGATTTACTCACCTGTTATCAGGAGAGACCTCAGTGCTGCATCTTTCAGCCCAGTACTGATCCTCAAAAGTAATTTTAACCGTACTTACCAGTAACTTGAATTTCCTTCCATAGGATATCATTGCCTGCTTTTTGCTGAAAAAGTTTCTAAGTGTTGATTTTTGAAACATACAAATATTCCTCTAAAATCAGCCGAAATCCGAATTCTGATTTACTCACCTGTTATCAGGAGAGACCTCAGTGCTGCATCTTTCAGCCCAGTACTGGTCCTGAAAAGTAATTTTAACCGTACTTACCAGTAACTTGAATTTCCTTCCATAGGCTAACATTGACTGGTTTCACTTGGAAATTCTTCTAAGTGTGGAGTTTTGGAACTTTAAAATATTCATCTAAAATCAGCCGAAATACGAATTCCGATTTACTCATCTGTTATCAGGAGAGACCTCAGTGCTGCATCTTTCAGCCCAGTACTGATCCTCAAAAGTAATTTTAACCGTACTTACCAGTAACTTGAATTTCCTTCCATAGGATATCATTGCCTGCTTTTGCTGAAAAAGTTTCTAAGTGTTGATTTTTGAAACATACAAATATTCCTCTAAAATCAGCCGAAATACGAATTCCGATTTACTCACCTGTTATAAGGAGAGACCTCAGTGCTGTATCTTTCAGCCCAGTACTGGTCCTGAAAAGTAATTTTAACCGTACTTACCAGTAACTTATATTTTCTTCCATAGGAATCCATTGTCTGGTTTTCAGCAGAAAAGTTTCAAAGTGTCGATTTTCACAAACTACAAATATTCCTTAAAAATCGCCTGTATGACTTAAACGCATTCTTTCAACTGTTTACAGGAGATGCACCAGTGCTGGATCCAGGATCCAACACTGAGTAAGAAAAAGTAACGATAACAGTTTTTACCTGCTAAGTGAATTTCCTTCCATAGGATAACATTGGTGATTCTATGAGAAAAAGTTTCTAAGTGTCAACTTTTAAAATACAATAATATTCCTTAAAAATCACGACTGTAACCAAAACGCTTTTACTCAACTGTTTACAGGAGATGTACCAGGACTGAATCTAGGATCCAGTCCTGTGGTTAGAAAAGTAATCCATAAAGTAACTAATTGCATTTAACTAGAAATTCACATTGAGCTGAATGTTACATTGTGTTTGAAAATGTGTTGCCCATTGCAACAACTGTAACTACTGTACTTAAAAGTCTATTGCCTATGTGCAAAGTATTTAAACTAAAGTAATTCATTCTGAGAAAGTATTTTTGTAATGTAATGTATAATGTAATTACAATGTAATTAAAAAATAAAATATGTAAAAGAAATTGTTTCTAAAAATGTAGTAAATCAGTATGAAAAAAATTAATATAAAAATTAATACATTTAAAAATTGTCATTTAAAAACCTTTGAAATTCACTGAAAAAACCGTAGGTTTCAGGCACGTTATAGTTACAAATTAGCATTTTAAAAACCTTTGAAATTCACTGAAAAAACCATAGGTTTCAGACACGTTATAGTTAGAAATTAGCATTTAAAAACCTTTGAAATTCACTGAAAAAACCAGAGGTTTTAGGGACAGTTATAGTTAGTTGGACATTGCACTCGTACAAAACCCGTGAAATTCCCCCGTTATAGTTAGTTCAGCTAACTATAACTCGCGCCCCGCAATGCACTGCTGATGACGTCACATATTACATCACTCATGACATGGTCAGTGACATCACTGATGACATCACTGATGACATCTCAAATGACATCACTGATGACATCATCCACGTGATAATCTGATGCAGCTCCTCACACCCTAATATAACCTTTGATACACCCAATCTAAATTACAGAGTGCCATTCGCAAAACCATAGACACTCCAACACCAATAACTACATACCCACTCACTGATTCTTAGGTCTACACACACACATCCACTCACTCACCCGTACAGTCACTCATACTTATGGTCACTCAGTACAGGACTATCATATGCACTCTTACTCCTATATAGACACTCAAACACCGCCACTCATCCATAGAGGTACTCACACACCTAGTCAGTCATGCAAATAATTAAACACACTGCCATTTACTCACCTATACAGTTATACACACACCAGCTCACTTAATCATACAAATACTAGCACATTGTTACGCTCTTATACAATGACTGATACAAGCACACACTCATCCATACAGCCACTATCACAATCACTCACTCTCAGCTTATAGCTATTTATATACTCCAATACACATATATACTGCCTTTCACATATTTAGTTACTCACACATGTACCACTGGGACATACATTCACTCACTAACACACTCTTACACACACTTACCCACCCATACAGTCTATCACAGATGCACTCTTGAAACCATCCACCCAGTGAATCACCCACTCACACATCTATGCACAGTCGCACACACCCCATCCACACAAACACTCAGGCACCCATACAGATACTCATAGAACCAATAAATAACCCATATAGACACTCATGTAGCTATTCGCAAATCCATGCATCCACTTACACACCAACAGACGGATACAGACATTCACACAGTTTAGTCACTAACCCATGCATTCAGTAAGATACGTTTAATCACTCACTTGTAGAGTCAGTCACGCACGTACTAAATCATCCATTCAGACACTTATACACCCACTCATTCTTCAATACGCCTTTCCCTATATATATTAAACATATTTAAACTTTACAGAAACACACAGTCACTGGATGATGTCATCAGTGATGTCATTTGAGATGTCATCAGTGATGTCATCAGTGATGTCACTGACCATGTCATGAGTGATGTAATATGTGACTTCATCAGCAGTGCATTGCGGGGGCACGAGTTATAGTTAGCTGAACTAACTATAACGGGGGAATTTCATGGGTTTTGTACGAGTGCAATGTCCAACTAACTATAACTGTCCCTAAAACCTCTGGTTTTTTCAGTGAATATATATATATATATATATATATATATATATATATATATATATATATATATTCCTGTTATGCCGTTCACCAATACTTCCTTTCCTCAGGAACAAACGGAGATGAACCCAAACTTCGTGCAAGCATTTTAGTTTATTCGTCCATCACCACAACCGCCATGACACGTTTCGGCCTCACTCGGCCTTGATCACATGACGCGCTCTAGGAGTTACACAATCTCTTTTAAAGTGCCTCACTCGTGCAAAACGGGATTAGGTAAACATAGAGAAAATACTTCACAAGTATCTTTCATAGAAACTGTGCAAATTCAGCAAACAACGATATTATATTTGAACGTTATGAGGGATTAGATGTTATTATGATGTTCATGTATATACTAAAACCAATCTGTATATATATAAAATACATAAAAAGGTAGAGTATAAATAATTCAACGATATTAAAAGGCATATTAAACATTTTAAATCTCTGTATCAAATTGGTTAATGATATAAAAGCCAATAATTATATTAGTAAAATACATAGCTCCTATAAAGAATAAAATATTTTTGTTGATAAACACATTTCCCTGTTGCTGGTCATAGAGATTATTGTCCTAGCCCAATTCATTTGCATTTGGCCAGCTTAACTCTTCTCAAAGTTTATCTAAAAAGTGCTTGAGTGCTTAAATAAAATTAACGTGTATTGCCAGGAACAGCCCCTGCCCCATGGCTTTTTATTAACTAACTAAATTTAAAAGAACCTATACAGAATTTTGATCAAAATCCAGTTTTCAATTAATTCATAGCATAAATGCTAATAGGCAAACAGATGGATATTTTCATGATGATTCTAATCAGGGTAGTTTAAAAAGAACAAATTACAATATATGGAATGCAGACATATGGGCATAGGGAACATGAGGGACTACTGATATGTGAGGAATGGTTATGTTATAGACATCTAGTTTAGTATAACCATGTGTGGAAATCCTCACTAGAATTGTGTCCATTGGGGGTCTTGGTATCAAGTTCTATGATATACTGGGTTTCCAAGCGTCTTAATTTTGCTTCCCTATTTCCCCTCTCCTCAAAACTGGGATAGAGTAAATCAAAAAATATGATAAATGTTCTAAACTGCTGGCATGCTTCTCTTTAAAATGTCGTGCAATGGGGTATGTGTGGTCATTGTTAGTGATTGCTCTCATGTGCTGCAGTATACGTTTGTGGGCCTGTAATTTTGTACTGCCCACATACTGCAGCCCACAAGAGCAGACCAACACATACACCACATATTCTGAACGGCATGTAAGAAACTTTGTAATTTTCTTTGGAACTTCCGAAAATGGAGTAGTATACATTATTTTATTAGTCCCATATTTGCATGCCCTACACGTTTGGCATTTTACAAATCCTTTACGTTTGCTAAGCCAGTTCGTAGTATTGATGACTTCTGGACTACTTTTACAAGATAATCCCTCATGGATTTGGATTTACAAAATGTGATGCTTGGATTCTTTGGCAACAATTTGCCAATGACAGGGTCACTTCTAGCCACTGGCCAATTGTTGTTGATTATTCTATGCAGGGTATTTTGTTCCCTACTGTATGTTAAAATCAATCTTGTTTCAGTCTCGCTCTTCTGAATAGACAGGGGTTCTCGTAGAACCTTCTTCATCAGCATGTCCTTTCTATTGATTTTGTTGGCTTTATCAATAGCTATGTCTAGGGTACTCTCCTTATAGCCTCGTTCTAGGAATCTTAATTTGCTCATTTTTTGGGCTTCTATAAGGTCTTCTTCTCTTACATGCGCGGCCAATCCTCAACATTTCTCCATAGGGTATACTATGGATGAGATGACGTGGATGTTGGCTGGACGCGTGTAGTGTGCTGTTTCCTGCAGTTTTCTTCCGGTGAAGTTTTGTTTCAATTCTGTTGTTCTTAATATATACTTCCACATCAAGGAAACACACACTAGTACTGCTAATGTTAGAAGTAAAATGTAGATTAATGTTGTTTTGATTGATGCTATTTCCAAAGTTCTGTGCTGATTCTTTAGTGCCCTGCCATATTACGAATAAATCGTCTATATAGCGTAGCCAAATCCTGACGTGATTGTCTACGTCTGTCTTATAATCTCTGTTTAGCACCATTTCCTCCCACCAACCCATGTGGAGGCAGGAGTAGCTAGGGGAGAAACAAGCTCCCATAGCTACTCCCCTTATTTGTTGGTATACCTGGTTGGCAAACAGAAAATAGTTGTTATTTAGACAATACAGAATCATCGCACTGAGCATTTTGTTGTGATGTGCCAAATGTAGAGGTCTAGAATTTAAATAAAATTCAATTGCTCTCATCCCATCTTGATGATGGATGCTCGTGTATAGCGATGTTACATCCAGACACATAAGTAAATAGCTCGAGTCCCATTTAAAGTCATTCAATTGCCTCAAGAAATCACCAGAGTCCTGTACAAAGGAAGGTAACATTTTTACATAATCTTGAAGAAAATAATCTATATATTTTGATGTGTTCTCCATCAACCCACCTGTAGCTGAAATTATAGGTCTTCCTGGAGGGGATGTAGCATTTTTGTGCAGTTTAGGGATAAAATAAATTGCCGGCATTACCAGAAATTCATTCTTTAGGAATTTCAGTTCATCCATACTTATTAATCCTGCACTACGCCATGCATTTAGTTTTGAATAGTATTCATTCCTTGAATTGCGTACTATTTGCACGTTGCATTTTTTGTAGCAATTGTTATCATCCTGTTGTTGGAGTGCCTCTCGCATATAGTCTTTGCGAGACCAGATTACAATGTTCCCTCCTTTGTCAGAGTTTCTTATGATAATCTGTTCATTGTTTTGCAATTTTATCATTAGTTTGTTATATGCAATCTGATGGTGAGTGAGTCTTTTTGTCGCCTTGCCGTTTTTGTTTTAAGAATCTTTATTTCATTTGTAACCAAATCTCCAAATATGTCCAACGAATCTTTAATCATTAAGGGCTGAAAGGTAGATCTGGGTTTAAAATTAGTTGGTGCTGAACAGTAAATTCCACCGTTTGGGCTGCTTGCACCTTCATCAACGGTTGTATCCTGTTGCATCAACTCCTCTAAATTAGACAAAAATTCCGCATCTGCCACCGTTAGAGGATTGGTCTGCTCCTGGCTTTGTAGTTGACGTTGAACTGTAACTTGTTCCGTTCTTGATTTGTTGCAGTTTATCAAATGATATTTTTTGAGTTTTAATTTTCGTATAAATTGAAACACATCCACTCGTGTTCTTGCGTAATCAAAGCTTTTTTCCGGACAATATGACAAGCCCAGTTCTAATAGTTTGGTTTCTGCTTTTGTTAATACCATGGGAGATAAATTTACAACTGTATTTATTTTATTGGCACTTTTTATTCCGTTGCCACTTCTTCTTGTATTGAGTTTTTTTGGTGTTGCTTGCGCTTCCAGTTCCATCTGCGCCTTTCTCCTCGTTTCTTGTTACGTTTCTGTTTGGTTGGTTCTGCTGTTTGCGGGGTCTCAGTGTCTGTTTTCTGTCCTGTCTTAAGCAGTTCACTTCTTCCCCCAGCGAGAATTTGCGAAACCCCAATCTCCCTGTACTGGCACTTTGATCTGTTTCCACCTCACTCTCAAGCGCCGAGCTCAAATCCGACATTGAAGTCGAAGACATGGCGGTTTCATGTCCGCTGGTTTGTGCATGTTGAGATGTGACTTTAGAGGTTTTCAGCATATCATATTTTTTTGCAAAGATAAATACCTGTCCTTGCTCATAGTCCTGTTTATCTCGCTGAAATTTATACGTTTTACGTTTTTTTATTATTTCTTCTTCCTTTTGCAGTCTGGCCATCATATCCTCACGGTATTTTGTTATTGTGGGCGTAACTTCTGTCTTCGCAATTTCCAAATTCAATTCATCTATTTGGGCTTGTAACTTTGCCCTATCACTTTCTGCATATTTGACCAAGATGGTAACCAAGAGCCTCGACGATTCGAGGTTGCAGTCAGCCCACTCTCTCAACATGGCGGGATCTGGGTTCTCGTTGCTTGGGGCGATCATTATGCGCAACCCCCTAGGAATGCGTCCAACTTCTAAATATCGCCCCAGCGACTTGTTCTCCCACCATTTAGCTTGTTCCATGCGCATGCATTTCTCCAATTTTTTGAACTTTTCCCTGATATTAATATTTTCCCCTTGTGACGAGCCTCTGGGCACCAGCACCCGTTCTTCAGTGCTGGGGGCATCATCAAACATTAATTCCGCCGCTGCCTCGCGGCTCCTGAGCGCGTCTGCGGTCATGATTGTCGGACGTGTGTTAAACTTAATATTTTCACTAGCGGGTTCAGATCAAATACCACCACTAGTCTTGCGCACACCTCCCCACCGGATATTTTCCCAAACTTCCTACCTTCACTCGTGGTTCCCTTTACGGGTCTTTCGACTCTTTTCCGCGTCCACACTCTGTAGGTAGCTTTACTGGGTGTCTGGGGGCTCTTTTACTTTCTCGCGAGAGAATGCAAGAGAATTCCCGATAGTGAAACCGGAAGAAGCTTCTTGTCGTTGAGCCCAATTGCGAGGAGGGGGTTTCGCCAGTACCGAAGAAGCCTTCTCGGTATAAATATTCCTGTTACGCCGTTCACCAATACTTCCTTTCCTCAGGAACAAACGGAGACGAACCCAAACTTCGTGCAAGTATTTTAGTTTATTCGTCCATCACCACAACCGCAATGACGCGTTTCGGCCTCACTCGGCCTTGATCACATGACGCGCTCTAGGTGTTACACAATCTCTTTTAAAGTGCCAAGTGCCTCACTCGTGCAAAACCGGATTAGATAAACATAGAGAAAATACTTCACAAGTATCTTTCATAGAAACTGTGCAGATTCAGCAAACAACGATATTATATTTGAAAGTTATGAGGGATTAGATGTTATTATGATGTTCATGTATATACTAAAACCAATCTGTATATATATAAAATACATAAAAAGGTAGAGTATAAATAATTCAACGATATTAAAAGGCATATTAAATATTTTAAATCTCTGTATCAAATTGGTTAATGATATAAAAGCCAATAATTATATTAGTAAAATACATAGCTCCTATAAAGAATAAAATATTTTTGTTGATAAACACATTTCCCTGTTGCTGGTCATAGAGATTATTGTCCTAGCCCAATTCATTTGCATTTGGCCAGCTTAACTCTTCTCAAAGTTTATCTAAAAAGTGCTTGAGTGCTTAAATAAAATTAACGTGTATTGCCAGGAACAGCCCCTGCCCCATGGCTTTTTATTAACTAACTAAATTTAAGAAAAGGACCTATACAGAATTTTGAGCAAAATCCAGTTTTCAATTAATTCGTAGCATAAATGCTAATAGGCAAACAGATGGATATTTTCATGATGATTCTAATCAGGGTAGTTTAAAAAGTACAAATTACAATATATGGAATGCAGACATATGGGCATAGGGAACATGAGGGACTACTGATATGTGAGGAATGGTTATGTTATAGACATCTAGTTTAGTATAACCATGTGTGGAAATCCTCACTAGAATTGTGTCCATTGGGGGTCTTGGTATCAAGTTCTATGATATACTGGGTTTCCAAGCGTCTTAATTTTGCTTCCCTATTTCCCCCTCTCCTCAAAACTGGGATAGAGTAAATCAAAAAATATGATAAATGTTCTAAACTGCTGGCATGCTTCTCTTTAAAATGTCGTGCAATGGGGTATGTGTGGTCATTGTTAGTGATTGCTCTCATGTGCTGCAGTATACGTTTGTGGGCCTGTAATTTGGTACTGCCCACATACTGCAGCCCACAAGAGCAGACCAACACATACACCACATATTCTGAACGGCATGTAAGAAACTTTGTAATTTTCTTTGGAACTTCCGAAAATGGAGTAGTATACATTATTTTATTAGTCCCATATTTGCATGCCCTACACGTTTGGCATTTTACAAATCCTTTATGTTTGCTAAGCCAGTTCGTAGTATTGATGACTTCTGGACTACTTTTTACAAGATAATCCCTCATGGATTTGGATTTACAAAATGTGATGCTTGGATTCTTTGGCAACAATTTGCCAATGACAGGGTCACTTCTAGCCACTGGCCAATTGTTGTTGATTATTCTATGCAGGGTATTTTGTTCCCTACTGTATGTTAAAATCAATCTTGTTTCAGTCTCGCTCTTCTGAATAGACAGGGGTTCTCGTAGAACCTTCTTCATCAGCATGTCCTTTCTATTGATTTTGTTGGCTTTATCAATAGCTATGTCTAGGGTACTCTCCTTATAGCCTCGTTCTAGGAATCTTAATTTGCTCATTTTTTGGGCTTCTATAAGGTCTTCTTCTCTACTACATGCGCGGCCAATCCTCAACATTTCTCCATAGGGTATACTATGGATGAGATGACGTGGATGTTGGCTGGACGCGTGTAGCGTGCTGTTTCCTGCTGTTTTCTTCCGGTGAAGTTTTGTTTCAATTCTGTTGTTCTTAATATATACTTCCACATCAAGGAAACACACACTAGTACTGCTAATGTTAGAAGTAAAATGTAGATTAATGTTGTTTTGATTGATGCTATTTACAAAGTTCTGTGCTGATTCTTTAGTGCCCTGCCATATTACGAATAAATCGTCTATATAGCGTAGCCAAATCCTGACGTGATTGTCTATGTCTGTCTTATAATCTCTGTTTAGCACCATTTCCTCCCACCAACCCATGTGGAGGCAGGAGTAGCTAGGGGAGAAACAAGCTCCCATAGCTACTCCCCTTATTTGTTGGTATACCTGGTTGGCAAACAGAAAATAGTTGTTATTTAGACAATACAGAATCATCGCACTGAGCATTTTGTTGTGATGTGCCAAATGTAGAGGTCTAGAATTTAAATAAAATTCAATTGCTCTCATCCCATCTTGATGATGGATGCTCGTGTATAGCGATGTTACATCCAGACACATAAGTAAATAGCTCGAGTCCCATTTAAAGTCATTCAATTGCCTCAAGAAATCACCAGAATCCTGTACAAAGGAAGGTAACATTTTTACATAATCTTGAAGAAAAAAATATTTTGATGTGTTCTCCATCAACCCGCCTGTAGCTGAAATTATAGGTCTTCCTGGAGGGGATGTAGCATTTTTGTGAAGTTTAGGGATAAAATAAATTGCCGGCATTACCGGAAATTCATTCTTTAGGAATTTCAGTTCATCCATACTTATTAATCCTGCACTACGCCATGCATTTAGTTTTGAATAGTATTCATTCCATGAATTGCGTACTATTTGCACGTTGCATTTTTTGTAGCAATTGTTATCATCCAGTTGTTGGAGTGCCCCTCGCATATAGTCTTTGCGAGACCAGATTACAATGTTCCCTCCTTTGTCAGAGTTTCTTATGATAATCTGTTCATTGTTTTTCAATTTTATCATTAGTTTGTTATATGCAATCTGATGGTGAGTGAGTCTTTTTTGTCGCCTTGCCGTTTTTGTTTTAAGAATCTTTATTTCATTTGTAACCAAATCTCCAAATATGTCCAACGAATCTTTAATCATTAAGGGCTGAAAGGTAGATCTGGGTTTAAAATTAGTTGGTTCTGAACAGTAAATTCCACCGTTTGGGCTGCTTGCACCTTCATCAACGGTTGTATCCTGTTGCATCAACTCCTCTAAATTAGACAAAAATTCCGCATCTGCCACCATTAGAGGATTGGTCTGCTCCTGGCTTTGTAGTTGACGTTGAACTGTAACTTGTTCCGTTCTTGATTTGTTGCAGTTTATCAAATGATATTTTTGAGTTTTAATTTTCGTATAAATTGAAACACATCCACTCGTGTTCTTGCGTAATCAAAGCTTTTTTCCGGACAATATGACAAGCCCAGTTCTAATAGTTTGGTTTCTGCTTTTGTTAATACTATGGGAGATAAATTTACAACTGTATTTATTTTATTGGCACTTTTTATTCCGTTGCCACTTCTTCTTGTATTGAGTTTTTTGGTGTTGCTTGCGCTTCCAGTTGCATCTGCGCCTTTCTCCTCGTTTCTTGTTACGTTTCTGTTTGGTTGGTTCTGCTGTTTGCGGGGTCTCAGTGTCTGTTTTCTGTCCTGTCTTAAGCAGTTCACTTCTTCCCCCAGCGAGAATTTGCGAAACCCCAATCTCCCTGTACTGGCACTTTGATCTGTTTCCACCTCACTCTCAAGCGCCGAGCTCAAATCCGACATTGAAGTCGAAGACATGGCGGTTTCATGTCCGCTGGTTTGTGCATGTTGAGATGTGACTTTAGAGGTTTTCAGCATATCATATTTTTTTGCAAAGGTAAATACCTGTCCTTGCTCATAGTCCTGTTTATCTCGCTGAAATTTATACGTTTTACGTTTTTTTATTATTTCTTCTTCCTTTTGCAGTCTGGCCATCATATCCTCACGGTATTTTGTTATTGTGGGCGTAACTTCTGTCTTCGCAATTTCCAAATTCAATTCATCTATTTGGGCTTGTAACTTTGCCCTATCACTTTCTGCATATTTGACCAAGATGGTAACCAAGCGCCTCGACGATTCGAGGTTGCAGTCAGCCCACTCTCTCAAAATGGCGGGATCTGGGTTCTCGTAGCTTGGGGCGATCATTATGCGCAACCCCCTAGGGATGCGTCCAACTTCTAAATATCGCCCCAGCGACTTGTTCTCCCACCATTTAGCTTGTTCCATGCGCATGCATTTCTCCAATTTTTTTAACTTTTCCCTGATATTAATATTTTCCCCTTGTGACGAGCCTCTGGGCACCAGCACCCGTTCTTCAGTGCTGGGTGCATCATCAAACATTAATTCCGCCGCTGCCTCGTATCTCCTGAGCGCGTCTGCGGTCATGATTGTCGGACGTGTGTTAAACTTAATATTTTCACTAGCGGGTTCAGGTCAAATACCACCACTAGTCTTGCGCACACCTCCCCACCGGATATTTTCCCAAACTTCCTACCTTCACTCGTGGTTCCGATTATGGGTCTTTCGACTCTTTTCCTCGTCCACACTCTGTAGGTAGCTTTACTGGGTGTCTGGGGGCTCTTTGACTTTCTCGCGAGAGAATGCAAGAGAATTCCCGATAGTGAAACCGGAAGAAGCTTCTTGTCGTTGAGCCCAATTGCGAGGAGGGGCTTTCGCCAGTACCGAGGAAGCCTTCTCGGTATAAATATTCCTGTTACGCCGTTCACCAATACTTCCTTTCCTCAGGAACAAACGGAGACGAACCCAAACTTCGTGCAAGTATTTTAGTTTACTCGTCCATCACCACAACCGCAATGACGCGTTTCGGCCTCACTCGGCCTTGATCACATGACGCGCTCTAGGTGTTACACAATCTCTTTTAAAGTGCCAAGTGCCTCACTCGTGCAAAACCGGATTAGATAAACATAGAGAAAATACTTCACAAGTATCTTTCATAGAAACTGTGCAAATTCAGCAAACAACGATATTATATTTGAACGTTATGAGGGATTAGATGTTATTATGATGTTCATGTATATACTAAAACCAATCTGTATATATATAAAATACATAAAAAGGTAGAGTATAAATAATTCAACGATATTAAAAGGCATATTAAACATTTTAAATCTCTGTATCAAATTGGTTAATGATATAAAAGCCAATAATTATATTAGTAAAATACATAGCTCCTATAAAGAATAACATATTTTTGTTGATAAAAACATTTCCCTGTTGCTGGTCATAGAGATTATTGTCCTAGCCCAATTCATTTGCATTTGGCCAGCTTAACTCTTCTCAAAGTTTATCTAAAAAGTGCTTGAGTGCTTAAATAAAATTAACGCGTATTGCCAGGAACAGCCCCTGTCCCATGGCTTTTTATTAACTAACTAAATTTAAAAAGAACCTATACAGAATTTTGATCAAAATCCAGTTTTCAATTAATTGATAGCATAAATGCTAATAGGCAAACAGATGGATATTTTCATGATGATTCTATTCAGGGTAGTTTAAAAAGTACAAATTACAATATATGGAATGCAGACATATGGGCATAGGGAACATGAGGGACTACTGATATGTGAGGAATGGTTATGTTATAGACATCTAGTTTAGTATAACCATGTGTGGAAATCCTCACTAGAATTGTGTCCATTGGGGGTCTTGGTATCAAGTTCTATGATATACTGGGTTTCCAAGCGTCTTAATTTTGCTTCCCTATTTCCCCTCTCCTCAAAACTGGGATAGAGTAAATCAAAAATATGATAAATGTTCTAAACTGCTGGCATGCTTCTCTTTAAAATGTCGTGCAATGGGGTATGTGTGGTCATTGTTAGTGATTGCTCTCATGTGCTGCAGTATACGTTTGTGGGCCTGTAATTTGGTACTGCCCACATACTGCAGCCCACAAGAGCAGACCAACACATACACCACATATTCTGAACGGCATGTAAGAAACTTTGTAATTTTCTTTGGAACTTCAGAAAATGGGGTAGTATACATTATTTTATTAGTCCCATATTTGCATGCCCTACACGTGTGGCATTTTACAAATCCTTTACGTTTGCTAAGCCAGTTCGTAGTATTGATGACTTCTGGACTACTTTTTACAAGATAATCCCTCATGGATTTGGATTTACGAAATGTGATGCTTGGATTCTTTGGCAACAATTTGCCAATGACAGGGTCGCTTCTAGCCACTGGCCAATTGTTGTTGATTATTCTACGCAGGGTATTTTGTTCCCTACTGTATGTTAAAATCAATCTTGTTTCAGTCTCACTCTTCTGAATAGACAGGGGTTCTCGTAGAACCTTCTTCATCAGCAGTTCCTTTCTATTGATTTTGTTGGCTTTATCAATAGCTATGTCTAGGGTACTCTCCTTATAGCCTCGTTCTAGGAATCTTAATTTGCTCATTTTTTGGGCTTCTATAAGGTCTTCTTCTCTACTACATGCGCGGCCAATCCTCAAAATTTCTCCTTAGGGTATACTATATATTCCAAAAAGGAACATGCACTTCACCATTCGGTAACGTGAAAAACAGGCCCACCAGCTAATCCTTCATAACAGTTCTTTAATTGTGGCAGTGCAGTCAGCATTACGCGTTTCAACTCCCCACGAGTCTTAATCATATGCTACTACAGGGTTGGTCACTGGATTTGTATTTAACACCCAATACATCAGCAGAGAGGAAGGACATATGGTGCAACAAAATACCTCTGCAATCAAGACAGACTTATGATGGAAATTGTCATCCAAATGGACATTTCATAACGATTTTGAAATGAAGTCAGTGAATATTTGAACAATTTGATGCACTGATTTATCAGTTAAAATTCACTCTTTTTGTATCCATAATTTCTAGTCACTGAATCTGGTTCTTCATTTAAAGCACCACATTGTCCATAATGCTTTGTTCTCACACATGTAAAACCAACTCCTTCAACATCACCGATTGTTAAGTTGTTATCACCTCTGATTCATGCAAATAACTTCATACTACCTCATCGCATTTAGGAGGATTAAATTCCATATGTGGCCTAGTCATATGAATCATCACAGTATCCAAGGTCGTGCCACCCCTGCAATACAACTGAAATCACTTCCAGTGTTTTAACCCTTGCCAATTATTGCAGGTCTGTGGTCATGGCGTGCACAGGAAAAAAATCCCCTACAAACCCTGGGTGTTTTAAAAGACTTCCAGTTATGCCAGGCAGGCCTTCGTGACCCTTCCATTTTTCAAATTCAGCTGGCGGGCATCCCATTCCAATTAATATACCAAATGCGAAGTGATATCCGGGATGCCCATCCTCTTGGGTCAGGCATGTCTGGGAGCATCAGTCCCAAAATATTCCAAAAAAGAACAAGCACTTCACCATTCGGTAACGTGAAAAACAGGCCCACCAGCTAAGCCTTCATAACAGTTCTTTAACTGTGGCAGTGCAGTCAGCATTATGCGTTTCAACTCCCCACGAGTCTTAATCATATGCTACTACAGGGTTGGTCACTGGATTTGTATTTAACACCCAATACATCAGCAGAGAGGAAGGACAGATGGTGCAACAAAATACCTCTGCAATCAAGACAGACTTATGATGGAAATTGTCATCCAAATGGGTATTTCATAACGATTTTGAAATGAAGTCAGTGAATATTTGAACAATTTGATGCACTGATTAATCAGTTAAAAAAAGTCACTCTCTTTGCATCCATAATTTCTAGTCACTGAATCTGGTTCATAATTTAAAGGACCACATTGTCAATAATGCTTTGTTCTCATACATGTAAAACTATGCCCTTCAACATCACTGATTGTTAAGTAGTTATCACCTCTGATTCATGCAAATAACTTCATACTACCTCATCGCCTTTTGGAGGATTAAATTCCATGTGTGCCCAAGTCATATGAATCATCACAGTATCCAAGGTCGTGCCACTCCTGCAATACAACTGAAATCACTCCCAGTGCTTTACCGATTTGCCAATTATTGCAGTTCTGTGGTCATGGCGTGCACAGGAAAAAATTCCCCCACAAACCTTGGCTGTTTTTAAAGACTTCCAGTTATGCCAGGCAGACCTTCATGGCCCTTCTATGAAACACTCTGTCCATTTTTCAAATTCAGCCGGCGGGCATCCCGTTCCAATTAACATTCCAAATGTAATGTGACGCTCAGGATGCCATCCTCTCAGGTCGGGGCCTATCTGGGAGTGTCAGTCCCAAAATATTCCAAAAAAGAATACGCCCTTCACCATTAGGTAACGTGAAAAACAGGCCCACCAGCCAATCCTTCATAACAGTTCGTTAATTGTGGCAGTGAAATCAGCATTACGCGAATGAGAGTCCGATTAAAATTATGAGTTTTCTGTGCTGTGTTTAGCTTGGCAGAATTCCAAACTGCAGACCGTTTTCTCCTTCAAGTGGGCGGTGCAATCCTCCACGGCCGGACCGACCGTGTTGAAATACAATTCCAAAGGTGCCCTAATTATGAGGACGCTACTCCACGAAATACAGTTCCCCACCAGTCTTAATCATATGCTAATACAGGGGTGGTCACTGCTTTGGTATATGTGTATATATATCTATATATATATCCATATATATAGATATATATATATATATATAGATATATATATATATTTGTGTGTGTATATATATATTTTTACATTTATATATATTCAGTGAAAAAACCAAGGTTACTGGGACGTTATAGTTAGGTTGACATTTTACCCAGACTATAGTTATACTTATATTTATGTTAAAAAAAAACTATAACTCGTGGGCTAAAGTTACTTAACAGCCTGAGTTATAGTTTCTTCAGATAAGTATAACTGTAAGTATAACTATAACTGCTGAATTTCTATGATTTTTTGTGGGTAAAACTTCAACCTAATTATAACGTCTCTGTAACATTCATTTTTTTTTGGGTGAAATTCTATGTTTTGTTTAACGTAAAGTATTATAGAATTACCATACGTTAATACAGCCACTGCTGCACACGGCATTCAGCTGTTCACGGCGGGGTTATGGTATGGGACTGGGTGAGGGTTTTTTACACTGTGTTCATGCTGTGCGCCACAGTGGATCCCCGGATCCGCGGTTTGGCCCCCAAAAAAAACAATTGGACAATTTGTTGCCCATGAGAAGTCCCTCTAAAACCCCTCCATGTGTTCTAAAGGGTCAGGATACCTTAATCCTGACCTCGTATGTGTCTTTTCATTTATGTTTTCTCCCCGGGGCCCAGCCAAGGAACAAGATGGCGGCATCAACTTTCCTTTCAGGTTGCGGCCAGCTAATCAGAGCCTTGCTTTTCACCCAGATCTGCGTCCCTAGATATCTATATTTTTCTTGCTTTTATAACACCCAAATTACTGAACAGATTTACTCAAAAGGCAAAATCCTCTTAGGAATTGCATGGGGAAAAAGCGTTTTGGGACTGCCACTTTTTCTCTGCCCCCGCTTGACCAATCACCCCAAAACTTTCCAAACAGCAGCTAAAGTAACTGGGACACTAGTTTTGAAAATTTCCTGAAGATTCGTCAAATGGCGCAAAAATTATAAGCACGACAAAAATACTTCCTCTATGGGAAAAGTTGGTGCTAACTATAACTTCCCATTGGCTTTCACCGGTAAAATTTAGAAACAAATAAAAAAAATACTTTCAAATTACAATCATTAACAAATATTAATAATAAACATATTTATCCAATTTGAGAAAATGTATTTGAGTTTGGCAATAATACATACACCTCAGTCTGTGCCACAGTAGGGAAAGCATTGGACTTCGGAGGGGTAAGATTTACTTTTCCCACTCCAGTCTCTAAACAGTAGGGAAAGCGTTGGACTTCAGAGGGGTTACAATTACTGTTCCCACTCCAGTCTAAGCAGCAGTAGAGAAATAGTTGTACTTCGGAGGGGCAAGATTTACTATTTCCACTACAGTCTGTGCAACAGTAGGGAAAGCGTTTGACTTCGTAGGGGTTAAATTTACCCCTTGCACTCTAATCTAAGAATTTATCCATGCATGCTGGGAGTTGTAGTACCAGCATACATGGATAAATTCTACTCACTTGGGAGGACCACCGGAGGTCAATTAATTGTCAGCATGCATAAAGGAGCAAATGCGTGTTGTACGTAGCTGTGACTGAAAGCTTCCCTATGATTAAGGGGCAGTGGCTCCGAAACGCGTCAGGAATTTGAATGGATTTTATCTCGGAATGCAAGTGCCAGTTTGACAATAAATGTTCAGTAAACTGTATTTCGTGGAGTAGCGTCCTCATAATTAGGGCACCTTTGGAATTGGATATCTATATTTATATACATATTTCAGCAAATTAAACGATTGACAAAATTCAATGGTTATTTCACTATCACTTAATTAACTTACCACCTATACCCCTACAAGCCTAGCAACCCTCACCTAAACTATAACTAAAATAAAAAAGTACAACACAATTTACTTAATTGAGATTCCATTAAATAATAATTTTTTAACTAATAATTACTTAAGTAACTTCCCACCTAACAACCTACAAACCCAGCAACCCACACCTAAAGTATAACTAATATATATAATTATTACACAATTAACATATTGATTAATCAATTAAATATCTAATTATACATTAATAATCATTCATTTTTAAATATTACTTAATTAGCTTCCTACCCTATACCCCTACAAACCTACCAACCAGCAACTAAAATATAACTATAAGAAATCAGTTTTACATAATGTACATAATTAATAATCACTTCAATAATTAATAATAAATTAACAATTAAGTATTAATTAATTATTACTTAATTCATTTCCCACTCTATACCCCTAAAAAACCCAGAAGCCTGGACCTAAAATATAAGTACAATATATAATCATTACATAATTTACATTATTTATCATCAATTAAATAGGGATAAATTAAAAAATAATTGTTAAATAGGCATTACCTAATTAACTTCCCACCCTATACCCCTACAAACATAGCAACCCACACCTAGAATATTAGTTAAATTAAATCAGTATTACATAATATACAGAAATAACATCAATCGCACACTCACTTAAAAATTAATTCACAATGAATTATTACTTAATTAACTTCCTACCCTGTCCCCATAGCCCAACAACCCACTACAACACTATCAATTATTATTAACAATTAAATTTGAAATTCTTAATCCCTTAAAATTGCAAACTATATTAAAATAATTTGATAACAATTATACAAACAATATAACACATAAAATTAAAATATAAACTACAACACATTAAAATAATTAGAAACCAATATTCTTTACAACTGTATTATTAAAAACGCTATTAACCACAATGATAATCTTAAAAATGATATCACTTATCTGAAAAAATAATATTCTTGACAACGATATTCCAGCATCACGATATTTATGTATCACAATATTTTTTTCTGATATTTCTGTCTCCTGATAATAAAAACTCGATGTTTTGGCCAAATCCCATAAAAAAGGTATGTCTCACTGTCATATTAACTTTGAAATATTCTCTGTTTGAGCTGTTTCTGTCCAAATGATAGCCTTGTGTGTTTCTGTTTTTTTCAAATACACTTTTGTTTGCACATTGTGCTTTCATTTTCTTTATTCATATTGGCTGAACGCATTGATTTTAATATATATGCCTTCCCTATAGAGTATCGTAATTTCTTTTTCCAGCGTACCTTTATTTAACTATGTAGCAGATACGTTTGAATACCTATTTTTTTAAACACACATCTACTACTCTAGCAAGATCATATCCTGTCATTAGGCTACCCTTAAACAAATACTGTTTTTGCAAAGTTTTCCCACCTAATGTTTACATGCTTTGCTTTGATAAATACTGGCTCTGTTTAACCTTTGTAGTATGTAATTTGTCTGATTTCTCATCGTATTACCTGATTTTTTATCAAACTGAATTAATATTATATAACTGGGATTGATTCATCAATGGAAGAACAGAAATTTACAATGTTCAATTGCTGCAGGTGTGAATGTCTTTGTTGCTCACTATTACATGCACATTCACAAAAGAAGCTTTGGGTATTCTTTTATAATTTATCCTTTGGTACGTTCTGAATTGTGAGCTTGTGCTTCCCCAGACCAAGGACTCTTACAAAATGGCTACCAGTATGGATGACATGTGAATCCTACAAAGTGTAGCCCCCTTTGTGTGATGTAACATTTTCTATGCACTGATTTACACATGTATGATTCATCATCTCTGTACATGTGAATGATGTAAAATGCTTCAACACCCTACACTAGTATGCGAGGTACTATTAAAGAAGTCAAATAATTGTGAGAGAGGGGCTATGGAGAGATAAGAGGCACTGTTGAAGGGAATCATTGAAGAACCACAAGAAAGATTTCCATATCCTGGTGCACTGTAAGGTCATCATTTGCTATGCTTTAAAAACGAATACAATTGAATATATAATGAAAAATGTGTTGTAGAATGCACTATTTTCCCAAATTTCCCCCCCCCCAAAACCCCATTGTAGTGGTCAGGCTCGCTCGCTGTGCTCGCTCACAATGCATCGCATGTAGGCTGGTCTGACAAAATTTGCCAGAGCTGCCTCGGGTTCCCAGTCCAGCCCTGGGTGCCATGCCTCATGTTGGCAATCCTGGACAGGAAATTCAGTGGCGGACACCATGCACTACATACACAGCGTATCTGTAACTGTTACCTGATGCTCCTGTGCCTATGGGAGATGGGTCACCAGGCCGAGGGTTTCCAAGAGCAAGTGGTTGGCTCTGTAAACCCAGTCATTCCCCCACCTCTTAATGAGGCAAGAGAACCGCAGGTCTGGTGAATTTATAGTCCCACTCCAACAAACCCTAAATGACCCTCTTTACTTATAAAGCATACTATGAAACATATTTTGCTTGCACCCTATAGGTTTCTTCAACATTCGCATTAACTGGGAAAAAGTTCACCAACTTAATTGATGTTCACAAAGAAACTATTCTTGCCTTTATACCTGAAGATACAGGTCCTTTTCTGAGTCATTTGTAACATGTACCTCATCGGCACCATTGAATACAAAACCTGTGTTCTGTGATTCAGTGTGGTTGTTACATCGCACAGCATGAAAAGTTAACACAGCCGTAGAATATCGTTTTATAAGATTGCTGCTTACCTTTAGGTCCTGCAATCATTCATTTACGCTAGGTCTCAGATGAAGTAATTGCATAGATCGAAAGTCTGTTTTAAAACCCCTGCTAGCCCAAGAAAAAAATATAATTGTATCCAGAATGCCCAATTCAAATGACAAAGAGAATTTTTTATGGAACCTGCACACAACGACTACCCAGAGAAAATGTTAAATGGGTTATAGTGGCCGGGAGACAAAACCAATTTGACACGCTCAGCACACTGTTTCATAAAAGGGTTAATGATTCATCACAACATACCAAGTGCTGAAACTGGAACTCATGCAGACGATATAAAAAGCAAACTTAAAAAGCTGATGTATGTTTTATAATGCATATTCTTCCTCATGGCAAAATCTGCCTGTGACAGGACATGCACAGGAGTGCCCTTATGACAGAGAAAAATGCATAATTCCTCGATTTCAACTAAAGAATAATACTAATAATAGTAACGATGAGTGATGATGATGCTAATACTAGTCAATTTTATGACATTATAATTAATAATAGCACTTCTAATACTACTACAAAAAATGTCACTGCTAATATTGCTAAGTGGTTTAAGCTTTTATGTTAAATTTCTCAATTTAACTTCAAAATTAGTTTATCAATTTGATTCTTGTTTGTTATGCATTTAAAAAAATCCCTTTTTACATCTCAAAGCAGGCTGACGTAAATCAAAATGCAAACATTTCTAGGGGGCTGAAGGCTCATATGGACATCTAGCAGATCAGGCAGGAGAACGACTAAAACCTGATTGTATTAGAACAAAAGCTCTGGGTCAAAGGATGTTTTTTGCGGTCGCAAATGGAAAATCGGCCCATTTGCGGCCGCAAAAAAGGGTGGTGGTAAGTACAAACACTATTTTACGAGTCGGTGACTCAGAAAATAGTGTTTGCGATGCACTATTAGGAAGGGATATACCACGGGTGTCCCTTCCTAATAGCGAGTCAGAATGGTATGTGCCATTGTTCTGCGACCACATTTGTGGTCGCAAAACACTCACAGTTTACCGCCTACTATAAGTAGTTGGTAAGCCACACGCAAATGGGAAGGGGTCCCCAGGGGACCCCTTCCCCTTTGTGAATGGGTGCGAAAATATTTTTTAAGAGCACACAGTGGTCCTATGGACCACTGCCTGCCCTTAAAAAATTAAAAGAAAAATGTTCATTCTTTTTTTTAAATGCATCCCATTTTCCTTTAAGGAAAACAGGCTGCGTTTGAAAAAAAAATTGCTTTATTGAAAAATCAAACACAGACATGGGGGTCTGCGGTCCCCAGCAGGCCATTATCCCTGTGTTTGCAGGCCATTCTCAATGGGTCGCAAATTGCGACCTGCATCATGAATATTAATGAGGCAGGTCCCTTGCGATCCATTTGAGAATTGCAAACAGTGTCTTAGACACTGTTGTACATTCCATTTTGCGAGTCACAAATTGTGAGTTGCAAAACATCACAATTTGCGACTCGAAAAATGGAATGGTCGTTGTGAGAAGTGGGCCTGGTATATGCTGTCCACTAATTAAAGTGGGCACCTTGCACCAGTCCAAACAACCCTTATGGTGATTTAAGAGGTCAAAGATAACCTTAGAAAGCTATCCAAGTGGTAGCTGTTGAGAGCAGCCTTCAGGCTTAGTCTTGAAGGAATGTTAAGCAGCTTGTTTTACCAGAATGCAACCTTATAGTATTTGTTAAATGAAAGGAGAACCACACAGTAGTTATAAAAATATGTATTTATTAATATAACACTCTCTAGTATGACACAGTATCTGCTACACACAGATAATCACAAAGAACACAATACTGTAGCAAAGAAACAATAGTAAATAGCAGTAATACACAGTGGGCTCAGGGGGAGACCAAACCATATACTAAAATAGTGGTATAAGAACCACGACTCGAGTCAAGACAGTGTCTAGAGGATGTAGAATCGCTGGGACCCCAAGGAACCACCCAAGGTGAGTAAGTAGGGACCCCACGGAGGACGGATGCAGTGTGGGAACACACCCACATGCTCCGTACAATTCTCTGGGGAAGTCGCGGTTGAAGTTTTAAAGTCTAAGGACCCTTCCCAGTGGAACTTAGGAGGTTGGAGAGCCACCCCACCTGTGGATACCGTAGTACCAGAGTTACCTATCCCAGGGAAGCCGGGTGCATAGGTCTGAAGTGGCGTCGGAAACCGCAGTCGATCTCAATGGAGGAGTTCAAAGAAAGGCCGCTGCTGGAAGGAAGAAAAGTGTCCGTCGGAATCCAAAGGTGGATTCTTGTTGAAGAGTACCTGAAAGCAGAGGCGACCGAGTCTGGGTCACTCAGGAGTGACCAGGGGCTCGGTAGTCGAATGCCCACCGATGTCGGATGCTTCAGGCGCATTGAGGGGGTTCTTGACTCTGCACCCACAGGGACCAGGAGATGTCGAGGACAACCAGGAGCCGGATACGAGCTGTCCCACAAAGGATGTCAAGTGCTGAGGGGTCGGTGTCCAGTGGGAGCACCAACAAGCCTGGGTAACGGCAACCCATGCAGAAGGTCAAGGAAGGTTACGGTTCAGACTATCAAGGTCCAGGAGACTCACCAAACACAGGAGAGTCAGGGCAATCCTGGAGCAACCAGGGGAGCCCAAGAAAAGCAGTATTGACCCTCAAGTTGACCCACAGGCCGGAGGCACAGGAGTCAAGAGGGGACCTCAAGCAGTTTCACAAAGCAATGGCCTACGGAGTACTCGGTGTGAGGAGGCTGGAGTTCTTTTGTATGAAATGATGCCAGAGGATGGGGATACTTGGAGCCTATTGCACTTGTTCTGGAAACACTAACAAGCATATGCACTTGCAAATGAACGCGGTGCACAGGGGCATGGGTATTGCAGCCCCGACAAGGGATTCTGGCCTCAAACTTGGTGATAGGGCAGCTCAGACCTCGAGAGATGTAGAAACCCACCTCCTGTGTTGCTGAAGCCTTTGGAGTTGGGAGGAGCTCAGGAGCAGCAGACCAGTCAGTTGTAATGTGGTGCCTGCGGTTGCAGGGGAGTGACTCCTTCACTTCAAGGGAGATACCTTTGGTTGTCCTTGATGCTCCACAGGTCCTGCACAGAGCCTGTATGGTGCACGGGCACAGACGATGCTTTAGACTGAGAGGGAGACGAAGTCGAGCCCAAATGAAGTCCAGCGAAGTCCAGAGTGTCCAGACGGTCAAAGTTCAGTGGTTTCTTGTTCAGAATCTTGTCCACGTTGAATCTAGGGTCCTACAGCCAGGTAAGCCCTTTTGTACCCACAGGAGTGGGTTGGACAGATTCAGGGGACCCTCCCAGGGGAGGGTCTGGACAGTGGGGAGGTTACTCCCATGTCCTTTGTCCATTTTCGCGCCAGAGCAGGAGCCAACGGCTCCCAGGACTGGTTTGAACTGGACTATGCACAGGGACACCAAATGTGCCCCTCATGCAGACATTCGGTCACTGGCAAGCGCACTCACCCAGCCCTAATACACTAAATCCTGTCTGGGAGGTGGTCACACCTCCCTGTGACAGGATGCCTATTGTTCTGCCTTCCCCTGCTCGAGCTTGGCTCAGCAGCAGGAGGGCAGAAATGTGTTTCTCATCGGCAGCAACCCTTTTGGGCTGCCCGGGACTAGAAGACTGGTACCGGGAACACCAGGGACCTCACAAAGCTAATTTCTGAGGGGTGGAATCATACCTCCCACACCGGTTACCGGTGTGGGGGTATGATTCCACAATGTTTGACACCAAACACGATAGGGTTACTTTGAGCCGTTTTAGAGTTGGTCATCACGCGGTCGCATAATGCCACTCTATATGTCGTAAATGGCTGCAGCACTAACGACCCGGGGGAATGGACTCCGTAGGCTGCAGGGGTGTCATGCTCATGCAGTGGCACCCTCTCACTTAGAACCCAGCACCCTGTCTTCGGTATTGTTAAGGCCTGCTATAGGGGTGACTTATAGGTTTTAAGTGTAGTGACCCTTAGATATAGTAAACTTATATCTTAAGTAAGTGATGCATGCACCAACTTACACAGGCTGCAATGGCAGGCCTGTAGTTCCATTTTACACGGCCTCTCATCAGTGGCATAATACATGCTTCAGCCCATGGGAGGCCTCTGGGGTACCTATGCCCTGGGTACATGGGTACCATATACTAGGGACTGACAAGGGTACCCCAGTATCCAATCTGGAGTGTAGCTAAGTACATGACATAACAGTTTAGGGAGAAAGCAGATAGACTGGGGTCCTGATTAGCAGGATCCCAGTCAGACTAGTCAAAAACAGTATCACATGAAGCAAAAAGTGGGGGTAACCATAAGAAGCAGATCCTACTTTCCTACAGTCGTACATCTGGCCCCAGATGTACAACACATTTTACTGGTTGCAAACAGCCCATCGGGCCATTTGCGACCAGTAAAAATGATTTATTTATGTACAAACCCTATTTTATGAGTCGGTAACCTGTTACCAACCCGCAAAAAGGATTTGCGAGTCGCTATTAGGGAGGGGCATGCCAAGGGTGTCCCTTCCTAATAACGAGTCGGAGGGGGATGTGCAATTGTTTTGCAACCAGAATGCGCTCGCAAAACAATCGCTGTTTTCCACCTACTTCGAGTAGGTGATAAGCTGCTCGCAAACGGGAAGGGGTACCCAGGGGACCACTTCCCCTTTGTGATTGATAGCAAAACGTTTTTAAGAGCAGGCAGTGGTCCAACGTACCACTGCCTACTCTTAAAAAAGTGAAACTGAAAGTTTCATTTTTGTATTTGAAATGCATCCTGTTTTCCTTTAAGGAAAACGGGCTGCATTAAAAAAAAAAAAGTTGCTTTATTTCAAAAAGCAGACACAGGCATGTGGGTCTGCTGTCCCCAGCAGGGTACCATCTCTGTGTTATTGCCCATTCCCAGTGGATGCAAATTGCGACCTGCCTCATGACTATTGATGAGGCAGGTCATTTGCAATCCCATTGGGTATTGCAAAATGTGTTTCAGACACAGAAGTATATTTCCTTTTGCAATTTCCAAATTGTGAGTCGCTAAAATTCGCACATTTCAAGTCGCAAAAGGAAATGGTCATACATGTGGCCCAATATGCAGTAAACTGTTCCATAGAATTTCAGTGAAACGCTTTCCCACTTGATCTTGGGAATCAAAACAAACATATTATTAGCAGATCGGATGGGAGCAGAGCTAAAAGTGCTGCAGTACACTGACTATGTAGAAGTCTCTGCTTTTATTGAATAAGAGAGATTGTTCTTTCCTTTTTTGAAAAATACGTCAATTGGCCTTATCATAGCACATTTTTGCTTAATTGTATAATTAGATTATTTTATATGGCTTTAAGAGTTCCATTATAAAATATCCCTTTGCCATCACCATTTGGCTAGAGTCCAATCTTGTACTGAAATTTCCAATCCAGTTTTAACCGACATCTGTTTGCCATGGTAATAAAGCTGAATGGATTTCCTAAGGCAGTGATCTTTAGAACATCAACTGAAAGCAAGCTTTTTCTCATATGGTGTTGTCTATGACTTAGGTTCTGTCACCCGACATCAATACCGCGTTTGCCTCAGTGTATTTTCATTAGTAGCCAAAGCTGCTTATGGCGCACGTTCTCTATACGCACTGTAGACAATCCTTGCCCTCCACCAGAAGTTCCTGATTCATAAGTATTGCATCGGCCTACCTTAGCTTTGATAATGCCTCATGCTATCAATGGCAGATATTCCTGGGCAAAGAACAGTCTAATTTTTTTAAGTAACTTTGTATAACATGATGAAAAACTCAATCATATATTAAATAGTGAACTCATCTTATAGTCACTCTAACTGCTGTTGAAATACCTCTAGCCTAACAGAGATGTAAGCAGTACACCAGAAAACTTTTAAACAAATGCAAAAACACTGGGTTTTACAGTGACTACTGTTTCAAGGTGAAAGTATTAAGTGGTATGACAGGGTGCCTTACCATGTAATACTAGCACAATACACAAAGATGGACCCCGGGTACTCTCTCAGTACACCATTTCTCAGTCCTGGTTGAGTGGCAAAGAGCAGGCAGGCTACTTAGAGGAACATATGTTAAGCATTTCACATCACCAACATGGACGATAAGTAATTGACACAACTCGAGATAAATCCGACACGAATTTATAAAAATAGGTACAGTATAACCGGAGTTATCAATTTGAAAGCATTAATAAAATCAGTACTTTGCAATGTGACAATATTAACGTTGCAGTCAAAGGGAAAAACACATACATGCAGTTGGTTACTTAGAGAGTGAGTTCAAAGGAACCCACTTGGAGTCAAGGTCTTGTGAGTTCCTAGGCCAGTTCACAACAGCTAGCAAAATTTCAGGGGAGCGGGTTGCAGAGGTGCACTTTAGCTGTCAAACAGATCTGTCAATCAGCCTGGTGGTGTTGAAATGGTAAATGCAAAAACAACAATTGATGGACAGAATGCAGAACAATGTCATACATTCACCCCAGTACAGAGATCTGGGCCTAAATCCAGCGTTTTTTTGATCACCATGCCATTCCAGTTTGAACCCAGCCATATGCAAATCAGTCTTGACCCTGTGCCCAATGGGAACAGTCCAGCCCAAACTGCCAGGCCAGGTCCTCCCTGGACTGGAAACAAGCATCCTAGGACCGGTTTCGGGGTTTCACCCCTCATCAGCCAGGATAGCTTGATTCCAGTGACATGGAGAGCACGGGACCCACGTCTGGGCATACCCGTCCCACTCAGGGTGACAAATGCAATGGTGTTGAAATGGTTACCTTAGCAAAAAGGTACTTGCTGGGTGTATTGAGCAAAACTCTTCGGAATTTAAGCAAGGAGCTGGCCCTGGACCAGGAGTCTCCAGGAAGATCTGATCACCTGGTTTGGGGGGACTCGGGTGCAGAGGTGATCTTGGCTATTCGTGATGCTGAACCGAATCCGTGGCCAGAGGAGCTGGCAGGCATGCCAATAGAGGGTAAAAACGAATGCAAGATCTTTCTGATGGAGCCACTGGGGTGGCTGGTAATTTGTGCAGGTGAATCTCTTCTCTTGAAGCATTGAATAAAGCAGGTTGTAGTCAGACAGACCACCAACAAGTCTTGGTACCTGCAAGCACTCCAGTTGCGGAAATCTTTAGCCAGAGGACCATGGCAACATTGCAGAAGGCTGAGCCTCATTGAGGGTCGGGACTACAGTTCCCAGAAGCCACCTGCCCAAGGACTTTGAGTGGCCATGCCAGATGGCTCGTGGAGCAGGACTTTGAAGCCATGTATTTAGCAGTTTGTGCCTGCTGTCTTTAGGGGACTAGTTCAAAGGAGTTCTTATGAAGTCTGGAGTTTGCAGATGGGTTCGCCTTCTTTGTGTAACCATTCTACTGCCTTGGTCGAGTCGCAATCCAGCGGGTGCAGGGTGAATACCAAAGGGTGCAGGGCTTAGCACCTATCTTCGTTGAGTCTTGTCATCTCGTGGACACAGGTCTCTTCTTGATATCAAATCGAATCTAAGCTTCTGGTGTCTACGGGGCCCCTTAAATCCTGTAGTTAGGGGGTGTTAGTGGGTGTGAAGACTAGTAGCTAATGGGCATCTAGTCTTGTGGCTAAACTGCCCCCAGTAGTGGCGACATCCCGTGACCAAAACCATCCTCTACAGCTCAGCTGGAGCACCCTAGAAACCTTCAGAAAAAGCCTGCCAAGACACCAGAACACTGGGTTAACTTGGTGGTCACTGTCTAAAGTGCTACCTAGGTGCATGCTGGTTAAACCTCGACACCACCATCGTGTCAGGGGTTAATATCATGGTGTTTGACACAAAACATGAAAGAAATCGGCAGGGCCATCATGGAGCTGGATATATAGGTAATGCCCATATACCAGCCCATGTTATCCGATGGACTGCTGGTCACTTGTGGTTGAATTACGTTTAGAATGCTACCACAGGGCAATATATGCTTGCACATATACTTCCACACATATAATATAATGCATCCTGCCTCCTGGGCTATAGGAGGCCTACCTTAGTTGTGACTGACATTTGTTAAATGCAGTGAGGTGACTCTGTCACAAATGGTGTGTGCAGGGTCGAACTCGAGCAGGCAAGCTGCTCGGACAGGCCTAACATAGCAGACCTGCAGACATCTGTTTGACTCGGGTCACTCAGGGTGGCACAATAAGTGCTGTAGCCATGGTACCCTTTTTACATCCCTGCCCTGGGTACCACTAGTACAATATACTAGGGCTTTACAGGATTGTAAGAGTACTTGCCAATTGGATGTACCAATTCCCATTTACAGTTTAAGGGAAAGAGCACTGGTACTGGGCGTGGTTAGCAAGACTCAGCACATTTTCAGATCAATTACTACAGCATCTAGCAGCAAGAAGTGGGAGGATGACCATCCAAAAAGGGCACTTTACAACAACTACATATTTGGATTAAAACATAAATGAAGTAGAGCCCTGCCAGATGTGATGACTACTAATAAATTAAATTTGGCTGAATCGTTAAATGTAAGAATAAGTATGATTTATATTTTGTTGTGTCAATATGAAAATGATGATTGAGCAGTTGGTGTTATGGTTGCACAAAAGAAAAAATACTTGAGGAACCTTGTAAACCATCTCCCTTGGATGGTAAATGCTCTTGAGACTTCAAATCCACCACTCCATCTATGTGTTTTAAAAAGATAACAATATTTGAGGTGGGGCAGTGCCTTGACAGTGTATCAGGTTCCAGTGTTGATTTTTGATCATTGTGGTTGTTGTGAATGTTATTTGTGCCTCTCAAACATCCCCTCAAAGTGCAGTTTTAATGTGTTTTAACATATGAAGGGCCAGATGTATGTATCTTTTTTGAGTTTGCAAATGGTCCGATTTGCAGAATCGAGCCGTTTGTGAAATTAAAATGCCTTTTTGGATGTACAGAGCCCTATTTTGCCATTCTGTAACCTATTACTGAATCACAAAATGGGTTTGCAATTCGGTATTAGGAAGGGGCATGTTAAGGGCGTTCCTTTCTGATAGTGACTCGCAGTGGTATATGTGAATTCTTTTCGTCTGAAATGCGGTTGCAAAACCTTTGCATTTTGCCACCTACTTCAAGTAGGTGGTGACCCATTTGCAAGCCGAAAGGGATCCCAAGGGATCCATTCCCCTTTGTGAATGGTTGCAAAAATGTTTTTTAAGAGCAGGCAGTGGCCCCTCAGACCACTGCCTACTCTTAAAAAATGAAAAGAAAACTTTTAATTTTTCTTTATTTAAAAGCGATGGCAGACATGGTGGTCTGCTAACGCCTTCAGGCCATCATTCCTGTGATTTTGTGATTCAGTAACATATTATCAAATCGCAAAATGGGTTTGCGATTCGGAAGTAAGAAGAGGCGTGTTAAGGGCGCTCCTTCCTAATAGCGGCTCGCAGAGGTATGTGTGAATGTTTTGTGACTGAAATGCGGTCACAAAACCATTGCATTTAAGTAGGTGGCAACCCATTCATAAACTGAAAGGGGTCGCCAAGGGACCCCTTTCCCTTTGTGAATGGTTGTCAAAACGTTTTTAAGAGCAGACAGGTATGTCTATTTGCGACCCACTGGGAATCGTAACCAGTGTAAAACACACTGTAGTGCATCGCTGTTTGCGATTACGCAAAAGCGAAATACAAAACTTCACTGTTAGGTAATCGCAAACAAACACTTATGTACATCTGGCTCGTAGTTATTTGAGTATGGTGCTCTGCTATTTGATGCTCGTTAAATATATTCAATCATGCTTTGCTGTCATTCTTCGGCATGCTAATCTATTTCTTTTGTAAGTATTCTCACTTTTTGAAAGATTAGGGGTGGTGAGTGTAGAGACCTCTTTTTCTAAAATATGGCACCAGTAACCGAATGCAAGCAGTGGTGCTCTTAATGGACATGCACCATTTGGATGACCTGTGCTGTCGGGAGATTTATGGTTGCCATAAAAACTGTTTCACCGGATTTGGATATGGGCAGCTACTTTTAAAGGGTTTTAGAATGTTATGGTTATGCCAGTGTTTATTCCATAACCCTATGAAATGCTTTTATTCTGTTGTATTTTTATGAGAATAACTTTTTTTTATGGATTATATGATTGGTTTTATTGTAATAGGTGTTATGATGTATGTATTTATTCGAAATGATTAAGGCTTGTGGGTTTTATATTATTTAAAGACCAAGGGTCAAATAAACATTTTTGTTGAACTGAACTGAGTGTAGATGATATTTAGCTTGCAGGTAATCACTCACCCCAGCCAATTTTCCAAGGTTCGACATAGCTAGTCGTTATGTAGCTTACAGGTTGTATTCGGGTACCTGAATAATTGAATTCAACACTAGATTTGTTAAGTGATATAAATATAGAAATGCTGTTTTTTCCCAAGTATACTTACATATTCTTTATACATACATAGATAATATTATGTGCATTAGGTATTATAGTATAGAGTATTAAAGTATAGGAATGTACGAAATGCTGAAATTGGGGAAACTGTATGTATTCTGTTTGCTAATATACATAAATATATCAGTTACATTAGAAATAGATGAGAAGGCCTGTCATGAAAGGTTGCTGCAATCGAAACACAAATACAGTCACAAAAACTCCCAAAAATTACCATATTTATAGCCGCAAATGTGAAGTCCAGGTGCAATAATGTCAGGATAATCAGTATCCCAGAGGGAACAAAAAATGTAACCGGTGGATCGGAGTTCATAAAATGGATCTCCCAACTACTAAAGGATGAGGTCCTTGAAGAAGTGAAAGATGAATTTCCTGACTGGCTGACAATAACCAGCTATCACAAAATACCCAATATAACATCAAAGCATGGTCCCCCCATGAAGAATAATTGCCTATTTTTAATATTTTTTGATTCAAGAAAACATATTGAGCAAATCTATATATAGATTGAGAATTCAAACAACAGCAGGATATTCATTTTCTCTTTTTGAAAACTATTCTTTCCAACCTGACAAACAGTTAAGAGAAATGAGAGGCTATCAGTATGAGCTAAAAATAATGTGCTGCTCATCATCACTGGTAGAGTTAGCAAACTTTAAGATTGCGAGATCTTCTGGTGTTTCAGGACCCGGATGAAGTCCACAACTTTATGATACAAAATGAAAATCATAATGATAAATAAGATGACCCTAGGTAAATACAAGGACAATCTAAGCGATGACCAGAAGTAGCAATGCCACCTTCAGGAATGTGAAGTAGCATTCCCAATATAAATGTGGGGATGTGCAGGAGACCCATTCTAGGTATCAGAGTTAGCAGGGCCTATTTCTGCACATGATAAGGATGAGGAAGGGTAACAGGGTTGGAGATGTGCTAAAAGCAGGATGGAAATATGGCAAACAGAAGGGATTTCTTTAATGTCACAGATGTTTTTTTTTCCCACCACACAAACTCATATTTTTAAAACAGTAAGGGGCATATTCTCAAGGACTCATCGCCAATTTAGTGGCACTTTTCCTCCACGAAAGTGGCGATAGATTCATCGCCCTATTCACAAGCCTGCGGTAACAGCCGACATCATCAGTTTACCTGCGATAGCTGCCGCTAAAAACATCGACAAGGCTGACTGCGACAACTAACGCTAATCATATGCAGAGTAGGCGTTCCCGTGCAAAAACTCACGATAACACCACTTCGCGATATTCTCAACGACCAGCCAGATCGGCGATGCGGCCCAAAAACAGGCGACAAGGCACGTTAGCAGCAGGGACTTAAGACCTGCTTTGTTCTGGTCTTAAGTAGGATGATAACCTGCAGTAGAAAGGGAGCCCAGCCCCGAGCCACATCTGAAGACCAACAGAAGCCATGGAGCTACTAATCATGCAGCTTGGAGACCCAAGAGGGCCACAACACCCACCGCCACCACCCCCAGGACCACTCCCACCCACAAGACCACCCCCCCCGGACTGCCACCGAGGCAGTGCAGAACAAGACAGCGGACCTTCCGAAAACACACCCGCCTCAGAGACTTAACGCCAGAGGATGTAATTGCCCACTACAGGCTCACAAGGACAACCATACTCCGATTCCTGACCCACATTGCCCACGGGCTGACGGTACCAACACAGCGGACAACCAACATCCCGCCGCAGACAAAGCTGCTGGCTGTGCTGCACTTGTTGGCCTCTGGTACCTTCCAACCAACAACTGCCAGAGTCGGTGGAGACTCACAGCCAGCCCTATCAAAGTTCATCACACCTTTCTTGGATGCCATCATCAGCTTGATACCCCAGCACCTTCACTTCCCCAACACTGCGCAGGAACAGCTGGAGACCAAGCAAGGCTTCTACGCCATAGCTGGCTTCCCGCACGTGTTGGGGGCAATTGACTGCACACATGTCCCACTTGTGCCCCCTGCCGACACTGCACACAAGTACCGCAACAGAAAGCACACGCATTCCATCAACGTGCAGGCAATAGTGGACCACCGGGGACTGTTCACCAATGTCGTCACCAACTTTCCAGGCAGTGTGCCTGATTCCTACATCTTCCGACAGTCCATCATCAACCAGCGCTTTTAGGATGGCACCTATGGAAATGCACTGCTATTCGGTAAGTACCAACGGAACACACCACACACCTCAACTCCACAATCATACAACTCACAACTGTGGGAATGCACACGTAACAAAATCACATACAACATGCCAACCAACATGCCCACCTACCAGACACGACAAAACAGGTAACTGTGGTAACAGGGGCCAGACATGTAGACAAACGATCCACAAAGGCATAGCCCCTCTGCCACACAATTGCAGCATGTGGGGAGAGGTGGGAACCAAGAATGTGCGAAGGAGGCAAGTGACCCATGAATAAGAATGTACACAACGCCAAGTGTGGCGGTGATGTGCTGGACAGTCTTGAGTATGCAGAGCACAGACATGTCCATGTGGACATATACTGCTGGTGTTTGTGGTGTTGTGGACAGTGGATGCAACCATGTTTCCTCAGGCAGTGGGGAAGACCTTGGACATGTAGCTATGTCGCCCCCCCTGTAAGCGTAAGCGTAGTGGGCTGGCCCGGCGTACGCCAGTCCAGCGTAGGAGTGTGAATGAATAGCCCGGGACTCTGGGCGTGGTTCACTCCTGGGATGGCCACCAAAGTAACTACTGCGTGTGTCTCTGTGTCCGCCATATCCTGACAATAGGCCTACACACATGTGGCCAAATATACACCGGCGACGAGGTGGCTACGTCACACACCACCCGGCGCACATCTCGTCATCGCCTGCAGGGGCGTGTTTGACAGGGCGGCACCCCTCACCCTGCCACGAGGCCGCCACCATGACCGGTGGTGCCTGCGCGATCCTGTGCACCTGCTGCACCCCAGCCCGCTGGTCCCCAGACCCGTCCGGCGCCTAGCGGTGATTGCCCGCCCCTGCGCACCCAGGCCACACTGCTCACCTTCCGCCACCAGCGTGTCTCCAAGAGAGCCCACCACGTGCTGGTGCAATCTTCAAGGCCGAGGCCCGGGAGCTTGGCAGCCTCCTCAGCCGATCACTGGCTTCCGCGCAACAGGCCCCCAGCGCACCCTGCGGCACTGCACCGCGGAGTTCTGTGTGTGCTGACTGCTCCCTCCGGCATACACTGCGGTCCAGCAGGTCTCACACAAATCAAATCTAGTCCTGACCTGCAGGCCTACTGCATCACCGCAGGCTGCACACCCACTCAGCTCTTCAGGTGGGCCTATCTCAGTGCACCGCAAGTCATCGCCACGGTGCGGTAGGCCCGTGCCGGATGCAGTGCCTCAGGTGCCACTACCTCTGTGCACCCCAAGTCACCGTCCAGCCTCCAGGCCTACTGCATCATCGCAGGCTGCACACCCGCTCAGCTCTTCAGGTGGGCCTACCTCAGTGCACCGCAAGTCATCATCCCGTGGGGCTACCCTACAAGTCCGCCTCCAGCAGCCAACAGCATGTCCTCGGTAATGCCACTGGAGCCCTTCACAGTCACTGGGCCACCCCCGTCCCAGGCAGGCCGCTGGAAAGCCTGGGCAGAATGTCTGGAGACGTACTCCGGAGCGCACAAGATCCCAGCGCCGCGGCGGCGGTTCACGCGTAGGCGTGTGAGGAGTGTGAAGAAATGGCCCAGGGCTCTGGGCGTGGTTCAGTTCCGGGCTCTGGGCGTGGTTCAGTTCCGGGCTCTGGGCATGGCTCAGTTCCGGGCTGGCCACAAAAGTAACTATGGCGTTTGTCTCTGTTGTAGTGTCGGCGCCACCCGGCCCTTAATCGACAATGTTGCAATGTAGCATGCACCCGGAAGGCAGGCTCGCCCGAACGGATAAATAAAGGATCCCAAGTCCGCTCGGGGTCTTGGCTCATACATGCCAACTGCTGTGTGTGTATCTTCATTGCCGCAGCATAAGCCAAAGGCCTAGCCTCAATCGCAGCGCAGGTTCAGCCAGGCCTGAAATCCACATCTGTGTCCGCCCTATCCTTACCATAGGCCTACACACACGTGGCCGCCCACCTTCAACGGCCAACATTACAGTGTTGTTGTCAGGCTTGCGGACATGCGCAGACAGGCATGACAATGGTGTGCCATAGGAGTGCAAGTGATGCAACCGCGCAGCACACACAAGTGAATAGGCTCGGGGGGAGGGAGGAGCAGCTGTGAGGCTACGTAATACACATTGATCCCGCACATTTGCCAGAAGCAATACATGGCAAACATGATTCCCAAAGTCGCAGAATTCACACACCACAAAACTTGTAAGTCTGCCAACACAGCATGCAGAACCACCAATTTACACCAATCTCACTTACCTCTCACAGGTGATCAAGGATATGCACTCTGCGGGTGGATGATGACACGCCTCCGAGCCCCGAACACCCTGGCCCAGAGGCAGTACAATGTGGCCCACAAACGCACCAGGGGCATTGTTGAGCGCACATTTGGCTTGTTAAAGTCACGTTTCAGGTGCCTGGACATCACAGGTGGAAGACTCCTGTACAGCCCAGAAATAGTGTGCAAGAAAATCATTGCATGTTGTGTATTGCACAACATATGTGTACGCACCAATGCCCCATGGATCCGAGTGCCAGATGCACCGGACGATGATGAGGAAGATGAGGCAGGTGGACCACACCCCACTGCAGCAGGAATAGCACGAAGGAACACAATCATTAACAATTTCTTCGCATGAGCACGTCACATTGTGACTGCCCTTAGCAATTATGGAACAGTACGAAATGACCACATGAACAGCATGTGCAAATACATTCATTGCAACACACATTCCCTGTGTGCATGTCAGTCCTCTGCATTAGCACATCACTCTGACAAGTGTGAGTGCAACATTAAGTGCTAACAATCTCACAAATAGCAAATAGATGGTGGGTATGTCACCTCTGTACAGAGAGGCTGTTTAGGGTGTCATGTATTCAAACTGCCATTTCAGGATGTCAAATGTAGTACGTAATCCCACTCATCAGCGTATCACATGTGTACAAAAACATGACATGAAGGCTGTCATTGGTGTTCAAAATAAGACAACTGGGTGCCATTTGGGGTCAAATGTGACATTTCGGGTGTCATTTGGGGTCACAGCTAGTTCACACATTCCCAGTCATCTCACTGCCTATCTGGGTCACGGTCAAACATGTGCATTGATATCAGTTCCCAGGGAGTACCTTTTTTTGGAATCACTGCCCCTACATTCATCCATACTTTCATACTTGCTTGATCATAGAGATGACACATCTGTGTGAATTATAATGTTTTAATCACATTCGGTGCAGTGTTGAGGCTGGACCAGTACATGGCCATGCAAACCCCACTTTACATTGTTGCCCCGTGGAGGGCCAGCCAGAGTCCTTTAGGGATTGACAAGTTCATCGGAAGAGAAAGAGTTCAGTCCGCAGGCTGATTGCTGTGTCATTGGTAACCAAACAAAATATGGCAGTCCATGTCGAAGGCCAAGGTGAGTGTCGCAGAGTGTATCGGGGGACAGTGGAAGGTGTTATTCCAGGGCATGATGCAGAGGGCAGAACCAAGCTGAGCAGGCCATATGGCGGAGATGAATGCTACCGCTTCCTTCTTACCACAAAGGCACAATCATCCACATCATCGTCCTCTGATGTGTGATGTGCCTCACATGTGGGTGGTGGTGTTATGTCTGCCGCACTGTGTGGCACTGACACATCAGGGGCCGGAGGTGGAATGTCTGCCACACTGTGTGGCACTGACACATCAGGGGCCGGAGGTGGATTGTCTGCCGCACTGTGAGGCACCGAAACATCAGGGGCCGGAGGTGGATTCTCTGCCGCACTGTGAGGCACTGACACATCAGGGGGCGGAGATGTGGATGGAGTAGTAGCAGGAGCATTCATCTGCGCCAGGCCTTGTGGCAGCAATGCCACGATGAGGATCTGCAGGGCATGGAAGATCCCAGCTACATCTCGCTGGTGTGCAGCCGTGGCAGCCATTCTTTCCGCCTGCATCCGCTCCATGTTCTCCATGAGCCTCCGCATGTGTCCCAACTCCCGGCTGACATTGCTGGAGCCACTCTGACTAGACAGGTGTTCTTGTCTCAGAGTCATGACTCCAGCGATGTCAGCCATGGCTTGTTGGAGAGCATGGAGCGGACTGTGGGTGTCTGTTAGGGACTGTAAGTGGTCCCTGATGGGACTTAGACACCCACGTATGGCAACTAGTCTGGCTGCTATGAGGTCGAACCCCACCTGCACCTGATCAGCCATCTCCTTCTGGCCCTCTAACACACAGCGTTGGAATGCCATGTGTTGGTCGTGGGGGTCCTGGGAGACAGCCGTGGTGGTGGGTGCTTCCTGCTGTGTGGTCTGTGCAGGGGGTGGGGTCTCCTCGATGCAGCTGGGCTGCCCTGCTCCTGGGGGTGGGGTGCTGAGGGTGTTCATGAGCTGTTGGAGGGCATCGGTGTCAATGGTGTTGAGGTCCTCTTCATCATCAGTGAAGAGATGTATGGTCTGCTCTGCAGGAGGTGTTGATTCTCCCTCTGCAATGTGAAGGGGAGATGCAGTTTAACCATGTGTTCCATGTATGTTCACGCATTGGACAAGTTTACAGAGAGACTGCATGACAATGTACATTGTGACTGTTTGGGAGGAGATGCCTATTTGAAGCGGAACAGTGGACATTTCTACACCATCAGGGATGTGAGGTTGTACTTGTACATTATCATCTCACAGTTTCATGCTATGCCAAATGTGATTGGCCAGTTATACACACAAGCGGCAGCAGTTGTGTCCTCTGTTCTGTTGTGGAAGTGTTGCAGTTTATACCACATTGTTGTCTATGTTGATGTGCTCTGATTCTTATGTGTGTGTGCTGCATTGTGGGAGAGTCGCCCCAGCAGCTCTGAGTTTGCTGACCCTTCTCCCTTTCAGGCGGTGTGCCTTTCACTTCTATGCTTATACAGTGCTGAGATGTTGCAGACTTGGGTAAATTGGGCTCTTGGTGGGAGTTGGGACTCTTGGGCATGGTTTGTCCGCAGATGTCTTGTTGACGTCAGGGTTTGTTTGTGCACGTGGATGTGTCAGAGTGTGACCTGCTCCTTTACGGATGTGGTCCACACTCAGCCACCTCAGTGTCGTGGCGTGCACCATGTCATGATAATTTGACTGCAGCCATGCTAATCGTCATGCAGTGTCACTTGCATTGTCGGTGTGGCTCACGGACCCTCAGCTTTGCTGGGTTCAGCACATGTGCATGGGTTTGTTGTGAGATTAGTGATGTGTGGGGAGGGCCCCCTCTGTGCACATTGTCGACGGGGTCCTACTTGGTGTTTCTATGTGTGCTGCAGTATGCCAAGGAGATCAGGGACATGATCCAGAGCCATTGTGGGTGTGCACTGTGCTATACTTGATTGTCCATGTGTGCCATTGTGGCCATCTCCCCCCGTCCCCCCAGTCCCTGGTCGTTACTCACCCTGTTGCTGTTGGGTCAGGTCATGTTGAGCAGTGTCCGGTCCCCCAACTCCTGCCACCGTCTCCCCACTGATGACTGTGGACACCATTTCCTCCATCTCATCCAGCTCCTGCTGGGGCGCTGGACTCCCACCTCCAGTCTGCATTGCTGCTTTCCGATTGTTGGCGAGTTTCAGCTTGGTTTTGCGCTTCACATCATTCCAGCGCTTCTTGCAGTCATCCACTTCCTTTCTCTTCACTCCGACTGCATTCACCTTGGCCAAGATGGACTGCCATATTGCATTTTTAGTTGCCAATGACACAGTGGAGGTAATGAACAGTTGTTGGTGGTGTTATATCACCAACGTAATCAGGATCTTGTTTTCCTGCGGACTGAATGGCGGGTTCCTCTTCTTCTTCTCCTTGCCCTTCTCCTTCCCCGAGGTCCCTGGCTGGTCCTCCGGGGGGTTTGTGGGGTTCTGGTTGGCCTCTGTAGTTGCTCCAGCTTCCTCCATTGTGCTTCTCAGTTGTTTGTGTTTTTTTGTTGTTGCTGTTTTTATGGTGATTTTTCCCGCCTGACGTGGGAATAGCAAGCCTGGCGCTGCTTATCGCTGATGTTTTTATCGCTGTTGGGCCCATCGCCACTTTTTTCACGTTCGGGTTTCCTTTTTTATCGCCATCCCGGTAATTTTAATGCGGACATTTGACGCGTTATTGGGACACTATCGCCTGTTGCCGGCGTGTTGAGAATACGCTGTTAACACGGCGTTATTTTCCCGCGATAGACGGCGTTATGTAAAGTTGCGTTCACCTAGGTTGGCGATGATTACCGCCCGTTCTTGAGAATATCCCCCTAGGGGTTTTATCATTTAATGTCAAAGGTCTTAATGTAGGTGCTAAACAACATAAAACTAATGAAGAAATTATATATTACAAGACTAATATGGCATTTCTTCAAGGAACTAGGGTTGCTTACAAGGACCATAATATATTTATGAGGAGCTTAATCACTTTATACCACTGATCAACATACTCCACTAAAGGGAGCAGGTATTTTAATATTTTAATATTTAATTAGTCTTTTAAATTTCTCAGGAGTATTTCAGATTTTCAGGGCTAATGGTTATTATCGCAAATATATTTTCCCTATATATGGACCAAATGATGGCACACCGCTGTCTATTTCACAGGTCCAAGAAAAACTGGTAAAAAAAATATGGGCTATTTTATCATTGCAGGTGGTTTTAACTGTATCTGCTCCCATCATTTTGACACTACAAATGCTAACTAGCATGTTCTTTCATTTCATGTTCATAACGCCACAATATACTTAATCGATACACTTGATACCGTTGACCAATGGCGAAGGAAACATCCTCAGGATAAAGTATATGCCTACCATTCAAATTACATAAACAATATTTCAAAATTGATTATTTCCTGATTAGTTTTACCCTACTTGGTAGATCATTGTTCAAATATCATCTAATATGGGTATCGAACTATGCACCAGTAATGCTAGGAATCTTAATAGACTTATACAAAGTAGATTAACCACATTGAACATTAACTTGAGTATTGTTAAAAGATTAAACTTTCATTACACAGTTAAGACCACATGTTAACATAGTTCTAGCTGAAAACACAATCAGTGGCATACAATTTAATTTAGGACATACAAAAGGCCACCAATATTAGACAGCACATGCTACACACTCTAATATAAATACTTTGGGCTCAGATAGCCAAAATATTTGATTAAAGAAAACATATTGAGCAAAGTTAGAAATAAGATTAGAATTCAAACAACAGCAAGATATTCATTTTCTATTTTTCAAAACTATTCTTTCCACACTGACTGTTAAGATATATGGAATACTGATGAACAAAATTTCTCTATACATCTTTCAACTAAACAATGGAATTTGCACAGGAGCTTTATCACCTGAAACCTAGTAGCTAGCACAAGTTATCATATTTCCTAAGGAGAATAAAACTCACATACAACACAACTTATATCGGCCCATATCACTTCTATGCACTGACTCTATGATATTCACATGGTTCGTAGCCAAGAGAATTAACACAATGATTAGTTATCTAGTCATTCCATTGCAACATGGATTATCCTAGATACACAAATACAAAGGTATAATTGACAGATTGGTTGGAGGCCACTAATCAACCCCTTTATTTCATTTCATTTGATGCAGAGAAAGCCTTAAACTGTGTTGAATGGCCTTTTTTGATAGTATTAAAAAGATATAAATTTTCCCCAGCGTTTATTATGTGGATCCAGCAGTCATACCAAGAAACACAGACAGTAATATCTCTAAATGGATCAACATCTGTGTCATTTAATATAAATGGAAGGACAAGGCAAGGATGTCCATTGTCGCCAGCACTATGTGCACTGTATATCGAGCCCTATATTCAGAAACACCCATTAATCCTGATACTCATACATTCAAGGTATTTTCCCACGCTGATGATGCGCTAAGGGTCACCCTAGATCCGAATGATGTTCTTTCCACAATAATATCACAAGCTGCCTCCTTTGGTGAATTCTAAGGATATAAATATTCTCAGGAAAAATCCCTATGAGAAACTGGGTGTCTGTTGCAGTACCACCCCCACTTTTTGCCTGAGTTTTTGATGCAACTTTGACTGAGTTGTACTGGGTCCCTGCTAACCAGATACCCTGTACCAGTGTTCTTTCCCTAAAAATGTACCACAGTTGGCACACCTTCAGCCACCCCTTAAGTACCTAGTAAATGGTACCCCTGGTACCTCAGGTATGGGTACTGAAGAGGGTCCTCTGGGGCTGCAGCACTAATTGAGCCACCCAAAAGACCCCTCACCAAGGCTTTGCACTCTGCCAATGCAGGCTGCATGTTTTGGTGCAGAGAAATCCAAAGAGTCAACATGGCCCACAGCCCTGTGTGCCATGCCACCCATACACTGCATAAGATATAGGTAAGTCACCCCTATTGCACACCTTTAGTCCTAATGCAGGATATGCCTCCACAATGTCCAATCTATTCTGGGATGTTGTAAGTGAACAGGGAAGCCATAAAGAGTACATGGGCTGGATATTTGTCAACACGAGTTTCCTAGCTCCATGATGGCTTCACTGATTTCTAAGATGTTTGGTACCAAACATCTTGTCTTAATAACTGATGCCAGTGTTGAATTTATTAATACATTTACACAGGAGAACCTTTTAGAGGGTCCCCTGAAAATCTACCAAGCACTGGTGTGGTTCCTAACTTGTTTAAAGCAGTCTGCCACCACCAAACATGTTTCTGACCTCATGGGGTGAGAGCCAGTGCTCACAGAGGACAGAAACAAAGCCTGGTCTGGGTGGAGGTACTTCAGGACTCAACAATCGCTGCTTCTGTGTTGTCCGAAAACCTGAAAGGACTCTGAGAATCCCGGAGCACCACCAGCCTTAATGAAATTGCCAAGAAGCTCCCTTGGAGTGAAGGTATCTCTCCTGTGCACCCCGCAGGCACTGATCTCGGGAAGTCCAGTTTGTCGACTTGCTGATCCCCAACGACCTTGACGCAGCACCGAAGCAAGAAGAGGTAAAACAGCTCTAGAGGGTCAGATCTGACTCCCCACCAAGTTTGGAGTTAACTAGACCTAAAGGAGCCACAAAGCACCAATACCTGGGATACCAGACCCCCAACGGTAAAACCCGGAAGAAGAGTCCACAACGTACACCAAAACACCAGAAGCAAGCACCCATCAAGGGATGTTGAGACACACTTCCTGAGTGGTCCAGTTGTCGCGAGATCGCCTCTCCTATTTACCTGCTCCTGACAATGAAGACCTCAAGACTAACCATGGGCATAAAAGTCAGCTTACGGAGTTTGCGGATTTTTGGCAACGCCGCGTAGAATGCGGAGTTGCCGAAAACTCAGCGCTCCGCAATGGAGTGGAGTTTTTTTGTTTTTGTGCACCAAAATGCGTTTTCCCGCACGCGGGAGCAACTTACCGGGTGCCTGCGATCGCCGACAAGATTTCCTATCCGTTCACGAGCACCACGAGATTTGGTAGCTGGCAGCATGCTCCTGCGAGAGTGTACGATCGCTAACACGTCATTCGGGCGCACCATCGGACTTCTGGCGGAAGTTTTGTGAAGATCGCGATCCCGAACAAGCAGAATTTGCAATCTGGAGAAGAATCTCTCTCTCGAGCAGCATCAAAACCTTCTCGAAATGATGATTTGGATTAAAAAAAACTCCTCAGATTGACATTTGGCTGTACTTTTTTGTGCATGAAGTCCTTTTTCTTTTTTTCTTTTTTTTTTGAAGAGGAAGGAAGTGCCCAAGAGTCTCCAACTTCCTGTTCCTGTCCAGCAGGCTGCTCCCAGTGCTTTGTCCATCTCCTGTTCACTTTTCATGTGGATTTGGAGCTGGAAGGATCCCTCTTTGTGTCTGCTGCATCATATATCATTGGATTTGAGGACTTTTGAATTTGAGATTTCACAAGTAAGTTTGAAAATTGGTGTTGTTAGTTTGATTGGGGCATTGCACCTACCTTTCTTGTACTTTTCATCATTTTTTTTTAAATGTATTGTGGTGGGTGGCCTGTAGTTTCACTAGGGGCTTAGTTGTTTGTTTGAAAGTAATTGTTCTTCTTTTATAAAGGAAACATGTTGCACAGTTCACTAGGGGTGGGTGGAATTTGCGTAGTCGCGCTACGCAAAGCTCCGCGAAATGGTAAAAAATCTCCGCGAGCACGCAAAAGTTCAGCGAACACGCGGAATTGCTTGTTCTGCCCGTTCGCGATGCTTTTTTCCTGTTCGCGAACGCTGTTTGCGTGTTCGGGGAGAAATATCTTGCGAACACGCATTTTAAAAGCGCGAACAAGCAAAAAATTCCGCGAAGCCGCGTATTGCGGAATTTTTGGCAATTCCGCATTCTCCGCGGAACGCAAAATTACCCAAATTCCGCAAATTCCGCGAGCGGAACGGAATTTACCGCCCAGGCCTACAGTTCACTACATTTTCTCCAACTTTTGAAATCAATTTGCAATATTTATTTAATTCAGTAGCCGGCAAGTAGTCTGCCAATAGGCCTTTCAGCCAGTAGGCCCAGAGCTACTCATGGGTGCTTGAAACAATTGTTTCTGTGGTGTCTGTTAAATTTAAACATCATTTAGGGCATGGATGGCATTGGATTGAATTGCAAAATGTTTTTTTTTTGGGTATTTCACTTTTTTTCATGTGTGGTTGTTGTGTAACTTGCAAACCTTTTTAGCCCTGTGGATTTTCGTTTTTGGCATTGTTGTATTAAAGCTGTGTTGTTTAGATTGCCTCCTCCTTTGTCTGGCCAGTGTGTTTGTAATAGTGGGCCAGCATTTGCCTTGGGTGAGCCTCCCCGTGTGGCCAGGGGCCATTTTGTAAAGTCTGTGTCCATATAGGCCTGCTCGAGTTCATTGTTTTCCAGGCCTCCTGCTTGTTGTTGTTGTGAGGGACCATGTGGCTGGTGGCCATTTTGTGATGGTGGTAGTGCTTTTGCCATCGACCTGCATGTCTCCTTTCCTTTGCTCCTCTTGGCTTATTGCTTCTTGTTGTGGCCTGCCTGGCCATGTGGCTGGTGGCCTTTTTGTGAAGGCAGCCAGTGTGATTTGCTTTTGCCATAGGCCTGCATTGTCTGTTTTCCCTTTCTTGTTGTTGTGGCCTGGCCATGTGGCTGGCGGCCATTTTGTTAAGGCAGCCAGTGTGCTTTTGCCATAGGCCTGCATGTCTTTCCTTTGTTCCTCTTGGCTTATTGCTTCTATCCATTGTCTGCTGCAGCTCCCTGAATGCTGAATCCCACATGATGCACAATGCCAAACCGGGTCCGTTACATTTGTATTTTTGTTGTTGTTGTTCTTCTTTCCTATCCTTCCTGAGTGTACTGTACACTAGTACACCAACCATGAAAGCCCTTGTTTTTGTCAAAGTCTCACAAATGTCTACACTGTATTGTTATGTTTTTTTAATAACTGAGGTAATAAATGTAATAATATTAATAACACTAACAAGTGTGACCACACACTAAGTTATCTATTATATTTGTTTGTTTGTTTGTACTAGTAGTAATTGAACCACAACAATGAATGCCACGTTTTACTGATGTTCTTCTTGCTTCTTTGCTTTTAGGTGCACAAAAGAGGAGGAGACGTCATCACCCATTGTACTGCCAGACAGAATTCCTGCTGCGCACGACATCACATGACATGTGACCACAGACATCTCTTCAACTTGTGCCACTGCGTGCTGCCGTGCTGACATCTTCAAGATGGCCCCAAAGAAAGGTACCAGGTCCAGTACCAAGAAAGTTGCCAGTGAGAAGAAGGCACTGCCACTTACCAAGACCGGTCTGTCACCCAAGACCTTTTTTGGGAAACAAAGAATTGCACCTGCAGTAGCGGTATCCGGGGAGCAAGCAGGGAGCAGCACACCCTCATAAGTGGACCCACCCCACCAACCTAGGCCCAAGCCTGTGTCTGTTGCAGTGGCAGCCAGTCTAATCACGAGTCCAACGCCAACGAGCAGTGATGTTGAAATTGACTTATCGTTATCGCAAAGTAGTACCCAATCAATGCAGGGAACTCAGATAAGTGGGCACCAACAGCTGCAACCACCGCCCCCAATAGTAGTTGTTCCTCCCGAAGTAGGGGCAGTTCAGGAGATCGAGCTTCCTGCAGAGGAAGAAGAAGAGAAAGACACTCTTTCAGAAGATCCATTGTCTTCCAGATCCTCAGCAAGGAAAAAGGAGGGTTAGTCTATCAACTTCTTCTGCAAGCCCCCCTTCTGATGATCTAGACACCACTTGGATCCCGCCTCCATCTGAGTTGGAGACACGCCACGCCCATGAGACAAGGCTAGGGAAAAGGAAGGTTCCAGAAAGTCTTAGAGTTATGGAGGTAGATGTAGAAGAGGAGGATGATGATGATGATGAGTCAGTCATGATGGACATTAGTCCCGCCCCAGTGGAGACTGACATTACCCCTTCCCAAATTGCTGTGAGGGATGTGGCACGGATACCACCAAAACAGATTATACCACCAACACCACCTCCAGCTTCCATATTTCGCCAGCAGCGACCTACATCCACCACAACCACCTCAGTAGAAGGAGGTACTGCAGGGGTCAAACTTCCCACCCACCTACCAGTTCATCCGGCATTGCAAGTGGCACCAGCAGCGCCAAAAAGTTGACCTCCCCAGTTTGGGACTTTTTTTCGGTTAGCAGGAAGGAGGTGAAAATTGCTATATGCTCCATTTGTGGACAAGGTGTTAGTCGGGGTAATCTTGGTACCAACTATGGTACCGGAGGACAAACAACCCATCTGAAAAAACACCACTTGATCCAGTGGGAGGCACACCTTAGGGGCCAAAAACTGCACCCATTGTTGTTGGTGGGGATGAAGAAGTAGAACATCCGATCGGGGTGGAAGTTGAACAAGTGGGAGACATTGTCTCTGGTACACAAAGTAGCCCTGTCCCCAGCAGTACAGTGGTACAGCCCACATCCTCATCAGCAACATCGCAATGGCACAAGAGTCAGGCTGAGGCACCAAGGGGTCCCAGGCAAGAGAGTACCGCAACAAAAAAACGTGCATTGAGCCTAACAACATTTGGCGTCAAGAAGTCACCTGCATCAGTAGCACCAAAAAAGAAAAAAAATCCAGGCTACCATTCTCAGCATGTTTAGGTCGGAGGGGCAGTACGAAGGCAACCACCCAACGGCACGTTTGTACAACGCAAAGCTGGCTAAAATGTTAGCGCTGGACCTCCTCCCTTTTCTTTTGTGGAAGGGGTGGGTTTTCTTTAACTTGTGACAGCCATCTGCTCAAAATGGAAGGTTCCCAGCCGGTCCTATTTCGCCAGAGTTGCTGTTCCAGCACTACATCACGATGTGCTGGAATTGCTTGGACAAGCTTTGCAGCAGAGTGCTGTTCACACTATCCACCTGACAACAGACATGTGGACCAGTTGCCAAGCCACTGATTACATGTGCATCACTGCACACTGGATCTCTTTTGTGGGGGTTAGAGAAAATATATCTGCAGCAGGTGTTGTTGACACTGCTGAGATTTTTAATGCCACTCGGAAACATGCAACTATAGCCATGTTCGCCATAGAGAAATCTCATACTGCTGCAAACATTTTGGAAGACTTTGACAGCAAAGTCTTTGAATGGCTGTGACCAAGAGGGCTTACCATTGGTTTTGTTGCCACGGACAATGGCAGTAATATAGTTAAGGCCATGTCCTATGGTGGCTATTTCAGGGTCCTGTGTTTGGCGCACTGCATTAACATCATTGTTCAAGACTTTCTGACAAAAGAAGACCAAGTCAGCAACTTACTGACCACCTGCAGAAGAATCTGCACACATTTCAGCCATTCTTTAAAAGCCCGGAAGCAGCTGAGGATCATTCAACATGAGCATATAATGCCAGTTAAAGCACTTATCAAGGAAGTGCCAACACGTTGTAACTCAACTTATTACATGCTTGAACGTCTATTTGAGCAGTACAGACCAATCAATGAATATGTCATGCAAAGAGGGGATGCTACTGTGAAAGGCATGATCATTGAGATGGACCAATGGGGCCTAGGTAAATGCCTGACAGAGATGCTACTTCCTTTCAAGCTCTTCACACGTGAAGTCAGCAAGGAGGACTGTACTATGGGCCAAGCTATACCATTGTTGCACATGCTACAGGAACATGTACGCAGGTGTGGAGGAAAAAAAGAAGCATATGAGTTGGTGGAGAGCTTAACCCTTTGCTTATCTGAAAATACAAGGGTGCAAAGAGGCATTGTGTCATGCAACCATTACATATTTGCCGCAATTCTGGATCGACGTTACATACCAGTACTGAAAATATTGATTCCTTTTTCAGAAGGGGATGTTGCCAACTACAAAACTTGGATAGCTGTGGAAGCCAGTGGCTTAGAAAAAGAACGGCCAGAAATTAGAGGCCCGCTACTCCAGGCCACAACAAGTACTGCAGGGCAGCCGGCGTCAAGTTCAACTTCAGAGCCTGAGGGCAGTGCGATTGGCTCATAGCAGCCAAAACCACCAACAACACCAAGAACAACATCAACAACAACAAGAACAGGAGCATCAGCTCCACCAAAATCGGCACAGGAATGGTTTCTACAGCAAGGGCTTGTTAGGTCCAGTGCTGAGGCTAAGGCAAAAGAGGCCGAGCAAAGCGGAGCACCCCTGAACATTGAGCGGATGGTCCAGGCCTATCTGGATGACCCAACAGAGGTCTACATTGATCAAAACCCATTGCTGCATTGGTATGGGAAAAGGCGCCAACGGCCAGTGCTCAGCAGGCTGGGGATAAACTATCTAGCTTGCCCTATCACAAGTGTCTCTTCTGAGCGTGTTTTCAGTGCTGCTGGTGCCGTTCTGGCAGTAAGAAGGACCAGTCTCTCACCCCAAAACTTGGATAGGTTAACTATGATCAAAATGAATCAGCACTTTATACCACCGGATTACACCATACCTGAAGTAGCACCTCAGGAAGATGATGACGGCGACTTAGGTCAAAGAAGTAGTATGTTAGATTACCTACTTTTGGGTGAACCACCAGAGTTTGAGGACGAGCTCTACTTCCCTGACAACAACTAGGCTTTCGACTTGTTACTTTCTTTCTTGCTGTGACACCCCAAAAAAAGCCCCCCAAAAAGATACAGCTATGGAATATTATTTACTTTTATTATTTGTGTGTGTCACTGTCTTTCTGGTTCGAATCACAACAAATCCATCACCACCGTCTTACTCTTTTATTGCTGGATTGGAGTTGCAACTGTGTGCAGTCAGTGAAGAAGTAAGTCCACTCCTCCGAGTCCTGCTCTAGTCCTGACTCGCCCTAAATTCATTTCCCTCAAGCCAGACATTGGATGGAGAATAGTACAAGAAATGTGAAATGTGTGCCTGCCTCGTCGAGTCCCTCCAAAAGAACCTGACTATAGCTATCCTCCTTTCCGAGCCTAGAGGGACTGCTCCGTAAGAACAGGTAAATGATGGCATGCATTGGACGCTGACTCTGAGTGATTGGTATTTGAGTTGTTGTGCATGATGTCTACTAGTATTTAATTTACACACAAAAAAGTAACTCAAGTCAATGTTTCCCTTCTTCTTGTTCAATAACAAAATTGTACTACTGCAGGTCGATCCATTGCATTTTTGATTCTGGAGTCTGGACTCACTTGGTACACTACAGAGTTGGACACCAAGATGACCATACCATACTCCCAGTCAGTCAGTGGGATCGGAGATGATTGAAGGAATAACTCGGGGCGTTTCATGAAGTGGCCTAAAAGGTAAACAACAACAACAACACCAGACCTACATGTCTGTGTAGTGGTGGAGGCGAGTGTAGTGGTATGACTGACAGCTGTGCATTGATTTAGTTACTTAATTTGGAAAATGCTATGTTGCTGTGTATGTGTGCTCTGTGCTGTCTGGCTCAAAAAAAATCTAAGCTAAGTGGAGGTTGGGTGGGCGCCGTGGGCCTGCTCCTGTTTTGTTGTTGTAGGTTAATGCTGGAAACAGAGTAGACATGATTTAGCCATGCCGCCTCTGAAAGTTTTCTTGTTGACTCCTCCTTAATTTATGCAGTTTAACTTTACTTTTCTCCTTGATTTTTCAATATCCCGTTTGTTTTTCCATCTACACTTACAGGCTGGCCTTTACCCTGTGCTATACTGGGAAAAACAACTGACACTTACCTTACCAATCCACATCCGCCAGGCAGGCACACAAGATTGACGGACGGAGCGCCCATGGAAGGAAGGACCAAGAGGAATGCCGAGATGCAACTCCCACTTTGACAATAACATAGTTATAGTATCATCATTTCATTTGATTCATTTTTCTCTTTAATCATTACGACTGTGTGTGTTGTTGTTTATTATGTTTACTTATATTTGACTCCTACAGATATTTTTTAATTTTCTTTGCTAGCTTTAAAAGGAAGCCCGGTATAACAGCAGAACATAAAATGTATGTAACTTGGGTCTCTCTGGGGCAGACAGGCAGGGCAATTGCTTAATAATAATAATTAATAATATACTGCTGCCCTGTACTACTAGTCTAGCACTACTCATCAAGTCATCATCATGCATGCATTTCCTTTATCTCCCTTAACAGATTTATGATGGTCGTCTGCCAAGATTGTGTGTTGTCCATGTGTAGTGTTTGTCTTTGTCAAACCTTTCCCTCAAATACCCCTTCTCAACCATTCATCAAACCCTAACCCTCTTCCCCCGGGATGTGTGATTCATATTGAGATGTGACTAAATTAAATTTACACCAATAATTGACCACACACTTGCTGGGGCGGATGTGGTGAAAGCAACACTAATTCAAGGCAGGGCAAGGATCTTCTTCTGCTTGCCCACCCATGCTCAGTATTCGCAAGTCCTTTTTTTTCCCAGAGGAACATAATCCATCATAATTAATTGCCGGCATTGATTCATCATCCTTCCAGCACTAAAGGTTACGCTTGTCCACTTCATAGGTCGAGTCAACTTCAGTTTGTAACTTGTACTAGGCTATCCCCACCACCATTATGTTTTATTTTCCTTAGCATTGCTTATCATCATCATGGTTTCTTGTTTGGCAGTCTTCTTGTGTACTGTACTTCTACTACTCATTTCCGAATCTCCCTCAGGTGACTGACTGTCTCATTTGCTTTTTTTGCAAATGCTACTGTTAGTGTCTACTAATACTACCACCACCACCATGACATCTTGGGAAACCAAACCATCATCGCCATGCAGCCATCGCTTTGCGTAAGTATAAATAAACATCAATCACAGGTAAGAGAAGAAGTTTGGGGGATGCATAATTAATATGGAAATTAATTCATTAATTCACACACCCACACCCTTCTGAGTCCAGTTGCAGACTGCATAGACTAGGAGGAGAGACTGACAGTACTAGTAGGACAAGTCACAAGTGAGGGTACCGCATCTATCTGTTGGTGTGTTACACTATCGGCAGATTATTTGAATCAAAAACTGGCTGCGTCCCTGCAGCAGCAAAGGAAACCGTGTAAAGTAAAAGAGTATCCCCCCCACAAAACATTTACATTGTATGTAAACTTTAAGTATAAATAATTTATTCCCCTAACAAAATAAACTGATGGAAAAAACCCACAACACCTGACCCACCCCTCTCCCTAACCCCAACCAATGTCCAAAGATAAAGAGTCCAATGTCCACTCCATTGTCCATAAATATAAACCCCAACTTTTCCCAAAAAGCCCAATTCCCACCACCCCAAAAAAATTAAAAAAGGGGCAAGGCGACGTAGTTCTAGCGGCGGGCTCGCTGGTTACTCTCCAGGACCTTTATCCGCTCCTCTAGTTGCGCCATCCAGAGGAGCATGCGATGCTTGAATGCTTTACAGTTGCATCCACAGGGGGGGAAGCAGTGTTCAATGAAGTGCGGCAGGTGGCTGCCAGACCGCGGCGCCGTACCACTGGGGGGGCCTGGCTGGGGCCTGGGGCATTGGAGGAGGCTCCAGCTGCTGCCGCCTCCTCTTCCGCCAGAGCCACCAGCCACCAATATTCTGTACAGATGGCCTCCAGTTTCTGGCACCGGGCCATGGCTGCTAACTCCTTCCTGTTTGGTTGTGCTTTTGGTTGGGAAGGAGTAGCTATATCAAGAAAGAAAAAAGACAATTGTAACCAATACTCTTAGCAAAACAGTAACACAATATTAATTTTACACATAGTAGCACAGTAGCAATAGCAATCACAGTACATAACATTTGTGGCATCCTCCCACTTCCTCGGCCCCTAACATTTGTGGGTGTTTCAGGCATTACTACTACTAGGTACTATGGAGTAGACAAGTCTTCTTCTCTCTCTCTTGTTTAGCTAAATTAACCTTGTTGTAGGCATGCCAGCTCAGTCAGCTTGCGCCCTAGATAGTAGCAGACTCACGTTATTTTTATTTACTTCTGTCTGCAGGTGGGGCAGCTGTAGTCTACAACTACACAATTATCTTATTTTTCTATTATGGCCATACTCTGTTACATCAATGGCAACTACTCAATTTCACTTTCACCGTGACTACTACAACAAGGCAGATGATATTTGATCCAAATGATCATTGATTATATATGGGACGACGTGAGGTACTATTGATTGATTATGTAACCATGCAGCCGATAGGGTACCCATGGCAGGCTGACACAGTCGAAAAGGACATAGGTAGGGAGTGGGCCTCAGAGTCAGAGTGAGGCGCTTAATAATGGGTGGGTATGGGTACATACATGTATACATACACAATATATATGCTGTGCTTGCAAACTGCTGTGAGTCAAGGGAGTATTCTGAAATACAACCTTGAATCAAAAACCTTGAAAGAAAATAGTCCTTGTTTCTTTTCTTATTGATTTTTCCATTTATCATTGCATTGCTCTTCTAGCATTATATTTTTTTAATCCTAATCTTATTCTATTCTCCTTGGCTTTGTTACTTTCGCACGGTTTAGTTTTCTTTTACATTGTCTTCATCCAGTGACAGTCTCCACCTATGCTATGATGATTGAATACCATCCAGGTATCCATCCATTCAAAGTAAACATGGCTATCATTCTTCTTAATCTCTCAACAAACCTTTCACCAACAACATACATTTGTAATTGTTTTTTAAATCACCACTCATGCATCCTTCCTTGCTCGCCTTTGAGTTTGACCCATGAAACCCCCCGGAGGATTCTTCCTATCACCCATACAGTTTCACCAGCCCAGGCAGTCATCCTTTCTTTCACCACCCATGCATCCGATTCCTATCAGCCACCTATGCATCCCACGCATCCTTCTCTGCCAGTCTTATATTACATGTCACCCGTCCTTCCTCCTTCCATCCTTCTTTCCTTTTCGTTCAACCCATCCATCAAGGTCGTCTGACTCTTAGTCTTCTTCATAAAACTTTCCCAGCTGAGTTGAAGTCAGATAGAAGAGGCCATTAGTTACTCATCTCCCGCCACTAATGCTATTGCTAATGCTAGGTAAAGGGTGTCTTCTTCAACCGTTGTTCACAAAAACTGTGGGGCAGATTTACAAGAAACTGATGCATCTGTATAGATGCGTCAGTTTCCCTGCGCCTGCGTGAAAAACCCTTGCACCACCATAGATGCGCCGTATTTACAATACGGCGCACTATGCGCAAGGATTGACAGATGCATCAGAAATTCTGACGCATCTGTTGGCGGAAAAGTCACGCATTGCTGGAGTCATGTCGCAAGCAGGACGCAACTCCAGCAATGCGTGTTGCAGCCTATTCCCAATACACTGCGTCACTTCTTACGCCTGCTTCAAGCAAGGCGTAAGGTTTTGATGCAGTGGTGTCCTAAAAGTCACGCAGTGAAATCTTGTCAATTTCACTGCGTCACTTTTACGAGGCTTTCCTGCGTGGGAATGCCTACTCTGCATACATTATACCTGACGCAGGTATAATGTCCCGCAGGGCTTTACAACGTGACGCATCTCCCTAGATGCGTCACGTTGTAAATTTGCCGCATTTTTTACACCACCGTTGCGTTACAAAAGTGATGCAACGGCAGCGCAATAGTGTCGCAAGGGGCTTGTAAATCTGCCCCCTAGTCTCTCTCAACAGTATAGTCTACACCCTTGCAGCGAGTGTGTAACTATTGTCAATGAGTAAGGAATATAAGTATAACTTACCAAAGCCCGCCACTGCTGCTGGCTCACCCACCCCTGCAGCAGCTGCCGCATCTGCTCCCTTCTGGCTGGCGTTGCCTGCCCCGCCGCTGGTGGTAGGTACGCCTAGAAAAAACAATACACATGTTTTAGATGCCATATACGCCTCCCCCTATTTATTTTTTTTCACTAGCAAGATTGAAAATACAATACATACATACACCACATACATCACTAGTACAAATCAGGTACTAGAGTAGAGTAGACAGTAGTATGTCCTATCCTATCAAAAATAGTAAAATATCTGGTTGGGAATTTTGTTGGTGGCAATTGTCGAAAAGCCTCCCAAGATTAAGAAGAGGACAACCCAAAGGACTGGACTCAGTGGCTAGAGCTATTGGTGAATCTGAGTTTTAAAACTTTTTAAAAATAAAGAGTGGCCAACTGGGCAAGCTACAGACAGACTAATAGTAGTACAGAGTCAGAGGCAGTTAGATTGATGTAAAAAAAAAACAGACAGTAGAAAAAAATATAACTAAGTAGGTAGGTAATGCAGGGACAACAAGAATTTAGAAACAGATAGATCAAAGAAGATTTGGTAAAAAAATAGAATTAGGAAACGGAAATAATAGTTCGGAAAAAATAAGGTGCAGTAAAAGTTAGGGAAATATAATTATTAATATTAACAACAGGAGGACTTCATGGGGCCAGCAGCAGAGCCCTTGGTAGAGGAGCGATCCTGGCCCTGGGAGGCATCTCCAGCTCCCACCTCAGACCCCGCCGTCTTCTTACCCCTGGATGCTGATCATGTAAGATATAATAGAGACAAAAATTGATTGGTGTGAAACAAATAATTTTAAAAAACGCTCTAAAAACACTTTTGGACAGGAAACAACAATTGCAATAAAATTGACCTATCTAATCTGATCGACTAGAAGTATCATGGACCATCTAGTTATTAGATATTAATCCAGTCTTCCATTCCGATTCCAGAATCCTAAACCTAAGTACAACCTAGCCCACCTATTCCAAAGACATTGGAAATGAATTGCCCAAAAATATATTTGCGTCTTCTAAGTTTCAATCTCATTCGAAATCATCAATGAATCAACCCCCTTCGACGGGTCAATTGTTCACTAAGTCTGCATTTCCATTTATTTTAGTCCTCAAAAATGCATAGATGGATGCATGCATATTGCATACACCAAATTGTTGGTTGGTTGCTGCTGATGTGCTGATGAGTTGCTATATAAATATTACTCATTCACTAACAAACTTTAAAAGGTTCTACTAAGGACTGGAGTCAGCAGCACGTGACGGAGGACGTGTCACGCGGACCGCTAAAATATAACCAAATAATACTAAGAAACTAAACTACCTACCTACCACCACTATCTTAGTGACAGGACAAAGGACAGGAGTCTCTCTAGCATTACCTATCTTAAGTTCTCTAAACTCTCTTACATAATCAGCCCAAACGAGCGCAAAGTTGCAAACAAGTAAGATTAGTAGCGTTGAGCACCTGTCTAGTGTCTAGAAGAATAACAATCACATAATATAAGATTTTTAAACATAACTTACCTGCATGTAAGCAGCAGCATTCTTGCTATTTGGGAAAAAAATAATATTCGCAATAACACAGAACAGAACACACAACAGTACTATAATTAGCTACTCACCAAGCCCCATGACCTCAACACCTAGCAGGTCCAGCAGGTCCTGCTCCCAGTCCAAGATGTCGGACCACCGGTGAGCCAGCTGGTTGTGGGTGCGCCGGACCTCAGAGCAGAGCAGTGGGCAACCTCGCCCACCGGCGGTGACGCTCCTGGGTACAGTAGCCGGAGCCAGGCCTGCCTCCTGCTGCCAAGGTTAAGGGGAGGTGGCGCTGTACAAAGAAAAAAAGGGCGGCCACCTCCACCTCAGAGAACAGGGCCCAGGGCTGCACCCCTTCCGGGCGGCGTCTTCCGCAAGGAAGGCGGCTCCTAGTTGCACTAGCCTTGGCCTTCCCCTTCTTACTAGCCTTAGCCATGGTTCTGGGGGTGCAGGGGCAGAAAAGAAAATGTAGAAGTAAAAAATAAAGTCAGGAGAAGAAGTAGGAAAGTAAAAAAAAAAAAAAAGCGATAGAAAAACAGTACAAAAACGCAGTAAAAGTAGAAATAAAAAATAAAATATACACTTAGGGAGAGAGAGAAATAGATAATAAATAAAAAAGATCAGAAAAACAGTGTAAGAAACAAAGGATTGAAAAGATTGGAGAGTGATGAAAAACAGGCCCCAGAACCATGCAAAGAGTAGAAAAACAAGATGCCGCGCCTATTGGCGACCGTATGGTGAAGTTTGCGCAATATTTCCCCCCAAACACGCAATCCGCGTTGCTGAACGTCAGAAACGTCTCGCGAGAATGCGCGAGCATGCGGAACAAGCAACTCTGCATGCTCGCAGAACTCCGCGTAGTGTTGCGGAGTATTTTTACCACTTCGCATAGGTTCGGTTAGCGCGGCTCCGTGAACTCCGCCCAGGCCTCCTCAAGATGCACACCGCCCAGCTGGCCTGTTCATTCTGCACTCTGCCCCACCGGCCCTGACATCGACCAAGCAGCTGTGCTCCTGTGGTCCCCAAGCCCTTGTGACATCCTCCATCCAAGGAGACCCACCGGACTTACCTATAAATTCTCCTGTGCAGTGGGTTTTCAAGTGACCCACTTCGTCTTTACGCACCAGCTTCCAAGACTCTCAGCATTCTGCTCCTGCCCAAACTTCTCTTGCTGGAACTTTGGACCTGGTCCCGACATTGACCTAAAACAAGAAGGTGAACTTCATGGAAGCATTGCCTTAATTTAAATGCAATTTCTACTTTTTTTCCATTGTTTCCTATGGTGCGTAATGCGCAAAAAAGTGATATATTTCCAGAAATTAAAAAAAACGTAACTCTAAAAATGCTTACCTTAGAACCGTGTTTTTGGTCTTAAAAATTACATAAAAATTGATTTTGATTTTTATAAATTGGTCTCGGATTTATTCTTGAGTGTGTGTCTCATTTATTGCCTCTGTGAGTACAACAAATGAAATTAAATGAAATACCAGCATTTGTAAAGCACACAGCTACCTCCAGAGAGGTGTCCCTGCGCTGGGGGCAGTTGGGAAGATTAAGCGAGCTACTGCCCAGAGTCACAAGGTGCTGGGCTAACCTGCCGCCGCCGATTGAACCGTGAGCCCCTGTGTTCCGGAGTCAGCCGCCCTGGCTGCTGCACCACACCTCTTCATGGCTTAGCACTACCCACTGATAAGCCTAACTGCACGCCCACACTACGACAAAAAGAGAATGAGAATTATCTGCTTTCACCTCTGTGTACCTATTGGGGATTTATTGCACTCTCTGCACAGTGTACTTCTTTTTAGTACACTATATAGAGAGCCAGCTTCCTACATACCAGATACTTCTACACAACAGATCCAACAGATACAATGCAAATTGACTAAAATGCAATACTGAAGGATATGGCTTACATCTACAAATTACAATAGAAGACCAACAAATTATACTCCTCTCTTTAAAGAAATTGCAAAACTTCTTGACAAATGGGGGTTTCTTCCCTTATTATTAGTAGGACGGATTGATCAAGATTGTATTACCAAAATACTTTGGGCCTGATTCAGATTTCGGCAGATGGGATACTCTGTCGCAAACATGATGGACATCCTCTCCGCTGTATTACAAGTGTATTATATCCTACATCACATGTAGTATGAAAGACAGGATATCTATCACGTTTGTGAAGGAGTGTCCCATCCAGGCGTGGCCTGTACAGGTAAGAGCGGTGGGGCGGGGCTTGAAGTCGACAGACGGAGGAATAGGGAAAATAAAATAAAAAAAGAAATAAAACCACTTACCTTGCGCTTGCCGCATCGCCGACTTGGCGATGCGGTGAGCGCAAGGTAAGTGGTTTTATTTCATTTTTTATTTTATTTTCCCTATTCCGTCGTCTGTCATCTTCCCCTCCATGCCCCGCCCCACCGCTCTTACCTATACCCGCCGCACCTGGTCCCATTCACCGAAATCTAAATTAGGCCCTTTACCTTTTCCGATCTTTACCAATTTAGCTCCCAAAAACATTCTTTTCAAAGGTAAAGCACTAATTTCCACTTTTATCTGTTGAAAAAAAGACCAAGAAGAACATATTGCTTTCTAAGAACACCACTACGAGCCCTTCCTATGATCCTTATTCATTACTGGGTGGCACTAGTAAAAAACATGGTGAAACAGCCTCTCAAATACTTTCACCTACAGTTTTCTATATCTGTAAATTTTTACCTCTTCCATTTTGCTAACCCTAAAAGCCTCCACAATCATTTGACGTTCAATGATAAAATCGACCTACATATCGGCATGGAAACGTGTCGGTGGCTATTGCAATATTTGAATATTCCATGGCTATCTACCTCTACGGAATAACCTTTACTTGCAGAAGCCTCTAAAGTGCAGGCCAACTCATCATGGGCTACCTCAAGAGTTCAGTTCCATCAACAAATATACTCATGAGGCACATTTAGAAGTTTCATTGGCATTGCTTCAGTATTCAATATTAGAGCATGCCCTACTGATAGAACTTTAAAAAAACTTAAAGTCGGCACCGGAGGTATTACCTATCGTGCCAAATTGATGAAATTTATCTCGTATTCCATTCACTTATATTATAAGGAGTTCATGATCTGTACAGATGATAGATTGGAACATTAGGCTAAGAAATCATCTATATGGTTAGATACAAAATTACACCGGAGATTTTAAGCTTATCACTACTGATGGCATCCAGGGCCAATGTATTGTTAAATTGCAATATTATTGAGCCTTATTTGATTTCTATAATACACAAACTGAAATGAATAAATGGCAATCTGAAATATCTGTAACTTTTTCTCGATATCAAGAACAGCTGTAGACCATATACATATGTTTGCAGGTTGTCCGATTTTATTCGTCAACGACCTTAATGGTCTCTATGGTACCCATCCTACAATGCTGGGATATACATCTCACATCAAGTCAAATTTAGTTTTTCCCCGTATTGGTTATTCGGCTAATAATAGGGCTGTATTGGAAAGTCGCAGCCAGTCCAGATATACAGGGATGAATACTAGAGACGATGGACATTTATCCCTACAAAGTCCAAATGAATAAGTGATCAGACTTGGTGTATATTTGATCAAATGTTATTCATTACAGGATCTGATACGTGAAATAACTAATTGCTAGCATTAATTTGAATATTTATTTATTTTTAATTATTAGAGCGTGACTCTTTTTGTGTTTGCCCAAATAAAGAATAAATGTGGCTTTGATCTCGTCATTTTTTCTAAGTATTACATGAACTATACAAATTTAAATTAAAAAACCTTTAGTTAATTACCAATATTGGTTCCTCGTGCATGAAAGCTAGTGATACTCACTGATTTAAACTCTTTGGGCCTGATTCACAAAAGTAAACATACATTACCCCCAGGTTCCTTATGTCCTCGTCCCATTCATTAACAAAGTGGAGAGAACCATCTCCCGACAGAAAAAAAGACCAGAGGAATGCTGGGACCCTAACCCCGCCCCTCCCACTGGGAGTACATAAACAGCACTTACCCAGCATTCCGCCTGTTCTTTTTTTCTGTCTGTCGACAGGATGGACGTGGATGCTGGTGCTGCTCCTGCTGGGGGGGCGTTTATTCTCTCCTCCCCCCACCCGGCTGCCTGGCTGTTCAGGTGGGGGGTTTCCTGGTCTGCCTCCTTACCTGCCGGGCTTGCTGGGAGGCAGGAATGTTCGTGGCCGGATCTGCCATGCTGGCTGGCCCTTTGCGGCTGGTGCGTGGCCTCCCGGTTGCTTCCGGGTCGCGTGAACGTCTTCCTGTGGCCTGGCTGGGTGGAAGACGTGCCGCGCTTGATGTGTTCCTGGCCTTCCCGGCTCTGGCGTGGCCTTGGTGGATGCCTTGGGCTGGCTGTTGGTGTGGGGGCCTTGTTCCTGGTGGTGTCCCGGCCCCCGCTCCGGGTGAGTTCCGCATAGCGATGTATTTTTGCACTTCCTGCGGGTGTTTGGCTGTTTGCTGGATGTGCTGTCTCTGTGCGGTGCTGGGCGGTGCCTTGGTGTTGTTCCCCGCTGCTTTTTTTCCTCTGACGCTGGCTCTCTGCTTCACAGTGGTTTCTGTGATTTCTGGACTGGAGCCCTGACACACGGTACTTCGGGCTTTCGGCCCCACAGCTTATACCGCTCTTTCCTCACGTCTCGGGTGGCACTGTACCCGGGCTTCAGGTGCGGCAGCCCTGCTGCTTTGGCCCCGGGTTCGTGCCAGCAGCCAGACCCTGCCACGGTGTGCCTGCTGGGCCTGCCTTGGCGTGGCCGGTCTCAACGTTCGGTGGACCAGGCTGCTCCTTTATTTTCTGCTGTTTCCTGCGGTGTGCTTTTGGCATGCGCCTCGCACTTGCCCTGACGGCTGGTCCTGTGGACTGTGCCGTTCCGTTGTGCGGCCACTGTCGCTGCATTCTTCCCCTGCAGCGCTGGCCTGTGTGTGCTCCTGGTTTGGGCACTGTGCAGCCTGGGGATGCCGGGGTTTGGGCCTGGTGCCCCCAGCTTGCGCGGAGCTCCGCTCTTCCTCCCTTGTACTGCCTTTGGGCTTCTTCATGGGGGCTGGCTGGCTGGCGCGGTGACCTGCTGCTTTTCTCTTACGTGCTGGGTGCTGCTGTCTTTTGTTGCTTGTAGCTCTGGCACTTACGTTGCGCTGTTCCTGGCTTCTGTGGTTTCCTTGACGTGGTCCTTGGGTTCCTCTGTTGTTGCTGCGCTCTGCTTGCTTCTCAGGGGATGCCCTTGCGCATCTTCTGGCCTTGGCTTTGGGGGCTCTCCTCTGTTTCCTGTGCTTGCATTTTTGGCTGTGGCTTGCTTTGGTGGGTGCTGGCCCCGGCCTTCTCCTTGGGTCTGGCTTCGCCTGTTTCCTGGTTCCAACGGCTGCCCTGGGATGCCCCTGCTGCGGCCCCCTTTCTGCTGGTTGCGTTTGCCTGGTGCCTGTGTCCTCCTGTTTCGTGGCTGGTGCTGGTGTTCGGCTCCTGTTCCCTTCGGGTCCCGTTCCCGCTCTTTGGGGTTCCTTTCGGTGGTGTTGTCCCTGGTGCTGGTTGTGGCTCCATGTTGCCGGGACTTCTGTGTGGGTGTTGTGGCTGGTGTGAGTTTGGCTCCTGCTCTTTTCTGTTCTTTGGTGTGCGGTGCGACTGGGGGTCTGCCTCCGGTCATCCGTTGGGGTCCTTGGTGCCCCGGCCCCCCGTGCCATGGCTGATGGCTGTGGGTTGGTCTTTTTCTGCTCCTGGTGTGCATGGAGACGGGGATGGTTGCTCCTCCTGCCCTGGCGTGGTGGTTGGTGGTGCACCTTGGGCTGGGGGGGGCGTTGTTCCTTTCTCCCATCCTCCCCTGGAGTGCGTTCCATGTGGCGGTTCGCCTGTTTTGCTCCTTGGTCCCTGGGGGTCCGGGATTTGTGCCTCTGCTGTTTTGGCCAGGCTGTCTTTCGCTGGTTCTGTGTACTGGTCGTTGGCACCTGGTTTCCTCTCTTCTCTGCGGTTCTCCCTGTTGTGGGTCTGCCTGGGTTCCTGGTGCGGTTGCTTGGCCTTGTGCCTGTTGTCCGCCTCTGGCCTTTCCTCCCTGCGGGATCCTGGTCTCGTCTGGTCTCTGCCATTTGGCGGGGTGGGGCCTGGCTGGTGCCTGGGTGAGGGGCCACTTGGGCTTTCCTGCTCCTGTGCGCTTTTTGGCACCTGTTGGCGCCTTCTTCGGCCCTGCGTCCTTGCCTGTGCACTCTCTCGGTGACCTGGCATGGCGCGCCGGTGGTTTCAGCCATGCCCTTGCGTGCACTCCTGGGCCAGCTCTTGCCCGCTGTTCTCTTCCCAGGCTTGGTTCACCTCGGGTTGGGTGCCCGCGTTTTCCTACTTGGTTCTGCTGGGTTTTGTTTGGCTGGTGTTGGGGCTCCGGGTTTTTCCTCCACTGCCCCGGCGCTCCTCCTTTGTTGGCCCTTCTTGTGGCTGACGGCCTTTCCGCCCTGTTTCCCTCTGGCCTGCGTCTGGCCTTGTTCGGGCCTGTGGGGGGCCCTGGTGGTCTGTGCTTCTGGGTTGGCATGTCCGGGGTTTCCTCCGGTCGCTCCTGGTCTGCTGGCTTGCGGCTGGTTCAACTTGGCCTCCGGCTGTGCCTCCTTGGTTTTGCTGGCTGTGCTGTGGCTTCTGTGCCGGCTCTGGGGTGTGTTTCGCCTGGCGTCCCTGGTCCCTTTTCTGGTGCCGGTGTCCTGGCTTGTATGCTCCCTGCCTGTTGGATGGCTGGTCCCTCTCCTGTGGGGTCCTTGTTCTTGCAGGTTTGGGGTGGTCCTGCCATTTTTTTCCTCGTGGTTCGGTCTGGGCCGGTCTTTACCTGTCCGCCCGTCCTGTCTTCCCTGCGTGCTCCCCCGGGTCCTGCTCCCGGTGTGAGTCTGTTGGTTGGCGTGCCCCCCCTCCCCGGTCGGGGAGCGGTCCTGGGGTGTTTGTCTTGCCACTGTGGGGGTCTGCCCTCCTTGCTGCTGGTTGTCCGGGGTCTGGTGCTGCTTGTGCCTCTGGCTTCTCTGCTTCCTCCGGTTTCCGCTTTGGCTATTGCCTCTGTTTGTTTTCTTCCAGCCTGCTGTGTGGTCCGGCGGTTCGGCCTATGCGCTGCATGGGCTTCTCCCAGGTGCGGGTTGGGCTGCTGGGTCCTCCTGCCTGGGCGGGTTGCTTGGCTTCGGTCCTGTCTTCCTGGTTCCTTTTTGCGTTTGTTGCACTGGTTGGGGCTGTTTTCTTGGCCTGCGGCCTTACGTCCCTGTCGGCTCCTGCTATTGTCTCCTCTCCGGTTTTGGTTGGGGTCGGGCCTGGTTGGTTCCTGGTCGGGGGTACTGTGCGCCCTGTTTTTTTTTTCCCCTGCTCCTGCCCGCCCGTGGTGCGTGCTGGGCCCTGGAGTTTGTGTGCTTGTACGGTCTTTTTGGCTTCTGACCGGGCTTCTGTTTCCTCTCTGGTTTGGGGGGGTTCGTTTACCCTTCCTTTTGGGTTGGGGGTTTCGGGGTTGTGGCCATTGCCCCTGTCCTGCCCCTTCCATGCCTTTACGGTTCCGGGCTGTTGGTCGCCAGTCTTTGCTGGCTTCTCTGTTGTTTGATCGGCTGTCTGCCGGGTCTTTCTGGGGGCGTCTCGGTCTTGTTCCTCTGCTGTTATGGTGTGTCCTTGTCTTTTGACCTTGGGGTTGGCCTCCCCTGCACCTGCTGCTCTGGGGTTTCGTGTTGGGCCCTGGTTCGGTTTGCGGCCTTTTTCCTTGTGGGGCGTTTGGCCTTCTGGGATTCTGCCTCCTGGTTGGTGTTTCGTTCTTTCTGTGGCTGGTTTTCTGTGGGGTTCGCAGGCCTGCTTCCTGCTGGCTCTGTGGGCCTTGTGGGGCGTCATTCCTGGGGTTGTATTCCTGTTTCCCCGGTTTTCTTGTGTGTTCCTTGGCCTTTGGTGGCTCTTGGCCTGCTCCTGGGCTCTCGCTGTGGCTCCGCCTCCTGGGCTTGGTGCTTAGTGGTTGTCGTCTGGCGGCTCTGGTTTGGTGCTGGCTGTTCTTTCCTGGGGCCTGGGTCTCCTCTGCAGCTGGGTGGTTGTGTCTGCGCCCTGTTGGCTGGCCTTGGCCTCTTTCCGTTTGCTTTCTCCGGTATGCTTGGGGCTCGCTCTGTGTTTGTGCTGCTGCTGGGTCCTGTGTGCCTCTTTGGTGGTGCTGGGCTTGTCGGCCTTTGTCCGGTGGGTTCCCTTGGACGTGTCCTGTTGGGGCTTCATCTTCTCTGGTCCGCTGCGGTCCGTGGTGTTGGTTGCTTTGGCGCCTGTTTCCCTTCTGCGGCTTTGCCTTTGGGGTCTCTTTGGGGTGCCTCCTTTTTTGGCTTCCTTTTTTGGCCTGGTCGCCTTTTTGTTGTGCTTTCCCCCATTTGGTGGGTTGGGGTTTTCCTTTGGTTGGCCGGGGTGCTCTGTTTCCGGTTTCTCTGGTTGGCTGCCTCCTTGTTGTGGCTGTAGCCTTCTGTTTTCCTTTGCTCGGTTTCCGGTCCTTGGTTGTGTCCCTGCTGGCCTGTTCTGGCTTGCTGGCCGGTTGTTTCCTGCGGTTCCCCCCTTTTTACTCCCTTGGGTTGCTGCCTTTGGTGTGGTTTCCTGGGTGTGCTTGAGGGTTTGGAAGGCCGGGCTTTCTGCTTTGGTATTCTCCACTTTGTTAATGAATGGGACGAGGACATAAGGGACCTGGGGGTAATGCTCTATTACTTACCGGTAATCTTCATTACTCCGGGTCCCGTTGTCCTCATCCCGTTCATTCATACGCCCGCCCTCCCTCCCGGATGGCCGGCCTTCCTGAGGGGCTTGGTGGTTCAGGCGGAATGCTGGGTAAGTGCTGTTTATGTACTCCCAGTGGAAGGGCGGGGTTAGGGTCCCAGCATTCCTCTGGTCTTTTTTTCTGTCGGGAGATGGTTATCTCCACTTTGTTAATGAATTGGACGAGGACAACGGAGCCCGGAGTAATGAAGATTACCGGTAAGTAATAGAGCATTTTTGTGTATGCTTAAGATGGTTTGCTATTTAGGTATTTTACTAGTAGTATCTTTACGACTGCAGTCTCCACACATAAAAAGATAGGTCACTTCTATAATTTTATGAGCGGAGACTCTACAGTCCTAAAAATACTACTTGTAAAATACCTTTGTGAATAGCAAACAATAGTAAACTTACAAAAACTGTAAGTTTACCTTTGTTAATCAGGCCCTGTGTTACACTTTTTGTCTCATTGTGCCCATGTAAAATATATCCATGAGCATGTGGGCGGGTGTAGTTCAGTTTAACAAGTAGTATTGTAAAGTGCAACATTTTGTGCCCAATAACGGGCTTAAACTAAAGGCTCCTGAGGACTACTCCAAAAAAAAAAGACCAAATGCTCTGCGAATGGAGTGCTTCACCCAAGTGTAATATAAATACTCTCCTTCAGACAATATTTAGTTGTTCACTGTCTCCTGCTGATAGATTAGTTAAACTTCCTTCTGAAAAATAAATCTCCTGTTATTGAAAGAACTATATTCAATGATGAATTATATTTCCACACAAGCCATTATGCAATATGTTTTAACTCTCTGCCATAGAGCAAATGGATTGGCAAATACTGGGGGAGATGTTACTTTCAAATATGGACGATGTCCAGAAAGAGACACATACCTAGTTTATTCTTGGATGCAGCAAATCCATAGGTGAGATTGAAGAAAACACACTGGCTGTGACACCTGTAGTATATGCTCAAAATAGATACAGGAAATTACTTTTTTTTTCTGTAAACTCCCGCCCCGTCTAATGGTACCTATCCATATGTGTCCACTTATCTTGCTGGGACAAACATGGCCCATATAATCAGGATGTACTGTAAATCCTCAAAGTAGTAACTTCTCGGCCACCCCAAGGAGAAAAGTCATTACTATTAATTCTCAAATTGTACTTGCTGTAATGAGTAAATATTCTTTGAATAGCGAAGAACTAATTTTCTTGCATGGGAAATTCACCTATTGGGTGAAGCGTCCTCACACACAACACCAAACAGACAAATATCTTACGATAATTTTACGTCTATCCATTGGGATGGTGCCAGACCCTGAAAAACCTAATTCTTGGCATATAGTGTTTACAGAAACATATGGAGTCGCTTGCAGTAGAAAATCATTTTCAGTTCTCAAAGAAGTTCTGAAAAGCTTAGCTTAGGGAACAAATGGCTACAGCAATGAACACTCTGTAGGGAGCTCTGGGATCTGTGATCAGCATTGCTGAAAATTCTGCTTACTAAATGGGCATAGGACACTGGATGGTGCCATTTTGTACTGTACTTATAGGAAACATTCTTCCTATTGAATTGGATGGTTATCAGAATGGAGTGATCACAAGACTACTCACTGTTGGAAATGTCCAACCTGACACTCCTCTTTTCTACTTGGGTGAGTGCAGAAATATTACTTCAACCCTGATGACCTGAATGCCTCTGGAGAAGACAGCACTACTGATCAATATTGAGCTGAAGGGAAAGCAAACAACAGATTCCTTACTGCTAATAGCAGGAGTGTATCATCTGCTTCAGCCCTTTCTAGAGTGATCCTTAGTGCAGGTGAGAAGAAGTACAAATGTGTCTTAGAGGAAGCACTGCACAGGACCATGGTGATCCACCTCCCCTCCAGGTAGCAGCACACTGACACACCTATCCCATGCTTGTTTGTCCCATAGCAAAGCCAAGCAGGAGCAGCAGTGGCACCTTAGAATCTATGGTGCATTCCTTGCACTCACTACTTGATCTGGTAAAAAGTAGAGTGGAGGGTCATTCAAACCCTACCACATCCAAGACCCTACAAGACCAGATGCAATTTATTGCACCACATACCATTAGAGAAAGGGATATAAGGAGGTTGAATCATCAGCCAAAGGAGCCAAAAGAAGAGTGCACATTGGAAAGCTTAGATCTTGGCCAACTTCCCCTGCATCGAGGCAATGGATAGCATGCAAGGCCTACAAGGAACTGACAACAAACTCAAGTTAAGGATGACAAGAACTCTGGAAAAAAGCTCAAATACATTTACACACTGCTCTTATCATTCTTATGTGCAGTAATGCTGTTCTGGCTCGCCCCAAGTCTCATTTTCTTTCTTTTTCTTACTAAGAAGAAGAGCTAAATCGTTCATATTGGGCCATACTCTTTGCCTAACCTATGCAACTGTTATAAATGGACATCATTATTGTCAGACCGAGACAGCAAAGTAAAACAACTGCTTTTCTGGAAGAGGCTTGATACACTGAAACAGTAATAAGACCTATTGATTTTGCTGTATGCCCCTGACAACTAAGTAGAGAGATTATACTACAGGAAAAAGGGTGTCTCCGCAATAGTAATAAGTCCCCTCTCACCACCACGTCCTCAAAGCTGGATGAAAGTTCAAAATCAACTCATATTTATTTGTAACACAAGAAGAAAACATAATGGCAGAAATGCATAATTTGAAATCCATTAATGGTTATTTCAACATGTCATTTCATATGTCATTTGAGTGACTTATTAATTATTATTTTGACAGTCCTGGTATGTGCTTCTGAGCCACAGAATTTGACTACCAGGATCCTCATATGTACTACTTGCAAAGCTTATCAAAAACCCTATGAAAACATCAAGCACAGAGACCTCAAAGAACACCCTGAAATGCTTATTGTAATTATATATTTCTGCATGCATGGAAACAAACTAAAAAAGGCATCTTGTTCTTCACCCATGACACAGTACTGTGGAGCATAGTCCTCTAGAAATCATTGAAGATCTAGAAAATCTATTCAAGTCTGTATGGCAAAAAGGTTCCGAAAGTATCCTCTGCTTCATTTAAGGCAGATATGACCATCTCAGTTTATCAAAATGGAAACATCATGATCTAATCATCAAACTCCAACCTAAAACTCTTTGACGTACATCTTTGGAATGCCCCTGAACATAAGGAAAAAACTAACATTAAAGAAGAACCATAGGTGTAAGTGATCCATCATGTTTCTAATTCTAATAATGCATAGCCCCTCAGCCAGCATAAATGACAAACTTACCCCACCTCACAGTTCATATATACCTACTAACACAAATGACCCACCAAACAAACTCAGAGATGAGACACAATCAAAGAGCACTAATTACCTGGGTTCTCCATCCTACCAAGTCCAATACCACACCATTATACCCCTAGCAGACTCACTAGCACCTTCCATTAATACCTGCTTAGTACTCCTATTTTCCAGCTCTTTGCTTAACCTCAGCATCAGAACCCATTGTGTTTAACTATCTTCAGCTCATCTTCTTACCAACTATTTACTCCTTCCTCTGTCAGGCTCCGTTCCTTGGAAGCAATGCTCTCAATATGCCCTCCTTCTGCAAACACTGACTCTGAGTTTGATATTACACCAGAGTATCATTGTGGGCAAATGTTGGGAAGGGAAGTTAAGGTGAATACTGCAAGGAAGGAGACCAGGAAGGAGACCAGGAAGAAGACCAGGAAGGAAAAAGGTTAGTCAACAATTCATAGTTCTACTTTCATGAAGAATTGCTTTTATATTTCCTACAAGAAAACACCAATTTATTCCCAAAGTCCAGAATTGCAGTTCCTTATGTAAAATAACACAAAGTTCTTGATACTCCTGAATCAAAAGCTGTAACAGTTCTTTTTCAAGCTTCATTGTGAGTTCCCAAAACAAGCCTATATATCCAAAGACAAATCTTTACTGAAGGGGACTAGGAGTTAGTTCCCAATGTGTCTCTTGTGCTATGGTTGGTTGATCTCCCTTCACCAACCACTATTGCAGACCTAAATGTGCCCCCCAACTCTCTACCTTTCCAGAATGCTGTTTTTCCCAGTTCGCCAGAAAAGTTTTTGCTCGAGCACTAGAAGGTGGCCCCTCTTTCAAACATCTGAAGAAGGTGAGCAGGGACTGAAAACATGCAGTTAGAGAGTGTGGTGTCAGAAAACACATGCAGTCTTGATCTGTAGGAAGACCGGAACAGCTCTCTGAAATTGAGAAAACCTGTTGGGTGTTTGGCTCCTCAGTGTGGCAGCTCCTTTCAAAACCAAGCATGAATAGCAAGCACTGCTGAAAGGGTGAAAACTCTTTAGATGTGCCGTCTCAGAAGGCTGGGCCCTCAAGCATGTTCCAGAACTTAAACCTGCTGCCAAAAATAAACAACAAAGAAGTCAGCAGAGTCAGCACAAACAAATGAGTCATCAGGGTCAGCAGGTCATTTGAGCATGTTCTAGAGCTGACGTATTTTACCATAGCAGAAAAAAACAATGAGTCATCAGAGTCAGCACAAACAAATGTGACATACAGAGAAGCCCCTTACTGGCATGAGTGTTAAAGCACACAAAACAGTAACAATAAAGGCATTACAGTAAACCAACATATTTTGTTGTTTAAGCATTGGAACAGTACTGGTATGAACATGTAGATGAGATGCACTTTTAATACTTGCGCTTATGACACCCTCACTGTAAGCTTTCAAAACACGATTACTGCCTAATATCCACAAACATAACCCCCAAAGGACAAAAACATATCCTCACTCAACACCATCACATCCAAACGGACCCACAATAGACAGTCACTGAATCCCACCTTCCCCATTTGCGACATCCACCATCTATATGTACCCAAACCAGTAAAGCCCCTTCACATCAAAATCATTGACTCCAGGATGGAGTTCCTCTTTAGGATAATGCTGCTTTGGAATGTTCTCGCACATATGCATTCCCTAAGCTTACCACATTGCAAAATTAATTCAAACAATATGTCACTGGTAAAGCAAAGGCTTCAACCTCCACTGCAACTGAAATAAAAACATTCACAGCTCCCTAGTCTTGCAATATGCTGACCTTTCTGGAATGCCTTCTACATAGCTGTAGATCTGCCATTAAATATAGTCTTGAGGTTACAGAATTAATAACCACAAACAACCTAGGCATGATGTTCCTGAACCAAACCTCGTAAATGACACATCTCAAACTGTGTAAGACAGACATTTGATGTGCTAATCCCTGAAGAGCACCCTTTTATTAGACCGGACAGAAGCAAAAGAATGGCAACAAAGTGGCAGCAAAGACTCCCTAGAATGCAGAAACATACTGAAAGATTAATTCTCTATCTTCTGATATTTCTCCCTAAAGATAAAACCAAAAAAAAACAATTTCTACAATCCTACACAGACATATCATCTTTCTATTGACAACATAACATTCCCAGAACAATGAAATACTCACTAACAGCGCAGTCAACTCATACCACAATATCATCAGAGACTTAAATTTGCATGGAGCCAAGCAGAATCACGTGTTTGTGTAGCTCATAGCCTCGTATCTAGACAATAATATTCTCATTAAATTCCCACACAAAGAAAAGGATCCTTCTTAGGCATCCTCATTGCCAAAGAGGGATTTCTCAAGAAAGATTCTCCATGGGCAGTAAATTGATCTGACCATCACTGAATTGTAACTCTGGCAAAACTCCAACTTATCGCCAACCAAAAAACCACAAAAAAGGTGCAGAGACCTAAAAACCTAGACACATATACCATACGAGCCAACATTGATCAAGTGCTACATCCCACATAGGCCATCCATAAACTCACAAATCAGTTCTTAGGGCCATTAATGAATGGGATAATAGACAGAATGGGACCCAAAAACCCAATATGAAAATAAATATTAAAAATAGGTCCAGCGAAATTGTAAAGAACTCATTGAGAAAAGGGAAAACCTCAAAGCAACCAAAAGACTACAGTGTACCATCTCCACAGAATCTGAATCACATTTATGAGAGGACTATATATACAAAACAGGCCTTCAAAGCCAAATTCATTTTCAAAAAGGTAGTAATTAATCAAGCAAAAAATCACCTTAAAAAGTATTTTAAGTTATATAGCAAAACCATGCTACCCCCATCATTGGTATTCAAAGACATCTGAAGAAAAATGAGAAGTTTCCCACATTAAAAAAAAAAAATATCGAGCTGTCTCCTATCCTCTGCCCCTCCTAAAAATGACCAGAACCATAAACAAATCAACCAGAAATCTAATGCATCCTGGTTGTTGACATTGATTCAGCCAAATGCCAGGGGGAGTCAAAGTGATATCACACTATTTGACTCCTCCCCTCATGATGTCACAGGAAGTAACCTCACATGCCATTTGACCAAAATGCCATCACACATTGTTATGTCACATAACCTTTGAATCTGTTGGCTTAGAAAACACACACAATAAAAGTAATATAAATGAAATAAAGAGAAAAGATATTGAACTGCATAAAACTATAATTAATGTACAACCCATAGAGAGCTGCTATGGTTTTGTAAAGGTGAAACTACTATAGAACAAGTGGAAGGCAATCCTTGGCAGGCAGTACAGCCTTCACATTCACAAGTACAGCCTCAAATGGCCTAGTACAACATCATTTCCTCAGGTGCAATCATAGCATTGTCCTTTGAGATGTCATCAGTGATGTCCCTGACCATGTCATAAGTGATGTAATATGTGCAGTCATAAGCAGTGCATTGCAGTGGCATAAGTTATGGTTAGCTCAGGTAACTATAACTGCTGAATGTGAGCCTAACTATAACATCCCTGTAACTTTTGTTTTTTTCAGTGAATTTCAAAGTTTTTTTTATATTCTATTCCTTAACTATAACATCCCCGTAACCTTTGTTTTTTCAGTGAATCTCCAAGGTTTTTTATATTTCCTAGTTGTAACGTCCTTGCAACATTTTGTTTTTACAGTGAATATATACTGCTTATTAGTAAGTGCTACCTCGTTGGGTTAATGTCTAGTGCACATTATACACCACATCTGTGTAAAGGACCATGAGGTAATATCTGCAGTGCCCTTGTGTGTGTTTAACTTTTTCAAAGTGATTTTTCATCTACTGTTTTCTCCCAGAAGTCTGTGGTATGAAGACTCATATAAAGAAGACAACAAGAGTACAGAAGTGTGAATCTACACCAAACAAGGATACTTTCTCTTAACTATATGAACTAAGTATTTCTATTTTTGGTGGAGCTGCCCTCATATTCTTGTGCATCAAGAAAGTGTCAACAAAATTGTTGAGAAACATGCTCAAGAATCCTTTTGACAAACATTCCATCAAAATGGGAAAAGGTAGGAAGACCTTTGCCTACTGTTATTGTGGACAGTGGAGAAGCAAATGAGCAGAGCTTTTAAGTAATTTTGCACATTTGCATTCTCGTAGTAATGTAAAGGAACAACGATGGAGTCTGCTCTCACGAGTACACGAGAAGAAAGAATACACTTGTGACACACACTACAGAGAGATTGTGGTTTGATGGATGAACGCTGCATCAAAGTTTTCACATTGTTTTTCAAAATAAGTCACAGAGAAAAGTCACTTTCTTTGTGTTTGCCAAGCCCAAAATGTTTAGATAACTTGTGCTTTACAGGCATTGAGCGTCATCTGGAGCACTTAATATGTTTATATTTGTAAGTACTTCCTGTTGAAATTAAAATTTTCTGAAATGAGCATGAGGGCAAGAATGCAACATAACCTGCCCATTCATCGAACAAGAGTCCTCAGTTTTGCACAAAATGTCTACTGAACTGGAATACTTTCTATTGGGTTATTAGTAAGTGCTACCTTGATGGATAAATATTGAGTGCATAATCTACTGTACAGATTTGTAATGCACCATGAAGAAAAGTCTCCACTGACTTTGCATGCGTTTAACTTTGGTAATGTCATTGAAGAATAGTGCAAAGTTTTATAATAGAGCCATCAAAACAAGAAAAGGTAGTTCCTCTGGAGGGGCTAATTAAACCCAATTTGTGGCAGAATCAGCCTTGTCCGACCTGGTGGATCAGGGGGATCCGAGTGGTCAGATTGTGATGCCCTCACACACCTGGTATGGTGTCATGCTTTATCATAGGGTGCTCCTTGTCAAGCCAGTGCTGCAATGCCTAACGGGCCTGTGGGCTCTTTTTCGGAGATGTTTTGATCTGTTAACGCTGTAAGGTGAGTGCACGTAAGGGGCTAAGAATAGGGTGGCAATGGGGGTGACATAAAAGAGTCTAAGGTAATCCAGAAAAGTTTTAATCCTTTTGGGATCCCTTTACACGATAAAAACCAGCGATGATATCTAAGGGTGATTATGTACCCTAATAGCTATCATGTGAAAAGAGTAAATGTAATGGGGGTCAACATGTTTCATGCCTTATTTGCCAGAAGTGTCAATCAGCATTTCTTCAGGACCAAGACATTACCTACCCTATGTATTGATTTCCAGGGGTCAGTAAAATGTACCTATACCCTCTAGAAGTTAAGGATACTGCACCTGTTTCAATGCAATAGGGACAATTCCACCTATAGATATACGAGTGAGAGAAAGAAGAATAATGGCCATAAGGTGTTTGCCTGTAGACGTAGGGATTCACTCATACAACATAGTGATCAGTCATTCTGTTGTCCTCCCTTCAATGACATAATACTTATGAGATATAGGTGTTTGTTAAAAGTGAGATCAATAAAACACACAGAAACAGTTGCAGAACAGTTCTACAATATAGTAATTCATTGTAGGCAGTACTTTTTTGCGTTGAGTGAGTTTAGAGGCGCTTTTTTAAAAAAGAAAAGAAAAAATGTTTTTCATATACTTATCTGTCATCTCATTTTGCATAGATTTCATAGATTGCATTTCTCAGCATGTGTTTGATATTTTTTAATGTACCCCTTAGGGGAGGCAGAGGGCCGTGGCTCACCTACGGAGAGACTGGTGCACCCAAATAGAGCCAAATAGAGAAAATAGAGCCAGTGTAAGGTATTTGAAAACCCACCATGAATAGATAGAGGGGTATTCAGTTAAAACACTCACGTGATCCTTGCGGGAGCAGTGCCCTTGACCTAACCTCCTCTGCCAGCCTGTAGGTATCGAGTGAGGGGAAGGTGCTCATTTTACGTAGAGAACGTCTGTCGGTTTTCCACTACCCGCTGCTGTGATCACTTCATGTGATTAGGAGGGCTCTGTTTTTTTGAGACAAAGTGTCGAGCCAGAGTTGTGGGATGGTTTCAGGATGGGCGAGCGGATTGTGTTTGCCGCCATGGTGTAACACGAATCTTACGTGCGTAGTGCTACTGACCCGGATGCTCGAGTCAGCGCATTATGTACTGTGGTGCCAGTCAGCTCAGGGTGGTAGGAATGTGTGCACAGTGCGGGCGGCCATCTTAATGTGGGCATTCATGATTCGAAGGACCTATTCACAAGCAGTAGCACAATTCACATCTTCAACATTCTTTTTAACAGACTGGTAATATTCGGTCTGTGTGTTCAAGTTAAATCAAAAGTTCAACAGAGCGAGTCTCCTTTTACTTTGGGATTATGAACTAGATTTTACTTTGAAATGAGAGGAAGTGTCTGGCTCTAGAGAATTGTAAGGGTGTAATGGTGGAAATGCATCAGCTATCAAGAAAGTAATCAGGGGCAAGCCATATTACAGATTTATATATAGATTATTTATAAAGAGAATTGATAGCAGCTTGTAGAGTGGCTCCCAATAAAGTCACCTCTGGCAGTTTTTAGAGGACTAGTCTGGGTAATTCATTGGAATGTAGAGGTCAGTTGTTGCTGGGAAGTGTAAGGGAGACTTTTAGTGCTCAGATAGATATTCAATGTCCATGATATCTGCTGGGAAGTGATTAGGTAGTATTTTTCACTTAATCAAGTTCATTCCAAGAAATATCATCATTTAATCCGGCCACATTTGTGGAAAGACGGAATATCCACCGTTGCTCTCTCCGAAAGAGCGATCTTTGTTTCCATTTATTATTTGCCTCCAAGATGGTCCAGCTCAAGTCATCAGGGGTGTGATCTTTTTCTAGGAAATGGGAACTCATTTTCGTGGCAGTCCTTTTGCAGCGAACGGTGCTTTGGTGTTCAGTAATCCGTAGTTTTACAGGTCTGGTAGTCATGCCAATATATTGAAGGTGGCACGGGCATTGGATCAGATAAATAGAATTCTTTTTATTGCAATTTGTATGTGTCTTTTCCATCCAAACACAAATAAAAAATGGAAACAAAGAACGCTCTTTCAGAGAGAGCAGCGGTGGATATTCCATCTTTCCATGAATGTGGCCGGATTACATGATGATATTCCTTGGAATGAATTGATTAAGTGAAAAACACAACCTAATCACTTCAAGCAGATATCAAGGGCATTGAATATCTATCTGAGCACCAAAATTCTTCCTTACACTTCCCAGCAACAACTGACCCCTGCATTCCAATAAATTACCCAGACTAGTCCTCTAAAAACTGCCAGAGGTGACTTTATTGGGAGCCACTCTACAAGCCGCTATCAATTCTCTATACAAATAATCTACATATAAATCTGAAGTATGGCATGACCCTGATCACTGTCTTGATAGCAGGCACATTTCCCCCACTATACCCTTACAATTCTCCAGATCCAGACACTTCCTCTCATTACAAAGTAAAATCTAGTTCATAATCCCAAAGTAAAAGGGGACTCGCTCTGTTGAACATTTGATAAAACTTGAACACAAAGACAAAATATTACCAGTCTGTTAAAAAGAATGTTGAAGATATGAATTGTGCTACAGTTTGTGAATAGGTCCTTCGATACATGAATGCCCACTTTAAGATGGCCGCTGGCACTATGCACACATTCCTACCACCCTGGTCTGGCTAGCACCACAGTACATCGCACATTGACACCACTGAAGTCATGCGCTGTGATCTGAGCGTCCGGGTCAGTAGCACTACGCACATAAGATTCATGTTACACCGCGGTGGGAAACACAATCAGCTCACCCATCCTGAATCCATCCTACAACTCTGGTCCAACACTTTGTCTCAAAAAACCAGAGCCCTCCTAATCACAAGAAGCGAACACAGCAGCGTGTAGAGAAAACCGACAGACGTTCTCTACTCAAAACGAACACCTTCCCCTCTCTCGATACCTACAGGCTGGCAGAGGAGGGTAGGTCAAGGGTACTGCTCCCACAAGGATCACGTGAGTATTTTAACTGAATACCCCTCTATCTATTCATGGTGGGTTTTCAAATACCTTACACTAGCTCTATTTTCTCTATTTGGCTATATTTGGGTGCAACAGTCTCTCCGTAGGTGAGCCACGGCACTCTGCCTCACCTAAGGGGTACTTCCTCTCAGAATCCTGGGTGAGTATATTAAAAAATATCAAACACATGCTGCCAAATGCAATCTATGAAATCTATGCAAAATGAGATGCCTGATAAGTATATTAAAAGCATTTTTTCTTTTTTTCCTTTAAAAAGCACATCAAACCTCACTCTTCACGCAAAAAAGTACTGCTTACAATGAATGACTATGTTCTAGAACTGTTCTGCAACAGTTTCAGTGTATTTTGATTGTCTCACTTTTAACAAATACCTATATCTCATAAATATAATGTTATTGAAGGGAGCACAAAAGAATGACTGATCACTATGTTGTGTGAGTGAATCCCTAGGTCTACAGGCAAACACCATATGGCCATTATTCCTCTTTCTCTGCCTCGTATATCTATAGGTGGAATTGTCCCTATTGCATCGAAACAGGTGCAGTATCCTTAACTTCTAGAGGGTACAGGATACATTTTACTGACCCCTGGAAATCAACACATAGGGTAGCTAATGTCTTGGTCCTGAAGTAATGCCAATTGACCCTTCTTGCAAATAAGGCATGAAACATGTTAACCCCATTACATTTACTCTTTTCACATGACAGCTATTAGGGTACATAATCACCCTTAGATAGCATCGCTGGTTTTTATCGTGTCAAGGGATCCCAACAGGATTAAAACTTTTCTGGATTACCTTAGACTCTTTTATGTCACCCCCATCACCACCCTATTCTTAGCCCCTCACGTGCACTCACCTTACGGCGTTAACAGAGCAAAAGATCTCCGAAACGAGCCCACAGGCCCGTCAGGCATTGTAGCACTGGCTTGACGAGGCGCACCCTATGATGAAGCATGACACAATACCGGTTGTGTGAGGGCATCACGATCTGACCACTCGGATCCCCCTGATCCACTAGGTCGGACAAGGCTGATTCTGCCACAAATAGGGTTTAACTAGCAACTCCAGAGGAACTACCTTTTCTTGTTTTGACATTCACATTCTTGAGGAACGTGGGTATAGGACCTCATTAAATATATTATCCCTTGTCCCTCCCCTTTGATAACACATTTATAATAGAGCCATCATTACTCCCAGTACCATATTGCAGAGACCACTGTCCTCCCTTATACCCAGTGAAATTATTAGTGTGGGAATTCAAGACTATTATTCATAGATGCCAAGTTTTCAGTTTGCATGTGCATGACATTCCCATATTTGCAGCTTGCTTATGTGTGACATTTCAATGCCTTATGTGCGCCTTCGTGAGTGGAACAAGCCTGTTGTGGTCATGTAAACATACTATATTCCGAAACTATACACGTTTCTAAAATGTGATGGTTTAAAATGGGCCTTAAAAGAGATGCAACAGCTGAAACACTTAGACACAGGCTATGAATACATTGGCCTCTCAGGCATTAACCTGTGAGCCATAAATTGTGCATAAGCTGAAACCTGGAGCCTTTCTTGCTGCATCACACTCAGACATAAATTGACACCAACACTGAGACAGCATAGAGTAGCTAGGCCTGACAGCTTGGTTTCTGGAGAGTCAGTGAATAAATTGCCAGCTTGACACTGAGAGCACCATTGATGTTATCCATACGGTGAAGGAAACCCACTTGTAGACTTTCCTTCAGATTCAGTATTTTCCTCCAAAAAGTAGGGAATTCTCTCCTACTGCCTCCTTCTAAGTCAAGCTGGACCAAAGAGAAGATGAGGTAGTCTGCGCGAGGCAGAATCAGTGATTTCCTTGTTATACACCAGGAAAGTTCAAGCATCCTCAGTTTTTCTTCCTTTTTCCATGTTTCAGCTGCTCAGTTACTTTTTTCCACTTCCTCTCCACTTACCATCCTTCCTCTTTGACATCTTCTCCCTCTGCTCTCTTTATTCTCCTCTGGCCTTTCTCTTTTTCAGTCTTCCCACATTACTCTTTCTATGTTTTGTTTTAGCTACGTTTGTCCTTCCTCCTTCCCTTTAACTCTTCCCTTTCTGTCCCACCACTACCAACTTTTCTTTCTCCCTTTGTCTCTCTCCTCCCCTTTCAGCCCTCTTCCACCACCCTTTGCCTCTCTCTGTCTCTGCTTTCCATCCTTTTCTCATCCTCTCTCTTTCTCCTCTTACTTTATTCTTACACTTATTTCTCTTACTTGCACCACATTCCTCCTTTTGCATCTGTCTCTCTCCTACTATTGCCCTACTCCTGGTGAATCATATTCATATTTAGTGCTCTTGCCACTTGCAGTGTGAACATCTCTTTCTTATATAAGGTTTAATTACTAACAGTTCCTATCAGCAAAAGGCAGGAGGTCTCTTATAAGTGGCCCCTCACTTTTAAACCTGTATTATGTATTCTAGGATTCATAGTTTCACTTTTTCAGTTTGAGATTAAATGCCCTATCAACAAAGCTATGCTGGTAAAAAAGCAATGCTATGCTGTCAAAAATGACAAAACCACCTATCAGCTATGACAATTGAAGTAGCCCTCTTGCTATTTTGAGATCACCTAATGATAAGCTGGAACCACAGTCTTTCTGCTTTGCTGACAGATCACCTGTGATGAGGCATTGCTCGTTTGGAAGTTATCATTAGACAGGTGGTGGTGCTGATGATTCAAGATGCACAGGCTGGGATGTGGGGTGGGGGTTGCAGAAGCATGCTGAGTGTGAGAAAGGCATTCTACACATTTCCCCAGTGAAGAGGCGCAGCAGAACTTTAGCACGTCCCAGGGCGCCTCCTTAAGCACAGCCGTTAGACACTAGGGAAAGACACAGAGCCTAAGAGGGGCTAGGAGAGTTAGAAACCCTGACAGTGTTGAGAGCCATCTGAGCCAGTGAACCTCTAAGTATGTAGAGGAAAGGAATTGTAGGCATGGGGGTGGCCTGGATTAATACGAACCTCAATACCATAGTACATAAAAGTGAGATGGACGGAAGATGGCTTGAAGACTGGCAGTCTGAGCACTGTGCTTTATGACAGGGTAAATATGTGTACTTCCAGGCATCAGCTAAAGTACAGGTGCTTTGACTTGTGCAAGCATTCACAAGTGGGCATGGGTCCTCATGTTTGTACATGTGTGAACCCTGACCTTTTTCTTCATTTTAGGTGTACATTCCAAGAACTCCAGTTGGTTTCTCACTTATACATTGCTGTTGTGATGTGTCCCGAGACAGCATGGTGAAGGGAACTTGTGACTGCTCCCTGAAACCCATGAGCTTGAGAACTTCATATTTTACAATATCTTATAAAAGCTTTTAGGAAACCAAATCACAACCTTTTCAACCCACACACAACAAGTACAAATACAAAACATATTTACTCAGGTGACCATAGTGAGAGCCAGTTTACTTTGGGGTGGAAGAACACTGCAGGGACATTCTCTGTGCCGAGATGCAGAAGAGCGAGTAAATCACAGGTAATGGTCTGGTGGGAGTCGCAAATCCGTCGTGAACAGTGCCGTCACGTATTTCTGGAGCCGTGGAAGAGTCGCAACTCCTGGGTGTTTTTTGGTAATAGTTAAAAACATAAATAGAGACTTTAAACGAATTGTTTATGGTAAGTGGTTTACTAATGAAAGGATAAAAGGGTTATAATTATAGACAAAAAGCTATTTAAAGTTTGTTTAAATTAATTTTCCAGATTCACAATGACATCGTGGCATCATCGTGACGCCATCGCCAATCCCATGTGACACAGGAAAAATGGATTTGATTGGTTTAGCCACCTTTCAATGATTTATAGAGGAAGGTTCCTCCCATTTTCTATATTCTTGAGGAGTGGGTGTGATTTTTCACACTTTCTATCTTCCTTCTTCCTTCTGTTTTCTATGTGGTATTTTTGGCAACTTTTTCTTTTAAAAAATGGCATCTGCTCCTGATATTCATGGAAAAGATCAACCTAACTCTGGATTGGAGGAGGACTTAGGCCAAAAAGAGAGAGCATTGTCTGGCAGTTGTTTCAATCCCATTGGGCGAAAAGAAAGTTGTGGCAAAAAAGGTGGAATGTAACATCTGCCACAAGATGCTGTTGAGGGGCACAGACAAGAAGTATTTGTTTGGTACTTCCAGCATGCTAAGCATCTCAAAACAATCCACATCAATTGTTTTCTAAGAGCCCATGAAGAGTGGGAGAAGACCCAACAATGAGCATCTGCTGGAGATGATGGAGAAGAGCCAGAGACTTTATCAGGTCCTCAAATGTCATCAGACTTTCCTGCGACTGTCCCAGAGTTTGCAAGCCTCAAGCAATTTTGCCTCAATTGTAAGAAGAAACTCAGCACGGGGAGCAGTCAATACTTGCTCTGATAGACATTTGAAACACACACAAGTGCTAGTTTTTTTGCGTTACATCTTTTTGCATACTTTTGTTTGTTTTGTTGAAAGCAGTATGTTTTACTGTTTTTTTAAACTGAAAAAAACACCAAAAATGTGACTGAGTGGGTGTGTGAGAAGCTGTATGGGTAAGTGAGTACCTGTGTGAGTTGCTGCATGAATAAGTGAGTGGGTAAATAAGTGGCTGTATGGGTCTGTCAGTGTGTGTGTCTGAGTGGCTGTATGAGTAAGTGAGTGCATGTGGAACTGCCCATATCGGTGAGTGACTGTATCTTTGAGCGACTGTATGTGTGACCTAGTGCGTGTGTTAGTGACTGTATGAGTGAGCAAGTGGGTATAGAAGTGGTGTTTGGGTGGGTTAGTGAGTACCTGTATGGGTTAGCAAAGTAGTGTATAAGTAGGTATATGAGTGAGTGAGTAGGTCTGTGAGTGGTATATGGGTGAATGAGTAGGAGTATGAGTGGTGTGGGTGAGTGACTGGGTGCATGGGTTCCTGTATGGGTGACTTAATCATAGTGTGAGTAGTGTTTTGATGTGTGAGTTGGTATCCCAGTGGCTTTACGACTGAGTGTGTGCATGAGTGCCTGCATGGGTGCATGGCTGGGTGTGTGAGTGAGTGTATTAGTGTATGAATGGGTGTATACATATATGTATGAGTCTGTGAATGTGTGTGTGGCTGTATAACTGAGAGAAAGGATGCATGAGTGGCTGTATGTGTGAGTGACTGGGTGTGTGAGTATATATATGAGTGCGTGAATGGGTCTAGAAGTAGATGTTTTGGTGTGTGGAGGGGTGTGTGAGTGACTATGTAGGTGCGTGAGAGGGTGCATGAGTGCTTGTATAGGTGAGTGACTGGGTGTGTGAGTGGATACGGTGTGTGAGTGACTGAGTGGGTGTTTGGTTAAGTGAGTTGGTGTGTGAGGAACTGTATTAGAGAGTGAGTGTCTGTGTGAATGACTGTATAGCTGAGTGAGTGGGTTCATGAGTGGCTATATGGGTGAGTGAGTGAGTGTGTAGGGTGACTGTATGGGCAAGTGAGTGTTTGTGTGAATGGCTGCATGGGTGTGTGAGTGGGTGCCTTAGTGGCTGTATGAGTGAGTTTGTGCATGAGTTTCTGTATCGGTGCGTGACTGGATGTGTGAGTGGGTGTATTGGTATATGAATGTGTGTGTAAGTGTCTGTAGTTTGGGAGTCTCCATTGGTGTACACCTTGATAATGTAAGTTTCTTCAACTACACAGAAAGAAGTAATTAGGAAATTGCTTTACTCCAATAGATAGTGTCATTCATCTGTTGAAAAGGGAAAAGACCATAAATATAAGTCAGTATTACATTTACAAAATTTCTGAAACAAAACAATACACATTGCTTATGCTGTAACAGTATATCACATTATAGTAAAGCATTTTATTTTCCTTTTTACTGTTCTCAGCTTTCCTACTTTTACTCCATAAATTATGTAGTGCATAAAGCTTTACCCTCGAACAGTGGAGAAAAAGCAATCACATAGATTGTAGGTAAAAAGTGCCCAGAATATTACTACTATTAAATGACACTATGCATTACACTCATCAAAACACTTAATCAATTGTTTTACCTACAATTTCTGAACTTCTTACACAAATATGCCCTAAAAACAATTCTCTTATTATGATAACTGGTACTATAGTACTGATACATATGAAGGAGAATTGTATTTTGGAGACCTTTTTGAAGACTCCACCCCAGTAGGCCGAATGAGGTTTAAAACGCTGGTGGTCCAAGTAGATAAAATCCTATACATTACTTTTTACCAGAAATACTGCATAGAAATTTGTTTGAAAAAACAAAAGGTGACAATTTTGTAGATGGAAAAGCAGTTTTTGTTTAATTTAATGTTGCTGTGATTGCATTGTGCCCATACAGTTTCACTCTTTAATTAGACAGTGTAGTATGCAGATGCTGTATTGACTCCTTTGTACAAGGTAAATGGACTATTGATTTTTGGGGAGCTTTTTAAAGACATCACCCCGATTGGCCGAATCATGTCTTAAACACTGACAATCCATGTAGAAGAAACACTGTACATTACTTTTTTTTCTAGAAATACTCCTTAGAACTTTGGCTGAAGAAACAAAAGGTAGGAAGTTTGTAGTTTGAACTGCAGTTATGGTTTGAACATAGGGTTGCTGTCATTGCATTCTGTCCATCCAGTTTCACTCTTTAAATAGAAAGTGTAGTGTCCAGAGTTTTTAATAAAGCTGTCAAAAGGTACCATTTTGCCATCTGGTAGTGTTAAGTACAGAAATTGCTCAGAATTTATTTGAGTAGCGGATGTAAAAGAACAATTTTCACAGTCATGGTTCAAGTTGTAACTCAGTGCAAGTAACTCATCATATTTACTTCTTCTTCTTAAACTCCAAGAATGATCATTATAAATTCTTGTGCATCTTGTTTACTGTTGAGAGTAAATATTACTGATCCACTACTTATTTCTAAATGGTCTTGAATGCCTGAAGCAGAATGTATTACAGTTCCATCACTTGAGTAAACGTTGGAGCAAATGGTACAATGCAGAACATAATGTGTTATCTGTTTTTTGTTGAATGTGATTTACAAGATGTGGTAAATAAAAGAGTGCATTGAGAACAACATTTGCATAGCAGTTGACACTTGAACTGTTTTCCAACTAGTAACCTACAATATCTCCCTAATTTTCCACTTTTTTCTTTTTAACACCTTCTAGCTTGTCCTTGTTTCCTTTCTTTTTTTGAAAATCCATTAACTCTTTTGTAAGCTTCTGCTTCGGACAGATTATTCATTTCTCATAAATATGATACTGACCTAAAGGAGGAGAGAATAGACTTCATAACCAATTGCACAGCTTGCATCAGCACTAACTTTCCTATCATCAAATTCAACTAAAAACGAACAGTACATACTTCCAATATTAATAAAAGCTGAGTCTACACTTAACCCTTGAGATTTATGGATAGTTACAGCATATGGCAGAGACATTGGGAACTGCTGCTGCCGGACACATAAATGCTTTATTTAAGCAGAAAACGTAAAACACTTCAGCCGATCTGCTTCATGTCATCAATCTGATCAAATGTTTTAGCCAAATATTCAACCTCATCCCTATTTGGAAAATTAATTAAATCAATAACTTTACCCATAACACCATTTACCAACCCTTCCTCAACATTTAAATTATGCTGACTCAACAGTTTCTGCACGTGTAAACACTTTTCTAATCCTGCAGTTCTCGATACAGATTTATTCAAAGAATCTAATTTTGCTTGTAGTTTTTCACTTAGTAGGATTGTTACTCCCTGGTGGTCCATTTTATCGATAGCTGTAATCTCCAAAATATCTTCTTTCTCCAGCTTCAGTAATGGTTCGTCAAAGTTGGAGCATTCTTGAAGTGTAGGCTTTAAACAGACTATGGATTTGTCTTCTTCAATGAAATTGTGCCTTAGTTGTGCTGCTGTGTTGTTAGATGAAAATAGTTTCTTGATCAGTCGACTTTCCAAAGCATGTTTTCCCTCTTTTGTTCGAACTCCTACTCTAATGTCCTGCAGGATATATCCGTATTTCACATCAGATACTTCATGCATATTCTTCATTAGTTTCTTGTATTCGAAGTTTAATCAAATATTTACATGGCCAATACTTCCCAAAGAACTTCTTGTTTCATTATGGAGAAGTGGCTTGAAAACAGGCTGTCATTTTATGGGGTAAGTTGCAGTAGGTCTCCAAAGACAATTGAATGCTTTCCTCTAAACAGCAAGTCATATTCTGTTTTTAAAATATGCTGCATTCTTAAATGTATGAAGGCAAGCATTAAGTTAGAAACCATGCTGTTCTCATCGATGATTAAAAGCTTTTGTTTCTTCAATACCCTTGATACCTCATAACAAGCTTCACAAGATAACTTCTGGTATTTCAGTTTATATTCATGTTCAACAGGTAGCATAAGTAGTCGATGTAAATTAATTCCTTTACTGTTGTGTGCAGCTAATCCAGTTGGTGCTGTTACTACACAGAATAAATTTGATTCAGTAGTCCTCTGTAGAGAAGCGGTGAGAAAGCTTTTCCCGATGCCAGCTTGACAACTGATGTATAGTAGTATTGGCTTGAACAAAGAGCATTCACATTCTTTCTTCTCATGTCGAAATCCATGCTCTATTTTATCTTTTACTTCGATATAAATTTATTTATGTTCGTCATTCAGTTGCGCTACTAATTGTTCAAAATCAACACTTTCCTCTCTTGCTTGTTGCATTGTAATCTCCACCTCATTCATGGCTAGGGCTGCTTCATTTTGTATAACTGGTTGTCCAAGAGGATCTTGACTGAGTGATCCAGAACGTTGCCTCCTTTGTGAACTCCCCTTAGCTACCTCAGCAGCAATGGTTTCTTTCTGTTCAATCTTATCTTTTATCATTTGTAAGTAGTTTGTGAAGACTAAACACTGAATGCTGTCTTTCACAGCGTTAAAAGAATCTTCATAGGAGTCATAGTCTCCAAGTAGTTCTGATTCAGCATGCTAAGGCTTAAACAGCTGTAGAAGTGCCATATAGAAAAACACTCTTCTGTCTGGAGATTGGCAGCTCAGTTTTCTGTAGTTAATTAGATTTCCTTTGTTGTGTCTCACCAAACAACTGTGACATCCAACTACTGCATGTTTTCCGTTACTTTGCATCTATATCTGTAGTGCTAAAGAACTTCATAAAGGCACATGTTTTCTAGGTGTAAACTACTTCTTGGATAGTATGTGTCCAACATATTTAATTTCACAATATCTGTGCTTTCCGGATCAAACTCTGCTAGATACTGAATGTCCGTAAAATATTTCGTGGGCTTGCAAGGCCTTGACTTACCCAAACAATCCCACTTGACTTCAAACTAGCCGAGCTCAACTGATATTGAGAACAATATTTCCCTCATCTCTGACTTTGAAAGTGCACAGCTTGTTGTCTCAAGCCTTTTTCACCACCACCTTTTGGGATGGCGTATGTCACATACTGATCTATTGAAGACAGGACAGACTCATCACTGTCTGTTCCAAATTTTGGCGCATCTTTTATCCATAAAAGCATGTGAATATGAGGAGCACCACTTGCTTGGTATTCTTTACGCAAAAAGAAATCAATTACTTCACAAAGAGGAGCATTTGTTTTGCTGCAGATGAAAGACATCATAGCAAATATCTGCAAACATTAGCGGGATCCAAGGAGTAAACTTCTAAAAAATTCTAGCAGGTCATCCCACGCATTCTCAGCACAACTGAGTGCCAGAAACCAAGTAACTGCTCCTAGGTTTCTCAACTTGCATTTCAGCTTACCATGACGATGATACCAATACTCGGGGCGACGTGGGCACACCATCAAATTAATCAAGATGTATGCCAGCTTTTCATCCTTTCCATAAACTTTCTCAATGAACTCCTTTGCAGAAAGGTTTTGAAGATTTACTCCTGTCTTTAGTATATGTTTTCCAGCATATGAAAGTCCAGACAAGTCACTCTCAAACAGAAGACGGAATATGTATGGAATACACTGGTGAAATTATATCTGGTTGAGCGGTATTCAGCTTCTGGTATCTGTGCATGGCTGTCATCATAGCGTCCACCATCTCCAGTGGGAAACAGTTGTGGAAAACAGCTAGCCTCTAAACATTTCTCCCACACATTCATGGGAGCTCCTTTTGCTTGCTTCATTTGAAACAGATCAATATCATCACCAATAACTTCTTTAGAATGCAGAGGGTGCATTTTATAGTGTTCATAAAGTTCTTATGATATCAATTTATCCACCTTTTCAATCTGACCACTTGACGGTAATGTTTCAACCTCCATATGTCTTATATCTTGAAGAACATCAGCATTTTCATAAAAAATGTGATTTTGTGCCAGGTATTGTATTGCTTTAAAAAAACTTTTAAAACAGTCACTTACTCTTGCCATATTTTTTTGTTCTTATTAGGAACATCATTTACTAGAATAATAATTGGATCAGAAAAATCTCTCTGTACCCCTATAGTTTCCTTATTCTTTTTGAAATCTAATGGCAAGTACCCAACTCAACCTTTAAGACCTTTCTGTAGCACTGTTGGAAGCAATTTCCCAGTTTTGGGTTCCATTCGAACTTTAGCTTGGAAAGGATGTATACATCGCATGGGAATTGATTTGTAAACTAATTCTCAATTGCTATGTAACTGTTCTAGCTGGCATTTTATTATCCTCTAACATATCATAGCAGTACTTACATATAATTTGCCATGTGGACAAATCAAATAGTTCTTCTACAAATAGGTAAGCAGCAAATTCTTGCTACTTATCTCTGTTCTTTTCAGTTTTTGAATACACAACAATACGAATTTGACTTTTGTAGTGAGTGTGTCGACAACATATACAAACACAGTTTGGCTTCTCTGAAGAAACTGTGTTAAACTTCCTTATCTCTTCTGTAAAGTTATCAGCACTAATACCTGTGTCCTGTTCCTCTACACTTGCACATACCACCTCCTCATTTTCTCTACACGCCTCTTCAGGACCAAAGAAACAAAACTGAACATCTTCCCAAACCTTTTCTACTTCTGCTACTGTACCATGCAAAAGAGCTCTATTAATTTCTCCTATACATAAGGCAGGAGTTTTCACATGATAAATTCCCATAACTAACTTTCGCGTTATAGTGGTGAACAGCTAACATTCTAAAATGATGAAAGGTGCGTTGGCATATATTCTTCGATAAACATGTAAATGTGTGTACTTCTTTACTTTGCATGGATCTAATCTTTGCATCATTCTTATTTTCTTTTTCAGATTTTTGCAGGGAAACATATGAAGGAAAGTTCTAAATATGCCAATTGATTCCTGCCGAACACTGCAAATACTGCTACAGTTCTATTTTGTACACAGGGGCCTCCCTCCGCCTTCCCTGTACCTCTTCACATATCACTTCTTCAACATTCCTAGCTACCATCTCCTCTTTTGCAATGGGAGTACCATCCTTCATCTCATAGCATCATCCAGTTGTTTCAACTGCATACACTAATGTGTTCTCTTGAAAGTAGCTTTCTGCATTAAAGAAAGACTCAGTACTGGAACTATGCTTCCATTCGCTACTGAACATTTAGCAAAAGTACTTCTATTCACAAGTCTTTTTTTTTGGCTTCCTTTCCTCATAGACAGCACTATTTTATCCAGTATACTCATTCTGCTCAGAATGTAAATAAAGAGCTTCCTCTTGAGGGCAAAGGCCTTATCAACTACAGCCTCAACGCATTCCTATTGTTTGACTGCTTCTCTTCTCCTTTCATACTGCTTCGTAGTTCTTATGAGATTGTCAATTACCCTACTATGAAACATTCTGACTCCAATTTTTTTAAACTGCCTCTGTCTTCTTTTTACTCTTAATATCTTGCAGTTTTTGTCCTTTCATGGCTGATTTGAAAGTTTGCTTTCTATTTACTTGCTTTTGCTCACTTTGTAGTTTTCCACATACTATTTTAGGAAACATTTTTGTTTTATTACCAGCTGCTCTTTTCTCTTTCAGTAAATTCTCTCCATGTTGCCCCTTTTGTTTCTCAGTTGTGAGGAGATAGCGCTCTTTCCTCTGATTCTTGCTTCTTTCAGTTTTTGATGGCATTGTAATTATGTTGTTTTCAGTGGAAGTAAATGTCTGCAAAGAGAAAAAACAAATGAGCACATTTATGTTTTCTTTACATAATATTAAATCATTTTTTTAAAGCATTTAACTAACAATGTAAACAGTTATATTACAATAGTATAGCTACTCTAACTCTATTTTTTTCATGTTTACATCTGTGTGTCACTACCTGTGTTAGCGTATCCATCAGTGTGTTCATGGGTATACTACCATATGGATCACTATGATCCTGGGTGTCTAAGCATATGTGTCAGTGTGTGTTAGAGAGTCTCACTGTATGCATAAATGGCTGTCTGGGTGTGATACTGTATGGCAAAGTGTATGACTCAGTCTGTCAGTGTATGCATAAGTGTGTCTTTTGGTGTGTTAGTGTATGCATAAGAATGTACCTGCATATGTCACTATCTTCTTCAAGGTCTCCTTGGTTGTGCATGTGCATATATCAGTATACGCTTGGGTATGCTACTCTATCCATCAGAATGTATCTGAAGGTGTGTCAGGATATGTATCAATTTCTGCCTGGGTGTGTCAGTGTATGGTTCAGTATTATCCTGGGTGTGTAAGTGTTTGGGTCAGTGTGTGACTGGCTGTGTTAGGGTGTGCATCACTGTGTCGCTCAGTATCACAGTGTATGCATTAGTGTATCTGAAGCTGAGTCACTATATGCATCAGAGTGTAACTGGGCGTCTTAGTGTATGCTTAAGTGTATGCCTGGGTGTATCAGTATATACATGGATGTGTGTTTGGCTGTGTCACTCTGTGCAAAGGTGTCCACCTGGGTCTATTAGTGTATAAATGAGTGTGTGTCTGTGCATGTCAGTGTATGTATCAGTGTGTGCCTGGGTGTCCTATTGTATCGGTCATTGTGTGATGGGGTGTGTAAGTGTGTGCATTAGTGTGGGCCTGGGTGTCTCAGTAAATGGATAAGTGTATGTGTGGTCATATCACTATATGCCTCAGAGTGCACCTGAGTATGTTAGTGTTTACATAATTGTGTGTCAGGGTGTAGCAGTCTATCCATAAGTCAGTATCTTGGTGTGTTAGTGTATGTATAAGTGTGTCCCTGCATGTGTACATGGTATGTCAGTACTTGAGTACATATCTGAGACAGTGTATCAGTCTGTCTGTGGGTGTGTGACTGGATGTCTAATACTATATCACTATTTTACTGCCTCTCTTAGTGACTCTATGGGTCTCTGAAAGCATGTGACTGTATGCTTGCCTTACTGGCTGTGTTAGTGACTGTTGGGGTATGTAACTGTGTTTGCAACTGGCTCTGTTACTGCTCAACACATAACTGGTATATTAGTGTCTTAGTCCATGTCTAAGTGCCTTTGTCACTGTCTGACAGGGTGTGTGAGTGGAGATATACTTTAGTACATAGATATGTGAGTTAAAGTATGGGTAGGAGACTGGATGTATAACTCAGTGTATGGATCTGTAAGTGCACGTGTAACTCACTGAAACTTCAAATTACATGTATTACCTTTTAAGCACATAGCACCGTGCCCCATGGCTTACCTACAGCTTACCTCAGGGGTGAGTTATATATAGTAGAAAGGGAGTTTAAAGCTTGGCAAAGTAGTTTTAATTGCCAAGTCAACCTGACCATAAAACTACACACACATGCTCTGCAGTACTAGGCCTACGCCATGTTTAAAGGACTACTTGTCTGGATGGGTGTCTGGGCCTCTCACTCCTTGACTTCATATCTTAATGATTGTATAATTTCCTCTTTGGTTGTGCCACCAGATGTTAAAGTAAGTATGCCAGTATATCAATTGCTCTTGTAGTACCTCTATTGATTTCTAAATGTGTATGTAAGTGGCTTTATGAATTGCTTACTGGATGTATTAGTGAGTGTACATGTATGTAACTGTGTGTACAACTGCCTGTGATACTGCTGCATACATAACTACTGTGTGGGTGTGTGAGTGAATAAATAAGTGCCTCTCTCGCTGTCTGACTGGGTGCGTGAGTGGCTCTTTGTTTTTGTAAATAGGTATGTGAGTTGCAGTATGGGTGGAAGACTGCATGTATAACTGGGCGTAACGGTGAGCAAGGGAACGTGAAACTCAGTGAAATTCAAGCGAACATGTCCAACCTTTTAAAGAGAGAGAGCTCTGCCCTATGGCCCACCTACAGCCAAGCTGAGGGGTGTGTTATGTTTAGTAAAAGGAGAGTTTAAATCTTGTCAAAGTAGTTTTTAATTCCAAGCCGAGCCGGTAGTAAAAATGCACACACAAGCTTTCCAGTAATAGGCCCAAGCCATGTTTAAAGCACTACTTGTCTGAATAGGTGTCTAGGTTTGTTACTCATTGACTGCATATCTGAATGAGTGTATCACTCTCAATATGGGTCTGCTACCAGATGTTGAAATTAGTATGCCAGTATATCACTTACTGTTTTAATAACTCTATTGGTGTCTAAATGTGTATGTAAGTGACTCTATAAAGTGCTTACTGGCTGTGCTAGTGAGTATAGGTATATGTATTGTATCTGAAACTGTCTCTGATACTGCTGGATACATAACTGTTATGTGGGGCTGTGAGTGAATGTATAGGTGTCTCTGTTGCTATCTAATTTGGTGAGTGAGTGCCTCTATGCTTTTGTAAATAGTTTTATGAGTTGCAGTATGGGTGGGAGACTGCATGTATAACTGAGAATATGTGTCTGTAAATATGCATGAAACTCATTAAAACTTCAAAGTGCATGTTGTACCTTTTAAGCAGATACCACCCTGTCCTATGGCCTACCTGTGGCCTACGTTTACATGTGATTTATATGTAGTAGAAGGGGAGATTAAGGCTTGGCAAAGGGGTTTAAAATAGCAAGTTGTCGTAGCAGTAAAACTGCACATACAGGCTCTGCATTAGTAGGCCTGAGACATGTTTAAAGGGCTACTTCTCTGGATGGGTGACTTGATTGTGTCAGTACTTGAGTACATATGTGACTGAGTGCGTCAGTCTGTCTGTGGGTTTGTGACTGAATGTCTAAGTAACTATATCGCTATTGTACTTGCTTTCTTACTAATTCTATTGGCTTGCAAAACTGTATGCAAGTGGCTGTCTGGATAGCTTATTGACTATGTTTGTGAGTTTTAGGGTATACAAGTGTTTATGGAACTTGCTCTGTTACTGCTTGATACATAAGTGGTCTGTCAGTGTGTGAGTGATTGTCTAGTTCCCTTTTTCTCTGTCTGACTGGCTGTGTGAGTGCCTGTATGCTTTTGTAAATAGGTTTATGAGTTCCCAGCATTGGATGGGAGAATAGATGTATAACTGGCATATGGGTCTGTAAATGTCTATCAAACTCAATAACTCTTCAATGCGCATGTCTTACCTTTTAAGCACAAATCACCCTCCCAATCACGTACCTATGGCCTACTTTACAAGTGACTTATATGCAGTGGAAGGGGATTTTAAGGCTTGACAAAGGGGTTTAAAATGCCAAGTCGATTTGGCAGTAAAATTGCACACACAGGCTCTGCAGCAGCCAGCCCAAAAAATGTTTAAAGAGCCACGTTTCTGAATGGGTAACTTGATTGTAACAATACTTATGTGAGTGAGTGTATCAGTCTCTCTCTGGGTGTGTTACTGGATGTCTAATTAACTATATCAATATATGAGTGGCCCTCTTACTACTTCAATGCATCTGTAAAACTGTATGCAAGTAGCTGTTTGTATGGCTAACTTGCTGGCTGTATTAGTTAGTGTTTGGGTATGTAACTTTGTGTACAACCATCTCTGTTACCACTGGATAGATAAGTGGTATGTCAGTGTTTCAGTGAATCTCTAAGTGCCTATGTTGCTATCTAGCTGGGTGTGTGAGTGCCTCTATGCTTTTGTGAATACGTTTATGAGTTGCAGTATCGGTGAGAGGCTGCATGAATAACTGAGTATATGTGTCTATAAGTGCGCATGAAACTTACTAAAACTTCAAACTGCATGTCTTTTAAGTAGAAACCACCCTGCCCTATGACCTACGTACAGCCTACTTTACAGGTGACTTATGTGTAGTAGGAGGGCATTTTAAGGCTTGGCAAAGGGATTTTTAAATGAGAAGTTGACTTAGCAGTAAAAATGCACACACAGGCTCTGCATTAGCAGCCCTCAGACATGTTTAAAGGGCTTCTGCTCTGGATCGGTGACTCGATTGTATGAGTACTTGAGTACACATGTGACTGAGTGCGTCAGTCTGTCTGTGGGCGTGTGACTGAATGTCTAAGTAACTATATCACTATTGTACTTGCTTTCTTACTAATTCTATTTGCTTGCAAAACTGTATGCAAGTGACTGTCTGGATAGCTTATTGACTGTGTGTTGGACTTGGCTGGGACATGTCTTGGTAGTGACAAACCGACATTTTGGTTTCTCACTGCTGTGAGGCTGCCCTCTCATAGGAATGCATTGGGGATTCCCTGATAAGTGTTTCAGTGGTAATTCCTGATATGAGAGGAGCAGCGTGGTCAAGTTTGGTATGGTTGGAACAGTAATAATAAATGCTGCGCAATGGTGTGTGCAGATTTATTATCACTATTTTAGAAATGCCACTTCTATGTGCTATGTGTCTGCCTGCCTGATGTGGATTGCATGTCTGGCTTTGGAGTGACAGGGGCTGGTGAGGTGTGTGTGGCTCCAGGGAGGGCAGGGTGAGTCAGCGCTAGGCTGAATAGGGGATCTGCATTTGGAGTAGTGGGAGGAGTAGTCACCTGAATAGGTCTGTGCCTGCCTAGGTGAATGCTGGCTCTGCCCCCCTGTGGTGTGTCTGATGACGAGCCCCCACATGACAAAGGGGAAGAGGAGCCTTGTCAACAAAGTGCTCCAAAACCCCCCAGAACCAGCTCAGGCTGGTTCCCCCAAGCCCTGTGCCAAGGGCAGACAAAGGAGAAATGGTGTATAAGTACTGGGGCAGTGACCCCATGAAAAGGGTGGTGCTTTGGTGCTTCCTTGGGACCTGTTGCTGCTGGGCCCCAGGAGGAACCGCCACGAGGGACTGCCTCTCTGCTGAAGGGCCCTGTGTGCTGGCCTGCCTGGGCCCAGCTTTGTCCCTTGACCCTGGCGGACCCTAGCGCCTCGTGAGCGCTACAACTTGATTCCTGAAGGAGAGAGGAGTGTGTGTGTCTCGCAGCGCTGGGCTGCAACGTGCCCTGAGGAGATCCTGATGCAGGGATTCCCCTGTATTGCCTGTGGGGAGAGCGGGAGTCTACCCAGCGTTTATGCCGCTTTTGTGGCGGGAGCCCACCCCGCGTCTGTGCTCCGCTAGCGGGAGCCCACCCCGCATTGTTTGATGCTCCTTGAAGCGGGTGCCCACCCCGCTTTTATGCTTATTTAGAAGAGCGGGAGCCCACCCCGCTTTGTGGTCTGCTCATCGGCGGGAGCCCACCCCGCATTGGAACTTGCTCTGTTACTGCTTGATACATAAGTGGTCTGTCAGTGTGTGAGTGATTGTCTAATTCCCTTTTTCTCTGTCTGACTGGGTGTGTGAGTGCCTGTATGCTTTTGTAAATAGGTTTATGAGTTCCCAGTATTGGATGGGAGACTAGATGTATAACTGGCATATGGGTCTGTAAGTGTGAATCAAACTCAAAAAAACTTCAATGTGCATGTCTTACCTTTTAAGCACAAATCACCCTCCCAATCATGTACCTACGGCATACTTTACAAGTGACTTATATGCAGTGGAAGGGGATTTTAAGGCTTGATAAAGGGGTTTAAAATGCCAAGTTGATTTGGTAGTATAATTGCACACACAGGCTCTGCAGCAGCCAGCCCAACAAATGTTTAAAGAGCCACGTATCTGAATGGGTAACTTGATTGTAACAATACATATGTGAGTGAGTGTATCAGTGTCTCTCTGGGTGTGTTACTGGATGTCTAATTAACTATATAAGTGTATGAGTGGCCTTCTTACTAATTCAACGCATTTGTATGTAAAACTGTATGCAAGTAGCTGTATGGTTAAGTTGCTGGCTGTATTAGTTAGTGTTTGGGTATGTAACTTTGTGTACAACCATCTCTGTTACCACTGGATAGATAAGTGGTAGGTGAGTGTTTCAGTGAATCTCTAAGTGCCCATGTTGCTATCTAGCTGGGTGTGTGAGTGCCTCTATGCTTTTGTGAATAAGTTTATGAGTTGCAGTATCGGTGAGAGGCTGCATGAATAACTGAGCATATGTGTCTATAAGTGCGCATGAAACTTACTAAAACTTCAAACTGCATGTCTTTTAAGTAGAAACCGCCCTGCCCTATGGCCTATGTACAGCCTACTTTACAGGTGACTTATGTGTAGTAGGAGGGCAGTTTAAGGCTTGGCTAAGGGATTTTTAAATGAAAAGTTGACTTAGCAGTAAAAATGCACACACAGGCTCTGCATTAGCAGGCCTGAGACATGTTTAAAGGGCTTCTGCTCTGGATCGGTGACTCGATAGTATGAGTACTTGAGTACATATGTGAAAGACTGCATCAGTCTGTCTGTGGGTGTGTGACTGGATGTCTAAGTAAATATATTGCTATTTAACTGGCTTTCTTAGTAATTCTATAGGTTTGCAAAACTGTATGCAAATGGCTGCAGGGATACATTACTGGCTGTGTTACTAAGTGTTGGGATATGTAACTGTGTGTGCAACTGACTCTGTTACTGCTGCATACATAACTGGTGTGTCAGTGCACCTTTGTCACTGTCTGACTGTGTTTGTGAGTTTCTGTATGGTTTTCCAAATCGATATGTCAATGATTACATAGATAGATGAGTGGATGTTTAATGGCTTATACTGCTCTGTAACTGTATTTCTAATTCACTGAAACATCAAACTACATGTTTTGCCTTTTAAACATACACCTTCCTCCCCAATTAGCTACATACACTCATTGACACGAAAAGAAAACTTAGTAGCTGTCTCACTGAAATGGCAAACTGGATGTCGGGCCACTGCTTAAAGCTCAACGCAGACAAATCCGAAATTCTGCTCCTCGGTGGAGCTAACCACATCTGGGACGCGTCCTGGTGGCCCCACTCACTTGGAGACGCCCCAGCACCCAAGCAGTGCGCAAAAAACTTGGGTGTGATAATTGACAACAAATTATCTATGCAGGACCATGTACGAACACTATGTTAAAAGCTTCGCCATACTGAAGCTTCTAAAAAGGATCCCCCTAGAAAGCAGAAGGACAGTCACACAGGCCCTGCTGGTTAGCAGACTGGACTATGGAAATGCTCTCTTTATGGGCATGTCAGACTACCACTTCAAACGCCTACAGGTGGTGCAAAACGCTGCAGCCAAATTGGTGTGTAACAAGGGGAAATATAGCTCAGCGACGGACTGCCTAAAACAACTTCACTGGCTGCCCATGCGCCAAAGAGCACAATTTAAGCTCTTAGGGCATACCCATAAGGCACTCCACCACACTGGCCCTAAGATTCTTCAGAATAAAATACGATTCTACATCCCACCCAGATGCCTAAGGTCACGTCATCAAGCGCGTGTCGAAACAATAAGGATCAAAAAGTCCAGGGCAGGAGGTCGCACCTTTTCGTATCTCGCAGCACTGCACTGGAATGAGCTTCCAGTTGAACTTAGGCTTATTAAAGAATACACCACTTTCAGGAAGAAACTCAAAACACACTTATTCCCTAAAGACTGATGCCACATCCAATAGCTACACCGACCCTATGCACCACTATTCCGCTACGTCAGCGCCGTGATATCCCACCGGGATGAATGTTGCACTATATAAATAAATAAATAAAATAAAATACACTTTACCTTAGGGATAATTTAAATGTAATAAAGGAAAACCTTATGACTTGCCAATACTTATAAATGTCATTTCAACGTAGCAGTCTAAACTGAAGACACAGGCACTGGACTAGCACACCTAACATATATTTGAGGGTCTACTTCTCTAGGTTGCGCAATCCGATGTAGAATGCGTCTAATATCTCAAAATCAAATAAGGGAAGGAAGAGCAAAATGTTTTAACGAGGTCCTATACCCAAGCTCCTCCCAGGGAACAGTTCAACAGGTATCAAGATAGGGGTAGTTCCTCCCTTGCCAAAATGGTCACCAAGGGTTGACCCAAGTGGCTGGTAGTCCTGTCGCAGGAAGACCTGCAGGTCAGATCTTGGTGCCCTCACACACCCGTTAGGTTGTCATGCTTCATCATTGGGCGCTCCTCGTCAGGCCGGTGCTGCAATGCCTGACGGGCCCGGGGGCTCTTTGTCGGAGATCTTTTGGTCCAAGTACGCCGGATAATAATCCGCTGGGTGCGCGAATCCGGAAGAAAATAAAAAAAAAAAACGAAGTGCGGTCTCCCGCACTTCGTTTTCTTAAAGCCCCCGGGTGGGCCATGTCCTGGGGGCAATATTTAATAATTGTGCGGGGTCCGTGGGTCCCCTGCAGCCCCGGGGACTGCCACCTCTCCGGGGCTTTATTTAAAAAAATTAAATAAAAATCATGGGGGTGGGCTCTTGCCCCCCCACACAGCCCCAGGGACCGCCACCTCCCCAGGGCTTTAACCATTAAGTGCAGGGGGCATCGCAGCCCCCCAGAGCCCCGGGGACCGCCACCTTGCCGGGGTGTTTTTTTAAATTAAAGGTGTGGCGGGAGCTCCCCCCACACTGCCTTGGGGACCACCACCTCCCCGGGGCATACTGTAATTTAAATTCAGAGGTCCGTAGCGGACCCCCGGCCCTGGGGACCACCACCTCCCTGGTGCTTTGCACATATGTTGGAGGGGGGCCACGTGGCCCCCCTTGTGGAGCCCTCGATGGCCCTGGGGACCGCCACCCCCTAGGGCCGGCTCCTGCAATGTCCCGGGGTGCCCACTCCCGGGACATTGCCGTTTGCTATGGCAGAGCAGGAGCACGGCTCCCACCGTGCCATAGCAAACTCTGCTTTGCTTCATGGAAGCCAGAGCAGGAAACCTACTCTCGTTTCCAAGAAGCAAAGCAGAATTGCTCTTGGGCAAGGGGAGCTGCATGTCAGCAGCTCCCTTTGCCCAAAAGCAATGCCGGCTCCTGCAGGAGGCCGGGAGCTGGCAGGGACCGTGGGGGCATTGGGGCTCCCCCCATGGTCCCCAACTTGAGGGCCGGCCCCGGGGGATGGGGTCCCCAGGGCCAGAAGTGGCCCGGGAGGGGGGCCATATGGCCCCCTCCCTTTTCATTATTTAAAAAAAAAAAAAAAAGGCAGGGTCCCGGGGTATGGGGTCCCCGGGGCTAGAAGTGGCCATGGGGATGGGGCCACGCGGCCCCCCTCCTGGGGAAAAAAACCAAAAATGAGGCCAGGCCCCGGGGGATTGTGTCCCCGGGGCCATAAGTGGCCCAGGGGAGGGGGGCCACGCGGCCCCCCTCCCTGGTAAAAGAAAATAAATATATCAAAACGAGGCCAGCCCCCTTCCCATTTTTTTAAAATAAAAAATGATCAGGCCCTGGGGGATGGGGTCCCCAGGGTCCCCAGGGCCCAAAAATACTAAAATAAGGGGGGCCCCCCTTCTAAAAATATTTTTAAAAAGTAAAAGACGGCATCTCGCGGGAGGCCCCGCCCCCTCCCTGCACCACTGTGCAAACGCGCCTCCTGGTGTGTTCTGAATTGGGGGATTAAGTCCCCTTCAATCCTAAGGGTCCTTAGGGGCCAACTAGAGCACCAGGTACCTCCAGTAATCCCCACACAGTGGGATTGCTGAGAGGTGGTCCGAGGCCATGCCCCTTTTTACACCACTCTGCAAACGCACCTCTTGGCGCACTGCTGGTGTGGTGATGAGGTCCTCTTGTGTCCTGAGGACCTCAGGTCTGAAGTGAACTTCATCCCCCGAGCAGCAGTGCGCCAGGCGGCACGTTTGCAGAGTAGTTTAAAAAGGGGGCGTGGCCTCGGACCACTTTCAGCAATCAAGCAGTGTGGGGCTTACTGGAGGTAACAGGAGGGCTAGTTGGCCCCCAGGGACCCTCAGGAGGTAAGGGGACTTCCTTCCCCGACGAAGAGCATGCCAGGAGGTGCGTTTGCAGAGTGGTGGACAAAGGGGCATGGCCTGTGTCCACCTCTCAGTAATCCCATTGTGTGGGGCTTACTGGAGGTAACAGGTAGGCTAGTTGGCTCCTAACCACCCCATCAGTGAAGGGGACTTCAATCCCCATCCAAGAGCGCACCAGGGAGCGCGTTTGCAGAGTTGTGGGCAAAGGGGGCATGGCCTGCTATGAGAACTTAGCAAACCTGCTGTGTGGGACTTACTGGAGGTAATAGGAGGGGTAGTTGGCCCCCAAGGATGTCCTTGGGGGCAACTACCCCTCTTGTTACCTCCAGTAAGTCCCACACAGTGGGATTGCTAAGACGTCTTTGGAGGCCACGCCCCCTTTCTACACCACTCTGCAAACGCACCTCCTGGCAGACTACGGGATGGGGGATGAAGTCCACTTTACTCCTGAGGGACTTTGGGGGCTAAGAAGCCCTCCTGGTACCTCCTGTAAGTCCTACACAGCGGAATTCCTGAGCGCTGATCGGAGGCCCAGCACCCTTTCTCCACCACTCTGCAAACGCTACTACTAGTTAAAGAAGCATTTGCAATGTGATAGTGTTAGAGCTATTGGCTTTGTAAATGTAAAAGTGCTTTAATAATGTTTCTTGGAGTGGAGTGGATGTAGGTTGTGTATAGTGGAATTATGTGGTATGTTGTGCAGTGAAATTATGTAGATAGAAAGTATGTGGTATTTAGTGTGTAGGAATTATGTAGAGTGGGATTATGTGTTATGGAGAGTAATTGTGTGGTATGATAGTCTGTGTTGTGGAGTTGTAACCTCAGGTTTAGTCTTCCTCGTTTCCATAGAAGCTAAACTATGAACTCAATAAGACAAAAAAAAGAAGGAACCACTGAGGAACACTTCTGGACCTAGTCAGAGGTATGAGCAGGGCCACTGGAATTATGTGACTGTTTGGCTGCACCGACTTTTGCACAATTATACATTTTCTGCATTTGCCACATAATCCATAATCTGCTGCATAATCTGCAGATTTGAACAAAAAAACATTGTTTCTAGCTCAAACGTTACCAAAAATGCAGCGACAAGTGTTACAGCGTGGTGGAAGGCCCTGTGCAAACCTAAAATGGTCCCCTGTTACTTATTGCTAAATGTGGGTATTAAATTGGTATTAATGGTGTGTAAACCACTCTTGCTTCTTTCTGCGCCTCTCTTGCCTCTTTCTACATTTCTGTTGCTTCTTTCTGCAACCCTCATGCCTCTTTCACACCACTCTTCCCTCTTTCTGCACCCCTCTTCCCTCTTTCTGCACCTCTCTTGTTTTTTTCTGTATCCCTCTTGCCTCCTTCTCCACCCCACTTCCCCCTTACTACATCTCTGTTGCTTCTTTATGCACTTCTCTTACTTGTTTCTGCACCTCTCTTGCGTCTTTCTGCACCTCTGTTGTGTCTTTCTGTATCTCTGTTGGTTCTTTCTGCACTTCGCTTGCTCTTTCTGCACCCTTTGCGCCTCTTTCAGCACCTCTGTTGCTTCTTTCTGCCCTTCTCTTCCTTCTTTCTGCACCCCTCCTGCCTCTTTCTGAACCTCTCTTGCCTCTTTGTGCACCTCTTCTACCTTTTTCTGTACCGCTCTTGCTTCTTTTTGCACCTCTGGTGGTTCTTTCTGCACTGCTCTTGCTTCTTTCTGCATCTCACTTGCCTCTTTCTGCACTTCTCTTGCTTCTTTCTACACCTCTGTTGGTTCTTTCTGCACTTCTCTTGCTCTTTCTGTACCCTTCGCGCCTCTTTCAGCACTTCTCTTGCTTCTTTCCACACCTCTGTTGCTTCTTTCAGCAATTCTCTTGACTCTTTCTGCACTTCTCTTCCTTCTTTCTGCACCTCTCCTGCCTCTTTCTGCACCTATGTTGCCTCTTTGTGCACCTCTCATGCCTCTTTCTGCACTTCACTTGCTTATTTCTGCACCTCACTTGCCTGTTTTGGCACCTCTGTTGCTTCTTTCTGCACTTCTCTTGCCTCTTTCTGCACCTCTGACTTAGAGGTAGTTTTAATCCCCCTGCCCTATTATGTACTAGGGCCTTACAGGGGAGGTCATGCCAATCACAGGTGTACCCCAACCCATAGTGTACTCTAGTGTATGTAGGTGTTTTCACTGTATTCTAAGTGTCTTTCAGCATAGCACTGGCTCCGGGCCTGGTTAGTTAGAATCAGTTACCACCAGTCAGCAAAAAGTTGGGGGCACAGGATGACTTTGCAACAAGGCCTCTTTCTGCACCTCTGTTGGTTCTTTCTGCATATCTCTTGCTTCTTTCTGAACCTTTCTTCGTCTTTCTGGACTTTTGTTGCCTCTTTCTGCATTTCTCTAGCTTCTTTCTGCGCTTTTCTTGCTCTTTCTGCACATGTCCTACCTCTGTAGGCATAGTTAGAAATTAGCATTTAAAAAACTTTTGAAAATCACTGAAGAAAACATAGGTTTGAGGGACGTTATAGTTAGGAATTAGCATTTAAAAAACCTTAGCAATTCACTGAAAAAAACATAGGTTTGATGGACGTTATAGTTAGAAATTAGCATTCAAAAAAACCTTTAAAATTCACTGAAAAAACCATAGGTTTGAGGGACGTTATAGTTAGAAATTGGCATTTGAAATTCACTGAAAAAACCATAGGTTTCAGGGACGTTATAGTTAGAAATTAGCATTTAAAAAACCTTAGAAATTCACTGAAAAAACCACAGGTTTCAGGGACGTTATAGTTAGTTGGACATTTTACTCATACAAAACTAGAGAAATTCGGCCGTTATAGTTAGTTGAGCTAACTATAACTCGCGCCCCCGCAACGCACTGCTGATGACCTCACATATTACATCATTAATGACATGGTCTTTGACATCACTGATGACATCTCAAATGACATCACTGATGACATCATCCACGTGATAATCTGATGCACCTCCTCATACCCTAATATAACCTTTGATACACCCACTCTAAGTACAGACTACCATTTTCGAAACCATAGACACACCAATACCAGTTACTACATACCCACTCACTGATTCCTAGGTCTACACACACACATCCACTCATTCACCCATACAGTCACTCATGCATGCAGTCACTCATCAATGCAGCACTATCATATGCACTCATACACCTATACAGACACTCACACACCGCCACTCATCCATAAAGTTACTCACACACCTAGTCAGTCATGCAAAGAATCAATCACACTCCCATTTACTCACCTATACAGTTATGCACACACCACCTCACTTATTCATGCAGATACTAACACATACTTACTCTCGTATACAATAACTGATACAAGCACATACTCATCCATACAGCCACCCTCACAATCACTCACTCTCACATATAGTCATTTATATACACCAACACTCACATATACTGCTTTTTACAATATGTAGTTACTCACACATGTACCACTGTGAAATCCATTCACTAACCAACACACCCATACACACACTTACCCAGCCATACAGCCCTTCACAGATGCACTCTTGAACCCATACACCAAGTGAATCACCCACTCACACATCTATGCACAGAGTCACACACCCCCCACCCACCCACACAGACACTCAGGCACCCATACAGATACTCAGACAACCAATCAATAACCCATATAGACACTCATGTAGCTACTCACCAACCCATGCAGCCGCTTACACACCAACTGACAGACTGATATAGACATTCACACAGATTAGTCACTAACCCATGCATTCAGTAAGACATGTTTAATCACTCACTTATACAGTCAGTCACGCACCTAGTAAATCATCCATTCAGACACTCTTACACCCACTCATTCTTTAGTACACCTTGGCATATATATATATAAAACATATTTAAACTTTACAGAAAAACACAGTCACTAGATGATGTCATCAGTGATGTCATCAGTGATGTCAATGACCATGTCATGAATGATGTAATATGTGATGTCATCAGCAGTGCATTATAGGTAGCTCAAATAACTATAACGGACGAATTTCTCTGGTTTTGTATGAGTGAAATGTCCAACTACCTATAACGTCCCTGAAACTTGTGATTTTTTCAGTGAATATATATATACATATATGTGTGTGTATATATGTATATATATATACATATATATACTATATATATATATATATATATATATATATATATATATATATATATATATATATATATAAGCTGTAGTAGCTCAGAATGTATAGAAACATGCAGAAAGATTCTAACTTTTCTCTAAGGAGTGCCAAAAATAAACATGCTCTCTCTGCTCGTCATTGTAAGGTAGAAAAATAGAGCTGAAGAAAGAAAAGCTACGTTCATTTGTTAAACAGCTGCTTCAATTATGCTCAGTGACCTGGCCTGCCTTTCACCTCGGCTGCTGGCTCTGGCAGAAGGCATTGTGACATCAGAACTTGACAATCATAACTTATAATATTTGAGGTCTGACGTCTTTTCATTATAGTTGGTGACTAGGCGCGTCACAAGTTGCTGATTATATATAGGATAAAGATATTGCAAGTCACATCGGCCTTCCATAACTTTAAAAAAGGAATATATGGTTAGGGGACTCCTCAGTGACTTGCAATATCCTTATAATGTATGGCAGCATTACTTTATCTCTTATATTGTTTGTTCAGCAAGTCTAAATTGATTCGTTCATTCCTGGCATACAGCCTCAAATGATTTGGTTGCTGCATATCATAAAATAATTTCTTTTGGTAACTACAAAATCTACAGCATGTTTCGTTCTTCAGGTGTGAGTTGCTCAGGTCATATACATGGCTCATACCTGAAAATGTATTTGTAAAACCCATATCACTATCATTGCCTATTGGGTGACAGCCCCTAGTGAATAAGTGCTAAACAATGTTCTAATCCCTTCAAAGCTCATACTTATACGTGTAGTGATTGTGGTGCTATATGAAACTAAACATGACACCCACTGTGTTCCATAATGTAGGTTTCATACATTTTTTGGGTGATAATCAATTTTTATTAGCATTTTGAAGAAACAAATCTTCAGCACACCTCATACAAGATAAAGCATGACAAAGCCCCTAACAAGCAGTGAAAACCACATTCCTGATAAGCCTAAATGGGCGAGAAATCAGTATATTGTTACATGGAAGAGCCATAGGAAGGAGTTCAAAACAGTAGGTCCATTTACCCCAAACCTTGTGGAATTTTGCTGGGCAGCCACGTGCCTCGTAGAGGGGTTCTTCCTGGGTCGCGCACCAGTCCACTCCCCGGCGCCATTTTCTCAGGGTAGGAGGGTTGGCCTGAGCTCAGGCCGCCGCAATGTCTAGTTTGGCCACAGCAACTGCTGTCCCCAGAAAACATTTATCCGCTCTAGAGCCATCCAAGCCATCAAACACGCCCAGGAGAAGTCGTAGGGGGTCATGGGGAACCTGCCACCCCAAGGTCTGTGTAAGCTCAGTCTCCACCCCCGACCAGAACCATGTGAGGCCCAGACACAACCATACCATGTGGTAAAAATCGGCTGGAGCTCGGCCACAACGTGTGCAGTCTGGGGAAGGGCGCAGCCCCGCTCTGTGCAGGTGCGTGGGAGTAAGATAATAGAGTTGCACAAGACGGAGTTTAGAGGAGGTCGTGAGGGTTTTGGGAGCCATAAGGGCATTGTGCCAGTCCGCCTCTTCTAAGGGGCCAAGCCAGCCTTCCCAGCATGCCCACAGCGAGTCTAATGTGGTCGGACCCTGTTCACCAGGGAGCGGTATATCCGAGACACCCCTCCTCTGCCCAGATTTCCCATCATGACCTGTGCCTCTAGCGGGCTAAACTCGGGCAGGGATGTGCCTGTTGGGACGTGGTCGGCGAGGGCGTGATGGAGCTGCAGGTACTTAAAGAATTGGGAGTTGTGAAGGGTGTGGCGCTGCTGCAGGTCGGAGAAGGCCCCGATGTGATCCCCCACCCACACGTCCCCAAGGAGAGAGATCCTGATATGGTCCCACCGTCGAAATCCTGTGAGGGCCGCCGTCCCCTGCAACCACCTGCCCTGCCATAGTGGTGTGTGTTGAGTGAGACGCTTGTCCCCACGCGTGTGTCGCAGGGCAGAACGCCAGGCCACGAGGACTGCTCTAGTGATTGGTGGCATCGCTTGTGGTATGGGAGCCCCGTATAAGTAAACCTGGATGTGCGGGAAGTCCATGTCTATAAGTTCGATCCGGTAGGCCGGGTAAGACCACCCCCGTGAACCAGTCATGGATAACGAGGAGTCTGGTGGCCAAATAATAGAGGTGGAGATTCGTCATACCCATACCTCCATCGAAAGGCGGAATCCGGCATCGGGCCTGGGCGATACGTGGCCTCCTACCCCCCTATAGGAATTTTGTGATCATCCCATCAAACTCTCGAAACCAACTCCCTGAGAAGTGAAAAGTGGTATTCTGGATAATGTATAGAAAGCGGGGAAGGATCATCATTTTAAAAAGTGCCCCTCTTCCAAGAGGGTTGAGTGGTAGGGCTTGCCAGCACTTGAGATCATGTTTGGCCTTCGTGACCTGGGGGTAATATTGAGCGCCTATTCCAGCTCCAGGAGCAGAGCCACCCAAATCCTGAGGTACTTAAACGACTGCCTCCGAAGGGGGATAGTCGATTGCCAGTCAAAGCAAGCCCTTGAAAGATGGAGAGGGATCAGGGTAGATTTGGCTGGGTTGAGCCGCAATCCGGAGACGTCCTCGAAGGCCCGGAGCACCTCCAAGCAGCGGGGACCAGAGCTCTCTGGGTCCGCCAAGAAGAGCAGGACATCATCCGCATACAGGGCAATCTTGTCCACATGGCGGGAGTTCCAAGACCAGCCACGGACTTGGGGGTCGCTACGTATGAGGCAGGCCAGGGGCCCCATCGCCAATGTGAACAAGAGGGGTGATAGAGGGCACCCCTGGCGCATGCCTCTCCGAATTGGAAATGCGTCTGAGATGGCACCATTGGTAAGGACCCTGGCCCTGGGAGTAGAGTAGAGGGCGCGAACAAGGCGCCAGAAATGGGGTCCAAAACCCATCGTCGTGAGGACGTCCTCCAGATACCCCCAGTCCACCGTGTCAAAGGCCTTCTCAAAATGTATAAGTAAAAGGGTCAAGTATGGTGTCAGGCGGTGACGGTGGGCCAAGGCAAGGTGGAGGCGCCGTATGAAATGCCTAGTGCCGCGAGCCGGCATAAAGCCACACTGATTCGGGTGGACCAGCTTGGTCAAGAGAGGACGGAGGCGCTGGGCCAGTGCTGTGGCAAAAATCTTAATTTCAGTGTTGATTAAAGAGATCAGACGGTAGTCCGCACAGGAGGCAGAGGGTGGTTGGGTTTTCGGAATGACAACAATAGTGGCCACATCGGTCTCGGGGGAAAAGAGCCCACCTCGGCAACATGTTGAAAAAGTTTAACCAGCTGGGGTGCCAACAAATCCCTGTAAGCCGCATAATACTCCTGCAGGAAACCGTCCGGCCCGGGCGTCTTCCCCGGATTCAACAGAGAAATAGCTCCCTGTATCTCCTCCGGGATAAAGGGAAGTTCAAGGTCCGCTACTTCTGCCTTAGTTAGGCAGGGAAGATGGACCGCCGCCCGTCCCAGCAGGTCCCCAAGAGCGGCCTCGGGGGGCGAGTGGAGTACAGCTGAACGTAGTACTCTGCAAAGGCTTGGGCGATGGCCCGAGAAGTGTGGTGGCGGGCTCCAGTGGCGTCCCGGATCTCAGGGACAATCCTGTTGCCCTGGGGTATGAGATCAGGTTGTGAAGCAGCTTCCCATTTTTGTCCCCCCAGCCATAGACACGGGCCACGGAGGAGCGCCAAAGCGCCTTGGCAGAATCGAGAGAAGTCTGTCGGATTTCACCTCGAATCGCTGCCAATTGCCTAGCAGATTGAGGGTCAGTAGTGTCAGAAAGGGCCAATTCCAGTCGTGTGGCCCGAGCCTCGAGCAAAGTCAGGCGCTCGGACTGAGCCGCACGCTTCGCGTGCACCAGGCCCCTTGCCACGCCTCGGATGGTGGCCTTACCAGCCTCCCAAAGCGTGCCCAGGGAGGGAACCGAGCCCTGATTTGTAAGGAAATAGTGGCTCAATTCTACTTCTATCGCATCTTTGACCTCCTTATCTTGTAAAAACCACACGTTCAGTCTCCAGATCGGCCACCCCTCTGCCACTCCCCCCAGACGCAGTGACATGGCCGAGTGATCCGAGATCCCCCGGGGTAGAATAGAGATATCAGAGACTCTGTGATAGTCCGTGGCGGGTAGAAAGAGTAAGTCGATGCGAGAGTGTGTGTGGTGGGCCGCCGAGGTGTGGGTGTATTGTGTTACCTCGGGGGTTCCAAACCCTCCAGATGTTGCATAGACCAAGAGCCGCCGACCAGTGCGACCGTTTCCGGGCATATGCTAGGCGCATCGGGGAGGGCGCGCCGGTCGCGTCAAGAGACGGTTGCATGACTGCATTAAAGTCACCCCCAATTATTGTCAGACCCGGGGGCAAGGCAGAGACAATGGCTGTGAGATGATGGAGGGTGGAAGTAAGCGTCGCAGGCGGAACATATGCAGAGACCAGGTTCAGGGTATGTCCCTCGAGCCCATCCGACACGGCCACACATCGGCCCTGTTTGTCCGTCGTTACCCGCTCAACAGTAAAGGGGAGACCCCTACGTAGCAGTATGGCCACCCCCGGGAGCCCCGTGTAAAACCCAAATGCCACACCCTGTCAAACCCGTACCTCGCTAAGAAGGGGCAATGAGTGCCCAGGAGATGGGTCTCCTGAAGGAGGAGAATGTCGGGCGCGTGGCGCTGAGCACATCTAAGGACTGCTGTGCGTTTGATGCGATCTAACAATCCGTTCATGTTCCAAGACAGAACATGAAGGGATCTAGTGTTAAAAGACATCTGGGTCAGAAGTGGTGTATGAATGAGGCAGGCCGAGGGGCCTGGGCCTCAAGGGAAACAATGTTCTGCAGCCAGAGTGGAAAGGTGCAGCGTGCATGATGTGATATGCTGTCTGTCGGTGGAGATGTGATGTGCTGGTGTAGAGGTGCTGAACACAACATGAAACAATGGCTCGAACGGAGCCAGCTCGAAAACAATCTTGAGGACAACAGTCCCCCCCCAATTCCCCCCACCTCCCCCTCCCTATACTTCCGGAACCGAAGCATCTGTCGCCCTGAAACAAAATAGGTTAACAGCAACAAAGGGCTAAGCTAAAATGCTTAGCTGGTAGATCGTGGCAGCGGTGGACCCCTCCACAGTGACGGATGTTGCGGTAATCATCAGCATGCCATTGAGCGAGCAGTGTTCGTGAGAGTTCTGCCCCCAGCCTGATCCAAGGGAGCCCCTGCAAATAAAAGTTCAGCCACGTCCTTGAGGCCCTGGAGCGCAGGGTTTTAGACAGGACCGAGTCCGTAGCGGTGGATTCTTCCACTTGACGGGTACAGTATGGATCTTTAGCAAGCCTTTGGATGAACAAAGTTTGGAGAGTGCCTATACCCACATCAGTCTGTTAGGGTCCCTGTAAGACCGACCTCCGTCTCTCCTCCGAGGCCCTGCAGCATGGGACTTCTAGAGAGGTCAGTCTCAGAGGTCATGGATCGTAGAACTCCCGAGAGGTCCGGGCTGCGACGGAGATCATCCACTGAGCCGGATCGGCTGTGATCCTGGAGGGCCAAGGGGCCTCCAGTGGCGTCGGGCCCCCGGGCTCCCGGATGAGGCGATGCAGATACGGCCGCTCGCCGATTCCCTCTCCTGCGGGACTGCGTGCGTCTACGCTGCTGTTTGGGAGGGGGCAATCTCGGCGCCTGAGATCCAGGTAGGACGGCTGAAGGGGCAGGCTGGATCCGCTCCTCAGTCAGCCAGGTCCAGGCAGCCTGCGGAGTATCGAAGAAGATTGTCTTGCCCTGGAAGACCACCCATAAACGGGCCGGAAAGAGGAGGCTGTATCTCAGTCCTAAATTACGGAGCTTTTGTTTGACTTCAGCATATGAGCGGCGCTGGGCCTGGAGCCTGGGCCTGGAGTCCGGGAAGAGCATGATAGTATTGTTCTGGTACCTCAGTGGTCCGTGGGATCGGGCCGCGTTGAGGATAGCGTCTCTATCCCGAAAGTTGAGGATCCTTGCAATTATGGGACGATGCGGGGCACCCAGAGGTGGCTTAGGGGCCAAAGAGCGGTGGGCGCGCTCAATTGCAAACCAAGCAGAGAGCGTGTCTTTGGGCATCCAGGATCTCAGCCATGTCTCCACGAAGGTGTCCGTCTGGCCCTGCTCGACCCCCTCCGGGAAACCCACCAGGCGCAGGTTGTTGCGACGCGCGCGGTTTTCCGCATCTTCGGCTCTACGATGCAGCTTCAAGGTGCGAGTTTGGAGGTGGGTCACCTGGGTCTTCAGCTGCCCGAGCTCATCCTCAACAGTGGATATGCGGGACTCTGCCTCAGAGATCCGTGCTGTAGCGTTACGCAGATCCTGGCGTAAGAGGGAGACGTCCACACGTACCTCCCCAATCCTGCTTTCAACCGAGGTCTGTGAGTTGCTAATGGCTTGAAGGATAGTTGAGAGATCGGTCCCGGGATGGGGGGAGCTCCCAGGGTTTCCGTCGGCTGGGTTACGTTCAGCTGTAGCGAATTGGTCTATTTTGGTTTGAGTTTGCATCGCAGGCCTCTTGGGGATGCGATCCTTCCCCATCCCTGCTCCAAAGTAGGGGGGGCCTCGGCCACCAGGAGAGACAAGGCCCATGCAGGCACGGGAGCGCAAGCCATCCCCTGTGAGATATATCTATTGCGCAGATCGTCAGCTCTCAGGCCCCACGATAGAGGAGCGGGGGGATGAGGGAGAAAAGGAATGGGTGGCAGGACCCCCTCTCCCGGCTCCTGCTGCTCGATCAACACAGCCGAAGTCCCCCACCGCCACCTCTCCAGAGCGGATTCTCAGGAGGATGCCAACCAGGGCCCTGGTTTAAATCAGCTCTCTACCGCCTGCGCCGCCGCTCTCCACACCCACCAGGGACCCTGGGGCGTCGCCCCAATGTTGGTCAGATGGTAGAGGGCAGTCCCACCGTGCCTGGGGGGACCGCGGAGACCCCTCCACACCCAGCACAGCAGGTCCGGCTCGTGTCAATCAGCTATGCCCACAGCTGTGCCTCAAGACCACGACTTACAGGGTGACCCTAGCAGCGGGAACAGGGGAGTCCCAAGAGTCCCGGGAGGTTGCAAACTGCAGGGGGGTGAGTGTTGTGGCTGCCGAGTCGAGCCGTGTGGCGGTCCAGGCGTATGGAGAGCTAATATAGGAGGTCAGAATGGGCCAGGGCGGGCCGGGCCCCAGCGGGAGGTCTCCACAGTGGTGGGCTGCGAGGCAGGATGAAGCGTCTCAGGCATAGACCCTGCGGGTGGGGGGACCCAGGCAAGGAATCTCCCCTCACGCTCCCCCACCACGAGTGCAGTGCGGTCACCCACCTCCACTCAGGTTCGCCAGACTGCAACCGGGAATCCACCACCGGCAAAATGCAGGAAACCGGCCGGCACCGGCCCAGCAGACCACGATGTCCGGTCACCTCCATGGTGCAGCCGAAGTGTGCAACAGTCCCGGGATTGCTGCTGCGGCAATGCAAATCAGACACACAGAAGCGGTGGCCCCACCAGCAGCCAGGGAGAGGCCTCGCTCACCTGCGCCCCAGTAGCCTCGGAGGGCAACCAAGGCAGATCCCGCTCCCACGGTCCCAACGGCAGCTGGATCTGGTCTTGCCCCGTGAGGGTATGCCGGGCGGGGCCCTCCCGTCAGAGCGGTTGGTGGAGGGCCAGGCATAGACTGAGGCCAGACCTGGAGAGAGGGGGGGGTCCAAACCTTGAGGCCCCGCCGCCCGATATAGCGGCCGAGCCCCCGGTCGCAGGGTCGCTCAACCACCAGCTGCCACTCACCCCCCCGGAGGCCAGGTTGGCGAGGGCAGATACGCAGCCAGGCAAGGGGGGGAAGGGTGCCTCCTCTGTCCCAGCATGAGACGCCCCAGCCCCGATCCCAACCAGGGCAGGACACAGCAGGTCCGGAAGGGCACCACACCGGATGGCCTCCGACGGTGAGCTGGGGGAGTCGGAGCAGCAGGCTCATGCTAGGGCAGCAAGGCCCCGAAAACAGGCACCGCCATCTTGGGCGGTGGGAGATAGGAAATCAGGGCAGATTGTGCCCGCAGCAGACCACACCGTGAATTGGTACAGCAGATACTCAGTAGGGGTATGTAGAGGCGCTGATGGTGGCAGATTTCGACGCGGATGATGGAGGGGTCCGGAGCACTCTTAGAGTGCAACTGCCATCTTGACGTGTCAAGCCACGCCCCAAGGTTTCATACATTTAGGGGCCGATTCCGATCTCGGTCGGAGGCGCACCCAATACCATTCGGTCGGGAAAAAAGCCATGCGAATGCCTGTTTCCTGACCGATCCGTACAGCACACCGAACGAGTAAGTACGATGCGCACAACAGCACAGAATCCGGCCGAGCCGTACTCACCCAAACCAGGTCCTGTTCCCCGACCGAGGCGAATCCGGAAACGCTGAATCGAGTCTCACGGAAGGGAAAATGCAGCTCCGTCCGGCCGAACAAGTACGATGCGCTTCCCGTACGCGCCGAACCCGTCGCTACGCACGGCACGTCAAAGCATCCGGGAGAGGCGCACATAAGCTCCGATTCCCGCCACAACACGATCCACGGCTACGAGACGAACACGCCAGCGACGAGGACGAGTCGAAGCGACGAGGACAACGCGAAGCGATGAGGACGACGCGAAGCAACGAGAAGGACGAACGACACGAACCAACCATGAATCCCTTCGTCCCGATCATACCAATATTCTACATTTACTACCGGAACAGGCACGGACGCGTACGGCGCAGAAGGTAAGTCAGACACCAACCACAAAACACATACAACACGTCCACGACACATCACACACACACAGAGGGATGCAGAATATACTTACACCAGCAACAGCAGCACCATAGGGGCGGGATGCCCATCACCAATGCCACATATGCACACAGGGGCCTGAATGCGCACCACCACCCTTAGCCAGGGGGGGCAGGATGCCTACCACTACTACCACCCTTAGCCAGGGGGTGCTGGATGCCTACCACTACTACCACCCTGAGCCAGGGGGCTGGATGCCTACCACAATCACCACCCTTAGCCAGGGGTGCTGGATGCCTACCACTACTACCACCCTTAGCCAGGGGGGCTGGATGCCTACCACTACTACCACCCTTAGCCAGGGGGGCTGGATGCCTACCACTACTACCACCCTTAGCCAGGGGGGCTGGATGCCTACCACAACTACCACCCTTAGCCAGGGGGCTGGATGCCTACCACTACTACCACCCTTAGCCAGGGGGCTGGATGCCTACCACTACTACCACCCTCACCCAGGGGGGCTGGATGCCCACCACTACTACCACCCTGAGCCAGGGGGGCTGGATGCCTACCACCACCCTTAGCCAGGGGGGCTGGATGCCTACCACCACCCTTAGCCAGGGGTGCTGGATGCCTACCACTACTACCACCCTTAGCCAGGGGGGCTGGATGCCTACCACTACTACCACCCTTAGCCAGGGGGCTAGATGCCTACCACTACTACCACCCTCACCCAGGGGGCTGGATGCCCACCACTACTACCACCCTGAGCCAGGGGGCTGGATGCCTACCACCACCCTTAGCCAGGGGGCTGGATGCCTACCACTACTACCACCCTGAGCCAGGGGGCTGGATGCCTACCACTACTACCACCCTTAGCCAGGGGGGGCAGGATGCCTACCACTACTACCACCCTTAGCCAGGGGGTGCTGGATGCCTACCACTACTACCACCCTGACCCAGGGGGGGCTGGATGCCTACCACAACCACCACCCTTAGCCAGGGGGTGCTGGATGCCTACCACTACTACCACCCTCACCCAGGGGGGGCTGGAAGCCCACCACTACTACCACCCTGAGCCAGGGGGTGCTGGATGCCTACCACTACTACCACCCTTAGCCAGGGGGGGCTGGATGCCTACCACCACCCTTAGCCAGGGGGGGCTGGATGCCTACCACTACTACCACCCCCACTCATAGGATGGACAATGCATGACACAACCAGCACACCACAACCTAGGGAATGCAAGAAAAGACATCCCTCCAACACCATGACAAGCGTGTGTAGACTGTGTCAAATGCCTACAACACCGAACATGACTTTGAACATACAATGTGACCCCCTAGCACATGTGCCACACATATATGTGTGTGGCACCCACAATGCAAGCAGGCCATGACCATTGTGGCAATGGGGTCCAAACCCCCATCATCACAGTGACCAAAATGTAAGTGTGGGGTCCATAGCTGAAGCACATTTTGAACATTGTGGCAATGGGGTCCAAACCCCCATCATCACAGTGACCAAAATGTAAGTGTGGGGTCCATAGCTGAAGCACATTTTGAACATTGTGGCAATGGGGTCTAAACCCCATCATCACAGTGACCAAAATGTAAGTGTGGGGTCCATAGCTGAAGCACATTTTGAACATTGTGGCAATGGGGTCTAAACCCCCATCATCACAGTGAGCAAAATGTAAGTGTGGGGTCCATAGCTGAAGCACATTTTGAACATTGTGGCAATGGGGTCTAAACCCCCATCATCACAGTGACTAAAATGTAAGTGTGGGGTCCATAGCTGAAGCACATTTTGAACATTGTGGCAATGGGGTCTAAACCCCCATCATCACAGTGAGCAAAATGTAAGTGTGGAGTCCATAGCTGAAGCACATTTTGAACATTGTGGCAATGGGGTCTAAACCCCCATCATCACAGTGACCAAAATGTAAGTGTGGGGTCCATAGCTGAAGCACATTTTGAACATTGTGGCAATGGGGTCTAAACCCCCATCATCACAGTGAGCAAAATGTAAGTGTGGGGTCCATAGCTGAAGCACATATTGAACATTGTGGCAATGGGGTTTAAACCCCCATCATCACAGTGACCAAAAGGTAAGTGTTGACAAAGAAAGAGGTGCAACTGCCAAACTGCATGGATGATTCCTGGTCACAGAACAAAAAACACATCAGTGGCAAAGTAGTGTATGTGTCCCATTGCAACATAAATTGGGTGAGCCAAATACTGCAGTGCAAATAAGACATACCTTTGGCCATGTGCAGACAAACAACACCCATGGGGGCTGACACCGTCAACATTCATCAATGACACAATGACAGAAGTGACCATCAGAATGCAGACCCACATATTTGCACCAATGGGCACACAAATGCAGATACCCTGTGGAGACTGCAGATGTGAGGTGAACAGATACCATACCATGGCAGCAATGGGACACACAAACCATGATCATTGTGCTGACCGATGACCTAGGAGTCCCAGGGACAGCAGGGGAAACCCACCAAACTACATACAGCCAATGGCACACCCAAGATATGCCAATGCAGTGGTGCAGATGCACAAACACAAACAGGCAGACCCACACTGCACATCATACACAACAGGTGAGGGGGTGCCAGTGTCCCCAGGCAACCACACAACACATGAGGAGACCTGAATACCAATCATACAGATGTGCATACAGTGCCACACAAAGGTAACTCATGGATCCAAATCCCCTATGTGGGCAAGCAGGCATTGTCAGATGAGAGGGCGCACAAATCACACATGTCACACAGGCACGTAGGAACAGCAACTGACACAGCAAGACACAGACACACCACAGCACCACCCCCAGGGCCCCCACAATGTGGTGACCCTGGGCTGCATTACAATCCCACTGTGATGACAAAGCGAAATGTGGTTCACACTGTGAACCACAGTCATGTGTCCTGAGCAACAAACTACCATCACACCTACACAAGCACAAATCAATCAGCATGGCCAGTAAGCCAAGGCCAACATGGAGGCAGGGGCCTAGCCGGGCAACAACTCTCATCTGCACACACTCAACACCACACCCCTCGACCTCCAACAATGTGCAGCAGTGAAGTACACATGCACTGGTGACATTGCACATGCACCCATGACAATTCCAGGGTGGTGGGTGGGAACCAAGGTGCAGAAACACATCACACATGGCCACTCAACAAGACTCCTGAATGTCTGACACACTGCACACTATGCTGTACATGGACATGACGGCAATACCACACCAACCAATGGGATCCCAGCCACAGTCACACACCAATGAAGAAGCCAAGGTCACCCACAAAGAACACACATAGACAACAACCAACATTGCAGCCCGGACCCTGAGGAGTGCCAGCAGTCACACACACAACGTGTCACAATCACTGAAAGAAAACACAAACTGGAAATCACATGACAGGGGCAAACAACAAGTGCCAAGGGGAAACCTGACTGTGACCCATCTGCGTCTGCACACAAACTCAGCCCTGACAGCAAACACACCTATGGGTGACACCCTGATGACCAGTAATGTGCCATGCACCCACATCACAGAGAACCCAGGGAGAAGACTTTGGGGGAACATAGGTCAACTCAGCTAGCATCACAAACAGGTACAACACTAGGGATCACAGCATGCACAGCTAAACGGAAGTGAACACACAGACATGCACATACAACACACACCTTGGGCGCAGGCAATGTCACAGGAGTACACACTGCCATGAGGGGACTCCACTCCTGTGTGAGGAAAGCTGTGCCATATGTTGCCTCAGTAGGGCCCCATCATGTCAGCTGAGCACTTGGTCACACAATCAACAATTAGCACCAAATGAGGGCTCCCGTCACATCAGCCTGGTCATGGAAGTGCCAACGGAATCATCAGCACAGATCCAACACACTTGTATAGCAATGTTGCACTGACTACACGGATGAGTCCTTCCCCATTGATGCCCAAACCTGCATGTCCAGTGGAGATGGCCACACGGTCAGGGAAGTAGACGAATTGAACAATGGCAGGCACAACAGATGTGCAGGGGTGGAAGCCACAGATGTGAAATAGCTAATCTAAGTAGGAAATCCCATTGCCAAATACTTAACACATGACCCCCTCAGATGCTGCTATGGATGACATGGATACACCACAGGATAGGACACATTCCCCCTGGACCACATGGGTTCCTGCACAGTAACACTTCATTATCATGAGACCAAATATCACCATCACTGCAGCAAGGGCATGGTTAGCATCATCAACAACATGTACATCAGAAGCATAAGCACTAGAGAACAGAAAGTTGCTTTATTCAGCATATGTGTGGAATGAAAACAAAGTCCAGAAAAAACACAAAGACCAATGGCCAGTCCATTGTAAAAGTCCAAACAGGGTGACAGTGGCAGATGTCACCATACTCATGCCTGCACAAAACCAGGGACAATCCACTAGGAGGGGCAACCGGGGGGGCAGGCCAGGCACCGCAGGGACAGGATCAGGGCTCACCAGGAGGAAGCAGGGAAGGGGTGGTGGGTGCTGGAGAGCCACTGACAACTGCAGTGGAGGTGTCTGACATGGTGTGTGCCGGCACAACTGGGGGCATGACTCAGATGTTGTGGGTGCCGGCACTACTGCAGTGGACCCTGCAGATGGAGTGGACAGGTCCGCCACTGCAGTGCCCAAGTCAGACAGGGTGGTAGTGGACTCCACTGCAGTGCCTTCCACCAGGGGAGGAGAATGGGGAACAGGCAAGGTGGGCTGGACAGAGGGGAGGACACCCTCACCACATCAGTGGCACAGACAAGCGCAGCAGGGGATGTGGTGCCGGGAGAGCAAGTGCCAGGGGAGAAGGCCGGATCCTCTTGGGGATGGTATATCTGTGGGTGGGGGAACCTGGGGCAGGGTGTGGTGGGGGCACCTGTGGAGTGGGGGCCTGAGGGATGGAGGAAGGAGACCTGGTGCCTGAGCTGCAGGGCGGCGGCAGGGTCTTGCTCTTACGACTCCGGGGGGACTTGCGGGTGGGGGCCTCAGTCTGTCTGCGCCTGGGGGAGGGTGTCCGGGGGCGAGGGGCACTCTGCTCCGTGTGGGGGGGCTTCCTCTTCCCCCTGGATGCTGGAGCAGCTGGATCGGAGGGGAAGAGGCCAAGGTCACTGAGGAAGAGGCGCTGGGTCTTTGGGGTTGCAGGTGAGGCAAGGGAGGGTGTTTTGGAGGGAGAGGCAACTGAGGACTGTGCAGTGCTCGTGGATGCGTGTGTGTGTACCAGGGCCCCATCCCCTGTGAGTCTGGTTTCAGTCCCCTGACTGTGCGTGCGTGTGCGTTTTGTTTGTGGCGTGTGTGTCTGTGTGCTGGATGTGTGTGTGCTGGTGTGTGCCTGTGCCGGTGTGTGTGTGCTTGGGACGGGTAAGGTGCTGGGGAGTGTGGATGGAGCAGAGGCAGGAGGGGTGAGGGACTGTCTGAAGAGGGACACTGCTGCCGTCAGGGAGGAGTCCATGGACCTATTGCCCCTCTGTAGGTCAGACATGCCCGATGAGATGCCCTCCATGAACGACACCAGCTGAGTCAACAGAGCGGTGTGCGCATGGAGGACACTCAGCATGGCTGTATGCCCTACATGGAGCTGGCGAAGGAGGTACACAGACTCCTCACTCAGGGCAGCAGGGGACACAGGGGCAGGGGGTGCGGTGCCTGGCCCAAAGGAGACACGCTCCCGAACATGGGAGCCTCCACGGACCTGGGGAATGGGAGCCGATGGGAGGGCGGTGGTGGTGCTGGTGGTGGCGGGGACAGCAACACTAGCTGGGGTGTGGTGGCTGCTGACACCCGCCTCCATAAGGGAGTCATCCTCCGAGTTGCTCTGGTCCTCAGCTGAGGTGGATGGTGCTGAGGACTCCTCGGTGTGGCTCCCCTCGCCCTCCGTGCCACTGGGTCCCTCCGACCACTCCTCGGCTGCTGACCCAGTCTGGCTCTCCGGCTCCTCCTGGTCCGTGGAGCTGTCCCCTTCCGTGGCTGTGGATGTATCTGCAAACAATGGGGAAACAGACAGACATCAGTCACCTGCACCAAACGCACACACCACTGTGAGCACAGCACATTACAGAGCAAGCCCTGGCATCATTAGTTGTACATTGCTAACAGTGCCCTAACTGAACAGAAGCAGTCAATTGTCAGTCTGATGCCAACCATGGCACTCACATCCCACATGGCCTTGCACCCATCTGTCTGGTGTCTGTTGGATTGCAACACCCCAGTGTGGACACATGCACCAACTGCACAGTAGTTGGACAGTGCAGAGGACACGGTGTGGCATGTGGACATGCACACATCACAGCACTTGCCACTGAGTCAGTACAGGTTTCCGGATGAAAGGGATGCCCCGAGTCAAATTGGAAATGCATGTGATGCATACCAGCGACAGACACCATGATGCACCCATGTCCTGATAGCCATCGCCACAATGGTGTGCATGTAGCACATGTCACTCCCCTGCAGGATCACCAATAAGTAGACACATGCCATGGCGGAGGCATGACTGCTAAGTCATACATCACTGTCTCAGTGATGTATGACTTGGCAGCCAGACAACAACACTCTGCACTGTGTCACAATAGTAGGTCATGGGGAATGCAAGTCCTGGAGCTGCACAAGTGCACATGTACATCCCCCACACAACACATCATCTTAACCCTCATCTGTCCAGGTCTTACCTATTGGACATATGGGAGACCTGTGACACTACCCTCTGAACCTGAGCCCCTCACAATCTGCTGTGAATGGGGAACAGCTGCCTGAACTTCACATTCGCATACCCCAGTCTGCACGGGCAGCTGATCAAACACCTATGTGACACACAAGTATCGTCTCCTATGGTCACATCTCCAGGGGCATGCTGAGCCCCTACCAAGAAACACCCCAGCAGTCCTGGCAACTAATCCACAGCACACTGACACAGAGGCAGACACCTGAGGGGTCAAATCACTGCGCACAATGTGTCAGCTGATACACGGGAGTGGGAGTACAGAGTGCATTGCATGGCCTGGAGTAGGCATGACTGTCCTGCCCCACATGAATGAGGGATGAGCCCTGGACAGTGGATAGCTGGCTATGTATGTGTGACACACGTAATCTGCACACTCCTGGGGCCCAAACATTGTTCCCACCCGCTGCATGGGCGTGTGCCACATACCCCAGGCACATGTGGTGGCTCAGCTCAGCAAGTGGACCGCATATCAAAGCAACACGCAGATTACATGTCCGAACACAGGCGTTGTGTGAACAATGGACCCACCCATGATGCCCACAACAGAGTTAGGGAAACAGATGCTGTCCCCCACCTTTAGTGAAGCAAACTGCAAGGACACAGTTCCAAGTGACACAAATCCCTGAATGTAAGGGCCACACCTGGGTATCAGATGAGCAGTGGGCAGTGCACAATAGAGGGACATGGCTCCTGGACAACATGACTGCTGCACTGTGGCAGTTGAACCAGGCCAGAGGAGGGCACAAAGCATGTAATACAGAGTTCACAGTGCAGTCTTTGACTCACCCCCTCCTTGCTGCTGACTGGCCTTCAGCTGCCCATCCAGGTCTGGAAACACCACCGCCAGGATCTGGAGCATGTGGGGGTCAGGGTCCGTGTTCCGCCCCTCCTGTGAGGAGGCGACAGCTTCAGCTGGACCCGTGCAATCCTCCGGGTCCAGCCCGAAGGTCCTGCCACCTCTTCTGGCAGTTGCGGATCCGGCGCTTGTAGACCCCCACGGACCGGACAGCCCGGACGATGTCCTTCCAGATCTCCTGCTTCCGATGGGCATTAACCTGTCAGGATGACAAAGTGAAAAGGCCATTACTACACATGCAACATATCCGTGCATGACACAGTTGTATATACATGTCTCAATCACAGGGGCACATGATGTACACAGGCAGTGCAAAGCTGCCCATGGACAGTTTGCCAGACGTCACTACATGGTATCATTGCATGGGAAGTAAAACCTTGTTCAAATGCACTGTCACTGCACCATACCTGTCCAGTGCATGTAACTACACACTATGGGGGGTGACAACTACTCAGTGAGCCTGCTTGCCAGACTTTCAGCCTTGCTAGTCAGACAATATGCACATTCAGAAAGGCAGTGCACAGAACACTCACCTGCTCCCCTGGTGTCCCATACAGCTTGCTGTACTGTGGACGTAGGCTGTCCAGCAGGGCCTGGTTCTCCTCAAGGCTGAAGGCTGGGGCTCTCTCCACAGGACGTGCCATTGCAGGGTCCAGAGGGGCAGAGACAGCAGCAGTGCAGTGGCAGATGTCGTCCTGGAGCATGTAGTGCAGGCAAGTGAGCTCTCAGGGGAACAGCCAGCAATATATATGTGCTGGAGAGGCAGATACTGTCCCTTGTGTACAAAGTGATAGGTCCAAGTCGTTTGCATCTTCTGAATCTGGCCAATCCATGGAATAGCAGCACCAAAACACGCCCACAGCATCCTTCAAATCTTCAACTTCATGACATACATGATTTTGCAACATTGTTGTGGGTGACCAACTGAATTTCCAGCAACCGACTCGTTCGAAATTCGAAAGCGCGTCCGTTGCCAGGCAAGGCCATTGTCAATGGGTGCGCACCGATCGGTCCATTGCAGTACAACGCGTACAGGGGTACAACGCGTACCCGCACACATTGAATGCAATGGGCCAGCCGGGGGCACCGATCGGTCCATTGCAGTTCAACGCGTACAGGGGTACAACGCGTACCCGCACACATTGAATGCAATGGGCCGGCCGGGGGCACCGATCGGTCCATTGCAGTACAACGCGTACAGGGGTACAACGCGTACCCGCACACATTGAATGCAATGGGCCGGCCGGGGGCACCGATCGGTCCATTGCAGTTCAACGCGTACAGGGGTACAACGCGCACCCGCACACATTGAATGCAATGGGCCGGCCGGGGGCACCGATCGGTCCATTGCTGTTCAACGCGTACAGGGGTACAACGCGTACCCGCACACATTGAATGCAATGGGCCGGCCGGGGGCACCGATCGGTCCATTGCAGTACAACGCTGTACAGGGGTACAACGCGTACCCGCACACATTGACTGCAATGGGCCGGCCGGGGCACCGATCGTTCCATTGCAGTACAACGCGTACAGGGGTACAACGCGTACCGCGCACATTGACTGCAATGGGCCGGCCGGGGGCACCGATCGGTCCATTGCAGTACAACGCGTGCATGGGGTACAACGCGTACCCGCACACATTGAATGCAATGGGCCGGCCGGGGGCACCGATCGGTCCATTGCTGTTCAACGCATCACTGTACATGTGACTGGCATATGTCAGCATGCCTGTCTCAGATGGACATATGCCAGCCACAGATAGCTCCCAGGGAGTGAGGGGCACACCTACATCACGACAGCCTGTCCAAACTTTATCATAAGGCATGTAAGGCTGCATTTCCTATTGTGTGTATGTTGGTGTACATGTTGTCCTGTGGGTGTCACCTGTGGGCAGCCACCCCCAGGCTGTGCACGTGTTCATGGGGACAGGATCCTGGGTGTTACGTGTACATGACCACTGTGATGTGCAACTGTTCATATCTGTGCATGTGCCATGGTCACATTTCACGGTGGTGTATGTGTATGTCATGTCACATACCCCGTGAGTCCCATGTGGGACGGTATGTTTGAGCCAGGGTGTCCCAGTGGCACAATAGTGATGGTCCTCCACAGTCTTTGTGCATGTAGTGTTTACAATGTCTCTGATTTCATGTGCACAATGGGAGACAGTCTCCACATCCACGTTGTGTGTGCATGGACTTTGATGTTGTGCGTGTGTGTGTCACAGACGTCCATGTCTGTCCTGCCGTGGCAAGTCGGACCACCACCTGTGGGGGTCATGGTTGTTTTGCTGTGGTGTATACATGATACTCCATGTAATGCCAGTGTCCATGTGGCAATACAGGGTCCCTGGGAATGTACCTGTCGTTGAGCTGTGGTGCCTGGGGCACATCTGTCCTCACATGTCACTGTGGGGGGTGATTGTGACACGGCAGCAGGAGATGGGAACTGTGACACGGCCTCATGATATCCAATGGGCCAACCTGGGACTAATTGATGCCACTTGTTGGACCGTGTTGACAGATGTTGGCCATGTATGTACCATACATGTCCTTACGGAACTGCACACTTCATGTAGTTGTGCCTCATAATGATGTATGTTGGGATATTGAGTGTGTTCAATGCCGCATATGTGGGCTGACTGACAATCTTGCTTACTTCTCCTCTGCACTGCAGGGCTCCTGCTGTCCATCGACCATTCCCAGACCTGGCAACGATGGTGGAACGGGACAGCATCCGACGGTACCGCTTCACCAGGCAGCTGATTGAGGATTTGGCAGTGCAGTTGGCCCCACATTTGCAGCCTGGCCGGCCGTATCCTACAGCGCTGACCCCCAAGGTGAAGGTGATTGCAGCCCTACACTTCTTTGCCACCGGTACCTTCCAACATACTGTGGCGACTGCTGGTGGGATGTCACAGACCATGTTGAGCCGTGTGCTCCGCGATGTTTTGGCGGCAATGTTGCTATTCCTGAACCGGTACATCTATTTCCCTAGACTGCGACGACTCACTGACGTGAAGAGTGACTTTTATGCCCTGGGGAGGATGCCGCATGTCATTGGCTCCATTGATGGGACACATGTGGCTTTGGTACCACCACAGGCCCAGGAGCAGGCCTACAGGAACCGCAAGCACTACCACTCGGTCAATGCACTGGTGGTGTGTCTTGCAGACATGACCATCACACACGTGTGTGCCCGTTTCCCTGGTTCAGCACACGATACCTTTGTGATGAGGAGTAGTCGCATCCCCAGGATGATGGCACAGATGCAGAACCAGCGTGCCTGGCTTGTCGGTGTGTACTGACTTTGTGCCATTGTGTGTGATCTGATCTGTAGTATTCCGCCCACTTTTCCAAGTCAGCTAATGTGCACTTGTCTGTCCGTAGGTGACTCGGGATACCCCAACATGCCGTGGTTGCTGACACCCCTCAGGAACCCTGTGACACCAGCCCAGATGCGCTACAATGAGGCACATGGTCGGACCAGGAGAGTTATTGAGCGGACATTTGGTCTCCTGAAGAGCCGCTTCCGCTGCCTGGACAAGACCGGAGGGTCCCTCCCATATGCCCCTGCGAAAGTGTGCAAGATTATCATCGTCTGCTGCATGCTCCACAACCTGGCAGTGCGGAAGGAGTTGCCTCTCATCCAGGATGACAATGACCAACATCCGCCACCTGTGGAGGATCCTGGCCTGGACCACGATGCCAGTGACGATGATGATGATGATGATGAGGGTGATGTCCGCACACAGCTCATCACCAACTTCTTTAGCTGAATGTGAGTATCCTGAGGTGTCATGTCAATGATGTGAGTTGTCATGATATGTGTAGGTGGTGCTCTGGTGCTGTTGGAGTGTGTCCATGGGCTACTTGACTGGATGTGTGTTGCGATGTGTGCTTACAGGTTGGCTGTACTCCCCAACAGTGTTGACATGCTAACTTGGTTCTGGGTGGGTATCTTGTAAAATGTATTGTGCATGAGTTTTGCTGTTCTGTCCTGTACTCCATTGCTTTTGACTGTGTGTCATTTCTGTCCTTCACAGGGTACTTTCAGATTCGTTTGGTCAACTGTGTCCACCGACGACGTGATTGCACTTCCAGGCTGGTAGCTGTTGTGTCCCTACAAGTGATGTGCGCCACACCCATGGACTTCCTTCCGTCTACAGTTGTTGACTGTGTGCCCGCTGCCAGGTGGGATTACCTTGCATCTGTAGTGGTTACGACATGTTGCAACTGTGTAATAAACCTGTGCTTCACTTTGTGATGTGCGTTGTCTGTGGTCACACATTTGACTGCCATTTGCTTACTGCACCTGTGGGCTACTTGACTACAACTGGGAATGGGTGTGGTGTCTGTGCATTGCACCGTCTTCCCTGGCAACATCAGTGTAGGCAATGAGTCAGATGTCCTAGGTGTGTATGTGTTGTGTAGCCCTGGTGGTGTGTCTCCCTCATATGTGTCACGTTGCCTTTACTCACATGCCTGTGTTGTACTTGCTGTTGCAGTTCGCATACACAGTGTAATTTTGCAGTTCATCATCCCCATAACAGCACCCACGTTGGAATCACAACAGAGGCAAGTATGGTGTATTAGTGTGTTTATTGTGATACATTTGTGTGAATAGTGCATAGGATGGGTAGTGCTGTACATAAATCTTGCAATCAGAAGTTCCTAGGTGAATTGAAAGTCCTGGTAGACAGAATCCCCAGTATCGGGGCCACAGTTGTCTGAGACATTGGTCCAACTTGTACTCCCCATGGAATGTGTGGGAGTAGTGTTGCCGTCAACAGGGTGAACAGTCTGTGCACAAAGGTGAACATCCAGAACAGGTTCAGGCTTCCTGGGAGTTGCGCTTGGCCATCGGCCTCTCACTTGCCCCTCTTCGGACGACCCCTCTTCTTGGGGGGGCCCTCAAGTACAGGCTCCTGCGGTGCAGGGGACTCTCCGCCAGAGTCATCCTCCCTCCCTGTGGCAGTTGCAGTTTGGGCAGCACCAGATGTTGTTGGCACACAGGGAGGTGTGGACTCGTTGCTGTTCATCTGGCGGAGGCATTGTAAAATGTCCCTGTGCACCGCCGTCATCTCATGCAGTGCATCCCACTTGGACTCCACGCGGGACATGTGTGAGTCCACGCGGGACATGTGTGACTCCACATGGGACATGTGAGAGTCCAAGCGGGCATGATGGGCAGCCTGCTGCTGTTTCATGTCTCTGAGGAGCCCCACTACCTGGCTGAGGTCTCCGGTGCTGGACTGGTACGCATCAGCTATGCGTACCAGTTGTGGGTCATCATGCACACCAGCAACCTCTGCAAGCAGCGACCTCTGTCTCCCACCCCTCCCACCACCCCTGCTGACATGTGCAGTGCGTGCAGTGGCACGCACAGATGACCCTGGTCCACCTTGGAGGTTGGTGGTGGTGGTGGTGGTGGTGTCCATGGCCCCAGGTTGGTCCAGGGTCCCTGTGCTGGTGTTGCTCCTTGTTCTGTCCATGTCGGCAGGGATGGTATTTGTGTTGACAGTCGTTGGAGGGGTGGGTGCAGGGGTGCAGCTGGTGGTCCTGCTGGTGCTGCAGCTGGTGGTCCTGCTGGTGCTGCATGTAGACTTGCACCGGATGTGCCAGGTTGGTCTTCTTCGTCCGAGGAGGGCAGAGGCTGTACGACACCAGTGAGCTCTGCATCCTCTTGAGCCTGGGACTGGGACTCCTCAGCGTCTGCTGCTGTGTCCCCATCATCACCTGTTTTTGGGAGACACACACAATGTATGTTATGTTTCTGCAGGCATCAATGGTTGACACACATGACAGTTGTGACTGTGCCTCTGGGTGCGGGCCTGTACATTGCATTGTCCTAAGTCGTCACAGTCAGGGGTTGATATTGGTGTGGCACATTGTCCTGCATTATTTGGGCATTTCTATGTATTTGTTGGGGTGTGAACATGGTCTGCATTGGTTGTGTTTGGTTGACAGCCGGCCCTCCTTCCCACCCACCCAGCCAGTCAGTTATCCCACCATGGACTGTGCTTGCATTGCAGGGAGTGGAAGTTGTCTCTCAGGATGTCAGTCAGTGGTGTCCTGCTGTTTGTTGGTGCACAGTTGCCAGCAGGGCCTTGTGCTCCCCACAGCAGTAGCCAGTGTCAGCCATCTTGTGAGTCCTTCTCCACTCCCTGTGATGTGAGCATGGTTCAGGGTGGTGTTGATGGGCCAGTTGTGAGGGTGACCAATATCTGTGACTGCCACTCCCTTCATGCTATTGCCTCCACCCCACTTGCCAGCTTTCCCAAACTTACTTGCTTTTGTGGGGAGTTCAGTATGTGTGGGTGTGTGAGCAATGGCAAGATGGCTGACAGTGGTGTCCTGCTGTTGGTTGGTGTCAGCCATCTTGTGAGTCCTTCTCCACTCCCTGTGATGTGCGCATGGTTCATGGTGGTGTTGATGGGACAGTTGTGGGGGGGGCAATATGTGTGACTGCGACTCCCATGATGCTATTGGCTACACTGACTTGGCCAGCATACACAGAATTCCTTCCTTTGAGTGGTCTTCACTGTGTGTTGGTGTTGTTGTGGTGGCTACATGTCTGGATGTGTTTGTTAGTTCTATTTGTGCCACTGCCTAGCTGTAGTTGTAGTTGTGTTTGTACATGTGATGGCACAGTTGGATGTAACTTTTTTGATGGCATGTGTTGTGTTTATCTGACTGACATACTCATTTTGGGATGATTCTGTTCTGGTTGCTGTGTAATTGCTATGAGTGCATGGTTTGACTCTCCCTTGACAGTGATGTGTGTGTGTTTTGTGGCAGAATATTGTGTACATTTGTTGTGTACTCACCAGGCTCTGGGATGTTCTCTAGTCCATATACGCTCACTGGCGGAAGGATGGCCCGCACCTTCTCCTCCCAGGGCCTGAGGTATATTGGCTTGGCAGGAGGGCCACTGCCGGTGTATTGGCTGATGATGTACTCTTTCTTGAGCAGGTCCCGTACCCTCCTGCACACGTCATACCACCTGTTCTGGATGTCGCTCTTTGTGCGCAGACATGGTGATTGTGCGTTCACCCTGTTGATGATCCTCTCCCACATCTTGGTTTTCTGGGAGATGGGGGTCTGTTGGACCAGTGTGCCAAACAGCTGTGACTCTACCCTGAGGATCTCGTCTACCATGACTTCCAATTCACAATCTAGGAACTTGTGATTCTTCTTGGGGGCATGGTGATGGGTGGTGATGGTGAGTGATGTGTGTGTTGGTGTGCAGGTGAGGGTGTGTTAGTGTGTGTTTTGCTGGGTGTATGTGAGGTAGGTATTTGTTGGTGTGCTGATGGTGTGTGGCTTGTGTGAGGGATGAGCTGTGGGTGTGTGGTTGCTGTCTCTTGGGTGCTGGCAGTGGAATGGCATTTGCAAAGGATCATGGTTGTGATTTGTGTCCTTTATATGGGTGGAGTTGTGGGTGTGTCTTTGTTCTCTGTCCCCACCCCCCAGTATTTATTGGCTTTGTAATTGCTTGTTTGGCCTTTTTTTGTGTGATTTTTCCTTTGTACTGTCTGTGCATGTTGGAAACGTTGTTGTGACCGAGTCGGACCCTGCATTTGTCTCGTACGGTGTTCTCCGTTTCGTTCACGCTGTGTTTGTGCAGTTTTCTATGCTGCGTACGCGTCGGTCGCGGTGTTTTGTGTTGCTTCGGCTCGGTTTTGTATGCGTGTCGGTCGTACGGCTTGTCCTCCGTCCGACTCGGTCGTGGTTTTCACGCCTTGCATCGTACTTTGCGGTTTTGAGTTCGCGTGTACGTTTCGGTCGGATTTGTTCCGGGTGCGTGTCGGTCGGTTGGATTTGCGTGTTTTTCCGACCGGATTGCTGTTTTCCGTGCGGCTCGGTCGTTCGGCTTGGGTTCGGTACGTGTCGGTCGGATTTTGCACGCCTTGCATCGTACTTGGTGTGTCGGGCGCCACAGGTACGTGTCGGTCGGTATAATTTCCGGCTCCGAGTCGGTCGGTGCTTTTTCCGGCCCGAATCGGAATCGACCCCTTAGTATACTGTTACCCAATGACACATTTTTGACACACCAGAAGCTGTTCATTTTCAACTACACACCTTATATTGTGTAACTGTATCAGTGTATGTGCATTGTTCGGGGAAAATTCCAGTCAACCTCACTACAGTCTTCACCATCAACATTTGGCTAGCTGTCAAATGTAACTCTATTCATTATTATAATCTAGCGATGCTCATGGCAGTTCTTACCAAGAAAGGTGCCAGGGTGAACTCAACCAGACATTTCTACAAATTTCAATGTGTTAAAGCATTGGCAGAACCTTCTGAGTTCTGTAATATTGTACTTGCCTTCTTCTGTGCTGATTTATAGGATTGAGCTTCAGGAGCTTCAGTTCTTTATGGCATTGACAAACCTTTCAAAGATATCACTTACTTTTTGAGAGACACCTTTAATAACATGTGTGTTGTTGCTTACTAAATTTTTAGCTCTGTAAATACAGGTCTTTTCTCATTACTAATTGCTGCTGGACTTCTGGCACTCGTTCTTCTTTCTGAAATATGAAATTTGTGCTCTTTAGTATAGAACTGTAGACTTGCTGTGGCTCACCAGGCTTGGTAAATGCTCTCTTCAAGTCACAATACCTCTGTATAGTCTGTCTTCTCACAAGTATCATCCAGCTCTTGGCATCAAGCCAGTATTTTGATGCAAGTGCTGTCAACACCAGTTATTGTGTACTGCTTTTCTCAGCCAAACAGGAAAATCAATTTGGAGAGGTGCATGCTGTTCTGATTGTACATCAATATACTTGTCAGGTTCTACATCTGACTGCCTCCTACGGAGACAAAGCAAGATAAGTTCTCCCCTGTCAACACAGAAGTCTCACCAACACTGGAAACATTCTAGATAGAAACCTCAACAGTCCTCACAAGTGGGGCTTGATGACTTCAATCAGGTTTTGATAGAGTGCTGTGGTCTGACACTTGAGGATACTTAGGGAATCTTCACCGCCTCACCCCTGACCTATATAGCTTCCATGATACAAACCTTGCAGACAATGCAGACACCACAATGCTCCTTGCATCAGGTCTTCAAGGCACAACGCATCCTCCATCCGAAGGCACTTTTTCAGAGTGACAAGGTTGGTCCCAGTATCCAACCGTGCTCCATCGCAGTCGTCCTGAACTTTTGGATTTAACCCAGTCAAGTGCGACCAGATGTCCCTGGTTTGCACTTAATGCTTTTAAGCACTATATTTCAAGATATTTTTAAAACCCACTTATTAGTTTTTGTCAGTTTGATATTGTTTTGTTCATGAATTAAGCTGTTTTCCCAACCTGGAGTGGGTTACTTTTGTGTGGTGTTTTCATAGTTTTAAGTGTTGCACAAATATTTTACACATTGCCTTTTAAGTTAAGCCTGACTGCTGTGTGCCAAGCTATCAGTGAGTGAACACAGGTTAATTTAGGGTGTGTATCTGACTTTCCCTGATAAGAACTGTCATCCCTACTTGGACAGGGTGCCTACCTCTGCCAACTAGAGACCCGGGGGCTTATTTACAAGCCCCTTGCGCCACTTTTGCGTCATTTTTCCTATGCTAAAAATGACGCAAAGGTGGCTCAAGGGGCTTGTAAATCTGCCCGCCAATTTCTAACATTGATGATCAGCGGTGAGGATAGGACTTGTGTTTGTGTAGTGCCTTACAGTAATTCAGTGTACACTACCACCTACATCTAAGACCAATTTGAATCAATTGTCTCTGATTCGCATTAGCATTTTTTCCCCTACTCTCTCTGACTAGCATTTTAAATTTTTCTATTCTCCCTGATTGACATTTTTGCTTTTCCTAAAATCATGTCTCTAACAGGAGGCTCTACATCTGCACCTACACCTGCAGAGATGGATTTTGAGCTGACCTAATTCGAGAGTTACCCTGTGGCCCAGCTCAATGATTTCTGCAAGAAGGTTGGGTTTTCTATCAAAAGCTTCACTAGTAAGGTGCAAAAGGCACAGAGGGCCTGGTTAGAAGCTCAGGGTGAAGTACCTATGACCCCAGAGGAGAAGGATGAGGGGGAAGAAAAATTACATTGCAGAGGACCTAGAGGAGAGAGGGGAGCCCACAGAGAGGGAGTCCCCTGCTGGAACCACGGCAGGAGGCAGTATTTCATCCAGCGGCCTGTCCCCAGAGGAGCTGGAGGACAGAAGAGAGGAGAGAAAGTTAAAATTGGAATTGACATGCCTGGAGCTAGAAGAGAGGTGGGCTGAGAGAGTGGTCAAGGACTAACTTGCCACGGAGGCAGCTGAGACTGAGAGGGCCTTGACAGAGAAAAAGATCTTGCTGCCTTATGAACCGAGTCTGAGAGAGCAGGGCTTGAAAGCTAAAAAGCTAGTCGAGTCTGGCAGGAATAGTGGCAATGACCAACCTCATAAATATGTAATACCCTGAGCCCTGATATATTTTAACAAATAAGAGACATCTGTAGATGCTACCTAACTAATGCACAAGAGTGACAGGAGAGGAAGTAACAGTATATAGCTTATCATGTTTGGGTTTTTCTTCTCCCTAGGGACTTGTTCCCATTATTTGATGATATTCACCTGGAATCGTATGTGAGCAGGAGGAGGAAATATTACAAACCCCCAGCTAGCGGTATCCCAATATGACCCTCAAGTGTAAAAATTACACTCTTTGGATTACAGTGAACACGTGGTCCAAAACATGAAGAGGTCTGACCTTAACTTTTATGAAGGTAAGACACTCAATGGGAGAGTTTAGGCTATGTATTTTAACTTGAACCCAGGAGATATATATATGTATTTTTAAACTTAATGGAACCCTGTGTGTCTCCCTCTTTCCTCCTCCCCCGCACCCCTCTTCTTTTAGAGACAAAAGAGAGGTCCTTCTGCAAGGTGGTGAGGTCGATGACCCAGACTATAAAGTCACACAATTATATCAATATATGGGTGGACAGCACCAATAGTGGTGAGTGTCCTTTTCTTTCCATTAATATGAATATGCGTTTGGGAGAATGGTGTTGACTGGTGCGGTTGGGGGATGTATGGGGATGAGATTGATTAAGAGCCTTTGAGAATTAGCCAATGGGAGGGTTTGGCCACCAAAAGAGATGAAACATTGGTTGAGTGAATATGGCATATATTGTGCCCTTCATTTTCAATTGAAGTTAATAAATTGTTTAAAAGGTATAGATGTATGTTAGCTTAGAGTGAGATATTTTGTTCAAAATATGTATAAATGAAAGCTTATCTTTGTATATCTCAACCCCCTTTTTTTAGATTATTTATACATGTATTACTTCAATATGGGAGTGAAAAAAACCCTTATCTAGTTGTCCTGAAGAAGGTGGGATTAATTTAATAACATCCACCGAAACGTGTCCACGCTAAGTTATACTGGATCCTATCACGAGGAATCACTGGGATGAATGAAGTTTTGTATTCACCAGGCTACTAAATTGATGCTCAAAGTCGGATCAGATTATGCAACAATACTTTAACAACTGTGCAATAGGGTCTCCCTGTTAGGACTCGTGGTCTTCTTTATTACTTCAATTCTCTCTTTTATATTTGCTTATTGAGTATATAGGTTTTTAATGTATATGTTCTAGATGAATTGTTTTATTTTCATGTGTCTTGTTTTTAAACAATGTGTATAAATTGAATTTTTATGATATTATAAGAAAAATCTTTTTTATTAAAATTGGTGATGTTATATCTCTAATTTGGTGGTATATTGTTTTTTATTTGGGGACTCAAATAAGTATATCTATCCCAGTGTAGTGGAATGCAACCCTGTGGTGAATGGTGAATGATTGTGTATAAAAACTTCAGTCCTCAAAGGGAAAAGATTTTTCCTCTACCAGTGACAATACCATGTCCAGTGCTGAAGGAAGGATCCATACACCAGAGACTAGGGGCCTGATTGACAAAGGTAAACTTAGAGCATCTTTATGTCCGCATTCGGGGCGGAGATCCGCCACGAGTGCGGACATAAAGATAGTACTCGTAAATGGTATTCCTGCAAAATATCAAAAACAATATATATCGCCACACCAAAATATCGTGTCAAAATATCATGATATGGAAATATCATCAGCAAGAATATCATTGTCAAGAATATCGATTTTAAGGTAAGTAATACCGCTTTTTAAAATATCGAAATCATTAATATTGTTTGCAAAAACACAGTTGTTTAAAATATCAGTTTTTAGTTATTGTTCTGTATTTTAGTATATATTTTAAAAGTATATGATGTAAATATTTTGTATACTTTTTTATGTTTTTTAATATTTTTGTTACATTTGTAGTAGTTATTAAATTAAATGTAATTCATTTGTGTGATTTTTAGTGCCGAAGCGGGTTAGGGTTTATAGGGGTATAGGGTGGGAAGTACCTTAATTATAAAAAATAATGATTCTTTTTTATTTAATATAATTCATTTAATTGATATTTAATAATGTTAATTGTGCTAATAACCTTTTTAATGTTAATTTTATGTGCGGGCTGTGGGGTTTATAGGGGTAAAGGGTGGGAAGTAATTTATTTTTAATTCATTGTTAATTAATATTAATTAATTAATTGATTATTAAGTGTGTTTATTGTGTAATTAAATGGGTTTTTTAGGTGCAGGTTGTGGGGTTTATGAGGGTAAAAGGTGGGAAGTAAATTAATTTAAATGAATTATTAATTAGTTGTTAAATACTATTAATTATTTAATTGACAATTAATTATTTTAATTGTGTAATTCACTTTTTAAAGTTTGATTTTAGGTGTGGGTCGTGGGTTTTATAGGAGCAAAGGGTGAGAAGTTAATTAATTTTAATGAATATGTTTTTTTTAAAAATCATTTAGATGTGGGTTGTGGGTTTTGCAGGAGTTTGTGGTAAGGAATAAATACATTTTAAGTAATTATTAATTAATTTGTAAATTAATATTAGTTAAATAAATTGATAGTTCCTTAAGTTAATTGTGTATATAATTTTCTGTTACATTTTGTGAGTGTGTTGTGTGTTTTGTGGGGTATATTGTGAGAAGTAAATTAATTGATAATTAATATTTAATTAATGATAGTTTGTTGATACATATTTATATTATAGGTGTAAATATGTTGCTTTTTTAAAGTTAGGTTTTAGGTGCAGGTTGTGAGTTTTGTGGGGTTATAGGGTGGGAAGTAACTAAATAAAATGTATGTAATAAGTATTTATTTGTTAATAAATAAATTCTTGATAAAAATATGCATTTGTATGAAAATTATTTTTGTATTTTATTCATAAGATTATTTGTAGTTTAAAAAAAAAATAATAATATTGAATATATTTGTAATTTTTTGTACATATTTATATTTTTCTTTATTTACTTTGTTTTTTAAATAATTGTAGTTTGTGAAATATATTTTGTTTGTTTTTAATGTTGCTCTGACTGGAGTGGGAATAGTAAATTTTACCCCTCTGCAATCCAACACTTTCCCTATTGTTGCACTGACTGGAGTGAGAATAGTAAATTTCACACCTCCGCAATCCAACACTTTCTGTACTGATGCACTGATTCGAGTGGTATTAGTAAATACATTTTTCCCCTCTGCACTCCAACAGTTTCCCTACTGTTGTACTGGCTGGAGTGGGAATAATAATTTTTACCTATCTGAAATCTAACACTTTCACCACTGTTGCATTTGCTGGAGGGAGATTTGTAAATTTTACCAATTTTTATTATTTTTGCATCACGTGAAGTGGGAGTAGTACTTTTTTTTATATATTTCCTATAATAGTTTGCGTAGTTTTGTAAAAATTGTAGTGGGAATACTATATGTATTAAATTTTATATTTTATAATTTATTTTATATTGTTATGATTTATATTAGTATGTTTTTGTTTATTTAAAATTATTATATTTATAATTATTAATATTTTTAATATGTAAAATATTTTTACTAAGTATTACGTTGTTTACTTTTCAAAATGTTATTAGAATGGTTTGTTTTTTAAAGATTTTATGTTATTGGTACATGTATATATACATATATTTATTTGTTATATTTTTATATTGGTTAAAACATTTGAAATTATAATACAAATTAAAATTATCAGTTTAATAATTGTTTTTTAAGTAAATATCTGTAAATATATATATATATATATTAATTATTATATATTTTTTAATTAAGTTTATTTGTTATATTTGTTAAAATATATATTAAATCATTTTTTTAAACTAATGTTACTATTTTATATTTATTATTTTAATTTATATATATTTAAAAAATTATATTTACTACAACGATATTTATTACAACGATATTTTTGGGGGATATTTTTGTACTTACCATTATGAGCATTGGATGACGATATTTTTTACATTGATATTTTGGTCACGATATTTTGGTATGGGGATATTTTGAGGGTCGATATTTTGTCAGTGAACCCTCGTAAATGCCCTTTGTGAATTCCCAGTCGTAAACTTAGTAGTGTGGTCTAAGTTTTGACCAAACGTCTAAGTTTACCTTTGTGAATCGGGCCCTTGGTGCCCAACTTCAAGGAGGGAAGTGACATAGGCAGGTGGTTTGAGACAAATGAGGTCACACTAGACGTGCACAGGAGGATTGGGGAGCTGTCCTATGAAGGCATATACCTGGTAATGGTAGGGATGCCCTACGGGCCCTAGAGAAGAGGGACATGCTTAGTTATTCTACCATGAAGGAAACACTTGTCAGGAGGTATGGATTCACCCCAGAAGAATGTAGGTTGAGATTCAGGGCAGTCAGAAACTGTCTCACCAGTCCTCGAGGAATTTTGTGGGTTACTTTTGTAAAGCACTGGATGGCTGGGTAAAGGGTAATGAGGTAAACACCTATGAGGGGCTGTACAATCTGGTTGCTTGAGAGCCCATGTCAGTCATTGCTTTCTAGAGCTACACCAGCACCTGTTTGATTGCAAGTTCACTGACCCCAGGGAACTTGAAAGGGAGGCAGACCTCTGGGTGAGTACCAGAGTGTCTGAGAAGATATTGGGGAGTGATCCTAAGGAGGGTGTCTCAGGTTTTCCCCATAAGAGTGAGAGGGAGTTATGCAGTGATCTAGACAGGTCCCAGTGTAGTAGGGGAAGAAATGAGTCCCAAGTCTCTTCTAAGAGACCTCAACTTCCACTTGGACAACTCCACTGACACCAACTCCTCCAACCTTCTGGAAAGATTGGACAATATCAACCTCAAGCAGCTGGCCACTGACCCCACACACAAAGCAAAACACACACTGAACCCCATTTTCACATCCAGCAACAAAATCAGATACAGCCACACCTCGGAACTCACCTGGTCCTGTGCCTCTATCGTACACTTCACCCTTGCTGGACCTCCCCGCACCACCCCCAACCACCACAGCGCCCTCTACCGCAGCAGGACAAAGGTCCCCCAGCAACAATAGACCAACGCCCTCAGCATCACATAGCCCAACATCACCACCAACTTGGATCAGGTAGTAGAGAACTTCAATGCCTGGATCACCAGTGCTGCCAACCGAGCCCCCCTGCCAAAACAGCCAAAATGCACAGACCTACCAAACTAGCCACCTGGTACACTCCGGAACTCAGCTCGTCGAAGCGCAGGTGCAAGCAACTGGAAAGGAGATGGCACACCAGCAGGAACCATCCGACCAAGTCACCTTCAAATCAGCCCTTAACGACTACCACCGCCAGTGCAAAGCCGCACAAAAGCAGGCCCTGACACATCAGCTTGAGATCAGCACCAACCAAACCAAGGAACTCTTCACCATTACCAAAGAGTTCACCTTCCCAACAGCCACCGAAAACCCGATCCCCCCCTTATAGGAACTCTGCGACACCCTTGCCAACCACTTCCACAACAAGATAGCAACCATCTATAGAAACTTCGGTCTCCAACCCTCTGACCTCCTCAGCATACCATCGACCACCACTGCAGACCACCCGCTCACCGCCTGGGAACTCAGCACACCGAGCACAACCACTCTTATGAACTCCATCGACTCAGGAGCACCCACCAATGCATGCCCCACTGGCTTTTCAACCTAAGAAGAGATGAGATCTGCCACCAGCTCACCACCATCCTTAACACCTCCATAACCACAGCCACCTTTCCAATGTCTGGAAACATGCGGAGGTGAGAAGAAACCTTCAGCAGACCCCAGTGAGCTCCAGAACTACCATCCCATCTCTCTGCTCCTGTTCCCCACCAAAGTCCTGCAGAAGGCTATCAACCTCCAACTCACTAACCACCTGGAGAGAAACAATCGACAGAACCTTTCCCAATCAAGGTTCAGAGCCAGCCCTGATCGCACCCCACTCGACAGAAGTGAATCAGCCACCCTGATCCTGCTTGACCTCTCTGAGGCCTTTGACACCATCTCCCTCCACACACTCATCATTAGACTACTTCAGATTGGAATCACAGATGATGAGCTCAGATGGATGGCATCCTTTCTTACAGGTCGCGCTCAGAGAGTCCACCTCCCTCCTTTCACCTCACAACCCAAGCACACCATCTGCAGCATCCCCCAGGGCTCATCCCTCAGTCCAACCCTCTTCAACATCTACATGACTCCACTTGTGGACATCATCAGTTCGCACAACATCAACATCATCTCCTACGCCAACAATACCCAGCTCGTCCTCTCACTCTCAGCGGACTTCTAGAGAAAAACCAAATTCCGCAATTGTATGAAGAAAGTCTCACTCTGGATGAAGGACAACTGCCTGAAGCTCAACAAGAACAAAACTGAGGTTCTAATCTTCAGCAGACATCCCTCCCTCTGGAATGACTCCTGGTGGCCAGCAGAGCTCGGACCCCCCCCACGCCTAAAGACGCCTGCAACCTCGTCATCATCCTGGACAGCGAACTCTCCATGAAACATCAGGTCAATGCCATCTCCCCAGCCTCCTTCCATATGCTCCGCAAAGTTTTTAAGTGGCTCCCCATCAGCACAAGGAAAACAGTGATGCGGGCTCTCATCACCAGCCGACCGGACTACAGCAACTCACTCTATGCAGGCACCACCACAAACTTATGCAAAGACTCCAAATGATCCAGAACGCAGTGCCAGACTGATCCTCAACCTGCCCATGAGGACCCACATTACCCAGCACCTGAAGGACCTCCACTGGCTTCCCATCCAGAAGAGATGCCATTTCAAGCTTCTGACCCATGCCTACAAAGCCCTTCACGACAAAGGACCCACCTACATGAACTACCACCTGCACTTACACCGACCTCCCAGCAGCCTCTGCTCCACAGACCTTGCCCTCACACAGATAGCATGCATCTGACGCTGCTACTCCGGAGGACGCTCCTTCTTCTACCTCGCCGTCAAAGCCTGGAACACCCTTCCCCTCTACCTCCACACCGCACCCTCGCTGACCCACTTTAGGAAGGGACTCGGACGTGGCTCACCTGATACCTGCAGCACAGCCCCTGGATACACTTTTGGGTGAGAAGCCGCACTATACAAATACTACTTAATTGATTGATTGAAGAAGAGGAGGAGAGGTGGGGGTTGGAAGAGGCCCATGATCAGTATTTCCAGCCTCAGAGCTTGGATTGTTCCCAGAGGAGGCACAAGCAGGTGGACCCAGCCTGTACTGAGAGACCACCAACTGGTGGGAGCTCCACAGTGTCAGGAGGTGCCCGGAGGGATGAATGACACAGGCGCCCTACCAATTCTGTTTTCTGGGGGTACCACTCCACAGCATAGGGTACAGAGGCACAGATGGAGATGGAAACAGTCCACGGGGGGACCGATGGGTCAGGGGTTGCCAGCTCTGAGATCAAAGCAGCCCAATACTGACCCCGGTGAGGCAGCTTCTGACCTGGGAGGCTCCATGCACTGTCACAAGGACAGAGGGCTGGGGACATGTGCCAGGTAGACTCTTGCACAACACATGCAGAATGTGTTGCCCTTGGGGGATGGTTATACTCCCCTGGAAGTCCTGGCTCACCAGGCACATGTGCAACATAAGGGTACAGACCCTGGGCAGGTTGACCAGTCTCAGGATACCTCCCCATAACTGGTAGGAGGAGGAGTGGAAAAAGGGTGCAAGGCATCTGGGGCTACTGCCCCTCACTTTCAGAAACCAAAGAGGTTAGAGACCCGCGGATGGCCTGGGGCCTGGTTGCGGACCTTGACAGCTGTAAATGGCCTCTGTTGGTTGTTTTCTTTGTGGACAGAGTTTTTCACTGGGTTGGGACAGAAGTGCATATGTGAGCAAGTTAAGGTTTGGTGCTGCACAGATGGGGTCCACAGGTGAGAAGAAGAGTTCCCTATGAGCCCAGAGACTATAGACAAAGGGATCCATCTGGATTCAGAGAAGAATAGAACTGGCAAGTGCCCCTGCAGTAGTGGGCCATTGTCCATGTTTTATCACTCTTAGCAGTCCATCAAGGTATTGATTAGTCCTTTTATGACTTTTTATGACTTCGATGAGTCTACTCTGGCTTTAGGCTGGGGGGTTGTGTTGGACTTGGCCCTTTTTGCAGGGTCACCCCAAACTTTTGCCTTCCTCTCCCTCTTTATGACATCTTTTTGTTGGCTTTAGGACTCTGTCCACTTTTTCACTGCTAACCAGTGCTAAAGTGCTTGTGCTCTCTCCTTAAATTTAGGTAACATTGGCTTATCCACTATTGACTTATTTAATTTACTTATAAGTCCCTGAAAAGTGCACTACATGTGCCCAGGGCCTGTAAATTAAATGCTACTCGTGGGCCTGCAGCACTGATTGTGCCACCCACTTACGTAACACTTTGAACATGTATCAGGCCTGCTGCTGCAGAGCCTATGTGTGCAGTTTTAAACTGCCATGTCGACCTGGCAAGTTAACCCTCTTGCCAGGCCCAAACCTTCCATTTTAATACATGTGTCACCCCTAAGGTAGGCCCTGGACAGCCCCAAGGGCAGGGTGCAGTATAGTTAAAAAATTGGGCATGTACTTTTAAGTTTTACATGTCCTGGTAGTGAAAAACTCTTAAATAGGTTTTTGACTACAGCAAGGTCTATCTCTCCCTTAGGTTAAGATTGGGATTACCTTATTACACTTTATAAGTGTAATTTACAATTGGGAAAAGATAGATATGTTGAATTTGGTGTCTCTGGACTCACAATTTATAACTACAACTTATGGTAAAGTTGGACTTTACGTTGCACGTCTGAAAATGCTACTTTTAGAAAGTTGGCATTTTCTTACTTTAACCCTTCTGTATATCTGCCTGTCTCTGAATACACGTCTAGGGTTGGTGACAGTTGGGCTTTGTGCATTTCCTCTAGACAGCCACGCACAAAGAGAGCTTAGGTGTGTCTGTTGGGTCATTCACATCCTGATGTGCCATCACCAGGGTGATGGGCCATCCTGGGCAGGATGGGAGGTAGGAACTGACACTTGCACCTGAATAGGGATGTGCCTGTCACCACACAAAGAGCTGTATACCCCCCTGTAGTGAGTCTGGAGCCAGGGCATGAAGGGCAGGGACCTTGTTCACTTCAATGGCCTCTCTTTGAAGTATCCCCCACTTCAAAGGTACAACTGGTAATAGGTACTGGACCCCTGACACCACCAACTCAGTACACTTCGGCTGGAATTTGCTGGACTCCTGTTTTGCTGTGCCTGCCCTGCTGCCTCCTACCTTCCTTGCCTGGAAGTGAGAAGGACTGGACCTGCATCTCTACATCCGCAGAACGAAAGTGACTCCAAGAGACTGCTGGCTTGCCTCCTGTTCTTAAGTGTAAGGGACATGAAAGACTTTCAACAAACCTGATGCAGCCTTTGGACTCTGCCAACTGTGACTCTTGCCCTGCCAAGTTGTGCCAATCCAGCCCTGGTCCCTTAAAAGTGAGTTTTTTGGCTGATTTCTGCAAAATCCATGCATACTTGTTGTTGTGTCGACACAGCTGCCCTCAACGCCGATGCATTGCCACTGCCTCTGAGGACTAAGACATCACATCGCCGGCTGTGCGGCTCGATGATGTTGCATCGCCTTTGTCGTAAAGGGTTCATTGACAACGCATCTTCAACTGCATGGTCTACATCCAGCCGGGTCTACAGCGACGCATCGCCTTCTCTGCTCCTCACATCGGGTCTTCGACGACGACACATCCTCCATCCAAAGGTACTTTTTCAGCAGGGCAAGTTTGGTCCCTGTAAAGGACCCGTGATCCATCACAGTGAGCCTTAACTTTTAAATTTACCCCAGTCAAGCGCAACCAGATGTCCCCAGTTTGCGCTATATGCTTTTAAACACTATTTAAAGATATTCTTTAAAAATTCATATCACCAGTCCTATTTATTGGGTTTTTGTCATTTTGGTCTTGTTTTGTTCATTACATCAAGCTCTATTTTGCTAATGTGGTGTGTATTATTTTTGTGTGGTGTTTTCACTGTTTTACTGTTTTAAGTGTGCCTCTTAAGTTAAGCCTGACTGCTCTGTTTTAAGCTACCAGAGGGTGAGCACAGGTTAATTTAGGGTATGTATCTGACTTACCCTGACTAGGATTTTGGTCCCCACATTGACAGGGTGCATACCTCTGCCAACTAGAGACCCAGTTTCTAACAATACATACACGCACGCACGCACTCATGCACCAAATACATTTTTAAAAAACAGACATGGCCACATATGTAATCTCGAGTGGCAGGAGGGAGCCTCTGTTGTTCCTGTAGTATTGGGACTGCCACCTCCTCTCATTGGATGACCTTATTATGGGTTAGCCAATGAGAGGAGGCGGCAGTCCCTTACTCATCACAGAGTAGGATGGGGTCTGTGAGAGTTGCTGAACCCACTCCACTCTGTGAGGAGCATCACTGATGGACAGTCGGCCCTGGGTACTTCAGAGCTTAGAACTGAAGTGCCCAGATCCAAGTCGGTGGAGCTCCCCTCTTCATGAGGGGGAGTAACTCCAAGCGCTCTGCCAGGCTGACGAGGTCCAGCTCACAGGGCTTTGAAATTTTCATCCCAGAAAAGTTCTGCTCAAGCAGCCAGGCGCCGGTGCATTTAGCTCATGTATAGCGCTCGACTGCCTGACCTGAATATAAAGAGTGTCTGTCAGGCTGACCATTGTTCGGCCTGACAGACACTCTTCATGTCTGCAAAATGGTGGGGGTGAGGGACCCTCCAACCTTAAGGAGGGACTGCTGCTGTTTATGCTTTTGAAACATGGTGGTGTCATGAAAGTTATTTGTTTGTGCCTCTCAAATAGCTGCTTGCATTTGTGACTGAGTTTTCATATGGTTAATGCCTTGATTGTGTTTTACGTGTTCAGTGCATTGATAGTGGGTTTTTTTTAAGACTCAGTACTTTAACATTGGCACTCATCGCTCAGCTCCTTGATGCTTTTTTAATATGTTATACTGCTATTTCTTGGATTGCTGATCTATACCCTAATTAAACACACACACACCTGGATACAGAACAGATCAGTGTCGGAGCAGAGGCTGAGGCCACAGAATGCTTAACAGTCCAATCTCTGACTAGGCATGTAAACAATATTCCAAGCCTTGACATAGTTGGGAGGGTGCTGCAGTACACGTTCCAAAGTAATGTAATTCATTGTAATTAAAGAATGTAATTAAAGAATGCAAATATAAAAAGTCTGGAATGTTTTCAATGTGTCCTCTTTGCTCTTGCTTACAAATCAATTGAGCTAGAAGTAGCTGCTGCTATTATGCTGAGTCACTTTTTTAATACTCTTTATATGAATAATTAAAGTCTCTAAATTTTGATTATTAGTGGTTCCTCGTAAGTAAAGGACATTGGTTCCTCCCTTAATTGAATCCTGTATTTCTAGTGGGATCTGTAATACTTAAATCTACCCACAACCTAGGGGCCGATTCCGATTCGGGCCGGAAAACATACCAACGGACTCGGAGCCGGAATTAATTCCGACCGACACGTACCGGTGCAGCCCGACCCGCAAAGTACGATGAGAAGCGAGCAAAACCCGACCGACTCGTACGGAACACCATCCGAACGACCGAGCCGCGCGGAAAACAGCAATCCGGCCGGAAAAACACGCGATTCGAACCGACCGACTCGCACCCGGAACAAACCCGAACGAGACATACCCGCGAACTCCCACCCGCCAAGTACGATGCAAGGCGTGGAAAACACGTCCGAGTCGTATGGAGGACAAGCCGTACGACCGACACGCATACAAAACAGCGAGGCGAAGCAACCCAAAATACCGCGACCGACGCGTACGCAGCATAGAAAACAGCACAAACACAGCGTGAACGAAACGGAGAAGCCCGCACGAGACAACTGCAGGGGCCGACTCGGTCACAAGAACGTCTCCTACATGCACGAAAAGTACAAAGGGAAAATACACAAAAAAAGGCCAAACAAGCAATTACTAAGCCAATAAATACTGGGGGGGGGGGAGGGGCAGGGAACAAAGACACACCCACAACTCCACCCATATAAAGGACACAAATCCCTACCATGATCCTTTGCAAATTCAAATTACCTGCCAGCACTCAACAGACAGCTACCACACACCCACAGCTCATCCATCACACAAGCCACACACCATCAGCACCACAACAAATAGAAACCTCACATACACCCAGCAAAACACACACTCACACACCTTCACCTGCACACCAACACACACATCACTCACCATCACCACCCATCACCATGCCCCCAAAGAAGAATCATAAGTTCCTAGATAGTGAATTGGAAGTCCTGGTAGATGAGATCCTCAGGGTAGAGCCACAGCTCTTTGGTACACTGGTCCAACAGACACCCATGTCACAGAAAACAAAGATGTGGGAGAGGATCGTCGACAGGGTGAACGCACAATCACCATGTTTGCGCACAAAGACAGACATCCAGAACAGGTGGTATGACGTGCGCAGGAGGGTCAAGGAGCTGTTGAAGAAGGACTACCTCGTGAGCCAACACACCGGCAGTGGCCCTCCTGCCAAGCCAGTATACCTCAGGCCCTGGGAGGAGAAGGTGCGGGCCATCCTACCACCAGTGAGCGTCTATGGACTAGAAAACATCCCAGAGTCTGGTGAGTACACAACAAATTTACACAATATTGTGCCACAATACACACACATCACTGTCAAGGGGAGAGTCAAACCATGCACCCTTAGCAAATACACACCAACCAAAACAGAATCATCCCAAAATGTGTATGTCAGCCAGATAAACACAATACATGCCAGCTCATAGTGAAATGTAACTGTGTCATCACATGTACAAACACAACTACAACTACAGCTAGGCAGTGGCACAAATATAACTGACAAACACATCCAGACAAGCAGCCACCACTACAACACCACCACACAGTGAAGCCCACTGAAAGAAAGGAAATATGTGTTTGCTGGGCAAGTCAGTGTAGCCAATAGCATTATGGGAGTCGTAGGCACAGATATTGGTCACCCCCACAACTGTCCCATCAACACCACCATTAACCATGCGCACATCACAGGGAGTGGAAAAGGACTCACAAGATGGCTGACACTGGGTACTGCTGTGGGGAGCACAAGGCCCTGCTGGCAACTGTGCAACAACCAACAGCAGGACACCACTGACTGACATCCTGAAAGACAACTTGCACTCCCTGCAATGGAATCAGCTTCCAAGGTGGGACATCTGGCTGGGTGGGAAGGAGGACTCACAGCACTGACCATAGTCACAAGCACCTCCCCTCACACACACCCTCAACACAAACTCCACAGAACACACCTGGGAGAATGCAATGCCTCACATCCTAACTGAAGATCCCACAAAGAAGCACCACCCTGGGTTATGCTGTGTGAAGCACAGGGACACTCTTGGGACTGTTAGCCAAACAACTGCCAGGACAACACTCCCAGCCATCCTGTCAGCATAGGTAGCCCACCCCACAGGGAAGCAGAGTCAAAAGGAAGGAAGGATGGGCATGCTGGGAAGGGGGGTGGAGGCAATAGCATGATGGGAGTTGTAGGCACATATATTGGTCACACCCACAATTGGCCCATCAACACCACTCTCAACCATGCTCACATCACAGGGAGTGGAAAAGGACTCACAAGATGGCTGACACTGGGTACTGCTGTGGGGAGCACAAGGCCCTGCTGGCAACTGTGCAACAACCAACAGCAGGACACCACTGACTGACATCCTGAAAGACAACTTGCACTCCCTGCAATGGAAGCACCTTCCAAGGTGGGACATCTGGCTGGGTGGGAAGGAGGACTCACAGCACTGACCATAGTCACAAGCACCTCCCCTCACACACCCCCTCAACACAAACTCCACAGAACACTCCTGGGAGAATGCAATGCCTCACATCCTAACTGAAGATCCCACAAAGAACCACCACCCTGGGTTATGCTGTGTGAAGCACAGGGACACTCTTGGGACTGTTAGCCAAACAACTGCCAGGACAACACTCCCAGCCATCCTGTCAGCACAGGCAGCCCACCCCACAGGGAAGCAGAGTCAAAAGGAAGGAAGGATGGGCATGCTGGGAAGGGGGGTGGAGGCAATAGCATGATGGGAGTTGTAGGCACATATATTGGTCACACCCACAATTGGCCCATCAACACCACTCTCAACCATGCTCACATCACAGGGAGTGGAAAAGGACTCACAAGATGGCTGACACTGGGTACTGCTGTGGGGAGCACAAGGCCCTGCTGGCAACTGTGCAACAACCAACAGCAGGACACCACTGACTGACATGCTGAAAGACAACTTGCACTCCCTGCAATGGAAGCACCTTCCAAGGTGGGACATCTGGCTGGGTGGGAAGGAGGACTCACAGCACTGACCAGTCACAAGCACCTCCCCTCACACACCCCCTCAACACAAACTCCACAGAACACACCTGGGAGAATGCAATGCCTCACATCCTAACTGAAGATCCCAGAAAGAACCACCACCCTGGGTTATGCTGTGTGAAGCACAGGGACACTCTTGGGACTGTTAGCCAAACAACTGCCAGGACAACACTCCCAGCCATCCTGTCAGCACAGGCAGCCCACCCCACAGGGAAGCAGAGTCAAAAGGAAGGAAGGATGGGCATGCTGGGAAGGGGGTGGAGGCAATAGCATGATGGGAGTGGTAGTCACAGCTCAACATCCCCCACCCACATGGCCCAGCAAGCTCACACTCAAGCATGCACACCCCACAGAGAGTGGAAAGCCCCATCAAAGATGTCTGACACTGGTGCTCTGCTGTGGGGAGCACAAGGCCCTGCTGGCAACTGTGCAACAACCAACAGCAGGACACCACTGTCAGCCATCTTGCCATTGCTCTCACACTCACACACACTGGAAGTCCACCCAAAAGCAAGTAAGTATGGGCATGCTGGGAAGTGGGGTGGAGGCAATAGCATGATGGGAGTGGTAGTCACAGCTCAACATCCCCCACCCACATGGCTCCAGCAAGCTCACACTCAAGCATGCACACCCCACACGAGAGTGGAAAGCCCCATCAAAGATGTCTGACACTGGTGCTCTGTTGTGGGGAGCACAAGGCCATGCTGGGAACTGGCCAGCCAACTAACAGCAGGACACCACTGTCAGCCATCTTGCCATTGCTCTCACACTCACACACACTGAAGTCCACCCAAAAGCAAGTAAGTATGGGCATGCTGGGAAGTGGGGTGGATGCAATAGCATGATGGGAGTGGTAGTCACAGCTCAACATCCCCCACCCACATGGCCCAGCAAGCTCACACTCAAGCATGCACACCCCACAGAGAGCGGAAAGCCCCATCAAAGATGTCTGACACTGGTGCTCTGCTGTGGGGAGCACAAGGCCCTGCTGGCAACTGTGCAACAACCAACAGCAGGACACCACTGTCAGCCATCTTGCCATTGCTCTCACACTCACACACACTGAAGTCCACCCAAAAGCAAGTAAGTATGGGCATGCTGGGAAGTGGGGTGGACGCAATAGCATGATGGGAGTCGTAGTCACAGATATTGGTCACCCCCACAACTGTCCCATCAACACCACCCTGAACCATGCGCACATCACAGGGAGTGGAAAACAACTGACAAGATGGCTGACACTGGCTACTGCTGTGGGGAGCACAAGGCCCTGCTGGGAACTGTGCACCAACCAACAGCAGGACACCACTGACTGACATCCTGAAAGACAACTTGCACTCCCTGCAATGGATGCACGTTCCATGGTGGAATATCTGGCTGGGTGGGAAGGAGGGCCGGATGTCAACCAAATACAACCAATGCAGACCATGTACACACCCCAACATTCACATAGAAATGCCCAAATAATGCAGGACAATGTGCTACACCAATATCAACCCCTGACTGTGACAACTTAGGACAATGCAATGTACAGGCCCGCATCCAGAGGCACAGTCACAACTGTCAGGTGTGTCAACCATTGATGCCTGCAGAAACATAACATACATTGTGTGTGTCTCCCAAAAACAGGTGATGATGGGGACACAGCAGCAGACGCTGAGGAGTCCTCGTCCCAGGCTCAAGAGGATACCGAGCTCACTGGTGTGGAACAGCCTCTGCCCTCCTCGGATGAAGAAGACCCACCTGGCACCTCCGGAGCAAGTCATCATGCAGCACCAGCAGGACCACCAGCTGCACCCCCTGCACCCACCCCTCCAACGACTGTCAACACACATACCACCCCTGCCGACATGGACAGACCAAGGAGCACCACCACCACCAGCACAGGGACCCTGGACCAACGTGGGGCCATGGACACCACCACCACCAACAACCCACAAGGTCGCCCAGGGTCACCTGTGCGTGCCACCTCAGGTACTGCACGTGTCGCCAGGGGTGGTGGGAGGGGTGGGAGACATAGGTCGCTGCTCGCAGAGGGGTCTGGACTGCATGATGACCCACAACTGGCACGCATAGCCAATGCGTACCAGTCCAGCACCGGAGAGTTCAGCCAGGTAGTGGGGCTCCTCAGGGACATTAAACAGCAGCAGGCTGCCCATCATGCCCGCTTGGACTCACACATGTCCCGCGTGGAGTCCAAGTGGGACACACTGCAAGAGATGACGGCGGTGCATAGGGACATATTACAATGCCTCCGCCAGATGAGCAGCAACCAGTCAACACCTCCCTGTGTGCCCACAACATCTGGTGCTGAAACAACTGCAACTGCCACAGGGAGGGCGGATGACTCTGGCGAAGAGTCCCCTGCACCGCAGCAGCCTGCACTTGAGGGTCCCCCCCAAAGAAGAGGGGCCGTCCGAGGAGGGGCAAGTGAGAGGCCGATGGCCATGTGCAACCCCCAGGAAGCCAAAACCTGTTCTGGATAATCACCTTTGTGCGCAAATTGTTCACCCTGTTGACTGCAACACAACTCTCCCACATGACATGGGGAGCTCAAGTTGGACCAATGTCTCAGATTACTGTGGACTTTACTCTGGACATTTCTGCTACCAGGACTTCCAAATCATCTAGGAACTTTGGATTACAATCACAATGTACAGCACCCACCATCCTGTGCACTATACTCACACATGTCTGTCAACAAACTCACTAATACACCATACTTGCCTCTGTTGTGATTCCTATGTTGTCTCAGAAGTGGCGATGATGATCTGGGAAATGACACTGTGCATGCTGACTGCTACAGCAAGTACAACACCGGCATGTGAGTCATGGCGACGTCACACATATGAGGGAGGCACACCACCAGGGCTACACAACACATACACACCATGGCCATCTGACTCATCGCCTACACTGATGTTGCCAGGAAATACGTTGCATTGCACAGACCCAACAACTATTCACAGTCTGTGTTAACTAGCCCACTGGTGCAGTAAGCAAATGTCAGTCAGATGTGTGATCACAGACAACGCACATCACAAAGTGAAGCACAGGTTTATTACACATTTGCAACATGTTGTAACCACCACAGATGCAAGGTAATCCCACCTGGCAGCGGGCACACAGTCAACAAGTGTAGAAGGAAGGAAGTCCATGGGTGTGGTGCACATCACCTGTTGGGACACAACAGCTACCACCCGGGAAGTTGAATCACGGTGTTGGGGATCACAGTTGACCAAACGACTCTGAAAGTACCCTGTGAAGGACAGAAATGACACACAGTCAAAAGCACTGAAGAACAGGACAGAACTGCAATACTCATGCACAATACATGTTACAGTATACCCACCCAGAACCAAGTTAGCATGTCAACACTGTTGGGGAGTACAGACTACCTGCAAGGACACATCGCTACACGCATACAGTCATGTAGCCCATGGACACACTCAAACAGCACCAGAGCACCACCAACACATATCATGCAAACTCACATCATTGACATGACATCTCAGGATACTCACATTCAGCTGAAGAAGTTGGTGATGAGCTGTGTGCGGACATCACCATCATCATCATCATCATCACTGGCATTGTGGTCCAGGCCAGGATCCTCCACAGATGGCGGACGTTGGTCATCGTCATCCAGGATGAGAGGCAACTCCTTCCGCACTGCCAGGTTGTGGAGCATGCAGCAGACAATGACAATCTTGCACACCTTTGCTGGGGCATATGGGAGGGACCCTCCTGTCTTGTCGAGGCAGCGGAAGCGGCTCTTCAGGAGACCAAATGTCCGCTCAATCACTCTCCTGGTCCGACCATGTGCCTCATTGTAGCGCATCTGGGCTGGTGTCACAGGGTTCCTGAGGGGCGTCAGCAACCACGGCATGTTGGGGTATCTGGAGTCACCTACATACAGACAATTGCACATTAGCAGAGTTGGAAAAGAGTGTGGAACACTACATTGCAGAACACACACAATGGTACAAAGTCAGTACACACCAACAAGCCAGGCACGTTGGTTCGGCATCTGTGCCATCATCCTCGGGATGCGACTACTCCTCATCACGTAGGCATCGTGTGCAGAACCAGGGAAATGGGCACACACGTGTGAGATGCTCATATCTGCAAGACAGACCACCAGTGCATTGACCGAGTGGTAGTGTTTGCGGTTACGGTAGGCCTGCTCTTGGGCCTGTGGTGGTACCAAAGCCACATGTGTCCCATCAATGGAGCCAATGACATGCGGCATCCTCCCCAGGGCATAGAAGTCACTCTTCACGCCAGTGAGTCGTTGTAGACTAGGGAAATAGATGTACTGGTTCAGGTATATCAACATAGCCTCCAAAACATCCCGGAGCACACGGCTGAACATGGTCTATGACATCCCACCAGCAGTCGCCACAGTGTGTTGAAAGGTACCGGTGGCAAAGAAGTGTAGGGCTGCCATCACCTTCACCTTGGGGGTCAGCGCTGTAGGGTATGGACGGCCAGGTTGCAAATGTGGTGCCAAGCGCACTGCCAAATCCTCAATCAGCTGCCTGGTGAAGCGGTACCGTCGGATGCTGTCACGTTCCACCATCGTTGCCAGGTCAGGGAATGGTCTAAGGACAGCTGGTGCCCTGCAATGCATAGGTGAAGAAAGCAAGATTGTCAGTCACCCCACATATGTGGCATTGAACACACTCAACATCACATGATACATCATTATGAGGCACAAGTACATGATGTGTGCAGTTCCGTAAGGATATGTATGGCACATACATGGCCAACATCTAACATCACAGTTCAACAAGTGGCATCAATAAGTCCCAGGTCGTGCCATTGGATATCATGAGGCCGTGTCCCAGTTCCCATCTCCTGCTGCCACGTTACAAACACACCCCACAGTGACATGTGAGGACAGATGTGCCCCAGGCATCACAGCTCAACGACTGGTAGATTCCCAGGGACCCTGTATTGCCACATGGACACTGGCATGACATGGTGTATCATGTATACACCACAGCAAAACAACCATGACCCCCACAGGTAGTGGTCCCTGTTGCCTCGGCAGGACAGACATGGACGTCTGTGACACACACACGCACAACATCAAAGTCCATGCACAAACAACGTGGATGTGGAGACTGACTCCCATTGTGCACATGAAATCAGAGACATTGTTAACACAACATGCACACAGACTGTGGAGGACCATCACCATTGTGCCAATGGGTCACCCTGGGTTAAACATCCCATCCCACATGGGACTCAGGGGGTATGTGACATGACATACACATACACCACCGTGAAATTTGACCATGACACAGGCTTAGATATGAACAGTTGCACATCACAGTGATCATGTACACGAAACACCAAGGATTCTGTCCCCATGAACACGTGCACAGCCTGGGGGTGGCTGCCACCAAGTGACACCCACAGAACAACATGTTCACCCCCATACACGGAATAGGTAATGCAGCCTTACATGCCGTAGGATACAGTTTGGACAGGCTGTGGTGTTGTAGGTGTGCCCCTCACTCCCTGGGAAGTATATGTGGCTGGCATATGTTCACCTGTGACAGGCATGGTGACATATGCCAGTGACTTGTACAGGGACGCGTTGGACAGCAAGGGACCGATCAGTGCGCACACATTGGCCATTGCATTCAATGTGCGCAGGTACGCGTTGGATTCGCAATACGCGTTGGACAGCAATGGACCGATCAGTGCGCACACATTGGCCATTGCATTCAATGTGCGCAGGTACGCGTTGTATTCGCAATACGCGTTGGACAGCAATGGACCGATCAGTGCGCACACATTGGCCATTGCATTCAATGTGCGCAGGTACGCGTTGTATTCGCAATACGCGTTGGACAGCAATGGACCGATCAGTGCGCACACATTGGCCATTGCATTCAATGTGCGCAAGTACGCGTTGTATCCTTGGTACGCGTTGAACAGCAATGGTCCGATCGGTGTGCCCGGCCGGCCCATTGCATTCAATGTGCGCGGTACGCGTTGTATCCTAGGTACGCGTTGAACAGCAATGGTCCGATCGGTGTGCCCGGCCGGCCCATTGCATTCAATGTGTGCGGGTACGCGTTGTATCTTAGGAACGCGTTGAACAGCAATGGTCCGATCGGTGTGCCCGGTCGGCCCCTTTGCATTCAATGTGTGCGGGTACGCGTTGTATCCTAGGTACGCGTTGAACAGCAATGGTCCGATCGGTGTGCCCGGCCGGCCCATTGCATTCAATGTGTGCGGGTACGCGTTGAATCCTAGGTACGCGTTGAACAGCAATGGTCCGATCGGTGTGCCCGGCCGGCCCATTGCATTCAATGTGTGCGGGTACGCGTTGTATCCTAGGTATGCGTTGAACAGCAATGGTCCGATCGGTGTGCCCGGCCGGCCCATTGCATTCAATGTGTGCGGGTACGCGTTGTATCCTAGGAACGCGTTGAACAGCAATGGTCCGATCGGTGTGCCCGGCCGGCCCATTGCATTCAATGTGTGCGGGTACGCGTTGTATCCTAGGTACGCGTTGAACAGCAATGGTCCGATCGGTGTGCCCGGCCGGCCCATTGCATTCAATGTGTGCGGGTACGCGTTGTATCCTAGGTACGCGTTGAACAGCAATGGTCCGATTGGTGTGCCCGGCCGGCCCATTGCATTCAATGTGTGCGGGTACGCGTTGTATCCTAGGTACGCGTTGAACAGCAATGGTCCGATCGGTGCGCACCCATTGGCTATGGCCTGGCCTGGCAACGGACGCGTTTTCAATATTTGAACGAGTCTGATGCTGTAAATTCAGTTGGTCACCCACAACAATGTTGCAATTTCATGGGTGTCATGAAGTTGAACATTTGAAGGATGCTGGGGGCGTGTGTAAGTGGTGCAATTCCATGGATTGGCCAGATTCAGAAGATGCAAACGACTCGGACCTATCACTTTGGACACATGGGACAGTATCTGCCTCTGCAGCACACATATAATGCTGGCAGTTCCCCTGAGAGCCCACTTGCCTGCACTACATGCTCCAGGACGACATCTGCCACTACACTGCTGCTGTATCTGCACCCTCTGGACCCTGCAATGGCACGTACTGTGGAGAGAGCCCCAGCCTTCAGCACTGAGGAGAACCAGGCCCTGCTGGACAACCTCCTTCCACAGTACAGCAAGCTGTATGGGAAAGCAGGGGAGCAGGTGAGTGTTCTGTCCACTGCCTTTCTAAATGTGCATGTTGTCTGACTAGCAAGGCTAACAGTCTGCACGCCACTGGCAAGCAGGCTCACTGAGTTGTTGTCACCCCCCATAGTGTGTAGTTACATGCACTGGACAGGTATAGTGCAGTGACAGTGCATTTAAACAAGGTTTTACTTCCCAGGCAATGATACCATGTAGTAACTGCTGGCATACTGTCCATGGCCATCGTTGCACTGCCTGTGTACATCATGTGCCCCTGTGATTGAGACATGTATATACAACTGTGTAATGCACGGATATGTTGCATGTGTAGTAATGGCATTCTCAGTTTGTCATCCTCACAGGTTGATGCCCACCAGAAGCAGCAGATATGGCTGACCATCGTCCGGGCAGTGAGATCCGTGGGGGTCTACAAGCGCCGGATCTGCAACTGCCAGAAGAGGTGGCAGGACCTTCAGGGCTGGACCCGGAGGATCGCACGGGTCCAGCTGAAGCTGTCGCCTCCTCGCAGGAGGGGCGGACACCGGACCCTGACCCCCACATGCTCAGGATCCTGGCGGTGGTCTTCCCTGATCTGGATGGGCAGCTGAAAGCCAGAGAGCAGCAAGGAGGGGTGAGTCCATGACTGCATTGTGAACTATGTCTGCCATGCTATGTGCCCTCCTCTGGCCTGGTTAAACATCCACAGTACATCAGTCATGTGGTCCAGGACCCATGTCCCTCTATTGTGCACTGCCCACTCCTCATCTGATACCCTGGTGTGGCCCTTACAGTCAGGGAATTGTGTCACTTGGGTACTGTGTCCTTGCAGTTTGCTTGACTCAAGGTGGGGGACAGCATCTGTTTCACTAACTCTGTGGTGGGCATCATGGGTGGGTCCATTGCTTACACAATGGCTGTGTTCTGACATGTAATCTGCGTGTTACTTTGATATGTGGTCCAATTGCATAGCTGATCCACCACATGTGCCTAGGGTATCTGGCACACACCCATGCTGCGGGTGGGAACAATGTTTGGGCCCCAGGAGTGTGTATATAACGTGTGTCACACATACTTAGCCAGCTGCCTACTGTCCAGGGCTCATCCCTCATTCATGTGGGGCAGGACAGTCATGCCTACTCCAGGCCATACAATACACTCTGTACTCCCACTCCCGTGTATCAGCTGACACGTTGTGCTCAGTGATTTGTCCCCTCAGGTGTCTGCCTCTGTGTCAGTGTGCTGTGGCTTCGTTGTCAGGTCTGCTGGGGTGTTTCTCGGTTGGGGCTCCGCATGCCACCGGAGATGTGACCATGGGGGACGATACTTGTGTGACACATAGGTGTTTGATCACCTGACCGTGCAGACTGGGGTATGCGAATGTGAAGTTCAGGCAGCTGTTTCCCATTCACAGCAGATTGTGAGGTGCTCAGGTGCAGAGGGTAGTGTCACAGGTCTCCCATATGTCCAATGGGTATGACCTGGACAGATGAGGGTTCAGATGATGTGGTGTGTGGGGGATGTACATGTGCACTTGTTCAGCTACAGGACTTGCATTCCCCATGACCTACTATTGTGACACAGTGCAGAGTGTTGTTGTCTGGCTGCCCTGCCCATGTGACTGGAGACAGTGATGTATGACTTAGCAGGCATGCCTGTGCCATGGCATGTGACTTCCTATTAGTGATCCTGCAGGGGAGTGACATGTGCTACATGCACACCATTGTGGCAATGGCTATCAGGACATGGGTGCATCATGGTGTCTGTCGCTGGTATGCATGACATGCATTTCCTATTTGACTCTGGGCATCCCTTTCATCCGGACACCTGTACTGACTCAGTGGCAAGAGTTGTGATGTGTGCATGTCCACATGCTTCACCGGGTTCTCTGCACTGTCCAACTACTGTGTAGGTGGTGCATGTGTCCACACTGGGGTATTGCCATCCACCGTACAGCAGCAGACAGCAGACAGATGGGTGCAAGGCCAGGTGGGATGTGAGTGCCATGGTTGAGCATCAGACTGACAATTGACTTCTCCTGTTCTGTTTGGGCACTTTTAGCAATGTTCAACTAAGGATGCCAGGGCTTGCTCTGTAATGTGCTGTACTTACTGTGGTGTGTGCGTTCGGTGCAGGTGACTGATGTCTGTCTGTTTCCCTATTGATTGCAGAAACATCCACGGCCACAGGAGGAGCCGCAGAGCCAGACTGGGTCAGCAGCCGAGGAGTGGTCGGAGGGACCCAGTGGCACGGAGGGCGAGGGGAGCCACACCGAGGAGTTCTCAGCACCATCCACCTCAGCTGAGGACCACAGCAGCTCGGAGGATGACTCCCTTATGGAGGCGGGTGTCAGCAGCCACCACACCCCAGCTAGTGTTGCTGTCCCCGCCACCACCACCACCACCAACGCCCTCCCGTCGGCTCCCATTCCCGAGGTCCGTGGAGGCTCCCATGTTCGGGAGCGTGTCTCCTTCGGGCCTGGCACCGCACCCCCTGCCCCTGTGTCCCCTGCTGCCCTGAGTGAGGAGTCTGTGTACCTCCTCCGCCAGCTCCATGTAGGACAGACAGCGATGCTGAGTGTCCTCCATGCACACACCAGTCTGTTGACTCAGCTGGTGTCGTTCATGGAGGGCATCTCATCGGGCATGTCTGACCTACAGAGTGGCAATAGGTCCATGGACTCCTCCCTGACGGCAGCAGTGTCCCTCCTCCGACAGTCCCTCACCCCTCCTGCCTCTGCCCCATCCACACTCCCCAGCACCTTACCTGTCCCCAGCACACACACTGGCACAGGCACACACCAGCACAGACACGTGCAGCACACAGACACACACGCCACAAACAAGACGCACACGCACGCACCGTCAGGGGACTGCAACCACACTCACAGGGGATGGGGCACAGGCACACACACACGCATCCACATGCACTGTGCAGTCCTCAGTTGCCTCTCCCTCCAAAGCCCCCTCCCTTGCCTCCCCTGCAACCCCAAAGACACAGCGGCTCTTCCTCAGTGACCTCGGCCTCTTCCCCTCCGATCCAGCTGATACAGCATTCAGGGGGAAGAGGAGGTCCACCCACACGGAGTGGAGTGCCCCTGGCCCCGGACACCCTCCCCCAGGCACAGACCGACTGAGGCCCCCACCCGCAAGTCACCCCGGTCCCGGAAGAGCAAGACCCCGCCGCCGCCCTGCAGCTCAGGCACCAAGTCTCCTTCCGCCATCCCTCAGGCCCCCACTCCACAGGTGCCCCCACCACACCCTGCCCCAGGTTCCCCCACCCACAGATACACCATCCCCAGAAGGATCAAGCCTTCTCCCCCTGCCACTTGCTCTTCCGGCCCCACACCCCCCGCTGTGCTTGTCTGTACCACTGATGTGGTGAGGGTGCCCTCCCCCTCTGTCCTGCCCACCTTACCTGATCCCCATTCTCCTCCCCTGGCGGTAGGCACTGCAGTGGAGTCCACTACCACCCTGTCTGACTTGGGCACTGCAGTGGCGAAGCTGTCCACTCCATCTGCAGGGTCCACTGCAGTCGTACCGGCACCCACTACATCTGAGTCATGCCCCCCAGTTGTGCCGGCACACACCATGTCAGACACCTCCACTGCAGTTGTCAGTGGCTCTCCAGCACCCACCACCCCTTCCCTGCCTCCTCCTGGTGAGCCCTGATCCTGTCCCTGCGGTGCTTGGCCTGCCCCCCTGTATGCCCCTCCTAGGGGATTGTCCCTGGATTTTGTCAGTGCAGGCATGCGTAGGGTGGCATCTGCCACTGTCACCCACTTTTGACTTTAATGATGGACTGGCCATTGGCCTTTGTTTATTTTCGCCCTGACTTCTACTTTTGATGCCACATATGCTGAATAAAGCAACTTTCAGTTCTCTAGTGCTTTTGCTTCTGATGTACATGATGTTGATGATGCTAACCATGCCCTTGCTGTAGTGATGGTGATATTTGGTCTCATGACAATGAAGTGTTACTGTGCAGGAACCCATGTGGTCCAGGGGGACAGTGTCCTATCCTGTGGTGTATCCATGTCATCCTTATCAGCATCTGAGGGTGTCATGTTTTCAATATTTGGCAATGGGATTCCCTACTTACATTAGCAATGTCACATCTGTGGGTTCCACCGCTGCACATCTGTTGTGTTTGCCATTGTTCAATTAGTCTACTTCCCTGACCGTGTGGCCATCTCCACTGGACATGCAGGTTTGGGCATCAATGGGGTAGAACTCATCTGTGTTGTCAGTGCAACTTGCTATACATGTGTGTTGGATTTGTGCTGATGATTTCGTTGACACTCCCATGACCAGGCTGATGTGAGGGGAGCCTTCATTTGGTGCTAATTGTTGACTGTGTAACCAAGTGTTCTGCTGACATGATGGAGCCCTACTGATTCGACATATGGCACAGCTTTTCTCACACAGGAGTGGAGTCCCCTCATGGCAGTGTGTACTCCTGTGACATCGCCTGCGCACAAGGTGTGTGTTGTATGGGCATGTCTGTGTGTTCACTTCCATGTTGCTGTGCATGCTAGGATCCCTAGTGATGTTCCTGTTTGTGATGCCTGCTGAGTTGAGCAATGTTCCCCCAAAGTCTTCTCCCTGGGTTCTCTGTGATGTGGGTGCATGGCACATTACTGGTCATCAGGGTGTCACCCATAGATGTGTTTGCTGTCAGGGCTGAGTTAGTGGGCAGACGCAGATGGGTCACAGTCAGGATTCCCCTTGGCACTTGTTGTTTACACCTGTCATGTAATTTCCGGTTTGTGTTGCTTTCATTGGTTGTGACACGTTGTGTGTGTGACTGCTGGCACTCCTCAGGGTCAGGGCTGCAATGTTGGTAGTTGTCTATGTGTGTTCTTTGTGGGTGACCTTGGCTTCTTCATTGGTGTGTAACTGTGGCTGGGATCCCATTGGTTGGTGTGGTATTGCCGTCATGTCCATGTACAGCGTAGTGTGCAGTGTGTCAGACATTCAGGAGTCTTGTTGAGTGGCCATGTGTGATGTGTTTCTGCCCCTTGGTTCCCACCACCCCCCCTGGGATTGTCATGGGTGCATGTGCAATGTCACCAGTGCATGTGAGCTTCACTGCTGCACATTGTTGGAGGTCGAGGTGTGTGGTGTTGAGTGTGTGCAGATGAGAGTTGTTGCCCGGCTAGACCCCTGCCTCCATGTTGGCCTTGGCTTACTGGCCGTGCTGATTGATTTGTGCTTGTGTAGGTGTGATGGTAGTTTGTTGCTCAGGACACATGACTGTGGTTCACAGTGTGAACGACATCTAGCTTTATCATCACAGTGGGATTGTAATGCAGGCCAGGGTCACCACATTGTGGGGGCCCTGGGGGTGGTGCTGTGGTGTCTATGTGTCTTGCTGTGTCAGTTGCTGTTCCTACATGCTTGTGTGACATGTGTGATTTGTGCTCCCTCTCATCTGACAATGCCTGATTGCCCACATGGGGGATTTGGATCCATGAGTTACCTTTGTGTGGCACTGTTTGCACGTCTGTGTAATTGGTATTCAGGCCTCCTCATGTGTTGTGTGGTTGCCTGGGGACACTGGTACCCCCCCCCCTCACCTGTTGTGTTTGATGTGCAGTGTGGGTCTGCCTGTTTGTGTTTGTGCATCTGCACCACTGCATTGGCATATCTTTAGTGTGCCATTGGCTGTATGTTGTTTGGTGTGTTTGCCCTGCTGTCCCTGGGACTCCTAGGTCATCAGTCAACACTATGATCATTGTTTGTGTGTCCCATTGCTGCCATGGTATGGTATCTGTTCACCTCACATCTACAGTCTCCACAGGGTATCTGAATTTGTGTGTCCATTGGTGCAAATATGTGGGTCTGCATTCAGATGGTCACTTCTGTCATTGTGTCATTGATGTATGTTGACAGTGTCAGCCCCCATGGGTGATGTTTGTCTGCACATGGCCAAATGTATGTCTTATTTGCACTGCACTGTTTGCCTCCACCAATATATGTTGCTATGGGACACAAGCACTACTTTGCCACTGATGTGTTTGTTGTTCTGTGACCAGGAATCATCCATGCAGTTTGGCAGTTGCAGCCTTTTCTTTGTCAACACTTACATTTTGGGCACTGTGATGATGGGGGTTTGGACCCCATTTCCACAATGTTAAAACTGTGCTTCAGCTATGGACCCCACACTTACATTTTGGGCACTGTGATGATGGGGGTTTGGACCCCATTTCCACAATGTTCAAAATGTGCTTCAGCTATGGACCCCACACTTACATTTTGGGCACTGTGATGATGGGGGTTTGGACCCCATTTCCACAATGTTCAAAATGTGCTTCAGCTATGGACCCCACACTTACATTTTGGGCACTGTGATGATGGGGGTTTGGACCCCATTTCCACAATGTTCAAAATGTGCTTCAGCTATGGACCCCACACTTACATTTTGGGCACTGTGATGATGGGGGTTTGGACCCCATTGCCACAATGTTAAAACTGTGCTTCAGCTATGGACCCCACACTTACATTTTGGGCACTGTGATGATGGGGGTTTGGACCCCATTTCCACAATGTTCAAAATGTGCTTCAGCTATGGACCCCACACTTACATTTTGGGCACTGTGATGATGGGGGTTTGGACCCCATTTCCACAATGGTCATGTCCTGCTTGCATTGTGGGGGCCACACACATTTATGTGTGGCACATGTGGTAGGGGGTCACATTGTAGGTTCAAAGTCATGTTCAGTGTTGTAGGCATTTGACACAGTCTACACACGCTTGTCATGGTGTGGGGGGGATGTCTTTATGTTGCATTCTTTATGTTGGTGTGTGCTTGTGGTGTCATGTATTGGCCATCCTGTGAGTGTGGGTGTTGGTGGTGGTAGGCATCCAGCCCCCCATGGGTAGAGGTGGTAGTAGTGGTAGGCATCTGGCACCCCCTGGGTAGAGGTGGTAGTAGTGGTAGGCATCTGGCCCCCCATGGGTAGAGGTGGTAGTAGTGACAGGCATCCAGCCCCCCTGGGTAGAGGTGGTAGTAGTGACAGGCATCCAGCCCCCCCTGGGTAGAGGTGGTAGTAGTGACAGGCATCCAGCCCCCCATGGGTAGAGGTGGTAGTAGTGGTAGGCATCTGGCACCCCATGGGTAGAGGTGGTAGTAGTGGTAGGCATCTGGCACCCCTGGGTAGAGGTGGTAGTAGTGGTAGGCATCTGGGACCCCCTGGGTAGAGGTGGTAGTAGTGACAGGCATCCGGCACCCCTGGGTAGAGGTGGTAGTAGTGACAGGCATCCAGCCCCCATGGGTAGAGGTGGTAGTAGTGGTAGGCATCCGGCACCCCCTGGGTAGAGGTGGTGGTAGTGACAGGCTTCCGGGCCCCTATGTGTATATGTGGCATTGGTGATAGGCATCCCGCCCCTATGGTGCTTCTGTTTCTGGTGTAAGTAATTTCTGCATCCCTCTGTGTGTGTGTGATATGTCGGGTACGTGTTGTTTGTTTTTGTGGTTGGTGTCTGACTTACCCTCTGCGCCGTACGCGTCCGTGCCTGTTCCGGTAGTAGATGTAGAATATTGGTAGGATCGGAACGATGGGATTCATGGTTGGTCTGTCTCTGCTCGTCTTTGTCGTTGCTTCGCCTCGTCCTCGTCGCTTGCGTGTTCATCTCGAGCCGTGGATCGTGTTGTGGCGCGAATCGGAGCTTATGTGCGCCTGTCCCGGATGCTTTGACGTGCCGTGCGTAGCGACGGGTTCGGCGCGTACGGGAAGCGCATCGTACTTGTCCGGCCGGACGGGGCTGCATTTTGGCTTCCGGGCGACTCGATTCTGCGTTTACGGATCCGGCTCGGTCGGGGAACGGGACCTGGATTGGGTGAGTACGACTGGGTCGGAATCTGTGCTGTTGTGCGCATCGTACTTGTTCGTTCGGATTAATGTGCGGATCGGTCGGGAAACAGGCATTCGCATGGCTTTTTTCCCGACCGAATGGCGTTAGGTGCGCCTCCGACCAAGATCGGAATCGGCCCCTTAATTGCCCATGTGTAAGAAATAGTCATAAGCATAGAGGTGGTTGAATGTAACCGGGAATGCGGTACACTTTCACAGGGTTATTCATGCTTTTTATATTAGGATGGATTTCCCTAGCAAAGGACGCATTGACCCTTTTAGCCGATAGAGGTACAAAAGACTAGCATAGGCTTTAAACAATTTATCATACCTGATGAATTGTAAACACTGTGGAATCGAATTTTATTGGGTGCATTAAAATTCATCTTCCCTCCGACTCTCTCATAATTAGGGCCTTTGTCTTCTATAACCTCACTGAACTACAATACGCGGGCACATTGTACATTATCTGTAGGTTGTGTTGGTATGGCCATATTTCCTGCACTCTTTAGATTATCTGAGTACAACCAATCTTCAATTAATTTTACAATCAACGTTGTTATACTGGTGAAGAGGTTTGTTTTGCTATTCTATATATTATTGTCTGCTAACCTAAGGATACACGATTATCTTGAGATGAACACTTTGCACTCACTTTCTGTATTTTTCTGACCTTAGTCTTCATCAATGTGAAGCATCCTTTAAACATAGATCAGTAACTTTATTTATATTTGTTTCTATTTTTTTATTTACATTTAGTTTACAGTTTAAACAATTCATATAAACATAGTGATACAAAAGATAAAACGTGTCATGAGAAAAGGTGGAAAAGCAGGTTTTACAAGATTCCATTCTATTACGACTTTATGCTTAATTCTTTACCACTACTTGAGTCGCTGCAAATCAATTTGCCTTCATTAACGTCGAATATCTTCACGGTCCAAGTTTCACTTGAAGTATTCCAAATACGGTACAGTCATTCTCTGTCTACACGTTCAAACACCAGGGAGTGCAATAAAATATGTTGCATGGTTTTGTTTCCCTGGTTACTAAATCTATAAATCCTCTAGTGTTGGAAAGTAAGGACAACCCCCCAGAGTCTAAACTTCATAAAACAATTTTTCCTGGTCTTCGCCAAGTTTACAGTGCTTAAATTGAGTCAGTAGTTGCTGGTGGGGCCCACTGGCACGCATTTTGTGCACAAACACTTATTTTTATCTCCTCACACTTTTATCCAGAGCAAGGGAGTGAAAAACACACAAGCGGGGAAAGAAGAAGAAATATATAGACGCAGAAACCGTGACATGGAACGAAAGCAAGAACATGCAATGGTGAGGTAAAGGGTCAGGGAGTGCCTGGTAGAGGATTAAACAGGCATGAGGTGGAATCAAGACTGTGCAGTCTCAGTATTCAGCATTCTGAAATTCAATAGCTTCAGCTGTAGGCTTCTGAGCAAAACTTTGGTCCCCAGCACCTATTCTTTTACAAATTAAGCGGTGCATGTCTACATACATTGTTGGTCCGCCCATTAAATACGCTCTACAAAACCGGGCATAAGATGGCTTAATGGACAAAGTTAGTTGAAATATTACCTTTGTCTATATATGTGGAAAGTACGTAAGTGAACACATTCAGAGACACTACACCCTTAACTAGGGAGTGCTTAGCCAGTAGTTTAAGTGCCACTAGGTTGTATGTGATTTCATAGAAAAATGTTTTTATGAACATTCAGTACTGAGAAACCATTCCACCTAAACTGTTTAATGGAAATTTGCAATATGAATGGCATTTAGCATTTCATGGAAACCAAGTCACAGAATCTCATTTGTTTTTTAAATAGGCTTTTGCAGGCTTATTTTTTATAGGTGTAAATGCAATGGTTGCAGGTCTCACTTTCAGAAACATTTTGTCGGAGATATTTATTTTAGTTCTTTACTTCAAGGGACATTATTTCAGATTTATATCTTTTACATTGTCAAACCATTACTTCAGAGGGCTTTTGATTCACTGACCCCTCACCATCCATCTCTGACCCCCTTAAAACCCCTAAACAACATTCATCCCTGCCTCCTAAAACCTTCCCCTATGCCTAAACTACACCCATCCCTGACCCTTAAAAAACACCCATCCCTGAACCTTAAAAGCCCTTTCTACCCCATAACCTTACCCATCCCTGAACCCTAAAAACACTTTACTATACCTGAACTACACCCAGTTCTTACCCCTAAAAACCCCTTCCGTGCCTAAACCCCACACATCCCTGACGGTTTAAAACCCTTCACCACCCTTAAACTCCACCCATTCCTCAATCCTAAATAATGAAAAACCATCACCACCCATCCCTAATCCCTAAACACCCTTTACCATCCTCAACCTCCACACACCATCCTAAAACCCCTTTCTACATCTAAACTCCACCCATCCCTGTACCCTTAAAGCACCTCACCACGCTACACTCCACCTAATCCTGAACCCTAAATCTCTTTTTGCCCATAAACTCAACCTATCTCTGACCCCTGAAATCCCTCACCATCACCCTACTACGGAATGTTAAAAATCCTTCACTACCCCAACCTCTAACCATCACTGAAGCTTAAAACTCTTACCAGCCCTAAACTCTGCCCATCCACGAACCCTAATAAATTTGCAGGAGACACAATCTCCTTTCATCATTGAACCCTAAAAACCTCTCTCCACCCCTGCGAGAGAAGCAAGATGGTGGCCGCTTGATGTGTTTGTTTAGCAGCTCTCTAACCAAGCACAGACAAATGTAAGCGGGAGGAAGACCCAGTGGAGTATGCTTGTGGTTATATGTAGAAATAAAGGACCCAGTCTTATTCAAGCAAAAAAAGGGGAAGAAATGTCCCTTTTCTTGGGAAAAACCTTAGGTTTTTCGTAAAACCCTCACCCACCAGGGTTACCCCTTGGTGGCATGCTTCATCATAGGGTCCTTCCCGTTCTGCTACGGAACGAGGCGTGCTGCGACCAAACGGATATGCGGGAGCACTGATTATGCAGACTATGAGAGGCAGATGTTGTGCTGTGGAGGAGTGAAGTTTTAAGGGGGAGTGTACTTAAAATTACCTGGCTAGTGGGAAAAGTGCTTTATTCTGACCCCTAGTCGACAAGGTTAAAAAACAGGGAAAAGAATAGGGTGTCTTGGAAAATTAATGTTCACACACCCGATTGACCTACATGTTTCTAGCCCATCCCTATCGGCTATTCTTCAGGACCTAGTTATAAAGTAATTTTTCTCCAGGACTAGTTCCACTCCTTAAGTTATTATAACTGAACACAACTAAATATTGAGAAACGTGCAACAATCGCACATTCATGCACAGGTGTGTAATAATTCCATATCACCTGATCCTTTGTAACGTTATAATATGTATTTAATGAAGCCCGCGCTTCATGGTTGCACCGGTGGGGAGTCCATCCTCTAGTGATTCACTTAGCTCAGCCGGACCCCTCTGAAACACCTACTAGTTGCTGCCGCTCGGGAACCCTATTCTTTTCCCTTGTTTTTAACCTTGCCGACTAGGGGTCAGAATAAAGCACTTTTTCCCACTAGCCAGGTAATTGTAAGTACACTCTCCCCATAAAACTTCACTCCTCCACAGCACAACATCTGCCTTTCATAGTCTGCATAATCAGTGCTCCCGTGTATCCGTTTGGTCGCAGCATGCCCCGTTCCATAGTGGAACGGGAAGGTCCCTATGATGAAGCATGCCACCAAGGGGTAACCCTGGTGGGTGAGGGTTTTATGAAAAACCTAAGGTTTTTCCCAAGAAAAGGTACATTTCTTCTCCTTTTTTTGCTTGAATAAGATTGGATTCTTTATTTCTACATATAATTCTAGTTGGAGGGCGGCCCCAGCCCATATCCTCTTTCTCCCCCCTTTTCTTGTTGATGTATGCTTGTGGTTGTCACAGCAGAGTTCTGGCAGGCTGCTACTTTGTTGCTGAAGCTTGCTGGCAGGAGACGCGGTGATACATTATTGTGAAAAACGTTTTTTTTTACCTGTCATTGGCTGCTAACGGCTGCCGTGATCCGCAACGACTGCAGCTTGTGCTGCGGGCGTGAGCCAAGGAACAGAATTGGTCCTATGGCGGCCAGAGAGGGATTGGGCACCCAGAAAGGGAAAGCTGCTTCTCTGCCGGCAATAGCTCCCCAGGCACCCCAGGTACCGGCAGGATCTGGGGATGAGTGAACAGCTAAAATTATCCAGTGCCAGAGCGGGCGGCGTCTTCCGGCAACTGGTGAGAAGAAGGGTAAAGGCGGGGGCCCACAAATTCAGCACCCGGATGAGTCTTCGAACTCCTTCATGGCTCAGCGTTTATGTCAGGAGGTTAGCAGTCTGCGGGGCCCAATGGAAGCTCTATGAACTGTGAGAAGCTCCAGGCAACAGAGGTAATCCTTTCTAAGGAGTCAGCAGAAGTTAGGATCCAGGAAGATGCCAAAGTTGGGAAGCCTCTTCTAGAGGTGCAGACTACAGCAGGCAAGGTAAAGAGCGCTACCACTTTGTCATCGCTCTGGGGGATCTGAGATGCCGGAAGCCCCAGAAGTCCCTGAAACACCCATACAAGAACTTGCGGACTCTATAACTAAAGCTGGTATGGGCATAAAGGAGGTAGTGAAATCGGGGGAGAGGCCAATAAGGGAGGTTGGTGACTGCAGCCTCCAACTCAGAGTTGCAGATCTGGGGATTACTATTCTAAAGAACATAGCCTATCAAAAGGCACCTTCCTTCAGCAGATCCCCCTGGCCTCTTAAGAGCGCACAGATTGAGCGCTTTTTTAATTTGTCGGATGGGGCAGAATGGTAAGTTTAGGGGTCAGAATCTTTTACTGAGTCCAGTGATAGCGACAGTTTACCTGAGGAACAAACTGGAGGTGCTTCTTTCTCAACAGCATGGAAGATGGTTAAACGGATTAGACTGCAAACCGCAGGTGGCAAGGGTCTCAAATTGAACTATTCACCAACTGAGCAATTCGTGGGGGTCACGACAGATGGGTCTCAAGGGACTCTTACCTCAAGTCCCCCCACGCTCGACTCAATTTTCCAAGGCACCATGTCTCACCGCGAGACAACCTGATTGGATGGCCGCAGATCTCAGGCTGCGATACGTAAGCTGCAGGGGTGGTTCGCAAGGTAGCCAAATCTTGTAATGCTATTATGGAGCATATGACTGACCTTGAAAACAGAGCTGCCGCCCTTGAAGTTGATGTTGTCAGGGTTTGTGGCCAGATGAAAGCCTATGAGTCACAACTAATTGACATTCAGTGGAAGCTGGAGGATCAAGAGAACCGGCAAAGGCATAATAATTTGCCGGTGCTTGGAGTTCCAGAAGGTAAAGAGTGATCAGATGTTTGCTCATTATTGGTGGACTTATTTTGCTAGGCATTCCCTGACTTGGAGGGGTGGAACTGGGCCCCAGGGGTTAAAAGAGCCCATTGAGTGCCTATGGTGTGGAATCAACCAGCTAGGGATGACGGGAAGCCTCAGGCCACCATTGTCTATTAGGGAATTTCCTTCTGAGACAGTCAATATTTGAGAAGGCCAGGCAGAAGGCCAAAAGTATAGTTGGAGATTGTTTTTTTTGTAGGACCTGACTTTTGCCATATTACAGTTGAAAGACGATGGCGTCTGCGTCAGCTAATCAAATCTTTTCACGAGAAAGGAGCCCAAACTTTCTTACTGAATCAGGCACGTCTGAAACTGATCTGGGGGGACCAAATACAGTTCTTCATATCTGAGATAAAAGCAAAAGAATAAATGCAGGAAATTATGACATACTTTTTTGTAGTTTGGAAAGGGGGGTTCTAAAGCAGGTTCTTGTGAATGGGGGATCTTTTGACATGGGTCTTTACCCCACTTCCAAAGTAATCCCCTTATTTTCCTTTTCTTTCTTCATGGTTCTTTCGTGTCTTTAAGTGGTGTTCACCCTTAAGGAGGGGGTCTTTCTTCTTTGGACAGGTTGTGGTAGTATGGGTGGTTGGTTAGAGGGCGTGCTCTCATCGTTACAGACCAATATGTGGTCTGGCTGCTTCTCAGGGGTGGAGGGGTGGTGGGATAAGGGGAGTGTTGGGGTAGAGGGGTGAGTGGAAGTGCAGAGGGTAGGGGGTGGTAGGTAGGGGGAAAAATATCCAAAGAGTGAGCAAGGAAAAAAGAGGCCAAGGAGAGAGGGTTGCAGATGTCCAGTCATCTGAGATGCAAGGAATGGGCAGAGGAACAAGACTCTGGATATAAAATGCGTAAACTATCCATATATTCAGTCAATGTGGGGGGTCTAAATGATAAAGTCAAGCATCAGATGGGGGCAGAAATACTGAGGTCCCTGGGCTCAGAGGTTATTTGTCAACAGGAAACGCACATTCCATGGGGCAAGAGGTAGCTGTTGACAATTAGGGGGTACACCCTAGCTGCATATACGACCCAGAGTACAATGATCAGGGGTGTTGCTATCTTGGTTAAAAGTATTATGGGGCCTGTCAAGTGGAAATTGGTGGATAAGTGGGGCAGGTGGAAAATTGTAGAATTGGCAGCGGGGTGACTGTTTTCTCCATTTACAGTTCTAGTCAGGATGATTCTAAATTATATGAAGATTTAGAGGTGGAGTTAGCATCCTGGCTGACTCAGTTGATATTTGTGGACAAATAAATATGCATCAGGGGTGGGAAGCAATCAGATGACTAAATATCACAGGAAAAATCCCTGGGTTAATCGGAGTGGATGGTCATGGATTGGTGAATATTTGGGAAGTCAAGAAAGCCCCTGACGCGGATTTACGTTTTTGTCTGCTTCACACTGAAAATATGTTTGACTAGATAATTTTCTGGCCTCATCCAGATTGTGAGCAAGGTTGGAATCAAGAAATTTCCAAGGCTTCTTTCAGATCATAATCCATTAATTCTGGAAATTTCAGGGCTGGTTAGTCTCAACTCTCAGTCTAAATGGACTTTCGATAGGAAATTGCTCTTAAATGATCGATTTTTAGAGCATATGAGCAAATGGGTTGTGGAGTTTTGTGATCAGAACAGTGCTTTGAGGGGGATAGTTTGGGACTGTTTTAAAGCAGGATTGAGAGATTATCAGCTTTGTTGCTTTTTGCAGGAAGCAGGAGGAAGGCGGGTTGTATAAAAAGTTAGCAAGGTTGGAACAAACCCACATGAAGAGGATTATGAGTGGGCAGGAGGAAGGGCACATTCAACTTGAAATCATGGCAGTCAAAGCCGAGATCAATAGCTATCACATCAAGAGGGTGGTGAAAAGGTTTCAGCTAAACAGAAATGAGAGCTATGAATATGGTGAATCGGTAGGGAGAAGGCTAGCATTATGTGCCAGACAAAAAGAAGTTAGGATTAGCATTGAGAAAATCAAAAGGAATGATGGGTCATATGCCTCTGATCCCAAAGAGATCATCAATATCTTTGAGGGCTTATATAGAACAGTGTATCATGAAGATGACCCTTACACTACTTAAGTAGGGCGCTGGGGGCATATATTACTCTGGAGGAAATTGTGAATGCTCTGAATACTCTGGCAGTTGGGAAGGCGGCCGGCCCTTACAGAGTCCCCTTCAAACTGTATAAGGCTTTGCATTAGAATTAGCTCAGTTTCTGCTGGATTTGTTCATTGGAGTACAACAGAATGGGGTATCCCCTCCATCATGGCTGGGCATGGATATTGCTATTTAAAAAAAAAAAAGGGTAATCCCTTGAATAACCCAGCCTTGTATTGGCCCATCTCCTTGATAAATGCTGATGCCAAGCTTTACTCCAAAATTTTGGCAGTCCGCCTGTGGAGGATCATTGCCTGGCTTGTCACGCCATGGCAACATGGATTTTGAACAACAGACCATTCAGACGCGCTATAACCTTACTTGGTATCAGTGGTGGCCGGCATGACTTGCGGGTGGCGGGGCGGGCATGGGGAGGGGGTGCGTGGGGGCACAATGTAAATTTTTTACCCGCATCTCTGCTCCTGCTCTCCTCATCAGGCTCCTGGAACAGGAAGCACAGCCAGGCTCTCCTGACCAATCACAATGCTGCAATGCAGCTTTGTGATTGGTCTGAGCCTCATGATTCGATGCTCAGCCAGGGAATGGGAGCCTGTGCATGTTCTCCACGTAGGCTATAATGCAGCCTGCGTGGAGAACAGGGAAAGTGCGCATGACTGTTTGGCCAGTCCCAGAGGGCCGGCCAAAGAGTCATGTGCACTTAGGAGTGGGCAAACCAATCCTCCCCTGCCCTTCTCCAAGAGCAGAGCAGCCCCGCCCGCCCTCAAAGTAGCACTGAAACATATAATGATAATAACTTAAAGTTTTTTTATCATTTTATGTTTCCTTTATTTGCACTGCTCAAAAGCAGTGGGGCGACTCTCCTCTGCCATAGAGGAGAAGCCTCCACTGCTTGGTATTGCAGAAACTACTTGTGGTCAAATGGCTATGATACTCCTCTACACAGAAAAAGCATTTGATAGAGTGCTGTGCCATTATTTATGGCACATTATGGAATGAAAGGGGTTTGGCTTGCACTTTATAAAGGCCATTAGGGCAATCTATACTACCCCTTACACCAGATTGCAATTTCTAGGACAAGAGTCCGGGAAGATTGAGATAACTTGGGGGACAAGACAGGGATGCTCCTGCTCTACAATTTTATTTACCATTTATAGAGATCTGTTTATAGTTCAAATTGTCCAAAATGTGGTCATAAAGCCAGTTAGAATAAATGGATATGGCACAAAGGTACTTGCGTATGCGCACGACATTGCAGTGATAACTTCTGACCCCGGGAAGGCAATACCTGAGGGTGAGCAATTGAATGGGGATTATGGGAGAGTTTCAGGTTATTTACTGAAGAGGGAAAAAAAACATATTGTTTGAATGGATAATTGAATGGATATCTATTACCTACTGGCAAGCGCAAGTAGGTATAGTTAGGACTTTGTTTCCATAGGAACAGCGTTTTTGACTTCCTATAGCTTTGGCACCGTTTGATGAATCTTCACAAAAGTTTCCCAAAAAAGTTCCCCAGTGATTCTAGTTGTCCAGTAGAGGTTTTGGGGTGATCCGGCCAGCGGGGGACAGGAAAAAGGGAGGTAAGGTCCCAAGGACATTTTTTTGGCTTTTAAGAGCCCTGGGGACCACCACCTCCCCAGGGCTTATTAGTAATTTAGGAGGGGGCCACGTGGACCCCTCCTCCATGGGTTCAAATGAGCCACGGGGACCTCCACCTCCTGGGCTTTATTTAATTAATGGAGAGGGGTGGCATGGACCCCCTCCAGGCCAGTTTTAAGACCCGAGGGCTACCACCTACCTAGGGCCAAAATAAGATATCAAAGTGGGAGGGGGCCACTCCTGGGCCACATACAGCCCAAGAGACCACAACCTACCATGGGCCAGCTTGTGAACACAGAAGGAGGGAGCCAGATGGCCCCCCTCCTGAAGCCATTAATGGCCCTGGGGACCGCCATCCCCAAGGCCGACTCCCTATGTCCTGGGGTGCCCACCCCCAGGGCATAGCTGTTTGCTCTGGCTTGGCAGTGAGCTTTGACAGTTCCCACCAAGTCAGAGCAAACACTATCTCTTCTCCCAGCAAGCAGTACCTTTCAAACTGCTCCTGCTTGCTGGGAGCAGAGATTTCATCTGTTTCCCTGGTCACTGTCATGTTGGCTGGGAAACAGACAAAACAATTGCTCCCACACAGAGGGAGCTACATGCTTAGCAGCTCCCTGTGTGTAGCAGTAATGCCGGCTCCTGCTGGAGGCAGTGAATAGGCAGGGACCGTGGGAGAATTCAGGCTCCTCCCACTGTCCCCAACAGGCTGCCATGGGTAGGCTTCAGGGCACACACACTCACTCACAGACCCATAGCACCAGTTACAAACCCAGTCACAGACCCACACAGGCACTCATACACCCACTCACAGACCCACACAGTCCCTCCCTCACAGGTTACAGTTAGGAAATAAAATTTTAAAAAACATAGAAATTGAATTAAAAAACCTAAAAGTTACAGGGACGTTCTAGTTAGGAAATACGATTAAAAAAACCTTAGAAATACACTGAAAAAATCAAATGTTACAGGGACGTTATAGTTAGGAAATAGAATTTTTTTTAAACATAGAAACTCGCTGCAAAAACCAAAGGTTAGAGGGATGTTATTGTTAGGCTCAAATTTACTCATACAACACCATAGAAATCCAGCAGTAATAGTTATGTGAGCTAACTATAACTTACTTCCCCATAATTCACTGCTTATGACTTCAGATATTATATCACTCATGACATCACTGAGGACATCTCAAATGACACCATCCACAGAACCAGTCCCATACCCACTCACACCCCCATAAAACATCTCACACACCCACTCCGACTCCCACAAAACTACTCACATATCCATTTCCAAACCCATACAAACACTCACATACCCATACATGATCCATAGTGCCACTCTACATCCAGTCACCCACACAGCCACTTACTCACCCATACAGCCAATCATGCACCCACTCACTCACCAATACAACCACTCATTCATCCAGTCAAACAGACATATAGACACTTACACACCCACTCATGCACCCATACAGCCACTCTGTTGGGCTTGCTGAGTGCTTCGCATTCTAGTGTTTCGAGGGTACGGCCGCGTATGCTTCCTGTTGACGCGTCATCCACTTCCGGTTCACGGCAGCTGTCCACTCGCCTCTCCAGTGCTTACCTGCTCCAGCATCGACCCCTGGTGGCGGAGGTGACTTCCTGGCACTCCCACGTTGACTCTGGGTGGCGGCGGTGACTTCCTGGCACTCCTGCGTTGTCTCCTGGTGGAGGCGGTGATTTCCTGGTGCTCCCGTGTCGACTCCTGGTTGCAGCGGTGATCCTGGCATCCCTGTATCAGCTCCTGGTTGTGGCTACATGTTCCTGGTGGTGGCAGTGATTTCCTGGTGCTTTTTGCGTCAACTCCTGGTTGCGGCAGTGATCCTGGCATCCCAATATCAGCTCCTGGTTGGGGCTACATGTTCCTGACATTCCACGAGATTGCTTCTCAACTGTTCCACGCCTGCAAGTTTCTCAGATGTAATCTCCTAGAAAAAACTGTAAATACAAAAAACAACCAGTTTCTCTGCCTTGCGGTAAAAGCGTGTGCACACTTCCAAAGCCTTGTTTGAGCATAATAGAAGGCATTTTACTTATCTGAAGTTGTTGCCCGCCTCTGTGGAGATCTGCTTCTTTTTTTGTCTCTAACCTCTGTTACTGTAAATGAAAGGGACAACATTACATTTTCTTTATTCCAAGACTTATGGAAAGTCTATAAGCAGTTTTTAGTTCTATCTTCTCACTTAGTTTAAGCAAGCTGTTAGGAGGAGGGTCTTTACATTGTGCTGAAGCTCTTCAAGGGAATATCACTAGAAAGATATAGGTGGAATTTCTTAATCCCATTATTGCCTCTTTTTATTATCTATAGCTTTGTTTTGCCTCTAATGCCACTGCCCTATTTTCCTTTAAACAGAATGATACATTTCATCACCCACCCAGTTGTGTGAGGAATAATTGGAAGAAGGGAATCTTTGAGGTAGTTAGTAAGAGATGGCTTTACTTGTATAGCTGTACATGCTCATGCTCTCTACCCTCTCTTTTAGATACGCACATGCTTTCTCTTTTTTTTTGGGCATCCTCTTACTACTGGGTCCAGTGCTTGAACAGGGAACATTGGTCGACACTCTCCCTGTTTTCTTCCCTTATTTCCCTGGTTTACTGCTGGCACTTTGACGTTGTCGGGTGCGGTGAGTGACTAGAGGAGCGTAGGGACTTGTCATCCTCATATCTCTCTTGCAGAACTATGAGTAGCATTGACACACTCACACACTGTCATTCACCCATACAGCTACTCACACACCTACTCACTCACCCAAATATTCACTCATACAGCCACTCACTCACACATACAGTTACTCACACACCCACTAACTTACTCATATATATACTAATACATGTACTCACTCACCTATACAGTCACTGACACTAGCACACACTTATGCATACAGCCACTCTCACATTTACTCACCCGTACAATCACTCACACACCCACTCACTTACCCGTACAACACTTATGCACCCACCCACTCGCCCATACAGTCACTCACACACCCCATCACACACCTATGCAGCATCTGACATACCTTCTCACTCACCCACACAGCCACACACACAGTCACTCACTCACCGATACACCCACTCACATACCCCTTCACACACCAGGACATCCACTCACTCACACAACCACTCACACACCCATACAGCCACTCAGACACCTACTCACACATGGATACACACAGTCACAGAGCCACTTATAATATATTTTACAAATAGTAGTACACAAAGTTTACTAATTTAACATTTTTAGCATCTTTCTGTATATCTTTAACACTGAGAAACTTTTAGAAAACACTCACCTTCACTGGATGATGAAATCTGTGATGGCACCAGTGCTGTAACTTGAGATGTCATCAGTGATGTCATCAGTGATGTCACTGACCATGTCATAACTGATGGAATATGTTAGGCCATAAGCAGTGGATTGTGGGGGCGTAACTTATAGTTAGCTCAGGTAACTATAACTGCTAAATTTCTATGAACCAATAAATGGAATTAAACCACATTTTAGCATAAAGCTAGATCTTGGTCCAGAAAGAGTTATTTTTGTAATTTGGTGTAAATCTGTTTGGTACTTTTGAAGTTATTAAAGAAAAAATCTATGTATATATATGCTGTGATCAGCTGTCCGCAACCTGAGAGAAAAGTGCAGCCATCATTTTGAGAATCTAGACAGAGTTCCTGGGGGAATAAAGTAGAAACAAGATATAAGGGGTCAGGATAGAGGTATCCTGAACCCACCGGGACTGATAGAGGGGGAAGAAATTGTGGGAAAATGACTTTTTTTTGCATGAGACAGTATCTGAAGATCCACTGCAGCACTCAGCATGGCCCCTGTGTAAATCCATGGCAGATCTGTGGATATAGACCCTAATTAACAGAACATATACATTCACTCACAGACCCTCTCATGCACTCTCTCACACCCCCACACCACTCACATACCCACTCACACATCCATACACACACTTACAAACCCACTCACACACCCATACAGTCACTCACACATCTACTCAGAGAACCACTTGCACACCCACTCAAAGACCCACATGAGCACTCACACACCCACATACACTCCCATAATGGCACTTACACACCCACTTACAGATCCACACAGGCACTTACATACCCACTGACATACCCATACAGTAAAACCACTAACACACCCACTCACACCCCCATACAGCCACTCATACACCACTCAGGTACCTACACAGCTACTTACACACCCACTCATATACCCATCCAACATACACTCACACACCCTCTTACAAACCCACACACTCACTCACACACCCATATAGCCACTCACACATTCACACTGCCAGTCACACATCCACTCACACACCAACTCACAGAAACACTTACACACTAACACAACCACTCACACACCTACTCACACACCCATACAGCCACTAACACACCCATTCACAGATCTAAAAAGCAACTCACACACCCACACAGTTACTTACACAGCTACTCATACACCCACACACAGGCAGTGATACAGTTATATACATTATAATAGGATATGTTTGTATTAAATGTGTTGTTGTTTTGTATTGAATGTGTGCTTTTGATTGGGAATGGATCTGAGGTCCTTCATGGACCTGCCTACAACATAGCCAGCTTTATTTGGCTTAGGATCCATGGCAAATTCACAGATCTAAGTGAAAATTTTGAAAAAAAGATTTGAAAACAGAAAGAACCAGTGTTTGGGAGAAGGGTTGGCTCTGAGAGATCCTTTCAATCAATCAAGGGTCTCAAGGCACGGAAGGGGGTGCTGCTGATCCATCTGGGCATGGAGGTTAAGTCAGAGAGCCAGGTTTTGAGGTCATTTCTGAATTGGGTTAGCGACAGTGATTGCCTGAGGTGAAGGGGCAGGGTGTTCCAGATCTTGGCGGCGAGGTAAGAGAAGGATCTTCCTCGGGTTCTAGTCTTGTGAATCCGTGAGACGGTGACCAGGGCGAGGTGGTGGTTCAGATATGCATGGTCCGTAGGGGTGGGAGGGGTTCCTAGTGTGGCAGGCCACCATGAGTCATCCCGGGCTTAGGGGGTGGGTTCCAGGATGAGTACTTCGGTCTTGTCCGAGTTGAGCTTGAGGCAGCTGTCTTTCATCCAGGTGCCAACAGCCTTCATTCCGCTATGAAAGTTGATTCTGGCAGCTGTGAGTTCATTGGTGAGGGAGGGATCAGCTGGGTGTCATCGGCGTAGAAGATAATGTTGAGTCCTTGGTTTCTGACGATGGCTGCGAGGGAGGGCCATGTAGACGTTGAAGAGGGTAGGGCTCAGGGAGGAGCCCTGGGGCACTCCGCTGTTGATCTCTGGGTTTTGAGAGGAGCAGGGGTAGTCAGACTTGCTGTGTTCGCCCGGTAAGGAAGCAGTGGACCCAGTCCAGTGTCTTTTTTGCAGATGGCGGCATTGTGGAGCCTCATGATTAGGGCGTGTGGGAGATGGTGTCGAAGGCAGCCGAGAGGTCCAGTAAGATGTGGGCTGCGGTTTTACCCCAGTCAAGGAGGGAGCGGATGTCGTCGGTGGCAGCAAGGAGTGCGGTCTCGGTGCTGTCGTTGCTTCAGAAGTTGGATTGGGAGTTGTCCAGGATGTGGTTCCCTTCGATGAACTCAGAGAGTTTGGCATTGATGGCCTTTTCGATGACTTTAGCTGGGAAGGGGAGGAGGGAGATAGGTCTGAAGTTCTTGAGGTCTGTTGGGTCAGCAGACGGCTTCTTCAGAAGAGGGTTGATCTCAGCGTGTTTCCAGTCATCGTGGAAGGTGGTGGTTCTGATGGAGCAGTTGATGGTGCGGTGAAGCTTGGGCGTTGGAGGCAGCTGCTCTATGCAAAATGTGAAACGTACAAGGATCCCATGGGGCTCCAGAGTGGATGCTCTTCATGGTCTTGAGTGTGTCATCTGTGGTGAGCACGATCTGCTGAGTGTGCGATGTGGTTGCGTGCAGTGGTGGAGGGTGTTGTGGCAGGGTCTTGGGTGTTGAAGCTGTTGTAGATTTGCCTGATCTTGTGGTGGAAGAAGGAGCCAAGTTTTTTGCAGAGGTCTTGGGAGGGTGGGACATATGTGGTCTCTTTGTTGGGCCTGGTGAACTCCTTGATAATGCCAAAAAGTTGTTTGCTGTTGTGTGCGTTGGCATTGATTCTGTCTTTGTGGTTTTGAGGAGAAGGTGGTGTGCGTTGACAGCGGTTTTGAAGGTTGCGTGGGTTTCAAGGGTTTTGTTGTTCCTTCATATTTTCTTGAGTCGTCTGCAGGTGTGTCTGGACTTGTGGAGGGTGGGAGTGAACCAGCTGGCTTTCTTGGAGTGTTGCTTGCCTGGTGTCTTCTCGAGGGGTGCCAAAGTGTCAGCGCAGTTGGAGATCCATTTGTGAAGGTTGAGTGCTGCGGTGTTGGCGTCTGTTGGTGTTGGTGGTGTGGTCGTGCTGAGGAGGTTGGCGAGAAGTACTTCGGTGGCCTTGTTCCAGCTATGATGGGGGAGCAGTGAGGGCAGTGGTGAACAGTTGGAGTGATGAAATGAAGTGCATGCAGTGGTGGTCGGTCCAGAGGAGTTCGGTGGTGTGGCTGTAGGTGATGTTCCCGCTGGCGGAGAAGACGGGGTCAAATGTGTGTCTGGCTGTGTGGGTTGGTTGTGTGTGGATTGGTGCAGTGACTAACGTCTTGAGTCTGCTGTTGGTGAGGTTCTCCAGTAGGGAGGTGGTGTTCTGGTCACTGTGGATGTCCAAGTGGAAGTTGAGGTCTCTGAGTAGGATGTAATCGGTGGATGTGAGGACCTGGGGTGTGATGAGGTCTACGATGGTGTCAGTGAAGTGTGGGTGGGGACCGGGGGGCCTGTATACAAGGGTGCTGTGGAGGGTGGTGTTGGGGTTGGTCTGGATCTGGAAGTGGAGGTGTTTCATGATTGTCATAGAGTTGTTCGAGTAAGTGGTCAGTCGGTGGGTGTTCTTGTGGACGATGACGATGCCTCTTCCTGGTCAGTCAGCACAATCCTTGTGCGTGATTTTGTAGCTGTTGGGAATGGCGGTGGTGAAGTCCGGTCCAGAACAGGGGTTGGTCCAGGTTTCTGTGGAGAAGGCGATGTCTTGAGATGTGACATCGAGGAGGTCCCAGATTTCTGTGCCGTGTTTGTGGAGGATGCAGTTGAGCCAGCCGGTGCTGTTGGTCCACGGGCATGGAGAAGAGCTGGCATGTTGGCATGGGTGAAGGTGTGGCTGCAGTTCTAGCAGGAGAAGGGTCCTTTGGTCTCCTTCAGCGATGTGAGGTGGCAGGAGGCATGGCATCCTGAGTTGAGGGCGAGGAGGGTCCTGGCGTCGTAGCTGTGGAGGGTCAGAGAACCAGAGTCCCTGGTGCTGGGTGCTGGGTGCAGTCCAGGCATGGATAGGTGCAGACGGGCTTGTTTTTTGCGCACCTTCAGTGCGCCAGCGGCCACCATTAAGTAGAGCTGAGGGGGGCTGGACAGCTCGGAGGTGGGAAACATGGGGAGCGGGAAGGGTCACTAGAGGGGGCGGGCTGTGGGGATCACAGCGGCAAGGGCAATGAAGAAGCAAAAACACAGGAAAGGGATAGAAAAGCAAAAAAGGCAGAAGCAGGAACAACAGAAAAGAGGCAGAGAAAAGCTGAAAAAGAGAGACAGAAGGGCAAACAAGCAGCAGAGCAGTGGCGCTCTACCACTAGACCACCAGGGATGAGGCGCAGGCGGGAGCCTGCAAGTGGAGAAGGGCCTCGAACTCCTGACCAGAGGGTCAGCAACAGCGATGGGGGCAGCAGCATCTACCAGGTGGAGCTGTGCAGTGAAAGGAGCAGTCCACTAGAAGGTCAGTGGACAAAGCTGTTGTGTTTATGGCATGTAGATGATATATACATATAGAACATGATGCAGTCTTTTAAGTTGTTGAGGAACACCCTGTGTCTTTTAAATGGACTCCGTCTTTTCGATATATTCTATTCATGTCGAAGCGTAAGTTGTTGTGGTATATTGAGCCCATGTTGTGGTCTCAGAGAAATTCAGAGACACCTTTATTGGCATGTTTCCTGGTTTTCTCTATCTACGGAGAAAGTTGGGTTGACTACTGCCACTTCTTTCTTTCGCAAATGTTTGAGAACACCAAGGCAGTATGTGGGAAAAGTGACATTAATTTACCAAAAGTATCCTTCATTACGATTTCCAGTCCTACCCCATTAATTGTGCCTAGGTCATTGCCACCACAGTACATAATCATGATGTTTGAATGTTGGCAATATGATTAGGTAAACCTAGGTCCCTGTCAATGCCACTCTTTCTAGCACTCTCTCTGGCCCAAAACACAAAACTATGGCCCACAATCCATACTCTGACCATTTTGGAGACAAGCAGGAGTAGCAAACAGGAAAAGGTTGCAGCAGAATGAGGCAGTTTTGAAGATGAAAGGCAGTTACAATAGAGGACAGCAAGTAAAATATTTGATTGGATGGTGGAGATGTGCAGGGCACTAACATTAAGTAGTGACTTTAAGAAAAAAGTAACTAACTCTGTGATTGGCTTTGGAAAAATATAAAAGTTATGTTGTTTGGGATATACATGGAATTGCAAACAGTCAACCACATCTGCTACAGTTAATGTGAAGCTAGTATGCTGTTGAGAGAAAGTCTTGTGAACTTTTGACCTACAGGTAGGCAGACAAATGGAAACATGGTTACTATGGAAACAGAGCTAAAAGAGAGCCAGGGAAGGGAACAAAAGAGATAGCAGTGTGAAACTAGAATGCAGACTGGTGTACAAAAATTACTTAGTAGGGAGTGTATGTCTTGTAATTGAATATATTTTACAAAATGAAATATAAATATAATATAAATGAAAAGCATTAACAGCAGATTTTTTAATGCTTTCGTGTGGATCTGTGATGTCATTTGAGATGTCATTAGTGATGTCACTGACTATGTCATGAGTAATGTAATATGTGCAGGGCATGGCGGGGTGTAGGTTATAGTTAGCTGTGGTAATAATAACTGCTGAGTTTCTGTGGTCTTGTATGGGTAAAACATAAACCTAACTATAATTTCCCTGTAACCTTTGTTTTTTTTTGTTGAATTTCTAAGGTTTTTTAACTCTATTTCCTAACAATTACATCCCTGCACCCTTAGGTTTTTTCAGTGAATTTCAGTTTTTCAAATTTTATTTCCTAACTGTGAAGTCCCTGTAACCTTTGTTTTTTTGTGAATTCTATGGTTTTTTTTAATTGTATTTCCTAACTGTAACCTGTAACCTTTGAGAGTGGGTGTGTTAGTGGCTGTCTGGGTCAGTGAGCAGCTGTGTGAGTGACTGTATGGGTCAGTGAGTGGGTGTGTAAATGGCTGTGTATGGGAGAGTGAGTGGGTGGGTGAGTGACTGTATCAGTGTTTGAGTGGGTGTGTGAGTAGCTGTATGGGTGTGTGAGTGGCTGTGTGAGTGGCAGTATGGGTGAGTGTCTGAGTAGCTGTATGGGTAAGTGAGTGGCTTTGTGGATGAGTGAGTGGCTGTGTGAGTGGATGTATAGGTGTATGAGTGGGTGTATGAGTAACTGTATGTGTCTGTGAGTTGGTGTTTCAGTTATTTTAGGGGTGTATTAGTGGATGTATGAGCAGTTCTGTGCAGAGCTTGCAAGAGAATTTGTGTCTATTTGTATACTCATAGTAATTTAAAGGGAGAACCATGGACTCTCCTCTCATCAGGAGATGACAAGAAAGAACCCATTTGTCACAGTCACTGCATAAGTGATTGTGCTCTGATGGGTTAATAATGTATTCATGTGCATTAAGGATTTCACATTGCATAGCTGCCAAGAATTCAGATTGCTTATGTGTGACATTTTCATAGTTTCAGTGTACTTAGGAGTGACATTCAATGACCAAATGTGTGACACTTGGAGTGACACTTTCTCGTGAGCAAAATCAAGCAATGAAGTCCAGGGAAACAGAAAAATATCAGAAATTGCACTCCTTTGAGCAATGAGAAACTCTAAGAAGATCTTGACTCTGCTGCATAGCACCAGAAATGAAAGGACACCTGCCTGGTTTGCAACAGACATATTCACCCTCTACACTATTTTATTATGAGAGAAAACTGCCATTAGCCAAAATGCTGATCTCACTCCAGCAGGAACATTATTCACCAGAGTTATCTTTACCTTTTTACTGTTGCGTAGAAACTCCTGGACATACAAAGAATTCTGCACCACCACTAGATGGTTTAAAACTCATGTTATTTATAGAAAGCATCCTGCACCCCCTCTGCTCAGTGACAGGTGCAGTGCGCAGCAGTTCCACAAGTAACAAAATGATTTTGGTGAGAAAAGCAGTAACTTACAGCTATTCTCATAAAATACAGTTCTGAGAATATGCATGGTTCGTGTTCTTTGAAGCAGGCATGATAACACTCTCCACTAGTTTATGATGAGTGAAACCCATCACTAAACTAAATGCTGATCTCACTCCACAAGGAACATTATTTTCCCAAGTTATCTTGACATTTTTATTGTTGCCTGAAAACTCCTGGACACACAAGGAATTCAGCCCCACTGTCAGGTGGTTTTAAACCCATGTTGTTCATACAAACTACCCTCCATCCCAAAGCTCTCAGTGGCAGTTGCTGTGGGGCAGAAGAGCCACAAATAACAAAAAAAGATCTCAGTGAGAAAAATAACTCACAGGTATCGGAGCTCATAAATTACAGTTTTGCTAATATGCACCATGATACACGTTCTTTGCAGCAGGGATATAACCAGTAGCGGTCGGTGGTGGGAGTGCCGCCGGGGCGCTGACGTGGGGCGGGGGTAGTAAACTACGGATTACGGCCGATTACAGGTAAGTACACATATAAATAAATAAAACGAATTTCGTTTCTCGCGCTGCATCGCCAAATGCAATGCAGCGCGCGCAACGAAATTCGTTTTATTTATTTATATGTGTACTTGCGTGTAATCGGCCGTAATCCGTAGTTTACTACCCCCCCGTCCTGCCCCTCCCCCGCCCCACGTCAGCGCCCGGCAGCACTCCCACCACCGACCGCTACTGGATATAACCTTTTGTGCTAGTAAATCATGGTGAGTCAAAACTGCCAGTTGACAAACTCTGACCTTAGCAAGAACATTTATAATCAGCAGCGTTCATTTTTGACTCTTGCCAAGTCAGTCTTTGAGTCACGGTGGTGCAGTTGGGAAACTAAAGCCTGCAGCCAATGGGTCGATGAAATGTCTCTGAATCTGTGAGTCCGCCACACTCCCTGGCTGCAGACAGGTGCTAGAATGTATTCTCACGAGTTCTAGGGATGCTTTGGGTGGTTCCCAGCTGCCTCGTCCATAAATAGAAGCTGCTGCATTGGTTTCGACATTGCCTAGGTCGATACAGTTAGTCGAGGTGGAGTGCCATGGTGTTCATTACGGGTATGGAGAAGAGGTATGTGCGAGGCAAGGCCAGGTGTTAAGCAGCACAATGTAATTTCTCCCTGCTGTCGATATTCTCAGAGAGGCATGTTGTCTCAGCAGAAGAACCCTGTATGGGATCTTGATGCACTTTTTTTGCCTGAGTAGGTCTACTACCTGTGTTCTAAATTGCTTGATCGCCGAGTATAGTGGCAAGCATTAAAGTGCCTAATTCGAGGATAGGTGCAGTCTCAATGGACCCCACGGTATGCACCTGGTCCGAGCCTGTTCTTGTAATTGAGTTGACAGCGTGACCCCAAACTCAAGACCGCAATATTGGAAAGGGACACCTCATAATGCACTAAAAGGTTAGCAATCATACTCCATTAACAATTTAAGCAGTGCCCCGTATTATGTCTACCCAATGTGCCAGAATGTCAGGGGATGGGGTTGTGTCTCCTAATATAGTGCTGCATTTGTCAGGGTTATACGGGTAGCATTGCTGTGCTAAGGAAGAGGCCACTGCCACTGTTCTATACAGGGTCTTAACAGGCCAGAATCCTAGTCCCTAGAACGTCGGGTACTTGGGCCCACCAGTTGACTTCTCAGGCACCCGTGCTGCCACAGTACCTGCCCCTTCTGGCACTGGAGGATGCGGGATAACTTATCCCCTTTTTATGTGATGTGTGAGCGTTGCATCACAAGCTGGCATTTCATGCCGGTGTCACCAGGGCTCACAATGCTCCTGTCTTCCCTTCAGAGCCTGATGCGTGGTACTTGGCAAGGCTGACATTGTTTTTCAAGTTGGAATTACAGAAAAACACACTTGCTTTGCCTTCACCAATGACAAGATGTTATGATCATTTGTCCATTAGAGAAGTGCAGCTTCATTTGGGGCACCTCCTATGTATATATATGTAAATTGTTTAAAAACTAAATATTATAATTAAAAAGAAATTTGATGGGTTTTTGAAAATTGCAGATCCATTGCGAAACATCCCGATACATAGTTCCTATACAACGGGAGATTTGCGGGAGTGGCGTGATTTGTATCAACTTTTAAAAACATAAATAGACAGCATAAAACTGATGTTTGAGGTAATTGGTTCACTTAAATTATATATCAAGTTATTTTCCAGTAAGTAATTTAAGCTTATAAGGTTGTTTTCATACATATTTCTGAATTTGCGGTGACGTCGCCACGTCTTCACAACGTCATTGCGACATCACAGTGAATCCCATGTGACCCAGAACAATAGGGATTTCATTGGTTACAACCTCTGTCAACCTTTTGTATAGGAAGTTCCTGGCAGGTTTTTTGTGCTTTGAGTGTGGTCTTATTCCTCACACCACATAAATTCAGCTGCAAGTTACTTTTTTGATTTGGTGTTTTTCGGAAGTGCATTTTAAAATGGCATCTTCAAGCACTGACTAATCAGACCAGCACCAGTATGTAGTGTTGCGCTCTAGTGGTCGCGCGCAGGCGCGATGACGTCAGCGCGGCCGCCATCTTGGCGGCGGGATTAGCGCCAGACATCGGAGCGGCACGGACGTGTTCCCGGCGCTCTCCTCTAGATTACTTATTTGCCAATAAAGAGAGTTACACCAACGCTGTGTAGCACGTGATTTGTGGGGGCAGTAATACCAACATTACAGTGGCGACGAGATCGGGATAAAAAAAAAAAAAAAAAAAAAAAAAAGAAAATTCGGAAAAAAAAAAACGAACCACATCTAACACAGTCAGAGGACGCGAGGACTCACAGGAGACGTGGCAAAGCGGGAGAGCGTGGCAGAGGACGGTCCCACTGCGAACCAGAACCACCGGTACAGGTAGTGGTGATCAGGGACAGCGCACAGCCCCAAAACATAGAAGGGTGGAGAATAGGGGGACAGGAGGCGACACCCCACACCCTACAGGACATCCAAGGCCCTGGCGGAGGCGGAGCAGCGCAGCGACGGGGGAGCCCAGGGGCCCCACCACGACCACACACCTCCCAGAAGCACAGGCACACCAGGCAGTCCGAGAGGTAACGCAGAGGCACCGGAAGGTAACGCGACAATGTGCGCGCAGGCGTCTACACTCACGACGCCCATACCCTTTCTACCGAAACCAGGCGAACCCCTGATGAAATGGGAAGACTGGAGGGAGTACTTCACGAACTACCTAGAGGCCCTAGAAGACGAAAACGGAGAGGCCTTCCCCAGCAAAAGGAAGAAAAGGATATTACTCCACAACCTAGGCCCGGAAGGACTCAGAGTTTTCCAGAACCTAGTCCCCATGCAACGGCTGGCCGCAGACGATGATGTGTTCCAGCACGCGATCGATGACCTGAACAACCATTACAGACCTGCAGTGTGCACGTCCATAGACAGATACACCTTCCAACAAAGGAAACAAGCGGGAGAAGAGTCCATAGATGACTACGTGGCAGCGTTGAGGAAATTGGCGATCACATGCAAATTCGGCGCCTTGCACGACGAATTTATCAAAGACCAGATAGTCATGCACACGAAGAACACAGCAATCCAAGACAAGTTGTGGGTCAACGGGGACGCCACACTGAAGGATGTCATTGCCATGGTAAAAAAGGCGGAGCTATCAAAGAGATGTGCCGAGGCAGCGAAAAAAGACAATACAGAGCGGACTATGGTCAATAGAGTTACGGTATTAGAACCTCCGGGCAGGGGAAAGAGAAGGGAGACCGAAGGGAGAGCCCAGAGTAATTGGACTCCACAATCCACACAGGCACAGAAATCAAACAGGGAGAGTAACACCACGTGCTACAGGTGCGGCAGTTCATTCCACGCGGCAAATGACAAGCGATGTCCAGCCTTCCGAGCCAAGTGTATGTACTGCGGACTTGTCGGACACTATGAAAAAGTGTGTCGCCGCAAGGTGAAGCGGTCAACAGTCAAGTACGTCACACAAGACAAGGGAGGTGTAGAGGAAGAAGAAGAGGAAGACGACGTGTTGTGCATCGACGATCAAGTTCTAGGCATAGAAGGAAGTCGCTCCAAGAAACCGCAGTGTGATATGGTCGTGGGAGGTGTCCAAATCAAGATGGTGGCGGATTCCGGCTCTCCATTTACCATCATTCAAAAGTCAGTATGGGACGAGAACTTCAAACCCAGCCTGGGATCACACCTCGAGCCCCCAGACATACGTCCAGTCACGTTCACAGGAGAACCCATCCCGATGGAGGGATATCGAGTCCTGAAATTTGAGTTCAAGAACCGCTGTGCGGAGTGCAAATTGTACGTAGCAGAAAAGGTCCTTCTGTCCTGGGATGGATGGACCAGGGCGAACTGGGCATACAATTGAACCCAGGAGGGGACACGCAAGTCCTGATGACCGGCACAGATAACCAGCCAGACTTCGTTAAGATGAAAAGAGAATTCCCCACGGTATTCGGAGGCAAAGTGGGAAAACTGGCGAAATTCACACATAGAATCGAACTCAGGGACAACGCCAAACCGGTATCCCACAAGGTGAGGAACATACCGCTAGCAGTCAGGGAAGCAGTGCAAAAAGAGTTGCAAAGGTTAGAAGAAGAAGGGATCATCGAACCTATCAACAGCTCGGAGTGGTTGGCCCCGTTGGTGGTAGCGAGAAAACCCAATGGCAAAGTTCGTTTGTGTGTGGACCTGCGCGAATTAAACAAGTGCATAGTCGTAGAAAAATTCCCATTGCCTAGAATAGACGAAATGCTGGCGAAGACGGAAGGTATAAAATGGTTTTCCACAGTAGATCTTGCCTCTGCCTATCATCAGATAGCACTGCACAGCACGAGTAGGAAACTAACGTCCTTCATTACACCATTTGGATGTTACCAGTTCCGCAGGATGCCGTTTGGCCTGGCATCAGCAGCTGCGGTGTTCCAAAAGCTGATGCACAAACTATTCAAGGACATTGAGGGAGTACAATACTTCCAAGACGACATCTTGGTGATGGGCAAAGACCGAGCCGACCATAACACAAAACTAGCAATGGTGTTACAAGTTTTGGAAAGGAATGGCCTGACAGCCGAATGGGAGAAATGCAGACTAGGGATGGCGTCTGTCACATACTTGGGTCATGAGATTAGTGACCAAGGCATCACACCCAAACACGCAAATGTAAGAGCAATATGTGAAGCTCCGGCGCCGACAAGCAAGGAAGAAGTGAGATCGTTCTTAGGGATGGCCGAATATTACAGCAAGTTCGTGCAACACTTCGCCACCAAGACACATCACCTGCGACTACTGGTACGAGACAAGACAGCCTTCCAGTGGACAGAGGAAGCGCAAGGAGAGTTTCAGAAAATCAAGGAGGATGTCAGCAGAGCGGTCCCCCTGCAAGGTTATGATCCGCACGGAGAATCCATATTAACCACAGATGCGAGTGATAAAGGCCTAGGGGCAGTCCTCATGCAGAGAAAGAAGAATGGAGAGCAAGCGACCATCAGCTTTGCGTCAAGGACATTGTCACCCACAGAACAGAAGTTCAGCGTGATAGAAAAAGAGATGCTGGCGGTGGTGTGGGCCATGTCAAAGTTCCGCCAATTTCTATGGGGCACAAGATTCCAACTCAGGACGGACCACAAACCCCTTGTCAAGGTACTAACGTCCTGCGGGCACGCAAGTGCCACACCCCGCATCGCAAAAATGACCCTGAAATTGTTAGACTACAGGTATGACGTAGAATACATCCCTGGAGCCAAGAACAAAGTGGCGGACTACCTCAGTCGAGCTTCAGCCATGGAAGACGCACCCGCAAGTACAGACGAGGACGAAGTCAGAGTGGCATTCACGGGAGATCAGGAGCAGGCGATAAGCGGGCAGGAGTGGAAGCAAGCCTACGAAAGGGACACGGACCTGGAAGACATCAAGGCATTCACCATACAAGGGTGGCCAGAGAAAAGGCACCTGAAAGCGGAACAAAGAAAATTCTTCGAAGTAAGGGAAGAGCTATCAGTAGGAGACCAAGGAACCTTCCTGTTTAGAGGGGAGAGAGTAATCCCTCCAGGATCGTTGATACCACACCTGCTGGCGTTGTTGCACGAAGGGCACTTGGGCATCGTAAAGACGAAGACAAGGACCAAACAAATGTACTGGTGGCCCGCAATGGATAGTCAAATCGAGAGACATGTAAGAGAATGTGATCAGTGCCAAAGAGCGGACAAGTCACAAACGTTACTACGTCCGGCACTAGGGAAGTTTGACAATCCAGCCAACCCGTGGGAGGAATTGTCTATAGACATTCTTGGTCCGGTGTTGGATGCGGAAGGGAACCCAAAATACGTAGTAGTTCTCATAGATCGATATTCTAAGTGGCCAGAACTGGACATACAGGAGGTGATGGACACAGAGACAGTGCTGAAGTTTCTTACAGCTACCTTCCTCAGAGAGGGTATTCCTCGTTCCATCTTGAGCGACAATGGACCTCAATTCACATCAGAGAAGTGGAACCGGTACATGGAACGAAACGGCATCCAAATCAAGCACACAGCGGTCTACCATCCGGCAGGGAATGGTCTTGCTGAAAGGTTCAATCGAGTAATAATGGGGTCCATCCAATCAGCCATAGGAATGGGAAAGGACTGGGAGAAAGAAGTGAGAAGTATGCTGTGGGCCTACCGAATCACACCAACCGGCACAGGATACAGCCCGTTCCAAATCCTAAGAGGACGTGAGCCGTTCACGAGGGACAATCTAGCGTGGAAAGAAAAGACGGTCACGAGTAAATGGTCCCCGGCAGTCGGGCACCACAATTTAGAGAGAGCCCAGAGAACGTACACAGAACAGTACAATAAGAGACACAATGTGAAAGGAACGTCCTTGGAAACAGGGGAATGGGTTAGAGTCAAACTTGCCCAGTTGAGGAGGAAAGGAGACAGCAAGTACAGCCTGCCCCTGAAAGTCGAACAAGTGTACAACAGAGCTGCTTTACTCAGTGATGGGAACGTCTGGTCGCAAGATCGCATGTCCAAATGCAACAAGATACTACAGTGGGACAAAGAAGAAAGATCAATGACACATGAGAAACAAAGGTTGCCAGCAAGAGAGACAACCCCAGGAGAAGAAGAGAGAGACCAAGAAATAAAAGGAAATAGGGAAGAGCAGGACGAGAATGATAATCTAATAACCGAGGAATGGCCGGAGGACAATGGTAGGACTCTGGAGAGAGAGAGCCCTAAAGGACAAGGAGAAACGCCAGCCAGCCGAGCAGATGGAAGGGGAGAAGTATCCACCTCCACTCCGGTAAGACGTACAAGGGCAGGGAGACTTGTAGTAAGACCTGCCAGATACAGAGACTATGATTTGGGAGAAATGAAGTAACTCCCGGCCGAGAGACTCTGGGACAACCTTCCTATTGTTATAAGTTTTGTGTGTTTGATAAAGAAGGGAGATATGTAGTGTTGCGCTCTAGTGGTCGCACGCAGGCGCGATGACGTCAGCGCGGCCGCCATCTTGGCGGCGGGATTAGCGCCAGACATCGGAGCGGCACGGACGTGTTCCCGGCGCTCTCCTCTAGATTACTTATTTGCCAATAAAGAGAGTTACACCAACGCTGTGTAGCACGTGATTTGTGGGGGCAGTAATACCAACATTACACAGTTGAACAGCTCATCAGAAGAATATCATCATCCATCGAAAAAAGAATTAATTGCATGGACTTTTCTCGAAATTCCATCTGGAGAAAAAAAGTAATCGCAAAGAATGTTCAGTGCACTCAATGCTAAAATGTTATCTTGGGGTACATACAAAAAGTACTCCCATGGACCTAGTTCCATGCTGAAAGACCTAAAGACAATTCATCAACATAATTTGGCAAGAGCACAAAAAGAACGTAATGCACCACCGAGTTCGTCATCGGGTGCGGTGCAGCTAGCACCTGGAGATACTCTACCACCTGAGGTTGCTGGAAATCTGACAAGACATCCAGAACTATCAAAGATAGGCACATTTTGTATAGTGTGCAAGAAAGTCCTGACTGTGGGAAAGCAGTCTGGGCCTGCTTTACTAGAGGCTGTAAGAAGCCACACATGTTAATTGTTTTTAACATGTTGCACAACTTATGTGTGTTTTAATCTCAAAGTTTAGTTTTTATAGTTGCCATTTTCAAAAACTGAAAACATCCACCAAAAAACCCTAACATTTTTATAAAATCAAAAACACTGTTAGAAAACTAAAAAAAAAAACAATGGTTCTTGTTAGAACTACCTTTCCTGGTTTAAAGAAAGAAAAACTATATTTTATATTTGTCTGTACATGTTTGAATACCTGTTGCTATATGTATGTGTATGTGTGTGTGGGTGTGTGAGTAGCTCTATGAGTGGGGAAGTAGGTGTCTGAATGTCTGTATGGCTCTGTTAATTGGTGTGTGAGTGGCTCTATGGGTATATGAGTTGGTGTGTGAGTGGCTGTATAGGTCTGTCAGTGGGTGTGTGAATGGTTGTATAGATGTATGAGTGGCTGTTTGAGTGGCTGTATGGGTGGGAGTGTGGGTGTCTGAGTGGCTATATGGGTGAGTGAGTGGGTTTGTAGGTGTATGTATGGGTGAGTAAGCGGCCGCATCAGTGGCTGTATGGGTAAATGAGTGGGTGTGTGAGGATAGTGAATGGGTGTGTGAGTGGCTATATGGGTGAGTGGGTGAGTCAGTGGCTGTATGCTTGAGTGAATGTCTGTGTGAGTAGCTGTATAGGTGAATGGGTGGGACTGTGAGTGGCTGTATGGGTGTATGAGTGGCTGTATGGGCAAGTGAGTGGGTGTGTGAGTGGCTGTATGAGTGAGTGAGTGGGTATGTGAGTGGCTTAATGGGTGAGTGAGTGGGTGTGTGAGTGGCTGTATAGGTGAGTGAGTGGGAGTATAAGTAGCTCTATAGGTGAGTTAATGGGTGTGTGAGTGGCTGTATAGGTGAGTGAGTAGGGGTTGAGTGAGTAGGGATATGAGTAGCTGTATGGATGAGTTAGTAGGTATGTGAGTGGCTCTATGGGTGACTGAGTGGGTATGTGAGTGGCTGTATGGGTGAGTGAGTAGCGGTATGAGTGGCTGTATGGGTGAGTGAGTGGCTGTGTGGGTAAGTGAATAGCTGTGTGAATGGCAGTATTGGTGAATGAATGACTGTGAGTGGCTGTATGGGGGAGTGGGTGTGTGAGTGGCTGAATAGGTAAGTGAGTGGGTGTGTGAGTGACTTTATGGGTGAGTGAGTGGGTGTGTGAGTGGCTGAATAGATGAGTCAGCAGCTGCATGGGTGAGTGAGTAGCTGTGTGAGTGGCTCTATGGTTGAGCAAATGGCTGTGTGGGTGACTGTATGGGTGGGTGAGTGAGTGACTGTGTAAGTGGCTATATGAATAAGTGAGTAGCTCAATGGGTGAGTGAGTGGTTATGTGAGTAGCTGTATGGGTGAGTGAGAGTAGTATGTGAGTTGCTGTATGGGTGAGTGAGTGTGTGTGAGTGGCTGTATATATGAGTGAATGGGTGTGTTAGTGGCTATATGTGTAAGTAACTGGGTGTGTGAATGGCTTTATGGGTGAGTGAGTGGCAGTATGGGTGAGTGAGTGGCTGTATGAGTGAGCGAGTGGCTGTGTGAGTGACTGTATAGGTGAGTGAGTGGTTGTGTGAATGACTGTATTAGTGAGTGGCTGTGTGAGAGGCTGCATGGGTGAGTACGTGGGTATGTGAGTGAATGTATGGGTGAGTCAGTAGCTGTTTGAGTGGCTGTATGGGTGAGTGAGTGGCTAAATGAGTGGCTGTGTGAGTGACTGCATGGGTGAGTGGGTTGTGGTTGTATGGGAATTGTATGTAATGTTATTGAACAACACTGAAAGAAATTAGTGAACTGCATTATTCCAATAGATGATGCGATTGATCTGTATGAAAAGAAAAAGAAGAGAAATATGAATTAGTATTAAATTTTTATAAAATTTCTAAATAAACTTTCAATTTCAACAATGCAAAATGATGAAGTTCAAAGAACTCTGTATTAATTTCTTATGCTGTAAAGGTATGTAAAAATATAAATAAGCATTTCATTTTCACTTTTTTCTACTGTTCTCAGGTTCTATACTCTTACACCATGAGAGAAACCAGGCCTTTTTTCAGTGTCCCCCCACTTTTCTGTCCCCATTTTGACTACTAGATGCTGGTTTTCTGACTCTGATTGGGCCCTGGGCTCTGCTAACCAGACCCAGTGCCTGTGCTCTCTGTTAAAGGTATATGGTAATTAGGTATAATTACAATTAGGTATAATTAGAATTGATACTGGCAACCTACCTGTAGGTCCCTAGCATATGGTAGGGAATGTAGGTTTACAGGCCCAGTAGATTTAATGTACTTAAGTGTGCACTGCTGTGATGCCTGCTGTCATTTTAGAGCCAACATATGCAAAAGAAACAATTGATGGACGGAATGCTGGACAATGCAAACATTCACCCCGAGTCACAAGGATCTGGGTTAAATCCATCATTCTTTGGCTCACCACACCACCCCAGTTTGGACCCATCCATATGCAAATCAGTCTTGACCCTGTTCCTTGTGGGAACAGTCCAGCCCAAACTGCCAGGCCAGGTCCTCCCTGGACCGGAAACAAGCATCCTGGGACCGGTCTCAGGGCATCACCCTTCATCAGCCAGGCTAGCTTGAATCCAGTGGGGTAGTGAGCACGGGACCCAAGTCTGGGCATACCCTTCCCACTTAGGGCGACATATGCAAAAGAAACAATTGATGGACGGAATGCTGGACAATCCAAACATTCACCCCCAGTCACAAGGATCTGGGATAAATCCATCATTCTTTTGCTCACCACACCACCCCAGTTTGGACCCAGCCATATGCAAATCAGTCTTGACCCTGTTCCTTGTGGGAACAGTCCAGCCCGAACTGCCAGGCCAGGTCTTCCCTGGACCGGAAACAAGCACCCTGGGACCGGTTTCAGGGCATCACCCTTCATCAGCCAGACTAGCTTTAATCCAGTGGTGTAGTGAGCACGGGACCCACGTCTGGGCATACCCTTCCCACTTAGGGCGACATATGCAAAAGAAACAATTGATGGACGGAATGCTGGACAATGCAAACATTCACCCCCAGTCAAAAGGATCTGGGTTAAATCCATCATTCTTTTGCTCACCACACCACCCCAGTTTGGACTCAGCCATATGCAAATCAGTCCTGACCCTGTTCCTTGTGGGAACAGTCCAACCCGAACTGCCAGGCCAGGTCCTCCCTGGACGGGAAACAAGCATCCTGGGACCTGTTTAAGGGCATCATCCTTCATCAGCCAGACTAGCTTGAATCCAGTGGTATAGTGAGCACGGGACCCACGTCTGGGCATACCCTTCCCACTTAGGGCGACATATGCAAAAGAAACAATTGATGGACGGAATGCTGGACAATGCAAACATTCACCCCCAGTCACAAGGAGCTGGGTTAAATCCATCATTATTTTGCTCACCACACCACCCCAGTCTGGACCCAGCCATATGCAAATCAGTCTTGACCCTGTTCCTTGTGGGAACAGTCCAGCCCGAACTGCCATGCCAGGTCCTCCCTGGACTGGAAAGAAGCATTGTGGGACCGGTTTCAGGGCATCACCCTTCATCAGCCAGGCTAGCTTGAATCCACTGGTGTAGTGAGCACAGGACCCACGTCTGGGCATACCCTTCCCACTTAGGGCGACATATGCAAAAGAAACAATTGATGGATGGAATGCTGGACAATGCAAACACTCACCCCCAGTCACAAGGATCTGGGTTAAATCCATCATTCTTTTGCTCACCACACCACCCCAGTTTGGACCCAGCCATATGCAAATCAGTCTTGACCCTGTTCCTTGAGGGAACATTCCAGCTCGAACTGCCAGGCCAGGTCCTCCCTGGACCGGAAACAAGCATTCTGGGACCGGTTTCAGGGCATCACCCTTCATCAGCCAGGCTAGCTTGAATCCAGTGGTGTAGTGAGCACGGGACCCACGTCTGGGCATACCCTTCCCACTTAGGGCGACATATGCAAAAGAAACAATTGATGGACGGAATGCTGGACAATGCAAACATTCACCCCCAGTCACAAGGATCTGGGTTAAATCCATCATTCTTTTGCTCACCACACCACCCCAGTTTGGACTCAGCCATATGCAAATCAGTCTTGACCCTGTCCCTTGTGGGAACAGTCCAGCCCGACCTGCCAGGCCAGGTCCTCCCTGGACCGGGAACAAGCATCCTGGGACCGGTTTCAGGGCATCACCCTTCATCAGCCAGACTAGCTTGAATCCAGTGGTGTAGTGAGCACGGGACCCACATCTGGGCATACCCCTCCCACTTCGTGCGACATATGCAAAAGAAACAATGGATGGATGGAATGCTGGACAATGTAAACATTCACCCCCAGTCACAAGGATCTGGGTTAAATCCATCATTCTTTTGCTCACCACACCACCCCAGTTTGGACCCAGCCATATGCAAATCAGTCTTGACACTGTTCCTTGTGGAAACAGTCCAGCCCGAACTGCCAGGCCAGGTCCTCCCTGGACCGGAAACAAGCATCCTGGGACCGGTTTCAGGACATCACCCTTCATCAGCCAGGCTAGCTTGAATCCAGTGGTGTAGTGAGCACGGGACCGACGTCTGGGCATACCCTTCCCACTTAGGACGACATATGCAAAAGAAACAATTGATGGACTCAAGGGTAGGGTGCAATGTTAAAATAAGCAGGGACATTATAAAATATGTTTTATATGCCCTGGTGAGAGTAAAACTGCCAATTTCGTTTTTCCCCATTATATTACATTAGCTCCTTAGGCTAACATGGGAATATATTAATAAAGTATAACTATTGACAGGAGTGAGCTAAAATAATAATTCAAAGACTTAAAAAACAGTTATGATAAAGCCAACATTTTGCCACTGTTAGATTGAATATAACTATTACAGAAAACAAGTTATAGAACTTGGTTTTCTGATGTGCCAAAATCCAGTCTACTGTATTACAAAAAACAAAAGTCCCTTCCAAGACAGATTAATTAATACGGCATTGAATTTACAATGAAAACCTACGTATATAAACACTGAATGGAGACTAAATACCTTTATTTAGTCAAACATTAGTAAATGCTAAAAAAAAAATACAAACAATTGAGTGGGCAAAGACGACGGAAATCACTAGATTTCCAGGATTCAGGCATTATTCATTTGGGTGACTTACAACGTAATACAGATTCTAAGTCACAGTACATAAAATTATCTTTGCTTTTAATGAAAATATACATGTTTCGATCCCCACACAAATCAAGGGATCATCATCAGGACACAAGTATTTATGCCTGTAAGCTATGCCTGTTAAAAAAAGAGAATTTTTGTTTTATAGGGGCAAAAGAGAGAGGTAGGGAATGAGGAAAAAAAGAAGATAAGGAAAAAGGAGATAGAAAGGGGTAGGGGGCGAGAGTGGGTGACCAAATGAGAGCTAATCACAGTCCAACAAGCACAATATTGATGCCATAGGGTGGGGGTCATTAATAGGTCTACCCACCATCTACAGACTATCAATAATCTCCACCAGTGTCATAGTGCAAGTATACAACCCAGAACGCTTGAGACTGCCCAGGAGCGACGCTCGACTACCAAAATCAATAAGTGGTAAATTGCTAAGAGAAAATCAGTGAAACCACATGGTGAAAACCAAAGGCTCATGACCACTGACCTTCAGAAACCACTGCGAGAGGCGCTAGCGAGATAGAAGTCCCAATTACCAAGTCCCCGATCGAGTCCCCGAATGGGGAAAGAGGCGATCTCTGTGGGATCAGGAAATTCATAATTTACAATAAACCAACAATACCTCAACAAAGAGCAAGTTGCTAGCTCTAATCGCGGCCAAAACATAAATAGGGGGAATTCAGCCCTGTTCAGTAGGCTCTCCATTCAGAGTGATCACTAGAGAAATGCGGTCCCCACGGTAGCAGGAGGAGACGAGCCAAGGAGCAATGCCCGGTTTGATATGCCTCCAGCGTACACGGATGTGAGGTGAATTCCTGAGGTGTGTAGTATCAAGGCAGGGGAACAAGGAGGAAGTCCTGTGCATGCACCCTGAGTGTCTAATAAGATACTGGCTGCGACACGGTGATAGTGGTCGCCATATTGGAAAGGGGCAGAGAGAACAGTTCGATTATGGGTATAAACCCACCTATAAATATATAATGGCTAAGGACATTGACAAAATAAATGATTTTAGTCTCCATTCGGAGTTTATATACATAGTTTTTCATTGTAAATTCTGTATTAATTAATCTGTCTTGGAAGGGACTTTTGTGGGTTTTTTCTGTAATACATATGTACACCCTAGGTCCCTCGTACCTCCAGGGTTCCTTGTTTATTTAAAAAAAATCCAGAGTTCTAGCAGCCTCTCCTGATTGGCCAACCTTGATAGGCTGTGCCAAACTGCTCTGATGAGGTATGAAGTGGCCTGCATTGAGACAAAGGAGACATCCGGTAGGAGGAGAACTGCTGATGTGAAGCATAGGACTGGAATGGGGCTGGGTAGACAAACTGGTCTTCAATGATGGAATGACAGTTTAGGGCAGGAACAGGCCCACCCCCACTTCCTGCAGCCCCAGCCAGTTGGAAGCCCGAGTAATTGAATTAACAGAGGGACTGGAAGCGGAGTCTTATAGGAAGTTAGCCACACCAGTAGGTTGGGTTAGCCAGACCTTAAGCTCCAGGTGAGATTTTCTCCATTTTGGATTTCAAGGAACAGTGCTTTCTGGGACAAGAATATGCACACCTTACATGAAGTTGTCATACCTGAGGGTGGCACCCTGCACCACATTGGTCAGGGCTGCCCCCCTGTTTGTCACCAAAGAAGCCTAGATAAATATTGGGGAGCTGCCCCAGCAACTCAGATCCCTGTCTGAAAGTACAAGAAGAAGAATGACTGTCCTGCTGAACCCCTGGCCTGCACCAAGAGGACTGCACTCTTAAGGACTGCACCTGCTGCGCACTTTGGTCTTCAGCCCATAAGGACTTTGCCTTGCTTTGAAAACTTATCATCTCCAGCAAGAAGAGACCAGCTGACCACTTTCAACTGGACTTTAAAGGATTTGGCCAGGTGCATTGTGGGAGATGTAGTCCCAACACCCCAAGGAGAAACTCAGAGCATCTGGAACCTTTGTTTGGTGTTGTGGACACTTTAGACCCCCAAAAGGACATTCTGGAAGAAGTTCCAGACGTTTGGAGGCCTTTAGAGAATTTTTGGTAAAAAGCTCCATCAATGGACTTACCCGCCGTCAAGACTCAAGCCGCTGGCGTTGAACCGCGACCCAACCTAGATTTCAGGTTTGTCCTGCTGAAAGCTCCGGAGCTCAAGACTGCCAGGATTTCACCGAGGCCTTGCGCTGAACCATCTGTCGTTTCAACTCGAAACCTGGCCTGACCAGGTGTCTTGCTCAACGTCGAGTGAAAAAGCTCCAGAAAAATGACTACGTCAGAAGGTAAAAACTTGACCGGTCGGCCTCAAACTTTGACTTTGTTCTACTCGAACGCGACCAGGTGTTCCAAGTTTGCGCTTTTTTCATTTTTAGGCACTATAAAGTATTTTATCTTTAAAAATTCATATCTCCGGTTCCCTACATTGAATATTTTTCATTTTGGTGTCATTTTAATCATATAAATATTTCCTATTCTTATAAATTGGTGTTGGATTTTTATTGTGTGTTGTGTTATGCTTATTTAATGAATTGGTGTTTTTAAATGCTTCACATACCTGTCTCCTAAGTTAAGCTTGCTTGCTCGCAGCCAGCTACCAAGGGTTGAGCAAAAGAATAATTTATTGAAACCTTGACTGGATCTTTTATTGTGATTGTGGCCCTATTACTAGTGGTAGGTACCTACTTACCCCTACTAATAACCCACATTCCAACACATCTTAAATGAAGCACTGTTGAAAGAATCATCATTGTACAATGGGGAAAAAAAGTCTTATAGATTGTAGAAAAAAACACTGCACACTATGTGTCACTCCAATTAAGCAACAATGTGAATTGTGCTCACTGCAATTTGTTTAAATGATTGTTTTACCTATACTTGCACTGTTAATTTAAGAAATCTTAAACTGAAAATAACACCCTCATTATCGGAACTACTAATAGATATATCAGGCACACCAGCATATGGTAAGCCTTATAAAGATATCACCCTAGTAGGCCAAATGATGTCATAAATACTGATAATGGTTCTAGAACAAATACACTATACCACTTTCCCAACTGTAATCCTCCTTAGAACTTCCAGAAACAAAAGATAAGAATTTGGTAATTTAAAAGGCAGACTTTGCTTGAGTTTGTAGTTGCTATCATTACATTCTGTCCATCCACTTTTACTTTTTACTTAAACAGTGTAGTGACCAGATGTAACACTAAGTCCTTTGTGAAATATGATAGCCATTGTAGTATATGTTTTTCCACAAATAGATATCTGCCATGCTTTCAAGTTTGTAATCTCTGTTTCCAATTTACTGTCATCTACTCTGCATCATGGTAGCATTAAAATAAGATACTTGCCACTTCTTCATACACTTAGGGCCTGATTACGAGTTTTGGTGGTGCAGGACCGGGCGGTGCGCCATGGCCACGCAAGGCACTGCCGATACTCGCTGCTGCACGCCCGCCAGATTATGACTTTAAAATGGTCTGAAGGGCGGGCGGCGTGGCAGTCCAGAGCATTGCCTCTTTCGAAGTCAGAGGTGCCTTTGAAAAAGGCACCTCACAGGGACTGCACTGTACAGATCCACTACGTATATAAACAAGGTCTTGAATGTGTGATGCGCAATGTGTTGTAGTCCTATCACGACGTAAACATTGCAACAAAGCACACAGTGCGGAACACAATCTCTTCTGTGGTTTCTGTTCAATTTCATCAACAACATGAGGTAATGTAAAGAGTATGTTTAGAACAACACTAGCCTAGCAGTTGACACCAGAGGTGTTTGACAACTAGTAACCAACAACATAATCCTCATTGTCAGTATTTTGTTTCTTAACAACTTTATTGTTTTCCCTCTTTTCAATCTTTTCAACAACATCACTACACTCCTTTGTAAGTTTTTGCTTTGGACATATGGTGTGCTTTTCATATACTGGATACTGTGCTAAATGAGAAGCATAAAGACTTCTTAATCAGTCGTTGTTATGTTTTATAGGGTACCCCAAGTTAGGCTTGAGTAGTCCCCTAACCCTTCTCCTACATTTACCGTACCATTACACTACATAACGCATTTTGGTATTGACCTTTTACCTAGTTAAGCGCTGCATAAATGTTGAGTAGTTTTCCCCGAAAACTAGCCTCATTAATTATGCATAAGGATTCTCAGAATCACAGCAGGATTACCATCTTCTGCATAAAAACTATGTATAAGGGTCATCCCTTCCATCATCCTCGGCCGACATGACACAGCAAGGTACAATCCCCTGAGGGTACCTTTTGGGTATATATACACCATATCTTTGCCAGGGCAGGCAGAGTAGAAAGACTTCCATGCTGACACACTGACAGGAGATGCTGAGGTTCCTGCACGCAGACACTCCAGCTCGCAGTGGTCTGACATCCCTCGCGGGGTGTCCATCTCTAGACCAAGACGGGGTCCTCCAGTCTCTCAATCCAGGTAATGGGGTTGGCTTCAGCCTGGGGGTTTCTTGGCTCTACACCTACATACATGCTAGGTACACTTAGGTATATCTAGTTAGGGTTGCATCGTAGGAGTACGCATTATTATTGTCATGTATTTATATGCTTGCATATATTCATTGTTTTAGCACCATGGTGGAAATCTACCATCCATTTACTGCGTTGGTGCTTAATATCGTTTATATCTGTTTCTGTCTTATAGTTGTTTCAACACACCTATTTTACACCTACACACATGTATAAATACCACAAATTTGGTGATCCGTGTAATAGCGGGTCAAACAGGGTACACTTACTTAACCTTCAATGAAGTTGAAACAGTACCCATAGCATACAAATCACACTTGTACACAAACGCTGAAATGCGTTTGACTTCTACAGAATACATTCTGACAGCTGTACAGACTGCTGTAGTGAGAGAAAGAGCACTGGCTCAGGGTAAACAAATAATTGTCATAACTCTGGTACCGGCCTCAGAGGCTGTTACGAAGGCAAGCGTTCCAAATGCTAAAGCTTTACATCCAAGTTGGATACAGTGGGCTAATTCTCTCACTGCAACAGATGTAGACTACAAATTTGATTCCACACTAAAAACACAGGCATTCCTGCAATACGAACAAGAATATACCGAATGAAATTATGCCTCTAGATCAGTATAAATACATTATTTATACTGGCGGTTCTGCCCAGCCTGCAGTAAGAAGTAAACAGCAATACAGCGCAGCTTGTGTGATTGTAAAAGGACGTATGTAGGACGGCAAGTTCCATTCTAGCAGTACGAAGACGCAGTCTCTAGGAGATTGTATGGCACAACTGACAGAATAAAAAGCCCTATTACTGGCACTAATACAAACGGATCAGGAATTCCTCACACTTATAGTGTGCAATTTGTTTTACTTTGTCCAGTCATACAATGAATATCTTCAATATTGGGTTCAGAATGGGTATAAAGACTCAAAAGGTTGCACAACAAAGCACAAACTGCTTTGGGAACAAGTGGCAGAGTTGAAAAAAGACTTGCCGAAAGCTCACATGATACACATGCTGAGTCATCAACGTGATGGTGTTCATGTTGAAAGGAATTCATTGGCTGATGAAGCCACAAAAGGGTCAGTACGAACTGCTGCAGTAGCTGCAATCACTCGTTCTAGCACGAGAATAGACGGAAGCACAATGGTAGCTATCATTGCTTCATGCAAAAACAGCACAGCCTTGCCGAAAGGTTTTCCACTCAAGTACTCCTACAAGTTATATACCAAAAATATTCCCTATGCTCAAATTCCAGGAGTTGGGGATAGAGTAATACCAAACATGGATCGCAGATTAGGTTTAATTCTTGCTGCACACGAGGATCAGGGCTCTGCACACGCAGGGATTACCGCAGCAGTTTCTTTACTGAAACAACACTATTTGTGGCCAGGTTTAACTAAACAGACAAAAGCATTTGTTCTAAAGTGCGACATCTGTCAGCAGATGAAGGGTTTGACTGTGGCACAACCACCACAAACACCATTACTGACCTCAGACAGACCTCTTGCTTGTGTCTATTTGGACCACTGCGGCCCCTTACAATCTGATGGGGCTTACAAGTATATTTTGGTGCCAGTGGATTCATGTTCTATATTCCTGTGGGTTTGGCCTCAGTGCTCGGCTGACGCTCGAACTGTTATAAAAAATTTGCGAGTCTTCATAGGGAAATACGGAGTTGGCACTTTACATTCTGACCGTGGCCCCACGTTTAGCTCGAGGGCTTACAAGGAAGCTATGGGAAGTTTGGGTGTTGCATTGCCGTACTCCTCTCCATACCATCCCGAGCGAAATTCGGTTGTGGAGAGGAAAAACCGGGAGTTAAAGCAATCTTTAACAGCAAGGGTATTAGGTTCGGGTGGTAATTGGGTTAATCACCTATATGGGGTACAGAGGGCACTGAATAATATGCCAAGAAGTTCCCTAGGAGGTGTCACTCCTTACGAAGTCCTATTTGGAACAAGAATGAGGGTACCTGATCTCGATTATAAGAGCACTATGGCAGATGAAAAACCTTTTGATATTGATAAACGTTTGGCTGTTTTACAGGACCTTAATGAATTCCGGGCACTACAAAGCAACGTGCAAGTAAAACGCATCGCCACTGGGGAAGTGATATCAGTAACGGCAAGGCCTGCCTGGATCCCAAAAGTCGGGGACCTGGTCAGAGAAAAGATTGTGGACAAGAAAGAATTTAGGCCATCATACAGAAAGCCTGTACCTGTCCTGGCCGTTGAAGGAACAAGAACAGTACTTCTTCCGCCTCTTGCCGGCAAAAAAGAGAAGAGATTCGTCTCAATTGATCTGACCAAACCACAGTATGTGGCCGAGCCTGAATAGCAGGCCACGTGGGCTCCTGGGTAGCCGCCACTCTCCTCTCCCTTCCATACAGGAAGTTCAGACAGAAAGACTGATAACATTCAAAGATTCTACTCCAAGAAGTAACGGAGTTACCAACAACGAAATGGAACTCATTCCTATTGAAATTGAACAACAGCAAAATTCAAGTGGAACACAAATATCAATTCGGCCTACCACCGACATCTACATCAATATGCCTCTACAGGAGACAATTGCCAGTTCAACAAAACCTGCTGAGCTACCAAAGATAGATGGAACTGCATCTGGCTCTGGATCGAAGTGAAAATGAGTTACCGCCAGCTCCAGTTTCCCACAAGAAACAACTTCATGATTTTTACATTTTTCTGAAAAAGACATACCTAGTCTCACCACGGCTACAGCTCTGGATAATGACAGGAATACTGTTCCTACTATTTTAGATAGGTTTAGTGACTGTATTTTCCCTGATCCTGAATGGACACTATCAGGGAAAAGACTATCCCAGAACGCTCTGCAGTATCAAAAGTGAACTTGGTGCTGAAACCTCATATGTCATCTCATCGTGAACAAAGAGACCTGTCTCATGGGAACATTACAGCAGTTCCAGTTCCTGACGGAATAATTTGGGAACAGTTTCATATGATATATTTGGTCCCACTGAACTTTTAAAAATACCACATATGTTCAAAATTTCTTTAAATAATATCATCACCTCAAGTAGATATTCTGACGATTGGGATTTTGAAACAGTTAATAATATGGTGTCTGATTTAGAACTGTCTGCAGCATTTTCAACAAGTGAAATGTTTGATGACTCTTGTGATTTCAACACAACGTACTGTTATCAACAATATGGTCATAATTTTTGCATAAAACAAGTGCACCACGTAATGTTTTCGCATACCACCAATGGGAACATTGCCCAACACCACCAAAAGGTAGTTCACAAACGTTTGCACAGAAATTTGCTTATTTTTCTGGATTCAATACATTACATCCACGCTCATATTATTATATGCTTGCACCTTCATCGGCAAAGAAAAGTATGCCCACTAACACAAAACAGATATATTCTGCATCCTTTATTGCCCAACTGTCTGAACAGGATTTCGGCTTATGGAAAAACATTATAGACATTAAATCAGTCTAGGGGACTAAAGAATGGCAGGTTCAGGGAACCGAGGCACTCTTTAGAGCTTGCCTCATACCGCAACAAATGATTTTTCTGAACGACACTGTGCAACAAACTTCCTGTTTTGGGTTAGCCAAGATCAAGGACTTGAACACACCTCACATTCCCTTGCGTTCACAATTGGAGGGATGGCAAAATTATACAGAAAAGGGTGAGGGTACACTAGATGACATCATGCATGGCATTTCATACAATTCAACAGACCCCAATTGGAAGGTATGGTTAGTCTGGCCTATCAACAGAAATAGGTGTCAGTCAAGATTCAGGGGAACTGCCGAAGCGTTTAGTATCCATAGGCCTGGCTTACGCTATGTACAACGAGAACATCCGGGGGTGGTGACATCATACAGTGTTGGGAAGTTATGCCTAGATTGGCTAAGAACCTCAACACTGTCTCAGGTAAATCAACACTTGTCCCTACTGTCAGATGACATGGATCTCTGAGATTTTATACTAGGTCCCCAAAAGCCACATCAGAAATGCTTCTTATATGCTGTTTATAATGAAATTTGGAAAATCTCCCAACAAGAAGCTGCGGAGAGAAGGGGGATGGGAGCACAGCTGCGGAGAGATTACGTGAGATTGACAGAATTAACTTGGAAAAGGCTTTTCCTGTGGTCGATAATGGCATGACCACACTAACATCCAGGATTTATTCACTGGTCGACATTGTATCTTCTGCTATAGATATAATGGAACAGGATCTGTCATGGGCAATCACAGTTACGTTCTGTTGTGTTATTAAGCTGGACGCTGCAATCATTGCGCTCTGGTTATGTGCCTTGGCGATATATCAACAGTACGTCTCTGTTCTCTGCATATAATTTGACCAAAAATCAGACAACAATGGCACAAAGAGATGCGAAATATACAATGCTGCGCATTGAAAAATTAGACCGATTACCTTTCACCGCGGCAGAGTCACCATCCACAGAATGGTTAATTCATGGCCATATAACATTGCCAATAACAACTTTCCAGTTTCAATATATCCTAGAACACCACCAGGGAGGCAGGTATGAAGCAATGGGTAGGGAATTCATCCATGAATCTTGGGAATGACCGTATAGATTTAGATGCAGGAATGGGGAAACTCAAGTGTTTCTAGGCGGTACAAACCACGAGAATTCTTTGAGTGGAACTCTAATTTGCCAGGATATGCTTCACGGGGCCTGTAATGGTTAAGTAGCAAACTTATCCTGTTATTTGAAAGGTTCCCCAGCTGCTGTGATTAATCCAGTGTTCAAATGGGAGTTACTTAATGCTGAATGATAAAGGTTGTTGTGGGATGCTTGCAGGCATCGCATATCTTGTCACTGTAAGTTCCAGGGTTATTTGCTGTATGCAAGTATTTTTTCTACCGACCCACACAGTCAGGGAGGTGCCGTGATGGCCTTTGTTGAATGTTTCCTTTATACGGTTTGATACTCTGAGCCAGATGAAAGCCATGATTTTACAGAAGTATGTGCCCTTTACCTCAGCCCGAGAGACTTTTGATCTCCAGGTTGTAAGGTCCCCAACTGAGATACAGGCACTGGTACGAACAAATTGCCCTTTCCATCTCGGAGAAATGGTACAACGTTTCTTTAACATGTCTGATACAAAGGGTATAGTACACCTATTTAAGACCATAGGTACCTTTCAGACAGTCTTTGGAGTAATTCCAGCCTTCATACACTCCGTATTCGGAAGCATTTTTGGAGGGCTTCCGCTAATCCTGCTACTAATAGTGGGTATCATCATTTTAATTGTTCTGCTATGCAATGGACATCCCAGTCATCAAGTAAATAGAAAAGACACTCTTGGAGCGACGTTACAGTGATCGCATGGTAGTCCATGCCTCGACTTCTGGAGCTAAGCGAGTCTTGGTTCCTATTGTTTCGACAAGTCTGGATTGACTGTGTTTTGCCTGCTCTCTGCTGCTTGCTCTACAGCTATGAATGCGTGTTGGACCTCTGTCTAACACTTCCATCGGTTGCGCCACCGGATGTGGATGCATTGCTGGACCTGTTAACTGCCCACGTACTGTAGTGTCCCCAGCATATTCCAATGTTGATGCCGGCATTCTTAGAGCCACCGCGGGATGCTTCAGCTCCTGTTGGACCAGATACTGGCTCTACTACAGGCACACAGGCTTTGGATATTACAAATGCATCCCCAGCATCGGCTGGAGTAACTGAGGAAGATCATCTTTGCTCAATTGACCTGATCTGTGAGGTGTTACAGGGACCGTTGTCTGCGAAGGCAAGGAGCAGTGATGTTGCATCTCCCACAAAGGACACATAAACATTTGGCTGTCCGTGTGCTACGAAGAATTCGGCCTTTTTTCAAAACAACCGAAAATTGGAATTTTAAACAAAAACTTTTTCTTTATATGCTATTACTGAGCTCCGTGGCTTTTAGACGTACTCAGTGGCTCAGACTATATATATGAACATATTTTATAAGACTTTTAGAGCTTAATTTTTGGAGATCTTTTGAATTTTTAGAAGCTTTTTAACATCCTTTTTTAGAAGGGCATTCCCTTTTTAGTATGTCATCCGGTCGTATGAGGAGTGGGTGTGATGTTTCATAGGGTACCCCAATATAGGCTTGAGTAGTCCCCTAACCCTTCACCTACCTTTACTGTACCATTAGACTCCCTAACAGGTTTTGGTATTGACCTTTTACCTAGTTAAGCGATGCATAAAACTAGGTTCATTAATTATGCATAACGATTCTCAGAATCACAGCAGTATTACCATCCTCTGCATAATAACTATGCATAAGGGTCATCACTTCCGTCATCTTCGGCCGACATGACACAGTAAGGTTGAATCCCCTGAGGGTATCTATTGGGTATATATACACCATATCTTTGCCAGAGCAGGCAGAGGAGAAAGACTTCGATGCTGACACACTGACGGGAGACGCTGAGGTTCCTGCACGCAGACACTCCAGCTCGCAGTTGTCTGACGTCCCTCGAGGGGTGTCCATCTCGAGACCAAGACAGGGTCCCAGAGTCTCTCAATCCAGGTAATGGGCTTGGCTTCAGCCTAGGGGGATTCTTGGATCTACACCTACATACATGCTAGGTACACTTACGTACATCTAGTTTGGGTTGCATCGTAGGAGTATGCATTCTTATTGTCATGTATTTATATGCTTGCATATATTCATTGTTTCAGCACTATGGTGGAAATATACCATCCATTTACTCTCTTGGTGCTTAATATCGTTTATATCTGTTTCTGTCTTATAGTTGTTTCAGCACACCTACTTTACACTAGAATGACGCTGATTCAATAAATGTTTTTTGAAAATGTCCCCACCATTTATTCTGTGCATCTCTGAGACAAAGTGAGCACGAGTGACTGAGCAAAAAGTACTGTACTGTACTGTTTCCACGATCCCTGATGGGACAGAGGTGTGATGTTCGGTAGTTGCCAGGAACAATTCTCTTCTTGGTCAGAGGAGTTTACAGTGGCATTGTGAGCTAGCTAGGTATACAGGCGAACATACCCAGTGGGGGTGTCGAGAATTCGTTTGGACACCAATCCCACAGTGTATGTGGTCTTTACTCGCAGATCCTTCATAGGTTTATAGGAACTACACGACATTGTGTTCTTTCACACAACTTGGATCTGCATTTACTTTGCTGTCATAAAATACAACTTGATACAAATCGGTCAATGTCCAAACTTGAGATAAGGTTACATATGATATACCTTCCTTAAACACTGTACAAACAATATTAATAAATGCTGCTTCTACACTCAAACTTTGAGATTTATTAATAGTAACAGCGTATGCCAGAGAAAGTGGAAATAGTTTCCATCGAACATATACGTCTTTCACAAGCAAAAAACAGACAGCTAACCTTCCAATCTGATCAAATTTTATCAGTATTCCACTACACTCCTATTATGAAAGAAAATGAAATCAATAACTTTACCCATATCACCATTAACTAATCATTCCTCTACATTTAAATGTCGATGCAAAATTACTTTACAGTTCTTGAAAACGCTTACAAATTTCTCTAAGCCTGCAGGTCAGGAAACAGATTTTACCAATGAATCCAGTTTTTACATTTTTTTTCATTTACAAATAATGTGACGCCCTGGTGTTTCATTTAGTCTATCGCCATCAGTTGTAAACTTTCTTCTTTCTCTATTTGCTGTGCTGCTGTCCTGTTTGTTAGAAACTTTCTATCAGACACTTTCCCTCTTTTGAAAGAACACCTACTATAATATCCTTCAGAATACTCCCATATTCAATGTCAGATGCTTGTCGCATATTCGTAAGTAATTCTTTGTATTGGAAGTTTAACCAAATATTCACATTTCCAATGCTTTACAAAGAATTCCGAGTTTCATTGTGAAGCAGTGATTTGAACACAGGCTGTCCTTTGACAGGTGTAAGTTGAAGTAGATTTCCAAAAATAATCAAGTGTGCTCCTTCAAATAGGACATTGTAGTCTATTCTTAGAATCTGTTGCATTCTCAAATGTACAAATGCAAGCATTAAGTTTGAGATCATGCTCACCTCATCGATGATTATTAGCTTTAACTTTTTAAGCACTATCAACACTTCATGGCAAACTTCACCGGATAACTTTTTGCATTCCAGTTTGTTGTCATGTTCTACAGACAGTATCAGAAGTCGATGTAAAGTAACCTTTTTGAAATTGTGTGCAGCTAATCCATTGGGTACTGAAACTAAACATGATAAATTATAGTCTGTATTTCTGGGTCAAATTCTTCAAAGCATTGTATTTCAGGAAAATACTTCAACACTCTATTTTGGAGGCATGCTTGGCCTAGACTCACTCAAAAAATTCCTCTCATCTAAGAGTATAAACTAGCTGATCTCAACCTATCATAGGATACAATGTCCCTGTGTAAAAGTATCTTCAAACTGAAGCTGTACAGTTTCTTTGTTAAAGAGTTTTCAGCAGAAATCTCTTACTACATATCTTTCATCTCCGTCTTTTCAGATTTTGTTATGTATGAAGATACATAACGAGCAACATCTATAGTGTTGTCTGTCACAAATTGAAGCTCCATATTGGCACTCCACATTTTCAGAATGACAGTATTGTAATCATTGATATATTTTGAAGCTTCTGCTCTTGTCAGGTTGTAAGTTTTTTGGGGGATTTTCGAGTAGCTGCATGTCTCACTGCAGATAAAAAACGGTTGACTCTTCCTTTTGAAATATTAGGTCTTGGAAATCCAAAACGACATTTTGTGTAAAATTTTCCTTTGGCTCTGTATTTTGCCGACAGAACTTCCTATATTTATGTGATTGAAAACAAAAAACTTGCAGTTTTAGGCCTTTTCCGTCACAGTTTTTTGGGATGCTATATGTAACATACTGTTTCATGAAAGAAAGTACAACTTATCTGTTCCAAATTTTGGTGCATCTTTTATCCACAACAACATAGGAATATGAGGAGAGCCTCTAGATTCGTACTCTTTACGCTAAAAGAAATCATTAACTTCTCCAAGAGGTGGATTTTTTTGTTGCATATGAAGGAAAGCATGGCTTGAAATCTGTGGTTAAAATACCTACAAACATTTGCAGGAGCTAAAGAGCAAAGTTCTTCTGGTGTCTTGAAATTGATGTTCTCAATGTTACAGTTTGCTTCTCTCAAAATGTAAGTCATCCCAAGCAAACTGCACAACTGAGGGTCACAAACCAAGTTGGGGCACCTAGATTTTGTAACATACATTTTAGTTTATCATGACAATGATACCAGTACTCATTGGTCCCACATTGGCATGCCATCGAATTTATCAAATTGTATGCCAACTTATAATCTTTCCCATGAATTTTGTTAACAAAGTCTTTTTTTGCTGACATATTTTGTAGATCAACTCCTTTCTAGAGAATATGATAGTCCAGACAAATTACTTTCAAATAACAGATGGAATATATGTGGAATACTTTGTCAGAATCTAGGTTCCTCTGAATATAATATTGTTGAACTTTACTCAGCTGCTGGTATTTGCACTGAGCGGTCATCCTAACGTCCACCTACTCCAGTTGGAAATAGTTGTGAAAAACAGCGAGCCTCTTTTTCCACATGCTCATAGGAGCTCCTTTAGCATGTTTAAGCTGAAACAGTTCTACGGCATCTCTCATAACTGCTTTTGAATGTAGTGGATGGATACTGTAGAGCTCATATATTGCTTTAGATCTACTTGTATCCACTTTTCCAATATTGCCACTTGAAGGCAGCATTTCTTCCTCCATACAACTTCCATGTGTAAGAACATCTGCATCTTTGTAGTACACATTATTATGTTTGAGATGAAATGTAGCTTTCTTCACCTTATTCTTATTCACTAGTTCCTGACAGATTTTTTGTTTTTTGTGGGCACACCATTGACTACAATAATTAGCAATTCTTCTACATCTCTCTCTACATTCACAGTTTCAATATTGCGTTTAAAATCTAACTCTGCCTTTAAGGCTTTTTTGTAGCTCAGTCTGGGGTAGTTTCCCACTCTTTGATTCCATAAGAACTATTGCTTGAAAAAGGTGAATACATTGTATCAGTATTGTTTCATAAACATTTAGGGGCAGATTTACAAGAACTGACGCATTGCAGCCGCAACGCAGCGGTGCGTCAAAAACCAATGCGCCGCACTGCAAACATCCACGGTAGCGCCATATCTTCATCTTGGCGGACCATCAGAAAATCTGACGTTGGTGCCACAAAAGCGCCGCAAGTCAACCTGATGCAACTGCCGAAAAAGTGTCATATGGCAGAATTGGGTCACGTAACGCCACTACGATCAGCCTGCAACAGTCTCCACTGCATGAAGCGGCAAAAATCACCCCAAAAATTATGCATCCCCCCAAAACAAACATTTTGGGGACCATAGAGGAGTCTGCAATGGAGCAGGGAGCACACTGCAGTAGTCAGGAGCCTCAACCAACCACCCCCAACAACAGTCCTGATGCACACGCAGACACCCAGGCAAAGAGGAAGAGGAAGTCTAACTTCAGTCAAGAGGAAAATGAGATACTGGTCACTGAGGTGACCAATCATCAGCACCAGCTCTTTGTGAGTTCCAAGTTGGCCCTATCTAAAAAGGAGGCGATATGGCAGTCAATAGTGCTGAAAATAAACTGCGTCGGACAAGCAAAGAGGACTGTCGCCAACTGCAAAAAGTGCTGGCATGACTGCAAGCACAGAACTAAGGAAAAATTAGCGGTGAACCGCAAGGCAGCATTGCAGACTGGGGGAGGAAGCCCAGCAGACCAGGAGGTGTTGGATGCTCCGGAGGAGCGGGTGGCAGCTGTTATCCCGGAGGAGTTGGTGACTGGAATCTTAGGACACTGCAGCATACGAAAACCAACAAGAGTCAGTGGGTAAGTCACAACAAGTGCAAATATGTGAGTAATGGGTCATGGTGGTGATCACAGCTAGATATGTACCTGTGCCACAATGTGCTTTGTGCATCTTGATGTATTTGGTCCAGTCCCCAGTTTCTTGTATCCAGGATGAAAGTAAATTACATAGGCCAATCACACATTGCACATGCCAAAACAGCCCCGTCATGCCCCGAACTGACATGTACAAAGTACTGCACCATTCCATGTCACACATGTCCAACTGCCTCCTGTTGAAAAACATGTTCACCATATCATCTATGTTCAAATTCTGAATGCTGTGGGGCTCATACACAAGTCCCTTGTGCCACCGGTACGTCACTCCTTCCCATGTCAGAAGTGACAGACCAGCTGCGCAAGGCAATTGTAAATAAGCACATGCATGTCAAAGAAAGCAACGCAGCACTGTGCTATGTCACTGCAAAAGGAAACTGATGGGTCACCTACACAACAGTATGACGTATACCTGAACTCTTCCCTGCATTTGTGCAGATATGGATGTCATGTCCCAATGCAGGCACACTTGCACCATGGTGCAAGGGTGTATGTGTTGCGGGACTGATTGATTTTGTGCAGGCAGGTGACCCTTCCTGCACAAAATAGCTCACAATAGCTGTCTCAATCACCATATGTGTGTTGCAGAAATGCAGTATGCATTGAAAGTTGAAAAGTAACAGTGGCAAATCCAAAAATGTCATATTTTGTGCATTTATATGCCTCCCCTGGGTAGCCTTAGGCCGATGACGCATTCCCAGCTTTAAGAATTCTATAAAAAATGTTAATTCAACTAAAGCCTTAGCTGTTGCATGTGAAAACGCACAGCAGGACCATTGGCATGGACCATTCACACAAAGGGGCATATTTACAAGCAATTCACCCACCCCCATCACTTTGAAGGACATTGTTGTGGCAATGAGTCTTTGGCTCATTCACAAGGCAGTGTTAAGCCACTTCACAAGGCTTTACACTGATTTGTAGACAAGGCACCCATTCACGCCATACTCAATATGAGAGGTGCGGGCAATGGCTGTTCTACTGCAACACCTAGTGAGTGTTCATGCTGCCACATATTCACAAGGGTTGTGGAAATATGTTGCAGAGCAAAAATTAAGACTAGGTAGAACCTGGTCTTACCTTGGCCAAATGAGGAGAAATATTCAAATGTGCAAAATGTGTGGAGTTGTGCAGCTCACATAGAAATATCAAAATGCCATTGATTGTTTATGTGCTAGAAGGTGTCCCTTCCTGCACATAAACAATCTTCCCCTCAATGCAGACAGCCTTGCACTATGGTGCAAGGGGGCCTGCGTTGGCACTGTGCAGCCAAATTTTTTGTGTCTGTGCAGAGTGAAACTCATGGATGCACCATAATGTTGTAACTATGTTGCAGCCCTGCATCTCAGAAGTGGTGTAGCATGGTGTTGAGCCAAGGAGGCTAACGCCTTGCAACGCCACTTACTAGTAAATGTGCCTTCATAGTGTTGCCTGTAAAGGGTACATACGATCAAGAAAAATAAACAAAGGCAATGTGGCTTCAGGTGTCCTTGAAATATGGGCGACCACACTGTACCACTGGTGTTTCACAAAAGTGGTGCAATGCTGTTGCAAGGGGGCATAAGTCTTGCCCCTAGGTCAGCATCACATTAATGATATCTTGCTTGTCCCACATCAATCACATTTGTAAAAACACATGTGAAGCTGTAGAGAAAACTCTTCCCTAAATCAACATGCAAGCAGTAGTAACACATTTCTATCTCTTTGCAGAGGATGCACCTACAACATCTGAACAAGTTGATAAAACACCTGATTTTCAAGACATAGACGAGAACCTGCCCACCATTGATCATGATACCCTTGATCAAATCCTGTCCACCATACGGTCACCTTCTCCGCCTGCTGAGAGTGACACCAATGTTGTTGCTGCTCAAGATGAACCCCAAACAAGTGCAACCACTGCATCTGTCAGCACACATCCCCCCCAGGACTCTGAGGATACACAGCTTCATTTTCAACAAGCTGCTGTTGGACTACAGCGCAAGCTTCTGAAAGAGGTGCATGTGGGTGGGGATAGTGTGGGAGGTACACTACAGGCTATCCTTAGATGCCTCAACACAGATGCTGAAAACCTTGAGGATGCACAACACAACTACAATCAAACCCCTGGCCTTGTTCAATCCCTGGCCAACATCTCAGGTGTACTGAGGCTGAGGCATGAACAAATGCCCCCACAAAGTGGCACCAGGGAGGTGGGGACACATCTGGAGGAAATTGTAGACATCCTAAGGACAATGCAACAGAAACAGGATACCTACCTTGCCACAATGGCTGCCTCCCACAGGGATGTAGTAGCTGTCCTGAGAAACCAGCAAAAAATCCTCAATGCACTGATGCCCCAACTGTTGTCACAGGGAAATGCTGATGCAGCCATGGCTCAAACATCCTCAGGCCCTGCTGTTGGTGTCACTCATCCCACACAATCAGTAACTACAGAGCCAACAGAGCACCAAACAGACACATCCGAGGAAGATTAATCTTTTGAGACACAATTCCAGAGTAAAACAGGACACTAACATTTAACCGTGTCACATGTGTTATGACCAAATAGTAATTTGACCACAATTTTGCAGGATTGGAAGCAGGAGTCAATGTCCTCTTCTTACTTTGTACACATCTTACTCTCCAACATGGCTGTACTTTTGAGTTCAAGTAAATCACATTGTGACACTCACATTGACTTCCTCACCACACCACTACTTGACCACATGATTTGTCACTTCTCTCACCCATGGAAACATGACTGCAGCATACAAAGTTGTGCTCCAAGATAAATGTCTCATTCTTTTGTGTATAGCACCTGTGACAGTGTATAATGACTCAATATGCATCTTGAAAGGATCACAATGTGCATGCTGCAAGAGCATGTACAACCCCTGCCACGTGAAGCAGAGATATTACCATGTTAACTTATCATAATAGCAACAGGGAGTGTAATAAGTCATATCAGTAACCAAGATATCTGACAAGTAGTTCCTTTGAACTCCATATTCCATCACTGCCAGTCAAAATGTCCTATTTGCAGCCATTATGATGAGCAGTGGCATCTATTTACCACTTGTTGAACACTATCATGTTGAGCATTTCCATGAAATAGGTCAAACAACATCTAACCTGCCATTGTGGAGTGTGTATGTGCTGTCCATCTGTGTAATAATTAACACCCAATGTCACAAATAGAATAGTACTCAACATTGATGTCACGAAGCGGCAGATTTACAAGCCCCTTGGCCATCCCTTGTACAGAAGATTGCCCTGCACTTGAGTGCGCCCCCTGTCCTGAGGCTGGTGTTGGTGCTGATGAAGGGCCGGCCTGCTGATCATGTCCACCTCTATTCCACATGTCCTTGGAGGCTGACTTGTCCTTTCCATCTGCTTTCTTCTTGGCAGGAACAATGGACACCCAGGTCTTAGCATTCTTCTCCTTGTCATACTGACAGCCATTCTCTGGAACCCCTTTGCTATCTGACATATGTGGCCATAACGTGTCTTGCGTATGCAGCAGGCAGTTCCTCCTCAGCAGTCATGTTGTCTGTTGGACAAGAATGACACATGTGTAATTCATTGGGTTCATAGCTGACACTCAATGCTGGTCAATGCATGAGTACATTGTAGATGCTGACTGTGAAACTTGTGCAAAGCATCTGATCACTGAGTGAGAAACACACAACAACAGTACACATCAAGGTTGTTCATCACATCCTGTGCCATCACCAGAACATCATAAATATAAGATAGTGATAAGATCACATGGAAGTGAATTGCGAAAATCACACTGAGCCATGATAAACTAGTAACCATACATTACTTTATCTAACATTTTGCACAAACATGTAAGTACTATGCCCCACCATGATACATCGAGGTACTCAGGGGATCCTTGACAACTTGCGCTGTGCTTTGAAAGTGCCACAGCGTGGCACTGACAAAGAGCTCTGTGGTTCCACGCTGATGCTATATTTAGTAAATGCCACACTCAATGTTGAAAGACATGCAGCATGCCAGGATGCACTGCAAGGGGAAAAATACCTATGTATTGAGGATGTAGTGACACATGTCCCTACCTGGGATACATTATCCTTGTGCATTCGGTACATTGATCACTATTAAATACATCACATTTGTACAACTGTAATGACTAGTGACGGGCGCTCCTTCTCCTTCAATGCTGCCAACTCCTGGAACATCCTCCCTCTCCATCTGCGGAGAGAGCCCAACCTGCGAGCATTTCGGAAACTCTTGAAAACCCATCTCTTCAACATCCCTCTCTAACTCCTGCTTCTGGCCCGCTTGATCCGTCCACAGCGCTGGGAGGCCTCAGGGTAGCCATGCGCTATACAAGTTTCACTTCATTCATTCATTCATTCATCCTGTCCATACATTCAACCTCTGTGAAAACACTATTTGTGGGAAAGCACATTAGGCCTCATGCAGATGCCTCATCCAATCACTTGTGCTGAACAAATCCATTTACACACAGGCAGGACTCTGAAGGCAGTTCCGGTATCCCACATGTACATTGATGGCAAAAATACACAATTAACATTTGAACTTCAAAATGTACAATGATCACATTATGGCATGCCACAAAGCTGACTGGCATCTGGTGCGTACTATTTGTACTAGGCTTCTTTTTGCAATTGGAAAGGAATTATTGGTACAATGTCATGTCACACTAACATTATAGATTTGCTGGATATACCAGATTGTATTCTTCAACATGTGAACTTGCTTACATGTGATGTGGCTAAATTATGTAACATAGATGTCCTGGATGCATAAAAAGCCAGGGCGGAGCTTGTGTAGTTGTACTCTGCAACATTTCACGGAGTTACTGAAAAACTCCGTGAAATTCTGCAGAGTTCCGTGGCCTAACGGAGTCACTCATTGCACCCCCCGTCACCCCGCAGCCCCCTGCTAAATCCCCACCCGCCCCCCATCCCGCGTAGTGATGCCTGCTGGGAGACTTACCTTCCTCCCAAATCGGAGTCCTGCTCCTGATGCTGGTTCCACTCGGCTTCCGCTGCTGCAGTTCAATTAACAAGGAGAACTGCAGTGCGCATGGCATACTACGTGAAGGCATGCCTGACCCTATCATAGCATTTCAAAGGGTCAGTGTTAGACCTGGCATATCTTGGTATGATTTCCCCTGACTTTCTTGCCTCTACCTCCTTTGCTTTTAGATGCTTTGGGTACTTTGCCACTGCTGATCAGTGTCAAAGTACAGTAGTTCCCTGTGTAAAGTGTAATGGTAATTGGTTGGCCATGATTGGTATGTTTGCCTTACTAGTAAAGTCCCTAGTGATGTGCACTGTGTGTGCCAGGGCTAGTAATGCAAAGGGTGCACGGAGAAGGGAACTCAGGCCTGCAGTGTAGGGCCTGTGCGCAGTTTGCTAAGTTAGCATGTGTCCTGAGAAGTGTAACCACTTGTCAGGCCTTACTTTCCCTTTTGCGTACACAGTGGGCACCCCGGTGGTAGGTCCCAGGTAACCCCTGGGCAGGGTGCCGTGTAAGTAAAAGGCAGGACATATACTGAGGTGTGTGTTATGTCCTGACAGTGAAAAACACTCCATTTCGTTTTTCACTGGTGAAAGGCCATTCTGCCCATAGGACAGAATGGGGGAGGCTGGGTATTGTGTTTGTTAGCCTAGTTTCCCATAAGTTTAAAATGGAGAGGTAAAGTTTGGTATGTATGAACTCGCAGCATCATAACACATCTTTCTATGTGTGTTCAGAAGCCGCTCTTTTAGAAAGTGGCTGAGTTTGTGCTTTAAGCATTTCTGTGTGTCTCTGCTGAATGTGGATTGATTGTCTGGATCTGAGAGGGGAGAGGTTGAGATGGCACCAGGCTGACCTGCATCTGGAGAGTATGCAAGGAGAAACCCCGGGAGGTGAAAAGGCCTGGGTTGTGGCTATAAAACAATTGACCCATCCCCTGCTGAGTGATTAAGGGTCCAGACCCCCAGTATCAAAGGGAGAAAGGTGACACTGGGAGGGAGACACCCACAACTGATTTAGGCAGTGGTCAGGGACCCCTGAGCACAACGAACTTCAAAGACATTTAGGGGTATATCTATGAGAGCTGAAACCCCTGAAGGTGGGAATGGAATAGAAATGGATTGAGACTGAAAAGGCTTGGACCCATTTCGTGGTCAAGAGGAACCTCTGCTAAGGAAGGAACAACTGAAGAGACTGCTGGGGAGGACCAATCCTTGCTTCGTGATCTGGGGCTGGTCTGCAGTTTGCTGTTCTAACCAAGGAAGAGGCTGTTGGGACTGTGCTGTGTGCGCTGGGTCCCCCTGCTTGAAGAAGACTGTGCTTTGTGATGTGTCTTGTTACCCCCAAGGGCCCGAGGTGAGCTGGCTCCCTGTTTTGAAACACAAGAACATAAAAGTTTACGGAGAAGTTTCAAGCGACGCGGTGGGCGCGTGTTGTGGCAGCTTGGGACCCTCGGAAGGTGTGCCCTGTGATCTTGGACACACGGAGGAGAAGTGAGACTCGGACGCGCTGGGTGCGTGTCGTGGTGCACAGGAAGCGTTGGTGAGGAGCGCCTTGTGAACGTGTGCATCGAAGGAGAAGTGAGTCTCGGACGCGCAGGGTGCGTGTCGTGGTGCACAGGAGGTGTTGGTGAAGAGCGCCTGGTGAACGTGTGCATCGGAGGTGAAGTGCGACTCGGATGCGCAGGGTGTGTGTCGTGGTGCACCGCAGGTGCTGGTGAAGAGCGCCTGTCAGCGGGTGCATCGGAGGTGAAGAGAGTCTCGGACGCGCAGGGTGCGTGTCGTGGTGCACAGGAGGCGTTGGCGAGGAGCGCGTGGTCAACGTGTGCATCGAAAGTGGAGTGAGTCTCGGACGCACAGGGTGCATGTCGGGGTGCACTGGAGGCGTTGGTGAAGAGCGCCTGGTGATAAAGTGCACCGGAGGGGAAGTGAGGCTTGGACACGGTGGACGTGTCGAGGTGCGGCTGAAGGCGTTGTTGAAGAGCGCCTGGATATCGGGGCACCGGAATTGGAGAAAGTCTCAGTAAAGCAGTGTGCGTGCTTTGGTGCAACCTGGGACTGTGGAGGTGATCGGCTGATCATCGTGTGCACCGGAAGAAAGTGAGTCTCTGCAGCGAGGTGTGCGTGTCTCGGTGCCAACTGAGACCGCAGGAAGGAGTGCCTGGCGAACGTGCACTCGGAGGCGATGTGAAGTCTCATCAGCGTTGTGTGTGTGGCTTCATGCCAGAAGAGACCCGGAGGGTGCTGTGGTGAACGTGCACCCGGAGTAACGTAATCTCAGGGGTGTGGGGTACGTGTGCCCTGCGGCCGCCTGAGACCTTCCTAACAGTTGCGGCCCGGACCGGCAGCCCCGGAGGAGTTGAGCTGCCAGGCCGAGCCACTGAGGCCCATTGAGAAAGTTTTACACGGAAGGCCTAGTTCATTGAAGGAGGAGAGGAGAGTGGGGTCGCGCCCCCCAGGTAACGTGGATCACTGCCTGGGCAGGGTGCTGGCTCAGAGGGACACTCTCTCGGCCTCTCAGTCCTTCTGGCGACGTGAGCCTTTGCTTCGGCTCAGATTGGGGCCCGTACTGACCAAAGGAGTGGCGGTACTGGGGCCCGAGTGGGAAGCTGTACTTTATGTCATCATGGATACGTGTGTGGGGCAACTGTTATCGAAGAGGCTGACTGTCGTAATACACATTGCCAATATTGCTGCTAACGAACTGTCGGACTGTCTTATGACGCCTGACATTATTTCTGCCTAACGAAGTACACGATTGTAGCGCTACGCATTGCATTATTTCTCCCTTGCAAAATACAGGATTGTAGCGGCCCGCATTGCATTATTTCGTCATTGCAAAGTACATGATTGTAGCTACGCATTACATTATTCCTTGATTGCAAAGTACATGATTGTGGCGGCGCGCATTGCATTATCTCTTCATTGCAAAGTACTTTATTGGGGTGTGACGCATTGCATTATTCCTTCCTTGCGCAGTACATGATTGTAGCAGTACGCATTGCATTATTTCTCCCATTGCAGGTACAGGGGTGTATCGTTACGCATTGTATTATTTCTCCTGTGCCCAGCACAGGATTGTATCGTTACGCAGTGCACTATTGTTTGTCTATTGCAACGTGTGTGATTCTAGCATTACGACCAGCATAGCATTTTGAAAGCGGTGGTTGGGATTTGAACCTACCAGCCAGCCGGAACGAATATTACCCTTTATTATATGTTGGCTTTTGTATCGTGTGGTCTGATCGTATATCTTTCTATATAAAGTTTATACTCGTTTTTATCAAACTCGTGTGGAGTCCATTTGTGGTGTCACCAGGGGGTTGCTGTGGGTGTGGTTGCACATACTGTACACTCGTGCCTTGGAGATAGGCCTGGCTGCTCGTGCCAAGCTACTAAGGGGGTGAGCAGGGCTATCTCAAACGGTGTCCTTACTTGGCCTAACATTGAGTGGGGAGTCCCGGGTCTCGCATTTGTGACAGTGTCGCGTGACGGGGACTCTGGCTTCCAACATTTGGCGGCAGAGCGGTGGGATACGATCCTAACGTAATTGAAACGCGTGTGTGCAAAACCACTCACAGTAATTGGTGTACATCATAAATTGATCGCAGACTACGACGCAACAACATATTGTTTTGAATTGTTGGTTCTATTGTTGAGTAACCTTTAAACCACACATCATGTCTCAGGAAAGGAGCCAAATAGCCGGTGAGGCTGCTGCTGCAGAATTAGAATTTAATATTGAGGCATTGTTTACCTACAAGGTTGATCAGTTGAGGAAATTCTGCAGAGCTTTGGGATGTCCCATGAAGGGTAGCGCCAAGAAGGAGGAGCTGCAAGTGGCCTTGAGGGCCTGGTGGGAAGCCAAAGAGGCTCAGGAGCGTATGCGAGGAGAAACCCCGGGAGGTAAAGAGGCCTGGGTTGCGGCTATAAAACAATTGACCCATCCCCTGCTGAGTGATTAAGGGTCCAGACCCCCAGTATCAAAGGGAGAAAGGTGACACTGGGAGGGAGACACCCACAACTGATGTTGAGGTGGATGAGGATGACCCAGGGAATGGATTTGGTCCACAGGATTTGGCAGTGGAGGGACCAGCCGCAGGGGCTGGTAGTAGCCATTCAGGGAGGTGTTTTTCACCAGAGGAGTTGGAGGAAAACCAAAGGGTCAGACTGCATGAGTTGGAGGTGTTAAAACTTAAAACTCAAGCAGAGGAGAGCAGGAACGCTCTCACGTTAGAAGAGAAATGGAGTCTCTTCGCTCATGAGTTAAGCATGAGGGAACTGGACATTAAGGGTAGACAAGCCGAGCCCAGTTCGAATGGTGGCAGCGCACCACCAGTGCCAGTAGGGAAGGTGTAAATTCCCAAGGATTTAGTGCGAGATTACCAGAGGGGTGATGACATTTATGGGTGGTTCACGGCATATGAGATCGCACTAAGGGTGAATGAGGTGACTGAAAAGCATTGGGGGGCGGGCCTATGGAAACACTTTGAGGCTTCGGGAGGGACGTTCTATCACCTTTAGAGAGGGCGGGAACCCTGACCTACGCCAACATGAGGGAGGCTTTATGCCTCCGGTATGGGCTCACCCCTGAAAAATACCGGCAGAAGTTCAGGACCTCCAAGAAACTAGAATCCTGTACTTGGGTAGAATGTGTGAATGAGTACACACGGACACTGGATGGTTGGATGCTGGGCAGCATGGTCAATGATTTTAAGGGCTTATACAATTTAATCAGTTGGGAGCACTTGAGTAGTCTGTGTGTTCCAGAGCTGCGCCAGCATCTATTGGATAGTAAGCTGACTGATCCCAGTAAGCTTGCTGAGGAGGCGGACCGCTGGACTAGTACCCGCATCCACAAGGGGATTGGGAGTACCACTGCCAAGAGTATGCAGGGTCCCCCGCAAAAGGTGGGGGAGGACAAGGGTAACCAAAAGGAGTCCTCTAAAGGGCCCCAAGGTAGTTCCCCCAAGAAATTGACCCAGTCCCCCAAGGCCAAGAGGGCCTGGGCCGTCAAGGGCAAGAAGAAGCCCCGAGGTCCTCCTACGTGTTACTTCTGTAAAGAAGTGGGTCATATTTCCCTTAAATGCCCCAAAAAGTCATCTGCACCCACTGGTGCTCCAACACCTGGTTTAGTGAGTGTAGCGTTGGGGGAGGAATCGAGTCCTTGGAATGGGGAGGAGCAAGCAGTTATGACCCTGGTCTCCTTAGGAGATCGAGAGATGGTCTAGGAAATCCCTCTGCCTGAAAACACTAAAAAGTACAGGCAGTGGGTGACCATCAATGGGCAGAGGGTGGAGGCTCTGAGAGACACCGGAGCCAGTTTGACATCTGTCAGGTGTCAGTGGGTGTCTGAAGAGCAAGTATTTCCCGATGTGCTTCACCCTGTAATGTCACCAGACAGTTCAGTGCGCCTCTGCAAGGTGGCGCTGGTTCCCTTTGAATGGGGAGGGGTCTCAGGTTCCTTGAAGGTTGTTGTAAGTCCGTCCATGCGTGTAGACTGTCTGCTAGGGAATGACCTGGAGAGTTTCCCCTGGAAGGAGGTGGAGCGCCAGGCGCATTTGGAGATGTTGGGTCTACCTGAGTGGGCGTGTGTGACCACTCGGTCTATGGTAGCCAGTAAAGGTATTCAAGAAAACCTGGAGCCTGAAACAGCTGCCCAGGTGCCTGCCAGGAAGAGAAGAGGCCGGGGGCGCGGGAAACCGGCCCCCACAGTTCCCACAGTCCAGGAGGAGGCACCCTTTGAGGGGGATGCCCTGGAACCTACGGGGGAACAAGTGGTTGAACTGGGGGACCTACCCGGGCTGACCGAATGGCAGCAGGAAGGGGGGCCCTCCAGGGAGGAATTCTGTGAGGAACAGAAGGGGTGCCCTTCTCTTGTAGGTTTGCGGCAGCAGGCAGCAAACCAGGCAGCAGGTGATCAGTCGGGATCACACTTGATTTACTGGGAAAACGATCTCCTGTATAGTGAGCCAAAGGTGGCTGAGCCTGGGTCAGCCTGGGCGCTAGTGGTACCCCAGCGCTTCAGAGCCTTCCTATTGGGGTTGGCTCATGATGTACCTTTGGCGGGACATTTGGGGCAGGACAAGACCTTTGAGCGGCTTGTCACCCACTTCTACTGGCCCCAGATGCGCAAGAGTTCTGATACTCATTGCAGGACCTGTCAGACTTGTCAGGCGAGTGATAAGAGTGGAAAGAAGCGAAAGGCTCCCCTCCAGCCTTTACCTGTAGTCAGCACACCCTTTGAGAGGGTGGGCATTGACATTGCGGGGCCTCTGGATCCCAAGACGGCCATGGGCAACAGGTTCATTCTGGTCTTGGTGGACCATGCCACCCGGTACCCAGAAGTCATCCCTCTCCGGGCGGTGACAGCCCCCGTGGTGGGCCGTGCACTGATGGGGATTTTCTCCCGTGTGGGGTTCCCCAGAGAGGTGGTGTCCGAAAGGGGTACTAATTTCATATCGAGGTATATGAAATCTCTGTGGAAGGAGTGCAGTGTAACTTATAAGTTCACCACACCTTACCACCCCCAGGGTATTGGTCTGGTTGAGAGGTTTAACCGGACCTTGAAGAGCATGATTATGGGTCTGGAGGAACCCATGAGGCGTAAGTGGGACGTCCTCTTGCCATGCCTGCTGTTTGCGTACAGAGAGGTGCCACAGAAGTCATTGGGGTTCAGTCCCTTTGAGCTCCTTTATGGGCACCCGGTCAGAGGACCCTTGAGTTTGGTGAAGGAGGGCTGGGAGAAGGCTCCTAGTAAACCCCCCCAGGATGTATACAGCTACATGCTGGCCTTCAGGAACCAAGGCAGGTGTTTCAGGCAACTCGCTCGCCAGGAGGATATGAAACGGTGGGACGACCAGAATGCCACTCTGGTCAAGTTTCAACCTGGGCAGAAAGTGTGGGTGATGGCGCCAGTGGAGCCTTGTGCGCTCCAGGACAAGTGGACTGGGCCTTATGAGGTGGTGGAGCGCAGGAGCGAAGTGACCTACCTGGTGGACTTACGGTCTCCTAGGAATCCTTTGAGGGTTCTCCATATGAACTGCCTCAAACCACACTTTGAGAGGTCTGAGGTGACCATGCTCTTGGCTACAGATGACGGGGCGGAAGAGGAGAGTGAACCTCTTCCTGACCTCCTGTCAGCCAAGGAGAAGGACGGGTCAGTGGATGGGGTGTACCTCTCGCCTACCCTGACCCCGGAACAGCGGACGGACTGTCGCCAGGTATTGGGTCAGTTCGCCTCCCTGTTCTCCCTGACCCCAGGAGTCACCCATTGGTGCATCCATGATGTGGACACTGGAGACAGTCTGCCTGTAAAACAAAAGTTTTACAGGGTAGCTGATAAGGTCAGGGCCAGCATCAAGGAGGAGGTCCTCAAGAAGCTAGAGCTAGGGGTGATTGAGCCATCCAGCAGACCCTGGTCCAGCCCAGTGGACCTTGTGCCAAAGGCTGCTGCGCCGGGTGCCACTCCCGAACTTCGGTTCTGTGTGGATTACCGTGGGCTCAATGCGGTCACTAAGACTGACGCGCACCCCATCCCCAGAGCTGATGAGCTCGTGGATCGGCTGGGAGCTGCCCGGTACCTCAGTACATTTGATTTGACATCGGGGTACTGGCAGATTGCCTTGACCGAGGGGGCTAAGGAGAGATCAGCATTCTCAATGCCAGAGGGGCACTACCAGTTCAGGGTTATGCCCTTTGGGTTGAAGAACGCCCCTGCCACCTTCCAGAGACTGGTTAACCAGGTGCTGAGTGGGCTGGAGGAATTCAGCGCCGCTTACCTGGACGACATTGCAGTGTTCAGCTCCAGTTGGGAGGAACATTTGCAACACCTCTGTGTAGTATTGAAGGCCTTGCAGAGGAAGGGCCTAACTATCAAGGCAAGTAAGTGCCAGATAGGGCAGGGGTCCGTGGTGTACTTGAGACACCTGTTGGGGAGCGGCCAGGTGGCACCCCTACAGGCAAAGATTGACACTATCTTGGCGTGGGAACCCCCCAAGACCCAGACAGGAGTGAGGGCCTTTCTAGGACTCACTGGGTATTACAGACGGTTCGTGAAGGGGTATGGCACCCTCGTTGCCCCCCTGACAGAACTGACGTCCAAGAAACAGCCCAAGAAGGTGGTCTGGACTGATGCCTGCCAGACCGCCTTTGATGCCCTGAAATCTGCCATGTGCACCGCACCCGTGTTACGGGCGCTGGATTTCTCCAGAGAGTTTATCGTGCAGACAGATGCTTCAGAGCATGGGGTGGGAGCAGTACTCTCACAATTGAACAACGAGGGCTTGGACCAACCCGTAGCTTTCATTAGCAGAAGGCTACTTCCCAGGGAACAGAGGTGGACTGCAATTGAAAGGGAGGCTTTTGCCGTGGTCTGGGCGCTGAAGAAGCTGAGGCCCTACTTGTTTGGGACCCAGTTCTTGGTTCAGACCGACCACCGGCCCCTCAGATGGTTGATGCAGATGAGGGGTCAGAACCCAAAGCTGTTGAGGTGGTCCATCTCCCTACAGGGGATGGACTTCACGGTGGAACACCGTCCGGGAACAGAACACGCCAATGCTGATGGTCTGTCCAGATTTTTCCGCCTTAGTGATGATAACTCCCATGAGGGTGGGTAGTTCCCCCCACTTTTCGGCTGGAGGGGACGCGTGTTAGACCTGGCATATCTTGGCGTGATTTCCCCTGACTTTTTTGCCTCTACCTCCTTTGCTTTTAGATGCTTTGGGTACTTTGCCACTGCTGATCAGTGTCAAAGTACAGTAGTTCCCTGTGTAAAGTGTAATGGTAATTGGTTGGCCATGATTGGTATGTTTGCCTTACTAATAAAGTCCCTAGTGATGTGCACTGTGTGTGCCAGGGCTAGTAATGCAAAGGGTGCACGGAGAAGGGAACTCAGGCCTGCAGTGTAGGGCCTGCGCGCAGTTTGCTAAGTTAGCATGTGTCCTGACAAGTGCAACCACTTGTCAGGCCTTACTTTCCCTTTGCGTACACAGTGGGCACCCTGGTGGTAGGTCCCAGGTAACCCCTGGGCAGGGTGCCGTGTAAGTAAAAGGCAGGACATATACTGAGGTGTGTGTTATGTCCTGACAGTGAAAAACACTCCATTTCGTTTTTCACTGGTGAAAGGCCATTCTGCCCATATGACAGAATGGGGGAGGCTGGGTATTGTGTTTGTTAGCCTAGTTTCCCATAAGTTTAAAATGGAGAGGTGAAGTTTGGTATGTATGAACTCACAGCGTCATAACACATCTTTCTATGAAAGTGGTTTTGTCACTGTGTGTTCAGAAGCCGCTCTTTTAGAAAGTGGCTGAGATTGTGCTTTAAGCATTTCTGTGTGTCCCTGCTGAATGTGGATTGATTGTCTGGATCTGAGAAGGGAGGGGTTGAGATGGCACCAGGCTGACCTGCATCTGGAGCGTATGCGAGGAGAAACCCCGGGAGGTAAAGAGGCCTGGGTTGCGGCTATAAAACAATTGACCCATCCCCTGCTGAGTGATTAAGGGTCCAGACCCCCAGTATCAAAGGGAGAAAGGTGACACTGGGAGGGAGACACCCACAACTGATTTAGGCAGGGGTCAGGGACCCCTGAGCACAACAAACTTCAAAGACATTTAGGGGTATATCCATGAGAGCTGAAACCCCTGAAGGTGGGAATGGAATAGAAATGGATTGAGACTGAAAAGGCTTGGACCCATTTTGTGGTCAAGAGGAACCTCTGCTAAGGAAGGAACAATGGAAGAGACTGCTGGGGAGGACCAATCCTTGCTTTGTGATCTAGGGCTGGTCTGCAGTTTGCTGTTCTAACCAAGGAAGAGGCTGTTGGGACTGTGCTGTGTGCGCTGGGTCCCCCTGCTTGAAGAAGACTGTGCTTTGTGCTGTGTCTTGTTACCCCCAAGGGCCTGAGGTGAGCTGGCTCCCTGTTTGGAAACACAGGAACATAAAAGCTTCCGGAGAAGTTTTAAGCAACGTGATGGGCGCGTGTTGTGGCAGCTTGGGACCCTCGGAAAGTGTGCCCTGTGATCTTGGACACACGGAGGAGAAGTGAGATTTGGACGCGCTGGGTGCGTTTTGTGGTGCACAGGAGGCTTTGGTGAGGAGCACCTGGTGAACGTGTGCATCGAAGGAGAAGTGAGTCTCGGACGCGCAGGGTGCGTGTCGTGGTGCACAGGAGGCGTTGGTGAAGCGCGCCTGGTGAACGTGTGCATCGGCGGTGAAGTGAGACTCGGATGCGCAGGGTGCGTGTCGTGGTGCACCGCAGGCGCTGGTGAAGAGCGCCTGGTCAGCGGGTGCATCAGAAGTGAAGAGAAGCTCGGACGAGCAGGGTGCGTGTCGTGGTGCACTGGAGGCGTTGGTGTAGAGCGCCTGGTGATCGAGTGCACCGGAGGAGAAGTGAGGCTCGGACACGGTGGACGTATCGAGGTGCGGCCGAAGGCGTTGGCGAAGAGCGCCTGGATATCGGGGCACCGGAATTGGAGAAAGTCTCAGTAAAGCAGTGTGCGTGCTTTGGTGCAACCTGGGACTGTGGCGGTAATCGGCTGATCATCGTGTGCACCGGAAGAAAGTGAGTCTCTGCAGCGTGGTGTGCGTGTCTCGGTGCCAACTGAGACCGCAGGAAGGAGTGCCTGGCGAACGTGCACTCGGAGGTGACGTGAAGTCTCATCAGCGTTGTGTGTGTGGCTTCGTGCCAGAAGAGACCTGGAGGGTGCTGTGGTGAACGTGCACCCGGAGTAACGTAATCTCAGGGGCGTGGGGTACGTGTGCCTTGCGGCCGCCTGAGACCTTCCTAACAGTCGCAGCCCGGACCGGCAGCCCCGGAGGAGTTGAGCTGCCAGGCCAAGCCGCTGAGGCCCATTGAATAAGTTCTACACGGAAGGCCTAGTTCATTGAAGGAGGAGAGGAGAGTGGAGTCGCGCCCCCCAGGTAACGTGGATTACTGCCTGGGCGGGGTGCGGGCTCGGAGGGACACTCTCTCGGACTCTCAGTCCTTCTGGCGACGTGAGCCTTTGCTTCGGCTCAGATTGGGGCCCGTACTGACCAAAGGAGTGGCGGTACTGGGGCCCGAGTGGGAAGCTGTACTTTATGTCATCGTGGATACGTGTGGGGGGCAACTGTTATCGAAGAGGCTGAGTGTCATAATACACATTGCCAATATTGCTGCTAACGAACTGCCGGACTGTCTTATGACGCCTGACATTATTTCTGCCTAACGAAGTACACGATTGTAGCGCTATGCATTGCATTATTTCTCCCTTGCAAAGTACAGGATTGTAGCGGCCCGCATTGCATTATTTCGTCATTGCAAAGTACATGATTGTAGCTACGCATTGCATTATTCCTTGATTGCAAAGTACATGATTGTGGCGGCGTGCATTGCATTATCTCTTCATTGCAAAGTACGTGATTGGGGTGTGATGCATTGCATTATTCCTTCATTGCACAGTACATGATTGTAGCGGTACGCATTGCATTATTTCTCCCATTGCAGGTACTGGGGTGTATCGTTATGCATTGTATTATTTCTCCTGTGCCCAGCACAGGATTGTATCGTTACGCAGTGCACTATTGTTTGTGTATTGCAACATGTGTGATTCTAGCATTACGATCAGCATAGCATTTTGAAAGCGGTGGTTGGGATTTGAACGTACCAGCCAGCCGGAACGAATATTACCCTTTATTATATGTTGGCTTTTGTATCGTGTAGTCTGATCGTATATCTTTCTATATAAAGTTTATACTCGTTTTTATCAAACTTGTGTGGAGTCAATTTGTGGTGTCACCAGGGGGTTGCTGTGGGTGTGGTTGCACATACTGTACACTCGTGCCTTGGAGATAGGCCTGGATGCTCGTGCCAAGCTACTAAGGGGGTGAGCAGAGCTATCTCAAACGGTGTCCTTACTTGGCCTAACATTGAGTGGGGAGTCCCGAGTCTCGCATTTGTGACAGTGTCGCGTGATGGGGACTCCGGCTTCCAACAGTCAGGCATGCCTTCACGCAGTATGCCATGTGCACTGCAGTTCTTCCTGTTAATTGAACCGGAGCAGCAGAAGCTGAGTGTAGCCAGCAGCAAGAGCAGGACACCGATTTGGGAGGAAGGTAAGTCACCCAGCAGTACCGGTAAACTCTGCTCCGCTGTGATTGTGGAGTTTTTGAGAACTTCACACTTACAATGGAGTGGTGATCTCTAAAACTCTGCAAACTTCGCTGGCAGTTTTGACTTAACTGGCCAGTCTTAATGCCCCCATGCAGTGCACTGACAGATCATGACAATGGAAGTGCGTGCAGATTGTTAGTAACATCGTGATCCCAGAGCTAATGCTCAAAATCAAATTCCTGATACATTTTAATGTTGGAAATACTACCTGACTAGCCATTGCCCTGATGATCACTCCACACACAGGCAGCAAGATGCACAATGATCTGCTCAGCACTCAGCTACAGATGACCACACAGAAGCATTTTTAAATGGAAATTAGGTTTGGGTTTGGCACTCACACAGCTTTCTGCCCTTGCCCACACTACATACATGTTCTCACCTACTGATTAGGTAAAGTCCCATCCATTTGCACTAAGACATTGTCTGAGCTTGGCCCACCATACATGGTGACTCTCTCACAGGGTCACATGAGACCACCAAATCTAAGATGTTGTAACGTTACGGTGTAATGAGATATTGACATGTGTCAATGCTGACATGCATGCACTATGGTGGACTGATGTCTGCATTGTAGTAAACTTTGTGTCAATGTTGGTAGGTACACCCTCCAGCTCATGATCAAACTGTGGTGTCATTGTAATTTTGCTATGTGTGCTGCAAAATGCTCAGGTTAGCTTCCAGTAAAGACTGTTGAAAAGCATGATTACTCAGGGTACAATTTGGAACATGAGCCACACATTTCAGAATGGTTGTGCATGAGACCTGCACCATGTGTCAAATGTGATTTTCACCTGCATCTGTCATTGTTCAGACAAACTACATAAAATGGTGCTTGACTAGGGGCATAACCGACAATGTGGTACGTTACCACCTAGTTTGCATTTTCTGCAAACTTTGGAATCATGTGAGCTAGTCAATGCCAGAACAACATTTGCGAGAGTGATGTAATGTGTTATGGACTCAATGTGCATGTATGAGATCATTGTGAATTGGAGTTAAGCACTGTGTATTGAAACATTGGACCCAGATGGATACTTTCATGTGACACCTAGCGAAACAACATTTCATGGCACATGTATGTCATTATTAAAGAGGAACATACTGCTGTCTGTTGTGGCATGTTTGATTGTTCACAGCCATAGACATTTTTCTGCTTTGGCCATCATAATCACAATCCTTGAGAATTCATACTCACTGGTAGTATTGGTGTCCTCGAACAAGTCCACCTCTCCTTGTGTGTATGGCTGGGGTCCACCTAGGAGACATGAACAGAGGCACAATGACCTGTGAATGCTGGACTTGTATACAGTGGATGCATTGAGCACAAGAGATTGACATTACACAAGCATGTAATTTAGAGATCATGAACCTCATTTACAAGAAAGTGCTGCAGCGTGGCCCCCCAAGCCCTTTGGCTGTGCCACGCTGAGACACTTTCACAGCACAGGGTTGTGACATTGTTTCAATGATGTGTTGCATCCCTGTGATTTCACCTGCACTGGCGCATAATTATCTGCCATGCCCTGACGCAGGCACACTTGCACCATGGTGCAAGGATGTCTGCATCACAGAGAGGATTGTGTATGTGCAGGAAGGGACACCGTCTTGCACATGAACAATCACCATAGTTGTTTTCCTTGCACTATGTTTGCTGCCAGATGCAGCACGCAGATTAAGATGAAAAAAACAATGGTGAAATTAGTACATTCCTTCTCGTTGTGCCTCCCTATGCCTACCTTGGGGAGGCGTGGTAGTGAGACACATTTACAGGTGTTTTGATTTCTCTGACATCTGGAAATGTTTCATGTTCCATGGATGTTGCGTGGGAACACCAACAGCAACACCCATGGAACACCCCTTTCAGGAAAAGTGCTGTGCGTAAAGGTGCTATATTTACAAGGACAGGGAATGCCACGCATGGTGGCTTTTCATATCCCTGTTCATATGGTGCTACAAAATGCGGCGCCGGTGCATCACAAAAAGTGATGCACCATCGGAGCTGGCTGCTTGTATATGAGCAACAATGACTTTTGAATTTGAAACCATGTTGTGCGTCAGAAGTCTGGCACAATGACTTTCAAACATGCAGAAATCATAGGGGCTTTTCTACAAGCCCTTTCCGCCACCAGGGCTTCACATTTAATAATGGAGTAAGCATTGTACGGCGTTGCTGGAGACCTGTAAATAAGCCACATGTGTGTTTTTGTAGGTATTGATTTACCAATAGGGCCACCAACTTCCAGTACGAGATGATCCAGCAAGTCAGCCTCTCAGCTGACAGCATCCTGCCAGCGGTGTTTGAACTGGTGGACCGTCCGATCCACATCATAAATATGTGACATGTGGTGCTGGACCTTCTCCAACCTTTGGCGGCGTTCCTTAGGTGGGTACACTTTGCTGACACGTCCCCCTGTGCTCAGCATCTGTGGCAGGAAATGCAATATGAGCCAAAGTAGGCCCCCAATCTCATTGTGTGTCTGTTTTTTGGACCTGCCTAACATGTGTAGTGGTAATGAGTTTAGAAAAATATAAAAAACAAACAGAAACTTAGAAACCCATCCTTAATACTGACCTAAACCTATCTACCCCCAAAAAAGCACAAACGCCCCGAAAGACAACAATTTTGACAAGACAAATAGTTTAAGAGGACAATTCACAGACAAAAAAGTGGAATTAGTTCACAAAACACACACAAAACACAGGACGATGTATGAAACTCTATCACCAATTCCCAAAAGACTCCTCCAACAAGCACACTCCTAAGACTAGTGAGTGAAAGTGAAAGTAACTGTGTACTTCCTGATTTGCAGGATGGCTAAGTCATTGCATCATTTCCTGTATGGATGCGACACATTTTTACGTTTTGCTTCACATCTTGGCCTATGCGCGATGTTTTAGACGCAATTGCTATTCATGGATCACATCTGCATCCGTGATGTTTCTATGTGTTGCGTGGTTTTCTCATTTATTGCATCATGGTTAATGAGGCAACATGCATTTGTGCAGGAGATGCGACACAATAATTTACTTGCATCAGTTTTCAGCAAGATGCAACATGTTTTGCGAGTCAAAGTGACTCATCCCAGAATTACGTTGAATTAAGAGGTGATGTATGGTTTTGTGCAAGTGATGCATCACGTAATGCTCATGTTAGTGTTTCATACAACATGATTTTTAATATGAGCTGGTCATTTTTGGTTCTGACATTCACGTACGTCCTGGGATATGTCCCAAATATTTGTTTCACATGAAAATTGAATGATGTTTGTGGTTCATTTACAAGCACCTTGCGCCACAGGTGTGTCACATTGCATAATACACCAGCAGCTCAACCTGCAGGCCAATTATTACAATGACACAGACAGGCATCCTGCATGGCTTTACATCTGCTTGTTTATATTGCTACTTCTCACGCAACACTTTGCATGTTGGGGTGGGACATGGGTGTTGATGTTGCTTTCTCAAACAACACACAAGTCCACTATTGTATTTCCACATTTATAAGCAATCATACATGCGGAAATGCATGAGACTGCTATGCCACACCAGCGTTGGCGTCGCAAGGCACAACGAGGTGACAAGTCTTCATTTCTCAATCATTTTCACTCTTTTAATGCGTGCTGCATACAACAGCACACATTTGAAGAGGGAATCATCCAAAATGATTCTTTTTGTGCAGGAAGGTGACCCTTTCTGCAGCAAAGCATATTCTCATCAGTACCCAGCCATCCTTGCACCATGGTGCAAGTGTGCCTCTGCCGACACATGGCAGCAGTTTGTGCGCCTGCGCAGTTTAAAGCACAGAGAACAACATATGTTAGCAGATAAGTTGCATGGCTGTGCTTCATAAATAAGCCAGCTCGTGTCTGCAAATAGACTTGCAGCAGCATGCTGTGTAACTATCTCGTTCACAGGGCCAGTTGTGCTCAGTATTAACACTTTGCATGGGAGATGTATTTAGTACTGAATAACACATCACATTATTGCGTACTATGCACTGTTGCTTATGTTATGACATTGCCTATTGGCATAGAGTTTCACTACATATATAATTGTTATGTAAATGACTCATTATTCATTTTGACAGTCACTGCTTGAGGCAGGTGCACATGCTATGAAAGACTGAGGTATGTACCCATTTTCATGGTGCCGTGCACACATGCCAATCTGTGTGCCACATCTGTAGATGTCGATAGTGTTATGACAGCACACGCCTATCTGTATCAATGGTGTGCACACACAAGTGGATGCTGCACCTTCATTTTCATGATATGTTATGGGTGAAGCAAAGGCGTATGTAGACACATGTTACACACACACACAGGGCAGTTGGATGATTAAAACCATGATATATTAACAGAAATACACCCATTTCACATTTGATGCTGTTGGTATATAATGACCTGTCTACAAAAGGAACACACCTGCAAGTCTTTCATGGTGTATTTGTGAGTTTATTTGGAACATTGTTGCTAATTTGTACATATGTAGAATCTCAACATCATGTGAAAAATTGGTTGACAACGTGAGTGCGACGTCTTATCCCTGCAGCAGTGTTGAGGATGGCTCTTCTTTCTGCTTCAGCTTCATCATCAGCATCATCCATTGGTTCAAGGGGCTGTTGTTCTTCATTTCAAGGCACATTCGTTTTAACACATATATAATGTAGTATTGCACATACCATGATCATCTTGCAAACCATTTCTGGTGAATACACTAGCCTTCCACCTTAAAAATCTGGAAAACGAAACCTGGCATTGAGCAGGCCAAAGCTTCTCTGTATGATATTTCTGGTTCGGTAATGTGCATGGTTGTAGGCCTTTCGCGGATCAGTCTGGGGATGTCCAAATGGTGTTATCAATCACGTCTGTAGGCCATATCCTTGATCAGCTGTAAGTGGAAAGTTAGAGAACTGTTTTTATTTTTGTACACACTTGATTATACATGGCAAATGGTGTATGTCATGTTTGCCAACATTTTCAGTGAGATTACTGTTCAGAAAATTAGATGGAGTGATTAAGATAGAGTTGCACATTGTTTGTGACACATGTCACTTAAAGTGCTGTGTATCATGTAAAGGGCATGGCAGGGGATGGTGCGTTGCAGTGCATGATTTTGTGACAGAAATGTGTGAGGTCTTAGAATGTGTAAGTGATACCTGGGTAGTGATTATGTATGATACACACTTTCCATGATTGTGCATGGCACATCTAGGCACATTTCACTATGTAAGTGCTGCTAGCCATTAGGCTGCACAGAAGTGAGTCACTTTCAAAGCACAGTGATGCAACATATTTATATAGATTGGTTTATTCAATGTGTTTGCCCCTAGGTTGTTACACAATCGGCTGACATGGCCCTGCGCTGGCACACTTGGCCCATGGTGCACAAATGCCTGCATCATGTGTATATTGCTTTTGATCATGAAGGGACACCTTCATGCACAAACACAATCCATTTTGGTGATTTCCTCTTTCCATACATGCTTTACAATGCAGAACACATTGAAAGAGGTAAATTAAAGTAGGAGAGATGTACGCATATATCAACATTGTGACTCCCTATGCAAACTATGGTTTTGCAGAGCATTTCGTTGCATTTCCAGGTTGCATATTTTTACACTTTAGTGAATGCATCAGGATATAGGGTTACTGCGTTGGAGCACCCACAAGCATGTCACACACCTTATGCGCAAAGTCTTGTATGAAAGGGACAGTATTTGCTGCCACTCGGAAAGCCACACATGGTGAATTTATGTGTCCTTGTAAATGTGGGCCAGCAGGTTACGCCCCGTGCATCACACAGTATGGTGTACCAGCTGCGTAAGGAGCTTGTACAAAATCAGACTTGACTTTTGTGCACTGGACACAAAAAATGGAAGGTGTGACATGTTACATAGATTGTGCTGCAGCCATGGCTGTCACTTACTCATGCTGCCATGAGGTCAGAACATTCAATTAATATGCATATCAGCTCACAATTAGTTGCTCCAGGTGTCACTGCCCATGTGGTTTCCAAAATGCAATTTTGACAGATGTTTCATATTCCCTTGAAGTCAGGTACAGTGACTAGGTGCAAACGCATGCAAGGTAACGTCTGTGTTAGCTATGGGACACCCTTTCAAGCCTCAGTATGGGTAATCTTTGTGGGCACACTGATAGTGCCACATCTCTGAGGTGGTGCAATGTTTGTGCGCAGGTGTTAGCTTCTGGTACTCTGCTCTTGGGCCTGTCGTACTGTGCAGGCATAGGGCCAAGGGTATTTCATCATTTGCATGTGTTCACAGACACCATGCAATAGTTAATAAGTCTTCTTCTGACAGCACTTTTGCCTTATGGGCACATGTGCATTCAGCATTTCATGTGGTGAGTTACATGCATCTGTGCCAGCCTCTATAATCACAATGTGACCTGGGGGCAAACTTAGAGGGCACATAGAACCATGGCACCCACTGGACACTTTCTGCTTCGCTGCTGATGGTGTATGCACCTTTTGACTGTATGTTATGTACTTATAGTGTAGATGTGGGTTAGCATTTTCGCAATCACTTATTGCATCATTATTACATGAGGCCCTGAGAGGTGCCAGATGGCCAGCTATTGTTACGGAGTATTGGTATATGTGGTACTTGATTGTTGCTTACCTGCAAGTATCCCATTGCCATATTGCCTGTTTTGGAAACGTTAGTTGATGATGCTGTTTCGAAATATATATGAATCATGTACACTCCCAGGATATTTGGCCAGTAGATTGGTGAAGAGTCCCCGATGGTCCACAATGGCATGGACACTGATGGAGTGTGTGTGCTTCCTGTTACAGTATAGATTGGAAGTTGCTGCAGGAGTTACCAGTTGTACATGCGTGCAGTCCTTTGCACCAAGAACATGTGGGAAGCCTGCGATGCCATAGAAGCCTTGTTTAATCTCCATCTGCTGATGTTGTGTGTTGGGGAAATGGAGGTACTGTGGTGTGAGCTGAATAATGGCATCCAGGACAGAAGGGAGGAAGGCTGAGAAAGAGGCCTGGGAGACACCTGTCACTCATGCTGCTGTGGTTTAGAAAGATCCTGAGGCCAACATGTGTAAGACCGCCAGGAGCTTTGTCTGCGGTGCAATGTGGCAGACCCTGTCAGTTATTGGCTGTAGCCGTGGTGAGATCTGATGCAGCAGGGTCACAATGGACGCCCTCTAGAGGCGATACATTTTGATGACTTGTTCATCCCTGAGACCAATGAGTGTGGTCCTTTGGTGATAGATGCACTCCCTTCTCCTGTGGTGCCTTTGTGGTGATGGTGGTGGTTGCGGTTGTGGTATTTGGTCTGGTGGTGGTTGTCATCTTCTCAGTCCGACTCCCAGCTGCAAGATTAGGCGGTCCTTGTTGTCTAATCTGCTGCAACACTGCTCTGCTAGGCTTAGTTTTTATCTCTATGGCACATGCGTCATTTCCTACCCGTGAGTTTGTGAGGTGTACGTATTTTAGCGCAGTTTTAAAGATGCGTGACGCAGCCAAGAGATGCGTCAACACTGGGAATGTTTGTAAATATCCCTGCATCAGTAATGCGCTAGATTTTACGTCGGAACACCTACCTTGCATATTTTAATACTTACATGACGTAGCTGGTTCTCGTACAGTTCCATTCTGACGCAGTTCTGTCTTCCTTGATGCATTTCCCTAGATGCGTCACTTTGTAAATATGGCATAAAAAAAACTAACGATGCGTCACAAAAAGTGATGCAACAGTGGCGCAAGGGGCTTGTAAATCTGCCTCTTAGACGTTGAAGTTCATCTGGAATTTGAACCAACTCTAACTTATTATGTTTTGCTCTTGCAGTTGAAGGAGCTGGGTTACATGTTCTAGATCTGCTCTGGAACCTCAGGTCGATGGTTCTTTTTATCAGCACAAGAGCCTAGGAAAGAGAGAATTTGTTTGCAGATCAATCATTTCAGTTTCAATTTACTATGACTCTTTAGAATCACAGACTCCTAATTAAGTTTAGTTGGTTTATTACAAAGCCAAGAATAACCGGACATACAGACGCCTCAAAGTGAGGGCGGAGAAATACATTGGAACTAATGCAAAGCCAAACCTACGGATGAGGCTAAGGCGGTGCAACATGCACAAAATGATTAGTTTGAGAATCAGGATACAAAAGATTATTGAGTAGACATCCATATTCCCCTTCATTGGAAGTTTGTGGGTATAAAGCATTAATCTGTCCCTGCTCTAGCAGTAACGTGACATCCCTACTTAGCATTCCCCAAGGCAAGATTAGTTAAGGTGTCAGCGTGTGAAGTCTTCCTAAGAAGTTGCTTGACATCAGTTGGTTCAAGTAGCATAAAGCTACAGAGCTCATTCAAAGATGCTCTCTCTCTCAAGGCAAGGCAGAAGTCCCCCGGACACTTTCCCTAGTTGCGATACATCAATAGCACAGGTAGTAACCCAGGGTGCCTTGCAGATCACGCCATCCAGTCAGGCTACCTCCTCACAGGTAACTTTCCATTAGGCAGCGATGCTCCCAAGCCTTGGCGAGATGAACTTGATTCCAAGGCTTGCTACGAAGAGAAAGTACAGCAGTTCTCCACTATCAGTATCAACGCTCAATGTCTCCCTAAGCCTTACTCATAAAACAAAGACATTATTCTAACTAACAGAGATGATTCTTCCACCTGCAACAGAGATGTGATAAAGAACAAATCCAACATACACATGAAATTCAAATATTAAATGAAATGCGAGAGCTTCCAGGGAAAATGCATTTCAGGCCTACAGAAATCGTCCAACATAAGAAAATGGCACACAGACATTTTGAAATTACATCTAAAATGAACAGTCTTTACAGAACACTTCTATATTAACAAGTTACATAAGCACATCAAATATGTGAGTAATTGTCAGCAGCATCTACGAATTCTATACGTTAATGTTCAGCTAATCACATCTAGTTTCAACGTTAATCCCTTCATGTTTACATTGAAATATCTCTAATGCACCACAATTCACGTTATTACAGTTCACGTGCTAATGTCACCCGTTAAAACAACAAAGGAATATATGCGGGTGCAGACTACTCATGATTATGATGCACCCCTACAAATGAAAAATGAATTTTGCGCTACCTCAGTCGCCCCTGTGATGACAAGTGTCATTAAACCCATCACTACTCTCTCTAGAGAGGACCGATCTAAACAGGTGTCGTAGCCAGTCTTCCCTGTCAAAATCTCTTTAAGCGCTTAAGATTCTCATAGTGACTGTCCTGCAGTCTTTCCATTCTCCTTTCTCTTTCTCCAATAGAATTTTCAGCTTGTCTAGACTGATGCCATTTGTAGGACCTCACTTTTCCCAACAACAAGATGAGACAGACCACGATTATCACTATTGGTTTCAAGATATGACCAAGAATTCCTTTCCCTAGGTTCGCAAACCAACTTCTGACTTTTCCAAAACCTTTTCCAACCTTATCCCAAATTTCCTCAGTTACCAAGTCATGTATCTCATAATGTATCTCAGTGATATTACTTATGTACTTCCTCAAATCCTTACTATGGTCTGGGATATAAGTACTGCATTGTTGGACCTTCAACATTTTACAGAATCCACCCTCTTTTGCTAATAACACATCTAAATCAAGACGGTTTTGCATAAAAATGGCTCTTATATAAAGCATCTCCCCATCTACAAGTAACAACGACTGAGCTGTATTGACTGACAGCTTATCTACTATGGATCAGGCGCGGTCGGTGGTAGGAGTGCCGGTCGGGCGGTGACGTGGGCCGAGGGAGGGGCAGGGTCGGGGGTAGTAAACTACGAAGTAAGGCCCAATACAGGTAAGTAAACATTTAAATAAATAAAACGAATTTCGTTGTGAGCGCTGCATCGCCAAATGCGATGCAGTGCGCACAGCGAAATTCGTTTTATTTATTTAAATGTTTACTTACCTGTATTGGGCCTTAATCCGTAGTTTACTACCCCCCACCCTGCCCCTCCCTCAGCCCACGTCACTGCCCGACCGGCACTCCTACCACTGACCGCGCCTGCTATGGATGACAACCTTCTAATCTTGACATCATTTAAGACCACTCCCAAACTAGGTATCCTTGCTCCAAATACGTCTCCTACAATCTCTCCTGCACTGGTTTCTCTCTATGTGATGACTTCCCTTCCAAACTCTTCAAATCTTCTACGTGGTATATCTTAGGAAACAGAAAATCTGCATAACAAGTACCATACCAATTGTTCGGCAGTCGGACATATGCATTTATCCCACACGAAGTGCACATTTGGCACCACTTGTACGGCATCCTGCAAAAACTTCTTCGAATCATTTCAGTTTCAATCTACTATGACTCTTTAGAATCACAGACTCCTAATTAAGTTTAGTTGGTTTATTACAAAGCCAAGAATAACCGGACATACAGACGCCTCAAAGTGAGGGCGGAGAAATACATTGGAACTAATACAAAGCCAAACCTACGGATGAGGCTAAGGCGGTGCAACATGCACAAAATGATTAGTTCGATAATCAGTATACAAAAGATTATTGAGTAGACATCCATCAAGACGGTTTTACATAAAAATGGCTCTTATATAAAGCATCTCCCCATCTACAAGTAACAACGACTGAGCTGTATTGACTGACAGCTTATCTACTATGGTTGACAACCTTCTAATCTTGACATCATTTAAGACCACTCCCAAACTAGGTATCCTTGCTCCAAATACGTCTCCTACAATCTCTCCTGCACTGGTTTCTCTCTATGTGATGACTTCCCTTCCAAACTCTTCAAATCTTCTATGTGGTATATCTTAAGAAACAGAAAAGCTGCATAACAAGTACCATACCAATTGTTCGGTAGTTGGACATATGCATTTATCCCACACGAAGTGCACATTTGGCACCACTTGTACGGCATCCTGCAAAAACTTCTTCGAAGAAGCATCAATCAGAAATGTGTGCTCACATGCACTCTGTCCCACAAAGATGGTGTCATAGCGCGTCTGTACCTGTCGAATACAAAGCTTCTCTCGTTGTTCCCAATCTAGAACTATTGGACCGTACCTCCCCTTAGCCTTGTGAGCTAATTCTTCCTTGGTCCATTTGAAAACTTCCTGCCTAATATCAAGTTTAAGTGTTAATCCCCTATGTCTATCTTCTACTTGAGCTACAAACTTCTTCTCTATCTCAGTTAATATACAGGTTAAATTGTGTCTATGTGCATAAGCTGTGTCAAGTGTAACCGTAGGTACAAAATACTTTCTCATTCTCTCTTCTTGCTTATAATAATCATATTTGTTCAGATGTTTATAGACTGGAACTTCTGAAAGCACCAAATCATAATTCCAGAAATAGTACTCATAATGACCCTTCCTTTCCATAAAACATACTAAGAAGCAAACTGCAACTAATGCCATACGCCAAGGGCAGGTGATGGTACCTAATGCACTCCTCAACTGAGGCAGGCAATTGCATACACACATAACAATCTCTCACATCCATGGCATTTACATACTCATACAGCAATTTTTCATAAGCATTCAACGTATAATCACCTTTAGACAAATCTACATGCAATAAGCGACTAGTTTGCTCTAGTAAAGTCCCATCAGCTCCTAATGTACCCTCTTTTGTGCTCGAAGTGATAGGTGTGGAGGTCCCATGTACTCCCACTCCCTTAACCTCAGCTTTGTGAGAACCTATAGTGGACATAATAATGACTACGGCTATTACTATGATTACTCCTATAATAAATGTACCTATTATACATTTGTGCCTACAGTTCGGATTCCCAGACTCCATTTTCAACTGATTTGGATTGTAGCTGTAAGAGGATTAATGCAGTGTCTTTCTCTACCCCTCACTGTTGCACAATAGAGTTCGTAATCACTTCCTTGAAATCGTGAAAACAGTTATCAGTCTTTGTCACAATATTTACACAGCTTGAAAGTCTTCACTAGCCCTCTTTCTTCTTCTACAGAAAAGCCCCTATTCTTATTCCTCTTCCACTCGGGCCTAGGTTTTCTTCTCAAACAAAAGGATTTTTATTTACAGTTCAAAGTTCAATTTACAACCCTTATGAGATCAGAGCCAACTTCATCAATGACACGCTGTAAAGGTTCAATGCAAAATGCTGCAATCTACTGAGGCGATGGCTGATTTCCAAAGTTTGAAAATGTGAGATCTTCCAAAATTAAACTTTAAAAAGCCACTCAGTCATAGTGGATATGGCACTGTCAATGTCAGAATCCCATTAGCCTCTACTCCAGGGACTATCAACTCGATCTCAATTATCAGTATCGATGTCTCGGATCTCACTCTCCCCAGCATATGTAGCAAGGTAAGTAAAATGTAAAAAAAAAATGGCTCCTGAGAAGCGTATCTCTGGCATGGTACTCATGCTCTCCTCGATCTCCTCACGCCCCCCTGAACTTGTTCTGACTCACTTTGGTCAGATTCAGATGATTCAGTTATGTGAGTAAGATCTCTCTTGGATGCAAGTCTCAGGTTTTGCCTTTTCTGTCTCACCGGCCACGATTCTCTGGTGACTCCTGTTTTCTTTCACAGCACACAACCACTGTTCACACTAGTCACTTTAGCTCACACTCCATATCATTCGCATCATTACCATCTCCCTCAGAGTCTATACCTAGGCCTTGTGTAGTTTGACCCCCCTCAGCTCGACTTGATGGGTATCCAGCCTCTTCAGGAACCCCACATCTTGGCTTGTCCTCTCCAGTAGTTGTGGAACCATGGCTGGAGTCACTTCTGGGAGAGGAGCTGTTTCTTCCGAGGGTCCTGAGACTCTGCGGGTGTGTGAAGCGTGTATCCAGTTTGGCAGCCCTCCACACTTCACAGCAGTGTTCGTCACCAAGATCACCTGGTATGGACCTCACCATCGTGCATCGAGACATTTCTTCCTCACATGCTTTCGGACCAGGACCCAATCTCCCGGACCCAGGTCATGGCAGAGGTCCTTCGATGTCAGTGCAGTTGCAGATTCAACCTGGTAAGACACAGAACTAACCACATCAGCCAATCCTTTGCAGTAGTCAAGAACCAAATCATCGGTGATGTTAATTAACGCTGTGGATGGCACTGGAGGTAAGCGCATCGCCCTCCCTATGAGGATTTCATGAAGGGATTGCCCAGTCCTCCTGTCTGGAATGTCGCCCAATCTTATCAATACCAAAGGCAATGCATCAGGCTAGTTCAGAGATGTTGAGGACCACACTTTTGCTATTCTCATCTTTACAGTCCCATTAATTTGTTCCACAATTCCTAACGCCTCTGGCCTGTAGCTACAGTGCAGTCTCTGATCAACGTTTAATGCAGTACACAACAGCTTCATGATCTCACTGTAAAAGTGAGTTCCTCTATCAGACTCCAATGTAGTTGGAAACCCGAAGTGTGGGATAAGCTCTCTTAGCAGTAACTTCGCTACTGTGAGGCTATCAATCCTTCTAGTCGGATAAGCTTCCACCCACAGTGAAAAGATGCACACAACAACCAGAATGCTCAAACCATTACACCTAGGCATCTCAACAAAGTCCAACTGTATTCAGTTGAAAGGATCTCCCGACCTTCCAATGTTACTCAAAGCAACCATAGTTTTCCTTCCAGCATTCATCTGTTGACACGTGACACATCGAAGGCATACTGCATCAGCAATCACACAGAATCTCGGGTTGAACCACATTTGCCTAAACGCTCGCACCATTGCATTTCTCCCAATATGAACTGCTCCATGAATCTCTCTCACCATAGGACTCAGCAAACAATCTGGCAACACTGTTCTACCATCCGTTGAAACCCAAATGTCATATTCCCTCTTTTCGCATCCTGCTCTGATCTAACCAGCCTGTTCCTGATATGACGCTTCTCCCGGCGGATTCCTGACCTCATCCCAGGTATATGCAATGGGAAACAGTGTTTACATCGAATGCTTTACATCGCATGCCATTACAACGCGGTTGTTACAACGGCCGCGTTGTTACATCGTGAACCATTACATCGCAAGTTGCTGTAGGGGCAGAAGGTTTACAATCCAACACCTTTCCTGCTGTTGCACAAACTGGAGTAGGAATAGTAAATTATACTATTCCTAAGTCCAGCGCGTCCCCTACAGCAAGTTGTTGTAATGACTTGCGATGTAATGGTTCGCGATGTAACAACGCGGTCATTGTAACGACCGCGTTGTAATGGCATGCGATGTAAAGCATGCGTAGTAATGACATATATTCATCTGCAATAGGTAGCATCATACTGAGCTCGGTTCTCTTTGTGCTCTCGCCAGAATATTTCCCATTAAAAATACATGCATGAGTTTCACAAAAGCGGACGACTTCCTCCGCGCATTGATTGTCCACAGTCGCAAAGTCTTCCCCTTTCCCATGTACAGCGCACTTTACGACGGCCACTACTTTTGGTTGTTGCAAGGCTTCCAAAAGTTGTCTCACATACTCCCCATTTCTTATGGGAGATCCTGATGATGTTAAGAACACCCTCTGTGACCATAGCTGTCCGAAGTCATGAACTATACCGAAAGCGTGCTGGCTATCGGTATAGATGGTGACTCGAATTTGATCAGAACAAGCAAGGCATGCATGGGTCAAGGCGATGATTTCAGCCACTTGTGCAGAGGATACTACCTGTAAACAAGCAGCTTACACAACTCCAGAAATTCTACAGACATCAAAAACTGCTCTTAGGTAACCCTCATTGTCCCTTAAGCATGAACCATCAACAAAAAGGAGTTGGGCAGAGTCAGGCAGTGGTTCATCGACAATGTCTGGTCTTGTTTTGGTGCAAAGTTCAGTCACACCCAGACAGTCATGGTCCTCACAATCGTCCCCCTCAGCATTTGGAATAGGAAACAAGGTAGCAGAATTTAACACAGAACATAGCTTCAAGGTTACGTTCTCAGCAGCCAGCAAAATCTACTCATACCTTGTCAGCCTATTCTTCATCAAATGCTGTGTTTTGGTTCTCGTCATCAAAAGCTCAACTGAAGGTTGAACATATACAACAAGTAGATGACCCATCACAATACTTTCATATCTTTCAATGCTGACACCTGTTGCAGCAAGGGATATGAGACATCCGGGCAATGCTGAAGCCACAGGATCTAGTGTAGCTAAGAAGTAGCCCACTGGTCTACGAACACCCCCATGTGTCTGGGTGAGTACAGATAGAGCACAACCTTCCCTCTCACAGCAAAATAGCGGAAAACGCTTTGTTGTAATCAGGCATGCCCCGAGCAGGAGGGTGGCAAAAGCACTCTCTCAGCTCTAAGAAGGCAACCAAGCAATCGTTATCCCAGGGTACCAGATCGTTCACATCTTTGTGTGTCAGCCTCTGCAAAGACTCCACCTTCAAGGCGAAATGTGGGATCCATTGTCAGCAGTAGCCAACCATTCCCCAAAAATCTTGACTTCTGTTTGAGTAGTAGGCACATTCATTTTCATGATCACCTCAATACGGTCTGGTGACATCTTTCTCTTGCCATTCTCAATGCGATGACTCAAGTACTAGACTTCTGTTAAGCAGTACCTAAGCTTGTTCAGCGACACCTTGTGTCCATTTTCAAGTAAATGGTTCAGTAGTCCCTGCAACCCTTTTCTGTCTCCAATGCAATTAGGAGATCGTCTATGTACTGCACGAGCACTGAATTCTGTGGCAGCACTAAACTCTCAAGGTTCTTTTTCAGAATTTGGTTAAAAATAGATGCGCTTCCAGTATACCCTTGTGGGATACGACACCATGTTAAAACATGATTCTCCATTCGGAAAGCGAATAAAAATGGCTTTCCTCATGCAAAGGGATGGAGAAAAATGCTTGGCACAGATCAATCACAGTAAACCAAACAGCTCCGCATAGGATCTGAAACATGATCACAGATGGATTCGGTACCACAGGACAACATGGAATCACAATCGCATTAACCTTCCTAAGATCCTGAACTATGCAATATTTTCCGCTCGGCTTCTGTAACCCCATGATAGATGAATTGCATGGCTTCCTATTATCTCCTTCAATATACCCTGCGCGATCATGGAATCAATCACAGGTGTAATCCCTGCCACCATCTCCAGGGTCAGGTTGAATTGGGGCATTCTTGGAAATCCTGCATTCGGCTTGATTTGTATACGGACTGGCTCAACTCCTCAAATCAGCCCTATCTCTTCTCCCGTTAAGTCCCACACCACTGGAGAGAGGGCGTCTCTCACATCCAGCAGCATGTCTTCCACTGTCAGTACGGGACACATGCCTATGCAGTGGTTCTGATTTGCCAATTTGAACGAAATGTCATCATCATTGGTCTGTAGTTTAATTCCCCTTGGTGTGCAATAGATGATACAGTTCAGTTTACATTAGAGATCACGCCCTAACAAACAAACTGGGTTCGAATCTCACACTACAAATTGGTGTCGATCCTGAAAGGTTCCTATTTTTACTGGTACCTCTTCTTTCAATGGGTTTGTCATTCCCTTATTGGCAACTCCTACAACTTGAATTGATTGTCCCGAGAGGGGTAAGTTTGAAACTACTGTGGCTCTCACAGTAGAACGGGTAGCCCCAGTATCAATCAAGAATATAATGGGAGGACCGTCTACATCTGCCTCCACATAGGGTCCACTTTGGTCTACCTCTAAGACTGCTCCAAGGGTACAGTATTCCTCCCACCTCAGGCACCGTCATTGCGACAGGTCCTGATCGAGTCCATGCAATGCTTTCATAGAGGGCATTTAGTGGTATGCTTGATTACTCTGCTGAACTCTTGGAGATTGTGGCACTTGCACTAACTGGTTTTGACTTACCCCATTGTAGGATCTTCTCGAGGTGTTTATCATGTCTGGCACTTGCACTAGCTCTCCCTCTTGCATCTGATTTGCTGGATTTAATCGCACTCGCGCTTCCAAAGCCCGATTTTATGGCAAAAATGTCAAGTGGTTGTTTTCTTTAATGTGGCAATGTCAATACCTGTTTTGGGGTCTATAGGGACACCTCTCCCTTTTCCCTGTCCAGAGCTATTCAGAGCATTCTGAACCCCTCCTTGATTATTTCCTGGTTTCGACCCATTGTTTCCCTGTTCGTCAGCACCTGATCTACTCTTTTCGCATTCCTCATTTGGACCAACATCAACTTGTCCTTAATTCTCCTGTGTTTGGAATTCACCTTATCACTGCAATACCTGGCATACTGTAGAATTTCATCCACTGACTTGTTTTGCCAGCAGATCAAATGTTGCTGGATAATAACACTGATTTCTGGTCTCAATCCCATCACAAATTTGGAAACAAACTGTCCCATGTCTTTCGGATCAAGAGTATCCAATCCACTGTATTGCTTGAAGGCTTGCAAAAGCCGTTCATAATAAGCATGTACTGATTCTTTAGGTTCCTGAGTTGTCCTATCTATTTTAACCCAATCTATATCTTGTGGGGCTATTTTGGACTGCAACCATGTAATCACCTGTTCAAACATTTTCATAATCAAAAGTGAAGGACCGTGAGTTATAGGATCTCTGTCTGGTTCAGCAGATGGCCAATCAATAGCAATTTTACAAGCAGACCATAAGTCACTGGGAACCACAATGTCAAACAACGTGTTCAGATCTTTCCACAACACCTTTGAGATCTTTACAAAGCGATTGACTTGCTTATACCATTCAACAGGCTTCTCCCTCAATTGAGGAAAGTCATTTGTGAACGCAGCTAAATCACCCCTACTCCACGGACATTGCAAATACCCGCCACTAGGCACTTCTCGCAGTGGATAAGCCTCATCTCCTGTTGTTCCCCCTCCTGGAGACAGCGTTTCTCCCATCATCTTCTTAATACTCTTTTTCTTTGACCACCTTTCCTCTCATTTGTCAAGCATACTCCATGCGCGTATCCCTATGATCAGCTCTCGAATGTGTGTTTTCAAGCCTGTTACTCTTTTCTCTTCCAGTTCCTGATTACTGTAGTTCAATCTATGGTTTCCCTGTAACATTTTTGTCTTAGGCAGATCTACATCATATTTTTGAGCCAATTCAGTCAATTTCCCAAGTGCTCATCTCGCCTTACGGGTGACATCCTTCACCAAAAACAATAGCTTGTCTTGCTCATAAGCCTCTATCCTCTCCAAAAGCGAATTCCCACTGATTATTTCATCCACCTCAGCCTTCAACCTCACCACATCCAACAACTTTGCCTTTACCACTGCCTTGATCGTGCCCTGACTCGACACGCTATTCTGTCCTTCTCTATATCTATTCCGATTTCTCGGCCAGTTCTCAAAATTTGTGGTCTCTAGGGCATGCTAATTTCCAGAGGTTCTCTGACCTGTGCTTGCTTCTGGTGTTCTTCCCATCGGTCCTTAGCTGGAGCTTCCCACATCCTCAAATCTGAATTTGAGTTCGCTAAGGATACAGATCGTATGTTACTAGACCCAATGTGTATTTGTGAAGGATCTGCAGTCGCCAGCAAAGGGGTACTAGATTCTACAGGCACCAGAGACAGACTGTTTCCATTCATGGTCTCATTTCCTCCTGAGCCGATCCTCTCTTCCAACCCTGACTGTTGCTGACTAGAGTTTCCCACTAAGTTCAGGTCATACACAGAGACAACTGGTCTGATGGTGACTGGTACCATAAGGGCTTCTGGTAACCATAAAACAGCATTAACTCCACTTGACTCTGCACCCCCCAAAGCGGGCGTTCCTGTTCCTTCTACTCCTGTTGAAGTCCTTCCCACTATCCCTGCACTAGGGCTTATCTGTGATGTTAACATTCTTTCTGTATTACCTGAATTCACCAGTTCTCACCTTCCCTTCTCTGAATGTGGGTTGTAAGGCGGAGGACGCTCTGATAATAATCTGTCTGACAAGCTGACATCCGTATCATGCCCATCATTTCCATTTTCTCCTTCATTCCTATCCTGAGTGTTTCCCTCCCTCACCAGCTTCGGGTACAACCTATCTCCCTCAATGGTGTCTACTCTCCATGTTTTAAGTTGTGCGTCCCTTCGTGCATCCTGATATGCCTTCATTGCCTTTTTCATCTTTCCTTGGAATCTCTCCCTATTCTTTGAATATGCTGCTCGCATCCACACATCTAATGCCTCAAACTGTGTCAGCCTGGGCAGAGGCTGAAGCTAAGACATCACTCCCCTCAAGTGGTACAACACCTCCAATTGAAATGAGCCATAATATGGAAATGCCAAATCCCCCTCTTTTTTGGTTATTTTATGCCAATTTTGAAGCCAAACTATGCTAGAATTGGAATGTCGTGACTGGCAGTGTAATAAAGCCATGGATTAACCATTCTCTGGAAGGTGACCCCGCTATGGTGAAAGGTAATTGGTCCGATTTTTCATTGTGCAGCATTGTATATTTTGAATCTCTTCGTGCCATTGACATCTGTCTTTCTGTTAGATTGTATGCAGAAAACAGAGTAATGCTGTTGATGTAGCACCAGGGCACGTGACCGGAACGCAATGACTGCAACGTCCAGCTCAATAACAGAATGCATCGCAATTGCGATTGTCCATGTTGAAGAGTCGACAAATCCTGTTCCATTATATTTATGCAGAAGACACAATGTTGCCCAGAGAATAAATTTTTGATGATAGTGTGGTCATACCATTGTCGACCACTGCCAAAGCCTTTTCTAGATTAACCCTATCAATCTTACTCAATCTCTCACCTGCCTCCTGCTGGGAGTTTTTCCATTCCTCTTTGTAAATAACATACAAGAAGCACTTTTGACGTGGCTTCTGGGGACCTAACAAAAAATCCCTAAGATCCATGTCATCTGAGAGAAAGGACAAGCGTTGTTTCACCTGGGACAGTTTTGAGGTTTTTAGCCACTCTAGGCATAACTTCCCAACACTGTAAGATGTCACCACCTCCATGTGTTCTGATAGTACATAGCGATGGTCAGGCCTATGGATACTAATCGCTTCAGTGGTACCCCTGAATCTTGACTGACACCTATTTGTGTCGATAGGCCAAACCAACAATCCCTTCCAATTGGGGTCAGATGAATTGTGCGAACCATTGTGTAGAGTGGCATCTAATGTATCCTCACTGTGTTCTGTGTAATTTTGCCATCCCTCAAAGTGTGTAAATGAAGGAATCCAAGGCGTGTTCAAGTCCTTAATCTTGGCTAGCCTAAGAAAGGAAGTCTGTTGCACTGTGTCGTTCAGGAAGATCATCTGATGTGGTATGAGGCATGCTCTAAATAAGGCCTCAGTTCCCTGAACTTGCCAATCTTTAGTCCCCCAGACAGATTTTGTGTCTATAGTGTCTTTCCAAAAGTCAAAACCATGTACAGACAGCAGGGCAATAAAAGAAGCAGAGTATATCTGTTTCGTGTTAGTGAGCATATTTTTCTTTGCAGGTTTAGGTGCAAGCTTATAATAAGAGGTCGGGTCTGATGTGTTAAACCCTGAAAAATAAGCACACTTATGTGCAAATGTAGCTGAACTACCTTTCAGCGGTGTTGGACAATGTTCCCATTGATGATAAGAGAAGATATTATGTGGGATACTTGCTTTGTGCAAGAAATGATGAGCATGGTTTTGGTAACAAAACATGGTGTCAAAATTAGATGTATCATCATACAATACGTCATTTGAAAATTCAGCAGCTTGTTCTAAATCAGACAGCATAGTATTTACAGTTTCAAAGTCCCAATCATCAGAGAAAGTACTGGAGGTGATCACTAAGAGAAATTTTAAATAAGTGTGGTATTTTCAAAAGTTCAGTAGGACCATATATATCATAGGAAATTCTGTCCCAAACTATTGCTTCAGGAACTGGAACTGCTGTAATGTTCACTAAGGACAGGTCTCTCTGTTCACGATGTGATGATGCATGCAGTTTCAGGACCAAGTGCACACTTTGTACTGCAGAGCGTTCTGGGAGGTAATGTCCATTCAGGAGCAGGAAAAAGACAGTCACTGGGCCAATCCAATGGACTAGGAACAGTAGACCAATTGCAATCCAGAGCTGTATCCAGGGAGAAACAAAGTAAGTCTTTTTCAGCCAGAGCTAGAAATCACGAATTCATAGTTTTTTAGGGAAACAGGCGGTGGCAGTAACTCGGGTTCACTTGGATTCAATGAGAAAGTATCAAAAGCAATGAAGTGGCCAGACGCGGTTTGATCTATCTTTGGTAGCTCTGCATGTTTAGACATATGGACATAGATGTCGGTATTAGGCCAAATTGAGATCTGTGTTTCATTTGTAGTTTGTTGCTGTTCAATTTCAACAGGTACAAGTTTCATTCCATTGTTGGTAACTCCTTCACTTCGTAGAGTAGAATCTTCAAAGGTTATTAATCTTTTGGTCTGAACTTCCTGTATGGTAGCTAGAGGAGATCTGGTGCTACCCAGGAGCCCACTCTGCCTACTATTGAGTATCGGCCACATAGTGTGGTTTGATCAGATAAATTGAGATGAATCTCTTGTCTTTCTTGCTGGCAAGAGGCTGAAGAAGTACTGTTCTTGTTCCTTCGACAGCCAGGACAGGTACAGGCTAAGATTTCCCAAATTCTTTTTTGTCAACAATCTTTTCTCTGACCAGGTCCCCAATCTTCAGGACCCAGGCAGGTCTTGCCGGTACAGCTTTCACTTCTCTAGCGGCGGTGCAATTTATTTGGAAGTTGCTTTGTAATGCCCAGAATTCATTGAGTTCCTGTAAATCAGCCAAACGATCATTGATGTCAAATGGTTTTTAATCCGCCACTGTGCTGCCACAGTCAAGGTCAGGTACCCACATTCTAATCTCAAACAGGACTTTGTATGGAGGACGGCCCCCCAGGGAACTTCTTGGCATGTTGTTAAGTGCCCTCTGGACCCCATATAGGTGATTGACCCAACTGCCACCCGAGCCTAGTACCCTGGCTGTTAAGGATTGCTTTACGTCCAGTTTTTTTCCTCTCCACAATCGAATTTCCCTCTGGGTGATACGAGGAGGAGTACCGCAAGACCACACCCAAACTTCCAATGGCTTTTTTGTAAGCCTATGAGCAAAACGGAGGGCCACGGTCAGAATGTAATGTGGCAATTTTGAATGTTCCTATGAAGACTCGCAAATCCTTTATAACAGTTTGGGCGTCAGCCAAGCACTGAGGCCAAACCCATAGGAATCTAGAGCATGAATCCACTGCAACCAAGACGTACCTGTAAGCCCATCAGATTGTAAGGGGCCACAGTGGACCAAATGAACACATGTGAGAGGTCTGTCTGATATCAGTAATGGTGTTTGTGGTGGACGTGCTATGGTGGAACCTTTCATCTGCTGACAGATGTCGCACTTAAGGACATAACCCTTGGTCTGTTTAGTAAGATCCGGCCACCAATAATGCTGCTTCAGTAGTGAAATAGTTGCAGAAATACCTGCGTGTGCTGAACCCAGGCACTTGTGTGCAGCTAGAATTAATCCTAATCTGCGATCCATGTTTGGTATTACTCTAACCCCCACTCCTGGAATTTTAGCATACGGAATGTTTTGCGTATCTAACTTTTAGGAGTACTTGAGTGGAAAATATTTTGGTAAGGCTGAGCTGTTGTTGCCCACAGCGTTCACAGTTATCATTATCTGCCCATCTATTCTTGTGCTAGAACGAGTGATTGCGGCAATGGCAGCAGTTTGCACTGTCGCCTTGGCGGCTTCATCAGCCAGTGAATTCCCTTCAACATGCATGCCAACACGCTGATGACTCAATTAGTGAACTACATGAGCCCGTGGCAGGCATTTTTTTTAGCTCTGCCACTTGTTCCCAAAGCAATTTGTGCTTTATCGTGCAATCTTTGAAATCTCGAAACCCAATCTGGCCCCAAAAGTGAAGATATACATTATATGACTGGACACAGTAAAAGGAATCGCACACAATGAGTGTGGGGAATTCCCGATCCGTATTTTTTAGTGCTAGTATCAGGGCCTTTATTTCTGCCCGCTGAGCTGTGCAATCTCCTAGAGACTGTGTCTGTGTATTGCTAGGACGAAACTTGCCGTCCCACATACATCCCTTCACATTGGCACATTCTGCGCTGTATTGCTGTTTACTACCTACGGCAGGCTGGGCAGATCCGTCAGTGTAAATGATGTATTCATACTGATCTAGAGGCATTATTTCATTCAGGAGAGGATATTCTTGTTCGTAATGCAGAAATGCTTGTGTTTTTAATGTACAGTCAAATTTGTAGTCTACATCTGTTGCAGTGAGAGAATCAGCCCATTGTATCCATCGTGGATGCAGTGCTTTTGCGTTTGGAACACTTGCTTTGGTAACAGCCTCTAAGGTTGGTGTAAGTGTTTTGAAGCAATCATGTCAGCTTGTACGGAACAGAGAATTTCTGTGTGTTCCTGTGTCCAATGTTGAACTGAAAAATCAGGTCTAATTAGGTCGTACAAAGGTTTTACCTTTTCTTCATAATCCAAAATGTATGTTCTGCCAAAATTTAGAAATCCTACAATGGATGGTAAACCTTTCAGAGTCTTTGGAGGTTAGAGCAGCTCACATTTTTCTAAAAATTGGCTCCTAAGCTTTTTCCTTCACTTGATAACTCATATCTCAAAATTATGAAATTGATGTGGGTAATTTTAGATTTCTTAAAGTTACGTTTGTAGCCTACAGTGGCGCACCCCAAAATTATGTTGTTCACCGAGTGCAAGTGATCCAATAAATCATCGCCTGTCAGATAAATATCATCTACATAGGACAATGCCTCTTCATCACAATTTTGAAAAATTCTGGTACTGTTGGTGAGAACACCCAGGGCTATTCTTATACCCTTGGGGCAGTCTACAGAATTGGCGTTCAGAGCCTAGGGCCGAGAATGCTGTCAAATGTCTGCTTCCGGGCGCTATATTTTGGCAGAAGAATCCATTTGAGATATCTAGCGTTATTTTGTATTTCTTCCACACAATCTTATTCATTAATGCAGCACTCTGTGCATTTTGAACTGCAAATGTTTTTCTGCATGTGCTCAAATGCCTGTAGTCTAAAACTAGATGTTATAAATTGTTGGGTTTCATTGCGGGAAACAAAAGATTATTAATGGAGGATGTGCAATTCTCAATCACACCTTGGTATTCAAGTTGATCTAAGAACTCCCTGACCTGTTTTTTGCGTCATGTTTTATTGGGTACTGCCTCTGTGGAGTAGGAGTAGTTTTTAATGGGATTTCATGGTGAGGTGACTCAGCATCCCACCCTACATGATTGCTGTAAAGTACAGGAGCTAGCGCTAATGCCCACTCTTGCGATCATGTATGTTTTAGTGACTCTGGAACGAGGTCGGAGAAAGCAGGTAAAATTACATCTTCCCCCTTTGGGCACTCCATAACAAACTCAGGCGGCCAATCTTTCTCAGCCAAAAGGATATCATATAAATATGTCAGTTTCTCACAAAAGAGACCTTTCACATTCCTGGGTATGTCCCCCTCCATTTGGTACATAATTTTGTGTAAACGATATGTGGGACACTTACCCTTGTATCTGGTGTTTCCACTGTGATATGTTCATTCAACCCTGCTTTCACCAGAAATTCCATCAGGTTCTGGCGAGCTATTGTTACTTCTGCTGCGCTGTCTAGCATCGTCAGAGCCCATTCCCCGTTCAGTAGCAGAGTCCTCAGTAGCCTGGGCATTTCTTATTTTAAGGCCAGTTATCTTCTTTTTAAATTGAGGTTTACTTTTGGGTTTATCTTCTAGTTTGACAATGTAGTCTGAAGTGCGATGTGTGTCTCTTGGCTTGGCTCCCTCTTCTGATCTGTGTTCTGACCGTACTTCCCTCGCCGAGTTTTTTGATGAACCCTGAAAGGAACAAGAGGAACGTGTATCAGTATCCTGATACCTGTCAGGTTTTTTAATATTATTACGCTTTCTAAGGTTATATTTTCTATCACATTGCTCCTGTTGAGGAGACCCACCCCGTGAGCGTGATGCATTCTGCTTAATATTTTTGATTGTTTGTTATCCCATTTCTTTTTAGAAGAATCGGGTGCTTGATTTGAGTTATCCATTTCAGGATTGCTCATTAATTGTGGGTTTCCAGGTCTAACTCCCAAGTTATCTCTACCCAGCGAAGCACAGGTCTCTTTGATAATCTTAGGTGATTCTCGCTCCTTATGTGCAGGAGTGACTTCTCTCAGGCGTTGGCGTATAGCCACCGCTGCTGCCTCCTATTTTCTGTTACCTAGGACAATTGTTGATACCTGGGCACAATTGCCTATCAATTTTATACCCAAGTCCAGGGCAGGTTCTGCCCCGTACTCATTCTGTATTTGTTTCAATACTTCTGGTATCACTGCTATTGAAGGGGTACCATGAGTTCTGGTATAAAAAGCAGCAAAAACTGTACCCCAAGTGGTACAATCCTCTATCGGGGGAGCTATCCCCATTGGCAAGCAAGTTGTTAGTATTCTGTGTTTTTCCTGTGAGCCCGTATGGGGAAATACAACCTCAAACTGTGCTATTTTCTGTGCTAATCAGAACGACATTTGCTCATGCTTAGTGGGCATCTCTCCCATAATCGCGTTTTGTCGAAGCCCCTTGCGGTTGACCAGCTTGAGTCCTTGAAGGTTGAATTGTAAGTGTTTGCATTATGAGCTGTGTAAGGTTTCTGTATAGTTCTACTATCTCTTTGTAAAGTGTATGTAATTCTGCTGCTGGCAATGTATCAATCTCTGGATGCGGTGTGTAAGCAGCTAGGACTGGCCAGGTTTCTCCTTCTCTGCTGAGCGGACCAAGTCTCACATTTTCTGTGGTGTGGTGGAGGGCGCCTTTAAACCAATTAATATGTTCTTGGTAAGTTAATGGGACTTCTATGTCCTCGAATGGAGAGTATTCTTCGGGTGTCTCATCTGGAACGTAAGTACGAAACAAATGTTTGAGTGCATCTGCAGATGGGAATTTGATCCAAGAATAGAATACATCTGTCCTGAATGCCTCGTGTGCCTCAATCACGTAGGTAACTGTCCTATCTATTGATGGGAGGTTATAATCTACAAATTTCATAGTAAGTGCATGTCTGCAATTTTCTGAAATGTTAAGAGCACCTTCCTGCTCGGCTTCCTCCGCACTAGCACCACTCGTACCAGCATCCCCATTATTAGACATTATGGGAGGAAGTATTAAGAACAAGAGATAGGTTTTGCACAATGGGGAGAACTATAATCCTTTAGGCTTGAACAAACCTACAGCCAATACATAGGATATACCTACTCAGCTGCAGCTGTTTTCCATTCCCACTCCAGACGTCTCTGGTTAAATGTGAGTAGGGGTCTCTGAAAAAGCACGACTGAACTACTCAGATTTGACTGTTAAATAAGAACCAAACCAACGTTAGTGGTGCCATGTCATGTAGTTCCTAAAAATACATAGGATCTGCGTGTTTAGACAACATAATCTAGGGGATTGGTGTCCAGACTTATTCCAGACACCCACAAAGGATATGTTAGCCTTTAGACCAGCTAACTCACAGCGCCACCATAAGCCCCCTAATCTTACCAGGGAGCGAATAGTTTCTGGCAACTATCGAACATGACAACCCTTGATCCTTCAGGGATCATGGAAACAGTGCAGTACTTTTCGCTCAGTCAATCGTGCTCACTTAGTCTCAGAGAGATACACAGAATAAACGATGGGGATGTTTTCAATAAGCATTTATTGAACCAGCGTCATTCTAGTGTAAAACATGTTTGCTGCGACAATCATTAGACAGAAACAGATGTATAAGATTACCAGCACCAACAGAGAAAAAAAAGGTAGTATTCTACAATGGTGCTAAAACAGGGAATATATGCAATCAAATAGATACATGACAGTAATCGAGCGTACTCCTATGATGCAAACCCTACCTAAGTGTACCTAGCATGTATGTGGGTGTAAAGCCAAGAATCCCCTAGGAAAGAGCCAACCCCAGTACCTGATGGGAGAGAACAAAGGACCCCATCCTGGTCTTCAGTTGGACACCCCGCAAGGGATGTCAAACTACTGCGTGCTGGAGCTTTTGCGTGTAGGGACTTCAGCATCTAGTGTCAGCGCAGAAGCTTCTCCTCTGCCTATCTAGTGTTGGTATGGTTCTTTTGTACCATAAAATGCCTCGGGGTTCCTTACACAATCGATATGTTGTAAGCACGATTATGCAAATTAGGCTAAATCAATCCCTGCATTCATGCAAAGTTGTTCTTTTGCCCTAGGATGAAGATGACCATGACTTTTATACAGAGTATGTTAATCATGTTATGTTGTCATGTGCAGGGACTTTTCTAAGAATCCTCATGCATAATAAATTAGGTTAGTTTCAAGGAAACTGATCGACATTTATTCAGCACATAAATGGGTAAAATGTCAGTGCTAGAACCTTTATGCAGAGCAAGGTAGGACAAATGTATGTAAAAGGCCGTGTAGCTACCTAGGCCTAGATTGGGGTACACTGGGGTACATAACAAAACAATCACAATAACTCGGTGTCTTCTACACCATTTAATATATCCCGGGATCTTTGACCACTTCAGGACCTGAAACTCAAATCTCAATCCTTGGACCACGTCCGGTCTGAAACCACATTCACTCGACTTTCACACAAACTCCACTAGACATCATACACTCATCTCACTCCCACAATCTAACACACAACGATTCCCTATTGATACTCACTCCTCCATTCGCAGCTGTTCTAGCCGCACCGTCAAACTCCATCGGTCTCCGCCAAAGTCCGACGCTCTCTGTTCTCGGTCATTGGGCTCTATTTTGGAGTTCTAGGGGTCTAGGTCTTTTCTAGATTTTCTGGATCCTCCCCCGCTTCATATGATAACCATCCTCTGCTACCAAATGAAGGAGCTGGGTTCCATGTTTTAGATCTGCTCTGAAACCTCAGGTTGATGGTTCTTTTTATCTGCACAAAAGCGGAGGGGGGAGAGAAATCGTGAGCACATCAATCATTTCAGTTTCAATTTACTATGACTCTTAAGAATCACAGACTCCCAATTAGGTTTAGTTTGATTATTACAAAGCCAAGAATAACTGGATATACAGGCACCTCAAAGTGAGGGTGTAAAAATACATTGGAACTAATAAAAAGCCAAATCTACGGATAAAGTTAAGGCGGTGCAACATGCACAAAATAATTAGTTCGAGAATCAGGATACAAGAGATTATCGAGCAGACATCCAGATTCCCCTTCATTGGAAGTTCGTGGGTATAAAGCATTAATCTGTCTCTGCTCTAGCACTAACGTGACATCCCTACATAGCAATTCCCAAGGCAAGATTAGTTAAGGTGTCAGCTTGTGAAGTCTTCCATCAATTGGGTCAAGTAGCATAAAGCTACTGAGCTCGTTCTAAGATGCTCTTTCTCTCAAGGCAAGGCATAAGTCCCCCGGATACGTTCCCTAGTTATAATGCACCAATACCACAGGTAGTATCCCAGGGTGCCTTGCAGATCACACCATCCAGTCAGGCCTCCTCCTCATAGGCAACTTTCCATTAGGCAGAGATGCTCCCAAGCCTTGGCGAGATGACCTTGATTCCCAGGCTTGCTCCGATGAGAAAGTACAACAGTTCTCCACTATCAGTATCAACCCTCAATGTATCCTCTTCTCCCTAAGCCTAACTCCTAAAACAAAGACATTATTCTAACTAACAAGGATGATTCTTCCACCTGCAACAGAAACGTGAGAAATAACAAATCCAACATACACATGAAATTCAACTATTAAATCAAATGTGAGAGCTTCCAGGGAAAATGCATTTCAGGCCTACAGAAATCGGCCAACATAAGAAAATGGCACAAAGACATTTTGAAATTACATATAAAATGAACACTTCTATATTAACACGTTCAGAAGCATATCAAATATGTGAGTAATTGTCAGCAGCATGTATGAATTGTACACATTAATGTTTTCAGTTAATCACATCTAGTTTCAACGTTAATCTCTTCATGTTTACATTGAAATATCCCCAATGCACCACAATTCACATTATTACAGTTCACGTTCTAATGTCACACGTTAAAACAACAAAGGAATATATGCAGGTACAGACTACTCATGATTATGATGCACCCCTACAAATGAAAAATAAATTTTGCGCTACCTCACAGTCATTTTGTTGTCCTCTAATTTGTCATAGAAATACTTACATATGATCTGCAGTGTTGACAAATCAAACTGTTCCTCTACAAATAAATACACAGCAAATTCTAGCCACTTATCTCTGTTTTCTTGCTCAGTTTTCGAAAACATTTTGAATTTGGGTTTAGTAGTGAGTGTGTCAACAACATATACTAACATAGTTAGGTTTCTCTATAGAAACTGCATTAAACTTTGCTATTTCTTGTGCACAATTAACAGTACTAATACCTGTGTTCTAGACATACCAAGTCCTCATTTTCTTCAGACTCTACTTCAGGACCAAAGAATCATAACTGAATATCTTCACAAACTTTCTCAACCTCTGCCACTATACCATATAGAAGTGTTTTGTTCATTTCTCCTAAACACAATGCTGGACTTTTTACAAAGCAAAGTCTTCTAACTAAACTTCCCATTTTTGAACAGCCAACATTCGGAAATGATGAAGGTGCTTGTGTACACTTTCTTGGACAGACATGCCAGTGAACGTTCTTGTAAATTAGTATATCTTCTCACTTTGCAAGGATCTAATCCTAGCAACATTGCAGTTTTTCGCTTCACACTTTTACCTGGAAATTCACATTGACAAAGTCTTAATATATCAATTGATTCCTAGCGAACACTGCAAATACTTCTACAGTCCCATTTATGTTCAGGGGCATGTCTACGCTTTCCTTGTACCTCTTCAACTATCTCTTCCTCTGCATTCTAGGAACCATCTCCTCTTTTGCTATTGGAGTACCATCGTTTCCCTCATAGCATTCACCAGTTGTTTCAACTGCATGCACTAACGTGTTCTCTTGTAAGTAGCTTTCTTCATTAAAGGCTCAGTACTGCAGGTATGCTTCCATTTTCCTCTGAAATGTTTACAAAAATTACTTTTATTAACAAATCTTTTTTTCTGCCTTGTTCTCTTCACAGACAACACTGTTTTATCCAGTGTTCTCATTCTTTTCAATATCAAAATAAGTAGTTTTCACTTCACAACAAATGCTTTATCAACTACACTCACAATATGTTGTTTTTGCTTCAGTGCTTCCCTTCTGCTCTTGTACTGCTTCATGTTTCATGCCAAACTACCCTACTACAAAACATTCTCACTCGTATTTCTTGGAATTGTTTTTAGTCTTCTTGTTGAAGTAGCCGTTTTCTTATAAGATTTCTTACTTTCAAATTGACCTACTCCTTCTCCTTTCTGAGCTGATTTTAAGTCTTACTTTTTATTTGCATGTTTTTGAACATTTTGCCTTTTTCCACATACTATTTTAAGAAACTTCTTAGTTCTCTTACCAGCAGCTCTTTTCTCTTTAAGCACATTCTCTGCATTATGTTCCCTGTCAGTTTTAGGCAGATAGTACTGTTTCTTCAGTTTTTTTCTTATTTCTGTCTTTTTTCGGCCTTGTAAATCTTCCTTTCTAAATATAAGTAGATATCTGAAAAGCAAATAAACAATATGTTTACCTTTACAATACATTCTATTAAATTACATACTGTAAGCAATTAAGTAGCTACATAAGTAATTATGCCAATGTGTAACAGGCAGTGTTATTCTGTCACTTTGGATGTATAAATGTGTTTATGAGTTAGTGTATGGATGAGTGACTTGGTTGTATCAGTGCTTGAGTACATACCTGAGTGAGTGTCTCAGTCTCTCAAGTGCTTGTATCACTGGATGTGTAACTAACTATGTCGCTGCATGACTGGTCTCTTAGTAACTCCATGGATTTGTGAATGTGTATGTAAGTGGCTGTATAGATTGCTTACTTTCTGTGTTAGTGAGTGTTGGGGTATGTAACTGTGTTGCAACTGGCTCAGAGACTGCTGGATACATAAGTGATGTGTGGGACATAAGTGATGTGTGGGTGTGTGAGTGAATATGTAAGTGCCTCTGTCTCTGTCTGACTGTGTGTGTGAGTGGCTCTGTGCTTTAGTAAATAGGTATGCCTGTCACAGTAGGGATGAGAGACTGGGGGCCCAATTCGAAAGGAAAGGTTAGACCAAAAGTCTAAGTTTAGACCTGAAAGTCTAAGTTTAGACCTAAATTCTAACTTTACACCTAAAGTCTGGCTTTATGCGTCAAGCCTAAGTTTAGACCTGAAGTCAAAGTTTAGACCTAAACTCTAACTTAAAACAATAGTCTAACTTTGCTACTTTTCAGTATTCACAAAGATAAGTTACTACTAGTAGGTTTACTACTGGTAACTTACTATTAATAAAGTTCTAGTAGAAAAGTTACTAGTAGTAAAATTACTAGTAGTAATGTTACTACTAGTAACTTTCCTTTGTGAATACTGAAAAGTAGTAAAGTTGAACTTCAGGTGAAAAGTTAGACTTCAGTTGTAAAGTTAGACCTCAGATCAAAAGATATACTTTAAGTCTAAACTTATACTTCCGGTCTACAGTTAGACTTTTGGTCTAACTTTTACCTTTGTGAATCGGGCCCTGGGTGTATAACTGGGCATATGAGTCTGTAAGTGCATGTGTAACTCACTAAAAATTCAAAGCACATGTCTTAACTTTTAAGCACATAGTACCCTGCCTCATGGGCTACCTACGGCCTACCTCACGGGAGACTTATACGTAGAAAAAGGAAGTTTTAGACTTGGCAAGGGAGGTTGCATGCCAGGTCGACCTGGCAGTGAAAGTGCACATGCAGGTTATGTCAGTACTTGTGAGAATGAGTATGTAAGTGGATGTGTTGGTAAATAAATGGTGTGCAAATGATTTTATTGATGTTGCTCTCAGAGTGTCAGTCTTTATCTAGCAATATTGATGGTGCATACATAAGGGTCTTGTTGGCACTGTAACTGAGTGCATAAGCGCCTGCCTAATGTCTGGCTCACTGCGTGCATGTTATATAGTGTAATCAATCACCCACATCTACTTCCAACCATAGTCATTCATTGCAGCTTAACAAAATAAATATATTTTCTCTTCAGACATTTTTATTCTTCCTTTGCAGCCCACAATGGTTTTCCTTAGTATCACCATCTACCCTCCCTTTTATTTTCCCTTTTACTGTTCTAAACTACATATTTTATAGTACCTTATACACACTCATGTATGTATGTGAATATATATATATATATATATATATATATATATATATATATATATATATATATATATATATCTACTGGCGGTCGCCAGTAGATAGTTATAGTTAGGACCTATTTTCCTCAGGAAATCCGCAACATTCTATTTGAAATAACTTTGGCGCCGGTTGACGAATCTTCGCGAAATTTTCAAAACTCGTGGACCACTCCGGTCCGCTCCTATCCTGAAAGTCTTGGGTGATTCATCAAGTGGGGGCCGAGAAAAAAGGGGGTCCCAAAACGTGTTTTCCCCATGCAATTTTCCATAGGAACATTTCATCGCAGCTACAGCCCGAACTGCTGAACGGAATTACACCAAATTTGGCAAAAAGGTAGCCCTTGGTTCAGAGTCGTGCCTTTTGGTTAAATGGTGTAAATCCATTCAGTAGTTCCTGAGAAATTTGAAAAAGAAAACACATATATGTCTGGGCGGAGCCTAACCACACATGTAATCGTGAGATCTGATTGGCTGTCAGCACTTCATCCTGGAATTGCTGGCAGCCATCTTGGGACCAATATAAATGATAGTACTCTATTGAAATGCATTGTAGTGAATCGAAGATTTTGAGGGTTACCAAAAGGAGAACTATAAAGGGTGATAACAGGCTTTAGTTACATTAGAATTCATTTGTTGATGGTACCATACTAATTTCAGGAATTGTGGTGTGTTCTAAGGTGATTTTACCCTGTGAAAAACCTTCTGCTGGGATATCATGAATCATGTTTGAGAGAAAACTATTTTCACATGCTTGTCCCATACAGTTTTGGAAGGTGCTCCAGAAGCTAAAATAAGAGCATATTTTCTGTAAATTCACATTATCTTTCTCAGTCATGTGAGAATGAAGTCTGACATTCTCAGTAAAACATGTACATCCAACAAGGGCAGAGACTGTCAGTTTATTCCTTTGTGTTCTACTGCAGCTTCCCAGAGTGTTCTAAAGAACAACTAGAGTGCTAACAGCCTTACTTATGACAAAAGTATGGCACACCTGAAGCCATCTTGATTGGAATAAACTGGTAACTCTTAAAACATTTAATTTAAAAAGGAACAAAATGAGGGGGTTCATTTTGCCATAGAAATTATGGTTAGTGCTGCAGAAAGAAAAATTAGGACATGTTTCAAGTGTGATCTCAAATATCTTCCTGTTATATTTCAACAGGAGCAGCCTGTCAGTTGATGCCTTTGTGTTCTACTGCAGTTACCCAGAGTGTTCTAAAGAACAACTAGAGAGCTAACAGTCTTACTTATGACAAAAGTATGGCACACCTGAAGCCATCTTGATTGGAATAAACTGGTAACTCTTAAAACATTTAATTTAAAAAGGAACAAAATGAGGGGGTTCATTTTGTCATAGAAATTATGGTTAGTGCTGTAGAAAGAAAAATTAGGACATGTTTTAAGTGAGATCTCAAATATCTTCCTGTTATATTTCAACAGGAGGAGCCTGTCATTTGATGCCTTTGTGTTCTACTGCAGCTTCCCAGAGTGTTCTAAAGAACAACTAGAGCGCTAACAGTCTTACTTATGACAAAAGTATGGCACACCTGAAGCCATCTTGATTGGAATAAACTGGTAACACTTAAAACATTTAATTTAAAAAGGAACAAAATGAGGGGGTTCATTTTGCCATAAAAATTATGGTTAGTGCTGCAGAAAGAAAATTTAGGGCATGTTTTAAGTGAGATCTCAAATCCTCTTCTATTTCATTAGAAAATTCTGACATGCAGACTGAAACAATCACTTTCAATACCAGCAGTAGACTTCCAGTTAACTCCCTGGTGAGCAGTAGCTTTACTACAGTGATCTAATGAACAACTAGAGTGCTAACATTCTGAATTTATGGCAAATGTGTGACACATCTGAATGCCTTCTTGATGGAATCAAAGTAAAAAACTGAAAGCATTTCCTACTGAGGAGACTGCAGTAAATGACGAAATTAGGAAACTTCATAACAAATAAGTCTCCCAAGATGGCCACCAGAGAAAAAAGAGCCCAAATGTAGCACAAATATCACCCAGATGTAGCCCACATATAGCCCAATGACAGAAGTGTGCAAAACACTTTTTATTTTTAGTATTTCTGCAGTTTTATATAGTGCAAACTGGTCAGGTATTGGAGCGTTACATCTTACTTGGCCCCTTATTGCGTATTTTGCACGAAGTACATGAGATTGATCTTGCGAAACATTGAACTTTACGATTCTGTTAACCTGAAGTTGCTCTGAACCGGGCTTTGTAACACCCGTTTTTACCTACTGGTTTTAATTAATTCTCACTGTATTGTATTAGGAAAGAGGATTTACTGTTTTTATGTACACTTTTATAATCTATGTTTCTAAATCAGATCAAATAAAGTTTAATGAATTCTATGGTAGGACAGAGGCGAGGATTATGAATATCTTTCCTCACTTTATTTGCATAGCAGTTCAAAGAAAACGTAACACAACAATCATTAAACAAAAGACTACACAACCCATGAACCATTAGGGGGTAGTCTCCAAGGCAACTATAGTCCAATCATATCACAGTCCATCGTATATAATATCGTGACGTCCCTTCCGCTTCCTCTTTCTTCACTGCTCGTCAGTTAAGTGCATTCCTTACATTCTTGGCTTAATCTGACGTTGTTGCTGTTTGTATAGCGGTTTCTTGTGCATGTTATTAGCATTATTGCCTTGGTATTGTTTCATATTCCCTGCGCAGCAGGCTCTTGCCCGAGCATGTTCTCCCCCTCGCAGTTTCTACCGCTGTGTGCTCTGCGCACGGTGAGATCCTGTCAAGCGCGTCTGGTCCGAGCGAGGCAGCTCCGTCGAGCGCTCCCGCTGGTCTTTACGCACGTTTGGGAATCCGGTCACTCCTTTAGTGTCCGCTTGATTCCCGACCAACCCTCGCCTAATTTTGACACCGCTACGCGGTGATTTCCCCACACGGCCACGTTAGTGACCAGTACCACCTGGTGGTGGTAATTGGTATTGCGCCTCAGTCTATTCTTATAACAGCTTCGGGGAAAGCCCAGCTGTTGGAGCACCGGCGAGGGGCTGTCTTAAGGATTTTAAGGGCATTTGTTCTGTGCTCACACCCTCTGCTATCATGTCTTCTCCAGAAGACCATTTTTACTCCTCCTACCAGGAAGTGGAGGAGGAATGGCCCCCAACTTCTCCCTCCAGCAGTGGACCAAGCCCTCTCTATGGCTATTTCTAGGGCGCTGGCTCCTCTTAGGGATCAGGTTGATAAGCTGGCGAAAAGCATCCCTGGGGTGTTCAGTGACCCAGATCTGGTGGTGGCGGGTCCAAGTAGCTCCCAGATGGGGAATAAAAGGGCCGTTAAGCATAACGCGGGGCACTTGGAAGGATTTGATAAACTTACGGAGACCTTCCTCAAGAGTGCGCGAACGCTAAAACATGCACCCTGCCGGGAGGAGGAGGGGCCCGGAGAAAATTGCGACACTGTCACCACTAATGTAGACCCCGACGGCGGGTTTCCCTTAGAGGGAGAGGGTGTATCGGAGGACGATTTCTCCTCCGATGAGGATAAGGACTCGGGGCGTCCCTGGCGTCCAGAGTCCCACTCCTCTTAGTCCCCAGTTGGGGGAAGGGGTCCACTCGGACATGTTCGAGCCTACCCAAATTTACCATCCTAGGTCGGCAGAGTGGACACCTGACGCCAAAGTGGCAGAGTATGTGGTGGGGAAAATCCATCAACCCCTTGAAAGGGAGGTCAGGAATAGGATGAGGGGAGAATGCCCCAGGCCCTCACTGAAGGGGAAGGTGGCACACACGCCTGAAATTGATGAGAAACTATGTACCTTTTTCTCCAAGTATATGAGGGATCCCAAGAAAGGAATTGATAGGTCTTGGACGTGAAAGGGCCCTTGACCCAAATTATTCAATTGACGGAGCGTTCCAAAGAGTCAGGATCCCCTTTGTCCACGGATATTGTGGCAGGTTGGGCGCACTACCCTAAACCCTAAAACACTACCCCCTCCACTACTCAAACACCACTGCCCTACCCTAAACCCTAAAACACTACCCCCAGCACGACACCCTACACTACCCAAACATAACTGCACTACCCTAAACCCTAAAACACTACCACCAGCACGACTCCCTACACTACCCAAACACCACTGCACTACCCTAAACCCTAAAACACTACCCCCAGCATGACTCCCTACACTACCCAAACACCACTGCACTACACTAAACCCTAAAACACTACCCCCAGCACGACACCCTACACTACCCAAAGACCACTGCACTACCCTAAACCCTAAAACACTAACCCCAGCATGACCCCCTACACTACCCAAACACCACTGCACTACCCTATACCCTAAAACACGACCCCCCACACTACACAAACACGACTGCACTACTCCTAAACCCTAAAACACTACCCACAGCATGACCCCCTTCACTACACAAACACCACTGCACTGCCCTAAACCCTAAAACACTACCCCAGCACTACCCCCTACACTACCCAAACACCACTGCACTACCCTAAACCCTAAAACACTACCCCCAGCACGACTCAGTACACTACCCAAACACCACTGCACTACCCTAAACCCTAAATCTACCCCCAGCACGACCCCCTACACTACCCAAACACCACTGCACTACCCTAAACCATAAAACACTACCCCCAGCATGACCCCCTACACTACACAAACACCACTGCACTACCCTAAACCCTAAAACACTACCACCAGCATGACTCCCTACACTACTCAAACACCACTGCACTACCCTAAACCCTAAAACACTACCCCAGCACAACCCCCTACACTACCCATACACCACTGCACTACCCTAAACCCTAAAACACTACCCCCAGCACGACCCCCTACACTACTGCACTACCCTAAACCCTAAAACACTACCCCCAGCACGACCCCCTACACGACCCAAACACCACTGCACTACCCTAAACCCTAAAACACTACCCCCAGCACGACCCCCTACACCCCCCAAACACCACTGCACTACCCTAAACCCTAGAAAAGAAACCCCCACCCCATGCCCAATCCCCCTTACCTCTCACTCCTCATGGTTCCTCTCTCCTCGTGGTTCCTGCTTCACGTCATCTCTGAGGGGCGGTGCACATCGTTGTGAGGAAACGGAACAGCCTCTGTTTCCTTACAACGACATGGATCGTCTACATGTTTTTTAGAACGCATGGTCATTTACCATACATACCTTTACAACAAAATTAGTTGTAAAGGCATGCGTGGTAAATGACCATGCGTTCTAAAAAAATGCGTAGTAATGACTTCGTGATGTACAACGCATGCGTGGTAATGCAGGCGTTGTAATGGTATCGCAAAGTAAAAAAGTCGTTGTAACGGCTGTTTACCGATCGAAGCTGGCCCCTGTTCTTCAGTGAGACGTTTATTTGATTAATTAGGAGGAAGGAATGTGGTTGTTTTTTACCGAAAAGTGCATTCCCGGCTGTTGTATTGTGAAAGTGTCCGCGTGGCCTGGTTTCACTTCCGGTGAGAGAGTGAAGAGTCTGTTTGGATCTAAAGGAGTTCTGTTGTTGGACGGGGCCGGCGCGACATGTCATCAGAAAGCATAGCTAATGGAAAGCGTCCTCCCTGAAGTGTGGAGCAGTGCCATGAGAGGTCAACAAGTGTGCGTCCCACCGCAGTATGACCGTACCGCGTGACCCATGTGCCGCCTCCAGGGTACGGGAGGCAGAAGCGGCATCGCAGGTCCTCTTGAAGACCGTTGTAGCACTAATTCTACATTTTGGTACTAGGGCATTTTAACTTCGTTGTTCCTGCCAGATACAAAGAGAAGATCCTGTGTTATTCAGTGCCCTCGTTACCTTTTTTGTGGGTTGTGGTGCTTGTCACTTCGCTGCCCCGCCGGTGCACACGACTGGGCACCCCACCTCGTGTGCCATCTGCAGGGCCTCTGCCCTCGGATCACTGGTTTCGGTTTCTGGAGTGGCAACATAAACAGTTGCTCCCAAAGGACTAGCCTGAACACTTAGGTGAATATCCCCTGCACCAGCATTCCACGGAAATTCTTTCCTAGCTCTCCCACGTCAACGAGCACGGCTCCGCCGCGACACCGTATGACGTCATCGGAGCCATAAGAGGACCTCGTCGGCGTGCTGACGTTAGTTCCACCCATTTTTCCGTACCACCGAGGCAAACAGGGGACCGAGACATTTTCACATGTATACATAGTATAATAAATATATATATATTCACTGAAAAAACCATAGGTTTCAGGCACGTTATAGTTAGAAATTAGCATTTAAAAAACCTTAGAAATTCACTGAAAAAACCATAGGTTTCAGGCACGTTATAGCTAGAAATTAGCATTTAAAAAACCTTAGAAATTCACTGAAAAAACCATAGGTTTCAGGGGCGTTATAGTTAGTTGGTCATTTCACTTGTACAAAACCATAGAAATTCCCCCGTTATAGTTAGTTCAGCTAACTATAACTCGCGCGCACCGCAATGCACTGCTGATGACGTCACATATTACATCACTCATGACATGGTCAGTGACATCACTCATGACATCACTGATGACATCTCAAATGACATCACTGATGACATCATCCAGTGAATGTGTGTTTTTCTGAAAATTAAATATGTTTTATATATGTATATCTCAAGGTCGATGGAATAATAAATGGGTATATAAGTGTCTAAATGGATGATTTTTTTTTGTAAAATTGATTGTATAACTGACTAAGTGTATCTTAGAGAATACATGGGTTAGTGAGTAATGTTTAAATATGAAAATATCTGTATCAGTCTCTCACTTTGTGTATAAGCGGCTGCATGGGTTGGTGAGTAGCTACATGAGTGTCTATATGGGTTATTAGTTGGTTTTTTGAGTATCAGTATGAGTGTCTGAGTGTCTGTATGGTTCGGTGGGGGTATTACTTAGTGCATAGATGCATGAATGAGTGACTCACTGTTTGTATGTGTTGAAGACAGCATGTGTGCAGGACTGTATAGGTGGATGAGTATGTGTATGGGTGTGTTAGTGAGTGAATGACTGTCTCAATAGTGTCTTTATGAGTAACTACATATGTTTTAAACTAGTATATGTGAGTATTGGTGTATATAAGTGAGTATATGTGAGAGTGAGATATTGGAAGAGTTCCTGTACAAATAAGTAGGTGTTTCTATAAGTGATTGTTTAAGAGAGTAAGTATGTGTAAGTTTCTGTAGAAGTAAGTGTAGTAGTGTGTGTATAACTGTATATGCAAGTAAATGGATGTTTGATACTTTGTTTGCATGTGTGACTATGTGTGTGAGTAACTCTATGGATGAGTGGGGGTGTGTAACAGGATGTATAGGTGTATGAGTACATATGATGAGTGAGTACATGCATGAGTGACTGTATAGGGACTGTTGGTGAATGAGTGGATGTGTGTGTAGATCTTGGAATTACTGAATAGGTGTGTTGTAACTGGTATTGGTATGTCCATTGTTTTGAAAATGTTAGTTTGTATTTTTGAGTGTGTGTATCAAAGGTTATATTAGGGTGAGAGGAGGTCTGCCACTCTATCACAAGGATGATGTCATCAGTGATGTCATCAGTGATGTCATTTGAGATGTCATCAGTGATGTCATGAGTGATGTCACTGACCATGTCATGAGTGATGTAATATGTGACGTCATCAGCAGTGCATTGCGGGCGCGCGAGTTATAGTTAGCTGAACTAACTATAACGGGGAATTTCTATGGTTTTGAGCGAGTGAAATGTCCAACTAACTATAACGCCCCTGAAACCTATGGTTTTTTCAGTGAATATATTATCTACTGGCGGTCGCCAGTAGATAGTTATAGTTACAACCTATTATCCATAGGAAATCCGCGACATTCTATTTGAAATAACTCTCTTGCCGGTTGACGTATCTTCGCGAAATTTTCAAACTTTGTGGCCCGCTCCGGTCCGCTCCTACCCTGAAAGTCTCGGGGGATTCGTCAAGCGGGGGCCGAGAAAAAGGGGGGTCCCAAAACGCATTTTCCCCATGCACTTTTCCATAGGAAACTTTAGACACGGCTACAGCCCGAACTGTTGAACGGAATTACACCAAATTTGGCAAAGAGGTAGTTCTTGGTTCAGAAAGAACCCTTTTGTTAAATGGTGTAAATCCGTTCAGTAGTTGCTGAGAAAATGAAAAGTAAAAAGTTAGTGATATCTATGGCCGAGTAGGGTCCGCGTACCCTCAGCGCACCCTGCGCGCACCGTCCCGATCACGAGCTGCATGTTAATTGGCTGTCAGCTGGCTGTCAACATTCCGATTCAGGAAATGTTGGCAGCCATTTTGTCCCTCGGTAGAACCGAGGGACAGAAACAAGTGCGCAAAGCGCACAAAGGGGGCAGGGTAGAAACACCCTGACCCCCTAGGTTTGCTCAGGGGGTCCCACAGGAACCCCCTGGGCACAAAAAAAAAATAATAATTTTTTTAAAATCGGCAGGTTGCGCTCAGGGTGCGCGAATCCTGCCGAAAATCGAAGCGCGGTCTCCCGCGCTCGATAGTTAATTGGCCCCGGGTGGCCCAAGTCCCGGGGGCATGGTGGGGGGTTAATTTTATGTGGGGGGCCACAAGGGCCCCCAAGCCCCGGGGACCGCCACCCCCGGGGCTTTTTTAAATGGTGCGGGAGAGCTCTGAGCCCTCCCGCAGCCCCGGGACCGCCACCTCCCTGGGGCTTTTTTTTTTAATTAAAAAACCTGTGTGGGGGGCTCCAGCCCCCACACGCCCGGGACCGCCACCTCCCCGGGGCACTAAACATTTAAATATGGGGGTCCGTTACGGACCCCAGAGCCCCGGGGACCACCACCTCCCGGGGCTGTGACCTGAATGGGAGGGGGGCCGCGCGGCCCCCTCCTGGAGCCCTTGATGGCCCTGGGGACCACCACCCCCAGGGCCGGCTCCTGCAGTGTCCCGGGGTGCCTACCCCCGGGACACTGTAGTTTGCTATGGCAGGACGGGAGCCTCGCGGCTCCCGTCCTGCCATAGCAAACTGCTTTGGATATTGGAAGAGAGAGCAGGGAAACCTGCTCTCTCTTCCAATATCCAAAGCCGACTGCTTTCCACATGGGGAGCTGCATCTTAGCAGCTCCCCATGTGTAAAGCAATGCCGGCTCCCAAGGGACGCGGGAGCCGGCGGGACTGTGGGGGCTTGGGGACCCCCCACAGTCCCCAACGGAGAGGGCCAGCCCCGGGGGATGGGGTCCCCGGGGCAAGTAGTGGCCCGGGAGGGGGCCACGTGGCCCCCTCCCCAAAGTTTAAAAATAATTAAATAAAAAAAAACGGAAAGGCCAGCCCCGGGGGATGCGGTCCCCGGGGCCTTAAATGGCCTGAGGAGGGGGGCCACACAGCCCCCCTCCAAAGAAAAAAAAAAATCGAGGCCATGCCCCGGGGGATGGGGTCCCCGGGGCCAATACAGGCCCAGGGAAGGGGGCCTCGCGGCCCCCTTCCCGTTTTTTTTAAATATTTAATTAAAAAAGGGGTAAGGCCCTGGGGGATGGGGTCCCCAGGGCCCAAAAACATGAAAAAGGAAGGGGGCCACACAGCCCCCTTCAAAGGACAAAAAACAAACAAAAACAAAAACGATCGGGCCCGCAGGCCCCGCCCCTTCCTTCACCACTCTGCAAACGCGCCCCTGGCGCGTTTGCAGAGGGGGAACGAATTCCCTTGAATACTGGGGGTCCCTGAGGCCAACTAGCCCACCAGGAACCTCCAGTATGCGCCAGGGGCTGCCTTGCAGAGAGGTGTACAGAGGCCACGCCCTTTTTACACCTCTCTGCAACGCAGCTCTGTGGCGCTTTTGGAGGTATATGGTGGGCTAGTTGGACTCCGGGACCCTCAGGATTCAAGGGGACTTAATCCCCCAACTTAAAACGCGCCACGGGGCGCGTTTGCACAGTGGTGAAGGGAGGGGCGGGGCTTCAGGTGACATGTGTGCAAACAGGGCCCGTGGCGCGTTTTAAGATGGGGAATTAAATCCCTTCAATCCTGAGGGTCCCTGGGGCCAACTAGCCCAACAGGTACATCCAGAAAGCGCCACAGAGCTGCGTTGCAGAGAGGTGTAAAAGGGGTGTGGCCTCTCTACACGTCTCTGCAACGCAGCCCCCTGGCGCATATTGGAGGTTCCTGGTGGGCTAGTTGGCCCCTAGGGACCCTCAGGATTCAAGGGGACTTAATCCCCCAACTTAAAACGCGCCACGGGGCGCGTTTGCACAGATGTCACCTCAGGGCCCGCCCCTCCCTTCACCATTGTGCAAATATTCTTCTAAAATCATCCGAAATACGAATTCCGATTTACTCACCTGTTATAAGGAGAGACCTCAGTGCTGCATCTTTCAGCCCAGTACTGGTCCTGAAAAGTAATTTTAACCGTACTTACCAGTAACTTGAATTTTCTTCCATAGGATATCATTGCCTGCTTTTTGCTGAAAAAGTTTCTAAGTGTTGATTTTTGAAACATACAAATATTCCTCTAAAATCAGCCGAAATACGAATTCCGATTTACTCACCTGTTATAAGGAGAGACCTCAGTGCTGTATCTTTCAGCCCAGTACTGGTCCTGAAAAGTAATTTTAACCATACTTACCAGTAACTTGAATTTCCTTCCATAGGATATCATTGCCTGCTTTTTGCTGAAAAAGTTTCTAAGTGTTGATTTTTGAAACATACAAATATTCCTCTAAAATCAGGAGAAATACGAATTCCGATTTACTCACCTGTTATCAGGAGAGACCTCAGTGCTGTATCTTTCAGCCCAGTACTGGTCCTAAAAAGTAATTTTAACCGTACTTACCAGTAACTTGAATTTCCTTCCATAGGCTAACATTGACTGGTTTCACTTGGAAATTCTTCTAAGTGTGGAGTTTTGGAACTTTAAAATATTCATCTAAAATCAGCCGAAATACGAATTCCGATTTACTCACCTGTTATAAGGAGAGACCTCAGTGCTGCATCTTTCAGCCCAGTACTGGTCCTGAAAAGTAATTTTAAGCGTACTTACCAGTAACTTGAATTTCCTTCCATAGGATATCATTGCCTGCTTTTTGCTGAAAAAGTTTCTAAGTGTTGATTTTTGAAACATACAAATATTCCTCTAAAATCAGCCGAAATACGAATTCCGATTTACTCACCTGTTATAAGGAGAGACCTCAGTGCTGTATCTTTCAGCCCAGTACTGGTCCTGAAAAGTAATTTTAACCGTACTTACCAGTAACTTGAATTTCCTTCCATAGGATATCATTGCCTACTTTTGCTGAAAAAGTTTCTAAGTGTTGATTTTTGGAACTTTAAAATATTCCTCTAAAATCAGCCGAAATACGAATTCCGATTTACTCACCTGTTATCAGGAGAGAACCCAGTGCTGCATCTTTTAGCCCAGCACTGACCCTGAAAAGTAATTTTAACCGTACTTACCAGTAACTTATATTTTCTTCCATAGGAATCCATTGTCTGGTTTTCAGCAAAAAAGTTTCAAAGTGTGGATTTTTACAAACTACAAATATTCCTTAAAAATCACCTGTATGACTTAAACGCATTCTTTCAACTGTTTACAGGAGATGCACCAGTGCTGGATCCAGGATCCAACACTGAGTAAGAAAAAGTAACAATAACAGTTTTTACCTGCTAAGTGAATTTCCTTCCATAGGATAACATTGGTGACCATATGAGAAAAAGTTTCTAAGTGTCAACTTTTAAAATACAATAATATTCCTTAAAAATCAGTACTGTAACCAAAACGCTTTTACTCAACTGTTTACAGGAGATGTCCCAGGACTGAATCTAGGATCCAGTCCTGTGGTTAGAAAAGTAATCCATAAAGTAACTAATTGCATTTAACTAGAAATTCACATTGAGCTGAATGTTTCATTGTGTTTGAAAATGTGTTGCCCATTGCAACAACTGTAACTACTGTACTTAAAAGTCTATTGCCTATGTGCAAAGTATTTAAACTAAAGTAATTCATTCTGAGAAAGTATTTTTGTAATGTAATGTATAATGTAATTACAATGTAATTTAAAAAATAAAATATGTAAAAAAAAATTGTTTCTAAAAATGTAGTAAATCAGTATGAAAAAAATTAATATAACAATTAATACATTTAAAAATTGTCATTTACAAAACCTTTGAAATTCACTGAAAAAACCATAGGTTTCAGGCACGTTATAGTTAGAAATTAGTATTTAAAAAACCTTTGAAATTCACTGAAAAAACCATAGGTTTCAGACACGTTATAGTTACAAATTAGCATTTAAAAAACCTTTGAAATTCACTGAAAAAACCATAGGTTTTAGGGACAGTTATAGTTACTTGGACATTGCACTCGTACAAAACCCGTGAAATTCCCCGTTATAGTTAGTTCAGCTAACTATAACTCGCGCCCGCAATGCACTGCTGATGACGTCACATATTACATCACTCATGACATGGTCAGTGACATCACTGATGACATCACTGATGACATCTCAAATGACATCACTGATGACATCATCCACGTGATAATCTGATGCACCTCCTCACACCCTAATATAACCTTTGATACACCCACTCTAAATTACAGACTGCCATTCGCAAAACCATAGACACTCCAACACCAATAACTACATACCCACTCACTGATTCTTAGGTCTACACACACACATCCACTCACTCACCCATACAGTCACTCATACTTATGGTCACTCAGTACAGGACTATCATATGCACTCTTACTCCTATATAGACACTCAAACACCGCCACTCATCCATAGAGGTACTCACACACCTAGTCAGTCATGCAAATAATTAAACACACTGCCATTTACTCACCTATACAGTTATACACACACCAGCTCACTTAATCATACAAATACTAGCACATTGTTACGCTCTTATACAATCACTGATACAAGCACACACTCATCCATACAGCCACTCTCACAATAACACACTCTCACTTATAGCCATTTAAATACTCTAACACACATATATACTGCCTTTCACATATGTAGTTACTCACACATGTACCACTGGGACATACATTCACTCACTAACACACTGTTACACACACTTACCCACCCATACAGTCTATCACAGATGCACTCTTGAAACCATCCACCCAGTGAATCACCCACTCACACATCTATGCACAGTCGCACACACCCCATCCACACAAACACTCAGGCACCCATACAGATACTCAGACAACAAATCAATAACTCTTATAGACACTCATGTAGCTGTTCACAAACCCATGCAGCCACTTACACAGCAACAGACAGATACAGACATTCACCCAGTTTAGTCACTAACCCATGCATTCAGTAAGATACGTTTAATCACTCACTTATAGAATTAGTCACGCACCTACTAAATCATCCATACAGACACTTATACACCCACTCATTCTTCAAAACGCCTTTCCCTATATATATTAAAAATATTTAAACTTTACAGAAACACACAGTCACTGGATGATGTCAACAGTGATGTCATTTGAGATGTCATCAGTGATGTCATCAGTGATGTCACTGACCATGTCATGAGTGATGTAATATGTGACGTCATCAGCAGTGCATTGCGGGGCGCGAGTTATAGTTAGCTGAACTAACTATAACGGGGGAATTTCACGGGTTTTGTACGAGTGCAATGTCCAAGTAACTATAACTGTCCCTAAAACCTATGGTTTTTTCAGTGAATATATATATATATATATATATATATATATATATATATATATATGTATTCCACTCCACAGCGGGTCCTTCTGAGATCACTCCCGTAGACAGGAGGTGCGCAGTATTGCCGGCGAACCCAAGCCGGTTGTGATAATCCAAAGTTCAAAGGTAAGTAAAGCGCACTCACAGAGGTCCAAGGTGTTATCATAAGTTTAATAAACCGCTACGCGTTTCGACAAAATTGTCTTGTTCACACGATAAAGTTGCTCTGTGAGAGACGTGCATAAATCACTAAAGTAAACATAGACATAGGACTCAACATACATCAACTCTGTTTGGTAAGGTTATCATGGTGGCCATTTTGTAACGATATAACTCATAAGCGTTTTAGACACAAATATAATCAAATATGTCATTTCTACCATGTTTGTGCTAGCATACATTTTTCAGATTATGTATTATATGTATGCGAGTTACAAATTGCATATTCAATTGAAAAACGTTGTATACATAACATTAGTGTATTGTGTAATACATTGGTGCAAGCGGTCTAGTGCCGTAATCAAATCTCATGTAACAGTTTCCTAAGTTTACCACAGGTCGTGAAATCATCTTAGGGTATTATTGCACTTTAAGCCTGTATGTTAAAACAACCTTGTTGATTAATTCGTTCGGACTAGTGCCTTTAAACCTATGTTTAAACCTATGTTAAAACAACCTTGTTGATTAATTCATTCGGACTAGTGCCATTAAACCTATCAACGTAGTATATATAATTTGCAACTAAAAAGGATCCCACCATTGACCAATGTATATCACATTTTATCCAAAGTCTGATGGTAGTCACATTATTCAATTTTAGTTAGTCTATGTACAGGAATTATAGATAAAAGAAAAAACCCAAAACAAGAGTTCCTAAATAATAATATCCAAAGTGAAAATAGTGCTTATAAAATATTTCTTATCTTGTGCTGGGTGCTTAACAACGATGTTGACGAAGAAAAGGGTAGGGAGCCTGTGATGTGACTTGTGTAAAATGGTTCCCTTCCTTTCCTCCTAAAATGAAAAGAAAAGAAAACACAAGATAAGAAAACAGTTTAAAATACTATACATCTCACAAAAAATATCTATTGTACATTTCTGATATTCTTGTGTGTGAGGTGTACGTGACAGTAGCATTGATCATGAACATCTGGGCCGTTTACGTTTCATGTAGATGTGTTGCCAGTTCCTCATCCAGATTATGGCCTTTCGGGAATCTAGTTTCTAATTCTAATATCCATTTCGATTCCTTTTTCCTGAGTGCTAGTTCCCGATTTCCTCCTCTTCTCCCTATATTGACTTGTTCAATGGCAAAATATTTTAGGAGAGAGTTATTGGATTGATGTTTTTCTTGAAAGTGTTGTGCTATGGGGTAGTGCAAATCAACCTTTGTGCTGGCCCTAAGATGTTCTAAGATTCGTTTTTTAGCCATAAGCGTTGTGCTTCCCACATATCTCAATCTACATGGGCATTCTAGGACATAGATAACGTGAGTGGTACTACACGTCAAAAATTGTGTAATTATTTTGTTCTTTTTAGAGCCTGGTACTTCAAAATCTTTGATCATATGACTGAATTTACAGGCCTTGCAATGTCCGCAAGGATAGAATCCCTTAAGATTGTGTGTATTGGCTTTATGGGATTCAGAGATATCACTCCTAACTAGTATATCTCTGAGGCTTCTACCTCGTTTGTAGGTCACCATTGGTCTGTCACTTAACTCAGAACCAATGACAGTGTCTGTCTTAAGGATATTCCAATTATCTGCTAGGATTTTTTGGATCTCTTTCGATTGATGGTTAAATGTGGTGATTACCCTGCTCGGTGTGTTGGTTTCTTCCTTGCTAGTATATGCCAGGGACTCTGTTCTGTCTACCGCTTTTATTTTACTTAAAGCTTTGTTCAATACCCATTCTGGGTATCCACGTTCTCTAAATCTACTGAGCATGGTTTCCTGTTCTTTGGTAAATGCTTCTTCCGTACTGCAATTTCTTCGTGCCCTCAGCAGCTCACCATACGGGATGCTCCACTTAAGGGCATCAGGGTGGGCGCTGAGGGCATGAAGAAGACTATTTCCCGCGGTCTCCTTGCGGTGCAAAGTGGTAGTTATAGTGTTATCTCTGATAACAATTTCTGTATCAAGGAATTCTACCTTTGCCATGCTGATGTTATGTGTTAAGGCAATGTTGTATGTGTTGTTATTGAGTTTCAGGATGAAGTCTAGGGCTTCGGTTTCGCTTCCTCTCCATACAACCAGAAGGTCGTCAATGTACCTCATCCATGCTACAACTTTGTCAAAGTCATTCTGCAAGTCTTTATCCTGTCTAAGTTCCTCCTCCCATTTGCCTAGGAAGAGGTTCGCGAAGCTCGGTGCGAAGCACGTACCCATCGATGTGCCCCTTACTTGTCTGTACAGATTACCATCAAACATAAAAATATTATTGGTAAGACACAATCTTATCATTTCTGCTAACATCTTAGTGTGTTCAAGGTAGCAAATGTCTCTTCCTCCTAAGAAATGCATGCATGCAGTGATACCATGGTCGTGATCGATGATAGTATATAAAGAACTCACGTCCATGGTGATCATAACCAGTCCTTCCTCCCAAGCAATCCCCTCAATTTTGCTTAAAAAATCCTTTGTATCTTTTATGTATGAAGGTAACTGGATAACATATTCCTTCAAGAAGTGATCTACATATTTAGATATGTTTTCGTTCACATTACCTACTGATGATACAATAGGCCTGCCTGGAGGTACCTCTGGATTTTTGTGAATTTTTGGGAGTAAGTACAACATAGGTAGTTTAGGATAATCTTTCTTTAAGAAACAATATTCATGCCAAGTGATCAAGCCTGATTTTTGCCACTCCGCTAGTTTGTCCCATGTAGTAGTGATACTTATATTGTATGCAGTGGTGTTACATTTACAAGAGAAATTTTCATCATTCACTTGTCTATATGTTTCATCCATATACATTTGTCTACCCCACAATACAATATTTCCTCCTTTGTCTGAGGGTCTGATTACAATGTTATTGTCTTGAGCCAATGATATGATAAATTCTCTCTGTTTAGCTGATAGGTTAAAAATCACTCTGTTCGTTTTCTGTTGTTTGTGCTTTTGTTTCAATAATTCTTTGGTAACTACTTCATGGAATGTGTCTATGGAATCGTGTGGAAGAACAGGGTAAAAGATCGATTTCGGCTTAAAATTAGTACATGCCGCTTTGTTAGTAACGATATCATCACGATTTTCTAGTAATAGTTCAGCATGGTTGTCATCACTATTATCTTCAAGTTCATACATGATTTGTAAGGTATTGGCATCCCTCACTGTCAGATCTGGTTGGTCTATATCCAAGGATATCTGTGTAGTGTTTTCTGGGGGTCTACTGTTTTTCAACACCTCAGAGCCTGGTGAGTACACAACAAATGTACACAATATACTGCCACAAAACACACACATCACTGTCAAGGGGAGAGTCAAACCATGCACTCATAGCAATTACACAGCAACCAGAACAGAATCATCCCAAAATGTGTATGTCAGTCAGATAAACACAACACATGCCATCAAAAAAGTCACATCCAACTGTGCCAACACATGTACAAACACAACTACAACTACAGCTAGGCAGTGGCACAAATAGAACTAACAAACACATCCAGACATGTAGCCACCACAACAACACCAACACACAGTGAAGACCACTCAAAGGAAGGAATTCTGTGTATGCTGGCCAAGTCAGTGTAGCCAATAGCATCATGGGAGTCGTAGTCACACATATTGCCCCCCACAACTGTCCCATCAACACCACCATGAACCATGCTCACATCACAGGAAGTGGAGAAGGACTCACAAGATGGCTGACACTGGCTACTGCTGTGGGGAGCACAAGGCCCTGCTGGCAACTGTGCACCAACAAACAGCAGGACACCACTGACTGACATCCTGAGAGACAACTTACACTCCCTGCAATGCAAGCACGTTCCATGGTGGGATATCTGGCTAGCTGGGTGGGAAGGGTGACTTGCAGCACTGACCATAGTCACAAGCACCTCCCCTCACACACCCCCAACACAAACTCCACAGAACCCACCTGGTAGAATGCAATGCCCCCATCCTAACACAAGATCCCACAAAGAACCACCACCCTGGGTTATGTTGTGTGAAGCACAGGGACACTCTTGGGACCTCTAGCCAAACAACTGCCAGGACAACACTCCCAGCCATCCTGTCAGCACAGCCAGCCCACCCCACAGGGAAGCAGAGTCAAAGGAAGGAAGCATGGGCATGCTGGGAAGGGGGAGGAGGCAATAGCATGATGGGAGTCATAGTCACAGCTCTACATCCCCCACCACATGGCCCAGCAAGCTCACACTCACGCATGCACATCCCACAGAGAGTGGAAAGGCCCATCAAAGATGTCTGACACTGTTGCTGTGTCGTGGGGAGCACAAGGGCATGCTGGGTACTGCACACCAACCAACAGCAGGACACCACTGTCAGCCATCTTGCCATTGCTCTCACACCCACACACACTGAACTCCACACAAAAGCAAGTAAGTATGGGAATGCTGGGAAGTGGGGTGGAGGCAATGGCATGATGGGAGTCGTAGTCACAGACATAGCTCACCCCCACAACTGTCCCATCAACACCACCCTGAACCATGCTCACATCACAGGAAGTGGAGAAGGACTCACAAGATGGCTGACACTGGCTACTGCTGTGGGGAGCACAAGGCCCTGCCGGCAACTGTGCACCAACAAACAGCAGGACACCACTGAATGACATCCTGAGAGACAACTTACACTCCCTGCAATGCAAGCACGTTCCATGGTGGGATATCTGGCTAGCTGGGTGGGAAGGGGGACTTGCAGCACTGACCATAGTCACAAGCACCTCCCCTCACACACCCCCAACACAAACTCCACAGAACCCACCTGGTAGAATGCAATGCCCCCCATCCTAACACAAGATCCCACAAAGAACCACCACCCTGGGTTATGTTGTCTGAAGCACAGGGACACTCTTGGGACTTTTAGCCAAACAACTGCCAGGACAACACTCCCAGCCATCCTGTCAGCACAGCCAGCCCACCCCACAGGGAAGCAGAGTCAAAAGGAAGGAAGCATGGGCATGCTGGGAAGGGGGAGGAGGCAATAGCATGATGGGAGTCGTAGTCACAGCTCTACATCCCCCACCACATGGCCCAGCAAGCTCACACTCACGCATGCACATCCCACAGAGAGTGGAAAGGCCCATCAAAGATGTCTGACACTGTTGCTGTGTCGTGGGGAGCACAAGGGCATGCTGGGTACTGCACACCAACCAACAGCAGGACACCACTGTCAGCCATCTTGCCATTGCTCTCACACCCACACACACTGAACTCCACACAAAAGCAAGTAAGTATGGGAATGCTGGGAAGTGGGGTGGAGGCAATGGCATGATGGGAGTCGTAGTCACAGACATAGCTCACCCCCACAACTGTCCCATCAACACCACCCTGAACCATGCTCACATCACAGGAAGTGGAGAAGGACTCACAAGATGGCTGACACTGGCTACTGCTGTGGGGAGCACAAGGCCCTGCCGGCAACTGTGCACCAACAAACAGCAGGACACCACTGAATGACATCCTGAGAGACAACTTACACTCCCTGCAATGCAAGCACGTTCCATGGTGGGATATATGGCTAGCTGGGTGGGAAGGGGGACTTGCAGCACTGACCATAGTCACAAGCACCTCCCCTCACACATCCCCCAACACAAACTCCACAGAACCCACCTGGTAGAATGCAATGCCCCCATCCTAACACAAGATCCCACAAAGAACCACCACCCTGGGTTATGTTGTGTGAAGCACAGGGACACTCTTGGGACTTTTAGCCAAACAACTGCCAGGACAACACTCCCAGCCATCCTGTCAGCACAGCCAGCCCACCCCACAGGGAAGCAGAGTCAAAAGGAAGGAAGCATGGGCATGCTGGGAAGGGGGTGGAGGCAATAGCATGATGGGAGTCGTAGTCACTGATATTGGTCACCCCCACAACTGTCCCATCAACACCACCCTGAACCATGCTCACATCACAGGAAGTGGAGAAGGACTCACAAGATGGCTGACACTGGCTACTGCTGTGTGGAGCACAAGGCCCTGCCGGCAACTGTGCACCAACAAACAGCAGGACACCACTGAATGACATCCTGAGAGACAACTTACACTCCCTGCAATGCAAGCACGTTCCATGGTGGGATATCTGGCTAGCTGGGTGGGAAGGGGGACTTGCAGCACTGACCATAGTCACAAGCACCTCCCCTCACACACCCCCAACACAAACTCCACAGAACCCACCTGGTAGAATGCAATGCCCCCATCCTAACACAAGATCCCACAAAGAACCACCACCCTGGGTTATGTTGTGTGAAGCACAGGGACACTCTTGGGACTTTTAGCCAAACAACTGCCAGGACAACACTCCCAGCCATCCTGTCAGCACAGCCAGCCCACCCCACAGGGAAGCAGAGTCAAAAGGAAGGAAGCATGGGCATGCTGGGAAGGGGGTGGAGGCAATAGCATGATGGGAGTCGTAGTCACTGATATTGGTCACCCCCACAACTGTCCCATCAACACCACTCTGAACCATGCTCACATCACAGGAAGTGGAGAAGGACTCACAAGATGGCTGACACTGGCTACTGCTGTGGGGAGCACAAGGCCCTGCTGGCAACTGTGCACCAACAAACAGCAGGACACCACTGACTGACATCCTGAGAGACAACTTACACTCCCTGCAACGCAAGCACGTTCCATGGTGGGATAACTGACTGGCTGGGTGGGTGGGAAGGAGGGCCGGCTGTCAACCAAACACAACCAATGCAGACCATGTTCACACCCCAGAAAATACATAGAAATGCCCAAATAATGCAGGACAATGTGCCACACCAATATCAACCCCTGACTGTGACGACTTAGGACAATGCAATGTACAGGCCCGCACCCAGAGGCACAGTCACAACTGTCATTTGTGTCAACCATTGATGCCTGCAGAAACATAACATACATTGTTTGTGTCTCCCAAATACAGGTGATGATGGGGACACAGCAGCAGACGCTGAGGAGTCCCAGTCCCAGGCTCAAGAGGATGCCGAGCTCACTGGCGTCGTACATCCTCTGTCCTCCTCGGACGATGAAGAACAACCTGGCACATCCGGTGCAAGTCAACATGCAGCACCAGCAGGACCACCAGCTGCAGCACCAGCAGGACCACCAGCTACACCCCCTGCACCCACCCCTCCAACGACTGTCACCACGAATACCATCCCTGCCGACATGGACAGAACAAGGAGCAACACCAGCACAGGGACCCTGGACCAACCTGGGGCCATGGACACCACCACCACCACCAACCCCCAAGGTGGACCAGGGTTATCTGTGCGTGCCACTGCACACACTGCACATGTCAGCAGGGGTGGTGGGAGGGGTGGGAGACAGAGGTCGCTGCTTGCAGACGTTGCTGGTGTGCATGACGACCCACAACTGGTACGCATAGCTGATGCGTACCAGTCCAGCACCGGAGACCTCAGCCAGGTAGTGGGGCTCCTCAGAGACATGAAACAGCAGCAGGCTGCCCATCATGCCCGCTTGGACTCCCACATGTCCCACGTGGAGTCACACATGTCCCGTGTGGACTCACACATGTCCCGCGTGGAGTCCAAGTGGGATGCACTGCATGAGATGATGGCGGTGCACAGGGACATTTTACAATGCCTCCGCCAGATGAACAGCAACCAGTCCACACCTCCCTGTGTGCCAACAACATCTGGTGCTGAACAAACTGCAACTGCCACAGGGAGGGAGGAGGACTCTGGCGGAGAGTCCCCTGCACCGCAGCAGCCTGTACTTGAGGGGCCCCCCAAGAAGAGGGGTCGTCCGAGGAGGGAAAAGTGAGAGGCCGATGGCCAAGCGCAACTCCCAGGAAGCCTGAACCTGTTCTGGATGTTCGCCTTTGTGCACAGACTGTTCACCCTGTTGACGGCAACACTACTCCCACACATTGCATGGGGAGTACAAGTTGGACCAATGTGTCAGACAACTGTGGCCCCGATACTGGGGATCCTGTCTACCAGGACTTTCAATTCACCTAGGAACTTGGGATTGCAAGATTTATGTACAGCACTACCCATCCTATGCACTATTAACACAAATGTATCACAATAAACACACTAATACACCATACTTGCCTCTGTCGTGATTCCAATGTGGGTGCTGTTATGGGGATGATGAACTGCAAAATTACACTGTGTATGCGAACTGCAACAGCAAGGACAACACAGGCATGTGAGTACAGGCAACGTGACACACATGAGGGAGACACACCACCAGGGCTACACAACACATACACACCTAGGCCATCTGACTCATTGCCTACACTGATGTTGCCAGGGAAGACGGTGCAATGCACAGACACCACACCCATTCCCAGTTGTAGTCAAGTAGCCCACAGGTGCAGTAAGCAAATGGCAGTCAAATGTGTGACCACAGACACCGCACATCACAAAGTGAAGCACAGGTTTATTACACAGTTGCAACATGCCGTAACCACTACAGATGCAAGGTAATCCCACCTGGCAGCGGGCACACAGTCAACAACTGTAGACGGAAGGAAGTCCATGGGTGTGGCGCACATCACCTGTAGGGACACAACAGCTACCAGCCTGGATGTGCAATCACGTCGTCGGTGGACACAGTTGACCAAACGAATCTGAAAGTACCCTGTGAAGGACAGAAATGACACACAGTCAAAAGCAATGGAGTACAGGACAGAACAGCAAAACTCATGCACAATACATGTTACAAGATACCCACCCAGAACCAAGTTAGCATGTCAACACTGTTGGGGAGTACAGCCCACCTGTCACCACACATCGCAACACACATCCAGTCAAGTAGCCCATGGACACACTCCAACAGCACCAGAGCACCACCCACACATCATGCCAACTCACATCATTGACATGACACCTCAGGATACTCACATTCAGCTAAAGAAGTTGGTGATGAGCTGTGTGCGGACATCACCATCATCATCATCATCATCATCGTCACTGGCATCGTGGTCCAGGCCAGGATCCTCCACAGGTGGCGGATGTTGGTCATTGTCATCCTGGATGAGAGGCAACTCCTTCCGCACTGCCAGGTTGTGGAGCATGCAGCAGACGATGATAATCTTGCACACTTTCGCAGGGGCATATGGGAGGGACCCTCCGGTCTTGTCCAGGCAGCGGAAGCGGCTCTTCAGGAGACCAAGGTCCGCTCAATCACTCTCCTGGTCCGACCATGTGCCTCATTGTAGCGCATCTGGGCTGGTGTCACAGGGTTCCTGAGGGGTGTCAGCAACCACAGCATGTTGGGGTATCCCGAGTCACCTACGGACAGACAAGTGCACATTAGCTGATTTGGAAAAGTGGGCGGAATACTACAGATCAGATCACACACAATGGCACAAAGTCAGTACACACCGACAAGCCAGGCACACTGGTTCTGCATCTGTGCCATCATCCTGGGGATGCGACTACTCCTCATCACAAAGGCATCGTGTGCTGAACCAGGGAAACGGGCACACACGTGTGTGATGGTCATGTCTGCAAGACACACCACCAGTGCATTGACCGAGTGGTAGTGCTTGCGGTTCCTGTAGGCCTGCTCCTGGGCCTGTGGTGGTACCAAAGCAACACGTGTCCCATCAATGGAGCCAATGACATGCAGCATCCTCCCCAGGGCATAAAAGTCACTCTTCACGTCAGTCAGTCGTCGCAGTCTAGGGAAATAGATGTACCGGTTCAGGAAGAGCAACATTGCCGCCAAAACATCGCGGAGCACACGGCTCAACATGGTCTGTGACATCCCACCAGCAGTCGCCACAGTATGTTGGAAGGTACCAGTGGCAAAGAAGTGTAGGGCTGCCATCACCTTCACCTTGGGGGTCAGCGCTGTAGGATACGGCCGGCCAGGCTGCAAATGTGGGGACAACTGCACTGCCAAATCCTCAATCAGCTGCCTGGTGAAGCGGTACCGTCGGATGCTGTCCCGTTCCACCATCGTTGCCAGGTCTGGGAATGGTCGATGGACAGCAGGAGCCCTGCAGTGCAGAGGAGAAGTAAGCAAGATTGTCAGTCACCCCACATATGCGGCATTGAACACACTCAAGATCCCAACATACATCATTATGAGGCACAACTACATGAAGTGTGCAGTACCGGATGGACATGTATGGTACATACATGGCCAACATCTGTCAACACGGTCCAACAGGTGGCATCAATTAGTTCCAGGTTGGCCCATTGGATATCATGAGGCTGTGTCACAGTTCCCATCTCCTGCAGCTGTGTCACAATAACGCCCCACAGTGACATGTGAGGACAGATGTGCCCCAGGCACCACAGCTCAACGACAGGTACATTCCCAGGGACCCTGTAATGCCACATGGACACTGGCATTACATGGAGTATCATGTATACACCACAGCAAAACAACCATGACCCCCACAGGTAGTGGCCCCACTTGCCACGGCAGGACAGACATGGACGTCTGTGACACACACACGCACAACATCAGAGTCCATGCACACACAACGTGGATGTGGAGACTGTCTCCCATTGTGCACATGAAATCAGAGACATTGTAAACACTACATGCACAAAGACTGTGGAGGACCATCACTATTGTGCCACTGGGACACCCTGGCTCAAACATACCGTCCCACATGGGACTCACGGGGTATGTGACATGACATACACATACACCACCGTGAAATGTGACCATGGCACATGCACAGATATGAACAGTTGCACATCACAGTGGTCATGTACACGTAACACCCAGGATCCTGTCCCCATGAACACGTGCACAGCCTGGGGGTGGCTGCCCACAGGTGACACCCACAGGACAACATGTACACCAACATACACACAATAGGAAATGCAGCCTTACATGCCTTATGATTAAGTTTGGACAGGCTGTCGTTATGTAGGTGTGCCCCTCACTCCCTGGGAGCTATCTGTGGCTGGCATATGTCCATCTGAGACAGGCATGCTGACATATGCCAGTCACATGTACAGTGATGCGTTGTACTGCAATGGACCGATCGGTGCCTCCGGCCGGCCCATTGCATTCAATGTGTGCGAGTACGCGTTGTACCCCTGTGCGCGTTGTACTGCAATGGACCGATCGGTGCCTCCGGCCGGCCCATTGCATTCAATGTGTGCGGGTACGCGTTGTACCCCTGTGCGCGTTGTACTGCAATGGACCGATCGGTGCCTCCGGCCGGCCCATTGCATTCAATGTGTGCGGGTACGCGTTGTACCCCTGTGCGCGTTGAACTGCAATGGACCGATCGGTGCCTCCGGCCGGCCCATTGCATTCAATGTGTGCGGGTACGCGTTGTACCCTGTGCGCGTTGTACTGCAATGGACCGATCGGTGCCTCCGGCCGGCCCATTGCATTCAATGTGTGCGGGTACGCGTTGTACCCCTGTGCGCGTTGAACTGCAATGGACCGATCGGTGCCTCCGGCCGGCCCATTGCATTCAATGTGTGCGGGTACGCGTTGTACCCCTGTGCGCGTTGTACTGCAATGGACCGATCGGTGCCTCCGGCCGGCCCATTGCATTCAATGTGTGCGGGTACGCGTTGTACCCCTGTGCGCGTTGAACTGCAATGGACCGATCGGTTCCTCCGGCCGGCCCATTGCATTCAATGTGTGCGGGTACGCGTTGTACCCCTGTGCACGTTGTACCGCAATGGACCGATCGGTGCGCACCCATTGACAATGGGCTTTCCTGGCAATGGACGCGTTTTCGAATTTCGAACGAGTCGGTTGCTGTAAATTCAGTTGGTCACCCACAACAATGTTGCAAAATCATGTATGTCATGAAGTTGAAGATTTGAAGGATGCTGTGGGCGTGTTTTGGTGCTGCTATTCCATGGATTGGCCAGATTCAGAAGATGCAAACGACTTGGACCTATCACTTTGGACACAAGGGACAGTATCTGCCTCTCCAGCACAAATATAGCTGGTTGTTCCCCTGAGAGCTCACTTGCCTGCACTACATGCTCCAGGACGACATCTGCCACTGCACTGCTGCTGTCTCTGCCCCTCTGGACCCTGCAATGGCACGTACTGTGGAGAGAGCCCCAGCCTTCAGCCTTGAAGAGAACCAGGCCCTGCTGGACAGCCTACTTCCACAGTACAGCAAGCTGTATGGGACACCAGGGGAGCAGGTGAGTGTTCTGTGCACTGCCTTTCTGAATGTGCATTTTGTGTGACTAGCAAGGCTGAGAGTCTGCACGCCACTGGCTAGCAGGCTCACTGAGTAGTTGTCACCCCCCATAGTGTGTAGTGACTTGCACTGGACAGGTATGGTGCAGTGACAGTGCATTTGAACATGGTTTTACTTCCCATGCAATGATACCATGTAGTGACGTCTGGCAAACTGTCCATGGTCAGCTTTGCACTGCCTGTGTACATCATGTGCCCCTGTGATTGAGACATGTATATACAACTGTGTCATGCACGGATATGTTGCATGTGTGGTAATGGCCTTTTCACTTTGTCATCCTGACAGGTTAATGCCCATCGGAAGCAGGAAATCTGGAAGGACATCGTCCGGGCTGTCCGGTCCGTGGGGGTCTACAAGCGCCGGATCCGCAACTGCCAGAAGAGGTGGCAGGACCTTCGGGGCTGGACCCGGAGGATTGCATGGGTCCAGCTGAAGCTGTCGCCTCCTCGCAGGAGGGGCGGAACATGGACCCTGACCCCCCACATGCTCCAGATCCTGGCGGTGGTGTTTCCAGACCTGGATGGGCAGCTGAAGGCCAGACAGCAGCAAGGAGGGGGTGAGTCAAAGACTGCACTGTGAACTCTGTATTACATGCTTTGTGCCCTCCTCTGGCCTGGTTCAACTGCCACAGTGCAGCAGTCATGTTGTCCAGGAGCCATGTCCCTCTATTGTGCACTGCCCACTGCTCATCTGATACCCAGGTGTGGCCCTTACATTCAGGGAATTGTGTCACTTGGGACTGTGTCCTTGCAGTTTGCTTCACTAAAGGTGGGGGACAGCATCTGTTTCCCTAACTCTGTTGTGGGCATCATGGGTGGGTCCATTGTTCACACAACGCCTGGGTTTGGACATGTGATCTGCGTGTTGCTTTGATATGCGGTCCACTTGCTGAGCTGAGCCACCACATGTGCCTGGGGTATGTGGCACACGCCCATGCAGCGGGTGGGAACAATGTTTGGGCCCCAGGAGTGTGCAGATTACGTGTGTCACACATACATAGCCAGCTATCCACTGTCCAGGGCACATCCCTCATTCATGTGGAGCAGGACAGTCATGCCTACTCCAGGCCATGCAATGCACTCTGTACTCCCACTCCCGTGTATCAGCTGACACATTGTGCACAGTGATTTGACCCCTCAGGTGTCTACCTCTGTGTCAGTGTGCTGTGGATTAGTTGCCAGGACTGCTGGGGTGTTTCTTGGTAGGGGCTCAGCATGCCCCTGGAGATGTGACCATAGGAGACGATACTTGTGTGTCACATAGGTGTTTGATCAGCTGCCCGTGCAGACTGGGGTATGCGAATGTGAAGTTCAGGCAGCTGTTCCCCATTCACAGCAAATTGTGAGGGGCTCAGGTTCAGAGGGTAGTGTCACAGGTCTCCCTTATGTCCAATAGGTGTGACCTGGACAGATGAGGGTTAAGATGATGTGTTGTGTGGGGGATGTACATGTGCACTTGTGCAGCTCCAGGACTTGCATTCCCCATGACCTACTATTGTGACACAGTGCATAGTGTTGTTGTCTGGCTGCCAAGTCATACATCACTGAGACAGTGATGTATGACTTAGCAGTCATGCCTCTGCCATGGCATGTGTCAACTTATTGGTGGTCCTGCAGGGGAGTGACATGTGCTACATGCACACCATTGTGGCGCTGGCTATCAGGACATGGGTGCATCATGGTGTCTGTCGCTGGTATGCATCACATGCATTTCCTATTTGACTCTGGGCATCCCTTTCATCCGGAAACCTGTACTGACTCAGTGGCAAGAGCTGTGATGTGTGCATGTCCACATGCCACACCATGTCCTCTGCACTGTCCAACTACTGTGTACTTGGTGCATGTGTCCACACTGGGGTGTTGCAATCCAACAGACACCAGACAGATGGGTGCAAGGCCATGTGGGATGTGAGTGCCATGCTTGGCATCAGACTGACAATTGGCTTCTCCTGTTCAGTTAGGGCACTTTTAGCAATGTACAACTAATGATGCCAGGGCTTGCTCTGTAATGTGCTGTGCTCACAGTGGTGTGTGCGTTTGGTGCAGGTGACTGATGTCTGTCTGTTTCCCCATTGTTTGCAGATACATCCACGGCCACGGAAGGGGACAGCTCCACGGACCAGGAGGAGCCAGAGAGCCAGACTTGGTCAGCAGCCGAGAGTGGTCGGAGGGACCCAGTGGCACGGAGGGCGAGGGGAGCCACACCGAGGAGTCCTCAGCACCATCCACCTCAGCTGAGGACCAGAGCAACTCGGAGGATGACTCCCTTGTGGAGGCAGGTGTCAGCAGCCACCACACCCCAGCTAGTGTTGCTGTCCCCGCCACCACCAGCACCACCACCGCCCTCCCATCGGCTCCCATTCCCCAGGTCCGTGGAGGCTCCCATGTTCGGGAGCGTGTCTCCTTTGGCCCAGGCACCGCACCCCCTGCCCCTGTGTCCCCTGCTGCCCTGAGTGAGGAGTCTGTGTACCTCCTTCGCCAGCTCCATGTAGGGCAGACAGCCATGCTGAGTGTCCTCCATGCGCACACCGCACTGTTGACTCAGCTGGTGTCGTTCATGGAGGGCATCTCATCGGGCATGTCTGACCTACAGAGGGGCAACAGGTCCATGGACTCCTCCCTGACGGCAGCAGTGTCCCTCCTCAGACAGTCCCTCACCCCTCCTGCCTCTGCTCCATCCACACTCCCCTGCACCTTAACCGTCCCAAGCACACACACACCGGCACAGGCACACACCAGCACACACACGTCCAGCACACAGACACACACGCCACAAACTAAACGCACACGCATGCACAGTCAGGGGACTGAAACCAGACTCACAGGGGATGGGGCCCTGGTACACACACACGCATCCATGGGCACTGCGCAGTCCTCAGTTGCCTCTCCCTCCAAAGCACCCTCCCTTGCCTCACCTGCAACCCCAAAGACCCAGCGCCTCTTCCTCAGTGACCTCGGCCTCTTCCCCTCCGATCCAGCTGCCCCAGCATCCAGGGGGAAGAGGAAGCCCCCACACGGAGCAGAGTGCCCCTCGCCCCCGGACACCCTCCCCATGCGCAGACAGACTGAGGCCCCCACCCGCAAGTCCCCCGGAGTGCTAAGAGCAAGACCCCGCCACCGCCCTGCAGCTCAAGCACCAGGTCTCCTTCCTCCATCCCTCAGGCCCCCACTCCACAGGTGCCCCCACCACACCCTGCCCCAGGTTCCCCCACCCACAGATATACCATCCCCAAGAGGCTCCGGCCTTCTCCCCTGCCACTTGCTCTCCCGGAACAACACCCCCTGCTGCGCTTGTCTGTGCCACTGATGTGGTGAGGGTGTCCTCCCCTCTGTCCAGCCCACCTTGCCTGTTCCCCATTCTCCTCCCCTGGTGGTAGGCACTGCAGTGGAGTCCACTACCACCCTGTCTGACTTGGGCACTGCAGTGGCGGACCTGTCCACTCCATCTGCAGGGTCCACTGCAGTCGTGCCGGCACCCACAACATCTGAGCCATGCCCCCAGTTGTGCCGGCACACACCATGTCAGACACCTCCACTGCAGTTGTCAGTGGCTCTCCAGCACCCACCACCCCTTCCCTGACTCCCCCTGGTGAGCCCTGATCCTGTCCCTGCGGTGCCTGGCCTGCCCCCCGGTTGCCCCTCCTAGTGGATTGTCCCTGGTTTTGTGCAGGCATGTGTAGGGTGGCATCTGCCACTGTCACCCACTTGTGACTTTGTTGATGGACTGGCCATTGGCCTTTGTTTATGTTCTACCGGACTTCTACTTTTAATGCCACATATGCTGAATAAAGCAACTTTCTGTTCTCTAGTGCTTTTGCTTCTGATGTACATGATGTTGATGATGCTAACCATGCCCTTGCTGCAGTGATGGTGATATTTGGTCTCATGATAATGAAGTGTTACTGTGCAGGAACCCATGTGGTCCAGGGGGAATGTGTCCTATCCTGTGGTGTATCCATGTCATCCATAGCAGCATCTGAGGGTGTCATGTGTTCAGTATTTGGCAATGGGATTTCCTACTTAGATTGGCAATTTCACATCTGTGGCTTCCACCCCTGCACATCTGTTGTGCCTGCCATTGTTCTATTCGTCTACTTCCCTGACCGTGTGGCCATCTCCACTGGACATGCAGGTTTGGGCATCAATGGGGAAGGACTCATCTGTGTTGTCAGTGCAACATTGCTATACAAGTGTGTTGGATCTGTGCTGATGATTCCGTTGGCACTTCCATGACCAGGCTGATGTGACGGGAGCCCTCATTTGGTGCTAATTGTTGATTGTGTGACCAAGTGCTCAGCTGACATGGTGGGGCCCTACTGAGGCAACATATGGCACAGCTTTCCTCACACAGGAGTGGAGTCCCCTCATGGCAGTGTGTACTCCTGTGACATTGCCTGCGCCCAAGGTGTGTGTTGTATGTGCATGTCTGTGTGTTCACTTCCGTTTAGCTGTGCATGCTGTGATC